>JAGIQG010000005.1:91800062-93097304 GCA_024679065.1 Sphyrna mokarran | reverse complement strand
TTTTTTTTAAGAGAGATTAGAGCAACACAGCACGGGAAACAGGCCCTTCGGCCCAACGAGCCTGCGCCGCCGTCATAACTATATAGTAACAATTCCATTATCCTATTCTAATTTTAGGTTATTCCTAATATGGAAGAGTCTCAATGTAGGGACAATTTGTTTCCCAAGCAGCCTAAGAGCGAATTTTTTGGGATGTGGGAGGAAACCGGAGCGCGCAGAGAAAACCCACGCAACCATGGGGAGAACGCGCAAACTCCCGCAGACACCGGCCCAATTCCAAGTGTCTGCACAGCTACAGCGATAGTCACTGAGCTGTCATGGTGCCCTTCAGATGGTCCAGATAAAGCACTCATTTACGACATGAAGCACCAGGCAACCCATGAATCAACATCCAAGAGCTGTCCTCGCACCACCTGCCGAATGCATGCTCCTTGTTGGTCAAGTATGGACCGAATTACCTGTGGAAAAAAAAGCCATAGTTAAACAGGCCTACTATATCCCTCTATCTGCATAATGCTCATGTGGCTGTCCAAGAGACCCTTAAACAGCCCTAGAGTGCCTGCTCCCACCACCTTACTCGGCAGTGCATTCCACACCCCCACTACCCTTTGTGTGAAAAACTGCCCTCTAATATTTGTCTTATACATAGCCCCCCTCACCCTAAGGCCATGACCCCTCGTCCTATCCATTTCTGAAGGTGGAAAAAGTTTACCGCCATTAACTCTATCTATACCCCTTATAATCTTATACACCTCTATTAGATCCCCTCTAAGCCGACGTCTTTCAAGGGAAAACAACCCCAGTCTATTTAATCGTTCCTCATAAGACAGTCCTTCCATACCAGGCAGCAACCTGGTAAACCCCCTCTGCACTCTCTCCAAGGACTCCACATCCTTCCGATAGTACGGCGACCAGAACTGGACGCAGTATTCCAAGTGAGGCCTAACCAACGTTCTATACAATTGCAACATCAAACTCCTACTCTTGTATTCTATACCCTTTTCTATGAAAGCTAACATACTATACGCTTTCTTTATCACCTTCTCCACCTGTGAAGACACCTTCAGAGACTTGTGAACCTGCACCCCCAAGTCTCTCTGCGTCTCTATACTCCGAATAGTTTTACCTTTTATCCTATAACTCTCTTCTACATTTTTCCGGCCAAAATGCATCACCTCGCATTTATCCGGATTAAATTCCATTTGCCATCTATCTGCCCAGTCTACCAACCTATCTATGTCCTGTTGTATTGCCTGGCACTGCTCCTCTGTACCCACCAATCCAAGCATCTTAGTGTCATCAGCAAATTTGCTGATCTCACCACCTACCCCAACTTCCAAGTCGTTTATGTAGACCACAAATAGAAGAGGACCTAGTACTGAGCCTTGTGGCACTCCACTAGTGACAGGCTTCCAGTCGGAAAAAGAGCCTTCCACTACTACCCTCTGTCTCCTCCTCCCGAGCCAGTTCTCGACCCATCTACATACCCGGCCCTGTATCCCATGCGCCTTCACCTTCTCTATCAGTCTACCATGAGGAACCTTGTCAAACGCCTTACTGAAATCCATGTAGATGACATCAACAGCATGTCCTTCATCAACTGTTTTTGTCACTTCTTCAAAAAATTCCACTAGATTTGTAAGACAAGACTTCCCCTTGACGAAGCCATGCTGCGTATCCCTGATCAGATCGCGTGCTCCAGATGCTCATACATCCTGTCCCTGAGGATCTTCTCCATTAGCTTACCTATAACTGAAGTCAAGCTCACCGGCCTATAGTTCCCTGGGTTATCCCTCTGACCTTTTTTAAACAACGGTACTACATTTGCTATCCTCCAGTCCTCTGGGACCTCACCTGTGTCCAAGGAAGAGACAAAGATTTGCGTCAGAGGCCCAGCTAGGTCTTCCCTCAACTCCCTTAGCAGCCTGGGGTAAATGCCATCAGGCCCCGGAGCTTTATATGTCTTTAAGCTGCCTAACAGCCCCAACACCTCTTTCCTCGTAATCTTTATTTCCCTCAACCGATCCTCAACTTTGTCAACATCAGCAACAGACATCTGGCCAGTCTCCTGCGTGAATACCGACGCAAAGTATTCATTCAGGATCTCCCCCATTCCCTCAGGCTCTAAGCATAGATCCCCTCCTCTGTCCCTGAGAGGTCCAATCTTGCCTCTAACCATCCTTTTGCTCCTTACATAGGTGTAAAATGCCTTAGGATTTTCCTTAATCCTACCTGCCAGAGCCACTTCGTGGCCCCTTTTTGCCTTTCTAACACCCCTTTTAAGATCCCGTCTACACTCTCTATAAGCTTCCAGCGCTGTCTCAGTCCCCAGTTGCCTAGATTTAATGTAAGCCTCTCGCTTCTTCCTGATCAAGTCCTCAATATCCCTGGTAAGCCACGGTTCTCTAATCCTACCTTTCCCATCCTTCCTCCTTGCCGGCACGTATCTTTCCTGCAGAGAGTTTAGTTTTCCCTTGAAAGACTCCCACATGTACCTCGTCGACCTGCCCTCGAAAAGCTTATCCCAGTCGGTATCTTTAAGATCTTGCCTAATCTGGCCGTATCTAGCCCTCCCCCAGTTAAATACCTTCCCTTTTGGGCAGGTCTCGTCCTTTTCCATTAATATCCTAAAGCAGACAGAGCTGTGATCACTATTTGACACATGCTCTCCTACCTCGACGTCAACCACCTGCCCTGGCTCATTCCCCAGAACCAAATCCAGTATAGCCCCCTCTCTAGTCGGGCCATCCACATACTGCTCCAAGGACCCTTCCAAAACACACTGTACAAATTCCTCCCCGTCCACTCCTACAGCTCTGGGCTCTCTCCAATCTACTCCAGAAAATTGAAATCTCCCACTACTACTACCCTATTTTTCCTACACTTATCTAAAATGTCCCTGCATATCCCTTCTTCCACGGCCCGCGGTCTGTAGTAAACACCCAACAGAGTAACCACTCCCTTCCTATTCCTCAACTCCACCCATAGAGACTCAATTCCTAAATCATCCATACCTCCCTCCCTCTGCACTGCTATGATGTTGTCCTTAACTAATAAAGCCACTCCCCCGCCTCTCCTCACACCAACTCTGTCATGCCTAAAACACTTATATCCTGGAATATTCAATTGCCAGTCTTGCCCCTCCTTCAACCACGTCTCGGTCACTGCCACCACTTCTAAACTCCTCGTGAACGTTATTGCCTTCAGTTCATCTGTTTTGCCAGTTACACTCCTCGCATTAAAACACATGCACTGAAGGCCCTCAGCTCTCGGATATTTCTTTCTACCTTCTGGTGTTACCCTATCATCCCTCCCTCTCCCACTCCCAGTTCCCTCTCGCTCCCCACCCTCCCTCCCTATTAGTTTAAACACTTCTGAAACACTCCAGCTAACCTCCCAGTTAAAATATGTGTACCCCTCCCAGTCAACTGCTCCCTATCCCTCTTGAATAGATGACCCTCCCTCCTGAAGACTTCCCAATGATCAATGAATATGAAGCCTTCTGACCTACACCAACCCCTCATCCATGCATTTAGTTGTAGTGTCTCATTTGTTTTTACCCAATCGGTCCCGGGCACAGGCAGCAGCCCAGAGAACGCCACTCTGGAGGCCCTACCTTTCAGTTGAGCCCCCAACTCCCTAAACTGCCCATGTATGTCCCCCCTACGCTTTCTTCCTACATCTTTCTGTCCTACGTGAACTATTACATTTGCCTTAGACCCTTCTCCCTTCAAAATTCCCTCTACCCTCTCTGAAACATCCTGGACCCCTGCTCCAGGGAGGCAGACTACCATCCTGGAGTCTCTCTTTTGCCCACAGAAACGCCTATCGATCCCTTTAACCATCCCATCCCCCACCAATATCTCACTTCCTGCTTTCCTGCTGGTCTCTGTGGCATTCTGTTCCCCCTCACTTGCCCTCTCCATCACAGCTTTTACCCCTCCCTTGGTTTTCTGGGAATCCTCCTTTGAGGTGGCCTTTTTGCCTTGATTTTTATTCTTGTTCCTCGTATCTGTAACCAGCCCGTCCCTACTACTAGATCCTGGGATCCCCTCAGGACTACCTTCCCTATTCATTGTAACCTCATTTTCCCTCACTAGACACATGTCCTCCAAGCCCAGCTCCAGCTGCCTCGCCCTAGCTCTTAAACGTTGCAATTCTAAACATTTTGCGCATATGTGGGCCTTCGGGAGACGTGATGGCCACATATGGCACTTAATGGCAGTCAGTAACAACTTCCCTTGCTTTGCTGCTGGGGTTTAACAATTGGATTGGATGTGTCTTAGTTTGTGGAAAAGACCTCAGTGGGGAGTAGAGATGGACCACTTATCTGATACTTTTGGCTCAAGATGATTACATATACTTCAGCTTCAATTTTTGTTTAAGTGAGAAGGGCTGAATTGGACCAGTGGTAAATACATTAAAATCTGTACGAGTTGGGAGGATTAGTATACAGAAAATTATCCAATGTAAGTTGCAATGCAATTGCACCTGATGATAGTGCATGGTCACTGCAGCCAAAATAGACTGCTAACATTCATTCTAAACACTTCCAAAATGAGCATTTGGAGAATCCTGGTGACTGATGTTGAAAAGATGGGTGAGGCGGATTCATTTCATTTGAAAGGAAATTGAATACATCACATCAAAAGGAAAAATTTGCAGAATCCATCTCTACTTCCCCCCCTCCCCCACTGACATCTTTTCCACAAAACAAGGACAAATCCAATCCGATCATTACACCCATCTGCAAAGCAGGGGATGTTGTTATTGACTGTGTCATCAAGTGACACTAGCTAAGTAAGCTAACCTGCTGACTATGGTCAGCTTGGATTCTTTTTGTCTGGGCTGCTTGGCTCCAGACCTCATTACAACCTTGGTCCAAGTGTGCTCAAAAAGGCAGGGGAAAAGGACTCACTGGATAACTCTTTCAAAAACTGCTTGCTTCTCTACGCCATGATTTTATAGGCAAGAAATTTTGATCGGTGAAGTCCCATTTTTTGAACAATAAAGATAACGAAGAAGGTGTCCCCAACACGCGCATGCATCTGTGTGGCAAATTCCATATTGCCATAATGCCATATTGGTATAAAGCTGACTTGGGACTAGCACTGAGTTCAACACTTCAGCTAATATACTCAGTCTTGCACAACAGCAAAGCTCCCTCTATTAGTGCTATTTAAAGGGGTAAGTCTGATTACAGGTTCGTCGCTGGTCGATTTGTTCATGCTGTTTTCTGGTTCAACTATCAGATGTGTCCTTTATTCTTATGCAATGAGATGCTGCTACAGGAACACTAACTACACATGGAATTTTTACTTTTTATCAAGAATGTTATCAAATAAATTATAAATGTTAATTTAACTTACAGATGGTATAAAAGGCAATGCAATAAAAAGGCTAAACAGTTAATCTGCCCTAGATAAATTTCTATCTCATTTCAAGTGAAAATCAAAAAAAATACTCACTGACTGTCTCGAAAATAAGTGAATCCTACAAAAGGTAACTGGTTCCCAGCAAAGGCTTTTGGGGTTGGAAATGTTTCCACTTCTCCTTTATCATCTTCAATATCATCAAAGTTACTTGTATCAATGTCACTGCTCAATTCAGGCACCACAGGGGCGGCAGCTGTGTGGTACATATCGAAAAACAAAGTATCAGCTATTATTTCCTTTTCCCCTACTAAATCAGATGCAAGTGTTAAATTGCTCTAAAATTACATGTCAATCATACAATTTAAAGGTTAGTGTTTTACAACTATGTCTAAAATCTGTTAGATATAAAACATTTATCTTTAGTAGGGTATTAGTGCCCTATTTTACTGTAACCATGGAATATGCTAATTGGCGCAGCACTTAGGTCATAGAAACACACAGAAAATAGGAGTAGGTCATTCGGCTCTTCAAATTTGCTCTGCCATTCAATCTGATCATGATCATATCTACCTCAACGCCATATTCCCGCACTCACCTCATAACCTCTTGATGTCTTTAGAGTCTAGAAAGCATTTCCTTCTTAAGTATATTCAGTGACTTGGCCTTCAAAACCTCCTATGGTAGAGAATTCCACAGGCTCACTAAACTAAGTGAAGTTTACAGAATTGTTATGGCGTAGAAGAAAGCCAATCATGATTGCACTTGCTTGATAAATTAGCATCAAGATTTTATGCAATTCTCCAATCTTTGCCTTGCATCTCTGCACATTGTTTCTATTGAATAACTCATCAAATGCCCTCTTGAATGCCTTGATTGAAACTGCCGCCATAAGACTTTCAGACAGATCATTCCACATTTGAATTACTCGCTGTGTAAAAAGGTTTTTCCTCACAACAAATTTCCTTCTTTTGTTAATTATTTTAAACCTATGCAGAGTTGGACATATTCTTGATTAACAAGAGAGTGAAGCTGCAACCAGACTAACCATGATCTTATTATATTTATAATAAGATCATGGTTAGTCTGGTTGCAGCTTCAACCCCAGGTTCCTGTGTATCCTGTTCACCTTTCACTCTCTTGTTAATCAAGAATATGTCCAACTCTGCATAGGTTTAAAATAATTAACAAAAGAAGGAAATTTGTTGTGAGGAAAAACCTTTTTACACAGCGAGTAATTCAAATGTGGAATGATCTGTCTGAAACAGGCTTGAGGGGCCGAGTAGTCTATACCCACCCCTGATTTGTTTGCTCATATTTGGGAAAAAAAAATCTTATGGGGAGTGGTTGCTGCTAAAAAATGTTCATCATAAAGGAAAGCATCTGAAAAAAGGACATTTGAATTTTTCAAATGTCAGGTTGCATTTCCCTCCATGAATTGTCACTTAGAGAATACCACGATAATGATTGTCCCGGTGAAGCTTTACTGGAAACAATGGAAGCAGCAACAATCAAACAATGTTGGAACTCTGTTACCTAAAACTACTCTATGGGCTGACAATCATCTGCATCCTCAGTTTGTATTGTGGTTTCCCAAAGCATTACACCTTTGGAACAGTTTTCAAGTGGATTTGAAGTTGGAACTCTCACTGCTTACTGTCTGTTCCAAGACTTGTGGGACAATCACTCTTTTTGTAAGTAATTAATATGTATAATTTTGCCAGTTGAAAGTTTTTTCTTTTAAGATTAGTTAGAATTCATTTTCTCACTAACAGACTAAAATAACAAATGGACTTTAAAGAAGCAAAAATTCAATGAACAGCCTCCATCGATACTGCGATTTCAATGGTGCTAAAATTGTACATCCCACTAAAGCTCCCTTTCTCATTAAGTAAATGACGGTTTCTGATACTATCCATCAAGTATCACGTGTTTGACCACTGCATCACTTTCAGTCCAAAACAGGGTCAAAGAAAAGCAAATTTTTGATTGTATATTGGGAATCATATATCTCTTCAGTTGAAAAAAGGCAATCTACAGCAACAATCAAAGTTTCTTTCAGTCAGAAATCCATCTTTCATTTTACACTGTAAACTATCAAACTCAGATTTGTGTCACACTGTAAAATCAGAACCTACTTCAAGAGTCACCCAATCCTGAGTAAACTGACATTGGAAAAAAACAAAATCTTTCTCATTTCTCTATCTAAATGTCAGCCAACTATTCTCCAAAAACTGTTGCTCTCAAACATCTAGTCCTAACAAATATGAAAGTGTATTTGGAACATTTAAAAAACACAATTATTGTATAAAGATGCTCTGAGAGGTAATTCTATTCAAAGTTACCATAAAATTAATCATCATGGCCACATGCTTTTAAGTATTAGCATGAACGTGAGCCTAAAAGAAAACGTAAAGTGCTAGACTCAATGAATTTGACATTTTTGTAATAATTTTTATAACACATACCACTTCATACAAAACAAGATAGAAATTAGTGCTGACAAACAACATTATAAAAAAACTTTAACTTCCACACCCAGTTTAATTTACTTACTGGCTCTTTAGGAGATCAATACTGAACGTTATAATACAATCAAAGTGACATTCTTGGAGTGCTAGGTCTTTTAAAAATCAGTAAAGTTCTTAGCTAATGCAGTGTGATGAAAAGTTTGCCCAAAGCTTTATACAACAATTCTACCTTTCCTCCACAATTACAAAAAACTGCAAATGTTAAAAATCTGAAGCATGTAAAAATGTGAGAAACAGTGAGCAGATCTGGCAGCATCTACAGAGAGAAAAGGAGTAAGAAAGCACAAAGTTAATCTTTCCATCAAGTCACAGCACTGAAACATTATCTCTGTTCTTCTCTCTCCACAGGTTCTGCCAGACCTGCTGCGTGTTTCCTGCACATTTTGCTTTTATTCTACTTTTCTTCCAACTCCATCATACTGAAGTAGTAGCATTTTAATTTTTTTTACTTAAACAAAATATGAAAAGGAACCAGAAGTATGAAGCTTAGCTCAAGCTCTTTCACTTAAAGCATAGTTTTGGAATAAGCATTCTCCTGCTATGCAATATAAGGATCAGGCTTGTATTAATGTTTCTAAATTTATGCTGTAATCTTAGAACAATTGATTGCTTTAAAACTTAATTGTGATCAGGTTTCTGACAAGTTTGTGGAGTTAAAAGAACCAATATTACTTGATGAAAAAAATACTTTCAAGCAACATAACACTGCATAAGATTGTTGCATAAGGTTAAATCTCACGGGATTCAGAATGAGGTATCTAAATGGATACAAAATTGTGGTTGTAGAAGATTATTTTTCAAACTGGAGGCCTGTGACCAGAGGTGTGCCTCAGAGATCAGTGCTGGGTTCAATTTTAATTTGTCATTTATATTAATGACTTGGATGAGAATATATGAGGTATGGTTAGTAAGTTTACAGATGACAATAAGATTGGTAGCATAGTGGACAGTGACGAAAGTTATCTCCAATGCTACGGAATCTTGGTCAACTGGGCCAGTGGGCTGACGAATGGCAGATGGAGTTTAATTTAGACAAATGCGAAGTGATGCATTTTGGTAGATTGAACGAGGGCAGGGCTTACTCAGGTAGGGTATTGGGGAGAATTACAGAACAAAAACATCTGGGGCACATATTCATAGCATCTTGAAAGTGGAGTCACAGGTGGACAGAGTGGTGAAGAAGGCATTTTGCATGCTTTGTTACATCAGTCAGAACACTGAATACAGGAGTGGAATATCTTGTTGAAGTTCTACAAGACATTGGTACGGCCACACTTGGAATGCTGTGTGCAATTCTGGTCACCGTATTATAGAAAGGATATTATTAAACTTGAAAGAGTGCAGAAAAGCTTTACTAGGATGCTACTGGGACTTGATGGATTGAGCTATATGGAGGAGCTGGATAGACTAAGACTTTCTCCAGAGCGTAGGAGGCTGAGGGGTGATCTTACAGAAGTCTATAAAATAATGAGGAGCAGAGATCAGCTAGATAGTCAATACCTTTTCCCAAATGTAGGGCAGTCTAAAACTAAAGGGCATAGGTTTAAGGTAAGAAGAGAAAGTTGCAGAAGTGTCCAGAGGGGTATTTTTCACAGAGGGTGGTGGTGGTGAGTGTCTGGAATAAGCTGCCATAGATAGTAGTAGAGGCAAATACAATTTTGTCTTTTAAAAGTATTTAGATAGTTACATGGGTACGAAGGATATAGAAGGATATAGGCCAAATATTGACAATTGGGATTAGCTTAGTGGTTTTAAAAAAAAGGGCAGCATGGGCAAGTTGGGACCGAAGGGCCTGTTTCCATGCTATAAACCTCTATGATTTAAAATCAATCTGCAAATAATAAATGACAATAATTTCCAAATATGAATTTCATTGTTATCAAGTGCAAAACAGATCATCTACAATACCTCCTTGTTTAGTGAACAGAATTTTTGGGGAATACATGAGTTGTAATAAACTATATAGTTCATGATTGCGATACACAATATAAAAAATGCAATTTTTAAATGCGAATCACACTAAAATAAAATTAAAGTCTAGACCTTCAAAACAAGTTCAATAAACTTAGGGGATTTCACAGGTATTCCCAAATGTTTGCAAAAAATATATGTTTCATCAGATTCCTGTACATTTTTGTACCTGTTTTACTAGCATATTATTATGTCAATATATAAAAATACAAGTTTTCTCTGCAACATTATTATACTCATTTGGAACACCAGATGCTGCCAATCGGAAAGGAGAAGAGATTGTCTGTCTTCACATTTACAAGGATCTCTACTATAGAACATTTTGAAATTCAGTGCATTGTGATAAATATTAAGCAAGTTGTTACTTTAATTTATTTGCCTACATACACTCTCAAGTTTTACTGAACATTTTCAAAGGGGAAAATAGTTATTTGTGCAAACAAAATTTGACTATGTTGCTCAGTCATGTTTCTGAAATTTAAATAAATCATATACTCCCAACATAAACCATATCATTGAAGTATCTATAAGGTATTCACCATCGCGAATGTTGTCCCACGTCCACTGATCGTTTTTGAAGAAAGAGTGACGTTTGATTTCTTCCACTCCATTTCTCCCCAACCGCACCTCCCTGAACATTGAAGCAAATTGGAGTAAAGAAATATATCAATAAAATCAATTTGCTCTTGCCACTCAAAAAAAAATCTCATTGATGAATGTTTTGCATCGATTTTTAGTCTGTGCTAAATGCTTCTGCTTTTTGGTTAACTATCAACATTACTGTAATGCTGCATTCTGCCACGTGTGGAGCAGATCCATTTAAACACTGAAAACTTTATTGGGGGAAGGGGGGAATCAGAACACTGCCAACAAACAGCTACCAGAACTTCAGAAGGTGCCAAGCTATCACAACATCTTGGATTACCTTCAACTGCTACTAAGATATTTAAATTACAAATTTGTGCAGATGCTCAAAACAGTTCCAATCTTAGATAATTATCTGTAAACTATCCTTTAAAAATAAATTTGCTGCACTATATTTTAAAATGAAGTATTGCAGGAAAATCAGCTGGAATTTATTCAGTCCCATGAGATTAAAATCTGAATTGCCAACTTGTAAATGTAACGTGAGCAGCTGTTTCAAATATTTCTCGTGCTAAATTCAGTATAAACAGGAAACTGCACGCACGTGGTAAAAGTGCTCCTGAGTTTTTTTTCCCAAAATCGATCTCCAAATTGCACACTAAATCCAAAATTTATTTCCCCTCTTCAAATATTAACAAGTTGTTTGCTTTTGCATGCTATTTCAGAATTTGAAAGTTAACTATTTAACAACAGCAAGTTATTTATTTAACAGTTGTTACAGTCCCAATTAATGCTCTTACTGGGTGAGAAAATCTCAAAATGAAACCCTAGCTCAAAAGACAATAATTTTAACTTTTTAACCAAACGTGAAGGAACAGAATCTAATTCATTTAAGCAACAAGAAAGAAGCATTTATTAAACATGGGAGAATTGGATTATAATACAATACTCCTTTACTCTCAGAGTGAAAAGAACAGATTTTAAGATTAATGCCGATGACAAAGTACATTTGAAACTAAAACGGTTTCATTGACACATGAAGTCCTTTTTTAACACACAAGATGGCTGTGGTCAAATACACATTCCTTTTCATAATGTTAATGCTAACAATCCAGAACAGGGCTCTCACAACATGCCCAGTTAAATGTTTTCCTGCACTCTCAAACTATTTTTGTCCAGAGTTGCTTCAAATATGAGCTGTTAACATAACTTCTAGGACTTTGGTCAATAATGGGCAACACAATACCCCCTGAACCAACGAGATTTAACAACTGAAATAAACTTAATACAGGATGAATTTAATGTCAAATCAGACACAGAAAGAGAAAGATAGGAATGAAAACAGAAAATGCTGGAAATATTCAGTAGGTTAGGCAGAACTCGAACATGTCACAGATCTTAAACGATATTTTACACAAATCAGGATAAGTGGAGAAGAAAAGGAAGCCCTATATTAAAGCAGAAGGCAAGAGCAATTAAATAACAAAAGGATGGTGATAGCCAAAAGTGGATAGAGATGGGTCAAGAAAAGAAACAAAAGATGTGTCTAGAGCCAGTCTATCCTAGAATCTCAAAATGTCAATTATCACTGGCTGCTGAACAGCTGCTGAAAACGTGCATGACTGGTTTCTTGTGATGACAAGCAAATCAGCTCGCTGCTTGCCAAACTGTGCCAAAATGCTCGGAACTTGGGATTCTGATGATGACAAGTTACTCAGTTCATCAGTTGCTGAACCGCAGCCAATAATGTGTGGAACTCGAGCTTCTCATGATGAGGGGCACATCAGCTCATTGACTGCCATATTGCAGGTAGCAAAATGTGGACTAAGCTTGGTGAAGACAAAATGGTAAGCAAGACGCTAAGGACCTTTCCTTCAAGTGGACATTGGAGAAATGACAGCAAAATTTCAGCAGGTGCTTGAATAAAGCAGTGGACTTGACATGGAAATAATCACTATGCAAAACAATATTGAGCTGAAAGATAGTTCACAGAAAAAAGACTTTTGGGAACTTGTAAACAGAGAGAAGTGTCTTCTTCTGACATCACGTGCACTCAACTGAAGGCCTACTTTAGTTCCAAATACCTCAGTGAAATGGTTTTTTTTTCATGAGGAAAAGCATCACGTCCAAGTACCACACTCATCTCTTAGGTGCCCATTTGATGGATGTGAGAGAATAATTATCTCAAACTATGACGCAGACTGCACAGTTTTCTCAGTGTACAAGCACAGGTTCACACCATGAATGTATGTACATTATGCCTAAGTGCATATTTTTAAGAACAGGACTCATGCTGTATTTTGATACTAAAAATGATCTTTTGCTTCAAAAGGTTGAAGACATTGGTGCAGAGGAAGTAAGTGATGGTAATATAGATATTAACAAAAAAAAAGGGAGCAATGGTTGAAGACTTGAAAGTGCTGAATTAATGTCATGTCTGCAAGGCTGTTAAATGCAATATTGAAAGAGCGAGTGTTGTTTCTTTGGCTTTCATTGAGTTTCACTGGGACATCAGAGGAAACATAAGAACATAAGAAATAGGAGCAGGAGTAGGCCATCCAGCCCATCGAGCCTGCCCCGCCATTCAATAAGATCATGGCTGATCTGTAGTGGTTCAGTACCACTTTCACGCTTTCTCCTCGTAACCCTTAATTCCCATGTCAATCAAAAACCTATCCACTCTTGACTTGAACATATTCAGCAAGGAAACCTCCATCACTTCGTCAGGCAGAGAATTCCAAAGATTCACCATCCTTTGCGTGAAGAAATTCCTCCTCAACTCTGATCTGAATCGCTCCCTCCCCTATCTTTAGGCTGTGCCTTCTAGTCCTGCCAACTTTGCTAAGCGGGAAGAGTGTCTCAACCTCTACCCTATCAATCCCCTTCATTATCTTATACATCTTTATAAGATCCCTTCTCAGCCTTCTAAACACCAAAGAGTACAAACCTAGCCTATTCAGTCTCTCCTCATAATCCAACGCCCTCATCTCCGGTATCAGCCTAGTGAACCTTCTCTACATCCCCTCCAAGGCCAATATATCCTTCCTCGAATGCGGCGACCAAAACTGCACACAATACTCCAGCTGCGGCCTCACCTATACAGCTGCAAAAGTACCTCCTACTTTTATATTCTACCTCCCTAGCTATAAAGGCCAACATTGCATTCGCCTTCTTAATCACCTGCAGCACCTGCATACTGCGTTTTTGTGATTTGTGCACAAGGACCCCCAGGTCCCTCTGCAGCATCACGTGCTGCAGCTTTTCGCCATTTAAATAGTAATCCTTCCTACCATTATTCCTACCAAAGTGGATAACTTCACACTTGCTAACATTATACTCCATCTGCCAGGTCCTCGCCCACTCACTCAACCTATCTACATCCCTGTGCAGGCTTTCCACACCCTGCATGCAATTTGCTGAGACTGAGGGCAAATGGCTCATAATGGGAGAGGAGCAGGAATATAAAGTAAGTGACTAGAAACATAGGATCACACTTGTGGATTGAATGGAAGTGTCCACAAATCAATCACCCAATCTATGCTTGGTCTCCCCAACGCATCTTTAAAAGTAAACAAGCTATATGTGTGCCAAAGAAACAAATCTGTGTTCTCCAAATGAAAACAGTGGGTGAACAGGGATATCCACTGCTTGCTGAAGTCCAGGTCTGAGGCGTTCCAAGTCAGGCAACACTGACCCATACAAGAAAACCAGATACAATTTAAGGGGATCCATCAAAGATGCCAAAAGATAATACCGCACCAAGCTACAGTCCCTGGCTAGCCACATTGTATGGCCAAATTCCCCTCCAATTCAATTTTCAAGTTTGCTGATGACACTACCGTTAGTGGATCAGATCTCCAACAGTGATGAGGCGGAGTACAGGAATGAGGTAGAATCCGATGAACTGGTAAAATGACAATAATCTCTCTCTCAATGTCAACAAAACGAAAGAGATTGTCATTGACTTCAGGAAACATAAAGGAGAACATGCCTATTTCTACATCAATGGGACAAAGTAGAAAGGGTCAAGAGCTTCAACGTTTTTGTGTCCAGATCAATAACAACCAGTCCTGGTACCCCCATGCCAACTCTAGAATTAAGAAAGCCATCACCAACGCCAACATACTTTCTCAGAAGACTAGGGAAATTTGGCATATCAGCTGCGACTCTCACCAATTTTTACAAATGCACCATAGAAAGCATTCTTTCTGGTTGTATCACGGCTTGGTATAACTTTTACTCTGCCCAAGACCACAAGGAACTACAAAAGATCATAAATGTAGCCCAATCCATCATAGAAACCAGCCTCTCATCCATTGACTCTGTCCATACTTCCCACTGCCTCAACAAAGCAGCCAGCATAATTAAGGACCCCAAGCACCCCAGATATTCTCTCTTCCATCTTCTTCCTTCAGGAAAAAGGTACAAAAGTCTGAGTCATGTACCAACCAACTCAAGAACAGTTTCTTCCCTGCTGCTCTCAGACTTTTGAATGAACCTACTTTGCATGAAGTTGATCTTTCTCTACACCTTAACTATGACTATAACATTACATTCTGCACTCTCATTTTCTTTCTGAATGGTATGTTTTGCTTGTATAGTGCGCAAGAAACTGTTATGTTAATACATGTGACAATAATAAATCAAATCAAATATACTAAATTGAAAAGTGAGAAAAGCCAGGAAAAATGTTTTTGATTAAAATTTAACATTTTTATAATCTACAACGATAGATTCTGGCTGGGCATAATTCTCATGACTTCTCTTGCTCACTACAAGTTGCAGGCCAATTTGCAAATTAATAATGATGTGCATCATCCACACACCATTGAATTATCAGCAAATTTTAGGACATCATAACACTTAGGCCAACATCTTCAGCAAAATGTGACTTTGTATTCTTGCTTCCATTATAAGCATTACTTTGTTTTTTGAAACAAACTTGCACTTTTGCTTTATTTGGAAACACAGCATATTCAAAAATGTTTTTCCAATTCCCATATCCCATATATGTCATATCCAAATTTATATTTGCAAAGTAAATAGTTTAAATAAAGCTAAATGTCTGACACACATTTTACAAATCTACATGGTTGGGAGGAAAGAAATTGATCAAGGTAAGGGCAAGTTCAATTGGCACGATGATGTGAATTGAACTGAGGTACATTATAAGGTGTCAAATAATCTCATGAAATTGGTGCATCCTTAAAGTTTATTTGGATTTAGAATATCAATTAAGTTCTGGATCTTGTATCTCATGTCATGCAGAGAAATTTCAATGAGAAATGCTCCTCAATGCTACACTCAAGTCAAATGTTGCCTTGAAGTCAAGAGGGGTCACTTTCACCTTGAGTTCAGCATGTTTGGACTAAGGTGGTAATCAGGAGCCAAATGGTACTGGAGGAACTCACACTGAACGTTGATGATCAGGTTACTGCTGAATAAGTGCTGCATCATAGGCCCTGTTGACAGCACTCGCCATGGATTTGCTTATGACTGAGGTGGTAATTGGCCAGGTTGGATATGTCCAACTTTTATAGACAGGGAAAACCAAAACCATTTTTCACCTTGTCAGGTACATGCTAGTTTTGTAGTTGCAATGGTCCTCATTATTAGTCTTCATTATTACTGCTGGAATGTACTCAGCATCCAAATCTTTATTTATCCAAGACTTCCAGTGCTTTTTGATATCATGTGAAGTGTATCATATCAGTTGAACACTGAATTCAGTGATGTTGGGCACATACTGGACATTTCTCTCTTCCACCTTCTTCCATTGGGAAAAAGATACAAAAGCCTGAGATCATGAAACAACTGACTCAAAAACAGCTTCTTCCCTGCTGCCATCAAACTTTTGAATGGACCTGTCTTGCATTAAGTTGATCTTTCTCAACATCCAACTAACACTATATTCTGCATTCTCACTTCTCCTTCTCTGAGATCAATAGGTTTTGTCCATATAGTATGCAAGAAACAATACTTTTCAGTGTGTACTAATACATGTGACAATAATAAATCAAACCAAATCAAATCAGGAACAGGCTGAGATTGCTCATCCATCTAGCATTACTCTCTGAGGCTACTTGCCTCTCTGTCAACAGTCCCAATGACTTCCCTTATATAATGTGCTGCAAACCACAAGATACTAGTTATATCTTCAGGGGTATCCAGGAAGGAGCCAAGCACATACAAATTCAGAATCAGCTTAACAACCACAGACAATTTGGTCTTTGCTTTGTTTTGAGATTAGAGTTGTAACTATAGCGAGCAGCAGCATATTTCAGTCGCAACCTCACAAGTTACAGACATCTCATGTATTGGTTGTTCAGCTAAGAGAATTGCACCCTGAAGAGCCACTCCAGATATGCACCAGAATTCTACCATCCTGCCTACCATGCAATCAGAGTGGACGAGGGGTGGGCAACAGAAATGTCTGTTGACTGCGGGCGGGAAATTGCAGTCTTGCTCAAGCGAGGCTGTGAAATCCCAACCATGGCCTTTACTGGAAGTGTCCTTTGCTCTTCTTGCCTGGTCTAGCAGTATGCCTTGCTTTGCATGGCCTCAATTCATTCTCTTGGTCCCATTCAATTTTAAGAGAACAGCCTCCTAGACAAAACATGAAAATGAAAGGCTTCTGCATTAGCCTGAAACTAACAAAAAAGTATTTAAGCACTAGCCAGGCTAATAAGTTTAGGCAACTCGACAAAAGCTGCCAAAGTAGAACTGCACCTCTAACCATAAGTGATCCAGTAATTAACCTGTAGGCTGGCCCGAGGAATTCAAAGCGAAGTAGCAAAGTGGATAAAAGCAAATTACCGTGGATGCTGGAATTTGAAGCCAAAAGAGAAAATGCTGTAAAATTTCAGCAAATCTGGCAGCATCGGTAAGAAGGGAAAAGAGCTGATAATTCGAGTCCAGATAACCCTTTGTCAAAGCTAAAAGGCATAGAAAGTGGGAGATATTTATAATGTAGGAGGGGAAAATGAAAGATGCATCATAGCCACAGAAACAAGGGGGAAGACAGCTAATAGCAGCCCAAAAAGAGAATAAAGAGTGTGAATGTCCAAATAGCAGAGAAACTGAAACAGAGGGTAAGCTGACAGATAGAGATATGGGAGGAGATGGGAAATGAGTGAGGGAGAGGTAAAATTGACAAAAGGGGATGAGGAAGTAAGGGGGGGACAAAATAGGGAGAAAAAGTGGGAAGAAAGAAAAATAAGGCAAGATAATTAAAAACTAAATAAAATGAAAACAAAGGAATGGAGGTGGGGTAGAGCTAATCATCTGAAGTTGTTGAATTC
This sequence comes from Sphyrna mokarran, assembly GCA_024679065.1. Classification (NCBI taxonomy): domain Eukaryota; kingdom Metazoa; phylum Chordata; class Chondrichthyes; order Carcharhiniformes; family Carcharhinidae; genus Sphyrna; species Sphyrna mokarran. The sequence goes on along the minus strand of JAGIQG010000005.1, from coordinate 93,079,544 downwards.
AGTGTTGAAACCAGAAGGCTGTAAATGTGACTAGCTGGAAAATGAGATGCTGTTCCTCCAGTTTGCGTTAAACTTCACTGGAACACTGCAGCAGGCCAAGGACAGACATGTAGGGATGGGAACAGGATCATGTGTTAAAATGGCAAGCAACAGGAAGGTCAGGGTTCTGAACTGTGCACAGACTGAAGGTGCTCAGCAAAGTATTCACTCAATCTATACTTGGTTTCTCTGATACATAGGGGACCACACTGGGAGCAACGAATGCATCTCTTTCAGTTTGGTTTATTGTAAGTAAAACGCTGTTTAATACAGGAAGTATGATTAAGGGGTTTGACGATTACACAAAGATTTGTTGTGTGGTCAATAATGTAAGAAGATATCAATATACTGGTTATATCGTTACTTGGGTCAGTTTTTAGTTTAGTAAAAACTAACTTCTTATGCTTTAAACTCAAGAAAGACTGCCAGACTAGTTTCTGTGCAATCAACATGTAAATGGTTAAGCAAAGACATTGAATAAACACCTTCACCTTTGTAAGTTCATTTAAAAAAAAACTGTTACAATGAAATTGTCACTGGACTAGTAATTCAGAGATCAAGGGTGATATTCTGGAGATTGGGGTTCACATCCTAATTCGGTAGGTGGTGCAATTTAAATTCAGTAAAATGCCTGGAAATAAAAATCCAAATCTGACCATGAAACCATTGTACATTGTCATAAAATCCATCTGGTTTATTAATGTCCAATTGTAAATTAAATCTGCCATTCTTAAGTCTGGCCTACATATGACACAAGATCCACAACTATATGATTGATTCTTAAATGACTCATGAAATGGCCAAACAAGTCAGTCAGTTGTATTCAACCCTACAAAGAAAACTAAACTGGACAGCCACCTGATATTGACCTAGGCACCAAAATCAACAATAGCAAACTAAGCCCCCTCATACCTGTCAAACCCTCCATATTAACATCTGACGGATAAGGTCAAAATTCAGAGAGCTGTCTCATGCTAGTCAAGCTACAGTCGGATATAGTAATTAAATTATACATTACAAATGATGCTCTATACTCCACCAGTTCCAGATATATCCTGTCCCACAGGGCACTCCTAGCATAGTGGCATGGAGGCACAGTTGCTAGCACTGCTGCCTCACAGTGCCAGGGGCCCAGGTTCAATTCCCAGCTTGGGTCATTGTTTATGCGGAGTCTTCACATTCTTCCCATGTCTGCGTGGGTTTCCTCTGGAGTGCTCCAGTTTTGTCCCATAGTCTGAAAGATGTGCTGATTAGGTGGATTGGCCATGCTAAATTCACTCTCCATGTACCTGAACAGGCGCTGGAATGAGGTGATTAGGGGATTCTAACAGTAACTTAATGTAAGTCTACCAAGCAGAGGTAACAGTTCAGTAATAATATAATTGGGAGGGAGCTATCCTGGGAGTCATGCAGTTTCATGGCACTACTTGCATGCTAAACAGCATAAGCAGCAAGTAATAAAACAGAGTCAAGCAATTTCACACCCAAGGGATCAGGTATGAGCTCTGCAGTCTGAATACATTCAGTTGTGAATGGTGGTGGACAACTAAATAACTCACTGGCAAAGGAGGCGACACAAAAATCCCATCTTCAATGATGGAGGAGCCCAGTACATCAATACAAAAAATAAGGCTGTAGGATTTGCAACAATCTTTTAGCCAGAAGTGTCAAATAGATAATCTATCTCAGCAATTTCTACAGATCCCCAGCATAACAAATGCCAATCTTCAGCCAATTTAACTCACTATGTGATATCTAGAAATGACTAAAGACATTAGGTGCTGCAAAGGCTACGGGCCCTGACAATATTCCAGCAATTGTACTAAAGACTTGTGTTCCAGAACTTGATACACTCCAAGCCATGCAGTTCCAGTACAGCTACAACACTGGTTTCCAGTTGGAATGAGGAAAATTACCTTAGAATCTCCTATAAACAAGAAACTGGACAATCATACCCAGCCAATTACCATTTCATCAATGTATTCTCATAGAATTATACAGCTTTAGTATCTGTGGTCTCTCAGCCCATCAAATACACACCGCCAAATTAGAAACATCTGAAAAATAATCCCATCTGTCAACACTTGGCCCATAGCCCTGAATGTTATGATACTCGAACTGCTCATCCAGATACTTTTCAAAGGATATAAGGCTACCCGCCTCTACCACCCTCCCAGAGAACACATTCCAGATCATTACCACCTCTGGATAAAAAGTTTTTTCCTCACTTCCCACCTGAACCTCACCTTGAACTTATGTTCCCTCACGAATGACCCTTCAACTAAAGGGAACAGCTGCTCCTTATCCACTTTGTCCATGTTCTCTCATAATCTTGTACACCTCGATCAGGTCACCTTTCAGTCTTCTTGGCTCCAATGAAAACAACCCAAGCATATCCAACCTTCCTTCATAACTTAAATGTTCCAGACAGCATCCTGGTAAATCTCTTCTGCACCCCCTCCAGTGAAATCACATTCTGCCGATAATATGGCAATCAGAACTGCACACAGTATTCTAACTGTGGCCTCAACAAAGTTCGATACAACTCTAATGCAACTTCCCTGCTTTTGTAGTCTATGCTCGATTGTTAAAGGCAAGTGTCCTAAATGCCTTTTTCACCACCCTACCAAATGGGTTCTGTGGACAAACATGTTATGGTCTCTTTGTTCCACAGAACATCCTATTCATTGACTAATATCTCGTCAAATTACTCCATCCAAAGTATATCACCTCATACTTTTCAGGGTTAAATTCTATCTGCCACTTATCTACCTATTTCACTATTCCTTCCGTATTTCCTGGTAGCTTAAGACACTCCACCTCACTGTAAACCACCTTTCAATCATTATGTCATCCACAAGCTTAGTAATCCTGTCCCCACCACATAGTCATCTATGTCATTTATATAAATGATGATTTATAATTGTTTTCTAAGCTCCAACCTCCACTTTCTACACTCAAAATGCCTCCATTGATTTGCTCTCCTTGCACTTTTTAAAAGCCTTTCTTTTCCTTCTCATTTTATCCTGAATATTTCTGGCCATTCACGGTTCTCTGGATTTGTTATTCCTAGCTATCAACCTAGAGACAACACGCTGGGTTTCTACCCTCTCCAATTCCTTTTTGAATACCCCTTACTGGTCTTCTGTAGATTTTCCCATTATTAACCGTTTCCAGTCTACCTTGGTCAGATCCTGTCTTATTTTACTAAAATCCACTCTTCCTCCAAAATAAACATTTTTTGCAACTTGTCAATTTCCTTGTCCAGAACAAGCTTAAATTGAATCATGTTGTGATTACTATCACTAAAATGCACCCCCCAACTATGTCAATAATCTATCTGGCTTCATTCCACAGAATTCAGTCCAGTGTAGCTCCCTTCCTTGTCGGACCCTCCACATATTGACTCTCAACCACCAGTAAAGTGATGGAAGAAGTCTCAAACAGCACTATCAAGTGGTTCATGGATGCTTAGTTTGGGTTCCGCCAGGGTCAGTTGGATCCTAGCCTCATTACGGCCTTAGTTCAGAAATGACAAAAGAGCTGAATTCCAGAGATGAAGTGAGTTATTGCCTTTGGCCTCAGACAGCATTTGACCAAGTGTGGCATCAAACCGCCCCAACAAAACTGTAGTCAATATGAACTGGGGGGGAACCTTCTGCTGGCTAGTTATACTGACCACAAAGGAATATGGTTGTGGTTGTTGAAAGTCAATCATTTCAGTTCCAGGTCATTGCTGCAGAAGTTCCTCAGTGTAATGTCGTAGGCTCAATCATCTTCAGTTGCTTTATTAGTGACATTAGTGACCTTCCTTCCATCATAAGGTCAGAAGTAGGGGCATTCACTGATGACTGCACAATGTAGGGGATTTTCTCAGTAACTTCATTGCAGTGTACTGTAAGCCTATTTGTGACTAATAAAGAAACTTCATTCAGCACTGTGACTCCACAGATACTGAAGCAGTCCATGCCCAAATACAGAAAAACCTGGACAATAGCCAGGCTTGAACTGAGAAGTGGCAAGTAACATTTGTGCCACATAAGTAAGTGCCAGACAATGACCATCTTGAACAAGTGAGAATCTAACCATCACTCCTTGACACTGATGGCTGAATTCTCCACTAACAACATCTTGGGGATTGAACTAATCCAATCATATAAATACTGTGGTTACAAGGGTAGCTCAGAGGCAACAAATCCTGCAGCAAGTAACTCACCTCCTAACTCTCCAGTTGTCTTGGTGAGTGCAGCTCCAACAACACTCAAGCTCAACACCATCCAGGCCAAAGTAGCCTACTCCATTGATCCCTCTCCCACAAACATTCACCCCTCCGGCACCACAAAATGAAAGTGACAGTGATGCCTACCATCTACAAGATGTACTGCAGGGAACTTAGGTAGCCACTTCCAAACCCATGACTACTACCATAGAGAAGAACAAGAGTAGCAGGCACCTGGGAACATCACCGAGTTCGGCTCCAAGTCACTCATTATCCTGACTTGGAAATATATTGCCTTTCCTTCACTGTCAATAGTCACTGCACTGTCGGTGTTCCTACACGAGGGATTGCAGTGGTTCAAGATGGCAGTTCATCATCACCTTACAAGGGCAATAAATGCTTGTTTAGGCAATGATACGTGATGCAAATTAATTTTTTAAAAAATCAAATCAAGAGTAAAACAAAGGAGTCATTTTTACTCTTCCTCAGTTGTAATTATAACAATAACCTAACTTACATGGTCCACTATCTGCGATCATTGACATACGTTAGTTCACTGTTAAGTAACATCTTGATTTTAAAATTCTCAGCCTTGTTTCCAAATCCATCCAAATTTCACCAAAATATTAAAAATTATTTATTGCTAACACAAGTTTTGCAATCCACAGATATCAATAATCAGTCAACTACAACTAATGTCATGGTTCTTGTGACGCATTTCCAATGTGTTGAAGTGATAATTAACGTAGCCTCCCCTGCTCCTCTGCAAACCTTCCTTATGTTTACTAATTACATTAGTATCAGTGGCAATAAACATAGAAAAATCCATCATCTTACCCTTAAGTCGTGACAATCTAAAGGCAAAAAGATGTTTGAGAAAATGAACTGTAAATTTCACAACAAACTTAATGGAGTTTCGGCATTTACAATTACAGGCCATCATTGTCTGAATTATTTGTTTGAACCTGAAAGATGTCAATTGTTATGCTTAGAGGCCTTAAATTCGTATCGCACTTCAATTCAGAAATAAATGCTATCTTGTGCTAAGCATTACATTGTTAATTTGCTAATATTTAATATAAATGGTATTGAAATCCAAACAATACCTGTCAGTCAAGAAGGCACAGATGAGGTCTTTGGCATGTTTTGAGATTTCAACATCATCGGGAAAGTTGAGTGAATTTTTGTGATCCATGATTTTACTGTATGTTCCCACTAGGGAATCCGCATAAAATGGAGTATCTCCTGGTAAAGAAAATACAGGAAGAATTCAGGTGCGACGTGTTTGTGTGTTTGAAAGTAGCAACTTTTCTCTGCAAAAATGAAATAAATCTGTAGGAATTTTCATCATACATTTGCACAAAAAAGGCCCATAACCCAGTTTAGGCATTTTAAAAACCATTTTAAAGCCAGACCACAGCAGTAAATCATAATAGCAATTATAAAATTAGAACGACAAATTATGACAGAGAGAAATTATAACTTATGGATTAGCTGACGGATTGGTGGTTGGTGTTAACATATAAATCACGAACCTAACTTTTCTTCCATTTGGACTGAAAGTGTGCCAGACAAGGGTTCCCAGACCTTAAAGCAGTACCTTAGTATTGATTAAAATTGTATTTCATAGAGAAAAATGGAAAAATCAACTTTTAACAATAGAATAGTTCTAGAGTCCAAGAAGACCTACATGTGAAAGAATAATGGGGCTTCAGAAGGAAGTAATTGGAACTGCTGGCTATAAGTCTGGAAGATTAAGAAACTGCCTCTGAAGAAAACAAGATTTCCACAGTGTCACTAAAAGCAACAAGATTTAGTGCTTCAGCATTTCATTTGTGAAAAGGAGAAATAAAATCTAAAATTGCAGCACCTGAATGGCACACCTGAAAAGCCATAATTTGTCTTTTGATTTTAAAAACAATGAATGATTTGCCATATGACTTGCCATATGTTTTCACATTTTAACTTTAATTTCAGGTTTTGAACACATAATATTCCCAATATCCATTTTTCTTGGGAAAAGTTAGGTGTGCGCAGTCTGAAGTAAACTGATGAATGTAGACTGAAAGCATCTGGAAAAAAAATGCATCTGGGGTTGAACAATGAGTGAAAGTTACGATAGGAACAAGTCTTACAGCAGAACACAGAACTATTAAATGAAAATAAAATCAACAAGTCACAATCCGAATGGAGTGTTTTTGGAAAATGCTAAATAATCACAGCATTGACTTACAACAGAACAAGCTTCTTTAAACTGGGCAAAATGAGATATTATGGATCATCAGTTGAGGCACAATTGAGTTCCACCACAGTCAATCACCTCATGTCCCAGCATATACCTCATTCATTCATCACCAACAAGGTATATTGCCAATCCTGGTTCAACACAGAGCTAAGCAATGATGCAAACAAGAAACCAGCTCAAAGCTATACAACTGTGCTACATCAACTTGTGAATAGCAGTGGATAATTGAACAACTAATGAGAGAAAGGTCCATGAATAACCCCAATTCTAATTGCATTGCATGCAAAAGAAAACGACTGAAGGTTTCCAAGCCATTTTCAGCTGAAGTGCCAAGGGACGATCCTTCTCAGCTCTCAAGATTCCAACCAACTGGTGCAGTGAAACAGCAGAGCACACTGGGCACAAAGCAATGAGTTCTGACAAAATCTCAACTTTAATGCTGAAAGTCTATGCTTTAGCAGTCATGCCACTTGTAAAGCTGTTCCAGCACAGAAACTCTGGGAAAACAGGCCAGCTATGTCCTGTGCACAAAGTTAAGGACAAATCCAATCAAGTAAATTACTTATCATCGCACTTTCGCAATCAACTAAGTGATGCAACGAATAATCAACAGAGCTATCAAGCAGCATTTACTTCCAAAAACTCTGCAACAAACCTCATTACAGCTTTGGTTAAGGAATGAACAAAATAATTGATTTCTAGATATAAGAATGACTTTCCTCAATATCAAGACAATATCTGATTAAGGGTGGCACTAAGAAGTCCTAGTAAAATGGAAGTAAATAAGAATCATTGACTACAGGCAAAAGTAACACAAGAAAGATTGTTGTGGTCATTATCTGAAGTCAAGGGCATGGTTGCAGGAGTTCTTAGCATCTTGAGCTCAACTATCTTCAGATGCATTATCAATTACCATCCAGGAGGAAACTACTGATGTTAGCTTAACATCTGACATAGGGAAAATGTCAAAAGCTATTTTACAAATGTCATAGCAGGGCATTTAGAAAAATCTGAGGCAACCAGGTACAATCAACATGGTTTTGTGAAAGGAAAATCAGGTTTAACAATTTTTTTTTACAATTCTTTGTAGGAGTCACGTGCTGTCGATAAGAGAAAACAAGTCGATGTACTATACAGAGATTTTAGAAGGCATATGATAAGGTGTCACATTAAAGGCTATTGCCAAAAATAAAAGTTTGTATTGCAGGGGTAAAATATTGACATGGACAGAAGGGATAACAGGGGACAGAGTTAGAAAAAGTGTGTCTCTTTCTGGGTGACGGGGTGTAATGAATGATGTTCCAAGGAATCAGTGCTGGGGCTTCAACTTTTTCAAATTATATAAATGACATGAATAAAGTGACCCAATGTACAGTTGCTAAATTTACTGACGGCACAAAGGAAAGTAAATCTAGACATAAGGAGGTTACAAAAAAAAAGACAGGTTAGTGAGTGGGCAGAGATCTGGCAAATAGACTACAATTTGAGCAATTGTGGAACTATCCACCTTGACAGGAAGAATAAAGAAAAATGTATTATCTAAATGGTGAGAGACTGCAGAGATCTGAGCTTCAGAAGAATTGGTGTGTCCTCCTGAATGAATCTCAAAAGGCTAGTACGCAAGTAATTCTGAAACCTAAGAGTTATATAAGCTTTGAGAAGAGTTATCGAAACATTAGTTCTACTCTCTCTCCAAAGATGCTGTCAAACCTGCTGAAGTTTTCCAATATTTTCTGTTTTTGTAATAGGAAATTATTCTTTGTTAGCAGAATTGATTATAGAAGTAGGGAGCTTATGCTTCATTGCATAGAATACTGATGAGACCCCATCTGGAGTACTGTGTTCAGTACTGGTAACTTTATTTAAGGAAAGATAACTTAAAAGCAGTTCAGAGAAATATTCCGCCTTGAATGGGCAGAATATTTATAGGATCTTTGCTGTTCGTAATATATATAAATGATTTAGAGGAAAATGTAATTGATTTGATTTGTAAGTTTGCAGACGACACAAAGATTTGTGGAATTACAAATAGCGATGAGGATCATCAGAAGATTCAGCAGGATATAGATTGGTTGGTGACTTGGGCAAAGAGATAGCAGATGGAGTTCAATCGAGACATTTTGGAAGGTCCAAAAGAAATGGGAAATATACAATAAATGACAGAACCCTCCAGAATATTGATGGGCAGTGGGATCTGGGTGTAGAGGCACACAAATCACTGGGAGTGGCAATGTAGGTGAAGAAGGTAGTCAAAAGGTATACGGCATGCTTGCCTTCATCGGCTGGGGCACTGAGTTTAAAAAATTGGCAAGAAATATTGCAGCTTTATAGAACCTTAGTTTGGTCACACTTGGAATATAGTGTTCAGTTCTGGTCGCCACACTAGCAGAAGGATGTGGAGGCTTTGGAGAGGTTACAGAAAAGATTTACCAGGATGTTGCCTGGTTTGGAGGGCATTAGGTATGAGAAGAGGTTGGAAAAATTTGTTTTATTCTCCCTGCAACAATGGAGGTTGAGGAGAGGCCTGACAGAAGTCTACAAAATTATAATGGGCTGGGCAGACTGGATAGCCAGAAGCCTTTTTCCAGGTTGGAAGAATCAATTACTAAGGGATACAGGTTTAAGGTGCGAGGGGCAAAGTTTAAAGGAGCTGTACAAAGCAAGTTTTTTTTTTACAGATGGTGGTGGATGCCTGGAACCTGCTGCCAGGTAAGGTAGTGGAAGCAGATAAGATAATGACTTTAAAGAGGCACTTTGACAAGTAGACAAATAGGATGGGAATAGAGGGATTTGCCCCTGGGAAGGATAGAGGGTTTTAGATCAGTCAGACAGCATGTTCAGTACTTGGAGGGCAAAAGGGCCTGTTCCTGTGCTGTAATTTTCCTAATTCTTTGAAATGTTGGACAAGCTTGCATTCACTGGAGGTTAGAAGACTAAGAGGCAACTTGATTGAACCCTTTGGAATCCTCATGAGGCTTGACAGTGTTGTTGTGGAGAGAATATTTCCTTTTGTGAGAGAGGCTTGAAACAGGGGTCACTGTTTAAAAATAAGAGATCACTCATTTAAGACAGATGAGGGGAAATCTTTCTTTCAGGATTGCATGTCTTTGGAATTCCATTCCTCAAAAGGCAGTGGAAGCAGAGTATATGAATATTTTGAAGGCACAGCTAAATAGATTCTAAATTAACGATAGAATGAAAGATTATTGGGGGTAGGCAGGAATGTATTTTTGAGGTTACAATCAGATCAGCCAAAATCTTAGTGAAAACAGAGCTTGGTCAAAGAGCTGATATAAGATCAGAAGAAGATAATCATTGGTGATTGCACGGTGTTCAGTTCCATCCAGTTCAGCTCTACTTTTGATTCCTCAGATAATGAAGCAATTTGTGTCCATGTGCAAAACGTCCTGTACAAGATCCAGATTTCGGACAATAACATGTAAACAAGGAGCAGGTGTAGGCCAGTGAGTCCCTCGAGCCTGCTCCATCATTTAATAAGATCACGACTGATCTGAGAGTAACCTCAAATTTGCATTCCACCTCTCCTTTTAATTACTGAGACTGTATCTACCTCCGCCTTAAAATGTTCAAAGACTTTGTTTCTACCACCATTTCAGAAACAGAGTTCCAAAAGATTCTCAATTCTCTGAGGGAAAGAATTTAAATTTGTCTCCATTTTAAACGGACGACCACTAATTTTTAAACAGTGATCCGCAATTCTTGATTGTCCCAAAGGGGAAACATGCTCTTCACTTCCACCCTATCAAGACCTCTCAATCAACTCATGTCTTATTCTCTTAAATTCCTGTAAAGACAAACCTAGCCTGTCCAACTTTTCCATATAAGACAGTCTACTCATTTCAACTACTAGGTTGGCAAACCCTCTCTGAACTTCTTCCAACGCAGTTACATCCTTCTTTAAATAAGGTGGCCAAGACTGCACACAGTATTCCACATGTGGTCTTACTAGTGCTCTTTACAAAGGAAATGTAATCTCCCTACTTTTGTATTCAATTCCCCTCATAATAAATGACTACATTCTATTAGTTTTCCTAATCACCTGATGATTTTCCCTGACGAAATAGACAAATTCACTTTTCTCACATTATATCCTATTTGTCAGATCTTTGCCCATTCATTTACCTACCTCCATTTTTGTAGCCTCCTTATGTTGTTTTCTTCACAACTTACTTTCTTACCTGTCTGCCATCCAGACTTGACAACCATCCTTTCATTCATTTATATAAATGGCAATACTTTAATTCAGTTTTTTTTCTACTGGCTTATTTAAACTCCTCATCAGATTCTCTTTGTCATCGTCTAGTCTAGGTTACAAGCACAAGGTATTTCAACTTGCACCACACAATGTCAAGCAAATTAGAGTATAACTGCCTCTTTCTGACATACAATGGTATTTTAATTCATGGCAGTGAGGATTAGATCAGTCATTTTAATGTCATGCTTCCATGCAAGTTAGAGGCTAGAAATTCTACAGCAAGTGCACCACTTCCAGTCATTGCAAAATGTCTTCCAGTAACTTGACACAAATCAGCAGTGGGTTAGAATATTCTCCAACTGTTGGGGCTAGTACAGCTGCAACATTGCTCTAAAAGCACAACACAATCCAGAACAAAACATATCACTTGATCAACAATCCATTCATCAATTTTATACATCTATTCCATTCATCATCGACATATAGCAGGTGCAGTGTACACACAATGGGCAATTTTTAAAAACAGACATTAGGGAGATCAGGAGAACTATGTTCCATTAAAACAGGAGGATTTGAATTCTCCCAACACTGCAGGAACTCAAATGTGTTAGCTCCATTTTTCATATCCTCATTTCTGATTTTAACACTTTTTTTCATGGTAAATGAAATGTCTCCTGGACTGAGGTAGGCTCTCACACAATGCTAATCAATGACCCCTGATGTCAATCAGACTGCCATGCCATTTTAACAATGATCTTAATAGTGAAAATGCAGTAGCCTTCACATTCACATGAAGCAGATCAGTAGTTAGTCAAGTTAACCAAGCAAGCCAACTTAAAATCAATCTCAAGTAGGTACTTCCTCCAAGCAAAGCAAATCACCTGCCATGGAGTTTATTCCACCCCACCTTGTGCTGTAAAATCCTCCTGAAACTCATGCCCATCACATATTTGGAAAGGAGCATGGCCAACAGCCTTCTGATGGTGGCTGCTCCACACCGTTTTTCTCATGTGTTCTGCATTGTAAACGAACTAGCAACAATGAAGCGAGGCCAGAGTCAAAATATCCTTATGCAAGAAACCTAAACCATTAGTGGGGAATGGAAAATGCACTCAATGTCACACAAAAGTCACTCTGGGTTAAAATCAACAGCAAGTCAACCACAATTGTGATGCTATGGCTAAATAAGGATCTGAGAAGGAAAAATAAAACTGATTTTAAAGATGGAGACATACACAGAGTGCATAAACAAGAAAGGACAGGACGACAAAGAGGACCTGATAAGTTTGAAAAGAGTTAAAAAAGACAACTAAAAAAAAGAAAATATTAGGAATGGGATAGCAAAAAAAGTGGTTAAAAATTTTATATTTACGTAAGAAATATAACTAATAACATTCAGATAGGAACCATTAAGGGAATGAGCAATATAAATTCTCAGCATCCATGTAAGTAAACTTAATTGTTAAAAAAAGCAGTACAAAATTGACAATGCAAATCTAATTCCCAGCTTCGAAAAATAGAACAAATCTAAGAAACCAGGAAATAATGGTAGAAAAGATGTTTTCTGTACCTACATTTAATTTAATAATAAAAGAAGTGACTGGTTAGGATCTGGAAAGCAGTGCTTGAGACTGCGGTCGAGGCAGGTGCAAACATGGCTTTCAAAATAAAATTGGATATGCAACTGAAGAGAAAAAAAGTTGCTGGGCTATTAAGTAAGGCAGTACTGATGGAATTGCACTTGCAGAGACCAAACAAGGCAAGAGGGATGAAAGGCCTCCTTCTGTGCTTTCTGGATGAACAGAATATGAAAGCTGGGATTTATATGGAACACTGGTTTGTCCACTTTTAGGGTATTGTGAGCAATTCTGGCCTCCATACCTCAATAATAGTGAGCTGAGAATGTACAGAGAATATTAATAAGTATATTACCAGAAATGAGAAGTTGCAAATACTGAAATGATACTGTGTCATTAAGAAATGTATCTATATCATGTTTCTTGTGAGAGGCAAGTTTCAAATTCAGTTGTTTACCTGCTGCCGATCTGTCTACGAACCAGGCAGCTATATGCTGAGGATACAAGAGAATTAGTGATCTTAGATAATGGTGTGTTTGTTTGGATCAGAGCTAATCATGATAGAAGTCTACGAGAGGGCATGTGCAGATAGTCGGACGGTTCTTCTAGGGTGGAAGAGTCAATTGCTAGGGGGCATAGGTTTAAGGTGCGAGGGACAAGGTTTAAAGAAGATGTATGAGGCAAGTTGTTTATACAGATAGTGGTGGGTACCTGCAACTTGCTGCCAGGGAGATGGTAGAAGAAGATATGATAGTGAGTTATAAGAGGTGTCTTGACAAATACATGAATAGGATGTGAATAAACAGAATAATCTCTCTATCTGCAGAAGTGTTAAAAGGCTGGAGGCCTGGCAGTCCATGTATAAGCCTGTGTTGTGTGCTACCTGATTCTGAAGAGGAGTTTTAAGTCTATAAGGAATGTTGCTTAAACTGGAATTAATAGAGATAGGGTGGCAGTTAAGAATTGTATCTTGTCATTGTACTTCAATTGGTAAAAGTTAAACTAATTCATTCATTATTGTTAAACTGTATTGTTAAAATAAAGTTTGTTTTGTTAAAACCTTTCTAGAATGTCAACAGAATTACATCTGGAGTGATTTTTCTCACACTAATGCTAAAACTAAAAATAGCTGGGGTCTAGTCTAACTTCATAATATGCCTTGCGGTTTTTTGATCTGGTCCTCAACAGTATTAAGATAGATAAAGATGCCTGGAACTTCTATTGTGTACAAGCTAATAAGGTCTTTGAAATTATGAAGGGGTATGATTTAATACTCAGGCAATCACTGACAGATAGTGCACAGGTACAAAAAATCAAAAAGCCTAATGAAATGTTGGCCTTAATTGCAAAAGAGCCGTGACACAGAGGTGCTGCTTTATGCAATACAAGTTCATCAGTATGATTTAGGGCTTAAAGGGTTAAAAATTCTGAGGACATATCGCACTGCAGCAAGGCCCCTTGCAAAAGCACTTTTCAATTCCGTATCTTTACCTAGAAAGGCAAAAGCATGAGAAGCATAGGAACACTATGCCAAGCTCATAGTTAATGCCTCTTCCCATATGATTGCTGGGTCAAATTCTGAAACATCCTCTTGAAAATCACTATGGGCGTAACTCCACCACACAAGCTGCAGTAGCTTAAGAAGGCACTCAACCACAATCTTCTCAAGGGAAATTAGGGTCAAACAATAAACACTAACCTTGCCAGATACGCTTTTATCCCAAAAACAAATAAAGTGCTGCAGACATGAGTGGTATTTCCATGACTTTAACAATTATGGGGTGATTTAATGGATGTGCTCCAAATTATAAAGACATTTATTAAGAGTAAATATAGAGAAACAATTCCTAAAGGTGGTGACACTAAATCAAGAGTGAATAAACTTAGTATTTAAGGTGGGCAATTTAGGAATGACGTCCGGAAGCACTTTTTCCCAACCAAGTGTAGCAGAAATTTGGAATAGTCTCCTCAGAAGGTTCCTGATGATTGGAATTAAGCCTGAGATCAGGGAAACTTTTATTAACAATGAATAGGGATCACGGGTAGAGGTGGGAACATCGGGGTGGCGGCATGGGCTCGTTGGGCCGAAGGGCCTGTCTCCCGTGCTGTTTTGTTCCTTGTTCTTTGATATCAAAAAATATGGAACAACATCAAGGAAAAATGGAATTGAGGAATAGTTCAGCAATAATCTGATTAATCTGAAAAGATTCAAGGGATGAATGGTGTATTCTGCATCTTCACCCTGTTTTCATTGTGGATGAATCTAGCATAAGGAGGCATAAACATAAGATAGTCAGTAACAAATCAAACACAGAGTGCAGGAGCAAAAACACAAAATGCTGGAAAATCTCAAAAGATCTGATATCCACTGTCCTATAACAGGATGCAGGAGTTTCTGGATACAACCACCAGTGAGAATGTGCAATATGCAGTCATGTGAAGTGGCTGAAGCAGAGGCCATGACATATGCATCAAAAATTCCCTTAAATGTAAGAGGATAAAGGAAATAAAAAGATATGAGGGCAAGATGGGAAGACAGAAGAGTATGAAGAGACATGTATGGAGTAGATAAGTCAACATAAAAATGTTGGACAAAGTGATATATTTCTATGCTGGAGATTCTATGCAGTTGATGTAGCGTTTTCTTGTCTTTGGATTCTATTATTGCCTCAGAATAAGTAGGCAATCTTATAAAGATTTGTTTAGAATGCCCTTTTGAGGTTGGCCATCATGCAAAATTGCAAGCAGAGATCCTGCGATCACACCACACTTTTGTATCAAGTCTGCAACAATTTTCAACCTTTGTAGTGCACCAGGTCATGTTTGTTCCTAATAAGCTAGAAGCTTATTAGGAACAAAACTAAATGAACTACTGTGAAAAAAAGTATGCTGTAACAGCCAATGTTAGCTTCGGTTTACATTTACTTCAGAAGCTCAATTTAAATTTATTAAATCTACACTTACCAACCAGCATTTCATACAGGAAAACTCCCACAGACCACCAGTCACACTCCCGGCCATAATAACCATCACCTCCCTGCGATTTTAGTACCTCAGGAGAGATGTAATCAGGAGTTCCAACTGCTGTGTCACATCGAACCATTCCGGTCTGTGCATTTAGAGGATGGTAATAAGAAAAAGAAAATGCTTTACAAAATAAAATGATAATCCAAAAACTGCAGATTTAATGTCATATTCTGAAGTAAGTTTTTAAAATGCACTGTCACTGTTACAATACAGTCTGTGGGACCCAAATACTTTGTATTTTATGAAAGATCTACATTTTAATAAAAAATCCCTGACTTATTGCAAAATATAGTTTGAAAGAACTGGATGCCCTCTATGAGTAATAATACATAATTTTACAATGAACTTGTCACCAATTTACAAAATTATAAACAACTTCTGAACAAACTTGTACCACACGGTTTATCCACATGCGCTTGAAATCCTTCATCAAAAGTGTACTGAATAGCTTGTTAATGAGAAGTTATGTATATACAATTGCCAAATGGCATTGTCTTTTATTTTGCAGACAACAGAGGGCGCTAAAAGATCTGATTACATTTGCTTCTACGTTCAAAGATGGGAATGAACATGTAACAAATCAGAACTGTATATGTAAACTAAAAGTTTACTATAACTAGGTGTCTAGGGGTTTCTGCAAAAATCAATAAACAGTCATGCAAAATTAAATGATGTCCAATACAGTTTTTGCTTTGATTTTTGAAAGCCAAGTGTATCAGGATTTAATTTCATGATAATACAACATCCCTCAAAGTCAAGGCAAACAAACAATTACACAATAAAGGCACCACAAAATAATTCAGTTGTTTCTCCATAATGACTGCTGTTACATGGAAATTTCAGTTACACTGTTAATTAAAAGATTTACATGAAAACATGACAGATCATGCACAAATGTAAACTGGCATATATAACAACCTCAAGTCAAGTAAAGGCTGTTATAGATAGAATCTAGTGAAATTAAATAGAAATTTCAAGAATGCAAATTAGCAGATGGAAATTAAAGATAATTAAGTTACATTTTAAATTCAGCAAAAGGTGAAGTAGTTTAAATTGTTTACAAACCAACAGCAATATACAGAAATGTTTTTACATACAATTATTAAATATGGACATAGTAGA
The DNA here is from genome assembly GCA_024679065.1 of Sphyrna mokarran. Taxonomy (NCBI): domain Eukaryota; kingdom Metazoa; phylum Chordata; class Chondrichthyes; order Carcharhiniformes; family Carcharhinidae; genus Sphyrna; species Sphyrna mokarran. The sequence goes on along the minus strand of JAGIQG010000005.1, from coordinate 93,063,099 downwards.
AAACCATGCTGATTAGTAAAATTATAAAACAGAAAAAATAGAACAAATACAACCAACAAAAAGTCAGTGCACAATGGCAAAATGTTTAAAGCATGTTGGTTAGTTTCTGGAAACACTCACTTTCAATTTTATAGTATCTTTTTCTACCTTTTCATTGCACATTAACTTACCGAATCCATTTTCATACAAGTACCAAAATCTGCCAACTTTAAATGTCCAAATTTGTCTAATAGCATATTATCAGGCTTAACGTCTCTGTGTATAAAACCCATTGAGTGAATGCCATCCAAGGCAAGTACGACTTCAGCGGTGTAGAACTTGGCCCATTTTTCAGGCACATCATAATTGCTCATGAGATTTACAAGGTCACCGCCGGGCATATACTCCATTACCATATAGAGATATCTGTCATCTTGAAAGGCATAAAATAGCTGCAAAAAAAATGGTACAAGTTAAAACAATTTTTTTTAATAATAGGAAATTATTTATGAATGACCTGTTCAACATCAGTGCAACAAAACTGAATGAAGTATTTTTAACATTCAACCCAAAACCTTCCATCATACATATCCACCCCCTGTCCTTATGCAAAAATTGAAATACAACGTATTTACTACATTGAAATCTACTATTTCAATGTAGGAAATACTATGTAGATTTCTATTTAGAAACTGTGAACTTAGTTGCCAGGTGCCGATAAGTAAATATATATCAGCATGGAGCACAAATTAATAACTGAGACCATGCTGCACTGACTTACCGTGCTTTCAACAAGGCCTGCTATAAGATTACAGCATTAGACAAACACTAGATTTGACTATTGTAACGTCCCCCATGGTTGAACAGATATTGATTAGAGTTCAAACTTAACATAGAGAATAGTCACTTGGACAGGCTGCTTTATTATTGTCAGAGTTGTGAAGCTACAGGCTTGAAACAGTGAAAGGAAAACACTCTTTGGTAGGGAAACATAAAAGGGGTCATCAATTTAAAACAAACACTTAGGAGAGGAAGAAGGGACTCGGAGAACACGGAATGCTTCCTGCACCGAGTGGATAAGGAGATATGCTAAATGCAAAAATTGCAATAGTATGATGACTTCTAGAATGCTCTAGTGAAGGGCCAATGGGCTTCCATGGATTTCAATGACAGAAGTTGCAGCAATCAGAAAGGAGGCAGTAGGACAACAATAATTTTCAAAAAGCCTTTTCATGGATTTGAGTGCACTGCCAGCATTTGTTGCCGATTCCTAATTATCTTTAGTAGCTGCCTTTTTCAATCTTTGCAGTCCATGTGGTATTAGTATACCTGCAGTGCTGCTCGGGAGAGATTTCAAGGATTTTGACCCAATAATAATTAAAGAATGGTAAAATGGTTCCACGTCAGTGTAGTCTGTGGGGCTTGATGGAGAACTTTGAGGCAATGATGTTCCCATGTGTCCGTTCTTGTGGGTGTTAATTGGGGAAAGTGCTGTTGAAAGAACCCTGGCAAGTTACTGCAGCACATCTTGTAAATGTAAATACAGTTATCACTATAAGAGTGATGGAGTATATATTTAAGATGCTGGATAGGTAGGACGTTGATGAAGGAATCTGATTTCTTCTGAATGGTGTCAAGCTGTGTTACTGTTGGTCATAGAATCATAAGAATCGCTACCTCGCATGCAGCCATTCGGCCCATCCAGTCTACACTGACTGTCTGACAGAGTCCTTATCCAGACCTTCCTCCCCACCCTATCCCAATAATCCCATATATTTTCACGGGCTAAATCATCTCAGGACACTAAGGGTTCAATTCTGGCCTTGGGTGACTGATTGTGGAGTTTGCACAAGTTCTCTGTGTCTGCATGGGTTTCTTCCGGGAGCTAAGGTTTCCTCCTGTAGTCCAAAAATGTGCAGGTTAGGTGGATTGGCCATGCTAAATTGCCCCTCGGGGTCCCATGACATGTAGGTTAGATAGATTAACCACAGGAAATGTGCAGGGTTATGGGATACAGCCTGGGTAAGATATTCTGTCAGTCAGTGCACACAAGGGCTAAAAGACCTCTTCTGCATAGTGGAAAATTCTATGATTCTAAATGTTAAACAATTCATTGATTACTGACAGTTATCATGATAACTGATGATCATGTGCTCAGTATAAACTTAAATACTGAATACACTCTGAAGTTACAAATAAAAAACCATTTGTGTAACTAGTTGCATGGAGTAGATTCAGAATCAGAATAGTAAAAATGCAAGTACTTTATATCATTGACCTTTAAATAATGTAAGCAGTGACTGTGCCAGCTCTTGGCAAGAGCAGTACTGTCTATTGCAGAAACCACAAACCAGATGTTGATTACTGGGATGCAACTAATTGCATTCTGATGGGGAGATGGGGAGGGGGTGATGTGTCCTCAATACTCATCCACATTTGTTGATAAAACCTTAAGTCAAAAAGCAGAGTAAGCACTTTTTGATTGTTTTGAGTTCTCTACTTTCATAGTTGCTGAATGGTGTGGTGAGTTACCCTGTGTTGTGAGTGTTTTCAAGAAGTATTTTATTAAATGAGTGCTCATGGCTTTAAGGCTATTATCATTTATAAGCTTGTTATATATGATCCTCAAACATCCCAGTCTTTTTCAAATAACCCAAGGGTGGAAATTTTGTGGAAAGAATGCATTGCTCTGCTTTCACCAGCTTGCACAATCAGAGCATCAAAGAACTTCAGTGGTTAGCACTGCTGCTTCACAGCATCAAGGGCGTAGGTTCAATTCCAGTCTCTGTGTGGAGTTTGCATATTCTTCCTGTGCTAGCATGGGTTTCCTCTGGGTCCTCTGTTTTCTCCCACAGCCCAAAGAAGTGTAGGTTAGGCTGATCGGCCATGCTAAATTGACCATAGTGTCAGGGGGATTAATAGGATAAATATGTGGGGTTATGGGAATAGGACCTAGGTGGGATTGTGGTCAGTGCAGACTTGATGGGCTGAATGGCCTCCATCCGCACTGTAGGCAGATTCAATGGTTCTAATGTGCTGGAAAATACATATCAGCCAGAGCTTTATTAATACTATGATTAATTTGATAAGAAGTCAATCACAAATTCCTCTTGTTAAGAAGTCAATCATAAATTCCTTTCAATTAATTTAACAAATACGCAATTTTCAAATTATCCTTACCTGGACAACCCAGGAACTGTTTGCAAAGGCCATGATATCTCTTTCCTCCCAGAAAAAAGCGGAATCAGATCGTTTGATCATTTCAAACTTACTCAAAAGTTTCATTGCATATACTTTTTGAGATGTTTTATGTCGAACCTATTAGAAACAAATCTACTTTATTACGTTGGATTCACATTTCCTTAAAATGTAAAGCACTCAAGCTCTTTTGTAACATGGTGTTACTTTGGAATACTTCAACTTTTCATCATCCAGCTGGGTAGAACTGCAGATGCTTGGTATTATTCTTACTGAACCAGTCTCTGCAACCACTTCTCTTTCCATTGGTGTCTCAGAAAATTTATGTCCCTTTCCCCCCCCCCCCTACTTCTCCCTGATATGTTTCTTCTGGGTCTGATATCCAAAAATATTTTTCATATGTACTGAAGACATCCAGCTGTACCTCACCAGCACCTCTCCGAACTTCTGCGTTGACTTCATTTGTTCAGCCTGTGGATGAACAGAAACTTCCTCCAATTTATCACTAGGAAGTTCTTAAGCCATTATTCAGCAATAGTTGAAGATTGTTTGCAACTTTGATGTTTATTTAATCCCAAGATGAGCTCCAGTCACGTATCATCATCATCACTAAGACCAACTATATTCATCTATAATATGCCTGCCTCTGCCCCTGCCTCAGCTCACTTGTTGCTGAACCATCTTGTTACCTCTAGACTTCATTATTCAAATGCACTTCTGGCAAGCCTTCCATCTTCCATTGTTCATAAATTTAGGATCTTCCAAAACTCTGCTGTCTATGTTTTAATTCACATTAAATGTCATTTACCAATCATCCATGCTCGCTGAATGACTAGTTCTAAGATTAAGCGGATTCTTGATTTTTAACACAGTTACCCTTACTTTCAAATTCCTCCATGCTTTGTTCCTGTAACCACTACTCTCTTCAGCCCTACAGGCCTCTATTATCTATCCTCTTCCAATTCTGAACACTTCACCCTTTTCAATTTTAATTGTACCCACCGCTCGTGGCCATGCTTTTCCCTCTTAGACCCCAAGCTCTGGAATTCCGTCCCGAATCTTCTCCAACTATCTTTCTTCTTTTAACACATTCCTTCTTAAAACCGACATCTATGATCAATCATCTGCTATAATGTCTCCTTGACGTCAAGTTTGTTTGTTTAGGACTCTTATGAAGATTTGAGATATTTTATTACATTAGAAGTGCAACTAATAAGAAGCAGTTATTGTAACTGAGAAACATCATGGCTGTTCTCATTAGTTCTGTACCAAAGATTATTCCTGGAATATCAAATTTGTTTTCATTATTAGTTGCAACTGGACAGTGGAAGAAGTCCCACACATATAAAAATGATATACAAATATCAATTTTCTCATGTTTGCATAACACAGAATATAAGGTCTAACATTAGATATAATCCCGCAACTATACAGTAGGGCTGAATAATCCTAAATGCGCAAAAATTTATACGATGCTTGCAATGTGGCTCATTTATGCTTGCTAGAAGCTATATGCATTCATATGAAGGAACTTATATGCTGGCTAAAAGCATATATCCAGGCATTCAGTCTTTCTGAATCCAACAGAGGCTCGGCACTTGGATTCTCCAGGACATCAGCTCAGCCAGATTTGACTTTTAATCAACAGCACCCTTTTCTCACGCATATAAATTGTTGCTTTCATTGAAATCTGGCAGTCTCGAACTTGCAATACCAGGTTGAAGTCCAACAGGTTTATTTGGTGGCAAAAGCTACTGGCTTTCTGAGTGCTGCTCTTCGACAGGTAAGTGGGAGTTCTCTTCACAAACAGGGCATATAAAAACACAAACTCAATTTATAAAATAATGGTTGGAATATCCCAGCTGGAGACAATACAATCTCTTTAACCTGTACTTAACCCTTTCTCCACTCACATTGTCTGTACCCCTAAGACTTGATTACCTGTAAAGATCCGCATTCTAACCATTATTTTGTAAACTGGATTTGTGTCTTTACATGCTCTGTTTGTGAGCAGAATTCTCACTTATCTGACGAAGGAGTAGTTCTCAAGCTAATGGCTTTTGCCACCAAATAAACCTGTTGGACTTTAACCTGGTATTGTGAGACTTCTTATTGCACTTACCCCAGTCCAACGCCAGCATCTCCACATCATTTTTGAGCTTGCCCAATGATTGCAAGATGAAAAGTTTCAAAGGCATTTTCCCAATTTTAAGCAACTTTCAAAAGTAAATTTATTTGATACATGCTTTTGATAGTGAGATTTGCATATTTTTGGTTTGAGCACATTATAGCAATAAATAAAGATAATTTATAGAAATAAAATGGCTTGTAAATGTTACAGTATTAATTTTTGCTCAATTGCTTAGCAGTCAACTGTTTACACCCTCAAAAACAGAGCTGAAATCACATTTTCTTCCCATAACTACTAAATTCGCCTCTCCCTAATTTTAGTTACTAGCATGTCTTAGAAAGGCAATGCCTTTATAATGAGGAAACAAAACAAAGAGGCATTACAATTACAACAGTCCATTTTTTGTGTCTTCCATCAAATAACGATTTTTTTTCAATTTTTTATTCAATCCAACTCTAAGTGAATCCAATTCATAATCCCGAGGTGTTTGCTGAACAGAAAAGATTTGCATCATATTTTAATGCAATAAATTATGATTACAAGTCAACTGTAAATTATAGTGTCACTTTTCCAATTTTTAACAAATTTTTGTTACTTCACTAAGTGCAGTATTTTTTCAAATTCACATTGTTAAAAGAAAGTAGTATATGTTTAAGGCTTGCCCCAATGAATGAAAGTACATGAAGATAAGGAAATATACCACACACTGAAAATTATCAAATTGATGTACATTCCGTCCAGATTATGCAACCATGACCTTTACATAAAATTTTTGCTAAATAGACTCTTCACAGTAAGTAACTTCACACAAACATTTCTTTATTAATTTTGGTTGGAATCATATTGTTAAAATCAAAATGAACATTGTTATTTTTGCAATTGAAGATGTGGAAATGATAGAATCCAAAATGGCATTTAAAGATAAAGTGGATGCAAATCCAACAACAACTTATCTCTAAATACTGCGCACAATCTTCAAGAAACAACAAGAATCTTGGAACTTAACATAGAGGGGTTTAAGACTGATAAAAACCCAACAAAAAAATTTTATATTTTAGTTTTGGTTTGAAAATTATTTGGTACATTGTTGCATATCTAAGAGAACTGTATAAAACAAATGTTAAGTTTAGCAACACAGCCTTGATGCTTACACTGAAAAACATTTATGCTTGTTCATTTGCTCTAAATAACTGCATGCGTCTTACCAGTTGAACTTCACCGAATGCACCTCGTCCTATCACTTTTACAACCTCATAGTCCTCGGCTTTCATTTGCATTTCTCGAACCTTGCCCATTACTTTGTCATCTGTGATGGGGGAAGGGGCAAAAGAAAAGCATTTAAAAGTTGTTTTAAATCTGCAAAAGCCACCTGACAAAGTGAAAAGTCTAGACACCCATCTATTTAAGAAAATATTGATTATTTGTGTAACATGGCAACACAGGCAGATAAGTTTAAAGAGTGATACATGAAACAATTCAGAGATAGCCCTTAAAATGCTATGTCTCTTTGGTCCAAACTTGCTAAACCCCTCCATCTCACCTCAGTAACATTTGTATCTACATCATTAGTTTCAACATGCATAGATCAGTTATACAGGCATTGGTGAGACCACATCTCAAACATGATTTGTGGTTTTGTTCTTCTTATTTAAGGCAGGTGCAAATGTGCTGGAGGCGGTTCCGAGTAAGTTTACTGGATTGATATCTGGAATCAGCAGATTGCCTTATGAGGAAAGGCTGGATAGACTGGGCTTGTTTCCACTAGACTTGAGAAGAATGAGGGGTAATTTGATTGAAGCAGTCAAGATCCTGAAACGTGTTGACAAGGGCGACATGGAAAGGACATTTCCACTTGTGGCTGACTCCAGAACTAAGGGATATATGTTTTAAAATTAAGATTGGTTCTTATAGAACTGAGATGAGGAGAAACAATTCTCAGAGAGTAGTGCAACTTTGGAACACTGTCTCAAAATGTGGTGAAAACGGGGTCATTGAATATTTTAAGACAGGTGTAGATGGCCTAACAAGAATCTATGGTTACTGTGGTAAGATAGAATGTGGAATTCAAAACACCAATAAATCAGCCATGATCTTATTAAATGGCAGACTAGGCCTGAGGGGACAAATAGCCTACTTTTGCTCCCATGAGTTTTGGCTGCTCTAATTTCCTTATCGGAAGGTTAACTACTCATCTGGAAACGCTTTTGATCCCTCTAAGTTTTATTTGTACAACGTCAGCTAAAAGTTCATCCTACCAATATGTTCTTTGGCCATTTTATAAATCACTGAACTTTCATGAAGGGTGTCATAGTGGCAAAATGGTTAGCACTGCTGCCTCACAGTGCCAGAAACCTGGATTCGATTTCCAGCTTGGGTCATTGTATATGGAATTTGCACTGTCTCCTCATGTTTGCGTGGTTTCCACCACATGCTCCAGTTTCCTCCCACAGTACAAAAATGTGCAGATTAGGTTGACTGGCCATCCTAAATTGCCCCTTACTGTCAGGGGGATTAGCAGGGTAAATACACGGGATGACAGGGATAGGGGATGGCTGGGATTGTGGTCAGTGCAGACTTGATGGGCCAATTGGACTCCTTCTGCACTGTAGGGGTTCTACGATTGTGAATGGCCTGTTCATTTCAATGTGAGGCACATTCCAGGTTGCACGTAATTTGGGACAACACTGCTCTCCCATCACTGGTCCCATTTCCCCCCCATACATTCTTCCCTCTTTCCTCATACATTCCATTTTAGTTTTCCTCACATTTGCTGTTTCACCTTGTTTCACATATGTCAGATCCAATCTTTTAACTGCTGCTCTTCCAACAGAAGAACTTGCACTTTTAAGAGAGTAGATGCAATGCAAAATAGGAGCAGAGAGAATATACACAGCTCAAAAGTCTACCTGTGATTCATAAATGGCTTTAAAAATCCATTCATCCTAGCAAACAATGAAATGAAACACCCATTATCTAATCTCCCCATCTGCACCCGAGGTTCGCAGTTGTGAATGGCTTCTTTATTTCAATGCACAGAAAATTCTAAATTGTTATGTGAGCACAGATCTTAGAGGAACACTGCCTAGCACGAAAGAACCAATGTTCTATTTGGGATTTTGCAACTTTGTTATACTGGACTAAAGGGTACATATCGTCTTGATTACAGAATCTTCCATTACTAGCAGAGTCCTATGCTTCTCATATGCCTGCTTCTTATTCTCCTGGGTAATGTTTTGCTCCATAGTGCCATAATGATCCTCAGAGCCACTGTCCACTAAATCACTTCCACTGTCCACTGCATTCTTATAAATGCTATTGACTGAACAGTTGCATCAAACACATACATTATAAATAAACCAATATATGTTTCTAGCAGACTGCTTTACGTATGTACTTTCAAACCTATTACCACTTCTTTATTAAGTTTTGCATCAAAATGACAATATGCATGCTGCTAAGAGATGAAATTTAGTCACTAAGAAATGTAGAAGATTTTAAACTTACACCTATTTAAAAAATTTTCAATGTTTTTGTTCTTCCTTAAAGCAGGGAAGTCTAAATCCTGGACCAGGGCATTGAGGCCATCCTGAAAATAAAAAATTAATGTGTTAATCATACAATATGTTTAATTGAAATGCAACATTGAAAGGGTAATAACCATTTGAAAACATAGGAAACATAAAATAATGACTTTCAATTGCTTAACCGACAAAGGCAAATTCAACAAGAAAGTTTCTCAGAAGTGACCCACTTAAAGCCAATGACCAAAAATTCAGAATGTTACAAGTTTTCACCTAAATCTATTTTGAGGGCAACACTTACAATACAGATTCACTGAATTTGTCTCATAATTATATACACTAATCCTCAAACTTGCTCTACCTTTTCTGAAGGTGAGGTTTCTTACTCATTTTACTCAAATTCTTGCACATGATGCTGTAACCTTAGTATATTTCAACCACATAAAATAAATAGCACAATGCGTACAACAGAATATGTAAGTTTTACATTACAATTACTGCATGGTAGCCTATCCTGGTACCTGTAGTAAATACATACAAGGAAACAACTCAATTTTTCTCAGTTTGCTAGAGGCTCTGACTTCACAGCTAAGCATGTGCAGTTTTGTAGACAAATGTTTATAAATAACTATCTTGGTTCCAATGGAACCAGCTTTGCGGTTCGCAAAATACTCCATTGATAATCGAGCAATGCAGTATTTCCAGGGAGTGACTCATCGTTAGCGATGTTGCAAATATGAATACATTCCTCAGGATAATGAACTCCAGTTATCAAAGTTCAGCTTGTACCATTCTTTAGCTATGAAGTGCTGAGAAAATAAAGCTCTTTGCCAATGCAAGCTAAAGAAGTAGAAAATGGAGAGCCTGATGATGGTTTGAGAGCATAAATCCATTAGAAGGAAACCTTACCTTGAAACTCATTGAGATTGACTTCAGATCTTTCTTAATACAAGTTAACAAAACATGAGAAATTGCTAGGCTAGCATTAGAAAACAGTCATATTTTTTCACATCACCAGACCTTGCAGAAATATAAAAAAAAGACAAGATAGCCATAGATTTATTTCCCATGCTGTCCATCAACACAAAATCTATAGATGTTCAATTATGTTTCTCACAATGAAAATGTATCTTGAGCCTTTCTTAAACCATCATCAGGATCTCCAATTTTTGCTAATAGCACGAGCTTGCACTTACATGGTGCCTTATGGCCTTAAGGCATTATGAAACACTTCACAGCCAATTACATAAGTGTTGAAATCATTATCTAGACAAATTATTATTTGTATATAAGATCACATAATTAAATAGTCAGATGGTCTCCTTTTGCTGGTGTTGATTTGGAGAACGTTGGCCACTGGGAGAATACCTGCGTTCGTTCAAATGCTGCCATGAATCTTTTACATTCTCTTGAATGTACAACCACAGTTTAACCTTTTAATCTAAAAGGTGACACATCTGACAATGCAGTAGTTTTCACAAACACAATCCCCAAATCCTGCCGCATAAAACTGTGCATTATAATAATCAAGGGATTAACTGATGAAATGGAGACTTTATGAATTAATAAATTGTCTAAAACATCTCTTAAGTATGCATTCACTCTCACAAAACACGTGGATAGTAAAATTACATCTGTTGTAAACTTCAACAGCTTACAATGAAAAGGAAGTGCAAGAGCATTAAAAACACAAATGTAAGTCAACTAACTGAATACAATGAAAATCCTATTATAGCTTACCAAATGCTGATACAAATAAATCCAAATCTATCAAGTGCATGTATTATCTCTAAGAAGCAAATGAAAGCTTCTCAACGTAAAAAATAAACCAGACACCATGACAAAAATGCACACTGAACAGTGCTTTGGGATTTGCAAGAGTTCATCAGAAGATTGTGCTGCACTCAGTTAAAAGATGCACTACATAGAAAGAACAAAGAACAAAACAGCACAGGAAACAGGCCCTTCGGTCCAACGAGCCCGTGCCGCCACCCCGATGTTCCCACCTCTACCCGTAATCCCTGTCTATGTTTATAGGTCTATGGATTAAAAACCAAATTTGAGACAATTTAGGGAGAATTGGTTCTGCCAATTAGCCTAAGAGCACATTTTTGGGATGTGGGATGAAACTGGAGCACCCAGAGAAAACCCACACAAGCACAGCAGAATGTGCAAACTCCCACAGACACAGGCCCAAATCCATGTATCTGCACAGCACAGCGATAGTCACTGAGCTGTCATGTGGCCCATCAAATGGTCCAGATCAAGCAACACTAACAACGTGAAGCACTAGGATACTCTAGAAAAATCCAAGAGCAGCCCTCTCACGACCCATCACGTGTATGTGCCTCGTTAGACAACAAAGTGGACCAAAGCATCTGTAGGATAAAAACAAGTACATCAATATCATCGTCTATTTACACACTTCCCAGGGACTTGCAAGGCTCATGATCCCTATTTTAAATCAGTTTTCTATACCGTTCCATTCCCATTCTGTTCATGTGCCCATCTAAGTATCTCGGAAAGCAAAATTAGATCCCAAAAGTAGTCTTAGAAAACCCCAAAATAACTGCGTGCTCAATACAAAAATAAGTTAAGGGAGTACTTTCATTGACATGATCTGATTAAGGATTTCAGAGAATTACAGAATTGTTACTGTGCAGTAGGTCATTCAGCTGATCATGTCTGCAATAGCTGTTCAGATGAACTTCATGATTTTATAACATATTGCCATTTTGCTGCCTTTTCTCCATTACTACACATTGTCATCTGATGCCCTCTGGAATGCCTTGATTGAACTTGCCTCCACCACACTTCATGTAACGCATTCCAGACCTGAAACACTTGAGTGTAAAGATTTTTCCTCACATTGCATTTGCTACAACTGAGGGATTTTCACAGGAATTTCATTGCAGTGTTAATGTAAGCCTACTTGTGACATTAATAAATAACTTTGACTCAAATCATTGTGTACAAAAGGAATAATATAGATCAGGTATTAAATTATTATCTAGAAAACTCTGCTGATACTAAGCTATAAAATTTCATAAAAGTATCGGTGCTTAAGAGAACAATCAATAAAATACACAGTATCCTGGACTTTATTAATAATGGCATAGAGTACAAGAGCAGGAGGTTATGCTGAATTTGTATAAGACACTGGTTAGATCTCAGCTGGAATGTTGTGTACAGTTCTAGGCATCACATGAAAAGGATATAAACACATTGGAGATTGCGAGGAAGAGATTTACAAGAATGGTTGCAGGGATGAGAAATTTCAGTTATGAGAATAGATTGAAGAAGTTGGGATTGTTCTATGTGAAGAGGAGAAGGCTAGTACATGTTCAAAATCACAAGGGTGTTAGACAGAGTAAATGGGGAGAAATTGTTCCCACTCATAAAAGGATTCAGAATGGGAGTACATAGATTTATAGTGTGAAAAGTTGGGTTCCTAGCACAGATCCCTGTAGAACCCCACTAGTCACTAACTGCCACTCAGAAAAAGACCCATTTATGCCAACTCTTTGCTTCCTATCTGCTAACCAGCTTTCTACCCATCTCAAGACGTTGGCTAAAGTTTTTTTTAAACTTAATGTCACAAATAGGCTTACATTAACAATGCAATGAAGTTACTGTTAAAATCCCCTGGTCATGGCAAAGTTCACCTCTGTTATCCTGACTGTAACTAGTAGAGTTGACTGAGGAGAACCAATGGATGTGGTTTATTTAGACTTTTAGAAGGTTTTTGACAAGGTCTCACATAACAGACCACTACATAAAATTAAAGCACACTGGATTGCAGTTAACGTCTTGAGATGGATAGAAAGCTGGTTAGCAGATAGGAAGCAAAGAGTTGGCACAAATGGGTCTCTATCTGATTGGCAGTCAGTGACTAGTGGGGTTCCGCAGGGATCTATACTAGGACCCCAACTGTTCACATTATATATTAATGGTCTGGAAAAGACAGCTGCATGTATTATCTTTTAGTTTGCAGATGACACAAAGTTGGGTAGGAGGGTGAGCTGTGAGGAGGATGCATAGATGCTTCAGCATGATTTGGACAGGCTGAGTCTGTGGGCATATGTATGGCAGATGCAGCATAATGTGGATAAATGTGAGGTTATCCATTTTGGTAGCAATAATAGGAAGACAGATTATTATTTAAATGGGTGTAACTTGAGAGAGGTGGATACTCAGCAAGACCTTGGTATCCTTGTGCAGGTACAGCAGACAGTAAAGGTGGTAAATGGTATGTTGCTTTCATAGCAAGAAGACTTAAGTACAGGGATAGGGGTATTTTGCTGCAATTGTATAGGGCATTGGCAAGGCCACATCTGGAGTATTGTGTGCAGTTTTCGTGTTCTTATCTGAGGAAGGATGTCCTTGTTATAGAGGGAATATATCAAAACTTTAGCAGACTGACTCTTGGACTGGCTGGTCTGCCATATGAAGAGAGATTAAGTCAGTTAGGATTATATTCACTGGAGTTTAGAAGAATGAGACGAGATCTCATGGAAACTTATACAATTCTAACATGGTTAAACAGGGTAGATTCAGAAATAATGTTCCAATGATGGAGAGTCCAGAACTTGGGGGGTGGGGGCTCATGGTTTGAGGATGAGGGATAAACCTTTTAAAACTGAGGTGAGGAGATTTTTCTTCACTGAGAGTGTGGTGAGTATGTGGAATTCACGACCACAGAATGTTGCAGGGGCCAAAATGTCTTTCACAAAAAAATTAGATATAATTCTAGGGGCTAAAGGGATCAAGGGAAATGGAGAGAAAGGGGAATCAAGACATTGAACTTGATGATCAGTCATGATCAAAATGAATGGCGGAGCAGGCTCAATGGACCAAGTGGCCTACTCCTGCTTCTAGTTTCTATTTTTTTTATGTTTTACAGCTGTTTACATCTCACTCAAAGGCATGCAAAAAAAATACTGCTGCAAATGGCCTTAAATAAGACATCCCAAGGCCTTGTTCATCATGGCCAGAGACTTCAACCAGGTCAAGCTCATGAGTATCCTATCAAGATACCATCAACACATGTCCCATCCCACCAGAAGCCAAACATTTTTGATTACTGCTACACTAACTTCAAACATGTCTATCGCTCTGTCCCCTGTCCATACTTCAGCCAACCAGACCACAATGCAGTGCTCCTGCCTCTGGTTTACAAGCAAAAAGTGAAGTAGAAGAATCTGATAAGAAAGTCGTGCAATGTTAGTCTAAAGAAACAGATGAATGATCTCATTCAGGAATGCTTTAAGTTGGTGGACAGGTCAATATTCAAGAACTCAGTGGCCAACCTAAATGAATACAACAATACAGTAACAGATTTTATTAGTGAGTAGAAGACTGTGTACCAAAGAAGCTAATCCAAATGTTTCTCAACTGGAAACCATGAATGACAAGGATATCCATTGCCCAATGAAGTCCAGGGCTGAGGTATTCAAGTCAGGTGACCCTGGCGTTTACTAGAAATCCAGATACTATCCCAACAAAATTAATTTCCAAACTCTGTGGCCTTGATCTTGGCTTCAACCTCTATGACTGGATCCTAAACTTCCTAACCAATAGGCCACAATCAGCCGGGTAGGAAATGACATCTCCTCCACCATTATCCTCCCACTGGTGTCCCACAAGGCTGTGGTTTCAGCCCCTATATTCCTTTTATACTTCTGGCTGTCTGGTCAAATTGGCCTCCAATTCCATTTTCAATTTGCCAATGATACCACTGTAGTGACTGGATTTCAAACAATGCTGAGGCAGAGTACAGTAATGTCAGTAAAACAAAGGAGATGGTCATCAACTTTAGGAAATGTAGTGGAGGACATGATATCATCTACGTCAAAGGTGATGGGGTGTAGATGGTCAGGAGCTTCAGGTTTCTTGGTGTTCAGATCACCAATAATCTGTTCTGGTCCTTCTAAGCCAACATTATTATTAAGTAAGCCTACCAACACCTCTACTTTCTCAGACAGCTGAGGAAATTCAGAATGAGCACTACGACAATCACCAGATCACCAATTTCTGCAGATGCACCATAGAAACCTCCGTTCCAGACGCACCATAACTGCGTACAGCTCTAGCTCTGACCACAAGAAATGTCAGTGTTATAAACGTAGCCCAGTCCATTACTCCCATCCATTGACTCCACCCACTCTCTCCACTGCCTCAGGAAAGCAGCCACCATAATCAAGGAGCACCGTGGACATATTTTCTTCCATCGGGAGAACGATACAAAAGTCTGAGGACACATACCAACCGATTCAAGAACAGCTTCTTCCCTGCTGCCACCAGACTTTTGAATGGTCCTATCACATATTAAGCTGATATCTCTCCTTGCCCCATCAGTAACTGCAACACAATATTCTGCATCCTATCCTTTTCTTCTCCATGAACGATATGTTTTGTCTGTATTGTTTGCAAAAAACAATACTTTTAATTGTATCCCAATAAATGCAACATTAATAAAGTCAATCAATAATAAGATCATGATCATCTGATAATTACCTCAAATCTGCATCTCATTTATCTGATAACCTATCAGCCACTTGCTTACCAAGAAATTATCCACCTCTGCCCTAAAAAATATTTAGAGTTCCAAAGACTCATGACTCTGAAGGAAAGAAATTCACCTCATCTCTGTTTTAAATAAATGACCCCTTATTTTTAAACAGTAATTCTGAGTACTAGCTTCTCCACAGCAGGAAGCATGCTTTCCAACAAGTCCCCTCAATCAAACCACCTCTTACTTTCCTAATATTTAACAGATACAAGCCTAGCTACCCTTCCATTTCAGGAATTAGTCTGGTAAACTTCACTGAAGTGCTTCAACGAAGCATTTACATTCTTCCTTAAGTAAGTACACAGTATTCCAGATATAGTCTCACTAGCTATGTATAAGCTCCATATTTTTGTATTCAATTCACCTTGCAATAAATCATAACAATTCTATTAATTTTCCTAATTACTTTCTGTACTTGCCTTTCATGCACTGACACCCAGATTCTTCTGCATCCCTAAGTTCTGTAATCTCTCACCATTTAGATGAAATGGACAATTTTACATTTTGCCAGATTGTAGTCCGTTATTACTGCCCATCCCTAATTGCCCTTGATGGCTTGCTAGACCATTTTAGACGGCATTTGAGAATCAACCACATGGCAGTGGATCATGAATCACATTGGCTACACCAGGTAAGCGTGGCAAAGATCTCTCCCTGAAAAATATTGATGGTTTCATGATCATAATTAGATTTTTCATTCCAGATATTTATTGATTTCATCTGCCACAGTGCATTTAAATCCTGGTCCTCAGAGCATAACCCTGGGTCTCTGGAATACTAGTTGAGTGACAATACTACTGCACCATCGCCTCCCCTATACTCAGTGGAATGTATTTATTCTCTTAAAAGTATCAAAAAAATCCAGGGAATTGGAATACGTTTTGCTGGTAATGTACTAGTTATATATTTTAAACTGCAGGAATATGCAAGATAATTAAGACAGGACAGAGTGACTGAGCCATTTGAAATGAGTCGAGCAACACTACAAGCAGTTGTTCACCTAAAGCAATTTAGTTACAATGGGACAGAACAAGAATAGATTTGAATAGGTTAAGGGTTGAAAAAAAGAGATATAGGATGTGAAGCAAATGTGTCATAGGAAAGGTACATAAAGTCAGTTTGCTTTCTTTTAACTGAGTTTAAAAGCAAAAGAGATGAAAGTAGTTAATTATTCAAGTGGAGTTCTTAAAAAAATTAGATCAGATAAGAGAAAGATCAATGAGGAGAAAGGTATTTAAGGAGACAATGAAACCTTTGCAGGGAGCTGTTTCTAGATCTCAGCTAACAGTATGATTAGCTGTTTCAGTCCCAGCAACTGGTGTGTCAAGAAAGCCTGATTTGAAAATCTAGCTGATCGTTTACCTCAGAAATAACCCCAAGATACATAAACACACTGTTACTCTGGAACAGTCTGGTAAGCCATTGTATTAATAACCGTATTTCTAGTTTTCTTTATTGTTGTTTTTCTATTTTTAATTAAGCAATTATGTTATTAAGATCACCACAAAGAGTCAGGGACATACTTTCTGGATTTCAAACCTCTCTTCATAATGTATAAATTGCAAACTACAGTTGGAGGTTGCTGTTTCAAGTTTATCTTCTGGGCTTTGAACAACTGAAGTTAAGTTTTGAAGTTTATTTATTGGTGCCACATGTAGGCTTACATTAACAATGCCATGAAGTTACTGTCAAAACTCCCAGTCGCCACACTCTGGCGTCTATTTGGCTGCATAAAGGGACAATTTAGCATGGCCAATGGATCTAACCAGCATATAATTCAGACTGTGGAAAGAAACCAGAACATTCGGAGAAACCCATGCAGACAAAGGGAGAACGTGCAGACATCGCACAGAAAGTAATCCAAGCTGGGAATTGAATCTGGGCCCTTAGTGCTGTGAGGCAGCAGTGCTAACCACTGTGCCACCTTTGAACACTATTCTATGCAATCTGAAATATCCCATTAAATGTTTGCCACTGCATTTCTACTCACCTAGTCCTTAACTTAATTTTCCAAAAATGAGCCCACCCCTAATTGCCCTTGAAAAGATGAGGTGCCTTCCACTGGAGTGCTGCGAGGAAGGGAGTTCCACGATTTTCACATGATGTGAAAGAATGCTGATAAGAGTTTCAAGTCAGCATGATGTGCCATTTTAAGGAGAGTTTGGGAGGAGAACCTGAAAATAATGGTATTTCATGCATCTGGTTTTCTTGTTGTTCTCAATGGCAGAGGTCATACATTTGAAAGGTGCTGCCCAAGGAACCTTAGTGAATCAATATATACTGATGCCACTCTGTATCGGTACTGGAGGGACTAAATGTTTCAAGTGGTGCATCAGAAACAACAACCGCAGCATGGTGGCACAGTGGTTAGCACTGCTGCCTTATAGCACCAGGAGCCCAGGTTCAATTTCAGCTTTGGATGAATGTGTATGTGGAGTTTGTACATTCTCCCCGCATCTGCGTCCATTTCCTTTGGGTGCTCTGGTTTCCTCCCATAACGCAAAGATGTATGGGTTAGGGAGATTAGCCATGGTAAATACACTGTAGGGATTTTATGGCACACCCGGCCCTGTTGTCTGTTGACCCTGCACAGTTCTCCAAACTAAAATATGGGGGCTTGCACCAAAATTGGAAGAGGTCTCTCAGATCTCATCAAGCAATTGTTTGAAATAGTTATAATCACAAAATCATACCTAGTAGACAATTCCCTAAAGTCCACCATTTCCATCTCTGCATACAGACATATTAGTGCTGGTGGCACAGAGATGTATAGTCAGGGGGAGTTGCCTGGAATCCTCAATAATAACTCAAGATTACACAAAGCCTCATGGCACCAGATGAAATATGGGTCACAAAAACTCCTGCTGATTACCATCCCCCATATCTTTATTTCCATACTGATGAATCAATAGTTATCCAGAAGCCATCCCCAAGACAGAATCTAACCATTTCCTTAATCAATGGCAATACCTTTGCTGAAACACTATCAACACTCTGCAAATACCACTGACCAGAATCTGAACTGGACCAGCCAGAAACCAGATGCTTGAGTACAACATTACCTTCAGATTCCCCTTCAAGTTGCATATCATTTTTATTGAATTTTCTGCAGCAGTCTGACACAACTCAATGGCATTTAAAAGTTAGCCACAAAGTGACTGAAATCACATGTAGACCATGGCAGATTTCCTTCCCTGAAGGTCATTAGAAAACCACATGGGTTTCACAATATCATTGCAGTGACCAGCTCTTCTAATTGTAGATTTACTGAGATTTAAGCCAGAGCATTAGCTGGGCTCTGGATTATTGATCTCTCATTATGTCACCACCCCCTATCCTGCATCTTCAACTGCAACTTTAGACAGACCTTGTTGTATTAAGATACATAGCCTGAACACCGCATGCAAGTTTGACTCTGTGGCCTCCAAAGGAAATCACAGCTGAAGTACTGTTGCAGGCAGTCTTCTTCTACTCAAATAATGCTGAGCAAAAAGATTCCTTTAAACTGAAAAGTACTTTTGAGGGGGAAGATGTTGTTAAGTCTCAAATTTAGAAACTAAGGATAGGAAGTAAACAGGGTTCTTACCAAAGCAGGAATTACTGGGAGGAAATGTAATTACAGTTAACAGAAATATATGAAGGAAATGTTTAAAAGAAGTTTACAATAACTGTATGACTTTCTACATATTTAGAATTTACTCGAATTAATTTGGTTTGCTAAGCTATAAATCATATTGAAGTATCTTTAAAATGCCAAGAATCTAATGGTGTAATATTTACTGATTAACAGTTGGGCACTCACACTAAATAAACCTACCTGAAGCACTAATCACAAGCAAATAAAAACAGATAAGCTATTCTGATACATTTTGTTTTAAAAAATAAACTTTTATAAAGCACTGTGGGCCTGAAACCAAAGTGACAAATATAGCACAGAGAACCTGCTAAAATGTCAGCCTCAAGCAGGCAGCCATATCATTTACAATGGTTCCTGGGTACATGCCTTACAGGAAAGCCAAAGATTTGGAGAGGATGTCTGAAACTCCAACTTTTTTTTTCAGCAAACATATTTTGTGGTATCCACTTGTCCAATAGCAATTCATCTGTAGGTGATCAATTTTTATTAAGGAAACAGCATAGTAATCCCCAACTCCATAAAGATGCTATATTGGTGAGTGTGCTTGCATCATGTGGGTACACTTGTCTGCCAGCTGAAGGAAACAAAAATGACAAGCTTCGTAAGATCACTGTTCACCTCCTCTACTAACACAAGTGTGGGGTATGCCATAAGTATGTTTTATTCTCAGAAATGGAATGGAGACTCTTTGAAATAATGAACAACCCCAAATTCAGCTCCTTGTTCCACTTCAACATTCCTAAATTGGCCAGGAATTTTGGGTGCTATATATTTAACATATGTTCAACCGTATATTTGGGTAAAAACTTCAACAAACATGTGTGCGTCTCTCTGAAGCCAATTTGTAAGTGTACATTCACATCTATCTGCAACTGCCACATCAAGGAATAATAATTGTACAGGATTCCATTACTTTTTCATCCATATATGTCTTGAAAAGCTTTTTGCGTTGCAACTGTCATGTTTTATCTTGCAAAATTAGTTTTAAAATTTTACCATTTTTCAGTCGTGACTTAACTGGTTGAAATTTGTACTATGCAAAAATACTTTCACATGTTTCTTCTAATATCACTGCCAAGGATATTCTAATGGAAGAGATACAGGCTGGATGTCCAGAATACAACTGCTTGAAAATAAGACATTTCTCAAAATACTTCCTTTGATACTCAATTAAGCGAAATTAAAACTTCTTGTCAAAATACTAGTGGCTAGGTGACAGATCTTGGTGTTAGGTCTGACCAACTATTGACTTCACCAATTGTTCGCAGTTGCTAGTCAGTCAAGTTCCTGCTTGATTAGTTGGCCAAATGACCTTCAACTTCAACAAACCCAGCCCGAGTGCACACCCCCCGCCCCATCTCCGTAATTGAAGATTAGTTCAGTTGTTGTCCATAATCAGGGAAAATCTGAAATCTGACACAGATCAGTCCCAAGGGTGCCAGATTTTGGATCAACCTGTATACAAACTGACGACTATGGCATTCAATTTCAGATGTGTTTCAAATAATAAAAGCATTTGATAGGATACAAATTGAAGTTATTTCCCATGGTTGGGAGGCCTAGAACAAGAGAAAGCAAAGGGTTATTTAGAAGTGGAAATGGCAAGGTTTTTTCACAGAAAAGGGTAATGGAAATAAAAGTGGAACTTTCCTTCAAAACAGTGTTAATGCTGGATCAAAGGTATTAAGAAATATAGGCCAACAACAGGTAAATGATTGCAATTAATTCTGTGAGGAAATATAATATCATTGGCGTGTGTGTTGAATGTTCTTCAACAATATCTTTCAACAGATACATACAGTACATAATAAAACTTACCGTTCAAGCAAAATGTTTAAAGAATGAGAATTGTTTTACCGACGCATAGTTTAAGTACTCCCATTTAGACAGTGAAACTGAAGAAATTAAATCAATAAAATTCAGCGGCATGCCAGGTCTGACTATTCCAGAAACAACATTGCTACAAAATGTAGTTCTCCAGTTTTATCAGTGGTCTATTCCATCTTTTCACATCTCGTTCAATTATCGTGCTCTCCCATCTACTCTAAACTACTTTCTCTATACACATCTTCCAATTATGGAATGTAGCCACTACACAATTTTGCCATCTCTCGGGGCTTCTTTAATCCTATGGTTTAGACTCCTGACATCATCATCTCTAACCATTTCTTTGCATTCCTCATCAACCACTTCCACTCCCTTTTTCAACCACACTTCATCTGCATCCATTCTCACGACATAAAAATTCTCATGATGCAAAACTCTCCAAGCAAATCTGTACATATCCATACAACTCCAGACTTAAAATCACTCCAATCAAGTTTTTGATTAGAATTGGTCCCATAATGATGATTCTGAAAGCTTCTGGCATTATAACTTTGGGATAAAGACTTTGTTCAATATTTGCAATATACTTAGCTACCACAGTTCATGACTAATAGAGAAAGATTTTTTAACATAATCCTGATGATTTAAAGAGCTATGAGTGCATCAATAAATAGGTCAATAATCTAGGAAATGACACATCCTGTGCTTTGGATAGGATTTTTTTTTTCATTTTTGTCAGGAAACATTATTTTACTGCTTTCACTATTCATTTCCTTTCTCTGTTACAACTTAGAACATAGAACATTACAGCACAGAACAGGCCCTTCGGCCTTCGATGTTGTGCCGACCAAAATAAAAAGCAATGCCCCTCCAAACTAAACCATTCCTTCTCTTCCATATACTTATCAACTAACCTCTTAAACGCCACCAAACTTGGCGCATCTACAACAGCTGCAGGCAGGGCATTCCACTCCCTAATCACTCTTTGAGTAAAGAACCTACCTCTGATATCCGTCTATAACTCATACCCCTTAATTTAAAGCTGTGTCCCCTCGTGCTAGCTTTCTCCATCCTAGGAAAAAGGCTATCACTGTCCACCCTATCTAAACCTCTATCATCTTATATGCTTCAATAAGATCCCCTCTTAGCCGCCTCCTTTCTAACGAAAACAACCTCAAATCCTTCAACCTCTCTTCATAGGCCCTGCCCTCCATACCAGGCACCATCCTGGTAAACCTCCTCTGTACCCTCTCCAATGCCTCCACATCTTTCTTATAATGTGGGGACCAGAACTGCACACAATACTCCAAGTGCGGCCGCACTAGAGTTTTTGTACAGTTGCAACATGACGTTGCGGCTCCGAAATTCAATCCCCCTACTAATAAAAGCTAAGACTCCATATGCCTTCTTAACAACTTTATCCACTTGACTGCCTACTTTCAGGGATCTATTGACACATACACCAAGATCTTTCTGTTCCTCAACACTATTAGGAGCCCTACCATTAGCCCTATACTCTACACATTTATTGTTCCTGCCAAAGTGCATTACCTCACACTTTTCCACATTAAACTCCATTTGCCACCTCTCGGCCAGCTCTGCAACTTGTCCAAGTCACTCTGTAAACTAAAACACCCCTCTTCACTATCTACCACACCACCAACTTTAGTATCATCTGCAAATTTACTGATCCATCCCTCAATACCCTCATCCATATCATTTATAAAAATTACAAACAGCAGGGGCCCCAAAACAGACCCTGAGGTACACCACTTGTCACCGAACTCCACGATGAATATCTCCCATCGACCACCACCCTCTGTCTTCTATCTGCTAGCCAATTCCTAACCCAATTAGCTAAATCACCCTCTATCCCATACATCTGCATTTTCTGCAGAAGTCTTCCATGGGCCACCTTATCAAACGCCTTACGAAAGTCCATATATACCACATCAACCGCCTTACCCCCATCCACCTCCTTAGTCACTTTTTCAAAAAACTCAATGAGGTTAGTAAGGCACGACCTACCCTTCACAAAACCATGCTGACTATCCCCAATCAATTCATTTCTCTCCAAATAACTATAAATACTATCCCTAATAATTCTCTCCAATACTTTGCCCACAACAGAAGTAAGACTCACTGGCCTATAATTCCCTGGAAGATCTCTCTTCCCCTTCTTGAACAACGGGACCACATTCGCTATCCTCCAGTCCTCCGGAACCACACCCATAACCAACGAGGACCTGAAGATCAGAGCCAGAGGCTCTGCAATCTCCTCGCTTGCCTCCCAGAGAATCCTAGGGTAAATCCTGTCCGGCCCAGGGGACTTATCCAACTTCAAACCCTCGAGAATTTCTAGCACATCCTCCCTATCTACTACAATACTTCCCAATTTGCAACCCTGTACCTCAGTGTTCTCCATATCTACATTTCCAGCACTCTGCGTGAATACCGAAGAGAAATATTTATTCAGTGCCTCACCAATCTCTTCAGGCTCCACGCACAACTTCCCACTGCTGTCTATGACTGGCCTAATCTTGCCCTAACCAATCTTCTATTCTTAACATATTGAAAGAAAGCTTTAGGATTCTCCTTAATCCTATCAGCCAACATCTTCTCGTGTCCCCTCTTAGCTCTCCTCAATTCACTTTTTATCTCCTTCCTGGCTAATCTATAGCTATCCATTGCACTAACTGAGCCTTCAAGCCTCATCCTGACATAGGCCTCCTTTTTCTTCTTAACCAGCAAATCAACTTTTTTCGTACACCAAGGCTCTCTTACTCGACCATTTCCTCCCTGCCTGACAGGGACATACTTATCAAGGACTCGCAGCAGCTGCTCCTTGAATAAGCACCGCATTCCAGATGTTCCCAGTCCCTGTAGTTTCCTAGTCCAATCTATGCACCCTAATTCTCTCCTGATGGCCTCATAATTACCCTTCCCCCAGCTATAACTACTGCCCCCAGCTTCATGCCTATCCCTGTCCATCACTAAGGTGAACGTAGCCGAATTGTGGTCACTATCACCAAAATGTTCACTAACTTCCAAGCCTAACAACTGGTCTGGCTCATTGCCCAGCACCAAATCCAATGTAGCCTCACCTCTAGTTGGCCTATCTACATACTGAGTCAAAAACCTTCCTGCACACTTTGTACGAAAACTGACCCCTCTAACGAGCTAGAGCTATAGCTATTCCAATCAATATTAGTAAAGTTAAAGTCCCACATCACAATTACCCTCTTACTTTCACTCCTAATCAGAATTGACTTTGCAATCCATTCCTCAACCTCTCTAGAACTATTAGGAGGTCTGCAAAAGACTCCCAACAGGGTGACCTCTCCTCTCCTGTTTCTAATCTCAGCCCATACTACCTCAACAGACAAGTCCCCATCAAACTTCTTTTCTATCACCGTGATACAGTCTTTGACCAATAATGCCACTCCTCCCCCCCTTCTACCTCCTTCTCTACTCCGACTAACGCATTTGTACCCCGGAACCTGCAACATCCATTCCTGTCCCTGCTCTCCCCAAGTCTCTGAAATGGCCACAACATCGAAGTTCCAGGTACTGGTCCAAGCTGCAAGTTCCTCCCCCTTATTGCGAATACTCCTTGCATTAAAGTATACGCATCTCAAACCATGCCCCCACCCCACCCGTACGCCGCTGTGTTTTACAACTCTCCTCTATAACCCCCTTACTCTCATCCCTCTCGGCACCCCAACTACTTAGGATCCCACCCCCCCCCGAATCAGTTTAAAGCCCCCATCATAGCCTTAGCAAATTTTCCCCCCAAGATATTAGTCCCCCTCTGGTTCAGATGTAGACCATCTCTCTTGAAGAGGTCCCTCCTATCCCAGAATGAGTCCCAATTGTTAAGGAACCTGAACCCCTCCCTCCTGCACCATCCACGCAGCCATGAGTTCAAACTTTCCCCTTCTCTGTTCTTCTCTAAACTATCCCTTGGCACAGGCAAGAGTCCAGAGATAACCACTCTGCCTGTTATGGACCTAAGCTTCCACCCTAACGCCATAAATTTCTGTTTAATATCCCCTTCCCTTGTCCTACCTACATCATGTGTCCCCACATGAACTATGACTTGGGGCTGACTCCCCTCACCCTTAAAAGAATCTTAAAAACCCGATCTGCGACATCGCAACTTGTTCTCTCTAGACTCATAGCCCAAAATAATGCCAGACAAAAATACTGTCAGGCTGCACAAATAGTATTAATGCTTCATCACTACCTCAATTTCTCAAATCTTCAAGACTTTTTCAAACTGAGATGAGGAAAAGTTTCTTCACCCAGAGTGATGAATCTGTGGAATTCACGAACAGAGAAAGTAGTTGAGGCCAAAATATTGTGTGATTTCAAGAAGAAATTAGATATAGCTCTTTGCAGCAAGGGATTTTGACAGCGGGGGGGTGGGGGAGTGGGTGTCCAGAAGATTTTCGATATCATTCAAGCACATTACATCAATCTGAGCATCTTAAATCAACAACTTACATTCATATAGCACCTTTAATGTAATGAAACATCCCAATGTGCTTCAAATGAATATTATAAAGAAAAACGCCAAGCTAAATAAGCAGATATTAAGTCAGATAAAGCTGTGTCAAAGAGATAGGTTTTAAGAAGTGCCTTAAAGGAGGAAAGATAGGCAGAAAAGTCGGAAGGTTATTCCAGAGCATGGGACCAAGGGAATTGAGGTACGGCACAGCAGTTATAATAGGGAATGCACAGCAGATCAAAATTAAAGAAGCATAGATAACTTAGAAGGATGTGCAGTTGGAGATTGAAGAGAAAGAGGGGGTGAAGCCCCTTGAATCAAAAATGAGAATTTTTAAATTAAGACATTGCTTGATTCGGAGCCAATTCATGTCAGTGAGCAAGACAATGGCTTCAGTCTTTTCAATATTTAATTGGAAAGTAATTTCTACTGTTCCAATATTGGATGTGGGATAAAGACTCTTATTTATAATAGCAACTGTAGAAGAGTCAAAAATGGTGGTGGTGAGCTCAAGCTGTGTCATTAATGTGTGAAAACTAACAACATGCCTTGGGATGACTGGGGATAATCCTTTGAAAACATTACATGTGTAGTGTCCAATGGAGAACCTGTGGACATGGTGCATCTGGATTTTAGAAGCCATTTTATAAGGTACCGCTACATAAAATTGATTATGTAGATTGCTACATAAAATAAAGGTGCATGAAATTATGGATAATGTATTAGCATGGATAGAGGTTTGTTAACTAACAGAAAGCAAACAGTAGGGGTAAATGGGTGTTTTTCTGACTGGCGATCAGTGACTATTGGTGCGTCTTAGGGAGAAGTGTTGGGACCACAGCTGTTTGCAATTTACATAGATGATTTGGAGTTGGGGACCAGGTTAGTGTGTCACAATACACAGATGACACCAAGGTAAGTGGCACAGCAAAGCGCACAGAGGATGCCGAAAGTCTGCAAAGGGATATAGATAGTCTAAATGAGTGGGCGAGGGTCTGACAAATGGAGTACAATGTTGGTAAATGTGAGGCAAATCATTTTGGTAGGAATAACAGCAAAATGGACCATTATTTAAATGGTAAAAATTGGCAGCATACTGCTGTGCAGAGGGACCTGGGTGTCCTTGTGCAGAAATCACAAGGAATTGGTTTGCAGGTGCAGCAGGTAATTAAGAAAGCAAATGGAATTTTGTCCTTCATTGCTAGAGGGATGGAGTTTAAAAACAGTGAGGATATGTTGCAGCTGTATAAGGTGCTGGTCAGGTGATGACACCTGGAATACTCATTTGAGAAAGGATATACTGACATTGGAAGGAGTCCAGAGGAGATTCACTAGGGTGATTCCAGAGTTGAGAAGGTTGACTTACGAGGAGAGACTGAATAGACTGGGGCTATACTCATTGGAATTCAGAAGAATGAGGAGAGATCTTATAGAAACGTAAGATTATGAAGGGAAAAGATCAGATAGAAGGAGAGAAGTTGTTTCCACTACAGGTGAAACTAGAACTTGGGATCTAGTCTCAAAATAAGGGGAAACAGATTTAGGACTGAGTTGAAGATGAACTTATTCACACGAAGAGTTGTGAATCTGTGAAACTTCCTGCCCAGTGAAGCAACTGAGGCTATCTCATTGAATGTTTTTAAGGCAAGGACAGATAAATGTTTGAAAAGTAAAGGAATTAAGGGTTATGGTTAATGGGCAGATAAGTGGAGCCAAGTCCACAAAAAGATCAGCAATGATCTTATTGAATGGCAGAGCAGGCTCGAGGGGCCAAATAGTCTATTCCTGCTTCTAATACTTATGTTCTTATGATGTTGCCATGGGGCATATGTAGATGAGAACAGAGATAACAGTATGGTAGCAAGCAGACAAACCATTTCAAACGATTCTTTGTCTATGATTATAGAGATAAGAATGGAATTATGAAACAGCAGTCCAAACCTGTTGTAATTAGTGGAAAGGCGTTGGAAGATCAGTACAGCAAACTGGATAAGAAGGGATAGTTTATCTTTATCACAGTCACAAGAATGTAACCGAAGAGTAATTTGATTCTGTGATAGGGGTGGAAACTTGTGGCAGTCTTAAATACGGAATTTCAAGAAAGATCGAAACAGATTTGGGAGACGAGAACATATTCAAGAACGTTGGAAGCAAAGGAGAAGTTGGAGATAGGTTGGTACTTTCCAAGGACGAAGGGCTCATTCGTTACTTTTTTACGGAGGGAGTAATGACAGCAGATTTAAGGGAAAGAGGAGCAACACTATCCAAAGATTCCATATTGTTACTAAGCCTCTATATTGTCACTAGGCCAAATTCAATCCTAGTTATAAATACTCAGTAAAATTAAATAAAACTTGTGCTCCAAATGGCATCTTCCACCCACAAACTAAAACTTGTCTGACATATGAAATCTTCTAACAACGCAGATGGTTGTCGGAATATAACATTTTCCCTTTTATTCCACCCACCCCCAATAGCAATTAAGCTCAACTTCACCTGATCTACACAACCTGTTTGATTCAATCTCTCTCCATTATGTACACCAGATTAGCCCATCAATGTTACAGCACTACAATGGATGAAGAATCTAGAACCTCCAAAATATTATTACAGATACTAGGCTTTTCCAACATGAAGGGCATTGGAACTTAATTGTGAGTGGGTGGTTACTATTTGAGAATCTGTACTCTCTGGCTTTAAGTTAATCAAAAAAGTTAAATTATATAAATATTACTTGACACAAACAAACTGGCCCTGAATCCAGTGGAATACTTCAAGAGTAATACTCTATTAAGAATTGTACTGAATTTGCTCCAACAGTGATAAAAATACAATTTTTTTTGCTTTAGTCCTAATAAACCATGTAATGTTTAATTAATGTTTAAATGTCTTAAATATCAAAAATACATTCCTTATGCATCATTTCCTAGAAGAAAGCAACAAACAGTAAAGACAATTTACATTCAAAGGACGATAAATGTTGCACTTGCAAGTGGTGTTCCAATCCCACAAACAAATAAAATGTTATAACATTGTTGTTCTATATTTTACATTTCAACAGGAATATGCATTTAATATACTAGGGGGCTTAAGCAGGAAATACAAGTTATGCATAAAAAGTTCTTATAAATGACAATTCCACTTCCAATATCCCTTTGCTCTCCAAAATCCTTAAACATTTCGCTCCCTTCCAAATCCGTGGCTATCTTTCCCACAAAGGAAGCATTTGTCAAAGCTAGGAGGCCTGGGAACACACAAAGCAAGTGTGAAATATATGGGAAGTAGAAAGAAACTTAAACAAGGAGGAAGAAGGGCTAAAAGTCATTGGTCAGCAGGATTAAGGAAAATCCCAAGGATTTATAGACATCTATAAAGTGCAAGTGGGTAGCCAGGACATAGGTTGGCCCACACAAGAGGAGGGAATCCATGCATGGAGCCGGAGAAAATGGGCAAGGTATTAAATTAGTACTTTGCGTCAGTATTCATCAAACAGAAGGACTTGGATGATGAGTCTGGGAAAGGGTGTGTAGATAGTTGGAGTCATGTTGAGATCAAAAAGGAGGAAGTATTGGGGGTCTTGAGAATATTAAGGTAGACAAGTCCCCAGAGCCTGATGGAATATACCTCAGAATACTAAAAGAAGCAAGGGAGGAAATTGCTGGGGCCTTGAGAGAAATCTCTGTATCCTCACCAGCACAGGGGAGGTCCCAGCGGATTGGAGAATAGTTAATGTTGTTCCATTGTTTAAGAAAGATAGCAAGAATAATCCAGGTAATTACAGGCTATTGAGCCTTCATCAGTGAGAACTATTGGAGCGGATTCTTCAAGACAGGATTTACTCCCACTTGAAAATAAGTGTACATATTAGTGAGAAGCAATAGTTTCGTGAAGAGAAGGTTGTGCCTCACTAACGTGATCAAGTTTTTTGAAGAAGTGACGAAGATGATTGATGAGAGTAGAGCAATGGATGCTGTCGACATGGATTTCAGTAAGGCCTTTGACAAGATCCGTCATGGCAGACTGATGCAGAAGGTGAAATTGCATGGGATCAGAGGTGAGCTGGCAAGGTGGATACAGAATTTGCTTGGTCATAGAAGACAGAAGGTAGCAGTGGAAGAGTGCATTTCTGAATGGAGGACTGTGACAAATGGGGTTCCTCAGGGGTCACTGTTAGGATTTCTGCTGTAAAAACGATTTGGAGGACAATGTAACTGGTTTGATTAGTAAGTCTGTGGATGACACAGAGGTTGGTGGATTTATGGATAGCAATGAGGACCATCAGAGGATACAGCAGGATACAAATCGGTTGGAGACTTGGGCGGAGAAATGGCAGATGGATTTTAATCTGGACAAATACGAGATAACACATTTTGCAAAGTACAGATCGGAAATATACAGTAAGTGGCAGAACCCTTAAGAATTTTGATAGGCAGAGGGATTCAAAAGTGACAACACAGCTGGAGGAAGTAGTCAAGAAAGCATATGGCATGCTTTCCTCCATCAGCCGGGGCGCTGAGTTTAAAAATTGACAAGTCATGTTGCAACTTTACAGAACCTTAGTTAGGCCGCACTTGGAATATAATGTTCAATTACGGTCGCCACACTATCAGGAGGATGTGGAGACTATGGAGAGGGGACAGAAAAGATTTACCAGGATGTTGCCTGCTATGGAGGGCATTAGTTATGAGGAAAGGTTGGAGAAACTTTGTTTGTTCTCACTGCAATGACAGAGGTTGGGGGAGACTTGATAGAAGTCTACAAGATTATAAGGGACACAGACGGAGTGGAGAGTCATAAGCTTTTGCCCAGAGTGGAAGAATTAATTACTAGGGGGCATAGGTTTAAGGTGCCAGGGGCAAAGTTTAAAGGAGATGTATGAGGCAAGTAATTTTTTTTACACAGAGGATGGTGGGTGCCTGGAACTCATTGCCAGGGAAGGTACTGGAAGCAGATACAATAGTAACTTTTAAGAGGCATCTTTACAATACATGAATAGGATAGGAATGGAGGGATATGGTCCCTGGAAGAATAGGGGATTTTAGTTCTGTTGGGCAGCATGATCTGTGCAGGCTTGTAATTTTCTTAGTCCACATTTCAGCATTTCTATTCAGGTTTCCACCCTGTAATAGAACCAAAATAGCCTTCAAAATCATAAATTCCATTACTGTGATCATGATGCACTTTTCTTCCTCCTTCCTCTGTCTGCAGCTCTGGCACAGTTCAGCAACACTCTACTCTCATCCACTGTCCAGCAATTGGAACTGTCCTTTCCTGGTGCCAGTCTTATTATTCCAGCCGAGTCACAGAAATCAAATGCAAAGGTTTCTCTTCCCACTCCCACTCTTGTTACCTCTGGAGTGTCCCAATTATTTATCTTCGTTCCCTTTCATTTTTCTCTTCTAAACTAGCTTAAAAACTGGGCATCCATGAAGCATCAGCAGCAGAATTCAATTCCACCACAATCTATATTCTCATGACCTGGCATATTTGTCTCTCAACCATTGTCACCAAGTCAGACAAACAACCCTGGTTTGTGGTACTCATTTTATGGATGCCTGACAGCAGGCCAGGAGCAGCACCAGGGATATCTAAAATGAGTATCAACATGATGAATCTATAATACAGGGCTACATGCATGTTAAACAGAGGAAACAGAATGCTGTGGACAGAGCTAACTTAATCACAGAACTATGCACCAGATTTCATGTTTATAAACAAAAACAATCTTTACCGTATATCATGAAGACTTTGAAAAAGTGGGCACAATTAACCTATAAAAACCATAAGCTCTAAACACAGTTCTACTAATTACTCCCCGCAAGAATTCCTACACTTTAGGAAGTCTTGAAGGTTCATTCACTTTTTCTCATACCAACCCAAAGCCCTCCAGAATTTATTTTAATTCGAGTTATTCCTCCTAAGAAAGATTACGTGGGATTCCTTCAATTAGTTTTTTTTTGCTGCACAATTGCCCCCTTTTCTTTGCTGGCCTCAGAGGAGAAATCTCCAATTGCTTAAGTTATATCTATACAAAGCAAGATGGCTATGGTTGTTGCAAGTCAATCAATTCAGTCCCAGGACATTGCTGCAGGATTTCTTACTGCACTATCCTTAACACAACTATCTTCAGCTGCCTCATCAATGACCTTCCTTCCAACATGAAGGTCAGAAGTGGCATTAATGGCTGCAGTGTTAAATACAATTTGTAACTTCTCAGACTCTGAAGCAGTCTATTTCTACCTGCAGGAAGATTTGAACAACTTTCAGGCTTGGGTTGAAATGCAGCAAATAATGTTCACATTATACAAGTGCCAGGCAAAGACACATTATACAAGTGCCAGGCAAAGACCATCTCCAACATGAATGAATCTAGCCATCTCTCCTTGTCATTCTGAATCCCTCACTATCAACATCCTGGGTTAATGACTGACCAGAAATATAACTGGACCAGCCATATAAAATGTGAATATAAATGCAGGTCAAAGACTGGAAATTGTACAGTGAATAATGTGTCTCCTGACTGCCCAATTCTGTCCACCATCTGCTCATGAGCGACTAGAGAGTGATATAGTGCTCTCCATTTGCCTAGAAGAATGGAACTCCAAAGAATCTTGACACAATCCAGGATAAAGCAATCCACTTGATCAGTATCCCATAAACCACTTTATACATTCCCTCCAAAATCAATAAACAGTAGCAACAGAGTACGCCATCTGCCTGATGCAAAGTAGGAATTCACCAAGGATCCCTTGGCATCTTGGAAATGCGCAAAATGCAAGGGAAGCAAATACATGGATTCACTTCCAAGTCACTCTTCATCATAAATCATCACTCTTCAAAGTACTGGAATTCCCTCCTGAACAGCACTGTATGCACACTTACACAATATGAATTGCAGCCATTCAAGTTAGCTTCCAAGGGCAATTAGAACTATGCAGTAAATGTTGAAATTGACAGCAATGCTCTCAATCAATGAATTAATAAAAAGGAGCTACCACTCAGCAACATTATCCAATGTCAAGTTTCACATTTACACTGCAAACACCCAGTTCTACTACATCACCCCTTTCCCAACCCCTTCACTATCTGTCGTCAGACTGCTTTTTTGACATCTGGTCTGTGATGAGCCAAAATTTCCTCTATTAAACAATGGGAAGACCAAAGCCATGGGCTTTTCCCACCACCACAAACTCCATCTGCTTGCAAAAGTCTTCATTAGCAATACCTTCTTACTCAACTATTATAATTCTATTCTGCCTAGTTTCTCATGTTCTATCTTCCATAAAGTTATGATCCAAAATTCTGTTGCCTTATCCTAATTCATCCTAATGCCCAGTTACCTTTAACCACTGTTCTTGTTGACTTATATGAAATCCCAATCCACCAGGTGCTTGAGATTCTCATCCTCGTTTCAAATCTTTTTATTCCTTCCCTGTTTGTCTAACTTTGAGTAGCCCTAAAATCTGCAGAGAACTCTGCATTCCTCTGACTCTGGCATGCTATGCAACCCATTACATTTGAAACACTAACTGCAACCATGCCTTTTCCCATTTAGGCTTCAAACTCTGCAATTTCTTCTATAAACCAGTGCAACTCTTTCCTGCTTCAAACCCCTCCTTAAAATGTAACTCTTTAGTCAAGTCTTTCATCACTTGTCCCAATATCTTCTTTCATCTATTGCAAATATTCTCTAGTAAAGTGTCATAGAATGATTCAATGTTAAAAGCAATATATAAATTCAATTTACTTTCATGAACAGAAATAGTAGTTAAACAAAATAGTTAAAGGTAAAGGATTCTGAGTGTGCTGACAAGCCACAACACAAGGTTATCGTAGAATCATACAGCATATTGAATCCGCACCAACATATTAGAAACACCTGAACTCCTACTAATCCCATCTGCCAGCATCTGGTCCATAGCCCAGAATGTTATGCTGTTATAATGTGTCAAATGCACGTCCTGGTACTTTTTAAAGTTATTGGTCCTCAGTTTGGTGCACCCAAAGTATCTGATCTAATTGAGCTCCTGGCAGACATTAATCGCACATGGAGGTGAAATTTTAAAAAGTCAAGAATCATCTACATGGGCTGTTCTATCCACTTCTCTTGAGTAGTTGACCTCTATTTCTAAGCAAGAAAGGGAGAGTCCGTGTGACATTTAGAACAACACCTACCAAATGGATCAGAACCACTGTTTGGTGAAAGGAAAGGATAAATAATCCTTGCATAATTTCATTTTTGCCCAAAGAAGGACACCATTTATCATCTCATTTCTACATACAGTACTATGACTGTTTTGCTGCCAACACTGATGACCTAAGTAACGGTCTAAATGCTGTTACTGGCTGCAACGTCTTTAAAGTTTTGCTTGGCAAAGATTTTGCATAGCACTGCCTGTTCAGTGAAAATGATTATGCTGTCTAAAAATATGCAGCAGCTAAACAAGTAACGGCAAACAGAAGAAACTTGTCTTGGGAGCCAACATGCTATAGTCCTTGAAATGTGGTTCCCCGCATAAAGAATCAAAAAGATCAGCATATCACAATACTACCTTCTGTAAATCCAGAAGGAAAATCAACATATGGAAAAGAATCAGACAAAGCAAAAAGAAAACAGAAAACTGAAGAGCTGCTTGGTCCATCATTTCTAGTCCTTCCAAAACGTACAATGTGGGACAGTTTTCCTTTCTCCTTTTCTTTGAGTTGCATCCTAACAAATTAATTCTTTTGAGTTTCTCCACAATCTATTTAACTGACTGCTGCTGTAGAATCCCACAACAGATTAACTGGATCACAAATTTGTCCAATGAATCCTTACTTTAGTACTTCTTGTACTTTGAAGATATTTGTTAATAAAATATCAATTGAAGAACTTTTGTGATCTTTATTATTTCATGAAGAGTTATACAAAAAATCAATTTTATAATGCATGTTGTTGTCACAAACCTACTTTCACTTTTCTTCTCAATTCTAATAGTTACTTTATTTTTCTTCATTCCAACAATTTTTTGGTATTATACTTTCTACCATTCAGTCTCTCATCTCCATACACTATGAAATATCATTGCATTGTTTTCTTGATTAAAGAAACACATTTCCCTTGAACCTTTCAAAAATAGATTTCATTCCTCAGTTTTTTTAATTCTCTCACCAAGCATTCATGTGGATTGTTTTATACGCATTAAAAGTTCACATACATTCTGCAGAAAACTGCAAAAATCAGTTAAAAGTTCTATAAATCCTCAAATACTGAAATATATAACTTCAATATATGACTTCACAAAATCAACAAGATCCTATCCATTGTGCATGCTGAGGTAATATATCTGACTAGGAAAGTGATTGAGGATACAATAAATGGCCTTCTGAGTCAGATGGGGAAATGAACAGAGATAGTAAACGAGGTAGGA
This sequence comes from Sphyrna mokarran, assembly GCA_024679065.1. NCBI lineage: Eukaryota > Metazoa > Chordata > Chondrichthyes > Carcharhiniformes > Carcharhinidae > Sphyrna > Sphyrna mokarran. The sequence continues at coordinate 93,028,315 of JAGIQG010000005.1, read as the reverse complement.
CACAGGAAACAAATTTTAACCATGATTTTCATCTCTAATTGTTATTCAATGACCCAAAGTGTGCCTTAATATTTATGCTGTTGACCTAAGGATTATGTTCCTCCATGATACCCATGCAACAAACAAACCTGCAAAAGCACCATTTAATTAATAAGATCAAATTAATAATGACCATTTGTGCTGGGTACTGAACAGCAAACTGACATTTGTGGAACTGTATTCCTGCAGAATGATATATTCGGAAGGAAAACGGGAGAAATAGGTTTGGATGAGGGAATCCATACCAGCAGAGAGAATGATGTTATAGTGTTTAGCCCCGCAACAAACCCACGATAATTATCCTATTAAAAATCGCTAAGTAACAAGGTTGGCTGGGAAAAGGCATCAATTATTATGGTGGTAAATTAATATTCATATACACACACAACTTGCCACTTGTTACCACAACCTGCATTATATCAACAAGGGAAAATATGAAAGGCACTTTCCAGCATATAAATCATAAACAATGGCTGCCAAGCCAAAACAAGAGGTATGAATAAAAGATTGGTCAAAGAAGTGAATTTTAAGCAATATAGTTGAGGAAGAAGGGCATTAGGTTTCAAAACATTTTAGTGAGGAGAGTGCAGGATATTGGGCGTAAGCAACTGAAGACAACTACCAATAGTGGGACAAAAGGAGGGAAGAGCACATACAAGTCCATGGTGACTTGGTGCATGGGGGCAGGTATTGAGGCAATGGAGCCAAAAAAAGATAAAGGGTCATAGGAGGGTAAAGCCATGAAGGAATTGGATATCAACATGTGTTAACAAAGTGAATAAGCAGGACTTGATACAGAATAGATTAAGGGCCATAGAGCTTTAACGAGCTGAAGATTGTGGAGACTGCTGCCAGCCGAAAGAATACTAGAAAAGTTACATTTAAAGATAACAATGGAATAGATGAGATTTTTAACCACTCAGAAGGGTCAAAAGATAGTTGAAGATAGAAGTAGATGGTCCTTTTCTTGATGAACCTGAGCTAAAAGTACGGTAGGACATTAAAGTTTTGAACAATCTGGATGAATGGAAGACAATGGCAAAAGAGGAAATGGAATCAATGGCAAATGAGAATGTTTAAGAGGGGCCAAAAAAAGATTATCTTGTTCTTTCCAATTTTTAGCCAGGGAAAACTGCAGTTCAGTGATGGAGTGAAGAGAGATGATGGACAGATAAACCCTGTGCTGTGTATTTGTAGAAGTTGATGATGTCTTAAAACGATATCACCAAGTGACAGGATGCAGATGTATGTTGGGAGGGGCGGTCATAGAGAAATCATTGAGGGAATTCAGAAAAAAAAAACACTGCTACAAAAGGAAGAAATTCTGACCATCATTAGAAAGGGAAAATAATATAAACATGCAATGACAGACTCACTGAGCAGGGCAAAGTGGGAGAAGACAACTAAGGAGAATCGTGTTGCTGGCCATGTCACAGGTTACAGTGAGAATACACAAGGCCACAATGACAAGTTTTAAGCAGTATTATGCCTCAACTCTGAGATGCAGATTTGAATGGAAATGGTGGACAACTTATATAGTCACTCACCATTAGATCAGGCAGGACCACAAAGTACTATCAGGTCTTGCTCACCTCTGCCAAAAACACTCATTATTCCAGGATAATTCTAAATTATAAAGATAACTTGTACCCCATAATTCTTTTCTCTATCTTCCAAACTATCTTCTTGAACCCTTCTCCAGTTTCCACCACCCTCACCTCCAACAACAAGAACGCATGATTACTAAAATTAAGAGTCTTCAAACATCGGTCTCTGCTACTTCGTTTCACCAAAGGTGCTGCCCAACATTGCCCTGGCCCTGAACTCGCATCCTTCTCCAGTTTCTCTGCCATCTCTCGTCATGCCCTTTCTAAGCTCATTGTTTCCATGAGATCTGCAACGGTTTCCCATCCTAAATCTGCACCATTATTTTTGGCAATCTATTTCTCCCCCTCCTCATCCTAAATCTCTGCCATTACTTTTAGCAAGTTATTTCCCTCCCCCAACAGCACCCCTCCCCCTACTTCTCGTCTACATGTTGCTCCTTTGTGGCATCATTCAAAAACAGTGTTAGATACAAATGTACAGCTCCAACTTACCACCACCTCTTTCAATTGCGTGACTGCTTTCCTAACACTGGATAAGCAGAAAATTTTCTCCAATTGAAGACTGGCAAGAGCGATGTAATTTTTTTGGATCCTATCAACAAGCTTCTTCCTAACAACCAATTCTTTCCCTCTGGCAACAGTCTACAGCTTAATTAGATGGTTCACAATTTCTATGTCATACTTGGCTCAGAGGAGCTTCGAAACACACAACCATAGCACTGCTAAGGCCAATTATTTCCACTTACTTAATATTGCTGACTCCATTCTGACCTCAGCATACCTACTGCTGAAAGCCTCAGGCAGCATTTGTTTTACCTTTAGGACTTGATCATTCCAAACCAGTCTTCCTTATTTTATCATCTGTAAACTGGAGGCCATCAAAATTCTGTTGCCCACATACTAAATATGAATCTCATTCAACAATCACTCCTGCACTCACTTATCTATACTGATACATTGTTCAAATCTGAGCCAATCCCTTTGTGGATTCACCTACCATCTCCGTAATCTCCTCTAGCCAAATCTCTTGGATATCTAAGCTCCTCTAATTCTGGCTTCCTCATATCCCCAACAGTGCTAACAGTACTTGCTTAGCAATAACCTATTCTGACACTCAGTTTGAGTCCCACCAACATCACTAACTAGCTGAACTTGCAACCTTGGTTCAAAGAAGAACTGACCTCCAGAGGTGAGGTGAGAGTGACTGCTGTTAATATCAAGGTAGCATTTGATCATGACATCAAGTATAGCATCAAGGAGCTCTAGGAAAACTGAGGTAAAAGGGAATAAGAGAAAAAACTCTCCACTGATTTGAATCATATCTAGCACAAAAGAAGATAATTATGATTGTTGGAGGTCAATCATCTCAGTTCCAGGACATCACTGCAGGAGTTCCTGAAAGTAATGTACTAGGCCCAACCATCTTTATCAATGACCTTCCACGCATTGAAAGGTCAGAAGTGGGGATGTTCACTTATGTTGAAGCAAATACCGCTAGCTTTTGGAGCGTGTCTGTCCTGTCTGGTGACAATACACATCCCTTTAACCTGTTCTTAATGCTCTCTCCAATCACATTGTCTGTACCTTTAAAACTTGATTACCTGTATTCCAATTATTATTTTGTAAATTGAGTTTGTGTCTTTATATGCCCTGTTTGTGAATATAACTCCCACTCACCTGACAAAGGAGGGCTCCAAAAGCTAGAGACTTTTGCTACCAAATAACCTGGTGTTGTGAGACTTCTTACTGTGTTTAATTATAGCACACATACTATGGTAGTTCAAGATGGCAACTTACAACCATCTTCTCAAGGGAAATGAGGGATGGGCAATAAATGCTGTCCATGCCAGCAGCACCTACATCCCTCAAATTAATTTTAAAAATTGAGACTTTTTCTGAACAAACCAATGGGAGGTCCAACTAGTGTTGTGAAATTTAACAGTTTAATTACATAATGACAATAGCAACCCCAATGGGATTTTAGTAAATTATTCATGGTGTTAGATTTCTGGAATCATTCTTCTTTACTAACTGAATTGTTCACCATCATAAATGTGTTGGTCTATTTGTGCACAAATAGGATCCGTCCACAACCTCTCAAAATGAGTTTTAAGCAGCAAGGTAAATATTGATACCACTGTGTCATCCACTGAATTTGAGATATGACAACAGCAGCAAACAATGCCTCTGGCCTCAACTGAAAGAATAGCAGTCTTCTAAGCACAGTGGCATTGTATCTGCAGCAAAATAATACAAATGAATGGAGAATAGCGACACAATACCAATCGTATATAAAATCAATCCCAGTTAGTTACAAAAATGCGGTTGAGGCACAAATAGGAGTATCACTCTACCATCTCCAAACTGACTGAAACTTGACTGGATATCCATAAAAGCAGCCATTAATGTTGAGAAGCTTGATTAGAACAGCTAACTGCTCTATACAGTCCCATGAGAAGAACTAAATCCAGCAGCAGTCATGATATTTCAAATGTAGAACAGGTCATTGTGTGAATTCTTCAAAACAACAATGGTCTATTAGCAATGCATTGTGTTACAAAAGTTGTCCAGTTCCTTAAGACATCACCTGAAACTTTTGCCCTGCTTGTTAGACATGAAGCAGAGATATAGAATATGCTCATCACATTTGAAATAAGACTTCCTAAACAGGTTGGCTGAAATATGTAATCTTAATTTTTTTCAACAGTCACCGAACAAAAATTGTACTGAATGTACCAAGTACAGCATTCAGTGTTCTGGAATTTTAGTTTTGAATACATTAGAATGAGCCAAAATCTCTGCAAATGTTAACTCTGACTTGAAAGAGTCTGACAGAATATACAAGCTTACAAAAGAAAGATCAATACAAATCACAAAGAAAGTTTCACTGTTAGTCCTCAGATCATAGTAGTAGGAATCACAATCAGATTGACATCACCAAATCTAGGTAGATACTTGCAGAAGACCAAAATCATAATGGTATTAGATGGATGCAAAATTTTGGCAGGTATGAAAATTTTGTGCAACGTATTGTTCAATTGAGAACATTCAACAGAATGCTCGAAGAGATGAGAACTGGATCACAAAGTTTACACTACTTTAAAAATCAAACAAGTAGGGCACAATGATCAGAGATATAATGTGGACAGGATAGATAAATTAGGCTTAGGATAAAAAAACTTTTTGTGAGTTTGATGGATGATTAACAGGATACAATTCAGAAGTATAGTTTTAGTTAAGTTTTAAAAAGCAATTACCTTAAAACTAAATTTAAAGCTATGCTTCACTAATTGTAGATTATCCTGCACATATCATTATAACCTCATCACCAAATTTTGCAATTGCTGAGGACATATAATGTTTCAGTTATTGGGATCCTTTCAGTATTTCATCCAAGAGTTGCAAACCGAATTGGTTGGAGTTATAGCTAGCACACGTGAAGATTGTGCCTATTGAAGGACATTCATCCTAGTCACAGGACATTGCTTTAGGAGATTCCTCAGGCTATAGTGTCCTCCACAAAACTACCATTGCTGAAAGCTCCATTGATATTTTTCATGTTACCATTGTCCAGGAACAGTACCATAAAACTTAGGAGCAGAAGTAGTCATTCAGTGCATCAAGTCTCTCTGCAATTCAATGAAATTATGATTGATCTAAAATGATAATCCTCAACTCCATTCTCCTATTTTATCCCCACACCCATCAATTCCCTTGCTTACTAAAAAGGTCTTTTTTTTTAAATTATCCATGGTGAATGAACATGGCTAGCTAGCCAGCATTTATTGCCTATCCTAAGTTGCCCCTGAGAAGGTGGTGAGCTGCCTTTTTGAAACACTGCAGTGCCTGTGCACATGCTGTGGGTTGACCATAATGTCATCAGGGAGGGAATTCCTGAATTTTGATCTAGCCATTGCGAAGGAACAACAATATCATTCCAAACTAGGATGAGTAGTAGCTCAGAGGAGAACTTACAGATGGTGGTGTTCAGATGGGGAGGTTCCCACGTATATGCCGCTCTTATCTTTCAAGATGCAAAATGGTCATGGGTTTGGGAAGTGGTGTCTAAGAGCCGTCAGTGAATTTCTACAGTGTCTCTTGCAGACAGCACACACTGCTACTACTGACCATCTGCTGTGGAGAGAGTGGATGTGGTGCTAATCACTGTTTTGTAGTGGAGGGCATTGCGCTTCTTCAGTGTTGTTCGAGCTGCATCCATCAAAGCAATTGGGGAGCATTCCATCATATTCCTGACTTGTGTCTTGAAGACATTAGACAGGCTTTGGGGAGTCAGAAGATGAGTTATTCGCCATAGTATTCCTAGCTGACCTGCTCTTGTAGCTACTGTGTTTACATGGTGAGTCCAGTTGAGTTTGTGGTCAATCTAAAGGATGTTAACATTGGGGGATTTAGTGAAGGTAACACTACTGAACATAAAAGGACAGTCGATATATTGTCTTTTATTAGTGCGAGTCGTTGCCTGGCATTTGTTTGGCACAAATGTTACTTGTCACTTGCCAGTCAAGGCCTGGATATTGTCCAGATCTGTTGCATTTGAACTGCTTCAGTCTTTGAGGAGTCACAAATAGTGCTGAACAAAGCATCAGCGAACATCCCCACTTCTGACCTTATGATGGAGAGAAGATTATTGATGAAGCGGCTGAAGATGATTGGGCCTAGGACATTACCTGAGGGACTCCTGCAAAGATGTCCTGGAGCTGAGATGATTCACCCTCCACAACCATCTTCAAGTGCGAGGAGGATGAGCACAAGGGAGGGGTGCAGGCACCAGGGGGTGGGCACAAGGGAGGCAGGTGCAGGTGGGTGCAAACGAGGCAGGTGACAGTGCAGGGGGGCAGGCACAAGGGTGGGTGGGGGTGAGCGCAAGGAGGATGGATGCAAGGGAAGGGTATGGACATGAAGAAGGCAGGTGCAGTGATGGGCACAAGGGGGATGGGCGGGGCAGGGAGGTGCGAGCAGAATGGGCAGGGCGAGGGGGCAGACGGTGCAGGCGCAAACAGGCTGCGGGCAAAGGGCAGGGCAACAGGCGCGGGCTGCGAAGGCAGCGGACGGGAAGAGGTGGCAGCACGCAATAGGGATGCACATGAACATGGGCAGGAGCAAGTGGGTGGGCACACGCAAGGGGGTGGAGTGAGGGGGTGGTGGCATGCACAAGGAGGGGGGCAGGCAGAGGCATAAAAGTGTGGAAGCAAGGGGGCTAGTAGGTCATGGGGGCAAGCAAAAGAGTGGGGTTGGCGAGGAAGGCACACAGGGACGGGCACATAAGGAGGGTGGCAAGTCAAATACGGATATAGCATATAAAAATAAAGTGAGAACTCTAAAAGCAGGTGCAAGATGAAGGGACTTCACGACATATGCGGAGAAGTCATTCAAAATTCCAGGGTATAGGCAGAGAGCAGTTAATAATGTACACATTAATAATGTACACAGCATACAATGTTCACAATATGGACACAGTACACAGGGGGTTTATTTATCAGAGCACTGAATACAAGAGTAAGGAATTTGTGTTGAACATGCATGGGACTTCTTATGCATCCAATTCAGGGTACCACACGTGAGGGAGGACATGAAGGCATTTGAATGGAGTACAGAGGAGATCTGCGGACCGATTCCAGGGATAATTACATCGGAATCATGGATTTTTTTTGGGTGGTATGCCTCAGCTCCAGCAACGTGGGATCAATTCCCGGCTCAGGTCACTATCTGAGTGGACTCTGCATATTCTTCGTGTCTGTGTAGGTTTCCTCCAGATACTCTGGTTTCTTCCCACAGTCCAAACCTGTATGCGATAGGTTGGTTGGCCATGCTAAATTGCCCCTTAGTGTTCCAGGAAGCATAGGTTAGAGGAATTAACAGAGTGACTGTGTATGGGGATGGCCTCCTTCTGTACTGAAGCTTTGAGAATTGATTACGACTGCTTTCCTGTAGCAAAGGAGATTGAGTGGAGACTTGATGTCAAGATCTTGGTGTTCAAGATCTTGAGCAGAATGGGCAAGGTAAATAGTAAGAAACTGTTCCCAATCAAGACAGCACCAAGAACTAGATGGCACCGATATAAAATTGGCAAAGGGGCTAAAAGTGATGCACAGAAAATCTTTTTTTCACTCAGCTGGCATCTGACACAAATTTCCAGAGAGGATAGTGCAAGCAGGTTCAATTGTGGTATCCAAAATGGAATTGGATTATTAGCTGAGAAGGAAGAATATGCAAGGTTCTGGGAAAAAGACAAGCAAGTGAGACTAGGAGGTTCACTAGGCTGACACCAGAGATGAGGGGGTTAGCCTATGAAGAGAGATTGAATAGACTGGGTCTGTATTCGTTGGAGTTTTGAGAGGGGATCTTATAGAGACTTTTAAGATAATGAAGGGGATAGAGGTAAAGAGATTCTTCCTGCTTTGAAAGGATAGCACGACTAAAGGGCACAGCCTCAAAATAAGGGAACAGAGTTGAGGAGGAATTTCTTCAAAGGGTGGTGAATCTCTGGAATTCTCTGCCCATTGAATTGGTGGAGGCTACCTTGCTGAATATATTTAAGTCACAGGTATATAGGTTTCTGATAGACAAGGGAATTAAAGGGGTTATGGGGAGAAAGTGGGGAAGTGGAATTGATCCACTTCGGATCAGCCATGATCTTATTGAATGGCAGGGCAGGCTCGAAGGGCTGGACGGCCTAATCCTACTTCTATTTCTTATGACTAGATAGAATACTCTTTCAGAGAGCCAGTGCAGACTTGATGGGCCAAATGGCCTCTTTCTACACTGAAATGATTCTGTAATTCTGGGATTAAGGAGGGAATTTCACAGTATGGGCTTTAATGGAAATAAAAGTGCATTTGAAGGATGTAAAGCTGGAAGGCATTATATATATATAGAAGAGCGAGGTCACGTATATTCAAAGGTTCAGACTTTTAAACCTAAGGTGCTGGGGCACTGGAAACAAGAATGGATCAGCAAAGGCAGAAGTGATGGGTGAGTAGCAACTACTACAAAATATGACATGGTCAACAGATCTTTAGCTAAGCCTGTAGTTTACGAGGATGTGAAGTAGCCACCATAATGTTGGGATACTTGAGTTTGAAAGTTACAAAGGCAAGGGAGGAAGATTTAAATGGCAGATAGATCGAAGACAGGGTCAAGAGGATGTGTCTATGCCTTCGTAGTACTCAATTGAATGGAATTCAATGAGATAGCAGCAAAGCAGACTGATGTAATCAGTGCAAGAGACCAGAGTTGGTAACATCTAGTGAGCACAGTAAGAAGTCTGACAACACCAGAAGGCCCCCTTGAAGAACGTTTACCTGAAGGTCGGAGGTGAACACTTCAGCAGTCATGGGCATTCAGCCTCCGACTTTCGGGTAAACATTTTTCAAGGGGGCCTTCATGATACATGACAGTGCAGAATCGCTGAGTGGAGACTGATAGCCAAGTTCCGCATATGAGGACGTCTTAACAAGGATCTTGGCTTCTATCTATAACCTCCATGACTTGCCTGGGTTAGCAAAAAACCTCACTTACTGTGCTGTCTGGAGACAATACACATCTGTTTAACCTGTGCTCAGTGCTCCTTCCACTCACATTGTTAGCCACTTTAAGACTTGAATAGCAGGTTAGGTGTAAAAATTTGCATTCTAATCAGTAATCTGTAAACAGTCTGAGCTGTTATATGTGCTGTTGGAGACCAGAATATCTCATTCACCTGACGATGGCCATAGAGTTGAAAGCTTGTGAGTTTATCAAATAAATCAGTTGGATTTAAACCTGATGTTGTAAGACTTCTTACTGTGTTTACCCCAATCCAACGCCAGCATCTCTACATCATGACTACTATCAACATGTAGTGGCATCACTATTCCCAGCTAAAACAAAGATAATGGGGGATATCATCCATCAAATCAGTCTGAAGCTATCAAAGCCTTTCATGACCACAAGTTGATGTTACAGATTTCATATTACATAATCACCATCCATTTCACTGCAGTGATAATGCTGCTTTTGTTGGGAGATGTTACTATGGTTTTGATCATGATTTCTGTTTACTATAGCTTGTAAAGATTCTCTTTAAATAGACTGTTGAATAAATGAACTTCATTTGTCTTAAGTCCAGCCCACTTACAATTCACTGACTGACACAAAGATGTCACTGGACACAATGTTTTTAATGCAAACATACATTTATTGATAGACTTCTGGAATGAACCTAGGGTTAATACAGTACAGTTCTCAATTTATAGGATTTTGATTAGATTATATATTTACATTCTTTTCCACCGACTTGCCATTTTCAGAAAATATAGCAGTAACATAAGCGACTGCTGTTCATTACACAAAACAGTGCATAACATTTTTGTTTAAGTTTTATTCCCAGTTTGTTAACTGCCCTTTGAGTTACAAAACAACCAATATAATAGAGCAAGTTCAATTATTTCCCATCATAATAGGAATGATTTCAAGAGATTAGTGCATGCTTAGGCACCTTGACCTCAACTTGCCTCTTTAGCTTATGCCACTTAACCAGGTCTCACCTGGAGTTGCAGCATTTGATAAAAAGATAAAATATGAAGGACCTGAAGTTGACAACAGTTAAGTGACAAAATGGTGACATCAAGTCAGCTTGCTCAGAAATTTCAAACAATCCATCAATAACTTTAAAACATTAGCGACAATGGCTAACAGGAATCATTATACCATGAAATGCTTCTGTTACGATAGGAAGAGCGGTTTCAACAGGCCATTTTTTGTTTCATCCTTTCATCATGTTTTTATGTTTATAGAACCAGCAAAATGGATTTGTGAACATATAATTTTAAGTTATGTACCTGCACATTATTACAATTTCCCCATGATTTAGTTGTGAAATATAAAACCTGGTGCTTCACCAAGACAAACTTGGTGTACCATTGATAAAGAATACACAACTTGATTTCCTGAATACAATGGCTTTGCTTGAAATGTAAGTCATCAGAGATTATTTCCTGAAAACATGTACAGATAAGGGGATGATATTTGGATAACACACTGGTGAAATCCTCATTTGAAGAATGTATCTTCTTGAGAAAAATACAAGAAAGCTAATGATACCTATGGAACAGTGCATCAGTAATACAGCGCTGTCTTCAGTAGTTAAACTGAGATAAATGTTTTTCAAAGAATATAGCATATCTTTCAAATTCTCAAGGATACAAAGAGAAAGCAGTCACTTAATATTTTCAGTGAATATTTTAGGATATGGTGGAAGGTGAAGGCAACGAAAGGATATTTTCTTCTTGATCAGTCTAGTAGCTATTCTTAGGAAAGATTCAATAAATAGTCCTGTCACCTCCAACAGAATGCAATCCTTACTAACATTTGCTGAGTAAGTGTACTTCCTTTAATCTGTACAAAACCACAGCAAGTTAAACTTGTTCAAATCTTGTTTGGTTTAGTTGTAAACTGTTTTATTCAAGGTCAAACATGCAAAGGATGTTACAAACCATTTGATACAATTAGTTCAACTTGTGTTTGCTATCTACAATGGTGGGCTCTTCACTGAATGCAACATTTCAATTGGAAAGCATTAAAAATATTCCTGCAGGTCAGGTCGCATATTTGGCAAAAGTGACAACATTTCAGGTACAAAGCTTCCTCAATGGGTGTAGAAACCCACAAATTCTTTCTTCACTGATGCTTTCTGACTTATTATCGAATGTTTCTAATTTGTTTCATATTTCCAGAAGAAAGATTTTGTTCCTGTCCACACTGGAGTTACATCTGGCTGGCAAATCAGATGGGTTGCCTGGAAAATTATGACCAATGTGGTTTGTCTGGAAAGTTATTACCCATCAGACAATTTCTGCCCAAAACACATATTAAGGCAACTCATCTATTCTGATAAAGTGTGACTTGAGTCAACTTTATCAATGAGATTCAATCTTCAAGTATTAAATTAGATTTTTGCAAACATCTTCCAGAGCATTTTTTTTATTGCAGCGCCTTTGCCATCTTCAATAAACATCAATACCAAATCTCTCAACACATCTTAAGCTCATTTGCTTCCATCATGTATAAGTTAAAGCAACATCACTGAATACCATAATTTAACTATAAATTACCACTGGGAAATTAAATTTGTAAACATGTATTTGCAGTTGATCTGTAACAATTAGAAATGTCTGACTAAATAAGAACACAAGTGTCATAATAATTGGAACTTAGCAATGAATTTTCATTTTACATAATGCAATTTCTAGTCATAAAATTTCAATTGGCATGTGGATAATTAATGAATGGGACCAAGCAATTGAACAAGAAGAAAGAGACAAAGGGGAATATAAGACATGAACGTTAGAAAAAGGACGGTCTAAATATGGTCTTATCAAAGTACTGAACATTTTCAAGGGAATAGAATAACTAGATCCAGAATGATTTAAGTTTATCTTTAGTGTCACAAGTAGACCTACATTAACACTGCAACAAAGTTATTGTGAAATGTTCAATATTAACACAAGTTCTATGTAATGTGAGGATATAGACTTAAAAATTAGACTAGCATGTGGGAGTACCATTATACTATAATGTATTTACAAAAGGATTATAAGCATGAATAGCCTATTCAGGAGGCAATGAAAGAAAAGATGCAACTTATATTAATGGGTATCATAGTGTATGAGTATGATATAGTACTAATCCAAGAGTGTGAACTAACAATTCAGGAAAAGCTAGCTCAAACCAAATGCCAACAAGAGAATTTGTGACCATGCTGTTGCCAGATTGTCATACAAACCCTACTGGTCCTTTAGGGGCCTGGTCTGGCCTCGATGAGACTCCAATCCCAAACTAGGACAGTTGATTCTTACCTGCTCCACGATAAAGCCTATCAAGTTACTTAGTTTTGCCAAACAGACAAATTAAAACTAGACACAGCAGTCAGTTCCGATCTAGAAATCAAATTAGGCGATATAAGAAACACCTAACCAACTTGGCAATATCGTAAGAGTTGTCCTGCAGAAAGCAATGGCCTGACATAGTAATACTCCCTCCCATGAATGATGTTTATAAGCCAATGTACAAAACACCTAATTCTAGAAGAAGGCAGAATATTCACTTTTAGAAATCTGTCATGATTTGAACACATAACACTATGCCAAAATAGCCCCATAATAAATCTCTGCCTACTACACAATGTATTGCTGACCCCTGATGTTGGCAGGTCATTCCTGTTGCTCCCAATAACATTGGCACCCCACAATTTTGAACGCTCTGATCTAATTTTTTGTCTTTTTATCACTGTTCTTTGCTCAGTTTCTGTGCACGCATTATCAAATAATTCACTGTTTTCAAAATGTTCTCACAAACAATTTTCTGTTAGCGTCATCTATTGCTTTATCATTTTGAAATACACGATGAGCCTTGTGCACTTTATTTTGAAACTACAGGCCAAAGAATGTGCAAAATGTTTGTTGAGTTTTTCCCTCTAAGTTCATGCTGATTATTCTACATCTATTCTATAGCAAAATAATCTGAAATGCTGCACAAACGTTCACGAAAATTTGAAAACAATTCAGTGTATGAACATCAAATAGCCTTGTCTACCTATACAAAGTTTAACGAGCTATCTACCAACAAACCTTCAATTTGTTTATTAAATAATAACAAACATATACACTGTTTTGGGGATTAACGGCAAATAGTTTGCTAAACTGCTTTAGCATATGGCATGTTACGTGCCTTGTGCTTTCTCTTGGGTTCTCATTCTAATATTTTGACAAAAGTTTTTTTTTGAAAACAACACTTTAGGGAAGTATGCATCAGTGTTTCTATCTCTTGCCAATTCAAGCATGACATTGCAATGATAACATTACATAGTAATGGCAGCTCCAATTTTGTTCCCACAGACATTCCTAGCCTCTCAGTGCTGTTTTGTTTAAAAACTTCATGGTCAGAATAATTAAATAAGCAATAGAAATTTTAAAGTGTTCAATAATGAAAGGTGTATGATGTAGAATGTATGCTCTTCCCAAAGTCAGGTTTGCTATTCCTGTCCCTGAGTGTGGAAGATAAAGGGAGATGTGTTCTAAATCTACTTCAGAAGAACATAAAATCAAATTAATGATATTGTGGACTGCATGCACACCATATAGCCAAATGAACTAACCAGGTGGAGGATATAAAACTGTAAAGCCTGACCCTTTGTTTTCAACCATTTAAAAACAAAAAACTCCCAAAAGGAATTAACTACAACATGACACTGCTAGTTGTTCATCTCTAACTCTACTTCCATAGCCCCCCCGAATTCTATTTTTTTTTCCAGATTTTCCTCATTTTTTCAGTTTGCTTCTACATTTATCAATATTTTATCCTATTCTTTTAATTCTGAAGGACTGAGTTGTAAGGATTTATATTTAATCAAACAGCAGTAATTTTAAAGCAACCACCATTTTGATAGCAACCCTCAACATCAAGGCTGCTCTCAAGCAAATATGACACTGAGGAATCCCAACCTAAATAAAGCCAATTCCAGTGGCTGGAGTCATAATTGGAATCAAGATGGCTGATCACAGTGCAAGAACTTCACTCCAATCTTACTGCTTCAAGTGATCTTCCCTCTTTCACATAATAGAGCTGTCTGCCAATTCCAAAAGTGTTCAGCTCTATTCACAACTGCTCTGAAACTGAAGCGTATGCCAGCCAACAGCATCAGGAGTAGGCCAGCTGGCCTTTCGAGCCTGCTCCTCCATTCAATAAGTTCATGGTTGTTTTTTTGTGGACTCACCACCTGTTCACCATAACCCTTAATTCCTTTACTGTTCAAAATTTTTATCTATCCTTGTCTTAAAAGCATTCAATGAGGTGCCTCAACAGCTTCACTGGGCAGGAAATTCCACGGATTCACAAACCGTTGTGAAGAAGTTCCTCCTCAACTCAGTCCTAAATCTGCTTCCCCTTATTTTGTGGGTATGCCCCCTAGTTCTAGTTTCATCTGCCAGTGGAAATAACTTCCCTGCTTCCATCTTACTTATTTTCTTCATAATCTTATATCTTTCTATAAGATATCCCCTCATTCTTCTGAATTCCAATGAATATAGTCCCAGTTTACTCAGTCTCTCCTCATAAGCCAATCCCCTCAACTCCAAAATCAACCTAGTGAATGTCCTCCACAATCCCTCCAGTGCTAGTATATCCTTTCTCAAGTAAGGAAACCAAAACTGTACACAGTACTACAGATGTGGCCTCACCAGTACCTTATACAGCTGCAACATAACCTCATGGTTTTTAAACTCCATCCTTCTAGAAATGAAGGATGGAATTCCATTTGTTTTCTTAATTACCTGCTGAACCTGCAAACCAAGTCCTTGGGATTCCTGCACAAGGACACCTAGGTCCCTCTGCATAGTAGCATGCTGCAATTTTTTTACCATTTAAATAATAATTCATTTTGCTGTTATTTCTACCAAAATGGATGACCTCACATTTACCAACATTGTACTCCATCTGTCAGATCTTTGCCCACTCACTTAAGATTATCTATATCCCTTTTCAGACTTTCAGCATCCTCTGCACACTTTGCTCTGCCACTCATCTTAGTGTCATGTGAATTTTGACACACTACACTTGGTCCGTAACTCTAAATCATCGATGTAAATCGCAAACAATTGCGGTCCCAACACTGATTCCTGAAGCACACCATTAGTCACTGATTGCCAGAAAAACACCTATTTACCCCCAATCTTTGCTTTCTGTGAGTTAACCAATCCTCTATCTATATAGATGCATTGCCCATAACACCATGCACCTTTATCTTATGTAGCAGTCTTCGGTGTGGCATCTTGTCAAATGGCTTCTGGAAATCCAGATACACCACATCCACAGGTTCCCACTGTCCATTGCACATGTAATGTTCTCAAAGAATTCCACCAAATTAATCAAACATGATCTGCCCCTCATGAACCAATGCTGCATCTTACCAATGGGACAATTTATATCCTAATGGCTCACTACTTCTTCCTTGATGAGCAATTCAAGCATTTTCCCTACTATAGAAGTTAAGCTAATGGACCTATTGTTGCCCGCCTTTTGTCTACCTCCCTTTTTAAACAGTGGCATCACATTTGCTGTTCTCCAATCTGTGGGAACCATCCCACATTCCAGCAAATTTTGGTAAATTACCACTAATGCATTTGTTAATTCTTCACTTCTCGTGAATCTCAGGTGTTGACCATCTTCAAGAAGAGAAAGCTCAGCTGTACCTGCTTGAGCTCCAGAATGCATCCGACCTCCAAGATCTCCGATCACCCACATCTTACGGATCACTATTAGAACACAGAACAGTATAACACAGGTGTCACCACTGACCTGGAGCTAAGTAGAATAAGTTATGTCAATAAAATGTTTACAAGAACTTTGAGAACTGCTAAACAATGTACAAAGATTGCTGGCCTTCAGATCCTTCAAAAGATTCTCCACTACCTATTAAGCTAAAATCTGAGTCTGATGAGATATTTTTCACTGAGCTGAATAGTTGAAAATAATTAACATGGTTCCGTGTGATAGTTCTACAAAAGGCTAAATGTCACAAGATTGAGGTAGTTAAATGAATACAAAATTGGCTTAATGACAGAAGCCAGAAGGTAGTTGTAGAAGGTTGTTTTTCAAACTGGAGGCCTGTGACCAACAGTATGCCTCCAGGATCGGTGCTGGGTCCATTGTTGTTTGTCATTTTATATTAATGATATGGATGAGAATATAGGAGGCACGCTTAGTAAGTTTGCAGATGACTCCAAGATTAGTGGCATGGTGGACAACGAAGGAGGTTATCTCAGACTGCAACAGGATCTTGATCAATTGGGCCAGTGGACTGACAAAAGGCAGGTGCAGTTTAATTTAGATTAATGCGAGGTGATGCATTTTAGTAGACTGAACCAGGGCAAAACTTACTCAGTTAATGGTAGGGTATTGGAGAGAGTCATAGAACAAAGAGGTCATGGGTATAAACTATGTTCATAGTTTATTGAAAATGGAGTCACAGATGGACAGAGTGGTGAAGGTGGCATTCGGCACACTTGGTTTCATTGGTCAGAACAATGGATACAGGAGTTGGGACATCTTGTTGAAGTTGTATAAAGCATTGGAAAGGCCACATTCGTCACCCTATGACAAGGATATTATTAAACTAGAAAGAAAGCAGAAAGGATTTATCAGGATGCTACCAGGATTTGATTGTTTAAGTTATGAGGAAAGGCTGGATAGACTGGAATTTTTTTCTCTAGAGTGTAGGAGGCTTAGGGATGATCGAATAGAGATCAATAAAATAATGACAGGCATAGATCAGCTAGATAGTCAATACCTTTTCCCAAAGATAGGAGAATCCAAAACTAGAGGGCATAAATTTAAGGTGAAAGGGGAGAGAAAGTATCCTGAGGGGCAACTTTTTCACACAGAGTGTCGAGTGTCTGAAACAAATTACCAGAAGTAGTAGTAGAGGCAGGTACAATCGTTTTTTTAAAAAACATTTAGACAGATACATGATAAGATGGGAATTGAGGGATATGGGCCAAATATGGGCAACTGGGAATAGCTTAGGAGTTTAATAAAAAAGGAACAGCATGGACAAGTTGAGCTGAAGGTTCTGTTTCCATGTTGTAAACCCTTATGATTCTACAATCAAGAAATATGACATCAGGATAGAGTAATTCTAACTTCTGCAAAGTCCAAAGCTGTATAGGTTAGATTGATGAAAAATTGCCCCTTGGTATCCAGAGATATGTAGGTTAAAATAATAAGCCATGTTAAATGTGTGTTGTTACAGGGATAGGGTAGGGAGAGAACCTGGGCAAAATGCTCTGTCAGAAAGTAGTGCACACTTAATTGGCCAAAGTAATAGCTCATCAAATTTGTAATTTTAATCTCTAAACAATATATTCACATAGTCCTGTTTGCTTGCCCTTTCTCCATTCTCTTAAGTATTTGGATAAGCAATTATCAACATCTTTTTTTAAAAGTTATACTTAGATTTTCTTTCCATTCTTTCTGGTGGGGATTCAATATTCCGACAGCGCTTCTAAAAAAATAATTTCTATTATCACTTTGTTTTTTTGGTTATCTATTCACTGGCCAATCAAAACAGTTTTACTGCCTTTTCTGCAATGTTGGAATGTTGGATTTTTATGAATTGACTATTCTCACCTCTCACACTGGGGTTACATCCACTCCCTCCACAATATGACCAGGTACAATGAAAGAACTTAGAAAAGGTTGCTGAACAGCATCTCCCTCTGCTATGAAATCTCCCACAAAGACTGACGAGAAAAGCCATTACCTTTAAGCTTAGTTCCCCCTCCAAGTGAAATACCATTGCTCAAAGAAACTGAGTTTTCACTGTACCTTTCATAATCATGATAACTTGTTGAACTGCATCCTGTAGTCCCAGTGTGGAGGGCGTGGACATAACTCTAATGGCAGAGGAGCAGATAAAATGAATTATTCTATTCCAGATGAAATTAACTTTCTTGATTTCTGTGCTGTCAGCCATTCAGACAAGTAATAGCTCATCAAATTTGCAATTTTAATCTCTAAACAATATATTCACATAGTCCTGTTTGCTTACCCTTTCTCCATTCTCTTAAGTATTTGGATAAGCAAAATGTATCAACATCCTTTTTTAAAGTTATGCTTATATTTTCTTTCCATTCTTTCTGGTGGGACATTCAATATTCCAATAACGCTTCTTAAAAAATAATTTCTATTATCATTTTGTTCTTTTGGTTATCTATTCACTGGCCAATCAAAACAGTTTTACTGCTTTAACTTCCTAAAGTGATGATCAAAGTTATGAAAACTTTTAAGATGCTAATCAACCATGAATAAAAAAAAATCTAATTTCACTCCGTACTGTTCCGTCCCTGATTTCATATTGAGAAACTCTCAAAGTAAAGGCATCCAAATATTGCAAGTGGTAAAAGCTCAGAGTTAACTCAATTTTAGAAAATTGGCTTGCGTGCAAATTACAATCCTATCAACTTCATCTCTCAATTGGTAAAGATTTATATATCTGAAGCCAAGGTCTCTCTGGTCCTGTACCTTTCAGTCTTGGTTGCTTAATTTTAAACAATGGAATATTGACTTGTTACGACTGTTTTGAACATTGTCATGATTGTTAATAAATTGTAGGTGCAATGAATGTTTAGCCATGAGCAACACTACAACTCTATATAATACTGATTCAAAAAATAAGCAAAGGACTAGTTTCCAGAAGAAAAGAAGTATGGTGTCAAGGGCCAAAAGTAAGGTTTCTGATATTTAGACAATACAGATACAACTTTTTAATTACTATGCATAATGCTGCATGTTGCTGAAGAGATGCTTTCATAGTCCAGTTTTCTACCCTCCACATGTATCTAGTTCATCTGAAAATTTTCAATGTGCAATTGACACCATACAATTAACTAAGATGGATATTTTAATGGGAATGGAGCAGTGCAAAGCAATACTGCATGAAATACATCCTGAGGGGAAGATATAGTGACACAATAGAAAAAGTGTTTGACTGTCATTCATAATTTATAACAGCATTTGAAAATGATCCCAATTGATGATATACACAGTACCACAAAAGCAACATTAATAACTTTACACAAAATATTCTTTACTCCTTTGGAAATAACGAATTATATAACAGGCTAAAAGATTTTGCATTTTAAAATAAATACAAACATACTTATCTATATTTTCTGTCAACTGGTATTCACAACTACACTGTAGCTTCATCGTCATTACATTAAAACTTATTTCAAAGTCACATTTTCGGCTTTGAATTCATGCTCAGCTTAAAAAATATTTGATGTAATGTTCCTTCTCAATATCCATTGAGAACCTTACTTTAAATCAAGCTAGCTGAATCTTAATTTAGGATGGTATGTTAAAAATTCTCTTAGTGATCCATAAAGTTACTATTCTCAGAACCTTGTCATACACAAGCTTTCAAAATAACTTCGCCTCCATGAAGTTGAGGTTCTGCAGCTGGTGCCTCATTTTGATCTTTATGCTGATGCATTACAAGAAAACACGAGCAGACATTTTTGAAATATTTTCAGCTTGTGCTACACTTACTGTTTTTCACAGACTGTGGAAATTTAAAACAAGTGTCAGAACTGCCACTCCTTTTGATTATTCTAACGACATACAGACAACTCTGCAGCTGAAAGATATTATGGTTCTTGCCTTTCAGAAGCTAAAACAAGTTACGTCAAAGACAACAGCAACCATTTTTGAAACCAAAGACTAATTGCTATTGCCAGAGTCCTTTCAGCTGCAACTTTGTCAACACTGACAAAAATGTTCCAAGCGTTTTCTCTTGAAATTGAACTTAAATTGCTTGAGCACTTGCATCAGAAAATTCATGTAACAACTGTCAATAGATGGCATGAACAGTTGCAATATTTTGCTTTGTGGACTACTTTATAGGATGGATTACTTTGCTGACCTGTGCACCATTTAGAAGGAATTATAGCAGATGTGAATAAAAGTAGATTCCCCCAGAATAATGCAAAATTTATTTCTGGGCCATAGTAAATGCTAGAATTCCCCACAAAGAAAATATTACAGGCTTCAATAAATCTTACAAGATCCATTAAAACTAAAAAGGAACCATTCCAATTTCTCAATTGGTACTAAGAAATGGGTGATTATGAAAGTAATACATTCTGTAATGTATATCAACATGTACACCTTTAGCTTTAATCATTGCAAACCAACTAACTTAATTTAAATTAAGAGGTGTAATTTGGGCAAAAAGTTATCAAAGGAAACAGCGTCAGTGCTGAGAGTTTTATAATACTTTTAAATACCAATTTAGCTCTTTTGTAGCATTTTTGCCATGGAGTCAGAAGGTCACGAGTGTAAACACAACTCCAGGATTTGAGCATATAAATCTAAACATAGCTGGATATGGTGTGGTACTGAGAGAGTGCTACATTACTGGAGGTGCGATCTTTCAGGTGAGACATTGAACAAACAACTGTTCACGTGAATGTAAAAGATCCGAGGATATCATTTAAACAGGAGCTGGGAAGCTTGTCTAACATCATTCAAATCACAACCACTAAAACAACTGGTCACTATTGTTGGTAGGATCTAGACATGTCCAAATTTGCTGACATAACACAGAATACACTTCCAAAAATAATTAATTGGCTGGGAAGTGCTTTAGAACACTAATATTAGGTGAAGAGGCTATTTAGATTCATGTCCTCCCATCCATTTTGTCACTTGGTATTGACTACACAAACACCACTCGAGCTGTAAAAATCAAATCTTCCCTCTACTCTGTCTTAATGTTCAACTTTCATCTCAACAACAGCAAACTGAAATGCTGCAGCTAAGTTAATTCCACCTATCACCTAACACACAGGGTGGGGTGGCCATTTCAATAACAGACATCTATTGTCTACTTGCCTATTGATCAGATAATCCTTTTGAAAATAGAATATATGGATTAGCGTAGGAAAACATTTAGTTCAAAGTAACTTATCAATACTGATATTTATGGATACTTTACTAAGCCTCAGTGAATGTGAAAATTGGAGAACGTTTTGTGTAGTCCACTCTCTTCCTCGGAGCAAAGCAAGCTAGAAGCATTCTATTTTTGTTTGTCCTAGAGCCGAGTTGCCAAAAGTAAAGTTATACAATAAAAGCAAATCACTTCGAATTCTGCTTCTTGAAAACTACCACCCCCTCTCCAAACTTCTTTTCTCTCTAAAGTTCTGTAAAATTCCTCTGCTTTTTGCGTGAGGCTTGGATGAGAAGTGCTCTCTCTCTCATCCAAGTCAGGAGGCTTCAAGTAAAAGAGCTGTTCCACAGCAAACAATCTGGGCTGATTCTTCAGTGCAGTACATGCAGTCAGGAATGCTTCATTGCATGTCAGATACGTGAGGTTCAGCTGAGAATTTAACCAAAGGCCTGCCGGCCATCTAAGGCAAACATGAAATAGCCCATCGATAATTGGGGAGTTAACTGGCCTAATATTGTCCTAACAACATTTATCAACCAATACCAGGAAAACATATTCCCGGACAATATTTTGCCATGCACAAATTAGTTGTGTTTCTCTAAATTGGAAGAACTGAACTTAAAAAGAACTCAACTAACTATAATGCACTTTGGGTGCTCAAACGTCATAAAAGCCACTAACTATATAAACGCAAGTTCTTTCTCTTCCAAATCATTGTTCATTTTCCCCCACAGCTCTTACATTTGAAAGTCTCCAAATCAAGTTTTCATCCTTGCCACAGTATTAAAATAGCCTTAACCAAAGTCACAAGTAATATCCTCTTCAATTACCTGTTGCATTTCTACCCTAGCCTCCCCCATCAGCCTTGTAGCTTTGGGCCCAGAGGATGCTGCCATGATTTGTTTATGCCTTTTCACCAAAATTCATCTTGGTGAAAATATTGAATACATTGAAAGCATTGAATACTCAATTAGCAAAAATTTAAACTGATGAAGATCAGTGTAATTATAATCACTCACAAAAATTCTTCCTGATTTTCTGACTTCCAAATTAAACAAGCTGGTGTTAAAAACTCCATTTTATTTTTGCATTTAAGCAAAGTACGAAAGATTGTAAAATCCAAAACAAAGTTCAAGAAATACTCAGCTGGTTTGACAATATTTATGAAGACTGGAACAGCACTGAGTTAAAAGATTCTTCTTCAGGAGAACTTCCAAAGAAGAGACTTAATGGACACAAAACGTTTACTATGTTTCTTTCTCCACAGACGCTGCCAAACTTGGAGATTTTCCAGCACTTTGTTTTTAACTTAATCAAAAATTTGATAACACTGCCAAATTAATAGCGAGAGGTTTCATCAAATTAGCTGCTTTGGGACTGATTTCCAATGACTGATATCTCAAGTATGATAAAATATTTGTTTAAGCCTGACTAAAGTTCAACTACACAGTGTTTCACTTACATTCTCATCACAACTATAACAATTGTAAAAATGTTCCTCAAAGAAAAAAATCCTTTCTGCAAATGCTTCGAGAAGTTCAGTTTATAAGATAATCCTTTGGTTGATGTTTAATCTAAGATATACTAATGCCTAACATACAAATTAGAGAGCAGGAAATTACATTTGAATAGTGTGGTTCATCTCAGCACTCAGTAAATATTAAACACAATGATAAGCAGACAAATTTATTTACTTGCATACCTGTTAATTAGACATCAGCTGAGTGCAACTGGTTAACACACCATCGCTTCAACAGTAATCTGATAATTAACAACTACACATAATATTAAGCTTGTATTAAAAGGCTGCAGTGCAAGCAATTTATAGAAAGCATGAGAATTATTTTTTTCCATCCATGGATTATTTTCTTTCCAAAAAAAAAAAGGATGAGCTTATGGTCAATAGCTTTTAACATTCTATGAGCTCATTAAGATCAAGTATAATGATACATTAAAAATTGCATCAAGCTAAAACGAGAAAAACGGATGACATGCTCTTCCTTTCTCCCCAATACCAGTTAGTCCCAATCTTCCTTCACTCATCCACTTGTATATTTTTCTTCATTGCTGCTGATAACTTTCATCAAGAAATCACACTGGTACTAAACCCCATCAAAATCTCTGTAACACTTTACATTTTTATTTTGTTTGTGCAGCCTTCGATAGATGTCTCTTCTTTAAAAAGGTTCAGTGATCATTTTTAATTCAGGTATGCATGTCTAAATCTGTGGAGGAAAAAAATATCAATTAAAAGCTTTACAATTTCAAAGAATGTTGTTGAAGAAATTACTCTGATCATTCACAAAGATAATTTAAATCTGTTGTTTATTTGGATAAATTCAGCTTATTTGAAGCATCTTTATGAATGTCAGCTAAATTACAATATCTTGTTATTTCTTTTTGCTAAATTGCACTGTCATAGTGCTTCTTTTTATGCAAAGGTCATATTAAACAAGATTGGTGAAACTTACAGAAGGACATACATCCTTAGCATTCCATGAGGATATTTAATAGGGAAAAAATGTTATGAAAGACTATTTTTATAATTCACAACATTGCCAGAGTTTTAGGCAAGAACTATTATAAGGAATTCCACTACAAATCAAACTGCTAATCAGATAGGAAAAATCTGTGATCACAATTGAAAACTAGTATAAAGTGGGCACCATTTCCAAGCAGTTTATATAGAACAGAAAGTCAACCCATGATTTCCTATTGAACAAATTAATAGTATGATTAATGTGGTCAACGAGTTTGAATGGAACAAGATTTTCAAGGATTAATGAAAATTCCAGAATGCATGACATGAGTGTTGCATTGATGTATTAAATTGCAAATGCCCTGAAGAACATCCATCAATAACAGAGTACCCTTACTTAACTAAACATACTTCAGTAATTAATGCTTTAAACAGAAGGTGTTTTGTCATCTGCAATTTATCAAGTTCCAAACAACCACTTCAAATAGCTTTCAAGTGCCACACAACATCAACTCACCCAGAGTTCAACCACCTAAACTCATCCCAAAATCATCACCAAGATCCTTGCTAACACCCATTAATTTTAAAACTTCCATCTTCAAATCCCTGCACTGTCTCATTCCTTCATTTGTTGAAAGCTCCAGTTCAATTGCCCTGTTGCGTTCTTCAATCGCCTGCGACAAGGAAAATATTTTCTGTGCAGCAAGTTATGATCCATAATACTGTTGCCAATGGTGATGGAAACTTTCAAACGAGATTTGGATGAAGGCTTGAAGGAAAAGAATTGTAGAGCTATAGCAAAGAACCGAAATAAGACTAATTGGGAAGCTCTGCACTGTATCATTTATCCTTCTATTTAAATACATGTTGAAAACAAGGTTTCAATAATGACTTTTTGAACTCCTCTCCCATTATTCTGAAATATTACATAAATCCAGGCTGTTATTGATCTCTCTGCATTTTTGGATACAATATTTGATCCATGCAACTATAAGATTGACTACTGCGCAGGAGTGAAAGTCTGTTTAAGAGGACTGGCATGACGTCCAAGAATGATCCTATCCATTGCCAACAAAGGGATTACCAGGATAATTTTGCAAACTGCTGTCAAACTCAACAGTGGGGAAACGCAGCAGTTACTTGGAGACACAGAAACAAATGAGACCTTCAGCTACTAAACATCTTGAACAGCCATCACATGGCTTCTCCTCTGAGGACATTATGGAAAACAACGATTACCTACTACTCTTTTTTAATCAGTTAAATGACCAGTTGAAGTTAAATCCACTGTTCTGCCTACCCAGTAAAATACAAGTCTCAACAGTTAAAAGACACCAGGCAGCTATTTAAATTATCCTGAGAGTTAAGCAAGTTCAGGTCATGATCACTGTTTTGTTTCTTCATGTTTATTACCAATTTCCAACCACACAAATGTATTGCTGTCATTTGCATTCTACTTATTTTTTTCTTTCATTCACCCATATTCTTTATAACAAAGCCTTTAGAGAATGAAGAATGCTCAAACCAAAGATATACCTCTAAGTTATCAATTGTCTGGTCCAAATGTCAAAATTTTTTTCAATGAACTTGCCAAGACCATACAAGTATTATATAGCTTATCTGAACACAATCACAGGAGACACAAAATGCAAATATTTCACATTAGCATTTATTTACACATCTTGTCCATCAAGCACATGAATTAGATTACAGTTTTCAGTGAATTAAATCCCTTCAGTCCTGTTGCTCTCTAATGCAATCTCAACATTTGCCCAAATGGACAGGCTGAATTAATATTTACCATCTGATCCAAAAAGACAGTAGTCAGTGAATATCAGTATTAGCATACATGCTGCTGATATATTTGTTCTCCTCTGGTGATATAACTTTTGTTCCCTCTATGCCATGATTTGAACTACCCATGGGATCAAGGAAACAGAGGAAATTAGCTTGATCACTCTTGTAAGCATAAGAGGGCAATGCAATCGGGTAACAAGATTTCTCCACTGTCAGTCTAATTATCTGACTGAGGTTAAATTTCAGCACAATGAAACTCAACCTCACAGTTTGTCAAGCATTAAATCTAAGCTCACAACATTAACTTCTAGATTAACCATAAGCAAAATAATAAATGATTATCCAATTTTGTTTTGCAATCTTATTTTTGGCAATGACTTGCAACTGCTTTTTTTTTAAAGAAGCACATCATGTCATCAACAGATTTCTTTACACCACTGAGGCTACCTTTGGTACACTGCAACCCAACAATGCTAAAGTGGCTGAACTGATTTTGGTCTGTTGAGTTGTGACACACTGTGTTCACGGTCATGCCTATTAGACATGATGAATGTGAAGATATTTCTATTGAAAATGCTTTTTACAAATCAATTTCTGTTTTGGAATGCTATTGGTATATTTCACTTTGCATTGATAACCACAAGCACAGCTTATTTAAAGAAATGCAGCATTTTACCAATGATTTGAACATGTTCTCAACTGCAGATGAATGATTCAAGAACCTTGGGTGAACATACGTCAGAGCTAATAAACACAAGTCAATTTATATCCCAATGAAACTATTTTGTTTTTAAACCAGGCAGCAAATTCACAAGAGCATTTATTTCAAGTCTAATGCCCACTAGTTCATTTTTAGAGTAGTTACTGCAACTGAGAGGTAAACCTTTATATGCTATCTGCTACTGTGATATAGGATGGCAGTGCCTTTATTATTGTAGTGAATAATACATTTTCAACGATGTGAATAACTATTAAGACAAATTATAAAATGAACAAGGCTAGAGCATATTTCCCAAACGTGAAATTCAAACTTTGCGATAGTAATTTAAATTGACAATTACAGAAGGTGACTTTTTTGAAATACATATTAGCAACTAAGGACAATAAGTGAACTGCAGGAAACTTGCAAGTGATGGCATTTTTTTTTAAACATGTTTGCTGTCCTTATCCTTCTAATCTCAGTCACTTGTTGAGAAGTGTACCAGAAGCCTTGGTAAAGTGCTGCAACAAATCTTGCAAATAGTACACACTGCTGTCACGCTATGCCAGTGATAGAGGAAGTGAATATTTAAAGATGTTGGATGGGGTGCCAAATCAAGCAACCGATTTGTCTTGGATGGTGTCGTGCTTCAAGCGTTCTCGGAGCTTCGCTCATCCGGGCAAATGGAGTGTGTTCTATGCAGAGAAGCAACGGAAGTGAGTCATTCATCACAGAATACACAGCTTCTGATCTGCTCTTCTAGTCACAGTCCTTATGCAACTAGCCTAGTTAATTTCCAGATTAATCGAGGCCATCAAGGATGTTGATAGTGAGAGTTTGAATATAACAATGCTGTGTCAAGGGTTACATTCTCTCGGAGATGGTCATTGCTTGGTGCTCATGTGTCAAGTAACATTTACGTCATACAGCACCCAACCTGAATACACTGACATGAACTGCTTCAGTATCTGAGCAGTCACCAATGCTGCTGAACACTGTGCAATCATCAATGAACATCTCTACTTCTGACCTAATGATGTATGGAAGGCCACAGATGAAACAGCTTAAGACTGTTGGGCCTTGTACATTGCCCTGCACAGCACCCGCAGTAATATTCTGAAATGAGATAATTGATTGATTTTCAACACTTACAACTATCTTTGTGTTTGATGTGATGTTGAATAGTGGAATATTTATCCAATTTCTACTGGGCGCTTTGAAGCAATTTTACTAGGGCTACTTGATACCAAAACAGGCCAAATGCTGCCATGTTGTCATGGGCGTACATACTTACTCCCCACCTCTTGAATTAAACGCTCTCATTCACTTTTGGCCCAAGGTTGCAAAGAGGCAGTTGAATTATCCTTCTGAACCAAGCTGAGCATCAATAAGCAGAACATTGTTGAGCTAGTGCCACTTGATAACACTGATCACAATCCCATCCAATACTTTTCTAATGGTTGGATATAAACTGATAGGTAGTAATTGATTGGATTTGTCATGCTTTTGTGACAGCACATAACTGAGTAACTTTCAACTCAGGTTGATCTAAGTGCTATAACTGTTCTTGGACAGCCTAACTGGAAGCATAGCTATTCCTGGAACATAAAGAGGATGACAGACTTTGTTATAGTCTGTACACTCTACCATTACTTGATGTCACATGGAGTGAACTGAACAGAGTGAAGATTGGCTTCTATCATCATCTTCAGCTAATTCTTATTCTGAGATCTGCATGTTGGAAATGCTTCAGCCTTTCCATCGCATTCAAGGACTCAGCTCCACCTTCACTTTGGATGGAGACTATCATCGTGTCTCCTCCTTTCTTCTGCCCCACCCATCAGGTGATTAATTGCCCATATCATCACATCTCAATGCGATAATATGACAGAGCCTTGATCTGATCTGCTGGTGTGAGATTGCTTAGCTACGTTCATCATGTACTGATTTCTGTACTTAGCATGCACCAAGTCCTGTGCTGTAGTTTCATTAGTTTGGCATTTCATTTTTAGGTTGATCCTGGCATACTTTTCTGCATTCTATATTAAACCATTGTTGCCTTCCTTAGCTCAATGGTAATGTCAGAGCGAGAAATATGCAAGGCCATGGGGTTACAGATTGTGGTGTAATAAAATTCTGCCACTGTCAATGCCTACAGAGCTTCATGGATGCACAGATTTGAGCTATACTTCTGAATCTACCCTGTTTAGCACGGTGATAAACATGGTGAAAGTGTGAAGATAAAACTTAATCTGCACTATGCAGTGGCAATTCCTACCAACACTTTCTTGGACAGATTCATCTGCAATAAGTAGCTCAGTGAATTTGAGATCCCACAGTTTTTTCCCCATTTGGTTTTCTTCATCACCTGCTGAGAGTCTAATCTGGTAGATAAGTTCTTTAGATCTCAGTCAGCTTCATCAAAGCCACGCTTGGTAATGCGTATTGAATTTCATCACCTAGAATATATTCTGTGTCTTTGCTGTCTTCAATGATGCTTTTAGGTATGTTCAACATGAAGAGTACTTACTTAGTAGCTCAGGGGGAGCAGTGAGTGATAACAAGATTTCCTTGCTCATATATCACCTGATGCCAAGAAATTTCATTACAAAATAGCTATAGTCAAGTATGAAACTGATGTCTTTTTTTTCTACATAGATGTCTTTTATTCACATTGATATCTCCACTCACCTCTGCTCCTTCCCCACTTGACTGTAACTGAGAGGATCATAATTTCCCAATTGGTAACATAAATGGTTTTCAGATAATGATCATTTAAGGGTTTCCTGAACATCATATGAAATCAGAACATGCAAATTTGAAGCAGTAGCCAGTCAGCCACTCAAGTCTCCTCTGTTATTCAATAAGGTCATGGCCAATTGGACTGTAACCTCAACTCCACATTCCTGCCCAAGCCCAATGACTTTTCAGCTCCTCATCTAGAATCTGGATGGTAAGAAAACAGGCAGCACAGTGATAAGCACTGCTGCCTCACAGTGTCAGGGACCCAGGTTTAATTCCAGTCTGAGGTGACTGTCTGTGTGCAGTTTGCACATTCTCCCTGTGTTTGCATCGGTGTCCTCCAGGTAGTCCAGTTTCTTCCCACAGTCCAAAGATGCACAGGTTAGGTTGATTAGCCATGCTAAATTGATCCTTAATGTCAGGGGATTAGCAGAGTAAATATGTAGGATTACAGGAATAAGGTGGGATTATTATCACTGCAAGCCCAACAGGCCAAATGGTCTCCTTCTGCACTGCTGGGATTCTGCGATCTATCTATTGCACCTTAAAAATATTCAGAGACTTAATTCTGTTATGTTTTGAGAGAGTTCTAAAGATTTGAGACCCACAGGATTTTTTATTGCGGTCTTAAATAAGAAGCCCCTTAATTTTAAACAGTAACCCCTAGTTTTAGATTCTCCCACACAAGGAAATATCCTTTCCACATCCATGCTTCAAGGTCCCTCAGGACTTATATCTGAGAATGACAAATTGATCCAACATCGTTACATTCCACAGTGTGGAATTTAAACCCAAAGTAATATTACTGCTTGGCAAAAGAGTTATCAAATAAATCAAACTGATACTGAATATACAGTCGTTGAGAGCATAAGGATTTGGAGCATTTTAGAAAATGCAAAGCATGAACAAAAACTAACAGAGATTGGAATGAGGATGAACTGGGCAGCTATTTACAATTGGTTTCACTCAAATAAAGAGACCAAATATAATGGATCCAAGTTTGCTGGTGATGCAAATTAGGGGAAGCAGTGGTATAGTGTTGCAACTGAATTGGTAATCCAGAGTAATGCTCTAGGAACTCGGGTGAAATTTGAAATAAATAACAGCCATTTTCAATTGTCATAAAAACCCATTTAGTTCACTAATATCCTTTAGGGAAGGAAATCTTCCCCCACCCCCAGTCTGGCCTTCTAGACCTACAGCAATGTGGCTGACTCTTAAATGCTCTCTCTGAAACAGTCCAGCAAGCCTCTTAGTTCAAGGGCAATTAAGGATGCGCAATCCATGATAGTCTAGCCAATAATGCCCACATTCCCTGAATGAATAAAATGGTTGGAAAGCAAACTGTATGAAGAACACAAAGATATCAACAGTTTAAGTAATTGAAACCACTTGTTTCAATCCATGTACTGTGTACAGTTTTGGCTTCCTTATTTGAAAAAAAATATAATTGCATTCAAGGTAGCATGGACGAAATTCAATACAACTCATTCCTGGGATGAAGGGTTTATCACATGAAGAAAGATTGGGCTTATGTTCATTGGAGTTTAGAAGAATGAGAGATCAACTTATTGAAAAATACAAAATCCTGGCCGGGGGGGGGGGAAGAGAGCGAGAGAGAGCGAGAGAGAGCGAGAGAGAGCGAGAGAGAGCGAGAGAGAGCGAGAGAGAGCGAGAGAGAGCGAGAGAGAGCGAGAGAGAGCGAGAGAGAGCGAGAGAGAGCGAGAGAGAGCGAGAGCGAGAGCGAGAGAGAGCGAGAGCGAGAGAGCGAGGAGAGAGCGAGAGAGAGCGAGAGCGAGAGAGAGCGAGAGAGAGCGAGAGAGAGCGAGAGAGAGCGAGAGCGAGAGAGAGCGAGAGAGAGCGAGAGAGAGCGAGAGAGAGCGAGAGAGAGCGAGAGCGAGAGCGAGAGAGAGCGAGAGCGAGAGCGAGAGAGAGCGAGAGAGAGCGAGAGAGAGCGAGGCGAGAGCGAGAGAGAGCGAGAGCGAGAGCGAGAGAGAGCGAGAGCGAGAGAGAGCGAGGCGAGAGCGAGAGAGAGCGAGAGCGAGAGAGAGCGAGAGAGAGCGAGAGAGAGCGAGAGAGAGCGAGAGAGAGCGAGAGAGAGCGAGAGAGAGCGAGGCGAGAGCGAGAGCGAGAGGAGAGAGAGCGGAGAGAGCGAGAGAGAGCGAAGAGAGCGAGAGAGAGCGAGAGAGAGCGAGAGAGAGCGAGAGAGAGCGAGAGAGAGCGAGAGAGAGCGAGAGAGAGCGAGATCTGGCAGGTCAATACTTCCATTTGTTGGAGAAACTAGAACCAGAGGACTCATGAAACATACAAATAAGGAGGGCTACTGCGTAAGACTGAGATGAGAACTTTTTCTTTTGCAGGATTGTTGGTACGTGGAATTCTCTCCCTCAGAGTAACGGCTTGGTCACTAAATTTATTCAAGGCACAAGGCAGAATTCTGATAAACAAAGGAGTCAAAGGTCATGGGGGGCAGACAGCAAAGGGGAGTTGAGACACAACCAAATCTTATGGAATGCCTGAGCAAGCTTGAATGGCTGAATGATCTACTACTACTCCAAAGTCCTATGTTTAAGAATTAGCAGATGATAGATCGTATGGGGGAAACGGGAGGGGCAATTTAGCATGTCCAATCCACTTAATCTGCACATCTCTGGATTGTGGGAAGAAACCAGAGCACCAGAAGAAACCCACATAGATAATGCAAACTCCACACAGTCACCCAAAGCCAGAATTGAACCTAGGTCCCTGGCACTATGAGGCAGCAGTGCTAACCACCATGCACCCCGTGTTTAAGAATCTTTGGAATTCTCTATTCCTTGAGTCCTGTGGTCACTCTACCACTAAATATATTCAAGGTTAAGACTGAGATATTTTGACTGAAGGAATTAAGAGATATGGGAATCCAGCAGGAAGAGAGACTTGAAGCCCCAGTGCCAGAGCAAGCTTTAGGGTATATTGGGCCTCTTCTTTATGTTTTTGTGAGAACTAAGAAGAATAAGATGGTGCAGCAAATGCACCACAACGAGAATGGGATGGTGCAGTAAATGTCTGATGCAGGTCCACAGTGCTGGGAAGTGTACACATTTTTGCAGTCATTTAAGGGAACTGCTATTAAAAGAACAGGGAAGATGATTTTTTTCCTATCTGCAACATTTAAAATCGTCACAGGTGAAAATATTAAATAACACCAAGAAAATTTCCACACAAGTTATGTTATTTATGTTAATTGTTATGCACTGAGTAGTTTATTACTGGATAAACTGATAGATCTCACACCTTCAGACTACTTGTTTAAATTTGACTTAAATTTTAACTAGAAAATATTCAACTACAAAACAGTGACAATTCATCTCCTTATACTGTTAATGTTTAATTCAGAAAACTCTGAACAGATACCAAGAATATGTTTTCATGTTATATGGGTGTAATGCCTGCATTGTTACTTACCGATTTTTAAATACATATTGATTATAAAACTTATAATGACAAAAATTAAATTTTCTTAGTCCTTATGGAGTCTCTCAAACAGCTGACTGTGCTTTGAATTTCACAAGAAATGGATTTGGGATATATTTTCAGTTGAACTTGTGAGCACTAAGAGTGAATAATAAAAGCATCAGAACAGCAATATTGAATAAAGATGGCAATCTTATTGCTGACAGTCTCTAGTACCACTATCTTTTAAAATGTAGAGGCAGCATGAACATCAGCCTAAGAGCAGCAACTCTGCAAACAGACATTTATTTTAATACTGCATACATAAGCATAAGTGATGGGCGTTGTTGGAGAAAGAATCCTTGAGCCTATGGAGCAACACAAAAAGTAATGTCTTCAGTCTCTCATACCATAATTTCTTTGAATTTTTACAGCATTTTGCCACAGATGTGTCGTTACAGTGGCACAAATATTCACCAGGTTCAGGTATTTACTCACCAACAAGATAACCCATATTTAAAATTATCATAAAACAATAGAGCAGAAGACCAGTACTGAAACGAATGGATAAAAACAAATTACTGCAAATGCTGGAATTTGAAACCAAAAAAGAAAATGCTGGAAAATCTCAGCATCCATAAAGACAGAAAAGCGGGTCATCTGGACTCAAAACTTCAGCTCTTTTCTCTCCTTACTGAATAGAGTGGAAATTGATTATAAAGTCCCGGTCAGAGCCCCACATCATCTGAAGTATCGTCATCAACTGCAATTCAGCCAGTTTATTATTCCAACTTGATCCTTCTGCTTTTTTTTTACACTATCCCCACCACCTTGAATTCTGAAATTTCTTAAACAGTGAAACAAATTTTACTTTTTTTTGAAATTCTCAATTTTTTTAATGATATACCTAGAATTCTTTGGACCATGTTGCACTGTGTTTCAGATTCACAATAAGGACTGCATTGAGAGAAGGGAAAATCTTAAAACAAAAATTCTCAAATAGGTTCAAGAATTCAACTTTTATGGTTGCTGAGTGAAATGGCAAATAAGAAAGCAAATTCAGTTTGTTGAGACTAAAAATACATATTATCTAGCAACTTGTGGCAATAAATTAAAGAAAGGTGCAAGGTAACATCCTTCAAACAATTTCAATGATAACAGTTCAAGAAGCCAAAAAGACAAAGCAAAATAATAATCATAGCACCAGAGGTTTGGTACACAAATTTAATCATACAAACAAGACGCAACCTATGTGCCATCTTCTATATGTTCAAACAAAAAATTTCTCAGCTGGGATAGCAATGAGGCACTGAAATTAACTTAATATACCAGAGAAGGAGGTGAGAAAATTCTGTTATGCTTTGCAAAATTAAAGGTTTCCTATTAACTGTCAGGCAGGACTCTTATGTAGTTATTAGCCAAGTGATTTTTGTTCGTCCAAAAACAGTACGAATATGAAAAAGGTTGCAATCTATAAATTTAAATTCCAGTATAAGCCACTGCCATCAGGAGAGCATAGAAGAAAAGAAAACAGAAGAAAGGAAAAGTGCACGTGGCAGCATATAGCATGGACAAACAGTGGGCAAACTGTCCTGTCCCGCCCACCACAGGAATTGGAGCAGGCAAGGGGTGGAGCATGGAAAGATTCGTTGACCCCAGATGGGATTTTATGGTTTTGGGATGAACGTGACTGTAAAATCCTGCTCAGTATATTCGTAAGCGTAAATACAAAGGGGGTAAAAAAGTAAAGCCACATTCTTTGGAACCCTTTGAAAAGTAGTCAGAATGCAGTGAGTTACTGTATTTTTTCATCACTACCACAACATATTGCTCTCTTGAAATGATGCCTCCCTAGATTACAAAAGATGATTTTAAAAGCAAGAGTGAGGAGTGTAGATGTCTCATCACCTTACTACTTGCATACATTAATGATCTTTTAGAAAAATAATTGAGCATGTCACTACTGCGCTTGGAGCAAATGCTCATTACGATCAAAATTATCTGCCTAAGCTCATTCCAAAGGCTTTTAGAAAGCAGAAGAGCCTTTTATTCCACCCGTTTACACATGGGGCTGTTTTCCTTAGAAAGGCGTAGACTTAGAGGAGATCTAATAGAGGGGTTATGAGGGGTATAGATAGAGTAAACAGGGTTAAGCTTTTTCCTAGGATGGACTCGAATAGCACGAGGGGTCACGGGCTTAGGGTGAGGGGGTAAGGTATAATTTGGATGCTAGAGGGAGTTTTTTCACACAAAGGGTGGTGGGGGTATGGAGTGCGCTGCCAAGTAAAGTGGTGGAGGCAGGCACTCTGGAGTTATTTAAGAAATACATAGATGGACACATGAACAGAATGGGAATGGAGGGGTACAGAAAACTGATTTAAAATAGGGATCATGAGTCTTGGGAGTCTCTGGGAAGTGTGTAAATAGACAATGATATTGATGTACTTGTTTTTATCCTACAGGTGCTTTGGTCCACCTTGTTGTCTAACAAGGGGCATACACGCGATGTGTCGTGAGAGGGTTGCTCTTGGATTTTTCGAGAGTATCCTAGCGCTTCACGTCATTAGTGCACGCTTGACCTGGATCATTTGATGGGCAACACGACAGTTCAGTGACTATTGCTGTGCTGTGCAGATACATGGATTTGGGCTTGTGTCTGTGGGAGTTTGCACATTCTCCCTGTGCTTGCTTGCGTGGGTTTTCTCTGGGAGCTCCAGTTTCCTCCCACATCCCAAAGATGTGCTCTTAGGCTAACTGGCAAAACAAATTCTCCCTAAATTGTCTCAAATTTGGTTTTTAATCCATAGATCTATAAACATAGATAGGGATCACGGGTAGAGGTGGGAACATCGGGGTGGCGGCGCAGGCTCGTTGTGCTGAAGGGCCTGTTTCCTGTGCTGTTTTGTTCTTTATCCTATGATCAGAAACCAAGCCCTGCAAATAAGATTTATCAAGTATTTCCATAACTTTTTAAAATTAATTCTCCCCTGAATCAAGAACAAATCTACATAGATGCCAACTATGTTCTTGTGTCTTCTCTAGTCATTCATCATGCAATCTCAATGAGTATCGCCAGATCACCTGATCACAAATCAACTCAAATAAAGCTCAATATTGGGTGACTAAGGAGCAGGTATCCTTGCTACTTTTTCTTCTCTTTTAACACAAATGCATCAAGGTGAACTGCACCAAATCTAGTCACCCAGTTCTGTACACTCAAGTATATTTAATTTCTCCATCAATAAACATTCTTTCAAAAGTCAGAACTGGAGACATTTGTTAATGATTACACAGTTTCAATACTGTTTATAATCTGTCATGGATTTTGCATGTTCTCCCCATGTTTGTGGGGAGTCCCACAGTCCAAAGATGTGCCAGTTAGGTCAAGTGGTAAATTGCCCCTTAGTTTCCTGAAGTGTGCAGGTTAGATGTAACAGCTGTGGGTTCAGGCTGGATTGTGGGCTTGGGTAAAATACACTGTCAAGAGAGTCAGTGCAGGCTTGGTGGGCTAACCCACACTAGAGATTCTACCAAGTGCTGGCAATGAGCACCACCAAGAGAATATCCAACTATTTGTCCTTGACATTTAATGGCCTTACCATTGCTAAATCTCCCATTTTCAACACCCTGGAGATTATCATTGGCCAGAAACTGAAATGGACTCACCATTTAAATATTGTTGCTGCAAGAACAAGTCAGAGTTTGGAAATTCTGCAGTGAGTAACTACCTTCAGACTTCCCAAAACTCATCGACCATCTGCAAGGCACAAGTCAGGGGTGTGAGATTCATGACAAGATTATTTGTTTTAGCAACGTCAATTGTAGATTAGATACTAGTTAAAACATCAGGAGAAGAGGATCACTGTCTGTGCGGAATCTGCACGTCCTCTCCTGATGCTCCAATTTCCTACCACAGTCCTCAGGACATGCTGTTCAGTGCATCAACCATACTAAAACAGGTGCCAGAGTGTGGTAACGCGGAGATTTTCACAGTAACTTCATTGTAGTGTTAATGTAAACCTGTGTGACAGTAATAAACTTTTTGCTCCTATTTACTGCATAGGATATTTTATATCCAAGAGGGCTTCTGTTTAACATTTTACATGATGTACCTGTCTGGAGACAATACACATCTCTTTAACCTGTGCTCAGTGCTCCTTCCACTCACATTGTTAGCCACTTTAAGACTTGAATAGGTTAGGTATAAAGATTCACATTCTAATCAGTAATCTGTAAACAGTCTGCGCTGGTATGTGCGCTGTTGGAGACCAGAACACCTCATTCACCTGACAAAGATCATACAGTCAAAAGCTTGCGAGTTTACTATCAAATAAATCGGTTGGATTTAAACCTGGTGTTGTCAGACTTCTTACTTACTACTAACATTTTTACAGACAGCTCCTCTGACAGTATAGCACTCCTTCAGTAGTTTGTTAAAATCTCAAAGTAGATCATATGCAACACTAACTACCATCCAGCCCAAGCAAATTTCTATCAACAACTGTTACATTTACCCTTACACTGCACACATTTTTTTCCCTACTAATCTATTAAAACACCTGAAGTTTATTTTTCCAAATAATTACAACACAAAAAAAGTGGTACCTCCTATCAATCTTTCAAGCTTGGTCCCAGTGAATATTCTAAACCAACCTCTAGTTATTAAATATTCCTGGCGATACTGTAGGAAATTTAAGAGGAAAATTAAGCATTTTGTTACAAAATCTACAGAACTCAACTTGCCAGGCATCAAAATGGTTCAACTTCATTTTTGACAATTAATTCAGGAGGGACGGTGCAGGGATAATGTTGAAATATCAAATTAAGCAACTTGGTTTAAGATTTTTTTTAAAACTTAAAATCAAAGTAAACCTAGTCATGAGGGCAACTAGCTTTTTTTAAAAAAATCAGAAATGTTTCAACTTTGTTCCTACTTCATTCTTGCTGATAACA
Organism: Sphyrna mokarran; assembly: GCA_024679065.1. Lineage (NCBI taxonomy): Eukaryota > Metazoa > Chordata > Chondrichthyes > Carcharhiniformes > Carcharhinidae > Sphyrna > Sphyrna mokarran. The sequence goes on along the minus strand of JAGIQG010000005.1, from coordinate 92,991,059 downwards.
CATGCATAAGTTATTTATGTGTGAGATACAAATAGAACAAGTCATACATAGCCATGAGATCTAGTAGCTATTCAGAGATATGACTACTCTCACAAGCAGAACTATAACTCACCTGTGGAGAAAATCATTCTATTGTGTCCTTCATAATTTTTTCCCAATGTATTATATTCAGAAAACAAAATCAGCTTGCTTCGCACTTATTTTCCCTAAAGTTCCTCCACATCAATGCTAATGTAAATTATCGAAGGAAGTCAATGTGATTCCAAAATTATTTCCCATAGATATGTTCAAAGTTTGTTCCTTAAGTAATGGTATTTTGAGATGCTAATCAAGCCAAAAACAGAGAATACTGGAAATGTTCAGCAGATCATACAGTATCCACAGAGAAAGTGAAACATTCAGGCCATGACCTTTTATAGAATGCAAATGATATAACTAATGATGAAGGCAGTCTCTAATGCTCAGATAGTAGTTTTAATAATGCTTACTTAGCATCTAAGCTATTACACTACCTTCAAAAAATAGAAACATATGGCAAATGACTTGAAAGTTATTTTTAGAATTTCCCTTCGTAAAAGTGGATTACCACAGGAATCAGTAAATATATTCTGGTTCCCCTTCCTGCTCATTAATTTGTACAAGAAAGCCTCCTCTGACTTACCAAAATAAACTTTATAGCAGAACGAAAATCAATATGCGCCACCTATATAACTGTATCCAGCTTGCATGCAGCTTACAAATTGCTTCTATTCCCAACTAGGAAAGATAATAATCTGTATCATTCTATAGGGCTATTTGCTCAAAATTAGCCAAACTGCGTTCAGTTAGTTTTCAAAGTAAATACCGCATGTCTCTGGGACTGGAAAGCATTCTTATATGAGGAATACTTTGAAATAAGTAAATCTGTTTTTTAAAATCTTTTATATTAAACTTTCCATTAAGAAGTATTCTGTAAACTTCCCTAACACAGGTTATCAGGATGGAGTTGTAACATGCTCAAGAGCATGGTCTAAACTTCATTGCATCCGCAATGCCCAAGAAAACTGATAAACAATTCTACAGCTCATGGTGGAACCAAGGATGAAATTCAAGATAAAATATGGGAAGCTACAAGCAGTTGAGACTTGTGCCCTCAGCACAAGTCAGAAGCAATGCAATATACATTAGAATTAATTATATTACAATATACAGCTAAAAGTTGACAATAGTGTGCACATGAATACAACATACACACTCACAAAATGTTTAAAGATGCAAAAGTAAATACTTTACCAGGCTGAGATGTATTGCAAGTCTGATTTTTTAATGGAATACTCGGCCCTCGTAACACAGGATGAAAGCTAAACTCAATCGTTGAATTTCCGTTCCCAGAGGTTAGCATCTGTCAGGATCTCAACCCAAATCAGAAAGCAATACATGGAAAGACATGTAAACTTTCATCTGATGAAAGTTGAATGGACAAGGCTATTAAGTGTTTTTAAAAATCTAACGGAACATAAAAACTAATAAACTTTGTCTCTCAAATTAGATCACTTCAACTGCCTTTAAACACAATATAAAACAATTAACATGCGTTAGGTAAGCTACATTTCCAAATTAAAATTCTGAGAATAATTTTCTTTTCAAAATTACTCATTTCTACTCCAATAACTCAAATATTTATGATTTTTTCAATGCAAATGTCAGCCAACTGAAGCACCACCATGCATCATTTCCATAATATTTCCTGCAATGTTTGATACATTACAACAGTGATTACACCTCTCAAAAGTACTTCATTGGCTGTGAAGCACTTCCACATTTCTGTAAAAGTCTTATACAAATGCAAGTAGCGTAATCTTCCAATCATATTTCCATTCTGACTTCAGAAAATACAAGAATTTGCTGTAATACGAATTGCATGCTTTAAAACAAAATCAAGAAGTGATCTGATTGCAATGTTCTGATTTTTCAAGTCAACAAAACCAACTGTCAGTCAACTGAATGGTGCTGACCCAAACTATTAGCAATTGCCTTTCTGGCAAGCTGATGTAAGGGAAAATGATACTACTGGCCATAACGTAAGCAAAAACTTAGCCACTCCAATGCAGATCAACAACCTAAACACTTATTGTTAAGACACCAAGCGTTTGGAATTCATTGTCAAAGATACGTTTAGTGTACAATTCCCGTGCTGTTTACAACCGTAACATCCCTCCCTACAGATAGTCGGTCTGCCTGTTCTGAACATTGGAAAGTTGCGCGATTTCACATTCATGTATCTGGTATGCGCCAATAAAACAAAAAAAAGCATTAAACATGCACTGAAGCGCTAAACACGCCCTGTGTTTTGAAGGCCGGGACACAGTCTGGCTGCGCCGCAAGTGGAAGTGGAAGAGGATAAGAGAGAAAAAAATTGTCAGGAAACAGAAACATTCCCGATCTTCGGACTCACCAACAGACATTCCGCGTTTACCGGCGACTTCGGGTCCCTGATCATGGTTTCCAGCTTCTTCAGCCGCGTCTTCAGGTTATCTTCCGACGACATCTCGAAGGTGAATGCAATCCTTTGCCGATTCTGATTGAATAGTTTCCTCCTCTGAGTGAGGAAGGAGCTGGGGACGCCGGGCTCACGCCTCGCCTCCCCTCTGCGCCGCTCCTCCCCTCCTCACTACCGCCGTCTCCTCAGAGGCCCCGGCAGCCTGGGCCTACAACAGCTGCTGCCTTCGGGAAGAGAGAGGCAAACGGAAAACTTTGCCAGAGACATAAAGCTAAAAGCGGGCGGCTCCGGCCCAGCGCGGCCCCTCCCCCTCTCCCCTCGCCGTGCCCCCGCCTCACCCTCACCCCCACCACCGGCGGCTTCTGCTGCTGCTCGCGACTCCCGCCCTCTCTGTCTCTCCCTCCCCCTGGCGCGAGGCTAACGGCCGCCGAGCCAATTTGAATCCGAAGCCGCAAGGCGATCACTCGGGAGCCGATGACAAAAACAACCGCACAGGCGTTCTTGAACGTCATCGGAATTCGGCGCGCGGGGGCTGACGGGAGGAGAGGGCGGAGCTCAGGGACCGGCTGGCGCGTCACAGAGACTCCGAGCCCGGGGCGTTGGGTGCGCATGCTCGCGACTTCTCGCTCTTTTCCCCCAGCCGTCCGCTGAGGGATGGTGGGCGGAAGGCGCGCAAGTCCGCCTTGCCTGGCAACCGCCAGCGTTGTGCGGAATTGGGGGCGGCCATCTTTCATACAGGCGCCTTTTCGAAAGCTATAGAAGCTGACAACGCAATGAATCCGAACACGAAAACATTGGTCATGTTGCAATGGGTCACTTGGCATCGGGACAAAAAGGACAGGTGAACTTTCCAAAGCGCAGTCCCTGCAAATGAGAACACAAGCGACCTTGTGTTTGCTGCAACCCCTTCATGGGCAGTCACAAGCAATCGGATTCCTTGGGCTGTCATTTCATTTTTCTGTGACAAATGTAGCCGCAATTAAATTATGAAGTCATGCAAGCGGGTTGTACATAAGACCTGAGGAGGGAATTAATTGGTCGTGAATCACTCTGCTGTTTGCTTTTTTTATTTCATATTATTGCCAATTCGCCCCTTGCCTTTTGCATTTTCCATTTTTCTTCTATTTTTAAATTTTGTAAGACTATACTTTAAATCGGAAAATAATAAGAACTAAAGACCAAATATTGAGCATCCGTCGGGCCAATTTATTTTCATCCTGGCTTTTTTTTCTTACATCGGAATGTCTTTTCAACTGCGTATCAGCATTTATTCCTTGCGGATAATTATAGATAGTAATTAAATGTATCTGGGGGAAGTGATTTAAATCTCTGGTTTTTGAGACCTTAACACTGAAGTATATCGCATTCCTAAATCCTGACATGGGAACACTGAGGTCAGCCCAAAAGTCGTAATGGTGTTACTTTGAAGTTTAAAACTAATCTCTGTGGGAAATCATAATCTTTAGAAAAAAGGAAACGTGTGACTATAAAACCATATTAAGCAAGTTTGTAATTTGCGGGGCAGATACTATTTTTTCTGTCGAATCATAATCGTTAAAACAAAAAAAATTGGGCTCTCTCGGCGATGCTTTTCCCCTTTGGTTTTGTTTTATTTAACGATAATTCCGGGGTCTTATCACCCAAACAATCATAAGGGAATAAAATATAACTGGAGTCGACCTGAATATTTCATTAAAACTTCATCAATGTTCAGTGCAAAATTCACGAAACCATTACCATCCTGCAGGAATAACCCTGGCAGTTTTTGCTTTTATTTTCCTAATTGTTTTCCAAAACCATATCATTAAATAGCCGCCAACTGTCAAGCAGTTCAATTTTAGAAACGAAATCAGAGACGTGTGCTCACAACCCAACTTCCTTAGTGAATAAATCCTGAATAATTAATTCGGGTAAATTGTTGCGCCCTTAAGTCACACAGCTAATAAATGTTGAGTTAACGTGGGCATGGTACAGTGTTTCTTTCCACTCATGGTCGCTTGCAACAAAGTTGCTTAAGTGCTAAATATAACGCTAATGAATAAAGAGAAAGCTAACTATAGTTTGGTTAAATCAAACTGTGATTATGTTTCGCTTTGACGCTCATGACTATATTTAGGACTAATGCGAGTAACCTTGTGACAACTTCAGCTTTTACCAGGCTGACATCAGATTTTTTTTCCAACATTTTTAAAATTGTGCGTTCTCAGACAATTTTTTTCAGGTAATTTATAAATCATCTTGAGATAGAAACGGCAATTTAAGGAAAAGGTGACTTAAGTTGGACGCAGACTTCTTTATCCCTTCTGTCCATTTTTTGTTTCATCCTATTACGTTTTTTTCTCTTTCCTCTATGTTTTTTAATTATGCTGAGTTGTATTACCTGAAAAAAACATGACGTAACTAAACTTATGGGATCTGTGAGAGGAGTTTAAAATGAACATTCACAGAAGTACTTTCTACTTTATTTAACAATGTTTTTATTAAATTTTATTTTATGTCTCTTTCTTATATTTATAATTTACACAGACAAACTGTTCATTGTTTGCAAGATTGTGTGCAACAATATATGGCAAACTCTTCTGAAGCTATACTCAAAATATACGTTACTTGTGTACTTATAGGTTTTCCTATCTGAATTTTTACTAATGTGGCTCATTTGGTGACCTTTGAGTAACAAGGTTCCAGGTCAAGTTCCACTGTAATGATCACAGTGGAGACCACTTCTTTCTAAAAAAGAAAGTTGAATTCCCATTTATTAACTGAACAAATTATGCCACAAGATTTCACATTTTAAACTAAATCATTAGTGTGCAACAGGTAATCAAAGCAAGTACTACTGAGTTAACACGATGTTCCATAAACATTTCCACCTTAGATTAAAAAATCTCAATGGGTAACTCACCATCTAGTTTTATTTCCTCCCAAGAGTTCCCTATATAGAATATTAAGGGTTAATTTACTTCTGGGACAAAACCAAGAGTGCCAGGAATTCACTTTGATTCTCCTCAATGTTTCTGCGATTCTCCAAGTTATGGTCAAGTTATGAGATTTCTTGTGGTCCTTCCACTAATTTTCAGCTACAGGAATTTTCCAACACTCCTTCAACACCTGACAACAGAGTAGGAACAGAGAGTTATTCTCAATGTTCTGCCTAACATTCATCCTTGAATCAACAAAAATAAATTAACTGGTTGTTATCACATTACTCTTTGTATAGCTATTGCATTTCTTGCATTCAGATAGTAGCTATTCTTTAAAAATATTTCATTGTCTGTAAAATATTTTGAAACATCCAGTGGATTTAAAAATGACTATATTGTATAAACGTAATCTCTTTTTTTCAAAATAATGCAAAATATTAGTCAGGAATTTTAAGTACAGTTTAATTGTGGCTATATGAATTTTATATTTTCTTGCTATTCTTTTATTGGTCATGTTGCCTTTGCTTACCATCTTAAACTGTTGATTAATTAATAATGATTACAGATAGCAGTGTTTGCATAACACCATCTATAGTTTATTATCTGTCAGATAATTTCCATAGATATGTCCAATACATTATTTTGAAAAAAGCAACAGTATAAATATGTCCACTTTGCATCACCTTCTACAGTTATTGGATAAACATAAGTGACATATTTGTGTGGACAAGTCACCATCCCTCTGACATCAGTGTGAGGATGTGGCAAAACTCTGTAACAAATGCACTAAATACCTCCAAAAGTACTTTCAGACAAGTCCCAAATATATAACTCACTTGCAGTCAGTTGCTTGGATCTATAAATAACCTAATTTCATGGCCCATTTTGCTGTTTTAGAGCTATTTTTTCAAATAACCCAGATACTGTCAAGGCATGCATTATCCACATTTGAAACCCTGGCATCACATCAGCAAGTCGATGTTTTATCCACCAATATCACTGAAGAAGGTTACTGGGGCCATGTAGATAGCAATCCACACAATCTCTCATTAGGAAGCAAAATAGACCTCTACAACACTGCGAGGAATAACATGAGACAATTCAATTCTACTGCCAAGTATCTCATACTCATGTCCTTAACAGGCTCAGTGAAAAGACTTAAGCACAAATTCTATTCTTTTTCTTCAGTACTTTTTTAAATTCATTCATGAGACATGGACATCACTGACTGGCCAGCATTTATTGCCCATCCCTACTTACCCTGTAGGGTAGTTGAGAACTACATTGCTGTGGCTCTGGAGTCACATATAGGCCAGATGAGGTAAGGACGGCAGATTTCCTTCCCTAAAGGACATTAGTGAGCCAGATGGGTTTTTCCAACAATTGACAATGGTTTCATGGTCAACGATAGATTCTTAATTCCAGAGTTTTTTTATTGAATTCAAATTCCACCATCTGCTGTGATGGGATCAAATCCAGAACATTAGTTGAGTTACTAGATTAATAGTCTAGCAATAACACAACTAAGTCATCGTCTCCCCTGTGGAAATCCGGAAACTTTAACTAAGACTGACAATGAAATAGGTATGGGAAACGCATGTAGTGCTTGAAACTTCTTGCCATGTGTGCACCTCAGCTATAGATTGTGCAACATCCTTTCTTTCAGCACTGTCTCTTTGGAACAGTGAATACTTGTCTCTAAGACCTGGCTTCTGTTTCAATACCTACTCTGCTAATGATTGAATACTAAGATCATTACCTAATCAACATGGTGATATAGAAGTTGAGTGGCCTAGATAAAAAATTGGGCTTAGTGGCAGGCAGACAGTAACAATAGTTCATCCTATCATATTGCCGTGCAGACTAAATTGATATCTTTCTTGTGGTTAAGTGCCTTTATCCATACACTCTCAGCCAAGAGATCCATTAGGTAGTCCAACTTGGCAGTTCTCTACTCAGTAACAAGTCTACACAAAGAGAACACCAATTTGCATTTTTAATACACCTTTAATGTGGACAAATATCACAAGGAACTTCAAAAAGAGGTAAGGAGAATCAATGTTGAACCAAAGAAAGTTAGATGTGGAGAGATGAGAAAAGGCTTTTTTAAAAGGCTTTTTTTTTAAAAAGGTGCACTTTAAGGAGGTTTCATAAAGGAATCCCAGAAAATATAATCTATGCAGCTAAAATGTGACAACCAATGATGGGGAAAATGAAGGAGAATGTGCAAGCAGCAAAATTTCAGAGAAGGTCTGGACCTTGCGCTTTCAGAGCGCTGTTCCTTCTTACCTGATGAAGGAGCAGTTCTCCGAAAGCTCGTGACTTTTGCTACCAAATAAACTTGTTGGACTTTAACCTGGTGTTATGAGACTTCTTACTGTGATTGAAATATGCCAGCTTTAAAATTGGTGAAAAGCCCTAAAGCAATGAAGATCTTTCTACACTCTCCATGATTTATGAAAGAGGTGGCATCAATGTGGCATTCAGAGCAGCTTAGCAATTCATTATGTATTTATTCATTATATATTTCATTATGTATTTATGAATAGCTTTCCACTTTCTTTCTAGTCCAATTGAATTGGCATTACTGAAAAACCTCATAACCATTTTCTATGTCCAAAGAGTAGCACTTACTTCTTTGTGGTTACAATTAAAGAAGACTGCCAAGTTGGACTGTCTGACGAATCTCTTGGCTGAGTGTATGGATAAAGGCACTTAACCACCAAAAAGATATTATCAATTCAGTTCGCTTGACAATATGTTAGGATGAACTTAACATCACACAGTGTGACCATAGGAGATAGTGTTATACCGCATAGGCATCTGATCCAATAGACTATTAAAAGCCCATCTACATGGTAGTTGGAAAAGATAGTGAAATGTCTCATGCTTTAGTGAACGAGTTCACTGGAAAGAAATCTGCTCAATGTTGTGTCATCCAGCCAACAAAAAAGAGAATTTTTATGCTAAATTGCTAAATCTTGTTCCAGATGGTAAGGGCAAAGAATAGCATTAATTTTGAAAATTACCGGTATTAGCTACCAACTTGCTTTGCAGATGCCTGACAAAGCCTGGGGAATAGGAAACTATTTGAGGCACGCAGACCCACAGTTCCATAGGCCAGCTTTAGCTACTATCCACAAGAAGAGTGACTGCAGTGAAGCCAAATATTATTAAGAACGCTTGTAATCATCAGTGATGTTTGAATTGCTTAACATGCACTGTAGGGATTCTATTATTCTACGAACTACAAAATGATAGTGATAGATCCCATTTACCTTGAATAATGCCACTGAGATCCAGGAGATCTTTAAATGGGAATCAATTTCTATCATTTTGTTTATATACATTATTGAAGCCCCAGTGAACAGCAAACTAGGGCTCAGCTCTGCATACCAGTCTGACATTTAGTCAGGTATTTGTATTGTATTTAGTCAATTATTCTAGTAGTTGTTGTGAGTCACCCTCATGCCTTGTCCACATAAAGGAGATAATTTTGCCATGCAAGCAATATAGATCACAAACCTTTCAATGTAAAGCAGTGGGAAAAATGGAATGTCTGATGAGCAATTTGGCTCAGAGAGAAGACACCTCTATAGGAGGTATATCACCCAGGGGTGAAATTGAATCTAGTGGCACCCATATTTTTGGTGAGGTGCCTTAAGTATTCCAAAGGAAGGTGGACTGTGTGCCATATTGGTTAAATGGGTTTATGCCAGTATCTGAGCTGGTGATTGCAACTGTAAAATCAAGTGATGGTGTTTTTTTATCATTACCCTCCCCTTGCTTTTCCTAACAGACCTGGGTAGGTTGCAGTTCTTGGAAATATGGAAATAAAAAGGGACAAGTGTTTTAGTGAGAAGTGGATGCTTACACCACGAGCAACTTTTCTGTCGGGTTGTGACATTAGGGAGAAGTGGGATGAGAGAAGAAGGCAGGCAAATATCCTATTTTCAATAACTTCAGCACCACTGGTGACCATAGCCTGAGAAATGGCCCTTCTCATAATTGCCAACAAAGTCTCCTCCATGGGGATTGGCACATGAAGAGATACCATTCCCCTTTTGTTAATTACTACTTCCTTCCTTTTTAAGCCACCTTCTCCTTTAAAAGAGAAGTATGCCAGTGAACTTTATGCAACCTTTTTGGGTGATGTGGCTGTCATGGTCCAGCAGCTGGCGCTGTGTGTAAGCTGTGAGATGTAGGTGTGAAATTTGCAACAGTGCCAAGTATGTGAGGGTGTGGTGAAGTATATGGATTGCGATTGTTAGAGATTTCTAGTCAGTGAGTGATGGAGTGGTGCGCTTAGCAGTGCCTGAGATTAGTTGATTGGATATGGTATTTGAAAATGCATTCAGTAACATTGACTACTCATGTGAATTCTTGAAATTTTTTGAGACATTGCATCCAGATTCAGGTTCTTGAAGCTATAAGCCTGGCATTAACTTTCATGGTTGTCTCTTGTCACTTCTTTCTGACCATGTTCCTGGAGGTCCTCCTGCATGTGCCCCCACCCTACACCCACACCTCATACCTCACACACTGTTCCCCTTGCACACACTATCCCCCAACAACCTATCCCTCTGAAATACAGCCTGCCCACATCCCACCTCTCACGCCTCATCCCCTGATACTTCTCAACACCCCCCCACCTCCCACAACCTGCCCCTACACTATTCCAGGATTTTGACCCAGCAACAGTGAAGTCATGGCAATTTATTTCTAAGTCAGGATAGTGAGTGACTTGGAGGCAAGCCTCCAGATTGTAGTGTTCTCTTTTATCTGCTGCTTTTGTCCTTCTAGATGGTAGCAATCATAGGTTTGGAAGGTGCTGCTTAAGGAACGTTGGTGAGTTCCTGCAGTGCATCTTGTAAATGGTACAAAATACTGCCACTGTTTGTCGGTGTAAAGAAATCTTTGTGGAAGGGATAGCAATCAAGTGGGCACTCTATCCTGAGCAGTATGAAACTTCTTGAATGTGTTGGAGCTGCATTGATCCAGGTAAGTGGAGAATATTCCATAATACTCCTGATAGACCTTGTAGATGGTGGACCAGCTTTGGGGAGTTAGGAATTGAGTTACTTGCCACAGGATTCCTAGTTTTTGAGCTGCTCTTGTAGCCACAGTACTTACGTGGCTAGCTCAGTTCTATTTTTGGTCAATGGTAACCCCCCAAGATGTTGATAATTCGGATTCAGCGAAGGTAATACCATTGAATACGCAAGAAATAGAGGCAGGAATTGGCCACCAGGCCCTTCAAACCTGCCCCACCATTCAATACGATCATGGCTGATCTATGCCAGCCTCAACTCCTTTACTGCATCATTTCCAAAGCTCTCTGCTCCTCAATCTATAAAATATTTAAAGTATTTAAAGTATTTAAAGATGTTAAATACTTCTAATGATCTAGCCTTCACCACCTTTTAGGGTAAAGAATTCCAGAGATTCACCATCCTCCACAAGAAGAAATTTCTATGCATCTCAGTTTTAAATGACTGGCCCTTTATCTATAACTATGCCTCCTTGTTTCAGACCCTTCCACAAGTGAAAACATCTCTTCCCTGTCAAGCCTGCTCATGATATTATATTTTTCAATAAGGTAACTCATCGAAACTCTAAGGAATACAGACCCAGACTATGTAATAGGACAACCCTCTCATGCCAGGAATTAGTCTAATGAATCTCCTTTGGATTGCCTCCAATGTCAGTATATCTTTTTTTTAAGGTAAGGGGATCAAAAATGTATGCAGTATTCCAAGTGTGGCCTCACCAACAGCCTGTGCAATTGCAAAAAAACTCCCTATTTTTAAACACCAAACTCTTTTGCAGAAATGCCAAAATACTGTTTGCCTTCTTAACTACTTGTTGGACCTGCCTGCTAGCTATTTGTTATTCATGCATTGGAACACCTACATCCCTCTGTACTTAAAGGGCTGATAGTTAGATCATCTCCTGTTGGAAACGGTTATTGTCTGTCATTTGTGTGGCATGAATGAGACTTGCCACTTTTCAGCCCAAGTCTGAATATTATCCAGATCTTGCTGCATTTGAACATAGACTATTTCAATATCTGAAGAGATGTGAATGGTGTTGAATATTGTGCATTCATCAACAAACATCTTCACTTCTGATCTTATCATGGAATAATGAAGATAGTTCAGCTTAGGACATTACCCTGAGAAATTCCTGCGGCGAAGTCCTGAAGCTGATATGATTACCCTCTAACCATTACAATCATCTTCCTTTATGGCAAATACGACTCCAACCAGCAAAAAATCTTTCCCATGATTCCCATTGATTCTAGTTTTCTTGATGGTATACTCGGTCAAGTGCTATTTTGATGTCAAGGGCAAGTACTCTCTTCTCATCTCTGGCATTCAACTCTTTTATCCATATTTGAAACTGTGATGAGGTCAGGAGCTGAGTGATTCTGGCAGAACCCAAATGGAATATCAGTGAAAAGGCCACTGCTGAGTAAATGCTGCTTGATTACTTCTTCCATCATTTTACTGATGGTCATGAGTAGACTAATTGGATGGTAATTGGTCGGGTTGGATTTGTCCTGTTCCATATTTATAGTAAGAAGTCTCACAACGCTAGGTTAAAGTCCCACAAGTTTATTTGGCAGCACTAGCTTTCAAAGTCTCAAGCTCCTTCACCTCGAAAGCTCGTGCTGCCAAATAAACGTGTTGGACTTTAACCTGATGTTCTGAGACATCTTACTATGCTAACCCAGTCCAATGCCGATATCTCCACACCATATTTACAGGACATACCTGGACAATTTTCCACATTGTCTGGTAGATGCCAGTGTTGCAACTGTCGTGGAGTTTGGCTAGGGAGTGAATCAAGTTCTGGAGCTCAAGTCTTCAGTACTATTGCCAGAATATTGTCAGGGCTCATGACCTTTATAGTACCCAATGCTTCAGCCACTTCTTGATAGCAAGTGAAGTGGACCAAATTAGCTGAAGGCTAACATCTTTATAGCTGGGGACCTCCGGAGGATGCTGAGATAGATCATCCACTCGGCACTTCTGTTGAATGTTGCTGCAAATGCTTCAGCCTTATCTATTGCACTGATGTGCTGGTTCCTTCATTATTTAAGATGGGGATATTTGTAGAGCCTCCTCCTCCAATGAGTTGTTTAATTGTTCACCACCTTTCATGGCTGGATGTGGCAGGACCACAGAGCTTAGATCTGATCCACTGGTGGTGGAATTACTTAGCTCTCTTTATCACTTGCTGCTTATGCTGTTCAGCATGCAAGTAGTGTAGCTTCACCAGGGTGACATCTCATTTTTAAGAATACCTGGTGTTGCTTCTAGTATGACCTCCTGCATTCTTCATTAAATCAGTGTTGATCCTCTGGCTTGGTGGTAATTGATCCCTTGGCTTGATAGTAATGGGGATTTGACAAGTTACAGATATTGGTTGAGTTCAGTTCTATTGCTGAGGGCCCACAGTGCCTCATGGGTGCCCAATATTGCGTTGTAGATCTGTTTGAAGTCCGATCCATTTGTCCTGATAGTAGTATCACACAGCATGATGGAGGGTATCTCAGTGTGAAGATGCGACTTTGTTTGCACAAGGAGTGTGCAGTAGTCAGTCCTACTGATACTGTCGTGGACAGATATATTTGCGGTAGACAGGTCGGTGAAGTGACATCAAATACATTTGGTTTCCTCACCATCTACTATAGTCCTAGTCCAACAGCTATGTCCTTTAAGACCTAGTTAACTTAGTCTGTGCTACTGAGGTACTCTTGGAGATGGACATTGAAGTCTCCCATTCAGAGAACATTCTGCAGCCTTGCCATCCTCAGTGTTTCCGCTAAGTGGTGTTCAGCATGGAGGATCCCATAGGCTAAAGGGTGATGGTCCATGGCAATCAACAGGAGATTTCCCTGCCCATATTTGATCTTGTGCCATGAGAATTCATGAGATCCAGAGTTGATGTTGAGCATTCCCAGGGCAATTCTGTCCCAGGGCAATTCTGTTCTGACTGTTGGGCAATTTGGTGGTGCAGTGGTTAGTACCGCTACCTCATAGCTCCAGTGACCTGGGTTTGATTCCAGCTTTGGGTCACTGTCCGTAAGAAGTTTGCATGTTCTTCCCGTGTCTGCGTGGGTTTCCTCTAGATGGTCTGGTTTCCTCCCACAGTCCAAAGATGTGCAGGTTAGGTTGAATTGGCCATGCTAAATTGACCCCAGTGTCAGAGTTAGCAGGATAAATATGCAGGGTTATGGGAATAGGGCCTGAGTGGAATTGTGGTCGGTGCAAACTCGTTGGGCTGAATGGCTTCTTTCTGCACTGTAGGCATTCTATAATTCTATAGTGCCATCATGTCTGTTGGATCTGACCATCACTAGGACATGACCTGTAAAATAGATTTAGTGAGTATGATTATGTCAGGCTGTTGTTTGACTAATCTGTGAGACAGCTTTCCCAATTTTAGTGCAAGCCCCTGACATTAGCAAGGAGAACTTTGCAAGGTCAACAGGATTGGGCTTGCCATTGTTTTACCTAGTGGCTTGGTTGATGCCGCCTGGTGCATGTGGTTTCATTTGTAGCAGATCACATTTTCTGTGGGTCTGAAATCAGGTGTAGACCAGACCAGGTAAGATTGAGCCGTTTCTTTCCCTAAAGGGCATTAGTTAGGTTTTTTACAACAATTGACAATGGTTTCAAGGTTATCATGATACTTTACTTTGAGTTTTATTGAGTTTAAATTCAACCATTTGCCATGATGGGATTTGATCCAGGTCCCCAGAGCATTATCCAGTTACAATATCACTGCACCACTCCGTCATCATTAGGGAGGGAAATCCAATATTTTGACACAACAGTGAAGAAATAACACCAATATATTTAGTCGGGGTGGTATCTGACTTGGAGGAGAACTTGGAGGTGATGGTGTTCCTGTCCACCAGCTAACCTTGTTTTTTCGAATTGTAGAGATTGTGTAACTGGGAGATGCTGCCAAAGAAGCTCTGGTGAGTTGTTGCAGTGCATCTTGTAGATACTGTGGCCACTGTACACTGGTGATGGAAGGGATGAATAGTTATGATGTGGATGGGATACCAATTAAGTGGGCTGCTTTGTCCTGAATAGTGTCCAACCTCTTAATAATATTGCAACGAAATTCATCCAAGTATGTGGAGATTTGTTCCTTCATATTCCTGAAGTGTGGTTTGTAGATGGGGGACTGGTTTTGGAGAAATGAGTTACCTCCCATGGAATACCCAGCCTTTGATCTGTTCTTGCAGCCATGGTATATATGTGGCTGGTTAGTGGCATTTCTGGTCAGTGGGTAACCCTCAAACATGTGATGATAATGCTTTTGAATGTCAAGAGGAGATAGATTTCCATTTGTTGGAGATGGTGATCACCTCACTCTTGATTGAAGTGAATTTTATCTACCACTAACCATCTTAAGCCTAAATGTTGTCCAGGTTCTGGCTACATGTGAGCATGAACCACTTCATTATCTGAGGTATTACGATGGAACTCAAAACTGTGAAATTTGTGAAAATTCTCACTTCTGATTTTGTGACAGAGCAGCCAAAGATCATTGGTCTTAGGACACTGCCCTAAGAAACCCCTGCGGCAATCACCTCAGGAGAACTTACCCTCTGATTTCACTGACATCTGTTTTATTACTCTCCTTGATGTCATACTTGGTCAAATGCTGCCTTGATGTCAAGCGCAGTCACTCTCACCCCGCCTCATTCCAGTCACAATGCACATTGACTTTTCAAGGCGTAGACTAGCTTTAAGTTCTGCTAACCACTCAGGCTATTGGGCTCCCTGCTAGAGTATGCAACCAAGGACAGTGAAAGAAATTCTTGGCTGCAGGGAACACTCATAATACTGAGATGGCAGCATGCTGTTGGCATGCTACTTGCACTACATTGAATAAATTAATTTCTACTATACCCTTTTTAGGATTCAGTTCAATGCCCATGTGTGGGTGAAATGAAATTTTCCTGTCCCATTATTTATCGGATGTCAGCCAAGTCGGAGCATTCTTGCCTCTTGTGGCAGAAGATTGAGGGTTCAAGTCCAAATTTAGAGATTTGATTCTGTAATCTAAACTAACCTACATAATGTAATGTAATCTAGACTAACCTGGTGTACAGGACACCAGGAGTGATGTACTTTGCTGAGATGTTAATTAGTCTCTCAAGTGAACATGATTATTCAGTAGCCCGACTTGAGGTTGATCTGGGAGATCCTTGCTAACACCTACCCCTAATTCATCAAAAAAACCCAGATGGTCTTATCATCATCTGAATGCTGCTGTGGAGGATCTCAGTGTGCGTAAATTGTCAGATTTTTCAGCATTACAACAGCGATTGTATTAAAAAAACACATTGCTGTGAAGGGCTTTGGAACTTCCGATGATCATAAAAGACATTAAGTTATATATAAAAAAAGTTAGTGTTTTCTTCCTTTAGTTGGGCCCAAACTGAGAGGAGCAAAAGTTTTGTATTGCAACAATAATGCAGGGCTGTAGGAAGAGGGCGCGAGTGTCCTTTGCAGAGGCCGAATCGCACAGCTCCAGGCACAGGCAATCGCATCTCCCAATTTATTAATCTTTAAAACTCAACCTTAACATTAACCCCTACTTCTCGCGTTCAATTTCTCAAACACATTTGCACTGAATGTTCAGATCATGTGGACATATTGTAATAAATTGCAGAAGAAACCTCCATCAAGCAGCGAAATCTTGAAAGAGAGCCGGTATTTCATCTGCCTTGTGCTTTGTATACTGTGTTAAGCAGATTGTTAAAACGTACGGGTATAATGAAGAGCCTAGAGGTCAAGAAACTATGATGAGGAAGTGCCAACAGCACCGCCTCCCCCCCCCCCCCCCCAAACAAACAATGCCCTTTCCCATTCGCTCTCTTGAGGGAGCGACGTCGGCTCTACCACGTGTATTTGTGGGGGTGGGGAAAAGGGTCAGGGCAATGCGAGTGCCGCTTGGGTTTGTTTGAAAGGAGCTAGTTGGGCAGCGCCGTGCCGCGCGATGTGAGATTGTTGTTCATCCCCGCTTGGTGTTTTCCAAACTAAAATAATAACAACTCGGGACAAGCCGGATTGAAGCCAAACCGGAGACTTACGCCGCCAGAATAAACTGCTGTATTTTGCAATCTCTTTGGGGTTTTTTTTTGCGGTAAGATTGTTGTGCTTTATTTGTTTTATATAAGTTTCTGATCACTGAAAGACAAAACAAAAGTAAAGCATTCATTTGGATCGGTCAGCTTGTCTGTGCTGTGGATTGAAAGGCTATTATTGTAATTCCTGTTAAATGTGGAATCTTCGCGGTACCAGACGGGCGAGATGGCTGATTCACAGTTTGGAAGCGATGTGTTGATGAAGCATTTATTGGTGGATGTCTCCTCTACCCACCGCTCTCCTCCTTGAATGAACAAAATAACCTCGAGATTGGGAACATTTTAACTCCCGATCGATTCGCTTTTCGGGAACTCTCTTGATACCTCTTGAATTAAATAACCTTTCTGCATCTTGTCTGAAGCTATGTTAGTGCACTTTGCAACCTAAAATACTCGGGAGTCGAGTAGCTTTTCACCAGTTTAAAGAAGTGAATCCTATAACATGCAAACTTATAAGGTACACGATTTTCCGATTATTTTTTGTTAGTTATAAATGTTTATACCGACCCCGAAATGTTGTTAGCCATTTTAACCCGTGATTTGTAAATAAAAATGGTCATACATATTCATGACCAGCACATCGGCAATGGGTATAATATTTCGAGTTGCAAGTCGATAATGCTTTGTCGAAGATTGTGGAGAAAATAAGGCTCTCTATTGGCATTGTTTCTGCTGACTTCTAACAGACTGGAGAATACTGAGCATTCTTGGCAAACTTTGGGAGCGAAGCACCTCAGGCGTTGATTTATTTTACAACGTCTGAAGCACTGATCCCCCTTTATAAATTGGAATAGAACTTGCAAAATCATTCCTAGATTGGTTTCTGGCAACACATTTCTTCCACGTGCTTGGTTTTGCCAAACTTGCCCCATTTCCCGTAACGGCAATTAATGTTCTGAGAAGCACAGCCATTGTCTTCTTCTTTGTGGTACCATTTGAATTTTATGGTGACATGAAAGAAAATACTGACTGCTAACACTCTGATGAATACTTTGGAGGATTCTGTTGGTACGGTAATTTGACAATATTATCTGGCTAATATCGCCTGTATGATCTGAGGACTGTTGACAAGTGCAACTGAATTTTTGTTTGCACCATTTAAATGTATATCCTTGAATTTTAGTTAGCGCCTTTTAAACTATTACTTTTAAATTAAAGCTATTATTGAGCCGATTACATGTTTTTTTAGTAGAAACCAATTATTTACATTCAAATATATTTTCTTTCTTGATTCTTTAAATATTTTGAGCAAACAGTGCACCCAATGTGGGCACTCAATAAGTTATTATAAACAGTTTAGCTCAAATGAATGGGTTTGAAATGTATTGACAACAGTGGTATAGCCAATTATGGCTCTGTCTTCGGTAGAGAAATCTTACTGAACTGACCTTATTGTTCTGCTTCAAATATTTACTCATTTTCCTTTGAAAAGTGCAGTGATCTTGATTTCAATGCTGCCCACGCCATGCACCTCTGCACCAACAGCCATCTGAAGGTAATTTAAAAAAAACTCTCCGCTCACTCTTCATGACATTTTTTAATTGATGATTTATCTTCAGACTATCTAGCAAAGGAAATAGCCATTGAAACATAGAAACATAGAAGATAGAAGCAGGTGGAGGCCATTTGGCCCTTTAAGCCTGCTCTGCCATTCATTAAAATCATGGTTGATCATCCAATAGCCTAATTCTATCTTTTCCCCATAACCTTTAATCTCATTTTCCCCAAGTGCCATATCCAGCCGCCTCTTGAATACATTCAGCATCAACTACTTCCTGTGGTAATGAATTCCACAGATCCACCATTCATTGGCTGAGAAAATGTTTTCCCACCTCTGTCCTAAATGGTCTACTTTGAATCCTGAAACTGTGACCATTGGTCCTGGACTCCTCCACCATTGGGAACATCCTTCCTGCATCGATCCTGTCTAGATCTGTTAGAATTTTATACATTTCTATGAGATCCCTGCTCATTTGTCTGAACTCCAGCGAAACAATTCTAACCTAGTCAATCTCTCTTCATATATTATCCTGCCAAACCTGGAATCTTTTGCTGTACTCCCTTGAAAGCAAGAATATTCTCCCTCAGAAAAGGAGACCAAAACTGCACACAATACTCTAGCTGTGGCCTTTCAAAGGGACAACACATCCTGCTCCTGTACTCAAAATCTCTCACAATGAAGGCCAACGTGTCATTTGCCTTCTTCTTCCTGCTGTACCTGCATGTTTGCCTTCAGTGCCTGGTGCACAAGGGCACCCAGGTCTCACTGCACACTCCCCTCTCCCAATTTACAGCCATTCAGGTAATAATCTTCCTTTTTGTTTTTACTTCCAGAGTGAATAACCTCACACTTATCCAACTTATGCTGCATCTGCCATTGATTAGCCTATTCACCCAGCCTGTCTAGATCATTCTAAAGGATCTCTGCATCCTCATCACAGTTCACTCTCCATCCAACTTAGTATAATTTGCAGACATTAAATATTACATTTTGTTTCCTCATTCAAATTATTAACATATATTGTGAATAGCTGAGTCCCAGCACTGATTCCTGTGGCACCCCACGAGTTACTGCCTGCCAATTTGGAAAGCACACATTAATTTCTACTCTTTGTTTCCTCTCTGCCTACCAGTTTTCTATCCATCTCAATACATTTCTCCAATTCCACATGCTTTCATCTTGCACGATAATCTATTGTGCACGATTTTATCAAACACATTCTGAAAGTCCAAATATACCACATCTTCTGGTTCCCCTTGTCAACTCTACTAGTTATGTCTTCAAATAATTCCAACAGATTTGTGAAGCATGATTTCCCCTTCATAAACCTAGGATGATTCTGTGGGATCTTGCCACTGCTTTTTAAATGCTCTGCTCTAAAGTCCTTGATAATAGATTTGAGAACTTTCCTCACTACTGATGTTAAGCTTGCTGTTCTATAATTCCCTGTTTTCTTTCTACCTCTCTTTTTGAATATTGGAGTGAATTCGCTACCCTCCAATCTGCAAGGACTATTCCAGACTCTATAGCATCCACTGTTTCTAGAGCCATTTCCTTAAAAACTCTGGAATGTAGATTATCAGTCCCTGGGGATTTATCCGCCTTCAATCCCATCAACTTTCCCAATACTATTTCTCTACTAATATTGATTTTGCTCAGATCTTCCGTCTCAGTAAATCTTGCATTTTCCAACATATCTGGCATCTAATTTGTGTCCTCTTTTGTGAAGACAGAACCAAAATATGTATTCAGTTGTTCGACCATTTCTTTGTCCTCTATTATACATTCTCCTGTTTCTGTCTGTAGGGGCCATATATTTGTCTTCACCAATCTCTTTCTCTCCACTTGTTGATAGAAACTCTTAGTGTCAGTCTTTAAGTTTCCTGCAAGTTTACTTTTGTACTATATTTTCCCCTTCTTAATCAATCTCTTGGTCCTTCTTTGCTGAATTTTAAACTGCTCCCCAATCCTCAGCCCTATTATTTTTCTTTACCAAAGTGTATACTTCTTCTTTGGATTGGATACTGTCTCTACTTTCCTTTGTAAGCCTTGGATTGGCCCTCTTACTCATTTTGTTTTTTACCAGACAGGAATAAACAGTTGCTGCAGTTCCCAAAAGAATTCCTTGAATGTTTACCATTGTCTATCTACTGTCATCCCTTTAAGTAACTCTCTCCAATCTATCAAGGCCAACTCACACCTCTTATCCTCATAGTTTCCTTTATTAAGATTCAGTATCCTAGTCTGCGAATCAACTACTCCACTCTCCATCTTGATAAAAAATTCTATCATATTATGGTCACTCATCCCCAAGGGGTCTTGTACAGCTAGATTGGCAATAATTCTCTTCTCATTACAAAGTACCCAGACTAAGATATCCTACTCTCTAGATGCTTCCTCCAAACTTTGGTCAAAAAAACCATCCCATATACACTCGAAGAATTCCTCCTCTATAGCATTGTGGCTAATTTGATTTGCCCAATCTACGTGCAGATTAAAATCACCTATGATCATTGATTTTTTTTTAATCACATGCATCACAAATTTCATGTTTAATGTTATTCGTAACATCACCACTGCAGTTTGGGGGTCTATATATGACATCCACTAATGTTTTTTGCTCCATGGGTATATCTTAACTTTACTTGTACAAACTTCACGTTGTCAGAGCCAATATTCTTTCTCACTATTGTGTTAATTTTCTCTTTAGCAACTCCACCACCTTTTCCTTTATACTGGTCCTTCCTAAATATTGAATATGCTGGGACATCAATTCCCACCCCAGGTCACCTTGCAGCCATGTCTCTATAATCCCAGTTATATCGTATCTGTTTTTATCTATCTGTGCGATGAGTTCATTCACTTTTTGCAAATGCTCCATGCAGTAAGGTACAGAGCCTTTAAGCTTGCCTTTTTAACATTGTTTCTCTTGATACCAGTATTTTTTCCTATATCCCTGTTTGAACTTTGTCCATGGTTTCTCTGCTTATCGCTTTTCTAATTCCTTTTTCCACCTTTTTTTTGTCCTTGCTCCCTCCTCTTCTGACTCCTTGCATAGGTACCCATCCCATAGCATATTAGTTAAACCCTCCCCAACGGCTCTAGCAAACAGTCCCCCTAGGACATCAGTCCCAGTCCTACTCAAGTGTAACCTGTCCAATTTGTACAGGTTTCATCTCCCTCAGAACTGGCCACAATGCCCGAGGAATCTGAAACCTTCCTCCTGACAGCATCTGTTCAGCCACATATTTATCCATAATCTCCTGTCATTTCTAGTCTGACTAGCACGTCACACCAGTAATCCTGAGATCACTACCTTTAAGGTCTGATTTCATAACTTTCTTCCTAGCTACCTGTATTTTGCTTTTAAGACTTCATCCCCTTTTTTTACTGTTTTATATCACTTGTACCAACGTGTACTACGACCACTGGCTGTTCGCCCTCCCCCTTCAGAATGTCCCACTGCCCCTTCGAGACAACCTTGACCTCGCATCAAGGAGGCAACATACCTCCTTTGTTGCCACATTTGTGGCCACAGAAATGCCTATCTATTCCCCTTACAATTGAATCCCCTATAACTATTGCACTGGGACACTTTTTACCCCTTTCCTCTGCAGCAGAACAAGCCTTGGTGCAATGAATTTGACTGCTGCTGCTGCTTCCCCCAGAGAGGTCATTCCCCTCAACAGCAGTCTTTTCCTACTCACCATCAAAACTCTCATTTAAAAAAGAAATCCCCACTTAGCCTTCTTTGCTTCATTGGAAATAATCCCAGCATTTTAGAAAAATTACAGCACAAACAGGCCCTTCGGCCCACAAGTTGCACCGTTGATATCCCTACTTACTAGACTTACCTATAACCCTCAATTCTATTAAATCCCATGTACTCATCCAGAAGTCTCTTAAAAATCCTATTGAATTTGCCTCCACCACCACTGACAGCAGCCGATTCAACTCACCCACTATATCTGAGTGAAAAATTTACCCCCGATATCTCCTCTGTACCTACTCCCCAGCACCTTAAAACTGTGTCCATTCAGCAACTATTCCAGCCCTGGGAAAAAGCCTCTGAGAATCCATCCAATCTATACCTCTCAACATCTTGTACACCTCTATCAGGTCACCTCTCATCCTTCGTCTCTCAAAGAGAAAAGACTGAGCTCCCTCAACCTATCCTCATAAGCATGCTACCATTCCAGGCTACATCCTTATAAATCTCCTCGGCATCCTTTCAATAGCTTCCACATCCTTCCTGTAATGAGGCGACCAGAACTGAGCCCAGTCTCCAAGAGGGGTCTTACCAGGGTCTTATAAAGCTGCAGCATTATCTCCCGACTCCGAAACTCAATCCCTCGATTGATGAAGGCCAATACACCATACGCCTTCTTAACCACATCCTCTACCTGGGAGGCCAATTTAAGAGTTCTATGGACCTGGACCCCTCGGTCCTTCTGATCCTCTACACTGCTAGGATTCTTACCCTTGATATTATACTCCTTCATCCCATTTGACCTGCCAAAATGGACCACTACACATTTATCCGGTTTAAAGTCTCTCTGACACTTCTTCACCCAGCCTTGCATTCTATCTATATTACGCTGCAACTTCTAGCATCCCTCCAAACTATCCACAACACCACCAACCTTCATGTCATCAGCAAACTTTCCAACGCATCCCTCCACTTCCTCATCCAGGTCATTTATGAAAATTATACACAGCAGAGGTCCCACAACAGATCCCTGGGGCACTCCACTGGTGACTGACCTCCATGCAGAAAAAGACGCATCCACAACCACTCTCTGCCTTCTGCGGGCAAGTCAGTTCTGGATTCACAAGGCAACAGCCCCTTGGATCCCATGCCCCCTCACTTTCTTAAGAAGTCTTGTGTGGGGGATCTTATCAAACGCCTTGCTGAAGTCCACATAAATCACATCTACCGCTTTTCTTTCGTCAATATACTTAGTCACATTTTCGAAGAATTCACCCAGGCTCGTAAGGTACGATCTGCCTTTGACAAAGCCGTGCTGACTACTATTGAGCATACTAAACTTGTCTAAATGTCCATAAATCCTGTTCCTCAGAATTTTCTCCATCAACTTACCAATTATTGATGTTAGACTCACCAGTCGGTAATTTCCTAGGCTATCGCTATTACCTTTCTTGAATGTAGGAACCACATTCGCAATCCTGCAATCATCCGGAACCTCTCCATTGATGACACAAAGATCATCGCCAGAGATTCTGCAATCTCTTCCCTGGCCTCCCACAGTAACCTGGAGTACATCCCATCTAGTCCCGGTGATTTATCTACTTTGATGCTATTCAAAACTTCCAACACATCCTCTTTCTTAATGTCCACATACTCAATCTTTTTAGACCGTCGCAAGCCTGCAGTACAACCACCCAGATCTTTTTCCACCGTGAATACCGAGGTAAAAAGTATTCATTAAGCACCTCTGCTATTTCTACTAGTTCTGTACAAATGTTCTCATCTTCACATTTCATAGTTCCTATTCCTTCACATCTCATCCTTTTACTCTTCACATTGTAGAATGCATTAGGGTTCTCCTTAACCTTACCTGCCAAAATCTTCTCATGACTTCTCCTGGCTTTCCTAATTTCCTTCTTAAGTTCCTTCCTATAAGTCGTATACTTCTGTAGATCCCTACCATCTCCTAGTTCTCTGAACCTTTTGTGCGCTTTAGTTTTCTTTTTGACTAGGTTCATTGCAACTTTTGTGCACCATGGTTCCCACAACCTATCAAAACCTCCCTGTTCATTGGAATGTTGTCATGCAGAACTCTAGACAAACATTCCTTGAAAATCTGCCACCTTACTTCGGTACTTTTTTCCGAGAATACTCCTTCCAATTTATTCGTCTAATTTCCTTCCTGATGGCTTCATATTTCCCCTTACTCCAGATAAACACTTTCCTAACTTGCCTGATCCTATCTTTTTCCAATGCTAGCGTAAAGATGGAGTTATGATCACTATCATACTGAGAGATCCGACACCTGTTCAGGTTCATTAGCCAGTACCAGATGGAGTACAGAGTCTCCTCTTGTCGGCTTATCCACATACAGTGTCAGGAAACCCTCCTGAACACACCTAACAAACTCCTCCCCATCTGAACCCCTTACCATAGGGATGGTCGAATCAATGTTTGGGAAATTAAAGTTTCCCATCATGACAACTCTACATATCTCCAGCATCTGTTTCCCTATCTGCTCTTCAACATCCTTGTTACTATTGGGCGGCCTATAGAAAACATCCAGCAAAGTTATCGACCCTTTCCTGTTCTGAACTTCCTCCCAGAGTGACTCCATAGACAATCCCTGCACGACCTCCATCTTCTCTACACCTGTGACACTATCCCTGATCAACAGTACCGTTCCCCCACCTCTTTTGTCTCCCGCTCTGTCCTTTCTGAAACATCTGACACCTAGCACCTGAAGTATCCAGTCCTGTCCCTGAGACATCCAAATCTCTGAAATGGCCACCATATCACATTTCCAAGCAGTGATCCACGCTCTAAGCTCATCCATTTTATTCACCACACTCCTGGCATTAAAATAGACACATCTCAAACCTTTGGTCTTAGTGCTCCCCTTCTCCATCCCCCTTCTATCCTCATTCTTACTCTGTCTATAATCCTTCTCTATTTGTAAGCTAACCTGCTCGCTCCCAGTCATCTCATCTCGATTTCACCTCCCCCTCTCCCAGCAACCTTTCCAGTTTAAAGTCTCCCCAGTAGCCTTTGCTAACCTTCCCGCCAGGATATTGGTCCCCTTGGGAATTCAAGTGCCACCCATCTTTTTTGTACAGGTCACACCTGCCCCAAAAGAGGTCCCAGTGATCCAAGAACTTGAATCTCTGCCTATTGCTCCAGTCCCTCAGCCAAGCATTCATCCTCCACCTCATTCCATTCCTGCTGTCACTTTCCCGTGGCACAGGCATCAATCCCAAGATTACCATCTTTGCGTTCCTCCTTCTGAACTTTCTACCTAACTCTCTAAACTCTCTTTTCATGACCCCTTTCCTCTTCCTAACTATGTCAGTGGTACCAATATGTACCATTACTTCTGGCTCCTCTCCCTTCAACCTCAGGATTTCTGGGACGTGACCAGAGACATCCCAGATCCTGGCACTAGGGAGGCAAACCCTCACTCCCATCTGCCTCTGCAAAATCGCCTGTCCGATCTCCTCACTATAGAGTCCCTGATGAATACAGCCTTCCTCCTCCTTCCTTAGCCCTTTGAGTTACAGGGTCAAAATTTGCTCCAGCCACTGCTGGTTCCCCCAGGTGAGGTGTTCCCCCCGCTCCCCCCCCTCGCCACCCAGCAGTAATAATGTAGAGATGCTTCCAGCAGTATTCAGATAGGAGTACATATTGTGAAGGGGCACATCCACTGAGGTGCTTTCTTTCACCCGAGCTTTCCCCTTCCTGACCATTACCCACTTGTTTGCCTCCTGTGGCCTTGGTATGACCACCTGCTGGTAGCTCCTGTCTCTTGCCTCCTCATTTTCCCTAACCATACGAAGATCCTCGAACTGCAGTTCCAGTTCTCTAACACGGTCCCGTAGAAACTGCAGCTCGACACACGCAGCACACCTCACACTCATAATTTCCCTTTTTTTAAGGAACACAGAAAAAAGTAATTAAAATTAAACTTACCCTGCCTCGCCTTTTTCACCTGAGCCCAATGATCCAAAGCCCTTTAGCTCACTGCTCCCAGCTCACTCTGCGCCCACTCTCAACGCTGCCCACTGTACAGAATGGCCTGCTCTTTAAATCTCCCATCACTACTGGCTGACGTCAGACACCTGCACAGCCTCAAGGAAAAAAACTCAACCTCCCAGAATCCCCTGCGGCCAACTTCTGCTTCCCTTAGTTTAAATCTTGAAAAGAAAAACCTGTGAGAAAAGAACGGAATAAATAAATAAATAAGACACTAGTACTTTGGGTATTCTCGGCATTCCAGCTAAGAACCTCTCTGTCCTGCTCCATCAAACGATGAGTTGCCAAACATATATTGGAAGACAAGTTTTCATTTTATTTTTCCAAGTAAGGATATTTTTTATGTGCATATCCTATTAAGATGGATTCTACAGTCTAAATAATTTCAATCTAAGATTTAGTTTTTTCCAAACACATCACAGTGAAGCGTGAGTAAGATGATTATGGAAGAAGAAGTTGCCATGTAAAAATGCCTGTGACCTGGTATATCATTGGGTTGCTTGATACTTAGCAGTGCACCATAGCAACAGTGACTGACTCACTGAATATGATATTGCTTTGTATTGGCGTTAAGTGCTCACATTTAATATTTTTGTTGAATAGAAATAAATTGCTGTTTGTTATAATGCTTAATTATTGGCACCTCATTGTTTATCTGAAAATATTAACAGCAAATTTTATCTTCAATGGAATAAGAATTCATGGTTTTTAAATATTTTAAATGTGATGTTTTAAAGTACAATTTTCAACAACTTAGATTTTTTTTCAGCTTTTCCTGCCAATGTTTTCCTGTCCTTTCTCTTGGGAACATATTTCAGAAAAGAGTCAATATTTTCACAAGTCTCAGTTGATTTCTGATATCTCACCTAAGTGTTCATTAGCTATTTGAATCTTCATGAGTGTCCACGACTATTGAACATCACAACAGAGCCTGTTCATGTGATGCTCCAATGTCGATCTATGGCAGAGTTAGCTGCTAATCATCAGAGGGAAACGAAATTCACCAAGAATCTGGTCAATACCAGTCTGAAATGATCTTACTCAGTATAGCCATTGTGAGGCTAAGCTGGAAGCTCACTGCTGAATTACTTGTTTGCTAAATCATTGACAAATGATGGTCAATATTTATGCAGTTAATTAAATATGTGACGATTTATACATCACATTACTCAACATAACTTTTGTCATAAGTTTTAGCTAAACTGCATTTTTTTGAACACTTCAATATCCTCAATCATAGGATTGCAATGGACATGCCACGTACCACATTGGACAATGAACATGCAATTTTGAAACTCTTGTTTGTTATAACTTATGTCGTGAATGATAAGTTAATAATGGGATTGTACATGTTGTACAGAACCAAATAGACCACCACGTTCTGGCTTTTGCAGAGAAGTCAGCTGAAGTAGTAGTGGAAGACTATGGTTGGTATCAATGTTAGGTTAGGAAGGAAAAGAAATCTGCGCTAGACCTTTTTTTGCTGCATGAAAGCACAGTGTTTTGTTTCTGGGCAAGTAATCCAGAGCCCGAGGCTAAGTACCTGGAGACATGAAATCGATTTCTGTCATGACAGTAGGGAAATTGAAATTAAATTATTTAAATAAGTATGGACAAGAAAACTAATTTCAGGAATGGTGACCATGGAACTACCAGATTGTCATAACACGTTCATTAATACATTTTTGAGGAAGGAAATCTACTGCTTTACCTGGCTTATATGTGACTTCAGACCCCTAGGAATGCAATTGACACTTTACTCACTTTGAGACTGCTTGAAAAGCCACTTGATTGTTATGAAGATAATTAAGGATCGGCAATAAATGCTGACCTAGTCAAACAACATCGACATCCTATGAATAAATTAAAAAAAAACAATTGTGTCAATATAGGAAAGCAACAGCCTGAAGTTAAAATTCCATTGAAGTGTAATAATCTAGCAGCCTAATTAAGATCGAGCGCAAAATTAAGAATGTTGCTCAAAAACTTTGTTTCCCCCAAAAATTAATGTTCTTATTGATGTGGATGCTTGTGCTCTGAGTCCTATTGGAAGAACAAGTTGATTCCATGTCTCATTTATTATATTCTAGTGATGGTATCATGTCTTATTGGAAAACAAAGACAAACCAGCAATTGCTGACAAATACCACCCTTCTGTCATGCACTTTGGGGATACTAGAGAAAAAGTACTAAATGAGAAATTGCACCAGATCTGAGCTTTAACTCTCGATCGGTTACTGGTTAGGCTCCAAAGCAATGAACAGATGAAACAAAATGTTCATCAAATTGTCCAGAAACGAAGCGAGCAGCTTCTTAAATTGAAATAGTAGCCAATTACATTTTATAGAGCTTTTGGCAAGTTGCAACATTTGCTTCTGAAGCCGTAGTTGTTGAGATTTTAACAGGATGCAACAACATAATTACAGGAAGAGGATCTTTGTTTTATAAAACAAGAGGAGGAGCAATTTGTATCTGCATTTCATTGATGACATGATGCATGCAATTACAAATACCATTGTTTCCTTTGCTGATGGCACTGCTTTAATACAAAGGTTAACTGCACTGAGAGAAATGTCTGCTCAGAATTACTGTCAGAGAAGATCAAATCAATGGGGTCAATTTTATGAATGTGGCTGTGTTTTTTTTGATAAGGATTTCTAATTTTCTTGGTTCTTTGTGAATCAGACTTTTGTAAAATAAGATTAATCATTGGTTGCTGGAAGTGTCCTTTTAAAATCAATGAAATCTATGACTTTCCCATTGTCTTCCCAGTATAGTCACTGCTGTTTGGAAATTAGAGATATCTCTAGGCTTTAATGCACAGAAAATCATGAGAAAAGAAAACAGAATTGCTCTGGATAGTAATACCCCTGATGATGATGTAATTACTACCTTGTATCTTTGTGTTTTAGCTTAATGTGATGTTACCTGACAGTGACTCTACTGTTAGACACAATTACGATCAGTTTTTGTGACAGTAGTCATTTTTGTAGTTACCTATAATTCTGTTGCTGGTCATTACCAAGATTGCAATTACAGTGTGGATGTTTACTGAAATTCTTTTGCATTAGTAGTTATAATTTTCCATTTCATACCTCTTCTGTTGTTTATTAAATGAAAGGTCTCCTTTTTTTATTACTCCAGATATTCTTCCCACAAGGAGTGCTGTTCCAGAAAAGGGAAGGAAACTTCAAAATGTAATTATTAATCCTTGGATATCTTAAAATAAGCATATTTTTTGTTGAGGAATGATTGTGTGACTTACGTGAATTAATAACCTTAACCATGTCGTCACAGTTTGCTTCCCTAAGAAGTGGATTACGTCTCAATGCAAATCAAAATTAGGGCTAGGGTGATATTATTGTGTCAGGCATCAATGAAGCAATATTTAGTATTATATGGAGCTAGAATTTCCAACCTAGCATTTATATTTTGACCTTGCAGTTGTTGCATACCATTACCATTCATGTCATATCCTGCTTAGTTGAAGAATAGGGTAGGAAAGCCAATAGGAGAAAGAAAGTGAATTACCACTGGTGTTCTGAGTAATGTGTTTTATTTAGCAGTTGCGTCGTGATATGAAGTATTTACAATTTTGACATTTATTTGAAATTCAGTATACCATTTTTGTTCCTTTTGTGAATTAAAATTGTGTTCATATGGTCTTTTGATTACTCTTCTTCTGAATAGTTTAATATTTTCTTGTATTTACTTCATTAGCTAATTAATTGCTTTGAAGTTACAATCATTTCTAAGCACATTGGCCTCACTGATTTAAGTTGGCCTTTATTCCCACTCAATCTGTAGTTTTCTTCAGCCATTCTTGTTTCTACTTTATTGTTTTCAATGTGAGAATCACTTGTTATGGTCGAGCATCCAGTTCAATCCCAAAGTTCATTTTCTGCATTATACAAATATTCTTGGCCTTCATTTAGAGTTACTTCAAGAACCCATGAAAGTGATTTTGGTGCCATACCAATCAATTTAGTTTGTAGATCAAAGCTGGAGAGATCTGAAAAGTGAGACAGCAATGAATCTGAACAAATGGATGCAGATTTTACCATCAGCAGTGAAGCGATAACACATACTATTGCCCTTTTAGGATACTATCCAAAAAATCTGGCAATTTCTCTGATGTAGATTTTCCCTTTCTTGAGGTCAGATAGAATCTGGTACAAGCCAAAAGAATCTCCAGACATCCGGCAACAATGATGACATCAAATAGAGTAATCATATTTAAGTATTCTCACAGATTGTAAACCAAAGAGTAAAATTCTGTGATTATCCTGCAGTTTTAATTAAATTTTACGGAGCATCAAATAAGGTGGAAGCTATTAGGGGGAATTTTCCCATCCTGCCCACTAATCGTAGCCGGGGGTGCAGGCATGTTGACTCAGGATGGGGAAAATCCCACCCATAATTTTTAATTTATGAAGGAGAAATTTGATATTCCAAAAACATAAAATTAACTTTATGTGGCCAGAGAAGGTTTACAGCAGTAATTTTGAATCCAGCACAAAGTTCAAAAACCCAACTAAGCAATATTGAACGAAGTATAACTTTTTCTAGAGTTTTTACAGCAATATTATTAACATAAAAAGGTAAGTTGTCATCAGTTCTATAATTTCTTCTTGATTGCAGTTCACGGTGAATTTAATAGTGCACCTATCATGAATCACTGACGGCAATGTCCAAATTTCCATGTTTAACAACACTTGTACAGACTCCAGAAACTGCTGCTAGTTTCAGAGGAATAATGAGTTAGTGTGACGTGCAATAATGTTGATGGAACACATTCAGTTCCTGTAGAAGATGAGTTAGTTCTTTGGGTCCACCCATTGTGATACTATGGCTTCATTGAACCATGATTGGTAAACCTCAGAAAACCAGGGATGCACTAAGAGGGAAGGGAATGATGACAGTACTTTTTGGTATGAGTGTTTGAATAATTTTAGTATTGAGTTCAAGATCTGTAGAAAATTGATAACTTCAGGTGCACTAATGAAATGGAATAAATTAAAGAAAGTTTATGATTGAATGCAAAAAGAGGTAATCAGGATCCTAATGAAAGATGCTTGAAAGATTAATCTGAGTAAAGCATATAGAAGTGAAAAAATAATTTAGTCAGAACCAAAACCAAGGATAGCCGTTGAAAGTGAGCTGTTGGACAGAACTGGAAAAAAATTAATTCTTAAAAAGAGACTGACAGTGCATAAGCTATGATGTTGCAAGGTAGAGTGTTAAGGCCAATTCCTTGCTGAAATATTTTGCCAAAACAAAAATGACTTCTGTAGGTCAAAAATATCCAAAGTAAAATCCTTCTGATGATTTTTATGACTTCTTTAGCTTAGAACAACAAGTCTAGACATTAAGGATTTGTGCATGAAGTGGTTTCATGGAGAATCGGAATACTGGCTAAAGTTCAAGGGCTCCATGCATTTTACTGTAAGTCCATGCATAGAACCTGTATTGGTGAACACGAGGAATCTAATTCTAACATGCCCACTTGTATGGAGTTAAAATCACCCAAAGATTCTAGCGTGATAAATGTTCAAAATTATTGTGAAGTGGAGCCCATCCACAACCTTATCAATGAATTAGGTGTGATTACAAAAGCCTGAGATTTTGTGCACAGCTCCTTCCATGTTGGCTGACAAGAATAGTATAACTGCTGATCAAGCTTCGAATTTATGGAATCCCTACAAAGCAGAAGAGGCCATCTCGCCCATTGGGTCTGCACCAGTTCTCTGAAAGAGTTTCTCCCCTGCCTTATCCTTGTAATCTCACACATTTACCACGACTAATCTATCTAACCTACTCACCTTGGAACATGAAAGGACAATCTGGCATGTCCAATCCACATAACCTGCATATCTTTTGACTGTGGGAGGAAATCAGAGCACCGGAGGAAACCCATGCAGACATGGAAAAATATGCAAACTTCACACAGACAATCATGCAATGCCGGAATTGACCCGGGGTCCTGGAGCTGTGAGGCAGCAGTGCCAACCAGTGTACCGCATTCTCAAAACTGTACTTTAATCGGTAGGCTATTGAAATGCTCAGTTGCCTCCAGACTATGTTTCTACAACTCTCCCTGGAATCTTTTTAGTTTAGTTCTGTACTATCCATTCTTAGTGTCTGTGACTTTCCACCATCAAACACATCTCTCCCTGTTATATCCTGCTTGGCCCAAATTATTTTCAATTCCTTTCAAAATAATCTGGCATCAATCACATTTGCAAACTGTTCCTTTTTGTTTGTTACGAATTTATTGCACAAAAAGTCTGGCAAATTCACTTTTCTAATGGGTGAGTCAATATCCCAACTTCAGAAGGTTGCGCACTCCTGCTATAGAATGGTTAATAGAACATAGAACATTACAGCACAGAATAGGCCCTTCGGCCTTCGATGTTGCGCCGACCAATTAGGAAAAAGCAATGACCCTCTAACCTAAACCATTCCCTTTTCGTCCATAAACTTATCTACTAACCTCTTAAACGCCACCAAACTTGGCGCATCTACAACTGACGCAGGCAGGGCATTCCATACCCTTACCACCCTCTGGGTAAAGAACCTACCTCTGACATCTGTCCTATAACCACCACCCCTTAATTTAATGTGGTTAATGTGAGAAAAAGATAGGAAATCTTCTGGCATGCTCTGAATAATGCAATCTGTGATTTAGGAAAGATATACTGAAGACTCTGACACTATGACCGGAATTCTTCCAGAAAAATTCAAAGTATCGAACTGGTATGAAATCTGGAGTAATTCATGCTGTTTTTTTCAGTAGGAGTTTGGAGAAAAATCTTCCACACTCTGTGCACTACAGAAGCCACCCGCGTGAATATTATTAAAAACCAGGAGATGGGGCCTATTCCCACCAGAAAGACTGAAATCAGCGTGCTGAGCGGGCCGTTGTGCATATGCTGAACTGTCAGTGCCGAGATCGGCGCGTGTGCAATGGCCCCGCACTGATGGCCTCCCGATTGCTGGCCAGCCCTGCAGCCCCTGCAACACCACTCTCTGCATCCCCATGGCCCGATTATGGACCTCTACCATTCCTGTTCCCATCTCCAACTCTCCACCTCCCGGCCTATCGTTCCAATCCCCTCCCCACCAATTTTTTTTCCAAGGGAAACAATTGTTGGCCCTCCTCCTGCCCCCACCAATCTCTTTGCAGAGTGGCAGCAGGACCCTCATCCCACCAATCGCCCCCTAGGCTACCCCCCCTTAGTCCCTTTCCTATATGCCCCACCCTCTTGGCTCTACCCCATGCCTAGTGGGTAGTGCCAAGGTGGCCTGGGCATTGGCACTTTGCTCCTGGGGCAGTGCCAGGGGTACAGGCTGGCATTGCCAGGGTGCAAATACTCAGGGGGCCCCACACCTCCTGACACTGAGATCCTGATTGCTTCCCCCTCCACTTCAATGGAGTTGTATAGTTAGCTCCCCAAAGTGGGATGCTACTCTAAAACCTGCTGGAGTGAAACATTCTGGCAGGGGAGGAGATGCCTAGTGGCCCAGAGACATCATTCCCAGGTCCGCGAAACACATTTAAATAACATTAAAATCCCCCTTGCAACTCCACGCCCACTTCCGGCTTGCAACTACCGCTGCCATAAATCTGACACTGGCTGGATGCCCAGCACAGATCGTGTTAATCCGGCCCCACTGAAATCTCCTGGTTTGCTGCATTAATTTATTAATTGCTCCCTATGTTATCATTCATTCTTAGACGTTTCTAATCAGCTGATTTTGAGCGAGCTTTGGACTGAAACCATGTTGCATCATACCACCTTGGTAAATTTGGGAACTCACACAAATCACATCTGACAATTTACTTTGAGTTTAAAGATAGAATTGAATTATTTAGATACTTGACTACAAGTTTCATTTATGCAGATAAAAAAAGGAAAGCAGTTTTGTTACCACTTCATACTGACTCATTCTAAGATCTCAATAATGTCACATTTTCATCATTGCTTTCATGCCTCTAAAGACATGTCATATTTTGAACTTCCACTCAATAATTTTAAACAAACAAGTTGTTAAAATGGTTGCTCTAAATCATGTGAGTTTTAATATTTGAACTGCAGACTATATCAAGCCTCTGATTAAATAGAGACATAGATAAGGCTACCTCACTGTCGTCTGTGGAATTCATATATCCCATTGTTTCAGGATGAGCCTCAACTTCTAAAGACCATGGAGTTTCCAGGTCGCTTGTCTCCTGCACTTTTCCTTTTCTGTGCACATGGCTGTAATGGTTGATGGGAATACATAATGTGGAAATATTGGCATTGGATGGGGTAAACACAGTGAAACTTCTTATGATGGGAATACGTGAAGACAAGAGGTTAGGTACCACTTGACATGCCTCTAACTCTGCACTGTGTCTGCAGGACATGATGTACAGATGCCGGCGTTGGATTGGGGTGGTAAGAACTCAGTAAGAATTTAGCAACACCAATTTATAATCCAACCGATTTATTTGATAGTAAAAACGCGAGCTTTCGACTCCTGTGTCTTCTTCAGGCAAATGCAGTGTTCTGGTCTGCAATGGATAGCTATAGATTAGCCAGGAGGGAGCTAAAGAGTGAATTGAGGAGAGCGAAGAGAGGACACGAGAAGACTTTGGCTGATAGGATTAAGGAGAATCCTAAAGCTTTCTTTAGATATGTTAAGAATATAAGATTGGTTAGGGCAAGATTAGGGCCAGTCATAGACAGCAGTGGGAAGTTGTGCGTGGAGCCTGAGGAGATTGGAGAGGTACTGAATAAATATTTCTCTTCGGTATTCACGCAGGGTGATGTAAATGTAGTTATGGAGAACACTGAGGTACAGGGTATCAAACTGGAAGGTATCGAAGTAGATAGGGAGGATGTGCTAGATATTCTCGAGGGTTTGAAGTTGGATAAGTCCCCTGGGCCGGACGGGATTTACCCTAGGATTCTCTGGGAGGCAAGAGAGAGATTGCAGAGCCTCTGGCTCTGATCTTCAGGCCGTCGTTTGTTACGGGTGTGGTTCCAGAGGACTGGAGGATAGCAAATGTGGTCCCATTGTTCAAGAAGGGGAAGAGAGACCTTCCAGGGAATTATAGGCCAGTGAGTCTTACTTCTGTGGTGGGCAAAGTTTTGGAGAGAATAATTAGGGATAGGATTTATAGTTATTTAGAGAGTAATGAATTGATTGGAGATAGTCAGCATGGTTTTGTGAAGGGTAGGTCGTGCCTTACTAACCTCATTGAGTTTTTTGAAAAGTGACTAAGGAGGTGGATGGGGGTAAGGCGGTTGATGTGGTATATATGGACTTTAGTAAGGCGTTTGATAAGGTGGCCCATGGAAGACTTCTGCAGAAAATGCAGATGTATGGGATAGAGGGTGATTTAGCTAATTGGGTTAGGAATTGGCTAGCAGATAGAAGACAGAGGGTGGGGGTTGATGGGAGATATTCATCGTGGAGTTCGGTGACAAGTGGTGTACCTCAGGGGTCTTTTTTGGGGCCCCTGCTGTTTGTAATTTTTATAAATGATCTGGATGAGGGTATTGAAGGATGGATTAGTAAATTTGCAGATGACACTAAAGTCGGTGGAGTGGCAGATAGTGAAGAGGGGTGTTATAGTTTGCAGAGGGACTTGGACAAGTTGCAGAGCTGTGCCGAGAGGTGGCAAATGGAGTTTAATGTGGAAAAGTGTGAGGTAATGCACTATGGCAGAAATAATAAATGTGTAGAGTATAGGGCAAATGGTAGATTCTTAGTAGTCTAGATGAACAGAGGGATCTTGGTGTGTATGTGCATAGATCCCTGAAAGTAGGCAGTCAGGTCGAGAAGGTTATTAGGAAGGCATATGGAGTCTTTGCTTTTATTGGTAGAGGGATTGAATTTCGGAGCCGCAACGTCATGTTGCAACTGTACAAAACTCTAGTGCGGCCGCACTTGGAGTATTGTGTGCAGTTCTGGTCCCCACATTATAAGAAAGATGTGGAGGCTTTGGAGATGGTACAGAGGAGGTTTACCAGGATGTTGCCTGGTATGGAGGGCAAGTCTTATGAAGAGAGGCTG
Source organism: Sphyrna mokarran (assembly GCA_024679065.1). Lineage (NCBI taxonomy): Eukaryota > Metazoa > Chordata > Chondrichthyes > Carcharhiniformes > Carcharhinidae > Sphyrna > Sphyrna mokarran. Next base: position 92,955,179 of record JAGIQG010000005.1, on the reverse strand, counting down.
AGGGATTTGAAGTTGTTTTCGTTAGAAAGAAGGCGGCTAAGAGGGGATCTTATTGAAACATATAAGATGATTAGAGGTTTAGATAGGGTGGACAGTGATAGCCTTTTTCCTAGGATGGAGAAAACTAGCACGAGGGGACACAGCTTTAAATTAAGGGGTGATAGTTATAGGTCGGATATCAGAGGCAGGTTCTTTACCCAAAGGGTGGTTCGGGAGTGGAATGCCCTGCCTGCAGCGGTTGTAGATGCGCCAATTTTGGTGGCGTTTAAGAGGTTAGTTGATAAGTATATGGAAGAGAAGGGAATGGTTTAGTTTGGAGGGGCATTGCTTTTTATATTGGTCGGCGCAACATCGAAGGCCGAAGGGCCTGTTCTGTGCTGTAATGTTCTATGTTCTATGAATCGTCCTGTTTTCATCCTCAGTGCCTTTGTCAACTCTGGTGCTTCACCCCCATGAGACCTTGGAGCTGCAGGTAAACCAGATACAGCTGTCCGGTTTTACAGTTCCCTTTGCCATCCAGCACCATCAGTTTGACTCTCAGGACCCCACAACTGATAGAATTGCTCTTGCATTTTAGGCCAATCATTCACTCCCTGCTTTGACCTGCTGAATGCCACCTTGCAAGACCCCAGCTTACACCTCTCTATACTGGAACATAAACTTCTGTCCACCTCCTCTCACATTCACTGCACTTCCCTTCATCTGAAATTCAACCTTTCACCATTCACCTTGGGCTGCAGAGTTCAATATGGAAAACTGCTGACCGTCGTCACAACTGCACCAAGTTGAGGGGTGAATGCCATCTTTAAACAGTCGTGGGCCAGGTGTCACAAGATTCTCATGCGCCATTTCCCAGTTAGGCACCCTCCTCAAGAGCAGTGGAGCACATCTGGCAGCATGTGGTGCTTAGGGTCAACACTTAGTAATATCTGGTAATGAGTGGATGATTGCAATGCTGAAGTGTCAAACCTACCCACACAATCATTTATCAGTTTCAAGACCCAAGATTCAAATGCTACCAATGCTGGTAGCCTGTCAACTGTTCCATGTTTACTGCTGGCTCATGACACTGCTTTTCATGTATGTCCGTTCTCCATTAAGCCACATTTTCAAATTACTGTTTACAATCTTTAACATACCCATATCTTCATGGATCTTCACAATCAATACTCTTATAATGCAACCTATGTAAGATGTACACTCATGCAGAATAGTTTTCTAACTTGTCAAATATTCTTCTACTTTTGGCAGTTGTGTGGTGATATTGGGCAGCTGTGAGATATTGCAGTTGAATAGGAGATGAGATGTAAGGTGGAATTCTTCCAAAAGATTCCAAATGCTGAAATCGTGTAAAAACTGAAGTAAATCCTGCTGTTTTTTTCCCATGGGATTTTCAAAATGTATCTTCCACACACTGTGCATTGCAGAATGCACTAGTGTGAATCTTATTAAAAATCAGGGGGCATAGCCTTTTCCTGTTGAAGAGGCCAGCAGTTAGCACTGAGCAGGCTGCTGTGCATGCAGTGATTTTTCAGTCAAGAGACTGGCACACGTGCACTAGGCTACATTGCCGGTCTCCCAATTGCTGGCCAGCCCCGTGACCCCACATCGCTGGCCATGCGACCTCTCTGCTCCTCACCACCTGATTGTTGGCTTCTCGGACTCATGGAGAGCTGTTGCAAACCTCATTAGAGTGAAACACTCCTGGTAGGAATGGGTGTTGAAGCCAGTGGGCCTGGAAACTTCAGTCCTGGGCCCGCTAATGATATTACAATGAACATGTAAAGAATTCATTCAGCTCTGCACCGATTTCTGGTACGAAGTTGACGATGCTGGAAATATGGCAGCTGGAGACATGCAGAGGCCGTGGTGCCCAGTGGGAAATCTGCTGCATGGCCTCCGTTCTAGTTTCCCAGCCCACTTCAGGCTGGGAAAATTGCCCCCAAAATTCTACTTTCCTATTTTTATAGGCAGGAGAGAACAATAGACTGATATCCCCAATTCCCTTTCCCTTCTGTACGTAAATAGTGTAGTTTAATTTTCAAAAGGCTGATCAGTTTTCTAATTTTACTTATTAGTGTCACAAGTAGGATTACATTAACACTGCAGTGAATATACTGTGAAAATCCTCTAGTTGCCACACTCCTGTTCAGGTATACTAAGGGCAAATTTAGCATGACTAGTGCACTAACCAGCATGTCTTTCGGACAGTGGGAGGAAACTGGAATACACTGCGGAAACCCATGCAGGCACACAGACTCAGCACAGTGACCCAAGCCAGGAATCAGACATGGATTCCTGGCTCTGTGAAACAGCAGTGCTGACCACTGTCACCATGCCATGATGTATGTTCCCAAATCCCCTGTTCATGTGTGGTCAATTTAAAATTCACCAACAGCAGACTTTCATGGATTGAAACAAGGAGTATCATTCATTCACACATTCACCCCAGAAAGGTCAATTGTTCGGTCAAGGGTTCAACCCAGGCTTAAGAAAGATGCAGTTAAAATCAGTAGTGCACTTTGATAAATGTTAATACCAGAATATTTAGCAGTTCACTTGTCTTGAAGAGTCTAGTGAAGGATGGAGCTATTCCCACTCTGGAATTGAAGTTTAAGTAAGGCCAGATGGCTTGGGGTTGAACCCAAATTAATTGTTCAAAATAAAGCTGTGTGTACAGGTTTGAATGGCTGTTGTAATCTGAGGTCCAATTCCTTACAAACAGACTTGTTCGAAACAAGTCTGGAGGAGGCTTTTAAAAATCTCTGTCAGCGAGTCAGTATGGACTTGAAGGGCCAAACGATCTTTTTCTGCACTGTAGGGATTCTAAGATTGGCACAGACAAATGGGAGATAGTTGCCAATGACTATGATCTCTGAACTGTTTTTAGGGTTATTGGAGGAGGTGAGGAGAAAGGGAAAGCTCAGTTAACCAAGAAGAGGGAGAAAAGAAAACAGAGGCCAGTGAATTCAACAAAAACCTTTGCGGTAAATGTGGCAGAGAAAGTCACAGTAGAGTGGGGATCCTGAGGCACACAAAATGATGCTCAAGCAATATTGATCATCAAGATGTAAACCATCATCTCATGTGATGGAAGGTAATCAAGGCTGGCCTGTGCTTTCGCTGTCTATTTGCATGAGCAGTTAGCTGATACAAATAGTTCTATCTGGTACAAAGTGAGGCAGAGGTTTAAAAAATACTGAGGAAGGAGGTGACTTGGATTACCACTGACAATGTTGACTAGATGCTCTAGGTTGCCTGCTGTTAACCATGTAGTCAATATCACAGAACTGCAACTGAACTATGTTGACCACAGCCTGAGGAGCAGGGAGTTCATATTTATTGCTAGTAGATATTTTTATTCATAAAATGGCACCATGGTACGTGTGGACAGACTTGCTTCAGTGCTCACCAAGCCTCCAAACATACTGCCATTCATTTCGTGCCAACTCAACCATGAAAACTGTAGATTTCGAAGTCATTCCTTGTGGTTAATTGTAACTTGTCTGCTGCGAAGGAGTTCATCTTTGGACATCTTATATCTTAGCTTCGTTTGTATTGGAAGCACTCGTTTGCATTTCTTTCATCTGAGCCAATGTGGAAATGTGCATTTATATGTGGATATTTTTTTAAAAATTTAAAAATTCTGACTTTTTTCAAGAGCTGTACTATCTCAGAGAGGGAGCTTTTCTTTAGCCGATTCCAGATTGGAGAAATGAATGCCCAGTCTCTTTCCATGTGGAAGCAATATTGCACTGCTTCTCTCAAAGCATTACAATACTTAGATCAAAATAGAGCTCCATTTTCAGCATGAAAAGGTGACTCTGAAGTGGAATAACCGCCTTGGCTCTGAACCTGATTTTCTACCTGAAACTGCTTTTCTGATTTTTGCATTACTGGCTTCAGAAATTATCAGTATAAGCTTGACTTAATGAGAGGCTGCTTTTCCCTGGCTGCAGGGTCCACTGGAGACTGTATAGTCTCGGCTATGGGGTCAGCCATTATGGGTTGAGATGAGAAGAAATTAATTTGCTGAAGTTAGTGGATTTCTATAAAAGGAAAAGTTTATTTATTAGTCACAAGTAAGGCTTACATTAACACAATAAAGCTGCTATGAAATTCTCCTAGTCACCACATTCTGGCACCTGTTCGGGTCATTGCACCTAACCAGCACGTCTTTCAAACTATGGGAGGAAACTGGAGCACCCAGTGGAAACCCACACAGACACAGGGAGAACATGCAACCGCCACACAGTGACCCAAGCTGGAACTGAACCCGGGTCCCTGGCACTGTAAGTCAACAGTGCAAACCACTGTGCCACTGGGCTGCCCTATAATTTTTTATCCTAGAGGTCCAATGATGTTCTGTCATTGGAAATATTCAGAACTTTGGACAATTTAAGGCCTTGAGAGGATTATAGGAACTGGGTGGAAGAGTAGAGTTGATATCATCATTTATTTGAATTGTGAGTCTGGTTGGGCTTGAGGGACTGTATGGCCTGCTCATATTACTTATGTTATTTTATGTGTTGTTTTGTGTAACTAACCGACATATCCTGAGATGCTAGGGTTAATTTAGCACGGCCAATCCATTTAAGCTGCACATCTTTGAACTGTGGGAGGAAACCTGAGCACCTGGAGGAAACCCATGCAAACCCAGGGAGAATGTACAAACTTCATGCAGGCAGTGTCTGAGGCCAGAATTGAACCTGGGTTCCTGGAGCAATAGGCAGCTGTGCTAACCACCAATGTCAACATGCTGAGCTGCAAAACTTGCAATGTCCATTTATCCTCAAGGAACCAGGAGCAATTCCTTTCTTGTAACCACCATCTTAAGGACTGAAAACAACTGACTCATTTCTTGTTATTCTATTGACAATCAGAATGCATGTTATATCTCCAGAAATCATCTTGCATGTGTGTGTGTCTACATGTTTAGGATGTAGGTGTTGGTTGCAGTTACATTTTGAATAGTGTGAAAATAAATATACATCCTTTCTTATGGTTCAAGTTTACAAGATAACCTAATGTGTCTGTCACAGCACTCAAAGGGTTAAACTCTCCTCAAAAGTACATCCTGTTGTGGTAAGCTGACAACTATGAAAGGAGAACATTATTCCATGTCTCTCCTTGTCCATAACACTCATTTTATCATGGTTTGTAGGATCAACTTGTCAACTTGTTTGCAGTTTTTGCCTGTTTGGCAATCTCTGCATTCCCAATCAATCTGCTGAATGTAAAGCATTTTGTAACTGAGAAGGCAACCTGAGAAGGCAAAAATAAATAGAATTGTTTCATGGTTGTTCTCTCTTATATTCTGACACTTAGAAAGTGACTTTAACAACTTTACTATTGCTGTGGATATTGGACACAGTAAAGTATCACATGGACCATAAGTTTAGCCAGAAAGATCATTCTGTATATTGGGTTGGAGCTATTCTATTATGAATGTTACTTGTTGGTCTTTCAATCGTTCATTTAATTTACAACTTCTTTACTGAATGAGAGTCTGAAAAGGAATGTATTTCTACTCTAAATTCTTCTCTTACCTAATGAGTTTAGATAAAGATGACCATTTCATGGCTAAACAATTAAGCAGTGAGTATGTTATGAAGTTACCTGAACAGGGGTGTTCATATTATCTCTGAACAATTTTCCATTTGTACCATAGTTGAAGCCTGGGTGAAATGTAGACAGTCAAATGAGAAAAGTTTTGAGCACATTTCCACAACTTCTAATAGTCAGTGCAGTGAAGCATGATTGAAAGATTGGGTGCAGACTGACTGTCTTTTTGGCCCAGGTAAGCATAGAATTGAGGAAATAAGGATTGATATTAAAGAACAAAGAACAAAACAGCATGGGAAACAGACCCTTCAGCCCAACGAGCCCGCACCGCCACCTTGATGTTCCCACTTCTACCCATGATCCCTGTCATCCTTGTCTACGTTTATAGATATATGCATTAGAACCAAATTTGAGACAATTTAGGAACAATTTGTTCTGCCAATCAGCCTAAGAGCACGTTCTTGGGATGTGGGAGGAAACTGGAGCACCCGGAGAAAACCCACGCAAGCATGGGGAGAATGTGCAAACTCCCACAGACACAGGCCCAAATTCATGTGTCTGCACAGCACAGCAATAGTCACTGAGCTGTTGTGTTGCTCATCAAATGGTCCAGGTCAAGCATACACTAACGATGTGAAGCACTAGGCTACTCTTGAAAAATGCAAGAGCAGGCCTCTCACAACCCATCGCGTGTGTGCCCCTTATTAGACAACAAGGCGGACCAAAGTACCTGTAGGATAAAAACAAATACATCAATGTCATCGATAATTTACACACTTCTCTGGGACCTCCCAAGGCTCATGATCCCTATTTTAAATCAGTTTTCTATATCCCTCCATTCTCTTTCTGTTCATGTGCCCATCTATGTATCTCTTAAGTAACTCCAGAGTGCCTGCCTCCACCACTTTACTTGGCAGCGTGTTCCATACCCCCACCACCCTCTGTGTGAAAAAACTCCCTCTAGCATCCAAATTATATCTTACCCCCTCACCCTAAGCCCGTGACCCCTCGTGCTATTTGAGTCCAATCTAGGTTTAACTAACCAATTTTACCAAAAGGACGGATAATCAAAAGTCCTGTCTCCAAGTACACATCTCCATTATTCCACAATGCATGGTGATAGCAAAGACATAAGTTACATTGACAAATGCTCCTGTAAATGCTGTGATAGCTGCACAGCTAGCTCCAGGAGTAAGAGAGTATGTCTTGCATGCACACTTAGATAAAGTTCCGCTATCTTTTTTTTAAATTAGTCTCTGCAGTTTTAGCTACTTGAGTCATTAAAATAACTGCAAATAAAAGGCAATGGTTAATACCAGCAATAACCACCAAACTGCAAATCTACCAGGGTATGTTTGAAAATCAGAAATTTAGACAGTAGAGTTGAGATGTGGGATACTGATTGAGTGTAAATTTACAGCACAAGTCCAAGGTTTCCTTCGGGTGCTCCTGTTTCCTCCCACAGTTGAAAGATGTGCTGGTTAGGGTGTATTGGCCCTACTACATTCTCCCTCAGTATACCCGAACAGGCAGTGGAATGTCGCGACTACGGGATTTTTCACAGTAACTTCATTGTGAAGTTTATCTAAGCCAACTTGTGACACTAGTAAATAAATGGACGGCATGGTGGCACAGCGAGTTAGCACTGCTGTCTTATAGTGCCAGGGACCTGGGTTTAGTTCCTTGCTTGGGTCACTGTCCGTGTGGAGTCTGCATGCGCCTCCCCGCCTCTGCGTCGCTTTCCTCCGGGTGCTCCGGCCTCCCCCCACAGCCCAAAGACACGCAGGTTAGATAGACTGACCATGTTAAATTGTCCCTTAGTGTCATGGGGACTAGCTCGGGTACATACATTATGGGGATAGGGCCTGGATGGGATTGTCACTGTAATGACTCAGTGGGCCGAATGGCTCTTTTTGCACTGTAGGGATTCTATGCTCTATAAACTTTAAACTTAAACTTTAGTATAAGCTTGGGACTAATAAATTATATGTATTCACTTCAATTAAGTTTATGAGTTATCATGCTGGCAAACTATACCGGATCTGACACTTATTCCTTCCCATCCATTGTTTCCATCAAGCTGGCGCAGCCTGAGTGGCCATTCCTGTGAATAGCACTGACGGTCTATGTAATTAAGAGTTATCATAGCCAGCCAGCCACAGACATGCACATTCCAGCCTGAATCAATTGAGAACAATTATATTATGCCACCTTGCAAGAGGTAAAGTGCAAGAGTCTCCACTGTTGCCAGAGACTGCTGGCGTCGATTGACAGCTGCATAGTAGAAGCATGAAACAGCTAGCTTCAACTGCTGCTCAAATCTTACAGCCTCTCTTATCTATGACCAGTTCTGTGCAACATGAATTAGCTATGATTAGGTTTTATGCTAAAGAATTCTGTTGACACTATTTTGGTTTTATATAATATTTGATTAACAAATAAAAGTAATTTATCTGAGATTTTAGATCTGTTCACCTTAAAAATAATGTACGAGGCAAAATAATTTGGGAGTATAGCAATACAGCAAATACTATTGAATTATCAGCTAGAGTGTTCAAACGCCTTTGACTAATATTGCATTTGTTTCAAAGTTTTAGCATTGATTGATAATTAGAATTAGAATCAATAGAAATAAGGCTAAACCTGGTGATTTTAGATTTGCATCTGATATATGGCAGTGTAGCAGTTCGAAATAGTTGTAATGATGTTGGGAAAGCTTTCCTTAAAATTATTTGTGTTACCTTGAGTATCGAGTTGTGGATTCATTAGGTTCCAGAACCTTGAAGCTTGAAATATATGTTTCATATATGCAGTTGCAGTTAAGTGTCTTCTCAAAAATTAAGATGTCAAGATAATTCAACCAGTTCTCATCCAATGGTGACCATAAAATGGATGAAGAGAAACTTTTGTATAGGAGTGTTAGCCTGGTGACAGAAGATAGCAATGAGGCTAAGAGGTGATGTACTGTTGTTTTAGTTTGTGAGATTCAAGGGATTTCATTCAGCTTATAGAATTTCAAAGTAAATCTTACATGCCAGTTTGGCTAACCAGTTTATTTGTGTGCTACTTTGGGTGAGAAGTTATTTCCAGTGTAATTTGAGTTCAATATGTTTGATTCAGCAAAATAATATGGAAATTTTTTTGCAATAAAAACAATTTTGTCATTGTTCATATTTTTCATGTCCTTAACATCAACAAACAACAATTCATGAATAATTAGTTGGTTTGTTTCAAGTCTGACAAGGTTCCCCAAAATAACAAAGGTCTGTCAAGTTGGCTTAGACATTTGGGTACACAGTTAATTTGAACTTTGAGTAATATAATTGAGCAGTGCAAGTGTACGTTCAAATACTAATTCAAAGGACAATGGATGTCTGCTTGTATTGTTAGGCTGCAGTTACACAAACACTCTGGTACACCCCCAGTGTAAAAGTCTCTGTGAATCAGTAATTAAGTCAGCAGGCCTGACTTCTAACTGCACTGAAATAAATGTTAAATTATTTTTAGTAATTTGCCTGTCAGTGATTTTATTTTTGTGCTCAGCAGTGAATCTCTACAAATGATCCAAAAACTACACTGTAAATTTATGATAATTAGGGGATTTTCCTGAATATTGATGGACTGATTAATTGCTTTGTGGTCACTCCATTGTATTAATCAAAGGAGTAAGACCATTTGACCCGTAAGTTAATTCATGCAGAATGACCCACTACATCTCTCTATGGCAGCATCCAATTTGTTTCGAAATGTTTCTAAGATTTTTGCATCTTTTTCTCCATGTGGGTGTCTATGCTGAGTATTGATCACACTTTGCCTGAAGAAGAACATTTAGTTTCAGTCCTGAAATTTTTTTTTCAACATTCAATAGTGCCTATCACATCAATTTGGCATCTGTAGCTTCAGAGTAAAGAAACATTTTAAGGTGCCTCACTGAGGCATTCTTTGTTATTTGTTCATGGAATGTAAGCGTCGCTGGTTGGGCTAGTATTTATTGCCTTTTGCCCAGCCCTAATTGTCCTTGAGACAAGGTGAGCTATCTTGTTGAATCACTGTAGTCCCTGTTTTGTTGAATCACCCACAGTGCTGTTAGGGAGGGAGTTCCAGAATTTTACCCATTGACACTGAAAGAACAGCAAAGTAGTTCCTAATCAGGATGTGAGGTTTGGAGGGAATTTGCAGGTGGCTGATTCCTTCTTGACGAAAGAGGTTGTGTGTTTGGAAGGTGCTATCCAAAGAGCCTTGGTAACTTGTTGTAATGTATCTGCTACTACTGCATGTCAGTGGTGGAGGGAGTGAACGTTGAAGGTTGTGGATGGTGTGTCACTAAAGTCGGCTGCTTTGTCTTTGATGGTGCTGAGCTTTTTGATTTATGTCTTGTAGATGGTGGACAGGCTTTGGGGATTTGAGAGATGAAGTTACCCTCTGCAGGATTCCTAGCTTCTGACTTGCTGTTGTAGCCACAATATTTATGTGGTCAGTCAAGTTCGGTTTCTGGTCAATGGTGAACCGCAACATGTTGGGTGAGAATGGATGCCAAGACTGTGAAGCAAACTTTCAGAGGGAGATTGGGGGAGGACGATGACCAAAAACTTGATCAAAAAGGTGAGGAATAAGGAAAAGAGAGAGCTCGAGAGGAAGAGGGTTTAGGGTGCAAATTCAAAGCATATTGCCTTGAAGGACGCAGATATGACTGTCACTGATTGGCTGAGATGGGAGATCATTAAAAGGGGGGGAGGGGTGGGATTGACAAAGGAGAAAGCCATGAAGGGATTTAAACACCAAGTGCTGATGCTTGCAGAGAAAATCTAAATTAGTAATGGGTGAGATAGGATTTGATGCAGTTGAGGATACAGACAGCGAGGTTTGGATGAGCTGCGAGTCATGTGGAATTAACCAATAGGAGTTTTGCCAACGAAGTATGGCCAAATTCCCCATCAACTCTATTTTCAAGTTTGCTGATGACACCACCATAATGTGTCAGATCTTAACCAATAACGAGACGGAGTACAGGAAAGAGATAGAGAATCTGGTGAACTGGTGCAATGATAATAATCTCTCCCTCAATATCAACAAAATGAAGAAGAGAATCATCGACTTCAGGAAGCGTACAGGAGGGCATGCCCCTGTCTACATCAATGGCAACAAAGTAGAAATGGTTGTTCAGATCACCAGCAACCCTAACCCTGATCCCTCCATGCTGATGCTATAGTTAAGAAAGGCCACCAAGGCCTCTACTTTCTCAGGAGATTAAGAAAATTAGGCATGTTCACTATGACTCTCACCAACTTTTACAGATGCACCATTGAAAGCATTCTTTCTGGATGTATCACAACTTGGTATAGTTCCTACTGTCTAAGACTGCAAAAAATTACAAAGGATTGAGAATGAAGCCCAGTCCATCACTTAAACCAGCCTCCCATCCATTGACATTGTCCATACTCCCCACTGCCTTGGAAAAGCAGTCAGCATAATTAAGGACCCCATGCATCCCAGACATGCTCTTTTCAACTGTCTTTATTGAGAAAAAGATAAAAAATTCTGAGGAAACGTACCAACCATTTCAAGACCAGCTTCTTCCCTGCTACCATCAGACTTCTGAATGGACCCACGTTGCATTAAGTTAGTTTTTCTTAGCACCCTAGCTATGATTGTAATACTACATTTTTCACTTGCTCATTTCATTCTCTATGTATGGTATGCTTTGTCTGTATAGTGTGCAAGAAACAATACTTTTCACTGTATACTAATACATGTGACAATAATAAATCAAACCAAATTAAACTTGAGCAATTGAGTCTCCAGATAACAGACAAATCAATGAAGGAGTGTTAGCCAGGTTTCCTCCCTCAGACAACAAATAAATGGTTATTCGTCTCTGTAAACAAAAAACTGATTTGCAATTCATTGGAAAAAAACTTGTATATGTGATAATTTGCCATATAAAATAAAGTTGTTTTCTTAACACAATGCATTTAGTCTTGAAAAGATTGAGTTTTATTCACAATCTTTTAGTTGGACAATAAAATTCTTCCATATTATTTAGGGTATTGTTTGCTATCAATACAGTCTTGGCTCTTTTTATAACATCTTTTGAACATTTATAAAAGTACATTGCAACTGAACAGAAAAGTAAAATCGATGGCCTGTTCCTTCTCAGCCGTTTTGTGCTAGTGTTCAAGATGAATTTCTATTGCTGTGAGCCTAGCATTATCAACTTCTGATTTAATGTCAACTTGAAGGAAAATGGAAAGAATAATCTATTAATTATGCAACAGGAAATGATGTATTGTTGAATGTGTTACATAGATTTAATCTGCAATCTTATTGAAGTTTAACTGATTCTGGATTAAAAAAGAGAATTTCAATATATGGGCAGAATTTATGGTACCTGCTTCTAATGCAGAGCCTTGCTCATTGTAGTTTGGGGTGAGGAAGCCTAACAGTGTGCTGGTGATGCTGCAGCAGCTTGTCTAGTTGAGATAGTGAGATTGACTATGTAGCCTCTGAGTTGGTGCTTTGTAGAGTTACTGACAAGCAACCACATATAATATATGGTCAGAATTTTGCATTCCACTGCCGATTTGGTTTGCAGGTGAAGGGGATGGCGGTAAAATTCTTGGGATGGTTTTTCCACTGGCTCATGCCTACCCAAACATCTCCACCATTTTGATGGTGGGTAGGTGAGGCTGAGACCCTAAGTTGTCCAAATAATGATGACTTACGGGCCATTTCCCACTCAGCCTAATTTTCAGACTGGTGGAGGAGCTCCAAGGCAAAAGGGGCCTAGAACAAATTCATGGCAACACCATCCATTTGGGCATACATGGTGTTGTTGAAGCTGAACTCAACTGCATGAGCTGCAGTTCATGAGTTCAATGAATACTGCTTCATGCAATGTTGATGTGTCTCAATTAGAATCATCGAATCATAGAAACCCTACAGTGCAGAAAGAGGCCATCTGGTACATTGAGTCTGCACGTTTACCCACTAATCCTCTAACCTACAGATCTCAGGACATTAAGGGGCAATTTTAGTTGGCCAACCAACTTAACCCACACATTTTTGGACTGTGGAAGGAAACCAGAGTTCCTGGAGGAAACCCACGCAGATACAAAAAGAATGTGCAAATTCCACACAGACAGTGACCCAAGCCGGGAATTGAACTCAGGTCCCTGGAACTGTGAAACAGCAGTGCTAAGAATTGTGCTACCGTGCCACCCATTTATATCAAAGCACTATATCAAAGATTACTTTGATACAGTGTTGCACTGCAAACATAAAGTTTAAAATTTATTTATTAGTGTCACAAGTCGGCTTATATTAACACTGCAATGAAGTTACATGGCTTGCATAAGTGGAATTCTGTGGTAGTCTTGTGGTGCAGTGGATAGTGTCCCTTCTCTGAGTCAGAAGTTCTGGTTTCAAGTCCCACCCCAGAACTTGATCAAGGAAATTGTGTCAAAAGACAGTCAAACAGTTTTAGTGTGTCAACTTGCCAGTGGCTGGCATAAGAGTGGGAGAGATCCCTGCTCAGCCATACTTGATGTAGAATGGCGCCCCTCAAGTTGTAAGACCATGGCGACAGACTAATGATCTGCTCCATAGAATTACTAGCTATGGAAACAGAGGAATGTCTGCCTTAATGCAGCACAAGATGCGGGAAGAAAATTGGAATGAACATGGAATATCAGTGAATAGACTAGCTATGTCAAATGAACACATGGACATAAAGGCAGAATTATTCCATTTGGGATTAAGTTCTTTGGCAGGGATGGGGACTATATCCTGCTGTTAAAGACAATAGGAAACCACAGCATTTCTTCCATCCCTGGTGTGATTAATTATGTCAGAGAGTTTTATGATCCTGTGGTGGGTCAGGTTTGACAACATGCATCCTGTGTCATATCTGGGTGCCATAGTTTAAAGGCGCCCAACATCATTGACCCATTGAACACCCAGTGTTCAAAAAATAAGTTGGACTTGCTGAAGCAAGAAAATGGACCTCCAGTTACATTCTGAGGCTGGAAAATAGACCATCTGGAAGACACTGACGCAGGAAGAAGCACCTGATAAGTTCTGCCTTCACCCACTGCCTTAGTGTTCCACAACTTTTATCCTAAACTCTGAAGGCAACCGCAAGCATTTGTTTGGTAAGTCCCAAATTTTGCATGCCACATTGATCCAGACATATTCTGGACTGACATGCTTTTCCATTGGCGTTGTGGAGAATTAAGTGTGGAAGGAAGGTTCTGGTCAGGCCTTCATCTACATACATTTAGCGAGATGAAAATTGATTTCATGCTGGCCACCAGCAGGATTCCCACTCCACTATGATGGACATTAGTGGAAGATCTCATTGTAATTTCATGTCGGGGTGAAAATGACTTTTAGCCTCTTGTTGAGTTCTTCCCTCCTCATCTGCCATTGATTTCACTGGCAGAGACATGGGAGAATTCCACCCAGCTTTGCTATCGCAATCAAGTCCTGTTCGTCTTTGCAAATGTGAAAGAATGTTTCACTGTATATCTGGAAAACCTGTTTGAAACTGATTGTAACAATACACTAATCCTTTAGCCAATTCATGCTGCATAGAACTGGTCGTGGATAAGAGAGGCTGTAAGATTTGAGCAGCAGTTGAAGCTAGCTGTTTCATGCTTCTACTATGCAGCTGTCAATCGACGCCAGCAGTCTTTGACAGCAGTGGAGACTCTTGCACTTTACCTCATGCAAGGTGGCATAATCTAATTGTTCTCGATTGATTCAGGCTGGAATGTGCGTGTCTGTGGCTGGCTGGCTGTGATAACTCTTAATTACGTAGACTGTCAGTGCTATTCACAGGAATGGCCACTCAGACTGTCATGATGTAGAGATGCCGGCGTTGGACTGGGGTAGTAAGAACTCAGTAAGAATCTAGCAACACCAATTTTAAATCCAACCGATTTATTTGATAGTAAATCTGCAAGCTTTCGACTTTCGTCTTCGTCAGGCAAATGCAGTGTTCTGGTCTGCAATAGCACACATATCAGCACAGACAGTCACAGATTGCTGATTAGAATGTGAATCCTTACATCTAATCTGCTATTCAAGTGTTAAAGTGGCTAACAATGTGTGAAGGGAACACTGAACATTGGTTAGAGAATTGTGTATTTTCTCCAGACAGCAGAGTGAGTGAGGTTTTTTGCTAACCCAGGCAAGTCACAGGGGTTACAGATAGTGTGACATGAAGCCAAGATCCCTGTTAAGACCATCCTCATGTGTGCAGAACTTGGCTATCAGTCTCTGCTCAGCGACTCTGCGCTGTCGTGTATCATGAAGACCCCCTTGAAGAACATTTACCGGAAGGTCGGAGGCCGAATGCCCGTGACTGCTGAAGTGTTCGCCCACAGGAAGGGAACTATTTTGCCTGGTGATTGTTGAGCGATGTTCATTCATCGGCTGTTGTAGTGTCTGCATGGTCACTGGTTCATTCCTTGGGGCAATGTTTTGACCAACCAGAGTCAGGCTACCTGATATAAATTTTCAAAAAATTCTTGGCAGTTAACTGTTAGCTATCATTGTCATGTACCACCTGGTGCATGCTCTAATCTCTATCAATCGGAGTTCACTTGTCAGCCAATAGCACTCTCTTCTCATGCAGTATAAAATTGTTGTTCCCTCTGACATCACTATTCTTGAGATTGTTCTGATGACTGCAGGATGAAAAGCTTTGACATAATATTTATTTTCAGCAATACACATGTTCTGTGCTACCAAACATATATATTTATATACGTAAATATATATATAGATTTCAAATACGGCACAGTCTTTAAGGGGAGAAGTGAAAGAGCAATGGCTATTTGGACGAGGAAGTACAGAGATAATGCCACCATTTTAAAGCAGTGGCTCTCAATGTGTAGTCTGCTGGTTGATCTAAAATGCAAGACATTGATGTGCTATCCTGCCCCGAGGCCATAAGAGTAAGCTAGAACCCTCATCCAACGATTTGCACAATGTAACACAACCAGACTGACCTCTGTGCATGTGGCACAAGTTTTCTGAAGAAATGAAAATTTAGATTTATGTTACAATTACAACATACAACTATGAGATCAGGTTTTCAACTCCTGTGGGTTGAAAACAGAGGAACCAGCTGAACACATATTTGCCTGAAGCTCTCCAGACATCACCCGATTAATGTCTCATCAACAATGTTGCCATTCTTCCCATTAATTCTGATCTTAAGTGAGTGAGATAGGACTGCCAGTAGTCTTTTTCCCCCATATAAATGTTGCATGGATGAGAAAGTTTAAAACTCATTTTGTAAAATCATACACTTGATCCATGTATTTTACCTGATTTTATTCAAAGTTAATAAATCTGTTTGGCAAGCAAAGGAGCTGAGCTGGATGAAGCATGTGGATTTATTTACAATACAAACTTGGAGATGCAGACTAGAGATGCTGGTGTGAATTGTAATTCCAACATGACAGTTGCCGGCAGGCAGTTTCCATTAAATGTCACCAAAAGAATTGATGATAAAATTATGACAATAAGCAGTTAGGTTCTCTGAATAGAATGGGACTGTGATTGCACTCATCTGAATCTAGTCTTCAGGTGAAATGTCATGTTAACTTCATTCTTCTGTCTATTGATGCTGCTAGACGTGCTAAGTATTTCCAGTGTCTTCTGTTATTATTTTAGTCTTCTGGTGAGGTGGGTGAGAACTCATTTGATCAGAGCATTTAGATAATTGAATTCCTTTTTAAATTTGTCCTTATTAATTTTCATATTATGTACAGTATAAAATACAGATCTTTTCTACGGAGTGAGCCAATTTGGCAGCATGTCCAAAATGAGAGATAGTTGGGATGATTTTGATTCGATTTGTTATTGATTTATAGTGTACAGTGAAAGATATTGTTTCTTGAGCACCATATAGACAAAGCATTCAGTACATAGGGAAGGAAAGGAAGAATGCAGAATGAAGTGCTACATTCATAAATAGGCTGTAGAAGAAGGTTAGCTAAATGTGATGTATGTCCATTCAGAACTCTGATGGTAGCAGAGAAGAAGCTGTTCTTGAATCAGCTGGTAGGTGTATTCAGACTTTTGTATCTTTCCTGATGGAAAAAGGAGGAAGAGAGAATGTCCGTGTTGTGTGGGGTCCATAATTATACTGGCTGCTTTTCTGACAATGTCAAGTCCATGAGTTGGACGCTAGTTTGGCTAATGGATTGGGTTTCTTTCATGACCTTTGGTAATTTCTTGTGGTCTTGGGCAGAGCAGGAGCCATACCAAGCCGTGATACAACTAGAAAAAATGCTTTCTATGATGCATTGATCAATGTTGGTGAGAGTCATAGCAGACATGCCAAATTTCATTCATCTCCTGAGAAAGTAGAAGTATTGGTGGGTTTCCTTAACTATAGTGTTTGCATGAGGGACCAGGACAGGTTGTTGGTGATCTGCACACCTAAAAACCTGAAGCTCTCGACCATTTCTACTTCATCCACATTGATGTAGACAGAGGAACATCCTCCACTTTGCTTCCTGAAGTCAATGACTATCTCCTTTTGTTGACATTGACGGAGACATTATTGTCATCGCACCAGTTCACTAGATTCTCTATCTCATTCCTGTACTCCATCTCATCATTGTTCGAGATCTGACCCAGTACGGTGCTATCATTGCAAACTTGAAAATGGAGTTGGAGGGGAATTTGGCCACACAATCATAGGTGTATATAGAGTACAATATAGGGTGGAGTACACAGTCTCGTGGGGCACCAGTATTGAGGATGATCGTGAAGGAGGTGTTGTTGCCTATCCTTACTGATTGTAGTCTGTGGATTAAGAAGTTAAGGATCCAGTTGCAGAGGGAGGAGCCGAACCCCCAGGCCGCAGAGCTTCGAGATGAATTTCATAGGAATAGTTGTGTTGAAAACTGAGCTGAAGTCGATAATTAGGAGTTTGCCATAGGTGTTCTTCTTAGCTAGGTGCCAGAGCGTTGCATGTAGGACCAGGGAGATGGTGTCTGCTGTGGACCTGTGCGGCAGTCGGCAAGCTGTAGTGGATCTAAGCAGTCTGGGAGGGCAGAATTGATTTGTGCCATGATTAACCTTTTGAAGCACTTCATAATGATGGATGTTAGAGCCACGGGATGATAATTGTTAAGGTACACTGCTTCGCTTTTCTTTGTACGAGGATAATGGTCATCGTCTTGAAGCAGATAGGGACCTCAGGTTGTTGTAAAGAGAGGTTAAAGATATCTGTGAATACCCCTGCCAGCTGTCCGCACAAGATCTGAGTGCTTGTCCGAGTACTCCATCTGGGCCAGTTGCTTTTTGTGGCTTGACCTTTGAGAAGGCTGCTTTGATGTCTGCATGGTGAACTCAGGTACAGGTCATCCAGGTCTTCCAGGGTGCAGTGTGTGTTCTTGCTGATGTTTTGCTCAAAATGGGCTTAGAATGCATTGAGTTCATCAGGGAGGGGTGTATTGGTAGCAGTGATTTTACGTGTCTTCATCTTGTAGCCTGTTATGTCTTGCCATAGTCAGCAGGGGATCATATGGCTAGCCTGGGACTCTAGCTTGGTCTGGTGCTGTCTTTTGGCATCATTGATGGATCTCTTTAGATCATAGATCCATTGATCCTCCTTAAATCTATTGCACCATTGCTCATCCACCACATAAGCTCTGATGCCCTAATATGGTGTTGGTCTGTTCCATGTGATGAAGGGCCTTTGCATTGCTGGAAGCATTAGAAGAGCTTTATCATGACAATCTAGATTCCTGCATGAAATTATAATGTTATTGCATTTACAGAGACATGCTTAAAAGAGAGACAGAATTAGCATTCCGAGATATATTGTTTTAGACGGAGCAGAAGGGGAAACAAAATGGGTGGGAGGTTGCATTGCTGATTAGGGAGGAAACAATGGAGGGCTCTTGTAATGACGCATTATGGATGGAGTTTAGGAATAAGAAGGGTGAAATCACAATGCTGGGAGTGTACTATAGACCTCCCAATAGCCCATACATAGGAGACAGAAAAGCAGATGTGCAGACTGAAAAAGTCTAAAAAAGACGGTAGTTGTGGTGTGTGACTTTAACTTTCTTCACATTGACTGGGACTCCCTTACTCAGATGGAGAGCAATTTGTTGGATGTGTCCAGGAGCGGACGCATCTAATATATTCTAATATATTTTGATACAGTATGTTGATAATTCAACCAGGGTGGCCATACTTGACTTGGTATTGGAGAGTGAGCCAGGCTAGGTGATCGATGTTTCAATGGGGGAGAATTTTGGGCTTAGTGACCATAATTCCATAAGGTTTTGGGTAGTCATGGATAAGGGTAAGAGTAGACCTCAGTTGAAGGTGCTTAATTGGGTGAGGGCCAATTAAATCCAAATTAGACAGGAGCTTGAGAATGTGGATTGGGTGCAGTTATTTGAGGGCAAATCCACATCTGGTATGTGGGAGGCTTTTAAAGGCCAGTTGATTGAAGTGCAGGACAGACATATCCCCGCAGAAATGAAGGACAGAAGTGGCAGAATTTGGAACTATGACAAGGAAATTATAAACTTAGTGAAAAGGAGAAAGAAAGCATATGATAGGTCTAAGTATCTAAAAACTGACAAAGTCCTTGAGGATTGTAGAGAAAGTAGGAAGGAAATTAAATGTGGAATTACGAGGGCTAAAAGGGTTCATGAAATGTCTTTCTCAAACGGACTCAAGGAGAATTCTTGGGGAAGAGCCGGTTCCTGTGTTGTACTTTTCTTTGTTCTTCGTTCTTTGACAACAAACAATTATTCTGACTAACCTTGCACTTGTTTGGCTAACTTGGGGCTGAATCGTATATGCCACTGGCAGGTGTATCTGGGGGTGGGGAAGGGAGGGGCTGGTAGGAGGAAAGAGGAGGAGGAAAACGTAAAATAGAATTTTTCCCACCATCCTGAGCTCTCTCCACAGTATTGATGGGTAGACATCAAATTCGAAAAATTTTGCTCTTTCTGTAACCAAATTCTTTTCGAGACTGAAATATTTTTCAGACAGCTGCATAACCAAATTGTGTGATCCTGAGGCTTCTACAACATCACCAGCTATGGTTCCAATTGCAACCACATCATCAGCTATGGTTCCAATAGCATATAAATGGGCAGATGGTGGTGGAGTGATAATGTCACTGGATTCCTAATAGAGAGGCCAAGGTTAATGTTCTGGGGACTTCGGTTTAAATCCTACCAGGGCAGCAAATTAAATTTAAATTCTGGAAAATCTTTAAAAAAACTAGTCTCAGTAATGATGATCATGAAACTATCATTGATTGTTTTAAAAACTTTAAGGTAGGAAATCTGCTCTCCTTACATGATCTGAGCTGTATGTGAATCCAAACTCAAAAGTCAGTGAGTTTAACTTTTAACTGTCTACTAAATGCCCCAGCGAACTGCTCAGTTCAAAGACAACTAAAATGGGAAATAGATGCTGGCCCTGCCAGCGATTCTCAGATTCGATGAAAGAAAAATGTACACAGACTTGATATTTCAGAGTTTTCCCTTGTAACCTCAAACCCTTCATCTGACTCCAGGGATGGGATTTTACAGCCTTGCTTGAGCCAAGACTGGAAAATGCTGCCTGACGTCAACGGATCTTTCTATTATCTGCTCCTTGCCCATGGTGAGTGGGACGGTAGAATTCCAGTGATATCACTTCTCTGTCATTAACACCATCATGCTCTGACAGCTAGTGGCTTTTGTTACCAAATCAATCTGTTGGACTTTGACCTGGTGTTGTGAGACTTCTTACTGTGTTTACCCTAGTCCAATGCTGGCACGTCCACATCAAACTCCACACAGACAGTGACCCAAGCCGGGTGCCTGGAACTATGAAGTGCTAGCCACTGTGCTGCTAAGCTGCTTCTCATGAGCTCCCTCGTCTTCCTTCAAAATCAGGCTATAAGATCAGGCATTTACACCCACCTGAGAGGGCACAGGGAGCCGTGGTTTGATGCCTCATCTGAAACATGGATCTCCCAGAGTAGCATTCTTTCGGTTCTGCGTTGAAATGTCGATTGATACTTTGTGTTCAAGTTTCTGAACTGGGAGAAGAACCCCACAAGCTGCCAGCTCTGAGGTAAAAGTATGAACACTGAGCCATGGCTGACATTGTATGCTTACAGCTTTTGTGTTCCTGAGAAAATTTGAGGTGGGAAAAGATCTTGAAAGCCTCAGAAAAACCAAGAATATCCCAGCCTTTGGGTTGCCTTTAAATTCTGAAAATAATTAGATCCTCCAATTGCTGGAATCAAGAAGTTATTATTCTAAAATACTGGAACATTCTTTTTTTCTCTTGAAAATTGAACTTTACGTTAAAAAAAACTTCTTGAACTTACTATTGATGCTTGAATAACTTGTCAAGTTGCCTCCCCTTCCTCTGATACACCATTTGTATTTAGCAAGCTTCCAAAAGAGTTAAATAGTCTTTCCTATTCTTCCACTTCAGCTCTTCAGGACTTTGAGGTGCACTTTGGTCCAGGGAAAGTGCTAGCACTTCAGGTGCTCAAAAAGGTGACATCATTTATTTGATCTGAAATTGAGGCTGTCTTTAGTTGTCAATACTGGTCTGATTTTAGAAAGAAGTCTCACAACACCAGGTTAAAGTCCATCAGGTTTATTTGGAAGCACGAGCTTTCGCAGCACTGCTCCTTCATTAGTGCTCTGAAAGCTCCAAATAAACCTGGACTTTAACCTGATGTTGTGAGACTTCTTACTGTGCCCACCCCAGTCCAACACTGGCATTTCCATCTCAGGAATGGATATGATATAGATGGTTGTTCAGAATTTCAAATGATATTAAATACATTGTACGGTAAGTAATTCTGAAGATCAAAGGGAGCATGGATTAAAATGGTGCTGAGAAGAATTCAATGTCAGCAAATGAGGTGATACATTTGAGAATAATATATTATTTTGGTGGGGCAGGATGTTGGTGAAGGGTAGTGGAAAGCTGGACGATATGGAGCAGTAGAAATTCATGGAGTTTGGATTCGTAAAACTTCCATAGCTACAGTTCAAATGGACAAGGCTAATAAGAAAACTAATAGCATACTGAGTTTTATAGCAAGGGATATAGAATATAACAATCGGATGTGATTGTGAATCTGTTAAAATTTTGGTAAGAGCACACTTGGAGTATTATGTGCACTGTGAAGGATGTTGAGGCATTGGAAGAGGTAGAAGCTAGAAGCAGAAGCAGACCATTTGGCCCTTTGAACCTACTCCGCCATTCATTTGATCATAAGCTGATCATCAAATTCAATATCCTGATTTCCCCCCTTCCCCTTCCCTCCATATCCCTTGATCCCTTTAGTCTCTAGAGCTACATCTAACACAGCGTGGCATGTACAGTGGTGGGCAACCTGCATTGGCCACATGTGGCCCATCAGGGTTCTGAGTGCTGCCCACAAGATATTTGTGACCAGTGTGCTGCCTGATGCGTAGAATTATAAATACAAAGATAAACCTAACAAATTGGGCTGCTTTCTTTAGAACAGAGGCAGTTATGGAGTGATTGGATTGATGTATTTAAAATTGTGTAGGATTGATAAATGCAGATTACTAATATTGATTGACAGGCCATCGAGGTTACTTAAATGCTAAAGAGATTTAGGATGGAGAGCAGATGGAAATTTTTTACACCAAAAGTTGTGGGATGTGATTAGTGATTGAAGGAGAGGCCACCATTATTAATTTTCACCATTGATTGCCTGTTTCTACGGATTTTCTGAAAATTTATCACCAAAGGTAGATGGATATTGTTATGATGGCCACGAAGGACACAGGGGAGTGTCAATAGATTTCCTCATGGGCTTCCTGGAGTATAAGCTCCCTTATTGAGTGAGTAGTATCTTGCTGAATGGGAATTGAATAGTGAGCGGGGCGGGATTTAAAATCCGTTGCACTTCAATCCAGATCAATATTCTGTTGTTCCTCGGGTATGGATTTGCATGTTGTAAGCCGTGGATACAGCTCTTTCTTGCGTTATCGTTAAAGGGTTTTTAGCGATGGAACACTGCCCTTGGCAAAATTATTATAGAAATACAAAGTTTTGCACATATCTAATACACTTAAATGTGTCACGTACTCACTGTTATGATTATGTTTAATTAAATCATCATATTCATAAAAATAATTACTATCACACAAGTAAACAAATAGCAAATGAGAATGATAACTCATCCAGGAGTACCTGATTCCCAGGATGCTATCGAAGAAGTACAGAAACTATCAATTAAAAGTTAGTTATCAACAGACAGCTATCAATAAAACAAATTGCCTGGACGGAGAACACAGTACAAACATTCAGTTTTCTTTTCAAAACCTGCTCTGCTGCCATCTTATAATTTGAGAATTTAGCATTCAAGGGTTGTCAGCCTTGGTCAATGCTAGAACTCTCAGAAAATTACATGTTCAACTAATGCCACCAAAAACAGATTATCTTGTCATTCACCAGATTATTTTTGGGACCTTTCAGTGCACAAATTTGTTGTCAACTTTGTGCACAAAACAGGAATGACTATTCTTTAAAAGTGCTGAATTACTTTTGGGGACATCCTTGCTATGTAAATGTCGGTTATCAGGATTGTAACTTACGTAATTCACTAAACCCATCCATATAATGAGTGAAATTTTCCCCAAAAATGGCAATGGCTGGAATTTTCCAGTCTCTCATGCTCTGCTGCCAATACCAGCGAGAATTTGGTGCTCAGCCAAATCTCCATTCACAGCAGCAGGATTGGAGAATCCCAGCCACAGGCGAGGTCAGAATATCCTGACCAAAGTGTCAGGTTCTAATTAAACCTCCCAAAAGAAACAAGCAAGATTTCTTTCCAGATCTTCTGACACTTTGCTGTTTCAAAGCACAGGGGTGTGTTATGTGCTCTCATTCTGAGGGGCAGGGCCTAAGGATGCAGCAAGATCGCCTCCACAAAGATCAGGGCTCCCTTTATAAAAGAGTGCTGTGATCTCACATTACCATTAAAGATGCCTCTCTCTATCTCATTTGCTGACATTATGTCTTCAGGACATTAGCCCTTCACAGCACCCCCACCCCCTCAATTACTAGCATTGGGTTCTCGACGCCTGCTCCCAACCCCCACCACAGCCACATGAAGTGGACACCTTCTATGGGGGTGCCTGTAGGCTCCATCCCTTTAAGCTTCATCCCATAGGCCCCACTCATAGGCCAGGTTGACACTACGAGGGTGCCAGGGCATTGCCCTGCTATGTCTTTGAACACCAAGGGTTACATTATCCCTTTTTGGAAACCAGTGATGATTTCAGTAATGTTACATCATTGGTGGGGTGGGCGAATACAGAAACCATGGCATTAAGCTGGTTTTGAATATATGTTAATCTGTGGTACTGAGGTCCACACCTTCACTACCATAGTGTCGCTGCAGTGGGCAGACAACATGTTATTCTAAGTTCTCCTGAGTGTTAATGGCCACAATAAGAAGCCTCACAACACCAGGTTAAAGTCCAACAGGTTTATTTGGTAGCAAACGCTACCACCTTTCAGGGCTCTGTCCCTTCGTCAGGTGACTCACCTACAAAGGGGCAGAGCCCTGAAAGCTAGTGGCGTTTGCTACCAAATAATCCTGTTGCACTTTAACCTGGTATTGTGAGACTTCTTACTGTGTTTACCCCAGTCCAACGCCCCCACTTCCATATTAATGGTCACAGCAGGGTTTGTGCCCGCTGTGAGCAGGGCCGAAAAATCACCCTCACTATCTTTTTTTTATATACCGGAAATATCTGCAACAATATTTGCCCTTTTTCAGGCTGCTGAGACTGGACTTCATGAGGCTTCCCACAGCTACCACTTTAATCGGTGACCCTGATTAAAGAGGCTCAACTATGTAACACACAGCAACTCCTGGAACCCACCAGTGTCACTGTGCACAGTTTTCAGAATGCAGCTAACAGCTTCTGAATTTAAGTGACATTTTGGAACAGGGCACAACAGGATTAATAGCAGCGCTGGGCATTAAGTGTGTGTCAAACTCACTCTTTGTAAGCTCACTCCCCACCTCCTTCCAATCATCTGGTGATAAAAAATAACTGAAATGATTAAAAAGCAGAGAAGTTAACAACAGTGAAAATTACAAGTTATCAGAATAAACTAGCAATCATAGATCTCCACCTGAGATAATTTTGATGGAAAGTAAAATGTAACTACTCTTGAGAGCCTGTCTTGTGTAATAAATAAAGCCATTGCAAGCATGCCACATGATGTGCAGATCTACTGCCAGTGAAAGAACATTTCTGCTCTTGCTAAAACTGAGCAGGAAAATAACTGAGTAATTCAGAAATCTCTGAGGTTACACCAAAATAATTTTGCATTTTGGTTCAATTGGCTTCATTTTTGCTGGATTTTAATTATTTGCCATTCCTACCCCACCCCAGCCACTAGGAGAATTATCCCTCTTGCTATTTGTGTAAATATGCAGAGTGTCATTATTTATCTTCCTCCTGTTTCTCAAGTAAGCATTTGGATCCAATATTGATTCTTAATGTCATATTTATACAGCAGATTTATAGAAAGCATTGTGTGGAATATTCCTGTAGTTAAGTGCCTCATAGATCAGGTCATCCCATGGCTACTTGGAACTGTAAAGGAAAAGTTGTTAATATCAGGAAATGATGACAGCATTCCTCCACATAGTGTAAGGCCGATTGGAGGAGTTCCATCACCTCCTTTGAAAGGAGATAGTGCCATGACAGCAGTGCACTGCAGCCACACTACAAAGTTGACATCCACAGTGAAGACCTTGGTTCAGGATGTGCACTCCATGGTAGGAGACCATGTGGGGACATCAATGGTTAGCACTGCTGCCTCACAACACCAAGGACCCAGGTTCAATTCCCAGTTGGGATCACTGTCTGTGTGGCGTTTTCACGTTCTTCCTGTGTCAGCCTGAGTTTCCTCTGGGTGCTCCGGTTTTCTCCCGCAGTTCATTACGTGCTTTTGCCATGCTACATATTCGAACAGACGTTGGAGCGTGGAGACTATGGGATTTTCATAGTAACTTCATGACAGTGTTAATGTAAGCCTACTTGTGACAAATAAATAAAATAACCTTGATGCTGGACTTCGACTGCGTGGAGCTTGATGGGAATCAATGATTGTCAGTGTGAGAGGATGGCTGGGCTCCTGGCCTTCACTCCAGCTGCCCCTCCATTCCACGGAGGAGAACAGGGACTTCCAAGAATCCTAAGGGAAGAGAGTTGGCAGGCGTACAGCTCGAGGTCTTCCACTCACCCACTGCACTCGACAGCGCTTCATCCCTGTGGAACACACACACACACACACACAGAGTAAGAAAAGGCTGCGTTATGAATCCAATATGGAGGTCACAGAAAATGCTGCCTGCAAACCAGCCTTCACAGCCCCTTTAAAGCAATGGACACCCCAGTGTGAAGGGAAGGTAAGACTTGCAAGTAACTCCCTCTGACCTTGCTCCACAAAATGGTGATTCTGGTTCTCCAGATTCCCCCTGGCCCTGAGTTAAACTTAACTGTGTTCCCTGAGCAATGCACACCCAGGAGGGTGTGGCTCCCTGAGGTGAAGGCGTCGGGTTCACATTTGTGTAGATTTTTTGTGGATGGCAACGGTGTGATGTTACATCAGAAGCCACTGAATATCCAGTGAGTGGGGAAATCCCAGACAGAGTGCTGGCTAATGACATGCTAATGTCATTATTGAACCTTATTGAAACATATAAGATGAGTAGAGGTTTAGATAGGGTGGACAGTGATAGCCTTTTTCCTAGGATGGAGAAAGCTAGCACGAGGGGACAGCTTTAAATTAAGGGGTGGTAGTTATAGGACGGATATCAGAGGTAGGTTCTTTATCCAGAGGATGGTTAGGGTATGGAATGCCCTGCCTGCGGCAGTTGTAGATGCACCAAGTTTGGTGGCGTTTAAGAGGTTAGTAGATAAGTTTATGGATGAAAAGGGAATGGTTTAGTTTGGAGGGTCATTGCTTTTTCCTAATTGATCGGCGCCACATCGAAGGCCGAAGGGCCTGTTCTGCGCTGTAATGTTCTATGTTCTATGTTCTAATGTATTAAAATGAGTTTCCTGGCGTCCTGCAACATGTTTCATGCCACTCCACCAGTGAGGTGACTGGAAGATCGGAACTCAGAAACCTGTCAGTCAAGTCGTGCTTCTCTTGATTTTGAGAATATGTAGGTGGAGAGTGCCAACTTAAAATCACCCCTCCATGGATTTATTTTTAATCCACATTTTTCAAATTTAATCAGATGGTTTGTCCAAAGGGACAAGAACAAACTATTCATAGAGTTGTGCTTGTCCATAATTTTAAAAGTAACATTAATCACTGCATATCAACCACGAGCAGACTTCATGAGAACTCGGCACTTCAGAGTCCGAGTTTGAACTTTTGTACACTTTTGGCATCTTAAAAATATGTTTTGGTGGATTACTGGTGCAAATACCAAATCACCCCAAAAAAGCATCTACACATTTAAAAAATATTGATAAATTGATCCTGGGTTTTTCTGCTTCTTCACAGATCTTCTTTCTGCTTAATGTGTGGGTCATTTGAAACAATCCAGCACTTTGATATCTTATGTGCCAATGGGTGTAGTCAGACTGAAGCAATCTCAAATGTGAAGATCTTCTTCAATTAGTAATTAATGATAGTAAAAGTAGTAATAATAGTAAAAACATTCAATTGTTCAGCCAGACTTAATTTTTATTTAACCAGAGATTTGGGCATATACTTCACTTTCCTTTCTAAATAAGGAAGTCCACAGCCTCTCTTCATTCTTAGAACTAAATATTTAGTTCTTTTGGTCCACTCGCATAATGCAAAACACTTTTGATAATCAACTAATTTAAGCAGAAGTTAATTTACAAATGCCAAAGAAGTGGTATATGCAATTTCCTGTTGATCACTTTAGATCTACCACTAATATTTTAGCATAATTGGAAGGAATTCTGCACTGATTTAGTTTTCTTTCAAACTGATTCATTTATATCCCATCTTTTTTGGTCATTTGGCTTTCTTTCAATACTGATAATGAAGTGACTGCTGCCTTGCAGTGTATCTTATCTAAATCCTGTTTCCTTCCTGCGACGATTAGTTACCAGGGATAGGACTTTTTATAGGTTCCAAAGTCAGTCTGATCAGATCCTAAATTAGACCATTGTAGTGTGAAAATTCAGTTTAGAACAGACACCACTTCCTGACCTCCCCTCCCCCTTTATAGTTCATCCAGCCTGCAAAAAGAACTTGACTTTATCTGCCCCTTGGAAACATTTTAATGTGTTCCATGTTGCAGTTTGTAATGCCGTAACATGTAGGTGAATGTGGCAGTGATTTTGTACACAGCAGCCTTCCAAAAATAATTAGTTTAGCTGTCCCTTTGTCTGACTATCAGTGATGTTGATTGAGAGAAAGTGCTGGCCAGAATAATTGGAAATCCCCTTCTTGACTTGGAGTAGTGCCATTGTATTTTTAATATCCACTGGAATAGGCATACTTGCCCTTGGTTTACTATTTCATGCAAAAAGCAGTGGGGGCAATTCTTCCAACCTGTTGTGCTGATTTTTTTAATGCAGCGGGCTGGGAGATTCAGGTGGCATGGATTACTGTGATCCGTACTGGGCATCTAGCTCCGAGCGCATTTCCCAGAGCTAAATTTCCAATGCCATCAGCTCCATGTCCGAAATAGGCGCAAATCTGCATTTTATGTGCAGGCCTTCATCTGCATCTGTTTTAAATTGCATTAGTGGGCCTGGGACTGAAATCCTAGTGGTTCATTCTAGCTGGGATTACGATAGCTACCCACTTGGAGGATCAGTGGGGGAGGGAGAAAGGCCAGAAATTGGGGCTGGCCATCAGAGTGGGGTGAAAGACGCAGCCTGCTCGGGGGGAGGGGGGGTTCCGTGAGGGTATTAGGACTGCAGTGGTAGAAGGGCCGGGTGAGGGGTCAACGCTTATCCTGGGCATGCTTGGGGGACCAGAGATCAAATGTTGCAGAAGGGTGGCTGAGAGTTGGCAATGCAGGGTTGTGGGGCTGGCAAGCAACTGAGCTGGCCAATTTTGGCACTGACAGATCAGCGCATGCACAATGGCCTGCTCAGCACTATGGTACTGGCCTCTCAAGTGGAAATAGACTCTCTGATTTTTTTTACATGATTCACACTGAAGCACTCAATAGTGCACAGAGGGAGTTTCTTCTCTAAATCCCTACAAAAAAAAAACATGCGTGATTTAGTCCAGCTTCCACAAAATTCAACACTTAGAATTTTTGGGGAGAAACACCTCTCAGTACCTCTGACAATACAACACTGCACCTTGAATGTCAGCTTCTGGCATTCACGTTGTGAAACAGGGCTTTAAATGGCAATCTTTTGACTCCAAGACAATCAGCTGAGTCAAATTGATATTGATTTGTGAAGTGATCTAGTTGGTCTATAATATTATGATAGTTGTACCTCTATGATCTCTATACACTAATTATCCATCAGAAATACTATAGGACAAAGCTTTTAGTGACAAATGACCAATATACAACAACCCGTAATCTTGTGTCTGGCATAAATGAATCTGACAGCTCAAGACAATTAATTTGAATTATTTGCCTTCATTGCTGTTTTGAAGCTAATGATTATACTACATGCATTAGATCAAAGTTTAAGGTTCTTGATCTTTTGTTAATTTATTTTTATCTGTAAAGGAATCATTTCACCATTGTCCTAATGTAACAGGTAACAAAAAATTCACGATATACAAAGAATTATTTTTCCTTGTTGTTATCAATTGTACTACACCACAAATTTGTACAATTACCTAATAAGCTATCACAAGTACTTTAAAGACTTTCTATGGCACATATTACATTTTGTTTGCTCTGTATGAGATATTGAATCTTTTATTATGGCCACACATACATGATACAAAAAAGCCCATAAATCATTTAACCTGAAGGCAATTTAAAAATTTGCTAAAATCACCATCATTGTAGACATCATATCACTATGGTAAAAAGCATGCTGAAGTTTTCTACATTGTGGCTGAGTATGCTTAAAGTATTTTATTTGCTGTAAAGTTCTTTGGGATGGAGTGGGGTTGTGAAAGGTGCAATGTAAGTATTAGCCTTTCTTCCTGGAATAAATACCTAGCAGGAAAGGTCTTCGGGCTGGAGGCTGTGAAGTGGGGTGGGGGTGATGCTACTGTCGGGGAGGGGGGCCCATATCGATGCACTTGAGGTGGTTGGGAGTGGGGAAGGTTGCCCCAGTGTTTCCATGTTCGGGGGCAGGGAGTGATTGCTGCCCTGATCTTAGAGTGGGGGTGCGTTGAAAGCCTTGTGGTGGGTGGGGATGCGGGGTGTGTCCTGATGTTCAGGGGCTGGGTTTGGGGAGGAGGAGCCTTAAATTTACCCTTTAAAAATGACATTCTGATATCAGAATCCAGGTGTTGTGGCATCTTTAGGCCTGACCCTTCCAGCTGGCTGTGTGATCTTCACCAGCACTTTCAAACTGCAAACAATGCTGTTTAATTAACTGCGAAATCGACGAATTTCTCACCTGATCCACATTCGACACACAATTTTGAGAAAATTAGGCCCATTGATTGCTTAGAGTAAATGTCTCCTTTTGTCTTTTGTTTCACTAAACAATAATTAAATGAACATTTAAGAGAGGCCTAAACTTCCCATGTGAAAAGACACTGTATTCAAAGCTACAACAATAGCATAAACAAAAATGATTACTACTTTGGGAAGGTTCAGAATTCTCATACAATAATATGGCACAAAACAAAGTGATTTGCTTCATTATGTCTGTATCAGTTCATTAGTACTGCTCCCCTGTTCTTTTCTCACTGCCTGTCAATATTTTTCCATTTCAAATATTTATCCAGTTCCCCCTTGAAAACCAATTGCATCACATACATCAATATGTGATGTATCTTAACTCCTATTTTTTGTATTTTTTCTAAGTGAAATTTTTTTTTTAGAACTTATATAAACAAGACACTTTGAGAAATCTCATTGAAAGAAGAAACCTTCTTGTAGATTTGGGCATTATAATAATGTGGAGATTTGTCAATTAATAACTCTGCTTGAACTAATATATTTCTAACATCTCTATTATTGGCAGAACAGCATACCACTTGTCGTGTTACTTCATAATCCCCAACTAATTGAACTTATTTGAGTACCACTTTGTTTTCTGAATAATTGTGGATGGGTGTTTGAACTGTATTGACCTTCGTGGTTTGAAATCGCTTTGACTTTTTTCTTTAAACTGTTAGAGGCCGCAAAGGAAAATGTGCAGGTCTTGCTAGATGTTTACCTGTTGCTAAATGTCATGCAGCATCAGCCTGATAACAATTCTCCCTCAGATTTTTATTATACTGTCTGAAGCTGCTCAGAGACTAGTCATCTCTTTACTGTCACTTGCAGAGATCAGAACAGGCCATCTGAACATTGTCTCCCATTGGCATGGTATTCCTTCACATTGAAGCATCATTCTTTATATTTGATGAATTGGTTAGCTACTTTAATTTTCCAACATGATTTTTATGATACTAGCCCAAGTTAAAATGCTTTATTATTTCAAACATTTACTTATATTTACATTGGAACTTAAAAAAAGACGAATTCCAAAAATGTCAGGAGAAATACATCTTTACGCTGATCTTAATCCACAGATGGTATTGAGAAATATGTTGACAAAAAGAAAAGAGAGAAAATTCCAGACTCACTGATTTGCTGCTGAATAGAATTTTCGATTTGGCTGATTAGTCCTAAGATGTGGCTTTTGTGTTAAATGCATAGTTCATGGTACAAGGATGTCAAAGGTGGCGAGAATAATAGTTGTGATCGAGATGGGCCATCCACAGTCTTTTGTTTCCACAGACTAGTTGGTGAGGATGATGCCTGGAGACATCAAAGAAATGTCCAGGCAGTGTTTTATAGCCCTGCTTTTTGCTTCCTGCCTTTGCCTTTCCAAAGGAACATCATTTAAAGGCCAGATCTAGCTGTGATGAAGTTGGGTAATAAAGCACCTTTGTGCACAAAAAAAGATCATTTAGCTTTACCCAAGCTTATCTCGTTCAAATTTCCCAACACCCAATCATTTAAATGCTACTTTAAATTGACTGGCCATCTTCCAACAGGTGCAGTTTATTTGAAGCAATTAACTTTTCTCTTTACTCGGACAGGGGTTTGTTCTTTATTTTTGAGATTCTGTTTTGTTTGTCACAAAACACAAAGTTAATCCAAAAATTGTTCCAGAAGTGAACAATGCTAGAGTAGCTAAACAAATATCAAATAATAAGATTTCAGTGAGTGTTCTTTTCCTGCACAATGGTTAACACGGCTGCCTCAGCACCAGGGACCGGGTTTGATTTGGGCTTGGGTCACTCTCTGTGCAGAGTCTGCACTCTTTTCTCTCTCTCTCCTCCCCCACCCCCTCCTGGTGTCTGGGTGGGTGTCCTTTAAGTGCTGTAGTTTCTTCCCACAATCCGAAAGAAGTGCTGGTTAGGTACATTGGCCGTGCTAAATTCTCCCTCAGTGTACCCGGACTGGTGCCAGAGTGTGGCAACTGGGGGACTTTCACTGTAACTTAATTGCAATGTTGATTGTAAGCCTAATTGTGACAGTAATAAATGAAGTTAAAACTTCAACTCAGTTTTGCGCATTACATTATGTATTGTGTGAATTACTGACGCTTGTGAAGCACATTCACTAATTACAGTCTAAATAACCAAAGATTTTAAAGCTTTTACACACAGGTTACAGAAAGAAGAAACTTTAAAAAGAGACAAGGTTGCGATGGGAGGGTTAAGTTTTCAAAACAGTTATTAATTTTTGGGAACAAACCTTCTCATCCATTTATGGCAAAGAATTAGATTCACTCCTTCCCTTTGTTTAAACATTCAATTTTATCCCCATTTCCCCTCTGTCCAAAAGCCTCCAATTTTGTATACTGAAAGCTGAAGACCTATAAGTGCACAAAGTATTCTTTAGACTTTTATAATTTTGGTTCCAGATATATTTACATGACACCTTTTTTTGATCAGCTGCTTACCTGGCATCACTGGGTAAAAGATTTTAGGAATTATCTTTGTTCATTTTAGACACTGTAGAATTCCAATAAAAGCATAACTTGACACTCTGCCCACCAAGCACAGATAGTGGGATATTCTGCAATGCATAGCATAGCTCTTCTGCTACCAACAAAAGTGCTTGATGCCAATTCTAAATCAATAAAAATCCCTATACAGTAAATAGGTCTATATTTCATAGATGATAAAAATGGCATTATATGAGTTATTTGATGTCACTATGCAATACATCAGTTGTATGTTTTCCTTAACTTTTTCCCACTGTCCTTGTAATTGGTGGAACAAACTACAACAAGTAGTTTTACAAAGAACAAAACAGCACGGGAAACAGGCCCTTCGGCCCAACGAGCCCGCGCCACCACCCTGATGTTCCCACCTCTACCCGTGATCCCTGTCTATGTTTATAGATCTATGGATTAAAAACCAAATTTGAGACAATTTAGGGAGAATTTGTTTTGCTAGTTAGCCTAAGAGCACATCTTTGGGATGTGGGAGAAAACCCACGCAAGCATAGGGAGAATGCGCAAACTCCCACAGACACAGGCGCAAATCCATGTATCTGCACAGCACAGCGATAGTCACTGAGCTGTCGTGTTGCCCGCTAAATGGTCCAGGTCAAGCGTACACTAACGACATGAAGCACTAGGATACTCTCGGAAAAAAATCCAAGAGCAGCTCTCTCACGACCCATCGCGTGTATGCCCCTCGTTAGACAACAAGGTGGACCAAAGCACCTCTAGGATAAAAACAAGTACATCAATATCATCATCTATTTACACACCTCCCAGGGACTCCCAAGGCTCATGATCCCTATTTTAAATCAGTTTTCTATACCCCTCCATTCTCATTCTGTTCATGTGCCCATCTAAGTATTTCTTAAATAACTCCAGAGTGCCTGCCCCCACCACTTTACTTGGCAGCGCATTCCATACCCCCACCACCCTCTTTCACACAGAAAGTAGTGAAAAAATTTCCTCTAGCATCCAAATTATACCTTACCCCCATTACCCTAAGCCCGTGACCCCTCGTGCTATTCGAGTCCATCCTAGGAAAAAGCTTAACCCTGTTTACTCTATCTATATCCCTCATAATCTTGTACACCTCTATCAGATCTCCTCTAAGTCTACGTCTTTCTAAGGAAAACAGTCCCAATTTGCCTAACCTCCCCCCGTAACTCAAACCTTCCATACCAGGCAGCATCCTGGTAAACCTCCTCTGCACTCTGTGTCTCCAAGTCCTTCCGGTAGTAAGGCGACCAGAACTGGATGCAGTATTCCAAATGAGGTTTAACCAACGTTTTATACAACTGCAACATTAAAGGCCAGCTCTTGTACTCTATGCCCCTTCCTATAAAGGCTAGCATACCATATGCTTTCTTCACAACCTTCTCCACTTGCTCTGCCACCTTCAGAGACTTGTTCACCTGCACCCCCAAGTCCCTCTGCGTTTCTATACTCTTAATAGGTCTACCCTTTATCATATACCTCCCCCCTACATTCTTTCTCCTGAAATGCATCACCTCACATTTATCAGGATTGAATTCCATCTGCCATCTATTTGCCCAAGCTACCAGCCTATCTATGTCCTGCTGCATCGCCTGACAATGCTCCTCACTATCCGCAAGTCCAGCCATCTTTGTATCATCTGCAAACTTGCTGATCACTCCACTTACTCCCTCTTCCAAGTCATTTATAGTCTATTCGTCTACAAATAGACGAGGTCCCAGTACCGAGCCCTGCGGCACACCACTAGTGACTGACCTCTAGCTAGAAAAACATCTTTCCACTATTACTCTCCGTCTCCTATTACTAAGCCAGTTACTTATCCATCTAGCTACCTGTCCTTGTATCCCATGAGCCTTGACTTTCTCAACTAACCTCCCATGAGGGACTTTGTCTAACGGCTCCTTTCAGATAATGTAGAATCCTGTCTGTCGCTTCAGGAAGAGGAGGTTAGTGTTCCTGAAGAAACAGCAGCATTCAATCTGAGGCCTTAGTAAGCACCAGCTCAGAGTTAGTGCCATATCTACTTCAGAAAGTAGGATTCATATCAGTGACCACTGGACAGCAGTGTGCAGGAGCCAGGGCTGGAGGATTGGATGTCATGGGCGCTGGTTCCTCAGAAGGAAAAATCATCTGCTAGCTTCGTCTATGACAACCCAATTGGTGATCTTTAGGGTCCAAGATGCTGTAGATAATTGATGAGCAAACACCAGGAATATGAGACAAATTGGGAAGTTATCAATGAACTGTGCAGATGCTGAGAGCATGGAAGGGTCCGGCTACTACTTGTGTGGAGATTTCATACAGTGTGGAGATTGTGATGTCCAGCATTGGTGGAGGATTCAGTTTTGTGAAGAGGACAGTGCTGGCTGGTATCATTCATCATCTAGCCTAGGGACATCTCCTGACAGTTGCCATTGTAGCTCAGATGGTTTCCATTATGACTGGGTGGAGGGAAAGTGTTCACAGGGTTTCCAGAGTGTCATATCACTCTTGCCCTCTGGTCTCACACAGAGATGTAAAAATTACGAAGCACAAGCCTTTGAGTGTGATCGTGGTTCGAAGGGAGAGGCATCTGCTGACTTATTTCAGGATGACTACATGGTGCAACCACCACCAGCTTTGTCAGTTAGTACCAAGCAGCTAGTTGTACTAGACTGCCTTGGCTTGCATTGGGAGGTTTGTCTGCAGCTGGACCCCTAAGACTGCAAGCTGCATGATGTTGCCCACCATGGCATTTTAAAACGCCAACAGTGAGATCCTGGCAGCTTTTCACCTCCAAAGCTGTTACCATGGGGATACACTTTGTAGGAGCATAGGAGAGGTAAAAACACAAAAGAGATGCACAAGAGTGATGCTTAATTATTTGTTGTGTTTAATCTCTTTTGTGGTTTGTGCAGCCATTATTAGTAACTTTCTCCAGCTCTGCAAACCTGACATTCTTGTGAATCTGGCCTCTGATGATGCCGTCACCTTCAGGTACTTTGCTTCATCTCTGAAATGAGAGTAAAGTAAATCTAGGAGTACTTAACATATCAATTATCGTAAGTTACATTTCCCTTTTAAGTGGAGTTGACCATTTCTAGATTGCCATAGAAAAATTACATGAGGTCTTTTGTAGTATGTATGTTATGTCTGATGCTGCTCCATTCAGACCTTGCAATTACCCAATAGAGCCAGTGAACTCACCAGGTCACAGTGACCTGGTGCACCTGCTATTGTTCAGGTCCTATGCAAAGTGAGTATTTAGAAGGCTTGCTTTGATTCTCTGGGACTATTTCCCTGTTGTTTTAGAAGATGTGGTCCTCTAGCCCTTATTCTTATCACCCCTTCACCATCTCCCCATCCACTTGGCTCCACATACTCTCATATCAGCTCAATGCCAACTCATGCTCTCTTCATTTCTAATGGGCTCCCATAACCTCCATGCCAAATTCATAATCACTCACACATGGGCAGATCTTAGGAATCATGGGGAAATGAATTAAAATAAGTTTTGAAAAATCTACTTCGGCTCTCACTGTACATGTACGAACATGAAGAAAGTGCCCATTCATTAAAGCAGCAAATTGTTTATATTTCCTCTTGTGGTTAATCTCTTATTAAAAACAAACAAAACATCCATTCATACCCTTAATCCTTTAACAACCTGTTTAAATTGTCAATCAAAGTTGAGCTTTGAACACCACCACCCCCCGCCACCATTGAAATAATTGTTACTCAATCAAGTATTCACAATGATTAAGCCTTAGGATAATGTCAACAAAGAGCTCGATTGAAACTGCTCAAAAAGATGTTACACCAGCTAACCTGACATTCACTACAGTCCCCCAGTTTTTTTTGAAACAATCACTGACAGCTGTAGCCAGTTCTTTTTCACAGTTCATAGAGTATGGGATTTAAAAACTTCAAATCATGATGCTTACATGGACCATATTTACCTTTCAAGAGCTTTAATGACTAATCCATACATTTGTGACTTTGACTCTGCAGCTAAAGGCCCTTGCAAGAGCCAACATTGGGTCTACTTAATACAGCACAAAGTTCAAAAGACCTCACTAAGTTTGAATTTTCCTTTTGTATGATTTATGCTTATCTGCTTTTGTCTATTGGCAAAAAGTCTGTCAGAAATGACTGTAAGATGTTGGCACCTGCCCACCATTTTTGGAGATCTCCAGGGTTTTCCCATGTCTGTGAAAACCTGTCTCACAGAAATAAGTTGAAGAATTTTTTGTTTGCTCGTATTTTCCATAAGGCATCAGATACAAATGAGACATGCATTCAACAGATCTGAACAAAGGTCACAAATCCAAAATATGAATTATATCTGTCTCCACATATACATGCCTGACCTGCTGAATGTTGCCATCATTTTCTGTTTTCATTACAAACCCATATATTATGGACAGAGACTTCTTATTTTAACGCTACTTAAATTTTCTATGGATTATGGTTTACTTAGTAAACCATACTGTTGTACTATTTCTTGAAAACAGCCTTATTCTTCTTAGAAGTGTATTAATAGACGCCGTTGTAGTCTTGGATATGAAAAGATAAAAAAGAGTTTAATTCTTTAACACATTTCACATTCATAAAGACAAAAAGAAATGAGAGTAAAGTAAATCTAGGGGTACTTAACATATCAATTATCATAAGTTACATTTCCCTTTTAAGTGGAGTTGACCATTTCTAGATTGCCATAGAAAAATTACATGAGGTCTTTTGTAGTATGTATGTTATGTCAGATGCTGCTCCATTCAGACCTTGCAATTACCCAATAGATCCAATGAACTCACCAGGTCACAGTAACCTTTTTATTTTGCTCTCAGAAAAAAATGTTTGCTGTTCTTTTTGTCTTGAACAAATATTTAACAAAACAAGTCTTTTAATATAAAAGCTTTCTTGAACACAATGTGCGCTACTTTATTATGTGAGGATTAAATATATTCTTCATATTCCAGTTTCCCCATATTAGATAAAAACGCTATTTTTCCCCTGGAACAAACAGTTTTTCTCTGGATTATTGTTTTCGAACCCAGTTCAGCTTATCTCTTCGGACACCAAGATCTGGGTTCATGGGACGAAACAGGCCAAGAGAAAATGAGATTGGATAACATTGCAAGTAATGGGTTTAATCAATATCTGTTATTCTTTATTGCTTTATGTGATCTTGACAAAATGGATATTTTATTATATTTTAGTAAAGAATGGTAGCTTTTTAGTTTTATCCTAAAGTTTTTCATGTACGTTTAGTGTAATTCATGTCTCTGTACTTTAAACAATATCCACATAATTTTATATTTCTGACACAATTTAATTTACATTTGATTTTCTTTTACATGACATGAGACGTGGATATTCCCTTTAAAGATAGCCAGTTGCATTGGGGATTAACTTCGTTAGCTATTTGCCCTTTTAAAAGTATGATATTTTATCACGTGATACCTCTTCAATGGTCATGTTTAAATTTCCTTAACTAATGTCATCTTCATTGTGGTGTCAGCTTGACTTGGTGATGGTAGGCTTGCCTAAATCAGGAGGTCATCAGGGATATTAGCACATGATCTAGTCTAATATTTGAATGTCATATTGAAGGAGTACTGCGTTGTTTGAGGTACTATCTTTTGGATGAGATTTTAAAGTTTGATTCTGTCAGTTTAAGTGGATGTAAAACGTCATTCTGCATTGTACAAACAAGAACAGAAAAGTTATCACTGGGTGTGGCCGACATTCATTCTTCAACCAACACCACAACAGCAATATAACCGGTTATTTATCACATTGGTGATTCGAGGAACTTTTGCTGTGTGCAAACTGGCTGCTGTGTTTGTCTACGGAACAGTGATTACTCTTCACAACAGTTAGGTTCTTTGGAATGCCTCTCAATAAATGTATGTACTTTTTATTTCCATGGATTATTATGAAATTATCATGAAAAATTATCAAGCATCAAAACAGGACTCTTTCCAAGCTGATTTGACCAGTTATCTTTTCAAATATAAATTAACATAAAAATTTATTATCAATATCTTTGCTAGTGAGTTTTTAAACATTTTATTTGATCGTTCAATTATATGATTGAGATCCCAACTTTTGGCTCATCCTATTATTCTTGCTCTTGTTTTTATTCTCTCTATTCCCCTCCAACATTAGCAATATTTTAATACCTGTCCTTAGAACCATGAGTCAAATTTCTCCATTCACCTTTGCATTCAGGACCCGATTTAGACTTCTGCGCAGAAGTTGATCATACAACATTAAAGTATTTCATTATTTTTCACCACTCCATTTTATTCAAAATTTCTGTGTCATCACAATGATTTATTGGTGCAAAAAAAAATGGATTGAGTAGTGATTTAAAGTGCAATAAGTTACTTATTGTTCCATTCTCACTTCCTGCCACTTTTTGAACTCTGGGGTTTTGTGACACTATGGTAATTACAGACAAGTATGAGAATCACAGATTGGGATAAAGGCCACAGGCATGTATGGTTGTTAAGTTTAAAATGGGCCATATGACACAACTGGGGACCCTGATGCAATTTGAACTATAAATTGCACAAGACGTGTCATGTGCCAAATCTGTCAGTATATTCTGGGCATGGTCAAGGCCAGGAAGATAAGCCAACTTTTTCCCTATTGCCTTACTTTGGCCAGTAGGCCTGCTTGATGTCCAAATACAATAATCACCTGCACAAAATCCTATTCCCAACCATTGAGCATCACCAAATTATTCTCATAGGATTAAGATGAGAGCCTGACATCCTATTTGCCGATTAAGTTCAGAATTTAATATGGCCTCGGCCTGTCACCAGCACCATTTATGTGGACTTACTGCTCCTCATCTGTATCCCCAAAAAAATCTGGGGCTATCAATTTTTAATTTTCAATGATCAGAAAATTTAATTTTTTTTAGAAGGAAGCAAGGCTGGAAATTGTTTTCCATTCCCCCTGCTGCAAATACAGGTTGACAAAAAACAACCCCATTGACTATTTTTTCTTTATTAAAACCACACAATCACCTTTTTTTTTGGTTAAAAACCCTTAAATGTATTGAAACATAGTTGTATCATGTGGCTTTTAGCACTCAAAATCACAACAATCAAATCTATCTCAAGAGACATCAATTGCGGAATACATTTTTGCCCCTTGCTCCTTCCCTAATATTCATCACATCTAACTTGAATATTGCTAAATCAGATGTTTGGAAAATTCATTAAAAACTGTTTTCCTATTTCTTTTAATCTGTCTGTATTGGTTGAATTGTCTTTGTAGTTGTTTGATAGCAAGGAATAGGAGCTATTCTCTGTGCAATATAGTTGTTAGTGATGCCACAATACTGTGCTTTAGGATCGATGAAATTCCAAAACAAAATCTGAATTAATAAGAAGCAGGGGTCTTTTTAAATTGAAGATAGCAATGTTGTAACTTGCTGTTACATTTGTAGTAAGAATAAATATTGGTACTATTTTATCAATCTGACATATGGTTGGCCATTGGCACAGTGGTTAGTACTGTTGCCTCACTGTGTCTGGAACTGGGCTCGATTCCTGGCTTGGACCAGAGTCAGTGCCACCCACAGTCCAAAAATGTGTGAGATAGGTTGATTGGCCATGCTAAGAAATTACTCCTTAGGGTCCAGGGATGCGTAGTTTCGAGGGATTACTCAGTATAATATGGTAGGGATATATGGGTAGGGCCTGTGTTCGGTGCAGACTCAATGGGCTAAAGGCACTCTTTCTGCACTGTAGGGTTCTATGATTTATGGTCTATAATTTAGCTTGGCCAATTCGTCTAACCAGCATATCTTTTGGAATGTGGGAAGAAACTGGAGCACCTGGAGAAAACCAGCACAGACATGGGGAAAATGTGCAGACACCACACAGACAATGAGAGTTGGCATGGAGGTGGCATGACAATGGGAGCTTGAGGTGGAGGCCATGATGAGCCTGGAGAAAATATGGGTGAGTGTGTGCAGGTAGGGACCAGAGGGTGGAATAGCTTCTAAAACAAGGGGCAGAGTCATAGAGAACTGAGACTAGCAGTCTAACTAGCCTGGCCTTTGTACTCATCCACATGCTTGACCACTTGATTTACTTTGGGCCCAATTTGATCCTGCCGCCACCTACCCAGAGTTGAAACTGGATCTAATATACTACAGTGAGTCTGCCTCACAACTGAAGGTGTGCCAGTTCTCAGGTTAAAAATCACCATCAGTCAGCTCTTTCCCCTCAAAGTTGAGAGCAGTCTATGGTCACCTGGGACTCTGGGAACTTTACCTTTAATTCAGACACCCAAAGTAATTTTCTAGCAATTCAGTTTCGAATCCTACCATGACAGATGATGAAATTTGAATTCAACTAAAAAAAACCTTAAATGGAAAGTCGAATGATGAAATGATGACCATGAAATTATTGTCAATTGTTAATAAAAATGCATCTGGTTCATTAATTACCTTCAGGCAAGGAAATCTGGTATCTTTGCCTGGCTTACATGTGATTCTAGATCCATAGCAATGTGGTTAACTCTTAAATACCTATTGAAATTGACTAGCAAGCCACTCAGTTCAAAGACAGTTCAGGATGAGAAATAAATGCTGTTTTAGCCAGTGAAGCCTCCATCTCATGAATGAATTAAATCTGTGTTGTGTAGATACATGACTGTATTATGAGGGAAAAATTTCCAGGATTTTGGCCCAACAACAGTGAAGGAATAGTGACAAAAATTCCAAATCAGAATAATGTGTGAATTAGAGGGGAACTTGATGGTGTTTCCATTCATCAACTGTCCTTGTCCTTTTAGGTGATCAAAGTCATGAGATTGAAAGGTGTTGGCAAAGGCCATGCTAAATTCCCCCTTAGTGTCAGGGGGATTAGCAGAGTAAATACATAGGGCTGCTGGGTGGGAATAGTTGTTGGTGCAGATTCAGTGGGTTTAATTGCCTCCTGCACTTTAAGGATCCTGCGGGATCTTAGTGAATTGGTTCAATAGTGTGTCTTCTACTTGGTAGACTGCTGGCCCTGAACATTGATATGCAGAAAGTGAATGTTTAGGATGTCCACTGCAGTGTGAATTAGGCAGGTTACTTTGTCTTATATGTTGTCAAGCTCTTTGAATGTTTTTGGAGCTGTACTCTCCGGGAAAATGGAGACTTTTCCATCAGAATTCTGAATTCTGTCTTGTAGATGGACAGGCTTTGGGGAGTCAAGAGGTGAGTTACTTGCTGCAGAAGTCCAAGCCTTTGACCCATTATTGTAGCCACAATATTTATACAATTTATCCAGTTTCTTGTCAGTGGGAGCTCCCAGGATGTTGATCAAGAGATTCAACAATGGTAATGTCATTGAATATTGTGGGGAGATGGTTAGATTCTGTAGTGTTTTAAATAGTTTTTGCCTGGCACTTGTGTGATGCTCACTACGTATCAGCCCAAGCTTAAACCTTATGTAGCCACCAGTGAGTTTCTTTATTTCACATCTGGTGGACGAAAGATATTGATGAAGCCGCTGAAAATGATTGGGCCGAGGACTCTACCCTGAAGAGCTACTGCAGTGATGCCCTGGGACTTGAGATATTAGGCCTCCAACAACCACAACCATCTTCCTTTGTGCTCGGTATGACTCCCACCCCCACACCAATTGAGTCTTTTAAGAGAAATTAAGGGTATTAAGCCAAAAGCAATTGGTGGAAGCTCAACATGTAGTGAGAAAACCAACGAGCCCATGACTGTCATCACTCAACTATGCCTGGATCCCTCGGTGATCTAAGTACTAAAGCAAATATTGTTTCTGCAGCAGCCTCTGCCTCCTTGCTGGCGCTGTTGAGTACTGAAGAGTTAGAACATAGAACAATACAGCACAGAACAGGCCCTTCGGCCTTCGATGTTGTGCCGACCAAAATAAAAAGCAATGCCCCTCCTAACTAAACCATTCCCTTCCCATCCATATACGTATCAACTAACCTCTTAAACGCCACCAAACTTGGCGCATCTACAACAGCTGCAGGCAGGGCATTCCACTCCCTAATCACTCTTTGAGTAAAGAACCTACCTCTGATATCCGTCCTATAACTCATACCCCTTAATTTAAAGCTGTGTCCCTCGTGCTAGCTTTCTCCATCCTAGGAAAAAGGCTATCACTGTCCACCCTATCTAAACCTCTAATCATCTTATATGCTTCAATAAGATCCCCTCTTAGCCGCCTCCTTTCTAACGAAAACAACCTCAAATCCTTCAACCTCGCTTCATAGGACCTGCCCTCCATACCAGGCAACATCCTGGTAAACCTCCTCTGTACCCTATCCAATGCCTCCACATCTTTCTTATAATGTGGGGACCAGAACTGCACACAATACTCCAAGTGCGGCCGCACTAGAGTTTTGTACAGTTGCAACATGATACTGCGGCTCCTAAATTCAATCCCCTACCAATAAAAGCTAAGACTCCATATGCCTTCTTAACAACTTTATCCACTTGACTGCCTACTTTCAGGGATCTATTGACACATACACCAAGATCCTTCTGTTCCTCAACACTATTAAGAGCCTACCATTAGCCCTATACTCTACACATTTATTGTTCCTGCCAAAGTGCATTACCTCACACTTTTCCACATTAAACTCCATTTGCCACCTCTCGGCCAGCTCTGCAACTTGTCCAAGTCACTCTGTAAACTATAACACCCCTCTTCACTATCTACCACTCCACCGACTTTAGTGTCATCTGCCAATTTACTGATCCATCCCTCAATACCCTCATCCAGATCATTTATAAAAATTACAAACAGCAGGGGCCCCAAAAACAGACCCCTGAGGCACACCACTCGTCACCGAACTCCACGATGAAAATCTCCCATCAACCACCACCCTCTGTCTTCTATCTGCCAGCCAATTTCTAATCCAATTTGCTAAATCACCCTCTATTCCAAACATCTGCATTTTCTGTAGAAGTCTTCCATGGGCCACCTTATCAAAAGCCTTACTAAAGTCCATATATACTACATCAACCGCCTTACCCCCATCCACCTCTCTGGTCACTTTCTCAAAAAACTCAATGCGGTTAGTAAGGCATGACCTACCCTTCACGAAACCATGCTGACTATCCCCAATCAATTCATTTCTCTCTAAATAACTATAAATCCTATCCCTAATAATTATCTCCAATACCTTGCCCACCACAGAAGTAAGACTCACTGGCCTATAATCCCCAGGAAGGTCTCTCTTCCCCTTCTTAAACAATGGGACCACATTCGCCATCCTCCAGTCCTCCGGAACCACACCCGTAACCAACGAGGACCTGAAGATCAGAGCCAGAGGCTCTGCAATCTCCTCTCTTGCCTCCCAGAGAATCCTAGGGTAAATCCCTAGTTGTCAGCCTCTGATTGGCCAGCATCTCTCAGTGGGCAGGACTTCCACCCAAGGGA
Source organism: Sphyrna mokarran (assembly GCA_024679065.1). Taxonomy (NCBI): domain Eukaryota; kingdom Metazoa; phylum Chordata; class Chondrichthyes; order Carcharhiniformes; family Carcharhinidae; genus Sphyrna; species Sphyrna mokarran. The sequence goes on along the minus strand of JAGIQG010000005.1, from coordinate 92,911,045 downwards.
ACGTTGATCCAAGGGAAAGCCAGTTATGGCCTGTCCAGTGCTTAATTGGTTCAAGATGGAGCAGGCCTTCTTGAAAAGCGGCGATGTGAGTGAGTCTTGGCCAATATCTCCTTTGCTTTCACAAGATGTTGTTTAGTGGTTTGGTCACATGATGAGTCCTCCTTAACAATGAGCTCAAAGCAAAAACAAAAAATTATTCTCAAAACATCTACCAACAGCTCAAGCAAAACAATCCTCTCAGAATGTGGATCCTAGTATGTGTGGGGAAAAATATTTTTCACCTATCTTTCTGCCTACTTTTCTCCCTCGCTTTTCCATTCTGTATATGCTTTGCCGTCTCATATTACGATTGATTTGCTTGTATTACTTTGGAAAATCTTAATTTTGTGGCATTAAAATTTTTAACAATTGTTGTTGCTAAGAAACTAACAGAAGTTGCAACGGATTAGTTTTTAACAAAATGAAAAAACATTGCTCGTTTAACACCAAGTTTCGTAACCTGTGTCCTGTGCCTCAAGGATCAGTAGGGAAATTGCAGTTTACGGTCATCATATTCCTAGAATGAGCCTTCTACTTTTATGGTGCATACAAACTGATGATATTGAGAGCAGACAATTAATCAATTACTTTAGATGTGGATCATTATAGGATTTGAAGACCACATGACCTCTTTGTCAAACTTGCGGGAAGCAAAGGTTCACTTTAAGTACAGCAGGCTAGCCTTCAGCTTTTGTTAAATGGTAACTGAAGAGCTATCAACTTTTAAACTGAATGTGAAACAATGCAAAACCATAACAGTCTTTCTTCAGAATTAGCTGTGTTTCTGCTTTCTTCCAAAAGGTTACTAAGGTATGTGTTTGCTGCTAACTGACAGGGACTTTGAGTTGCTAATTTGTTGCTCTAGTCTTACCCTGCAAAAGCTAAATTTATTTATTTTTCTCTATTTATGTACCTGCATCACTTTATAGGTGCTGAAGGTACGATCATATACTTAATGTGTCCTTTATAAAGCTTCTGGCATCACTGAGTTTGGAATGGTTTACACCAAAATGTTTGTTTTAATCTGTTGGAGCAGCGGAAGAAAAACAAGATAGGCTTTTGGCCTAACCAGTGCTGATCTTTGAATTGGCAAAGCATCAACTAATGTCATCGGAGGTGCTAATGCATCATGTCCCTGACCTACTTATTTGTTCGCCATGTGATGGGTACTGTAACCTTTTGCATTGTGGATCTCAAATCATGGTGGACACTATTTTGAATAACCAAGTCTCAGCTGTACCTCATTATTGCAAACTTGTGTTTCTTAAAGACTAAAGACACGCACCTTAGTCAATAGCCAAGGTGTGAAAAAAGATGATCTGTGCTGCTGACTCTCTGATGTGTAGATCCTGATGTTGGACTGGGATAAGCAAAGTAAGAAGTCTCACAAAACCAGGTTAAAGTCCAACAGGTTTATTTGGTAGCAGAAATCACAAGCTTTCAGAGCGCTGCTCCTTCATCAGGTAAGTTGGAGTTCTGCTCACAAACAGAGCATATAAAGACACAAACTGAATTTACAAAATAATGGTTGGAATGTGAGTCTTTACAGGTAATCAAGACTTAAAGTCACAGACAATGTGAGTGGAGAGAGGGTTAAACACAGGTTAAAGAGATGTGTATTGTCTTCAGCCAGGACAGTTAATGAGATTTTGCAAGCCTAGGCATGTCACATGGGATTACAAATAGTGTGACATGAATCTAAGATCCCAGATGAGGCTGTTCTCATGTGTGCAGAACTTGGCTATCAGTTTCTGCTCAGCAATTCTGCTTCACTGTGTGTCGTGAAGGCCACCTTGGAGAACGCGTACATGAAGATCAGAAGCTGAATGCCCATGACTATTGAACAGCTCCTCGACAGGGAGAGAACATTCTTGCCTGGTGATTGTCGAGAGGCATTCACTCATTGGTTGTCTTAGCATCTGCATGGTCTCTCCAATGTACCATGCCTCAGGACATCCTTTCCTACTGCGTATCAGGTAGACAACATTGCCTGAATTGCAAGAGAATGTACTTTGTATTTGATGGATGGTATTCTCATGTGTGATGGTGGCATCCGTGACGATGATCTGGCACATTTTGCAGAGGTTGCTGTGGCAGGGTTGTGTGGTGTCGTGTTCATGCTCTCCTGAAAGCTGGGTAGTTTGCTGTCTGTTTGAGGTTGTGTGGTTGTTTGAAGGAAAGAAGTGGGGGTGTGGCAAGATGTTCGCCTTCATCGATGACATGTTGAAGGTTCCGAAGAAGATGTCGTAGTTTCTCCATTCTGAGGAAGTACTGGACAACAAAGGGTACTTTGTCTGCTGTGTCCCATGTTTGTCTTCTGAGGAAGTCGATGCAGTTTTTCACTGTAGCACATCGGAACTGTCGAACGATGAGTGGAGCGCCATGTCCCGTTCCTATGAGGGCATCTTTCAGTGTCTGGAGGTGCCTGTTGCGATCCTCCTCATCTGAACAGATCCTGGGTGTATGGAAGGCTTGTCCTTAAGAAATAGCTTTTTTAATATGCTTAGGGTGTAAGCTGGAGAAGTGGAGCATTGTGAGGTTACCTGTGGGCTTGCGGTACAGTGAAATGCTGAGATGACCATCCTTGATGGAGATGCGTGTGTCCAGGAATGCAACCAGTTCTGGAGAGAAGTCCATGGTGATCTGATGGTGGGATGGAACTTGTTGATGTCAATATATAGTTGTTTCAGTGATTATTCACCATGAGTCCAAAGGAAGAAAATATTGTCAACTATCTAGTGTATGTTGTTCATCCATTGTCATTGACGAGGACCTTGACACCATTAATCATTTTGAGGCTGGTTGTGGTGTGTCTGAAGATGACTGATCAGATCAAGTCAGGCACGGAATGTCCTGGCACATATTGGACAGACTTGTGTAGACATTGCAGCTGTTGCGCTGATGGCTGTGGACTTGCACAGCTCGCGATTAAGTTGTGCTACAGCAATACCCTTTGCTTTGTGAGCTTGATAGCCTTTGTGGATGAGGCAGCACCAGGTAGGGCGGTTTTGTGCCAGCGTTTCCTGGGTGGTTGTGTCAATGTCATGCGACTTCAGGGAGGCCTTGAGTGTGCCTTTGAAATGTTTCTTCTGCCCTCCATGCGAGTGTCTTTCTCAAAAAGGAACTGCTTGGATATGCGCTTACCTGACATATGGATGACATAACCTGCCCACTGGATCTACGTTGTCATCAGCAGTGTGTGGACTGATGGTAGACTTGCTCTAGTGAGAACTTCAGTGTCTGGTACTTTGTCTTGCTATCAGATGTGTAATATTCTGCGAAGGCAAGTCATGTGGAAATGATTGAACTGTCTTGCATGCCTCCAATATACAGTCCTCATTTCACAGGCATACAGGAGGATGGTGACTACCACGGTGCTGTAGACCTTCAGTTTTGTTGCTGGGTTGATTCCTCGATGTTCCCATACAATGGAGCGCAGTCTACCAAAAGCAGAACTTGTCTTTGCTATTCTGAGTTAACTTCTGTATCAGTAGTCACCACTTGGGAGAGGTTGCTGCCGAGATAAGTGAACTGGTCCACTGCGTGTAGTTTCTGCCCTTTGATTGTGATTATGGGTTCTGAGTACAGTGCATGAGAAGCAGGCTGGCGCATGACTTCTGTCTTTTTAATGTTGATGGTGAGTCCAAAGTTGACACAAGCCGTGGAAAATTTGTCCATACTGACTTGTATCTCTGGCTCTGAGCCAGCAGACAGGGCATAGTCATCAGCAAAGAGCAAGTCTCTCAGAACAGTCTTTTTCACTTTGATAATAGCTTGAAGTCTCCTCAGGTTGAAAAGCTTCCCATCCACTCTGTACTTGAGGCTGATTCCAGCAACACTGTCCTGGAAGGCATCATTCAGTAAACATCATGCTGAACAGTGTGGGTGCGACCTCACAGGCCTGTTTGATGCCATTGGTGACTGGGAATGCTTCAGAGGATTCTCTGCCATCCAGTACTCTGGCCATCATGGAACTGGTGTACCATCTGAATGAATTTGAGGGGGGCAGCCTAACTTTGTCATGATCCTCCACAGGCGTTGTTGGCTTACAGTATTGAAGGCTTTCGCGAGGTTAACAAAGGTTGTGTAACGCTCGCGATTCTGCTCCTGACACTTCTCCTGACGTTGGCGCTCAGGAAAAATCATGTCAGTAGTCCCACGACCTTTGCAGAAGCCACACTGTGACTCTGAAGCAGGCCCAGCTCCAGACGAGTGACCAGACGATTTAGCAGGACTCTTGCGAGGGTTTTTCCTGTGATGGAAAGCAGCGAGGTTCCCAGGTGGTTGTAGCATACTTGCCGATTGCCCTTCTTCTTGTAGAGGTGTACGATGGAAGCATCTTTAAGTTCCTGAGGAATGGATCCTTGCTTCCAAAAGGACTAGAACAACTTGGCGAGCTTCTCAATAAGTGCAGGACCAGCAGCTTTATAGATCTCTGTGGGTATGGCATTTGCCCCTGGGGCTTTGCCAGTGGATAGCTGGCTGACAGCTTTTGTGACTTCGATTACTACCAGTGGGTCATCCATGGTACTGTTAATATTGACCTGGGGAATTCTGTCTATTGCCTCATCATTAATAGATGATGGTCGGTTGAGGATGGCTTCAAAGTGTCCATCTCTGCAGGATCTGAGCCTTTTCTGTAATGAGAGTTGTACCATCAGTACTCAGCAGAGGGGAACTCCTAAAAGATTGAGGTCCGTAGAGAGTGTTGAGGGCTTCATAGATCCGTTTCAAGTCGTTTCTGTCAGCGTATTCCTGTATATCATCTGTCTTGGCGCTCAGCCAGACATCCTGCATTTTACACAATTTATTCTGGAGTGTCCTGCGAGCACTGGTAAAATCATTTTTCTTGGCAGCTGAAGATGGGTCATTCTGATAGACCTGATGAAGATGGTGCTTTTCAACAAGTAGAGCCTGTATCTCCTCATCATTCTCATCGAACCAGTCATGCTGCTTCAGGTGGAGGCCCGAGCGTCTTCAGTGCAGATGTCTGATAGCATCGCTGAAGCATTCTCAGTCATCCTCAGCGCTGCCTGCAAGATGTAGGTCAGCAAGCTTGATTTCTAAGTCTTCAGCCAGTGCTGAAGCTGTGCTGGGGTTCTTTAGCTTGGCCACATTGACTCTTTTCAGAACCTTGCTCCCTTGTGGTCGCCTCTTGTGTCTGATGTGGAGCCTCATTTTGGAGACAATGAGCCTGTGATCTGTCCAGCAGTCAGCACCACACATGGCCTTGGTCACTGCGACATCCTGCTTGTCTTTTCTGCTGACAATGACAGTTGATAAGATGCCAATGCTTAGAACCGAGGATGAATCCAGGAGGTCTTGTTATGGGTAGGCAGATGGAAGGTTGTGTTGGTGATGAAGAAATTGTGTGCTGCATAGGTCTTCAGTAAGAGTAGGCTGTTACTGTTACATTTGCCCACTCCATGCTTCCCAATGACTCCCTGCCAAATTGCAGAGTCACACCCTACTCTTGCATTGAATTTGCCAAGCAAGATCAATTTGTCGGTACTACTCACTCCTGATAATAGGATGTCTAGTTCTTCGTAGAACTTGTCTTTCATCTCGCCTGGGTTGTTCATTGTGAGGCCTTTGGCGCTGATCAGGGTGGCTTGACTTCTGTTCTGTAGCGGAAGCAATAATGTCATAAACCGGTCATTCACACCCTTGGGTAGATTATCAAGTTTCTGAACAAGATGACTCCTTACGGCAAATCCAACTCCAGCATCACAATGCTCATTGCTGTTGTGACTGCTCCAGAAAAATGTGTAACCACCTCCAGTTTCAGTCAACTGACCTACATTGACAAGACGAGTTTCACTCAGGGCTGCAATGTCAATGTTGTATCTTGCAAGCTCTCTAGCTGTTCTTCTCTCTGATTGTCTGCTGTAGGGTTGTCCAAAAGTGTGTGCACTTTCCAAGTGCCAGTGGTGAGCGGTGTTACCTTGTATTTTATTTCATGTGTTCGACTGCAAGATAGGATCCCCACCAGGTGATGTAAACTGGCCAGAGTGTAGGGGAGCAGGCAATATTTAGGGCACCTTTTCTGGTCCCTTACTCATCCTACGGAGATAAGCAGTGCATTCCTGAAGAGGATTGCTCAGTTGCCCAGGTGGATGCCAAGTTCTACCGCTGCTTTGGTCAGCGGAAGACGACCATTAGACCTGAGCCGCTTGCGAGCAGGTCCATGACTACAGCTCCCAGTATATCCACACCTGCTGCTTCATTGCTCGCCCATCACCACAGGACTTCAAGGGTTGAACAAGACACTGATGATGATGATGATGGTGTTGAAACTAGTGCTTGATTTGGATTAAAATGAGGAAGATTTGCACAGGGTCAGCCTCACTCTCTCTTCCCAATTCCCATCTACATCCAGTGGCAAGACAAGAGTCAAGATGGCTGGAGGTGGGACTAGGCACAATGGATGACCAGGACATCTTCAGTGTCTTGTCCTGCTCTTCGTGTTCCACGACACTTGCAGAGACAGCCTTCTTGACCGTTGGACTTTCCATTGGTCTCTTCCGCTCAATCCACCGGACTCTGTCTTCACATGCTGGAATAGACATCTCTCTATCTCATTGAGGGTTGAGACCCGTCGGCTACTGTCACTTGGTTTAGCTGGCTTGTCGAGCCCATTTTCCGGGGTATGGCAGCTGTCGCATGCAAACAGCTACAGGGAGCCACAGGTAAGAGCTGAGTGCCAGGTGAGGACAAAAGATGGACAAACCGCCCTGAAAGGACACGACATGTTCCCCCACCAAAAGTATTACCCCTCCCTGACATCCCCTACACACCCATCTAGTGTATAGCGTCAGTTGATGATCCTGTGCAGTGAAGAGGTCTTGTTACAACCTGTGCATAAAGATGTTGGCATATTGAGGTGCGAATTTGGTCACCATGGCTGTTCCGTGTGTCTAGATAAAGAACTGGTTGTTGAAGGTGAAGATATTTTGGTCCAGGATGAAGCAACATTGCAGAACATGATGAAGCAACATCGCAGCACATGATGAAGTAATATCGCAGACAATGCAGAATCGCTGAGCAGAGACTGATATCCAAGTTCCGCACACATGAGGATGGCCTCAACCGGGATCTTGCGTTCATTTGGCATGAGATTTCTTTTGAGGTAATCTTCCTGTGACTTCAAATTCATATTGTTGCAATGAATACATAGAGCTGTTTTAAACAATTGAGAAATATGTATGCTATCAGATTGTTCAGAAAGTGAGGTCTTGAAAACTCAGTTATTTTAAAGAACTAGCAAAATATCTGGTGATTATGTCTAAAAACTTGAGGTTCCCAAATCAAAAATGTTCTTTAAGTTACATGAAGAACTCACTGATTTTCTTAAAAACTGAAAAGGTGGCTTGCAATTACATTTTGGTTGCCAAATGTAAATGACTTAAGACTTAAGTCTTAAGACTGTCCAAACAGCTGTCCAATTTATCAGTCAGATAGGAATGTCCCTGCTGTTTCTTCTCTGCAGCCTTGGAAACAGACAAGCAGACTTTGGTAGACAATTCATTTTGATTTTGCCAAATATAAAAAGTTGTCTTTACTGATGCTGTTTATTCCAGATACAGAACTGTCAAGTCCTTGACATTTGCCACAAAAACCTGTTCACCTTGTTTACTTCCTACGACTTAGCTGAAAAAAAACCCCATACAATGATGTTCAGTTATCATATGAATTTGCAATGTTTTCACTGAATAGTGAGGAATTGGCTCACATTCTTCTGTTTCAATAGAAGCATTAGAGAATTTTTAAAAATTGCTAGAGATAAAAATTAATACGTGAAGTTCATTGACTTTGAAAATTCAGTGCCATTACGAAGTAGTCTGAGCTTCACACAGATGTTGTGCTTCCAATTCAGATTTGTATCAACTCCTGACAGAAGTTGAAACAAAAGCAATAAAAACTGGAAAATCTCAGCAGGTCTGTGGACTGTCCAGATGACTCTTTGTCATAGAATCGTGCAGTGCAGAAGGAGGCCATTCTGCCCATTGAGTCTGCCTAATCACAATCCCACACAGGTCCTATCTCCGTAACCCCATCCATTTAGCCTAGCTAGTCCCCCTGACACAAAGGGACATCTTTGAACTGTGGGAGGACACGGGAACACCTGGAGGAAACCCATGCAGATTCGGGGAGAACGTGCAGTCTCCACACAGTCAGTGATCCAAGCTGGGAATTGAACCTGGGTCCTGGTGCTATGAGGCAGCTGTGCTAACCACTGTGCCACTATGTGCCCCAAAGACTTGCTGAGATTCTCCAGTGTTCTTGTTTTTGTTTCAGATTTCAGCATCTGCAGCACTTTGCTTTATCCAGGTAGAATCTGTTGTGGGTTGGAGGGAGGATCATGGAGTGCAGGGGCATGACTTTAGTTTGATACTGGATGAAGTGTCAATTCAGGGTGGTATCGAACCTAGTTTCCTTAGTGCTCAGGTAAACTGCCTCACCCTAATTTAAAGTTTTAAAGGCTTGATGTTCTCCAAACATTTTCCATTTCTGACTTTCATGTGATAGCAACATGTATCATGTACAGTTTCTAAACAAAACACTTGGGGCTGAATTTTGCCAAATTCTTTGTCCTCACTTGTAGTGACGATAGGGCGTGTTAGGGCTGCAAAATTCAATCTTGGCTTTTAAGTTTCAGGCAGAAGCCAAGCAGTGGAAAAGGGTTCTGTGTGGATGGATCCAGAAATGACATTATTGGTCTTTTATCAGTGCACTCTCAAATGGTCTGGGCCTATCAGAAAGAGCCAACTTCAATTTGTAAAGAGCAGATTATGTTTGACATGGCAGTTGACAGGAGTGCAGAGCTTTGGAAACAGAAACTAGAAGCAGGAGTAGGCCATTCAGCCCTTCAAGCCTGCTCCTCCATTCATTTTGATTATGGCTGATCATTAAATTACATACCCCCCTCAATATCCCTTGATCCCTTTAGACTGTAGAGCTATTTTTAAAATTAGACAACATTCTGTGGTAGTAAAGTCCATACATTCACTATCCTCCGTGTGAACTAATTTCTCCTCACCTCAGTTCTAAAAAGTTTATCCCTCATCCCCAAAACCCTAGTTCTGGACTCCCCAGAATGGGAACATTTTTTCTGACTCTACCCTGTCCAACTCTGTTAGAATTTTATAAATTTCTATAAGATCACTCTCACTCTTCTAAACTCTAGTGAATATAATCCTAACCGACTTAGTCTATCCTCATATGACAGACCCTAATGTAGACTTGACTCATCAAAATGATGAATAGATTGACCTAATAATTTTACAGATCAGGGAAATAAGCTGAGATATTATTGTTTGTGATTATTAGAAAAGAATGCTTAAATCATTTGTGTGATCTGCCTTTTCTCAGTTATTTTAATAGAGTTGTTAACAAATTTATTTAAATCCTGCTGCAAAAGCAGTCATTTCTAAAGTTTAAAAAGTAATTCTTTAAAAATTATTACAGCATTCATTGGAACATACAGATTATGAGGAATTGAAGTAGAATGTAAACATTGCAGGATCATTCCCGTTTATGACCGAGTGGCTAACCAGTACTGTTTATCCAGGAATAACAGAAATCTAAATGGAGAAATTGGAGGGATTTTTAAATGTATAAATAGTTATTGATGCTGCGTTAATCATTTTTAATCTGCTATCTATTGGATTTGTTGTAGCTATTTGCGAGATCATGAGATAATTACACATTAGATAATTTGTTTTTCTTATTTAAGGACAACAAAGCTTTGGGTCCACATAGGTTTTGCCAGAAGATATGCAGTAAGAGTTAACAATGATACTTGAATCCATATTTAAAAATTCAATTGAAGTAGAAATAGGTCAGAGGACTGGCAGACAGCAAATCTAATCCCTTTTTGCAGAAAGTGGCTATTAGATGAAATCTAAGGAGCCATAGCTGCTTTAGAAATGAAAACGTTAGAATTTTTGTTAAATGATGAAATTTTAAAAAAATAGAGTTGGATTTTCATGTTTGAAGTGGCTAATGTTTTGTCTTGGCATGTTTATCTCAAGGAAAACTTGATAGGCTTGATTTTCATTCCAGTGAGGCGGACGTGTGTTTGGGTCAGGACTGCTATGCCGGAAACATATGGATATGGTTGTGGGTTGTTAGGTATTAAAGTGTTCTGGTTAAGAGGCCTGCCTCAGTGCTATGGCCCTCCCAACTCTCATCCCCTCGGTCGCATCTGAATCAATTCTTGCCCCTCTACAACTCCATCGTCCCATAGCCTCTATGCTAACGGAGTGCTAACTCATGTCAAGCATTGCCCTTCCACCCATCTCAAGTGGCCCTCATACCCTCCTTGCTAACTCACTTCTTTGTCCATTCACCCATTAAACACTCTGTACAGAACCAATGAATCATGCAGTAACAATGGCATCTGTAAAAAAGCTTAATGTAACAAACTTTGTAAGTTTTTAACAAAGCTGCTGTTATTGCTATCCTACAATTGTGTCAATCAACAAGATCTTTAATATATAATCAGAGCCCAAAATGTCATTGGTCTGTTGGAGTAACACACAAGGAAAACAATGTTTGATAGTTTCAGATCTATTTTGTCAATGGCTCAATGTTTATTTCACAAGGTAAAGAGGTGTTTACAGTTTCTGCAATTGACACTTTAAAGGTCTGGTCGATTGTAGTTACAGCAGTTACTGGGTTGTAGTTACAGCAGTTTTTAAATACAAAGTTTTGAATGGCTGTTTTTTAAATTTTTCCATACGTGGCATTGTTACTGTAGGATTCATTGGTTCAGCACATAATATTTACTGGATAAATAGACATGGAAGTGCTATGAGTTGTCCTGGAGGATATAAGGGGTCATTGCATTTGAGTGGAGGACATGGGTTGTCTTGAGTTGGTACTAAGTTGGCATAATGTCAATCAAAGGCTACAGGGGTTATTTGGGGGCAAAGGTTGACAATAGAGTGTATTAGTGGCCATTTGGAGTGGATGCTGGACATGAGGAGGGCACAGGTGAGAATGTTTTCAAGTTAATTTTCAAATGATTCTCTCATTCAGACTAAAATTATGATAGCTCTGAGGGACCATGAACCACACATCCTTGAGAAGTTGGTCCAACTCCACAAACATCGCATGGCGCTGGGTGATGTCTACCTGCTCAATGGAGCTAGCCAGTTTGGGAGCCTCCACCTTTTTCCTGCACAATAAAGATCAGGAGCGTGGGGAATAGGTCTGGAAATCCTGGAATCTACTCCTTTTAGCCATTTCAAAGGTACATGGCATTTCCTCAACACTGTGAAAATTCAGCCCATAGAGAGGGGAATGCAATGGGAAAAAATGCATGATACAATTTTAAAGGAATAAGAATGGACGAGGGCAAAGCAGTAGATAAGGTTCAATAAGGTTCCACATGAGGAGAAAGAAGAAACACCTTGAGTTAATGCGGTGCTTTTCACAAGGCTGGAATCTTATCGCCAGTGGGACTTTCCCATCCTGCTGTAGTGAATGGAGATTTGTCTGGCCACCAAATTTTCCGATCTCATTGCAACGGGGTCGTGGTGTGAACAGCTGATAAGATTGTGCCCCAAGATTTCCTAAAGCACTTTACAGCTGATGAATTTCTTTTTTCAAGTCAAGTCAGTGTTATAATGTAGGGAGCATATCAGTCAACTAGCACACGCAAATTCCCACATTCAACAACATGCCAATGGCCAGGTAACCTGGTTTAGTGATGCTGGTTGAAGATGAATATTGGCCAGGTAAGTAGAGAAAACTCTGCTGCTGTTCTTTCAGTGGTCATGTGGAATATTTTATTTGCACATAGGAATTAGAGTTGCAAAGGGAGTAAAGTCCTACTTAGAACATAGAACGTTACAGCGCAGTACAGGCCCTTCGGCTCTTGATGTTGCGCCAACCAATGGAACCAATTTTAGACCCTCTATCCTAAACTATTCCAATGCTATCCATATGCCTATCCACTGACCATTTGAATGCCCTTAAACTTTGCGGGTCTACAACTGTTGCAGGCAGGGCATTCCATGCCCTTACTACCCTTTGAGTAAAGAACCCACCTCTAACATCCGTCCTATAACTACCACCCTTTAATTTAAAGCTATATCTCTTTGTGTTAGCCATCTCTTTCCCAAAAAGGTCAGCTTTTCTTCAGTGGGAGCATTTAGAGGATTGATTTTCCAGTCTCAGAGTGTTCCTGGAGATCCAACTTCAATTTTAGGAGGTCCATCTTCTTTCTTCAATGGTGGGTCAGTGATGTTCTTCGCCTTTTCAATTTGTTTCCCAGATATAATGGGGGAATGCATGCTAACATGCCCGGTCTGTCATACAAAATGGCACAAAACGCTTAAATGCATAATTAATGAGGTTAAGGCTGGAGGATATGATATGGTTTTCCATCCATCTCCGCAGTGCGAAACGCTCCCTCTTCTTCCTCCCCTCATGGGATTAGTTTCATATGGGAGAACTCTGTTCACAGTTACCAAATCAATAATATTCTTAACCTTGCCATTAAACATACTGAATTGGTCCTAGATCCTGGTGTTGATTGTTTGAATCAAACAATTTATTGATTGATTTTACAAAAATTCAAATGTAAGCATTGAATAATGTTGTGCAAACTGAAACTGGAAGAAGGTCTGTTTGGAAGGAATTGTCTTTTGTTTTGCAATCAAACTTAATTTGAGATTACTACAGTCCTTTCAGACTGCCTTGATAATGTGTTTCCAAACACATGATTCTTTAAAATCTTTTTGACAGAATAGTTTATCCCATTTAATAAAACATCCTGTTCTTCAACATAATGCATCCTCTCAAAAACATTTTATGCTAAACGAATGTTTGATTAAATCTTATGAAATGTTTTTTGAGATGATCCAAATCCCAGTGGATTAGAAGGAAGCAAATACTATACTCGCCAAGAAAGGAGGGAGAGAGAAAACAGGAAACTAACTGAAGGCCAGTTAGAACCTGATGTTAGTTGTTGAGAAAATGCTGGAAACCATTATTGAGGAAGTGGTTAAAGGGCACTTAAATCATAATATGATTTGGCAGAATCATTGTGGCAGGGCAAGTTGATAAGCCAGTTAAGAAAGCATATGGGATTCTTGGCTTTGTAAACAGAATCATTGAATACAAAAACAATGAGGTCATACTAAAGCTTTCAAATCTCTGGTTAGGCCCCAACTGGAACGTTGTGTCCAATACGGGCATCAATTTTATCAACAATGTGAAGGTCTTGGAGATTTACCCAAATGATTTCAACATTGCAGGGGCTGGGGTGTGTTATAGACCCTTACAATCATATTTTGATTTAGTGTTTTAAGTTTCCTTTGGATTTTGGTTTCTGTTCGGACCATCGCCCCCTTCCATTTTTGGCTCCTGCCCCTTTTAATTTGTCCCTAAGTTGATTTGAGTTTGTTTACTTGTTGGGTACATGAAAGAACTTCCCAAATCATTTCAAGAACTTAAGTTAGGTGGAGAGATTTGTGATTGTTTGCTTTAGAATAGAGAATGTTAAAGAAAGACCTAACAAATGTATTCAACATTGAGGGGTTTTGGTGGGGCACTTGAGGAGGAACTGTTTCCAATAGTAAATGGGTCAGTCAGCAGAAGTCTCATATTTAACACAATTGGCAAATTAACCAGAGGGATGAATGAAGATAAATTTCTTCATATAGACTGAATGATTTCTTAATGATCAATTTCTGTGCTTTAAGATCTTATGATTTTATATCTTACTTACCATAGAACTTAGATTCGGGTTGGCAAAAGCCAAGACTTGGACATCCCCAAGTGTGCACAGAAATGCTGTTGGAATTATCCAGCTGAATGATAGTTTACTCGCACATGTAATCGTCCTGCTGTTTGTCCAAGCTGACTGCATATTCATTAGGGGATTGGCTTGTAAGGTTATCTAAGACTAATTGGAAAGAATTTCTATTTTCAGTCTAGGCCTATCCCTCTAGATCCTATTGACCAGATGGTTTGATTAATGATAAACAGTTCCTAGAAGTATTGCAAATCAGTTTGGTTCAGGTATCCGATTACTAAGAGCAGTAGAGGATTAAGTTGAATTCTAAATTTGCAGCTTTTTGGCATGATGTTTTTGAACTAACTGACTTCCCAGAGACTTGAATTTGTATAAATTTGAGAGCTAAGTAGATAGCAACAAAAACATTTAAGATTTAACCAGCATAGAATTTTCAAATTCTTGTAATAGGCACAAGAGACTTTTATATTGAATAGAGATTGAAGCGAGTTGCAAGAATTGCTTTGGTTTAGTGAATTGAAATATAATGAAAAGAGTCACTCAGGTTTAATCATAGAATTGTAAGAAATTAAATAAATTTAACTATATTGTTTTAGTTCATATTCAAGTTAGGAAAGTTTTGTATTTTCTGGCAGCTGAGTCTCTCCTTAGAATGAGAGATTTTGCCTCACTAAGATGGCATTAAATATTAACTTGTATCTTTTGCACATTTCAGCATTAATTAATATAAGCAACTCATACAACTGATGCAATAGAGATCCTTACATATTTGAGTCATTAGAACAATGTCATTTTTGATGTGGTCCCCTTAACTCTCTGATTCAGCTCAAATGTTCCAGCATGTTTGTATCTTGACACAAAAAAAATCACAGCACAGGTATGCTAATAAACAGGAACAACCCAGAATTAAATTCCCAGTTCCCCAATGTATATGTCATGACATCCTTCAAATACTTAGAATTTTGGGAAGTGCCAGTGGAGAGGTCCAAAATGGTTAGTTTGCCATCATTTTTTCAGTTGAGGTGTTGACCTGAGGTTCTGTGTACTTATCCAGATGGATGTAAAAGATCCCACAATAAATAAATTGAGAAGCTATGTCTCTCCTTGACTCTTTAATCTGCTGCAGCGTGGAACTCTTCTTGAACTCTCCTTAAAATCCACTGAAATGATCAGAGATTACTTTGATCAAGTGCTTTGTGCTACATAATCTTTTATGTTTACCCACCTGGATGTTGACCCATAAAGGAATGATGATATATTTCTAAATCAGGATGGTGATTGGCTTGGAGGGGATTTTCCCTTTGGGTATGCACTGGTTCTGTAATATTGATTAGCAAATGGACTGTCTCATCTGGAATCTATTGGTTGAATTATCAAGGGAAACCATTTCAGAAATCTCCAATGGAAGCAAGTGTCACCACAAATGCCTTAAGCATTTGCAGAATGGAATGAATGGGTGAAAGAATAATACTGCAAATCTGGACACAATATTACAAATCTTGAATTTTGAAAAGTTGCAATCTGCGCATATAAAAGAGATTTACAGATGCCTGATTTCCCTTCTATCTGCCATTTAGGCATGCTGTTGAAGGCAACACCCATATGTGTGTGAAGGAGATCTTCCAGTCAAACAATGAGGATTGCAAGGTAACAAACCTACATTTTGACTATTCATTGTATGTTCCCATTTTATCTTTGCTTGTGCTTTGTGTGTATCAATCTTTGAACTGGCTCTTTTTTAAAATGAAGAATTCATACTTGTTGGATAACTAATTTATCACAACTAGTATTCAGCCGCTGTCAGTAATCCAGTGCAGGACAGAACGAGTTATCTAATGTTTGAGACTGGAAGAGTTTGATTGAACATGATCAGTTCATGCAGGTGCCAAACAGGCCAGCCATTTCTAAATCATTGTCATCTAGTTGCCTGAACATTTTTTTCATTCTTTTCAGTATACATTTCCTCTAATTCTTCTTGAAGAGCAGTTCACTTCTGCTTGGGAGCAGGGTTGTTAGGATTTTGGATACATGCTTCCCACGATTCCCCATCAGTTCATTCTAATGCACAGAAAATAATGGGGATTATATGTCTGCATCCCCAAAATGTGTTCACGGTGGCTAAGGTGACGCTTTGGGAGAATGAGCATGCCAAATAACCCTCGCAAAGTTTTTAGGTCTTTTACATACTGGTAGTTTGGAAGTATTTTGAAATGCCCTTTTATTATACTGGTAACAGTGTAACTCATCAAAGCAATGTGCATATCTCACTGTCAATGTTAGATTTGTCTCAAAATGGCGTCTAAAGTAGCCAAGAACTTTACAACAAGTTCATCTTGTTTATCATTCATTTTCTAAGAAAATATTAACAAATACATTTAAAAGTTTGGGCAAGGGATTCAAAGGAATGGTCTACTGCGGGGTGTGAGAAAGAAGAAATATTTTTGAATGCAGCATGTGGCGATTGCTTGGAACACTGCCTATGAGAGTAATGAAAGTAGAGGTAGTAAATGACTTCAAAAGGAATTTGAATGGGGTACCAGAGAGAAATAAACTTGCAGAGGCATAAAACAGGGGAAGGGACTGAGTTGCTTTGGAAACAGCCAGTATGCATTCAATGGGCCATAATGCCTTTGTGACTCCATGTATCTTTTGACAAACTGTTAAGCACACACCTTGCCCATACAGCATACACAAGCAATGGGACCTTTTACAGAAAACAGTAAATGCAAGCCAGTTTGAATATGCAGTGTTTAACGCGTGGAATTTCAGGAGAAGATGGAGTGTACCATATATTTTGGACCATTGATGCAGAATAGTGCATATATGCATCACAAGAACTTCCTAAATCATGAGCTGTACTATTTTATTGCCGTTGGTATAAGCATTGTTTGGACATAATTCTCTGGAAGTCTCTGCCCCAAAGAGTAGCGGAGGTTGAGTCATTAGAAGTATTGAAAATGGAGTTGGATAAATATTTTTGATTGAGAAGGAATAGCAAGCTATGAGAAAATGTCACAGAAAAGAAGTTGAGGATGGCATCGATTAGCCATGATTGTATTGAATGGCAGAGCAGCCTTGAAGGGTGTAGTGGCCTATTCCTATTTCTATTACTTGTGTACTTGCAGCATGGTGGCACAGCATTGCTGTCACACCGCGCCAGGAACCTGGGTTCGATTCTTGGCTTGGGTCCCTCTGTGGACTCTACATGTTCTTCCCATGTGCCCATTTGCTCTGGGTACTCCAGTTTCCTCCCACAGTCTGAAAGACGTGTTGGTTAGGTGCATTAGCCGTACTAAATTCTCCCTCAGTGTACCCGAACAGGCACCGGAGTGCTATGACATCAATTCTTTGCGACTGGCTTTGAGTAAGGCATTAATAAATAAAAAATATTAATGTTTACTAATGATTATAAACACGTATGGAGAATTCTCACAATCAAATAAAGTTACTGCACAGAAAGAGGTCACATGGCCCATCATGTCTGTATAGCCAAAAAAACTAGCCACTCAGTTTAACCCTGCTTTCAAGCATGTGATGTAAAGTTCTTTTATAAAAATTTATTCGTGGGACATGGGTGTCGTTGGCTGGTCAGCATTTACAGCACTTGTGTTGCATGTCCAACTTTTTAAATGAGTTGAGGGTTTCTTCTTTATTAAACTTAAACAAGGAGTAAAGACGGCTAAATGGAGTCACGAAAAAGTGTTGCCCAGGGGGATTAAAGAAAATCCCAAAGCTCTTTTTTATATATACATAAAGAGCAAGAGGGTAGTCAGGGAGAGGGTTGGTCCAATCACGGACAAGGAAGGGAATCTGTGTGTGGAGCCAGAGAAAATGGGCGAGGTATTAAACGAGTACTTTTTGCATCAGTATTCGCCGAAGAGAAGGACTTGGTGGATGATGAGTCTGGGAAAGAATGTGCATATAGTTTGAGTCATATTGAGGTCAAAAAGGTGGAGATATTGCGGTTCTCGAGGAACATTATGGTAGACAAGTCCCCAGGCCTGATGGGATGTACCCCCGAATACTGGGAGAGGCAAGAGAGGAAATTGCTGGGGCCTTGAGAGAAATCTTTGTATTCTCATTGGCTACAGGGAAGATCCCAGAGGATTGGAGAATAGCCAATGTTGTTCCTTTGTTTAAGAAGAGTAGCAAGAATAATTCAAGTAATTACAGGCCAGTGAACCTTACGTCAGTGGTAGGGAAATTATTGGAGAGGATTCTTTGAGACGGGATTTATTCCCACTTGGAAATAAGTGGGCGTATTAGTGAGAGGCAACGTGGTTTTGTGAAGGGGCGGTCGTGTCTCACAAACTTGATTGAGTTTTTTGAGGAAGTGATGAAGGTGATTGATCAGGATAGGGCATTGGATGTTGTCAACATGGACTTCAGTAAGGCTTTGACAAGATCTCTCATGGCAGATTGGTACAGAAAGTGAAGTTGCATGGGATCAGAAGTGAACTGGCAAAGTGGATGCAGAACTAGCTCAAAGGAGACAGAGAGTAGGAGTGGGAGGGTGCATTTCTGAATGGAGGGTTGTGACAAGTGGCGTTCCTCAGTGCTAGGGCCTTTGCTGTTTGTAATGTATATGAATGATTTGGAAGAAAATGTAACTGGTTTGATTAGTAAGTTTGCGGACGACACAAAGGTTGATGGATTTGCAAATAGTGGTGAGGACACTTCAGCCCGCCAAGCCCGCACCAACCAGGATAAATATCGGTTGGAGACTTGGGTGAAGAGATGGCAGATGGAGTTTAATCCAGACAAATGTGAGGTAATGCATTTTGGAAGGTTTAATACAGATAGGAAATATACAGTAAAGGGCAGAATCCTTAAGAGTCTTGATAGGCAAAGGGATCTGGGTGTACAGATACACACGTTATGGAAATGGCAATGCAGGTGGAGAAAGTAGTCAAAAAGGCACATGGCATACTTGTCTTCATTGCCGAGGCATTGAGTTTAAGAATTGGCAAGTCATGTTGCAGCTTTATAGAATCTTATTTAGGCTGCACTTGGAATATAGTATTCAATTCTGGTTGCCCCACTACCAGAAGGATGTGGAGGCTTTGGAGAGGTACAGAAAAGATTTACCAGGATGTTGCCTGGTATGGAGGGCATTAGCTTTGAGGAGAGGTTGGAGAAACTTGGTTTGTTCACACTGGAACAACCGAGGTTGAAGGGCGCCTGATAGAAGTCTACAAGATTAAGAGGGGCATGGATACAGTGGATAGCCAGGAGCTTTCTCCCAGGATAGAAGAGTCAATTATTAGGGGGCATAGGTTTAAGGTGCGAGGGGCGATGTTTAAAAGAGATATACAAGGCAGATGTTTTACATAGAGAATAGTGAGTGCTTGGAACTCATTGCTAGGGAAGGTAGTGGAAGTGGATACAGTAGTGACTTTGAAGGGGTGTCTTCATAAATACATGAATAGGATGGGAATAGAGGGATATGTTCACCGAAGGATAGGGAGTTTTAGTTAAGGCAGCATGGTCGGTGCGGGCTTGGAGGGCTGAAGGGCTTATTCCTGTGCTCTAATTTTTTTTGTTCTTTGTTCTCTTCTTTCAGGCAATGAGTTCCAGAACCCTTTCACCCTTGGAGTGAATTAAATTCTCTTCATCACCTCTCTAGTCTTTCGACCAATCTATGCACTTTAAATCTTTACTGCCTCATCACTGACCTCTCTGCTGAGGTACCCTTTCTGTCTACTCCATCTAGGTTCCTCACAGTTTTGTACATTGCAAATAAATCTGCCCTCTACTTTCTTTGTTGCAAGGGAATCAATGTGGACATATTGAATTTTTTCTCATAACTGCAATTTTCCAGTCCTGGCAACATTCTCCTAAATCTCCTTTATACCCTCTGTTGTGCAGTTCTGTCCCTTCTGTAATGAGGTGATCAGAACTGCACAAAGCAGTTGAATTGTGTCCTAACTGATGTTTTATGCTGCATTTGGTACCAATGCCATGCATGCGCAGTTTTATTATGACCACAGCCATCATATTGATCTGGAGCAATGTATGTTAAGGCCTATATGCAGTCATTACTGGCCCTAACAGCAGAATGTTGTGAATTTCTACCCTGGACTTACAGTAATGGATTTTGAAAACCCCTTTTATAGAGGGGAGTTAGAAGGGAAGGATTTGCAGATGAGAAGCTAAGATCTTTCTCTATGGGTTATTTTATTGCAGTCATATTGGTGAGTATTTCTAAATTCTGACTCATAATCCCAGCCAAGTGAGTGGATTGTAAATTCCTGTGAATGTTAAGATAATATAGTTGAACACTATTCTGAGCTGCAAACTCCATTAATAGCATTGGTTTCCTGCACACACCCACTGGTCTGCACATGTGCAGGTGGGAATCGGCGAACATCTTGTGTTGGCAGGAGATACAATGATGATCTGTGTAGTTCCAACATAATCTTCCTGGTCTTGTATCCTACACCTTGGCTAATAAGGAAAAAGATTCCTTCTGTATTCTTAACCATTTATCAACATGCCCTACTACATTCAGGAATCTGTGGACATTTGCTCCAAGATCCCTCATTTCCTCTACACCTCTCGGGATTCTGCATTCATACAGTGATAAATATGGAGGTATAATGTTTGAGAGTTTTCCATCCATTTCTGTTACCACAATTTATTTACGCTGATGATATCAGGAACAGAAATATATGTCTTAACATGATCTGTATCTATTCTTAAACATGCACATTCTTCCTGAAAATCAGTTTGATCAGCTTTCCCTTTAAAGACATCGGCTGCCATGTAGATGTGTTCTGCTTGCACCATTTTGTTGAGGGGGTTCGCACACATGCAAACTATGCAAATTAGACAGATTGTGATAGATAATGTTGATTTGATGCCTGTATTGCCATCCTGAAACTTAATACTCCAGCTGATGCATTTGCTTAATCTCTCACTGCTGACCATGATCCTTGCTCTGCTTGGTGTTTTCCAGAGCTTTTCACTTTGCTAAAATCCATAGGGAATGGTGTGGCACGTACATTGCATCTTCTGCTCCTGGATGTTACTAAACTTGCCACAATTTCTCTGAATGTGATCAGTAGTTCAACAATGCTTCAAGTCCATTCCACTATCTACCAACTTGGAGCTTCTGTAATCCACTCTGGGACTTTAACCATAGATTCATGCTTATTGGCTCCTGTCCTTTCCCCATTTATTACTAGGATACATGCAACCTAATTCATGCTATGTAACCAGGCCTGAGTTGTCCTAGTGTTCTTTTATTGTGTGCATCTGAGCTGCTTCTCCAGGTCTGAGCTCTTTGCTTCATATTCATATTATTATTACCCTCATTATTTTTACTTTTCTCTTTATCCCTCTTTGACCCGTCTCTCCTGTTCTTATGCCTCCTTTCTTCCTTCTTAGGTGCTCTGATTCCCAAATTCTTACCTGAATTCTCGAGCACTCCTTGGCCTATGACTCTCATGCTGCCTTCACCAGGTTATCCCGCTACGGTTTCCCACTGTGCCAACCTTGGGATTGTCCAAAGGCCCCGTTAAGATGCTCAACTCTTCCTCTTCATGAGCAGCAATCCCAGTTGCCCCATTGTGTTCTCCTATTGACCTTCTTGCCCAGCACTCTGGCTGAGAACCGATTTTGCCAATCTCCTCTTTCAGTGTTAACCTGTGTATGCTGCCAGCATTTCAGCTCTCACTGCCTCACTTTGTATCGCTTTCTAGAATGTTCATTTACTACTGACCAAGGCCCTTAATCATTCATGAATGGATTGTGATAATTGCATTGACATTGTGGCCTTGAGGGAAACCTGGCTGAAAGGTGCATACATGTTTCTCTTTCAGTGGACTCCATACCATCATGTTGCTGATGGTGTTGCACTGATAACTAAAGCTCATCTTAGTCTGCCCTCTTGCTACTCTGACATTTTCTCCTCCTTTGAGAAGATTATGCTGTTCCAATTCTCTTACATTTCATTGAAATTCTGGCTCTTTACCACCTACCCAAGTACTATGCCATTTTTGCAATGAATTATTTTTAAGGCTTCCCACCTTTTCTGCACTCAATGGTTTCTCACCCCTGGGGATTTAAATTCCCATTTTAATACATTATATTCTCTCTTCCCCTGTGTTCATTGCATTCTAATCTTCCCTTGATCTCACTCTCCATCTAATCTCCTCAACCCATATTTACAGCCATCTCCTTGATCTTTTCATCCTATTTGACTTTGCTACCCATTGTATCTGTCATAGATAAGATCATCTATAATCACTTCCTTATATCACACTCCACCTACATCCCATTTCCCCTTCCAAACTCTTATTTCTTTCTGTAGCCATCTCCGAGGGAAGAAATTCTCCCCCAATTCCCACTGATTTATTTTGAAGTACATGAATAAATTATTTAAGTGGGTGGCTCCTTTAAGTTTACTTTGTATGCTCACAAATATACAGTAATTTAAAGGGACTGACTGGTGTCTAACCTGCACTGGGACTTTGAGTTGCTGCGCAGTCATGTATTTTAAGGGGGAAGATTTCCCCAATTTACTTATAAAAGCACACTTGCAAAAAGCCCTATATAAATGCTGACCTTTCTTTTTAAAGCTCTTAATTATCCAGCCTCTGGCTTTCCATTCATCACAACCATTGCTGCAATTACCATTCTGATCGACCACACCCTCACCTTCACCTTTGGTGCTCTTGTCCAAATAAAACTATTACTCTCACCACCTGGAACTTCTCCTTCAAGCCACATGCTTGAAACTATGTTGCTGTTGCTTCACTGTCTCTGGGTCAAAGTCCTGGAATTTCAAAGGTCACCCAGAACCCTGCTGCCCTACTTCCTGCTCTGTGCTCATTGAAGCTCCTGTTTAAACAATAGCTCCATTTCAAAATTCTCAACTATGCTTTCAAATCCTCTCCCTCTCTATCACTGTAATCTTCTCCAGCGCTACCAGCCTCCGAGGCATATGTGCTCCTCTAACTTTTGTTTCTTGATTTTATTATTCCACAATTGGTGGCAATGCTCTCAGATTTGCCTTGACCCCTTTTGTCTCCCTATCTTGCTTTTCCCCTTTTAAGACACTCCTGAAACCTATCTCTTTGACCAGACTTTTCTCATATCCCCCTCTGTTGCCCATTGTCATACTAATTTATTATTTTTTGGGATGTGGGTGTTACTGGCAAGGCTAGCATTCATTGGCCATCCCTAATTTTCATTGAACGGAGTCACTTGACAGGCCATTTCAGGGATCAGCTAAGAGTCAGCCACATCACAGAGGATCTATAGGGAGATTAGGTGGATTCCTGGGATGGCAGGCCATATGCAGAGAGACTAAGTAGGTTAGGATTATATTCATTGGAGTTTTAGAGGGAATCTCATAGAAATGTGTAAAATTCTAACAGAATTAGACAAGACGGATTCAGAAAAAATGTTCCCAATGGTGGGGAGTCCAAAACTAGAGGTCATAGTTTAAGGATTTGATCCTATGTCCTCACGACATTTACCCTGTGGATTAGTAGTCCAGTGACGTTACCACAGTATCAACATTTCCTCACAATGCCCCTGTGAAGCATCTGGGACATTCTGTTAAAGGCACTAAGTTATTATTTGTCCTGATTTCAGGAATTTTGCACAAAGCACTTGCTCCCAGATATGGGTTCAATAGTTTCTGACAGGGAGAAAGAACAGGCATAATACAGATTGGGGCAAACTACTGACAGAAGAAGGAGGGCTCTCCACAGAAACCTTATATACCTACTGTGCCCAGGGAATAAGTATCTCCCTGAAGTTCTGAGGAACACTCGCAAGCAAGGTGAGGTAGCATTTCTGTTGGTTGCGAATGTGTGCATGGCTGTGAACTTGTACAGGCTGAACTGGTGATAATGGCAATGTTTCCCAGTTTAAAGTTTATTTATTAGTGCCACAAGTAGGCTTACATTAACATTGCAGTGAAGTTGCTGTGAAAATCCCTAGTTGCCACACTCCTTTTAGAGTACACTGAGAGAGAATTTAGCAGTGCCAGCACATTTTTTGACTATGGGAGGAAACCGGAACAGCTGGAGGACACCCACACAGGCATGGGGAGAACATGCAGACTCTGCACAGAGTGACTGAAGCTGGGAATTGACCCCAAGTCTCCGGCGTCATGAGGCAGCAGTGCTAACCACTGTGCCACTGTGCCGCCCATTTGCCGTTCACTGTTGCATGGGGAGGTCACTGAGATTCTGTACTCTAAGAGAGCTGAGTACATTTCATTCACCTTTGCCAGAATGAAGCAGACTGAGAGGACATGCAGCTTCTCTCAAATTGCAGGTTTCCCCGTGAAGTTGGGTGCCATTGACTGGATTCACATGACTATGAGAACTGTCACACCGTGTGATGCAACCAAGAGGGATTCCATTCCCTCAGTGCCCAGCTGTTGTACAAATAAACACAGTAATCATGCAGGTCAATGCCTGGCATCTTGGTGGCAAGCATATTTCCTTCATTTTGTGGAAATCTGTCATGCCAAATGCATTTGAGTCACGATGACAAACCAGAGGGTGACTTCTAGGCATCAAAGGCTATTTAAGTGCGTGGTTCATGACACTGCACAGTCCACACAGACTTGGACCACTTGCATTTAAGGAAACACATGCTAACACAAATGTGATTAAGCAGGCGATTGGGGTGTTCTAACAATCTTCTGTTGCCTGGACTACTGTGCAGGAGCCATCCAGTTCTTGAAAGAGCACTTGTCAAGATTGATGGTGGTCTGTTGCATGCTGCACAACCTGACCATCCTGAGGGCACAGCCTTGTCACTGGCTATTTAGAAGAGGATAGTGGTCATGATGTGGAGGTGCCAGTGTTGGACTGGGGTAAACACAATAAGAAGTCTCATAGCACAAAATTAAAGTCCAATCAATTTATTTGATAGTAAACTCACAAGTTTTCAGGGTTTGCCCCTTCGTCAGGTGAATGGAGAGTTCTGGTTTCAGACAGAGCATATAACAGCACACACAGTTTACAGATTACTGATTAGAATGCGAGTCTTTACAACTAACCTGCTGTTCAAGTCTTAAAGATGCTGACAATGTGAGTGGCAAGAGCATTTGGCACAGGTTAAAGAGATGTGTATTATCTCTAAACAGGACTGTAAGTGAGATTTTGCAAACCCAGACAAGTCATGGCAGTTACAGATAGTGCGATATGAACCAAGACCCCGGTTGAGACCGTTCTCGTGTGCGGAACTTGGCTATCAGTCTCTGCTCAGCAACTCTGCACTGTCGTGTGTTGTGAAGGCTGCCTTAGAGAACGTTTATCTGAAGATCAGAGACTGACTGCCTGTGACCGCTGAAGTGTACACCAACAGGAAGGGAACAGTCTTGGCTGGTGATTGTGAAGCGATGTTTATTCATCCGTTGTCGTAGTGTCTGCATGGTCTCCCCAATGTACCATGCTTTGGGACATCTTTTCCTGCAGGTCAGGGATATGCATTTGGCCTCTGGCCTTTGGAGGTAAGCATTCTCCAAAATGGCCTTCACAACACATGACAGCGCAGAGGTTTCAACCGGAATCTTGGGTTCATGTCGCACTATCTGTAACCGCCATGACTTTCCTGGGTTTGCAAAATCTCACTAACTGTCCTGTCGAGAGACAATACATATCTCTTTAACCTATGCCAAATGCTCTTTCCACTCACATTGTCGGCATCTTTAAGACTTGAATAGCAGGTTAGTTGTAAATTCTCACATTCTAATTAGTAATCTGTAAACTGTGTGTGCTGTTATATGCTCTGTCTGAGGCCAGAACTCTCCATTCACCTGGCAAAGGGGCAAACCCTGAAAACTTGCGAGTTTACTATCCGATAAATTGGTTGGACTTCAAGCTGGTGTTGTGAGACTTCTTACTTTATTTAGAAGAGGAGTAGGATGAGAAGGATGAAGGGAGAATACAACCAGCACAGTTCCCAACTAACTGGTCTGTCTGTGATCAACACTTTCAACAGAAGTGCCAATGAATGTGACCATCATGACTGTACTCACCAATGTTTGAAGAGGATTTACTGTTCTTCACATCTGCCCTCCAGTACGTTGCTAAGATTGTTGAGGCACCCACCCCAGGAAGGAGGCAGTGGTTCAGTGGAATGTAAACCTTTTGATTTGATTTGATTTATTATTGTCACATGTGTTAGCATACAGTGAAAAGTATTGTTTCTTGCACGCTAAATACAGACAAAGCATATTGTTCATAGAGAAGGAAATGAAAGAGTTGCAGAATGTAATGTTACAGACATGGCTAGGGTGTAGAGAAAGATCAACTTAATGCAAGGTAAGTCCATTCAAAAATCTGACAGCAGCAGAGAAGAAGCTGCTCTTGAGTCGGTTGATATGTGACCTCAGACTATATTTTTCCCAACGGAAGAAGGTGGAAGAGAGAATGCCCAGGATGTGTGGCATCCTTAATTATGTTGGCTGTTTTGCCGAAGCAGTGGGAAGTGAAGACAGAGTCAATGGATGGGAGACTGGCTTGTGTGATAAATTGGGCTACCTTCACAACCTTTTGTGGTTTTTTTTGCTGTCCTCTCTTGTTCACTAACAGCCATATATCTTCCCAACCCTCTAGTACCAAGCATCACAGCATTCTCCCAGTTTCAATGCTGATATAAAAACCAGCACAAAATTAATGCTATAGAGTCATTTTATGAATTAAAGCATCCAATATTCCAAATTAAAGTCAACTGATTATCTTTTAGTGCCTGTCTGCCACATGTCTTTGCCTGCCTTAAGTGTTCCCAAGCAATACTGCCCAATGGCTTCTGGAAGGCTGTGGACCTTCAATGACAGAGAGATGGCCTTGCAGGATGCTTCAGCTCTGGACCTTGAAAACACAGCTTTGGATTTTATCACATAGTGTGGTGCTAGCAGTCTGGGCTGGCTATTGCAAGCAGCAGCAGTAACAGCAGATGTGGGAGAACCGTTTCTGGTATCCTGAGACAGGATAGTACACTTACGTTCCACCCCTCCTGGGATGGGTGCCTCAGCAGCCTTAGCAATACATCAGAGGAGAAATCTCAGGGCTGTTGTAAGGCCCTGTAAAGCCTCTGAATACTGGTGAGAGCAGTCATGATGGCACCAATCTGAGCCTGAAAATGTCTTCCTTTGTTTTTTTATATGATTCTTAATTTGCACCATTTTTGCTAATGAGTTCAGGATATCTACAGCAATAGTTCAAGTGAGTTTAATTTTTGGTGTGAAGTATTTAGTCAGCTTTATGCTAGTAACACAGATCATGCAGTAAATTCAAAGCCATCAATGCCCCTGTTTATACTCTGGAGATTAGCGTTCTGGTCAGAATGACCCAAACTGAAAATGATTTTTCCAGGGTCTGTGCAGAAACACAATCTACAAGTTGCTTCTCTGTAGGAGGAACACATTCTGATATCCCTGTGCTTTTTCTCTTTTAGAAAAATTGCATTTCTAATCAGATGAACAGTCATTTAATGTAAGTCTCAGAAAATTATATGCACTCACATCTGTAGCAATTACATGTGTTTTCTGAGGCTGATCAGATTAATTAACTTGGTGCATTTATTATGATTATATTGCAAGTTCACAGCAAATTTGAACATCTAGAATATAAATAATTAGGGGAACAAGGTTCAACAAAAACTCCGGGTAAGTTTTTATGAATATGTGCCATCTTGTATTCTTGAACAGTGCAATTTTCTGCCTCTTCTGTTTTTATGAAACATTCCTTCTATACTGAAATTGTGGCCTAAATTGTTCCTCAAGTTTGCTTTCCTGGTCTATAATATTTGATCATCTTGGCAAATGTCACTCTGTATTCATTCGGAGATATCATTATTCATGTAAACTAGAAGGATACAGGTAAAACAAGAGGAACAAAAACTTTTGGGGTAAAGGAAACAATGTATTTTGTTTATTGATTTCTGACATCACAATTAATTGGTGATTGGAAGATATAAAAATTAAATGAAATATGAAGCCAGTACTCAAATGAAACAACAAAAAGAGCAAGGTTCCCTTTTCATTTTAAAAAAAAACTTGCTCTCTTTGCTTTTTGCTTAAACATAATCATTGCAAAAGCTGTGATTTTAAAAATGGATGTTATGAAAACTGAAATTGTAGCAAAATTTTAATTTAAAAACTAGTCATCATCTCTCTTTGAACCATCAACAAAATTAACTAGCCCTTGATCTTATTTACCATTAGTGGGTCCTTGCTGTGAACAGATTGATTGATTTGCTTGTTCACATAACGTAATAGCATTACAAATTCATTGGAATATAAAATATATATGAATGTCTTAAACTGTCAGCAACTTGTTGTAACAAGAGGATGAATAACGGTAAGATAGATGGGAAGGAGGAGACAAAGACAAACTGGACAATGGAAAACTCAAGGATAATGTTCACACTAAAGTGCTAAGGTTATGCCAATATCTAAATGTTATGATTTTTCAAGTCTTCATCTATGTACTCTTTAAAGATTGTGAGCTTTCATGCCTCTACTATCCTCTCAGATAGTTTATTCCAGATTCCTACCATCCTCTAGGTAAGAAAGATTTTCCTTAAATCCCCCTAAACCACCTGCCCGATGCTTTAAAATTGTGTCCCTTTGTTATTGACCCTTCAACTAAATGGAACAGCTGCTTTCTATCCACCCTGCCCATACCCTTTATGATCTTATCATCTCAATAAGATCCCCCCCCAAGTCTTTTCTGCTCTAAAGAAAACAACCCAAGCCTATCTAGTCCCTCTTCATAGCTCAAATGTCCATTCCAGACAATATCCTGGTGAATTTCTGCACCGTCTCCAGTGCAATCATCTCCTTCTTATAGTGGAATTGGAAACCTTAGTCGATGTGTGCTTCTCATATTAGACATAGCAAAGTTATAATGTAAACCTCCTCTTTTCATAGCCCAGTTTCAGTGTGAGGAAAGAACTGCGATTTTTCTTTTGTTCCGATATGAATAGATCTGACTGGATGACTATTTCACTGTCACAGGCCTTGTAGTGTTGAATGGATGTTTCCAGTTCAACCTTTGAAAATGCTGTGAGTTGCCTGCATTACTATTTAAGGATAATTTGATTTGAGCATCCCCAAGGAGGAGCACAGTCAGAGGTTCTGGTGTGTACTGTGTCTGACTTTCTCGGTTATTATTTTAACTGATTGGAACAAAATGTGCAGCATTAACTGGAGTGTCCAGTGTGCTCCAGCAGCTCAAGTTGCACTTGCTTGTTACTGACAGATGACTGCTAAATATTGTTTGAAATTTAAACCAGGGAACTCGATCCTGATTGCCTAAGGAATGAATCAACAAATGGCTGATACTCATTTTGTTTAGCTGAACTAGGTGCAATGTAGTTACGTGTTCTTTCTGTCTGCAAAGAATAGGGCCTTATACATCAATATGAAACTTCCAATGCTGCAAATGCACCACACTGCCTTGATTAATATCACTTTGTCATTCGCCATCAACTGGTGCATTCTTCATGGCAATGCCTTTACTAATCAGAGTCCACTTGCTAACCAATTAGAATTCTTTTCTCATATAGTATGAATTATTGTTTGCCCCTTAAACGGGTATTCTGCAAAGTATCCTGATGAGTGCAAGACAAAAAGCTTCAACAAGCCTCCATTTTCAACAATACTGAAGTTTATACTAAATTAATAAATTAACATTGTGCAATATATTACATTAAATAATAGGTCACTAGGATTGTATGAAAGCAAAATACTGTAGATGCTGCAATCTGAGACAAAAACAGAAAATGCTGGAAAATCTCAGCAGGTCTGATAGCATCTGTGGGGAGAGAATACAGCCAACTTCAAGTCTACATGAATTCTAATGAAGGGTCATCTAGACTAAAAACGTTGTTTCTATTCTCTCCTCACGGATATTGCCAGTCCTGCTGAAATATTCCAGCATTTTCTGTTTTGGTCACTTGAATTGTGTAACTTGGCATAACTAAAATTCACGTACTGATCTTGTCTACAAAAGTTTAGAAAGTTTACAGAATCTCTGGGTTTCACAGAACCTTGAAGTTTCATAGGATATACCCAGGGGTTCGTCAGTCAGCCAAGTTGATGTACAAGCTTTGAAAAATGCTCTGAAGCTGCTTGTCCAATCACTAGTGAGCCCATGAGCAGCTAATATAGTGAGAAACCAGCCTTTTGGACAAGTTGGGAACAGTAGAAAAGTATATCCTCCTGTATCTAGGCCAGGGCAAAAGTGAGGAAAAAAACAGACAGTGGAGTGCGTAGGCAGTGGCCATGGAGAAAGATAGGCAGGAGGGGAAGCAGTGGTGGAGACAGTGGGCAATGTGATGTGGCCATGGAATAAGGGAGGCAGCAGGCAGTGGAAAAGGAGAGAGTGCAGACATGGCGCAAGGAAGAAAATGGCCATGGAACAAAGGTGAGAGAGGGTTTGTATGTGTGACAGAACGAGATATGTGTGTGAGGTGAGGGCGTGTTGGGGAGAAGGGTGTGTGAGAGTGTATGGCAAAGAAAGAGAAGTGTGCACATTTGTGTGCATGTGATTTGAAAATCCAGTTCTCCACTGGATCTCCAATTACACAAATTTGTGAGCAAAAGAAGCAGCATCACTCCTCCCATTAAAATTAATTAAAAGATAAGACTCGAGTAAATTGTTGAATAAGAGATCTTGATTATAATAAATATACATGTATAAGAAATAGAAAATACTTCTATAAATGTGTTTTTGTATGTATTGCACAAGAATAATCTTTTGTGGTTTATCTCTTCAACACAATAAGAATGTTTTTTAGGGTTTCTGTCAGTACACTTGGGAGGTCAAAAGGATTCAGCGGCTGGAAAAGTTTGGGAAATGCTGCATTAAACTACTAAATGGTATTAGTTATGTCATTCAGTGTTTTACTTCTAAGGACACTTGAACCAGGGGATGAAGTAAAAATTAATGGATGTAAATATAAAATTGATATTGGGAATTACTTGAATCATGTTGAATATTTGAAATTTATCTCATCAGCTATTAGAAAGAAAACATGAAGGCTATTCAAGTTGTGAATGACTGTTTGGAAAGTTGGTGTTGTAGAGTATTGAGTTTCTGTCTATTAAATTGTTAGTCCATTTCAAATTTTGTTTTGTACAGAGCAGGATGTTTAGAAATGTCATTGAAAATTTTGCATTTTGAACCAAACTGAAATATGAATTGGAGTTCAAGAATCTATAACTATTATAAGCGTTTTTCACATATTTTCATTTGTATTTTGCAACTGAATCCTTTCTGCTGCCATTATTACCAGCAAGCCCTGCTGTAGGTTATTTTCGAAAGGGAGTGGATTGCAATATTGTGAGGCAGGACAATGATTCCACTGGGTTAATTGTCATGAAGCTAATTGTTTCACTGTTACACAACCTTGAAATCTACTGGCGTAAAAATACAAAATCCAGTTTTTATTTCTCTGTGAAAAAGGCAAAAATCAAACATGCCTATTTATTAAGTTATGTTTGCTTTCAGATCACAATAGGCGAGGGAAGCAAATCGTGCAGTAGAGATTAGCAGTACTCTCTTACTTCTGACCTGACACTAAATCCAAATCAAACACTTGCTAAAAATACTCCTTCTCAGGACTTAATTAATGAGAACAAATCTTCCTCAACTGCTCACCATAGCAGTTGGTAGGAGTTACCATTATGTTTCATTGAGCTGGCTGATAAGGGCTGATCTTACACTGAACACACACACCCAGAAAGAGCAGGGGAGTGTAGGTTGGGAAATCATTGACCTACAACCCATAATTTCATGATCAATACTCCCTGCAGATTCTGCTGCTGGTGGTGGAAGCACCTGATCACATTCGGCCCTTCAGTGGCACTTTTCCCCTGACAAAGAAAAGCACTTTGGTTCGAGAGCCATGGAGAAGAAATTCCAAGCTATGACAGAGAGCCATGTTGATAGCAGGCAGTCTCGTGACATTCGTTCCTACTATAATTGTTGCAAAGTCAGTCTTGCGTTACAACAATTTTGCTTGTCCAGGTTCATAAACTGTATTGTCTTGCCTCTTTCAAGCTAAGTTTCATTAAAAAAGCTGACTTTCCTTTGTGAGAGAAATCTTTCAGAAACCTGAAGCAGTCTGATATATTTCTTGTAGTCACCTTGTTTGTTGATTTTCAGCAATATTAATTGCTGTGAATTTGGCAGGCACACCAAACTGTTGGAAAAATAATAGTTAACAATGTTAATGAGATATTTTAACCTGGTTATTGAACTTACAATGATTTGCAGTGAGATATTACACATTTCTACAGTTTGGATTTCTGAGTGTTATCTGATTTTGCTTTTCCTGAATTAGGCTACCAGTACAACTCACTGCTGTTTCGAGTTAGGGCAACATGACCTAGCAAATATTTCTGCTATCACAAGTGAAAGGCTGGCATTTGAAAAGAAGCGTTTGTAGTCTGTGTTTTCCTCTGCATCAAATGAGTACGTAGTTGTGAGATGCTAATGGCAATTATGTGGAGTCTGTGGAACATTTGGAAGTGGGAGGATATATTAGTTCTGTAGCTTGTACAATTGCATTTTAAACCTACTTGCTGCACATTTTAAATTGGAGAGTTCAGTGTGTACGGTCAGCGTGACCAGATTAAATGATCTTCCTCTTCCTATTGATCACCAAAGCACTTTTCCAAAAAATTTAATACAGCCAAAGAGCAGCGCAAATGGAAACAAGAATTAAAAGTAAGGAACCGACCAACAACTTAATTTATAAATTATGAAGAATGATTTAGAGCATTGTGCCTTGCCAGCTGAATTCAAATGAAGGGCCTAAAAATTGTTTCAGCTTCCAAATGCTTTGTATAGACTTCCAGACCACACAGCTGACTGCATCATTTTTCATGAAAGGTGAAATTTCTCTCTTGAGTGAGGTGATAAATTGAGGACCTATCTATCTCTCCACATGCACATACAAGAAGAGCAGGAGAGGTCTCCTTCTGTCTAGTTAACACTTCTTGATCAGTGTCACTGAACAAGTTATCAGATTGTTGTTGGTGGACATTCTGTAAAAGCACTGTGGGTGTATCTACACCCTACAGACTGCAGCAGTTCAGGAAGGGGCAGCTCATCACCACTCTCTCAAGGGCAATTAGGGATGGGCAATAAATGCCGACCCAGACAGCGATCTCCATATCCTGCAAATGAATGAAGAAAGACCAAAGTCTACACGTGCCAGCAGAGTGGTTAACATTGCTGCCTCACAGTGCCAAGGACTCGGGTTCGATTCTTGGCTTGGGTCACTGTCTGTGTCAAGTCTGTATGGTCTCGCCATGTCTACGTGGATTTACTCTGGGTGGTCCAATTTCGTCTCAAGACTGAAACACATACTAGTTAGGTGCATTGGCCATGCTAAATGCTCCCTCTGTGCCCGAACAGGCACTGGAGTGTGGCAACTAGAAGATTTTCACAATAACTTTGTTGCAATGTTAATAGAAACCTATTTATGACACTAATAAATAAACTGTAAACTTTAAGATTGGTATTAAATGATAGCTATCTCGGAATTCAAAGGTCGTGGCAAATTTTCAAGCAGAATGAACATGTTTTGTTGCAATCAGGCTGATCCATTAAAAAATAATATTTTAATCATCTTTCCTTGAAATAGACATGACGGAGATAGGAAAATAATCAACAGAATTGATTTAAAGTAAAGCTCATGTTTTTAGAAATCAGAGACTCTATATTGTGGACTCTTGATGGTTGATCTTGGCCTGTGCTATCATGGTCAACACTGGCGGCTGATTTTTGCTACTATGGTGGCAGTTCAAGTCAAGAAATTTCCTAGTTCATCAGTCCTGCCCTGGTGGAAAGGTTTTTGAATGTTGTTCTTCATTGCAGGTGGGTGAGCGTGGGATAGAATCAGATCCGCCAATCTCAAAAGCAGAGATTAGGTGGCTGAGTACCAAGGCAGGCTGCTTAAATGGTGGTCCTCGATTCTCTGGGTCTTTGTCCCAGTTGCACTATAGTTTGTTAGATCCTCCAGTCCTTATCTCAGCAGGGGGTTGTGTTTTGATTACTGGAGAAAACTGGAGATATCATTAGGTGGTTATAATAAATTGCACTTTCAATGATCTGTTGTGAGTGTCTCAATTTTTTTTGCATAAATGTAAAGTTTTGAAACCTCATCTGTGGGTTAATGACCTACATGATTGGCACTTTCATATATTTGTAAGAACAGCATTTTTTTTCAAAAGGAAATTTGTACATTTTTGCTTGAAGCAGATGCATAGATGCTATTATTATTACATGGCTCATTGATTATATTTGGCAAATGGACGCAAAGATTAGGAGTCGGAGTCGGCTTGGTGGGTAAGAGGGCCCATGGGGTTGGTAGGGTCATGAGTTGGTATGAGTTAACATGGCGGCTAAAGGAGGGAGGGCATTAATTGGCACTGAGTTAGAATGGAAGCAGCGTACTGGCATGGAAGAGGCATGTATGGCATGGGTAAAACCTCCTTGAACTTTCTTTCCTTTCAAAAAGTTCCCAAATTCAGATGATGATTCATGACCTCTCCAAGGGACTGTGAAACACAGGCCACACAATCAAACAAACATTGGGAATTATGGGGTTTTAGGAGATGCTAATACAAAGAACAAAGAACAAAACAACACGGGAAACAGGCCCTTTGGCCCAGAGTACCTGCCTCCACCACTTGGCAGCGCATTCCATACCCCCACCACCCTCTGTGTGAAAAAACTCCCTCTAGCATCCAAATTATACCTTACCCCCCCTCACGCTAAGCCATGACCCCTCGTGCTATTCGAGACCATCCTAGGAAAAAGCTTAACCCTGTTTACTCTATCTATACCCCTCATAATTTTGTACACCTCTATTAGACCTCCTCTAAGTCTACGTCTTTCTAAGGAAAACAGTCCCAATTTGCCTAACTTCTCCTCGTAACTCAGACCTTCCATACCAGGCAGCATCCTGGTAAACCTCCTCTACATTCTCTCCAGAGTCTCCACGTCCTTCCGGTAGTAGGGCGACTAGAACTGGACGCAGTATTCCAAATGAGTTATACCTGCAATGAAGCTGGCTGAGTCAGGATGTAGCATTGCTACTCACATCCTTATCCTTTGCCAGCAAAAATTGGGAGTAGTGGGGGCAGGAATCCCAGAATCTGGTCACCCACACCATTTTTAAATTACTCTGGAATCAACTGTGATAATCTGGGCCAATATGTCTAACAACCATTGGATTTTAGCAGTTGAAAGGCTTTCAAGGTTGCTATTTGGAAGTTGTGGAAACATAGACAAAATAAACCAACTCCTGGATGAAATTTGCAAACAGGCCTTGTTATTTGGGAACCTATACTCTAAAGATTCTGCCTGAACAGAATTACAACATTTGGAATCAGAGAAAAATTTCTAGATATGGCTGAATTGCACTCCAAATCCAGCGAAGATACCTTATTTTGAGAAAATGCCAAGTTCCTATGGAGGAGTATGCAGAAGATTTTTGTACCATCTAGGATTTTACTCATGGTTGATTAAGTTGTTCCATTTCATGTTGATGACAGCAATAAAATATGAAAACAGCAAGAATCAACATTCAGATTAGGAATTCATTGGCTTTGGCAGGTTGAGTTGCTGTGCTAAGATGTCCTGTTATTCTTTGTTTGATGCAATTTACTCTGCATTGGCAAATATACTTTTGTGTTTTATTTTTTCAGTATTTCATTACTGGCAGCATTGTTAAGGAATTGTATTAATAGTTAAGGCAACTGACAACTTGCAGAACATAAATTGTGTCTGGGGTAATTTCTGAGCATTATGATGAAGCATTACATATATGCAAGTCCATTTTTCTCTGTTTGAAAACTCAGTTGTCAAAATCACATCCAGGTTCAAGGTTTTTTGTTTCCTTTTTTGGGGCATTTTTTTCTTTTATCTTCAAAACTTCTTGGTGGGACTGATGTCAAACTCATGTCTTTTTGTTTAACAATACAAAATCATATAATGATATTCATTAACCATGAGTTGGCATAAATATATTATTTATCCAAAGTTTTGTCTTTAAGCTTGGCAATGTGCTGTTTAGAAGTTTTATATGTAAGTTAGGGGTTACATGTTCGCAATTAACTCATTGAAACCAAATAATAACGTGTATATGCATTATGTACTTGAATTGGCATAGACAATAGTTGGTCCATTGTGAGCAAACAGAAATCATGTTCGCAACCTCTTGGTACATATTGGCCATTACAAATAGATTTCAGGGAGAATATGGCAGTCATCTAATGGATAAATAAGTCTTCCTCGATTGGCTGCAAATCCTTGCACTCAGCAACAGAATTAATTAAGTTAAGCTTGGGATAATGTTGGCAATTATCTCTATAGCCTTACAATAGAGTAACCATTGCAACTCTTTTAACCTCATAACTTGTAAAATGATATAATTCTTAAAGCATTTGCCTTTGCCTGTCCAGTGCCTTAGTGGATAAATGCATCCATGGAGGTAATAAACTATATTGTTCAGAGGTCATAGATTTGATCTGATCCATGCTTTATGGTCCAGGTCAACATTGGAGTCTGAATGCAATGTGTAGCTCCAGAGTGTTTGCCAAGAGAAAGAAAAGTTATGCAAGATCCCAGTTTAGATTGTGTGTGTGTATGGTGTCAGCATGAGGGTGAAGCCAGAAGCTGAGAACTGCTAACACTCATTGTTCATATTCACACATTAAGAATATACATTTAGGTGAAGCACTTAAGAATATGTCAGTATTTTTAGCCAGAAGGGGAAGAAGACTGGGGGTAAGAAACATTCACTTTGCATAAGAAAATACAAATGAGCCTAGCTGGAGCGAAATCTGTCCGAAGATCGGAAAGAAAAGAACTCTTTTGACGTGCAAAATTCCTTGCATCATCTGTGATTTTAGGATGATTTGGGCCTTTTAAGTCACTTAGGTCAAACAGGTTTTGTACACATGGGTGACACAGCCAAGGCCCTTGGAACATTACTGGGCATGCTGACACAGTAACAGAAGAATTGTAAGAAGTATGTAGCTGCTACTAAAGTAGTTCTGGATTTTACTCCAAGGTAATAAATTCAGCCAAGGTACTGGTTGAATTAACAATGCCACCAGAAATGTTGTGCAATATTTACCTACTAACATAAGGTTGAAACAAAAGATAATACAGTAATTTATTTTAACACTCAGAGTGAGATATTTAGCTTTATAGGACAGGGCTATAGTTATAACTGATGACAACTGATTGATTTAATTAACAAATTATCATTTGGGTATAATGCAGGATATTGCTAAAGAAAACTAGGCTAAGTACTTATTCTGATGTTCAGCAACAATGCAAGTTGAACAATCAGAAATTGACCACAATCTGTCTCTCACTTGAATTAGGATTGGATATCACTTAGGTTCAACCTTTTAAGGCTAACCGTGGTAGGTTGTTCTTAGGACAGGTTGATATTGACAATGCCATTTTAAAATAAATGTTTTACAAAATAATGCAAGTACATAATGATGATAGACATTTTAAAACATGACAAATAGCATCTAAGGTAATAGATATCTTAATTTACCTAATTTTTACACTTTGAAATCATTTCTAAGTTATTGTTTGTTAATAGTTAAAATAAGCTTATCAGAACAATGCACTAATTTCACAATCACGTGGTACAGTCTAGGTAACTTCCAAAATATTAGCGCAGAATTTGCAAAATAACGTCAGCAAAACTCTTTGCTGTCATCACTCCTCTGAAATTGACAGCAACTTGTAGGCAGAAGTCAATGCATTTGGTCAAGCATGAGGGTGATGAGTGAGGATCCCACCAGCTTTCCAGCTTTTCCTGATAAGCCTAGGGCATAAGGCTCATTGGTGACCACCCTATTCAGTCGCCAGTTGAGGCCATTAAGTGTGCAAGTAATGCCGCATGTCATGCAGGAAACCCAGAGGACAAACCCTGTCAGCGTTACTGCTGGATCTTGAGGGGGGTCCCTTATTCAAAGGCGCTTAGTGCCTGACTGAATAACCCATCATCAGGAAGGGGCCCGCCCCCGTAACAACTATTCCACATACATACTCTCTGCAGACAACACCTGTGGCTAATGTTCCTTGGAGAGTGATCATGTGTCTCAGGTGGATACATTGCCAGCAGCAACCAGCAGTTCCCTGATGGCACTGCTGAGTAACTCACAACTCTGATGGATTCATGATGGAAGCAATCCTACTAAACTAGCTCAGTTCAATTCTTGTCCTTTCCCCAACTTTATCTCTAGTCATAGGATCCAGTTGTTTACTGAATCGATTCTGTAATCATTCTGTCTGTCACTCTGTATAAGGGCTTTCTGACCTGAGTGCTAGCTTGACCTTTAACCAGTTTTGCTTTGTGGCATCTAGCCCTCTTGTTACATGAAATAGTGCTCAGGATCAGTCTTTTCTGTTCCAATCGTAAAACCCTTATCATCCTCTCTCAAAGACTTCCTTTCAAAGCTGAAGAGTCCCAGCTTTTCTAATCTGTACTCACAACATAGTCTTCTGAAATCAAAGGGGGAATTCTATTCGGTTTTTATATGTTTGTATATATCTTCATAATTTTAACTTTTATGAGCATGGAGTCTAACTCCATATATAATTTTTAAAGAGTTTTCTTTATTTTGTCTCATATGTACCTACCTCTTATTCACATCTTTTTCCACTCTTGCTGTTACTTTATGTAAATGATTTGGTATTTAAATATCAATTATAGATTAAACTTCCTGGTCTACACTCTGTGTTGCTCAATAATAGTCATTGAACTGATATGTTATGGAGAAGCATAGTAGTTTGTCCTGTTTAGATCTATTGTGGAGGTGCTGCGGTGATTGGATCTAATCAATATTAGATCCAGTTTTCCAAGCACAGAAATTCTTCCCCGAAATCTTTCTACTGTTTTTTCTTTTGTTTGAGAAATTTCATAAAACCTGGCAAAACCCTGATTAAAAAACAGTTAATCTCCCCTAACATTGGCCTCCTTTGACTTGGCGTCAGTTTTTCCTTCTAATTATACTCTGCCGAAGCACTTTGGGATATTATAGGATATTAAAGCTGCTTTATAATGCCAGCTGTTGTCTTACAAAATGGAGTTTTCCAGAGAGCGTAAGATGGAAAATTAGAGGATGATTCACCAGGGACAATTTTCAAATAAATCAGTAACTGGCTACATAATGATACTGGCATAACTCTGAGCAAGAGTAACCTGACGGTGCCTCCAGTAATTTTTGTAGGAAATATCAAACACCAATGCAGTTTTTTTTTAAGTTTATTTATTCGTCACAAGTAAGCTTACATTAACACTGCAATAAAGTTGCTGTGAAAATCCCCTAGTTGCCACATTTCAGCACCTGTTCGGGTACACAGGGAGAATTTAACATGGCCAATGTATCTAATCAGCATATCTATTAGACTATGACGGAAACCGGAGAACCCAGAAGAAACCCACGTAGACATTGAGAGAACGTTCAAACTCCTCACAGACAATGACCCAAGCTGTGAATCGAACCAAGGACCCTAGCACTGTGAAGCAGCTGTAGTGCACACTATGCCACCATGCCACCACTGCGGTGTCTATTTTGTCTACTTTTCATTTGCACATTTTTTTTGCACAACTTTTTGTTAATGCAAACACATGAACAAAGAGCAGGAGTCAGCATTCATCTCCTTTGTGTCTGCTCTGCCTTTTAATAGAATCATGACTAATCTGGTAACTCAAATCTACATCCCATCTACCCCGATAACCTATCACTGCCTTGCTTGCCAAACATCTATCCATCTGTGTTAAACATATTCAAAGACTCTGCTTCCATTGCCTTTTCAGGATAAAGATTCTGAAGACTCAAGATCACCCGAGAGAGAGAATTTCACTCATTTCTGTTTTTTAAATGGGTGTCCCCTTAATTTTAAACTGTGACCCCTAGTTCTAGCTTCTCCCACAAGAAGAAACATCCTCTGTACATCCACCCTGTCAAGACCTTTCAGGATCTTGTATGTTTTCATGCAGAGAACTATGAGGGAAACTAAAACCAAAAATGCTGGTTTAAAAAACTTAATATTTTATCTATAACCTTTCATTAAAATTGAAAGACCACAAATATTTTAACATGGATAGGAAAATGAGAGACCCCTTCATACCCCCCAAAAGTGGGTGGAATAAACTGCTTAATTGATAGTACATGACGTAAAAAGTAATTAAGGTAAAAGAACATGCAGAAAGCTAAAATGGTAAGTATAAAAGGTCTTTAGCTGTCTGTTTCATCCCTTAGACCATGTGTAATTTGTACTATACTGGAGCCTTCCCAATATATTTAATGTTCTGGAGGAGACAAAACATCCAAGAAATTAGAATAATGAAATTTATTTACAACTCCCATGACTATTTGAGAGGAAACAATGGTTATTAACCTAATGTTATAAACTAGGCTCATTCATCTGACATCTTACAGATAACCCTCACATGATCTCAAAAGGTTGCAACCATAGTATTCCTTAGATTCTAGAATATTTGATAATCAAGGGCTTTTCTTTTATTTAACACCAATTTAGCAATGTATTTATTTAACATATTTTTGCAAAATGAGTTTTTTGGCCATAATGTACATTGATTTTAATTAGAAGTCCATTTCACAACCTGACTGTTCTGTTGGAGTAAAAAGAACACACCCTAGAAACATGTCAAGTTTGTCCCATTATCCTTCCATCACAAACTAACTGCATGGACATCTCCAGATTAAATTAAGAGGAAATTTTCCCATCCTTCTCACTACGGGACTCGTAGCAGGAGGGGAGTCAGTCATGCAAAGGTCCAAATTGATATTAGGCAGGATTTTCCGGTCACAAAGTCTATGGGTGGGATTCTACAGCCTCACTCATCCCGAAACCATAACATCCCGTTCAAGGTCAACAGGCATTTCCACTGTCCACCCCTTGCCTGCTTCAATTCCATGGCAGGCAGGGCGGTAAAATTTCAGCCATTGTTTGCTTAAAGAGATGAAATTGTGGGTTTTTTAATAGAGCTGTTTGAAATTGTCAAGAAGTGGGCCATAATAAATAACTGGTTTCCAATGATTTGGGTATTTAAGTTAGGGTTGAGGAAGATATGGGGGTAGATAGATTTATGGTTAATTGAGAGGGATTTCGGCTTGAGAGCAGGGATTTTCTTTTGGGAGAATGCGGAATTTTCCACCAAAGTCAACTAACAATGCACCCTTTCCTTTTTGTCTGTCCTTCTTAAATGCCTCACACCCTTCAATTTTCAATTTCCAGCCCAGGTCACCCTGCAGCCATGTTTCCGTAATCACAATCAACTTGTACCCGTTTATATTCATTTGTGCTGCTAATTCATCTACCGTACTGTGAATGCTCTATGTATTCACATACAGCTCCTTTAGACTTGTCCTTTTAACATTTTTACACACAATTTTTGTAGTGTGGCCCAACATTTTGCCAGCCCTTGTTTTACCTGCCTTCCACTTTTGATTTGATTTATTGTCACGTGCATTGACATACAGTGAAAAGTATTGTTTCTTGCAAGCTGTATTGATGAAGCATACTGTTCACAGAATACATAAGGGAACAGGAAAGGATCAGGTGCAGAATAGAGTGTCACAGTTATAGCTAGGGTTTAGACAAAGATCAGCTTAAACTTTTCTGACTTTTATTTCTATTTTTATTTCACTCTCTTGTGTCTTGCTGCTCAGGTTCCCACCCCCTTGCATCACATTCATGTCATGTGTAGCTGAGTCAAGATTGTTACTTAACCTTGTGTTACTTTGGTAGTCATGATATAGAGATGCTGGCGTTGGACTGGGGTACTAAGAACTCAGTAAGAATTTAGCAACACCAATTTTAAATCCAACTGATTTATTTGATAGTAAATTTGCGAGCTTTCAACACTGTGTCTTTGTCAGGCAAATGCAGTGTTCTGGTCTGCAATACAACACATATCAACACAGACAGTCACAGATTGCTGATTAGAATGCGAATCCTTACATCTAACCTGCTATTCAAGTGTTAAAGTGGCTAACAATGTGTGTGAAGGGAATCCTGAGCATTGGTTAGAGAATTGTGTATTTTCTCCAGACAGCACAGTGAGTGAGGTTTTTTGCTAACCCAGGCAAGTTACGGGAGTTACAGATAGTGTGACATGAAGCCAAGATCCCTATTAAGACCGTCCTCATGTGTGCGGAACTTGGCTATCAGTCTCTGCTCAGCAACTCTGCGCTGTCGTGTGTCACGAAGGCCCCCTTGAAGAACATTTACTCGCAGGTCGGAGGCCGAATGCCCATGACTGCTGAAGTGTTCACCCACAGGAAGGGAACTGTTTTGCCTGGTGATTGTTGAGCGATGCTCATTCATCCGCTGTCGTAGTGTCTGCATGGTCTCCCCAATGTACCATGCTTCGGGACATCCTTTCTTGCAACGTATTAGGTAGACAACGTTGGCCGAGTTGCAAGAGTATGTACCGTGTACCTGGTGAATGGTATCCTCACGTTTGATGATGTCGTCCATGTCTATGATCTGGCATGTCTTGCAGAGGTTGCTGTGGCAGGGTTGTGTGGTA
This sequence comes from Sphyrna mokarran, assembly GCA_024679065.1. NCBI lineage: Eukaryota > Metazoa > Chordata > Chondrichthyes > Carcharhiniformes > Carcharhinidae > Sphyrna > Sphyrna mokarran. The sequence continues at coordinate 92,868,654 of JAGIQG010000005.1, read as the reverse complement.
TTGTGGTCACTGTTCTCCTGAAGGTTGGGTAGTTTGCTGCGAACAATGATCTGTTTGAGGTTGTGCGGTTGTCTGAAAGCAAGAAGTGGGGGAGTGGGGATGGCCCTAGCGAGATGTTCATCGTCATCGATGATATGTTGAAGACTCCGGAGAAGATGTCGTAGCTTCTCCGCTCCGGGGAAGTACTGGACAACAAAGGGTACTCTGTCTACCATGTCCCGTGTTCGTCTTCTGAGGAGGTCAGTGCAGTTTATTGCTGTGGCACGTCAGAACTGTCGATCGATGAGTCGAGCGCCATATCCTGTTCTCACGAGGGCATCCTTCAGCGTCTGGAGGTGTCTGTCACGATCCTCTTCATCTGAGCAAATTCTGTGTATACGGAGGGCTTGTCCATTGGGAATGGCTTCTTTAACGTGTGGGAGCTGGAGAAGTGGAGCAATGTGAGGTTGTCTGTCAGTTTGCGGGACAGTGAGGTGCTGAGGTGACTATCCTTGATGGAGATGCGTGTGTCCAAGAATGCAACTGATTCTGGAAAATAGTCCATGGTGAGTCTGATGGTGGGTTGGAACTTGTTGATATCATCATACAGTTGTTTCAATGATTGTTCACCATGAGCCCAAAGGAAAAAGATGTCATCAATGTATCTAGTATATAGACATGATGTACAGATGACCAACCGCAACATTGTCATCAAACCAGCAGACAAAGGAGGCGCCACCGTCATACTGAACAGAACGGACTACTGTGAAGAAGTGTACCGACAACTAAACAATGAGAAACACTACAGACAGTTACCAGCAGATCCGACCAAAGAACACACTCGTCAACTCAACACTCTGATCAAAACCTTTGATCCGGACCTTCAGAACACCCTCCAGGCTCTCATTCCACGTACTCCCCGCATTGGAGATCTCTACTGCCTCCCAAAGATACACAAGGCAAACATACCCAGCCGTCCCATCGTATCGGGCAATGGGACCCTGTGTGAGAACCTCTCCGGCTATATCGAGTGCATCCTGAAACCCATTGTACAAATGAACCCCCAGCTTTTGTCTTGACACTACGGACTTCCTACAGAAACTCAGCACACGTGGAGCAGTTGAACCAGGGACACTCCTTGTCACAATGGATGTCTCGGCGCTCTACATCAACATCCCCCACGACGATGGTATTGCTGCAACTGCCTCAGTACTCAATGCCAACAACTGCCAGTTTCCGGATGCAATTTTACAACTCATCCGCTTCATCTTGGACCACAATGTCTTCACCTTCAACAATCAGCTTTTCATCCAGACACACGGAACAGCCATGGGGACCAAATTCGCACCTCAGTATGCCAACATCTTCATGCACAGGTTCGAACAAGACTTCTTCACCACACGAGATCTCCAACCAAGGTTATATACTAGATACATTGATGACATCTTTTTCCTTTGGACTCATGGTGAACAATCATTGAAACAACTGTATGATGATATCAACAAGTTCCATCCCACCATCAGACTCACCATGGACTATTCTCCAGAATCAGTTGCATTCTTGGACACACGCATCTCCATCAAGGACGGTCACCTCAGCACCTCACTGTACCGCAAACCGACAGACAACCTCACAATGCTCCACTTCTCCAGCTTCCACCCTAGACACGTTAAAGAAGCCATTCCCTATGGACAAGCCCTCCGTATACACAGAACTTGCTCAGATGAGGAGGATCGTGACAGACACCTCCAGACGCTGAAGGATGCCCTCGTGAGAACAGGATATGGCGCTCGACTCATCGATCGACAGTTCCGACGTGCCACAACGATAAACCGCACTGACCTCCTCAGAAGACGAACACAGGACACGGTGGACAGAGTACCCTTTGTTGTCCAGTACTTCCCCGGAGCGGAGAAGCTACGACATCTTCTCCGGAGTCTTCAACATATCATTGATGACGATGAACATCTCGCTAGGGCCATCCCCACCCCCCCACTTCTTGCTTTCAGACAACCGCACAACCTCAAACAGATCATTGTTCGCAGCAAACTACCCAACCTTCAGGAGAACAGTGACCACAATACCACACAACCCTGCCACAGCAACCTCTGCAAGACATGCCGGATCATAGACATGGACGACATCATCAAACGTGAGGATACCATTCACCAGGTACACGGTACATACTCTTGCAACTCGGCCAACGTTGTCTACCTAATACGTTGCAAGAAAGGATGTCCCGAAGCATGGTATATTGGGGAGACCATGCAGACACTACGACAGCGGATGAATGAGCATTGCTCAGCAATCACCAGGCAAAACAGTTCCCTTCCTGTGGGCGAACACTTCAGCAGTCATGGGCATTCGGCCTCCGACCTGCGGGTAAATGTTCTTCAAGGGGGCTTTCGTGATACACGACAGCGCAGAGTCGCTGAGCAGAGACTGATAGCCAAGCTCCGCACACATGAGGACGGTCTTAACAGGGATCTTGGCTTCATGACACACTATCTGTAACCCCCGTAACTTGCCTGGGTTAGCAAAAAACCTCACTTACTGTGCTGTCTGGAGAAAATACACAATTCTCCAACAATGCTCAGGATTCCCTTCACACACATTGTTCGCCACTTTAACACTTGACTAGCAGGTTAGATGTAAGGATTCACATTCTAATCAGCAATCTCTGACTGTCTGTGCTGATGTGTGCTATTGCAGACCAGAACACTGCATTTGCCTGACGAAGACACAGAGTCGAAAGGTCGCTTTTTTACTATCAAATAAATCGGTTGGATTATAAATTGGTGTTGCTAAATTCTTACTGAGTTCTAGTATATAGATACATTGGTTGAAGATCCTGTGTGGTGAAGAAGTCTTGTTCAAACCTGTGCATGAAGATGTTGGCATACTGAGGTGCGAATTTGGTTCCCATGGCTGTTCCATGTGTCTGGATGAAAAGCTGATTGTTGAAGGTGAAGACATTGTGGTCCAAGATGAAGCGGATGAGTTGTAAAATTGCATCCGGAAACTGGCAGTTGTTGGCATTGAGTACTGAGGCAGTTGCAGCAATACCATCATCGTGGGGGATGTTGGTGTAGAGTGCCGAGACATCCCTTGTGACAAGGAGTGTCCCTGGTTCTATTGTTCCATGTGTGCTGAGTTTCTGTCGGAAGTCCGTAGTGTCAAGACAAATGCTAGGGGTTCTTTGTACAATGGGTTTCAGGATGCCTTCGATATAGCCGGAGAGGTTCTCACACAGGGTCCCATTGCCCGATACGATGGGACGGCCGGGTATGTTTGCCTTGTGTATCTTTGGGAGGTAGTAGAGATCTCCAATGCGGGGAGTACGTGGAATGAGAGCCTGGAGGGTGTTCTGAAGGTCCGGATCAAAGGTTTTGATCAGAGTGTTGAGTTGACGAGTGTGTTCTTTGGTCGGATCTGCTGGTAACTGTCTGTAGGAATTTGGCCGCACAGTCATAGATGTATAAGAAGTATAGTCGAGGATTGAGACCCTGTGTCAATCCTTGTCACAATGGATGTCTCGGCGCTCTACACCAACATCCCCCACGATGATGGTATTGCTGCAACTGCCTCAGTACTCAATGCCAACAACTGCCAGTTTCCGGATGTAATTTTACAACTCATCCGCTTCATCTTGGACCACAATGTCTTCACCTTCAACAATCAGCTTTTCATCCAGACACACGGAACAGCCATGGGGACCAAATTCACACCTCAGTATGCCAACATCTTCATGCACAGGTTTGAACAAGACTTCTTCACTACACAAGATCTCCAACCAAGGTTATATACTAGATACATTGATGACATCTTTTTCCTTTGGACTCATGGTGAACAATCATTGAAACAACTGTATGATGATATCAACAAGTTCCATCCCCCCATCAGACTCACCATGGACTATTCTCCAGAATCAGTTGCATTCTTGGACACACGCATCTCCATCAAGGACGGTCACCTCAGCCCCTCACTGTACCGCAAACCGACAGACAACCTCACAATGCTCCACTTCTCCAGCTTCCACCCTAGACACGTTAAAGAAGCCATTCCCTATGGACAAGCCCTCCGTATACACAGAATTTGTTCAGATGAGGAGGATCGTGACAGACACCTCCAGACGCTGAAGGATGCCCTCGTGAGAACAGGATATGGCGCTCGACTCATCAATCGACAGTTCCGACGTGCCACAGCAATAAACCGCACTGACCTCCTCAGAAGACGAACACGGGACACGGTGGACAGAGTACCCTTTGTTGTCCAGTACTTCCCCGGAGCGGAGACGCTACGACATCTTCTCCGGAGTCTTCAACATATCATTGATGACGATGAACATCTCGCTAGGGCCATCCCCACCCCCCCACTTCTTGCTTTCAGACAACCGCACAACCTCAAACATATCATTGTTCGCAGCAAACTACCCAAACTTCAGGAGAACAGTGACCACAATACCACACAACCCTGCCACAGCAACCTCTGCAAGACATGCCAGATCATAGACATGGACGACATCATCAAACGTGAGGATACCATTCACCAGGTGCACGGTACATACCCTTGCAACTCGGCCAACGTTGTCTACCTAATACGTTGCAAGAAAGGATGTCCTGAAGCATGGTACATTGGGGAGACCATGCAGACACTACGACAGTGGATGAATGAGCATCGCTCAACAATCACCAGGCAAAACAGTTCCCTTCCTGTGGGCGAACACTTCAGCAGTCATGGGCATTCGGCTTCCGACCTGCAGGTAAATGTTCTTCAAGGGGGCCTTTGTGACATACGACAGCGCAGAGTTGCTGAGCAGAGACTGATAGCCAAGTTCCGCACGCATGAGGACGGTCTTAATAGGGATCTTGGCTTCATGACACACTATCTGTAACCCCCGTAACTTGCCTGGGTTAGCAAAAAAAACCTCACTCACTGTGCTGTCTGGAGAAAATACACAATTCTCTAACCAATGCTCAGGATTCCCTTCACGCACATTGTTAGCCACTTTAACACTTGAATAGCAGGTTAGATGTAAGGATTCGCATTCTAATCAGCAATCTGTGACTGTCTGTGTTGATATGTGTGCTATTGCAGACCAGAACACTGCATTTGCCTGACAAAGACACAGAGTGTTGAAAGCTCGCAAATTTACTATCAAATAAATCAGTTGGATTTAAAATTGGTGTTGCTAAATTCTTACTGAGTTCTTACTTTGGTAGTGCCAATGCACAAGACAGGCAATGCATGCATTTCACTGTTTGTTAAAGGTTTCTCATTAAAATGGCAACAACTGCATCAAGTTTTTTTCAATGTTTATGCTGCTGTACCAACTTTCACTTCTCAGAGCATCATGGATACTGGGTTCATTAGTGTTTTCCAAGATGGACTTTATTTGGTTTAATATATTATTGTCATGTATATTAGTATACAGTGAAAAGTATTGTTTCTTGTGTGGTATGCAAAGCATATCATACATAGGGAAGGAAAGAAAAGAGTGCAGAATGTACTCTGCATGGAAGTAGAGATAGGTAGGGAGTAAAGAAAGATCAAAATGCAAGGTAGGTCCATTCAAAAGTCTGACAGCAGGAGGGAAGAATCTGTTTTGAGTCAATTGGTCCGTGACCTCAGACTTTTGTGTCTTTTTCCCAATGGAAAAAAGTCGAAGAGCGCATGTCTTCCATAGGGTGAATGGGGTCCTTGATTATTCTGGCTGCTTTGCTGAGTCAATGGGTGGGAGGCTGGTTTGAATGATGGACTGGGCTTTATTCACAACTCTTTGTAGTTTCTTGTGATCTTGCGTAGAGCAGCAGCCGTACCAAGCTGTAATACAATCAGAAAGTACACTTTCTACGGTGCGTTTGTAGAATTTGGTGAGAGTCGTAGCTGAAATGCTAAATTTCCTCCGTCTCCTGAGAAAGTAGAGGCATTGGTCAGCTTTTTTAACTATAGCATTGGCAAGGAAGGACCAGGATAGGTTTTTGTGATCTGGACACCTAAAAATTTCATGATCTCGATCATTTCTACTTCATCCCTGTTGATATAGAAAGGGGCATGTCCTCCACTATGCTTCCTGAAGTTGATGACTATCTCTTTCGTTTTGTTGACATTGAGGGAGAGATTATTGTCATTGCACCAGTTCACAAGATTCTCTATCTCTTTCATGTACTCTGTCTCATTATTGTTTGAGATTTGACACACAATGGTGGTGTCATCTGCAAACTTGAAAATTGAGTTGGAGAGGAATTTGGCTGCACAGACATAGATGTATAAGAAGTATAGTCGGGGATTGAGAACACAACCTTGTGGGGCAACAGTATTGAGGATATCGTGGAGGAACGTTGTTACCTGTCTTTACTGATTGTGGTCTGTGGATTAGGAAGTTCAGGATCCAGTTGTAGAGGGAGGAGCCGAGGCCCAGGCTACAAAGTTTGGAGATGAATCTTGAAGGAATAATGATGTTGAAAGCTGAGCTGTAGTCTATGAACAGAAGTCTGACATAGGTGTTTTTGTTATCTGGGTGTTACAGGGTTAAGTGTAGGGCAGTGACCGCTATGGATCCGTTGCGGTGATAGTAGTGGATCCAGGCAATCTGGGAGGAAGAATTGATTTGTGTCATGACTAACCTTTCGAAGCACTTCATAATGATGGATATCAGAGTCACAGGACAATATTCATTAAGGCACACTGCCTGCTTTTCTTTGGTACGAGGATGATAGTCATTATGTTATGTAATATTATGATAGTGTAGAGGGCACATTTGCCTCCACAATACTTTGATGTTTTGAGCACTGTGAGATATTGCATAGGTCTGCTGTGGATTCCTGTAATGCTCCACAGGCAAAAAAATTGAACGTGACGGTGATCCTCAGATGCACTCATAGGGGATATCTTCCTGGTCCATAGAACGTTCGACCCTTCTGCAAAATGCTGCAGGTATGATCCACCACCTCTCCTGACAAGCACAGACATGTATGGCATTGTTTTTTGCTCACTCCAGATAGGAAAGTCTCCTTTAGTAGCCCCTTGGTTATGCGAGTTGCCTCTGTTGGATGGGTCTATCCTTCTCATCCTCTAGTTATACAAGCCTTCTGCTCCCAACCCCCTCGTATTCTGGAATATGTGCATCTGCCACGAAAGTGGTGAGGGGGACATTCTGAATTGATTTACCCCGCAGATGGGATTCTGACTTTTGCTCTCTCTCTTGAGTTTTCCACTTCCCCACCACCACAAAACCCGCCACTGACTAATGAATGTTTGGGAGTCGGGTGTGATTCCACCCACAAGTTTTTTTTAGAATATCAGAATCAGAAAACAGAATTTTGATCAGAAAGTTTTTGGAGGACTGGTTGGAGCACAGTGGTTAGCACTGCTACTTCACAACTCCAGGGACCTAGGATCAAATCTGGTCTTGGGTCACTGTCTATGTGGAGTTTGCACATTCTGCCCATGTCTGCATAGGTTTGCTCTATGTGCTCCGGTTTCCTCCCATACATACTCCAAAGATGTGCAGGTTAGATGGATTAGCCAAACTAAATTGATCCCTAATGACCCAAGATACATTAGTTAGATAGGATAAACATGATGAATATGTGGGGCTACAGGGATAGTATAGGGGAGAGGGCCCAGGTATAAGATGCTCTGTCAGAGATTCGGTAAGGACAGAATGGCCTCTTTTTGCACTGTAGGGATTCAATGAAATGATGGTGAAAAGCAACTGGTTAGGGATTTTGGGGGCTTTTGATGGCAAACTGTCTGTGTTTGCCATAATAAGCCTTCTGAATCTGACCGCAACTTCACGATTTTGCACTGGCGCAACTTAATGTGGAAATCCTGAATTTTCATTTTGTTATTCATTATAATGAATGCTTATTAAAATTGCATCATCCTTCCAAATACTCGCTAGAATCACATTGTCTCAAATGCCCACTGGAATCACATCCTCCTAAATGCTTGCTAGAATCACATCCTCCCAAATACTCGCCGAGTTGCAAGAGTATGTACCGTATATCTGGTGGATGGTATTCTCATGTGAGATATATCATCTATGTCGATGATCCGGCATGTCTTGCAGAGGTTGTGTGTATTGTGGTCACTGTTCTCCTGAAGGCTGGATAGCTGGTTGCGAACAATGGTCTGTTTGAGGTTGCGCGGTTGTCTGAAGGCAAGAAGTGGGGATGTGGGGATGGCCAACGTTGTCTACCAAATACGTTGCAAGAAAGGGTGTCCTGAAGCATGGTACATTGGGGAGACCATGCAGATGCTAAGACAACAGATGAATGAACACTGCTCGGCAATCACCAGGCAAAATTGTTCCCTTTCTGTTGGCGAACACTTCAGTGGTCATGGACATTTGGCCTCTGACTTTCGGGTAGGCATTTTCCAATTTGGCCTTCACAACACATGACAGCGCAGAATCGCTGAGCAAAGACTGATAGCCAAGTTCCGCATACATGAGAGATCTTTGGTTCATGTCGCACTATCTGTAACCTCCATGACTTGCCTGGGTTTGCAAAATCTCACTTACTGTACTGTCTGGAGACAATGCTCCTTCCACTCACATTGTTGGCCACTTTAAGACTTGAATAGCAAATTAAACGTCAAGATTCGCATTCTAATCAGTAATCTGTAAACTGTCTGTGCTAGTACATGCTCTGTCTGAGGCCAGAACTCTCCATTCACCTGACGAAGAGGGAAATCTCGAAAGCTTGTGAGTTTACTATCAAATAACTTGGTTGGACTTAAACCTGGTATTGTCAGACTTCTTACTGTATTTACTGCAGTCCATCCCCACAGCATTGATAAATTCAACAGCCTGACTGGATCAGTGCAACCTGCCTCTGGAAATACCTTACCAACTGTACTACAAACAGTTGCATGGCAAAAGACATAATTATCTCACCACAATTATCACAAGTTTTCTCAGGACAGCTTCTCCAAGGTCATCAGTGATCACCTTTATTTTGACTGACCGCAAATTACCAGCCAATATGTACAACATTGAAGTGCAATTTGATGTTTATGTTGTGGAAAGGATAGGTCAAGAAAACTAATGAGCCAAGATTTGATTTCCAGTGAAGTTGAAGTCTATAACAAATTCAAACTTCAACACATTCAGCACAGTTTACATTGAAATATAATTATGGATAATTGCTTGTTACCAGATTCATATTCGTCAACTTCATTCTATTCGTGAATTTGAAATTAGACTGGAAATGAGCCAGAAGTCCTGAGGATCACTAGCAATTCATTTCCAGAGCCTCACCTACATATTCGAGGGGAGAATTTCTCTTTCTTCTGCCTTCATAAAACGTTTTTAAAGTTAAAAACGTTAACTTGCAGTTGGTGGCCAGAGGGAAGGTAGACGGACTCCATCACAGATTTTGTGGAAATGTTCTTCAGGCATTAACCTGTCAAAAATTCTGACAACAGTTTTTGCTAGCCTTATTTTCATCCTCCAATTTCTTGTTGAACCTTTAAAACATTGCCGTCATTAAGGGGAATGCACATAGCCTGTCAGATTGGTACCACCTTAGTGATAGTTTTGTGCTGTTGTGTTTCTGGGGCAGGTGCATTACGCTGCTGTAAGAAGGAAATATCTGACTCTATCTTCCAGTCTACATTCAGACTTCAGTTCATGTTTGTTGTTTGAAACAAATTCACCTTTTATGGCTGTCATTTCACCATTTGGTTTGATTTATTAATGTCAGATGTATTAGTATACAGTGAAAAGTATTGTTTCTTGTCCACTTTACAGACAAAGCAAACCATTCATAGAGAAGAAAAGGAGAGAGTGCAGAATGTAGTTTTACAGTCATAGTCTAGGGTATAGAGAAAGATCAACTTAGTGTGAGATAGATCCATTCAAAAGTCTGATGGCAGCAGCGGGCAAGAAGCTGTTCTTGAGTTAGTTGATACGTGACTTCAGACTTCTATATGTTTTTTACTACCATAGACATGATTCGGAAAAGAAGCTGCCTCAGGAAAAATTCATTCAATGTTGTTTTTTATATCAGTTGATGATTAAGTTTCTCTGTGAAATATAGGAACCTCTTTTACATCTCTGACCGCTGTCAGCACAAGTTGTATTATTTACTGCATTCCACTCCTCCAAAGGAGTGGAAATATTTCTAACAGTTTTATTTAAAATTCTAAAAAGTATTCAGATTTTTTCCTCAACTGTGACTGCACTAATGATGGGAAAGAATTCAGATAATAATATAAGCTGTCAGTAATAACCCACTAGCTGTCTTCCACTCCCATGAATGGTACAAAATAACCCTGGATCACAATGTCTGTGATTACTTCCAAGGGTGATGGTACTCTTAATCTTATGACTTAATGGGACAATAGACAGAACAGTCACCAAGGGGAGATAGGAAGGCAGACAGTCATCTGGGAACACTCAAATCACATGAATCAGTAAAGCTGTTTTTTGATATAATATCTTTGCAATGTCTGGACTTATTAGATACCGTCATTTATATCACTTTGTGTTGTGTTCTTTAGCTTTGTTAAAGGATTACAATTACAAACCATCACATTCTTAATAATTTTTTTAAAGTTTGTGAATTCAGACCAATTGGTGCCTTAAATGTTCAATGTAAACTGCCTGCAACCAAACAACCAGTCCTAGAAAATAAGTAAGGTAAGTAATTAGCAATAGTCCATAAAGTAAATCTGAAGTGTTCAGGCCCTAGTCTAGACTAATACATGTGGCAAAACAAACATGTACCCTCGGCTTTAGAGATATTTAGATTTGAGTGGTTGTTGCTGCCTTTTACATGGTACAATGAGATTGTCTTGTAGACAGAGTTTATTGCTGCTTTAAAAATGTGTGCACTCTACTGCTGCATGCCTCATTAATCTGTAACATTAGATGTCAATAACTTCCATAAAAAGGGTGTTAAGCTCCTCAGTCCCTTTGCCCTGGGCTGTTGAGTACAGGGTTTCCTGTAATTTACCAGCAGGGAGTTCTTGGAGTCCTGCTTTACTGAGCGTGGTTAGGAAAATGCTGAAGGAAAATTATAATGTCTCTTTGAATAGTTTAAATTGGTTTTGAATTTTTATCCCTGCTTTCTATGTTCAGTTCATTTGGTAAGGGGCTTCTGAGTTTTTAGTTGTTTCTGTTTTTATAAAGATGGGAAACTCATATGCTGGGCAACTGAAGACAACGCGTTTTGAAGAAGTTCTACACAATTCTATTGAAGCCTCCCTGCGTTCAAACAACTTGGTCCCCAGGCCTGTCTTTTCCCAGTTATATCTAGAGGCTGAGCACCAGTTGATCTCTAATTTAGAAGGTAAGATCATGGTTTTTTTTTGTTAAAAATGACACTAGTACCTCTAAGAACAACTATGGAATTCACACATGCTCTTTTTTCAAACAGCAAAGTCTGATTAGTTTCCATTTTTCAGATAGGTAGCACACTTGTGGGTCAAATTAATTCTGTGTTACCCTGCATTGTTTGAAGATTTTTAAGTGTGAAGTTCTCTCTTGTTCTATTTTCTGACCAGTTTGGTCATCATTTTTGGTCCTTATCTAACATCACAGTTGGTTCTGAGAAGAGAAATTTCAGAAATAGTCTGTAATACAGTCTCTAAAATCACTTGTATGCAGCAAACATGCAGGATTTTCCCTCTGTACGTTATTTTACATTTAAGTTTTAAAGCTGGGAGATTTGTTAACACTGTGCCTATTTTACATGTGTAAAATGGGCACCCATACAGTCAAAAAGTGGGAGTTGTGTGTGATATTCCTTGCCAGAATTTTTGCATGTCATTTGGTAAACATTTTAGTGTAGGCATTCAGGGCCTGCTCTGAAACCAGGTATTAGATTTTTTGCATATGCAAATAGTGGGTGGTGAGGCGTTTAACAACTCTTTGAGCAGGACCTCCCAAAATGAGCTGCTGTGAATGCAGCTGCCACTTTGACCATTGTGAACAGTTTACCTAAGTTTATATGCAATCTAACTAGCAATCCTTAAAAAGCCAGCTGGAGGCTGCCACCAAAAAGTACACTAAAAAAGAAACTTTTCTGAATGTGGAGTTGGTGTAGCCAAGTTGCTCCTTCCAGTTCCACAAGAGCCCTGAAGATCGTCGCCAACACCCTCTCAATTGCTCCTCTTCTGTTTGCCCATTCCCCCCCTCTTCTATTGTCCTAGCTGTTCACCCTCTTCATCCCATTCCACCCTCACAATCCACATATAATTAACAGCCACTGCCAGGGCTGATACTAATGACGCAACTTCATCCTTGTGGAATAGGTGAACTACCTCTCAATACCTGTTGGGCATCTGCAGCTCATTGACAGCACGTTATTGAGATCCTAATACCAATTTCTGATGGCCATTTTAGCACATGCTGACAGTCCTGTGTCTATTTCAAGCCAAAAAAAGGAGCAAAGTAAATTTCCATTCCAGAGTGTAAAAGAATGACTAAATAAATGTTGCATTTATTATTGGGTGGTCCTTATAGACAAAAGAAACATCAACAGGACACAAAGCAAAGTGTAGAACACTAGCCAACTCTTAATTCAAAATCACCAAATTCAAATTATATCATTATGCAAATTCTCACTTGCTGTACTCTATATATTTGAACTAAAATGGAATTAAATATTTCGTACAAATTTAGGTATGGACTGTATTGAGATAAATTAATTTTTCAGTTGTAGTAACAAGGCTCCTCTTGCATATGAGCGTGTCAGCTTTAAATTTAATGTATACAGAGTCAATGCTTCCATTGCTAGTCTGCATTAATCAAGTGTAGCAGATGAAGAAAATTGTTAGCTATTAAGCAACTCATTCATTTTATGCTTTTGCTGCATATTTGATTTTGTAGTGATTCAGATGCTGAAGGATCAGCATTTTTTGAGCAGAAAGAGTGTCTTTGGCCCATTATATCTCCAGCAGACATTAAGCATTTAATCCCATTTTCCAGCACCGATCCTTGCGGTGCACCATTGGATATATGTTTCAAAAACAACTTTCGACTATCACTCTCTGCCTGCTGCCACTAAGCCAATTTTGGATCCAGTTTGCCAAATTACCGTGGATCCCATGGACTCTTAGCTTCTTGATCTGTCTCCCATGTAGGACTTTGTCAGAAGTCCTACTGAAGCCCATGTAGACAACATCAAGTATACTACCCTTACTTACATACCTAGTCACTTCCTCAAAAATTGAATCAAATTTGTTAGACATGATTTCCCCCTGATAAAATGACATTGAACTAGCCTTGATTAACCCTTGTCTCTCTAAGTGGAGATTGATTCTAATTCTGTCCCTCAGAATTTTTTCAATAATTTCCCTACCAGTGGAGGTACACTCATTGGCCTGTAATTAACTATTTTTTTCCTTACTTCCCTTCTTCAGTAATGGTGCCACATTAAATGTCCTCCTGTCTTCTGGCACCTCTCCTGTGGCCTGAGGATTTGAAAATTAGCATCAGAACCCCTGTAGTTTCCTTCTTTGCTTCACACAACAGCCTAGGATGGACCTCACCTGAGTGAGGATTTGTCTACTTTTAAGCTTGCTAAAACTGCTAATGCCTCCTCCCTCAAAATGTTAATTCAATTATATCCCTCTCCCTAATTTCTGTACCTACAGTGTCATTTTCAATAATGGACCTATACAAAATGCTCATTCAACACAACCCCCATATCTTTCAGCTCCACACACAGATTTCAAAGTTGCTCTCTTACGGACCTTACTCTTCCCTTGTTACCCTATTGCCTTTAAAATACCTATCAAACACCTTGGGATTTTCCTTTATTTTGCTCGCGAGTGTTTCTTTCATGCCTCCTCTTAGCTCTCTAATTTCTTTTGCAAGTACTCACTTTTCTATAGTTCTCCAAGGCATCCAATGTTTTGAGCCCTCTGCATCTGCCACAAACGCAATTGCAATAGCAAATCTCCTGCAAAGTTGTTGGTCCCGTTCCGGTTCAGGTGCAACCTGTCCGACTTGAACAGGTTTCGCCTTCTTGAAAAAGAGACTCAGTAATCCAGGAAACTAAAGTCATCCTCTTGCACCATGTCTTTGGCCACATATTCATCTGCTTGTCCCTCCTATTCCTATACTGACTAGCATATGGCACTGGGGCTAACGTAAAGATTACAATCTTTGAGATTCTGCTTTTCAAACTGTTACCTAGCTCTCTTAATTACCTAATAGAGGACGTGATCCCTCTTTCCATCAAGGTTGTTGATACCAGTGACTGTCACTTTCATCTTTCAGAATGCCCTGCAGCCATTCAGTGATATTCTTGCCTTTGGCACCAAGGAAGCAACACACCATCCTGGCCACAAAAATGCCTGTCTGTTCCCCTCACTGCTGAATCTCCTACCCTTATACCTCTTCCACTCTTATTCCTCTGCCCTTGTGCCACATAGAGAGTTAGCCATCCACAATGGTTAGCCACCCACAGGGCCGTGAACTTGGCTCTGGCTGCATTCCCCAGAGGAACTGTCACCCTGACCATTTTTTAATGCGAAGAAAGCACTCAGGGATTTTCCTGACTACCTGCCTGCCTCCCTTCTTCTGATGGACAGTCACCCATTCCCCCTCTGACTGCACTTCCTTAAGCTGTGGAGTGACCATGTCTGAAACCGTGCTATCTATTCTCGAACCTTTCAGCCTCACAGATGCATCACTGTGCATCTGGCTGACGCTCAAACTCTGAATCCCGGCTCTCAAGCTGGTCGAATAGTGGTGCTTCCTGCACACATGGTCATCTACGTTACAAGGTGTGCCTTGTCCTTTACAATTGCTGTCTTGGGTAAGCTAGATGATGTATCATTAGTTAACAGTGTTGCCCTGAAAACTGCATTCAGTGAATAAGCTAACCAAACTGACTGGAGCTTAATACCACTGAAGTGAGACTGATTTTCCTGAGCCTCATCTGACTCCATGTGATAAAGGATCTGAAATCTGCTACATCTGTCCCGCTCTGAGATAGCCCCTACTCCCAATCTTGAACAATTTGAATCTCCCAGGGGCCGCCTGCAGCTGGTCTACTTCTCTGACCTCGGGGATCAGATGTTCTGGCTGACTGAAGTATAAACTTACAGGGTTTATACCAAAATGAGAAAGCTGCTTCTGGTCTGTGGTGACTCAGAGCTGGGCCACAATGCTAAACATTCCTGAGTACTCTTGGATGTATTTCCAACATAAGCAGAGTTAAGGAAAATCACATCCTGTCTTATT
Organism: Sphyrna mokarran; assembly: GCA_024679065.1. Lineage (NCBI taxonomy): Eukaryota > Metazoa > Chordata > Chondrichthyes > Carcharhiniformes > Carcharhinidae > Sphyrna > Sphyrna mokarran. The sequence goes on along the minus strand of JAGIQG010000005.1, from coordinate 92,853,470 downwards.
AGTATGGTTCCTTCTGGTCTTCATCCTCTGTAGGCACAGATCAAAATCTGCATGTTGGGGTATGATAATGAACATACGAACATGTAGTTTGGGAAAATATATTAATTATGTGCTGTCGGGAGAGATTAAAGTTTAGTTCTCAGCATGTCCTAATATATATAGCATGTAAGGAGCGTTTACCCCATTACAAATATTCTGTTTTTAAGAATTCAACAATAACTAATGGCAGCGCAGTGGCACAATGGTTAGTATTGCTGTGTCAAAGTGCAGGGACCCGATTCAATTCCGACCTTGGGTAACTGTCAGTGTGGAGTTTGCACATTCCCACAGTGTCTGCTTGGGTTTCCTCCCAGACTCCAAAGATATCCAGGTTAGGTGGATTGACCATGTCAAATTGCCCCTAAGTGTCAGGGGATTAGCAGGGTAAATGTAGGGGGCAGGATTGTTGCTGGTGCAGACTTGATGGGCCAAATAGCCTTCTTCTGCATGGTAGGAGTTCTACGTATGTGAAATATAGTCAGATTAGCTGGTCGCAAATTTGGAAATGTTGGGCAGAATTGAATTTTTGTTCTGGTAATACAGATGGCTTTCTACCTAACACAGCTTGCAAAAGACCAGGAAACGAGGAGGAGGAGGAGGACGATGGATCAGAGTCCAGTAGCCCTCTCATTCCATATCAAATGAAACCTCCCCCTGAAGGGTGTTGTACCACTGATGGTAAGTAGAGAAAGCTCTCGCTGAAAGGATTCTGGTTTTCTGTGGAATTTCATGTTATCAAGAGTGACTGATAATTGAGTGCAATGAATCTGGCCATAATAAGTTCTTTACTTGGGAACTATAGGAAATACTGAGGACAAGGTGGAACAAGAGCTATTACAGGGATTGAATGAGCAATGTGACTTTTTCCCCTCCTTTTAAAAAAAGTACATGATATCAAATAATCCCATCTTTCTCTTGTCTAATTACATATATACAATATCCTTTGAATTTTATTTCCCTCTCTCCCCTATCTTACCGGTTTCTCTCACATTAAGGCACACACTGGGGAGAATGGTACTGAACTTGTTCCAACATTTAACATTGCTTTTAAGGCACTGAATGACATATGAGAATAGTTTATTAGGACTTCTAATGTTTCCAGTGTTGTTTCGCAATTGCATTGATCCTACTTCCACTGGACCCTACGGTTATTCAGATGTTAACTGTGTTATGGATGGAATGAGATGTGATAGACACTTTGTTTTTTTTTAACTGATTTTATTATGAATTACTTTGACTGTATAGTCTATGATCACTCGAGGCTAAGTCTCAACTTCTCTGAGAATGACGATTGTAGCCTGAAAACTTGGTAAGCTTGTAATCATATGTCTTGGGATAATAAAACCTAGTTTGATGTTTGGAGTGTTATAGATTTTAATTTTGAAAACATAAAGCAAATATGTTAAACAAAAGTTGAACAAACAAATAAGTTAGTATTGTAAGATTGTGTATTTTATGCAGTTTGCTTTTTTACATGTTTTTCTCTAATGTCTCTGAGCTACTTTTCATCCTTATATCTATTGTTTGATGCCCAGTAAAGACATATATTCACAATATAAGCACAGACTCTATTAAGTAGAGGATTCTCCAGATTTGCCTTTTTAAAAAGGGGCATGCAAAGTCTGCTGCTTTGGCTGTCCAGGGTCAGGTGATCATTGCAATTTCTGCGTAGACTTAGAACTACCTCAAGTCTCTATAAAATCCGTTATTTAATGATCACGGGTGAAATGTTTTTCATGAATGGACATATCAAGATAAATTCAATTATGAAATTACACCTTTGTGGATTTACCCAAAATGCAAAATTTGTTGGTCCTGGATTCCCTGTTCCCAGCTCAAAACAACAGAGGGCTATAGAGAAATCAGTTCATCATAGTTCGGCATGAATGTCAGCATCCATCCTTCATTGTGTAGTAATGGCTTTGAACTTCAGATCATGCTGGGTGGGTAATAGAAGTATTTTGATCGTGTAGTCACCTTATCGAAACTGTCTTCGGATAATCAATCTGAATCTGTTTATTCCAAGCACCAGAGAGGACCAGTCAGTCTGCAAACAGGGTTGCCATACATAACAACAACAGTAACATTTGTGTCTTAAGACTAGAGGCAGCAACTTCAGAAGGTATCTAAGCTTGTTCTTTTTCAAGTTCACCGGTATAGTAAATCAACCTCCCAGTAACAAGACTACAAGTAACCAGCTTTGTGATTTACTGAAAATCCACTTCTCCAAGGCAATCCTGCGATGACTCTGATATCAAACTTTGATTATTGAGTTCACCCAGCTAAGAAAGGAAAAGAAGTCCTTCTTCTTCAGGCCTGCACCGAGATGAGGCAGTCACGGTTTTTACAAACTTTGTTCATTTCTTTGTAACTTGTAAAAGTGTCCCTTCTCCATGAGCTGTATTTGCCCCTTGTATATGTCTGTGAGTGGTGAGTGAGTCATCTTGGATGGAATCTTACTAGAATTTGGCAGTCAGTTTCAGCATGACTAAACTGAGTGATTCTGACTGAATCTTATTCCCCATTAGGAAATGTTTTTATGCACAAAGAGTCACAATAGGCTTGTGCCGTTTTCCCCCTAATTTGTCCCCTCTTCTCCCCTTCTCCCTGCCCCCTCTAGCCCCCACCATACCTTAATTGTTACAGTCACTGGAAAGGTCATATAATTGGCTGCCCAGCAATTAATAGAAATCATAGAAACCTCACAGAACAGAAAGAGGCCATTTGGCCCATCGAGTCTGCACTGACCACAATCCCACCCAGCTCCAACCCCCATATTCCTACATATTTTACTCATTAGTTCCTCTAACCTATCCATCTCAGGAGATGAAAGGACAATTTTGTTAGCATGGCCAATCAACCTAACCTGCACATCTTTGGACTTTGGGACGAAACCAGAACATCCGGAGGGAACCCACATAGACACAAGGAGAATGTGCAAACTCCAAACAGACAGCGACTCAAGTCGGGAATCGAACCCAGGTCGCTGGAGCTGTTAAGCAGCAGTACTAACCACTGTGCCACCATGCTGCCCATTGTGCTACTATGCCGCTTGTTCCAGAACGAGTCCAGGTGGCAGTAAGGAAGTCTGTGCTTTGCTTTTTGAAGAGAGCCTTCACCAGACTGCTGGATGGTCTGCAACAGAAGTGGAATTCACTCTACTCCTCGATCCAGAAGAAGAATTTTTTGGCAGGATCGTTGCCTCTACCTGGGATGCTCTGCAGCTCTTGTGAACGCCAGCTCATGCTAAAAGAGGAAGGCCCGGCAGTTTTTGTTCAGACAGAGTAAGACCTCCAGTTTCTCTTTGGATCCCCTTGCACACTCCTCCCACCTTCAACTCTGCATTTCACCCAGTCATCTTGAGAGTTGACAACACCTGCCTATGATGTCCCTAAGTTTGATTTGATTTAATTTGATTTATTATTGTGTGACATTAATGTAAAATAAGTGTATTTTAAAATCATTTTGTCTGTAGATCTTAGCTCTCATTGTGGCACCAAGTTGTTTATGAGAAGTCCCTGAAGTGGTTTAAATCGGAATTGTTTATTTTTACTTTTGGAATTAGTTTTATGACCCTGCATTGTCAGAAGGAAGAATGTTTGCAGGTCAGGTGATAAGAGGTCTTCCATTTTCTGTTCTGAGCTGCCGAGTTTAGTTTTAGAAAGGGCATCAGGCTGGAAGGAAGTGTCTCTCTCTCTCTCCCTGGTTTTGGGAAATTCTGCTGGCTAGCTAAAAGTCTTCCTAGAAGAGGAAGTCTGCTGGTGGTGGCTTGACCGGAGAGTCTCCCTGATGTTGTGTGCAGTTGTTCTAACTTCAAACCGTTCTGAATGTATCAGGAGAACTGAAGCATTCATCAAAAGGACTCCATTCCAGTATTACATGAACAGTAGTCTTTGTTGTGTTAAACCTGTGGAAGGATTTTTTTTGTTGATGGGATTGGTTTGATTAGAACATCTTAGATATTTTTAAGGGTTATACAGTATCGTGATTGTTTTGTTTTTGTTTGTAATTGATAAAAGTCATTGCTAATTTTCTTTCCATACATGTTAACTATATTGTTACATAAACTTTGTTTGATAAAAGCTCCCTGGTTGGCCATTTGAATCATATGTGAGGTGAACCATATCATGCTTACCCGAGCCAAATTCAAAACTTATAATCCAGGCAGGCTGTATAAAACACTTAGGAGTTTCTGACCTGAACTGAGAAGGGTCATCTAAATTGGGAATATTGGTTGTACTGTCTTCACAGATGCTGTCAGGTCTGTTGAGAATTTCCAGCATTTTTCTGTTTTTCCTCAAGAAGGAACTACTCAATTGATAACTCAATTTGCAACCTGAGAAATTCCATTACATCTTAGGTAAATAGTCAGTTCTGCATATCAATCACAAACATTGAAGGTCTGAAAATTCCATAAATTAATTTGCCCAAGTTCAGATTTCTTTCAAGTTCCCCAGCACATATTCATTGTAATATGATCATTTCCATGTAGCAGCCTTGCAGCTTAAGCAACCCATAATTCTTTTTGCTGTCTGGGTGACACAGAGAAATAGTAACGTTTCTGGTTAAAATAATGCTTCTAATAAGTTTGTCTGTGGTGAGTGAGTTATCAGTTTTACAGATATTGCTGGTATAAAATTAAACCACAAGTAACAATAAATATTGAACTGTTTTTAGCACAAGAAGGGCAGTACAGTGGTTAGCTGAAGGGTTAGCCAAGCACCCAGATTCAATTCCCGGCTTGGGTCACTGTTTATCAGAGTCTGCACATTCTTGCTGCATGGATTTCCTCTGGGCACTCGGGTCTTCTACCACAGTCCGAAAGATGTGCTGGTTACGTGCTTTGGCCATGCTAATTTCTCTCTTGATATAGCTGAACAGGCGCCGGAGTGTGGCGACTAGGGGATTTTCACAGTAACTTCATTGCTGTGCTAATGTAAGCCTACTTGTGACATTAATGAATCAACTTGAAATAAGAAGGAGATCTTGATCATCACCTTTTTCAGTTATTTTCCCTCTTTCTTTTGCCTGATATATCACATCCGCCTGCAGAGAATGGGTAGGTCTGCTTCTTACGAAACTACGTGAAGGCAAAGCAGTTAATCTGGCAGATACTTATTATTATCTTTTTTACTTCTTCCCTTCAGAAACCCTTTGCCTTGATTTCATTTACATTTCACCTCATTGATATAAACAAGTCCAGCATCTTCATTGTTCTGTTTGTACAAAAGCTTAAAACTACTTACCTGTTTCTACTGGATTAAATCAAGTTACACTATCAAAGGTAGGAGTCTTAGCTGTGTGGAAGAGCAGAGGGATCTTGGGGTCCGGGTCCACAAGACTCTCAAATCGGCCTCCCAGGTGGAGGATGTGGTTAAGAAAGCTTACGGTGTACTGGCCTTCATTCATTGAGGGATTGAGTTCAGGAGTCAGGAGGTAATGCTGCAGTTTTATAGGACCCTTGTCAGACCACACTTGGAGTACTGTGCGCAGTTCTGGTCGCCTCACTATAGGAAGGACGTGGAAGCTATTGAAAGGGTGCAGAGGAGATTTACAAGGATGTTGCCTGGATTGGGAGGCATGCCTTATGAAGACAGGTTGAGGGAGCTGGGACTGTTCTCCCTGGAGAGACGAAGGTTGAGAGGCGACCTGATAGAGGTTTACAAGATGTTGAGAGGAATAGATAGGGTGGACTCTCAGAGACTATTTCCCAGGGCTGAAATGGTCGCGACGAGAGGGCACAGATTTAAGGTGCAGGGAAGCAAGTACAGAGGGGATGCTAGGGGAAAGTTTTTCACTCAGAGGGTGGTGAGTGAATGGAATCGGCTGCCGTCGGTGGTGGTCGAGGCGAACTCGCTGGGGTCTTTTAAAAGACTTCTTGATGAGTATATGGGATCCAATGGGATTCGGGGGTTATAGATAGGTCTATGGCTGGGTAGGTTTTGATGTGTTCGGCACAACTTGTGGGCCGAAGGGCCTGTTTGTGCTGTAGTGTTCTATGTTCTATGTTCTAAATCAAGTAATTGGCCAAAAATCTATCTTTAATGCTGTTTCACATATTCAGGGTTGGGCCTACATGTTCAAAGGTTCACCTATATGCACCACAAGTCAACTTTTACCATGATTTAAGTTAAAAAGTTTATTTTATTTATTTTTGTCATATGTAGGCTTACATTAACATGGCAAAGAAGTTACTTACTATGAACTCTTCTAGTCACCACATTCCAGTGCCTGTTCAGGTTCTCCTGAGGGAGAATTTAGCATGGCCAATACACCCAACCAGCACATCTTTATGGGAGGAAAACGAAGCACTTTGAGGAAACATACGCAGACACAGGGACAACGTGAAGACTCCGCACAGACAGTGATCCAAGCTGGGAATTGAACCTGGGTCCCTGACACTGTGAAGCAGCAGCGTTAACCACTGTGCTACCATGCTGCCTGATTTTCTGATGCCAAACTCTGCATTGTAGCTGGATGAGTTGCCATAACAACAACAACTGGCCTGTACAGGGAAAGTTTACATATTCACAGTGCAGAAAAGTTTAAGAACCTGGACAGGTTGAAAATGAGTAATTCTGATTTTTAAAAAATCACGCTTATGATAAAATGAATTGATGTATAAAATAATATTAAATGCAGGACAAGATATATTCATACCTTTTCTGTGTTGTTCTAGCTGTAATTATGAATTTGTGCTGCTTATTAACTTTAATTTTCAAACAGGTACATTTTTTTTGTAGTTGACCATGCTCACTACAAGATGAACAAGACTGTTTGAAACATGCAGTCCTGTAGTTTATAAATGCCAAAATTCAGGGTCTTACAGTTCCGCTGCTTGCAATTCTTGCTGCTTCAGTTCTGACAAAGGGTCATTCAGACTCAAAATGTTGGCTGTATTCTCTCTCCACAGATGCTGTCAGACCGGTTGAGAATTTTCCAGCATTTTCTGTTTTTGCTTCTTTTCAGGGCTGAGGAAAAAAAATGATATTGTTTTAGTCTGATGCTTACAACTTTTTGTTTTAGGCTTCTGTCAGGCAGGAAAGGACTTGCGACTTGTTTCTGTTGCAAATGAGCAGATTGAGGTACCATCAGGATTCCTACTAATCGGTGCCAAGTCTCCCAACCTTCCTGAGCACCTTTTAGTCTGTGCTGTGGATAAACGATTTTTACCAGACGATAATGGCCGAAATGCTCTCTTGGGTAAGGTTCTTCTTTGTCACAAATCTTTCTTATTCTACTGCGGAACAATGAAATACAAAGAAGTTATTGTTCATGTGAAGCTACGTCAGGATGTAGCCCCAGTTCATTGTTAGCTCAACTCAGGCCAAACTTATCTTCGCTAGTTTTAAAATAAAATTGTCGGGGTGTAAATTTTGCATTCAGTTTGATCATTTAATAACAGAAATACAATGGAAATCTGCAAAATAAAAATCCTGCCTTCAACCTATCCCATTCCCAAGTGCAATAATGTGTATGGCAGGGTGGCACACCATGGTTAGCACTGCTGTCTCTCAGCACCAGGGACCCTTGGGTGAGTGTTTGTGTGGAGTTTGTACGTTCTTCCTGTGTCTCCATACGTTTCCTCCAAGTGCTCTGGTTTCTTCCCACAGTCCAAAGATGAGTGGGTTAGTTGGATTAGCTGTTGTAAGTTGTCCTCAGTGTCAGGGAAATTAGCAGGGTAAGTATGTGGGGTTGCAGAGATAGGGCCTGGGTGGGCCTGTTGTCGGTGCAGGTTCGATAGGCCAAATAGTTTCTTTCTGCACTGTAGAGGTTCTATGAAATTGTCAGCTGAAGGGCTGAAAAATGAAACTTTCAAGCCTCTTTCTTCATAAATAAAATTAAATAATAAACCGCCTTATTCAATCTAAAAGTGATTTTTTTAAAGTACGTTCAATAAAATGTGCATTTGGCTAAATTGTTTGTTCATATCCGTTTATCTGGTTGAACTCTGAACAAACTGCAGCATTTGAAGGGTGGACAAGATCAGAGGTACATGATTTCTAAAATGGTTTTCAATTGAAAGAAAATACATATGCCTTTTAAATTTAATAAGTAATTATGATTCAAACATTTTGCTATAACAACATCAATTTGCATTTACACAGCTCCTTTGGTAGAACTGCCTGCTGAACAATCTATGATCGTAAACCACATAAGGGCAGATAACCGAAAGCTTGGAGATGGAGGTAGATTTTGCAGAGTGACTTAAAAATGGAAACAGGGGTGAAGTGATTTAGTGATGGAACCTAATGGCTTGATGACTGAAGGCAAGGGAGCCATTGGTGGAGTGATCAAAATTAGGGATGCTCAAGAAGCCAGGATTAAGAGGAGTGTAGATATCTCAAGAAGATTGTAGGGCTGAAAGAAATTACAAAGATATGGAGGGACGTGGCCATCAAAGAATCTGAAAGCAAGGATGAAAATTTTAAACGTGAAGTTTGCTTAATTAGAAGCCAAAGCAGAGAGGAGGATGACCAAATTTTTGTGCAAATTATATCATGGGCAGCAGAGTTTAGATGACCTCATTTTGAGCATTTAGAAGAAAATAAAATGCACATTTGCACAATCTGTTTTTCCAAGGAGCAAAATTTTCAAACAGCCTGAAATGAGAGAAACTATGTTCGTGTTCACCATCAGGACTTAAAAATTCCATGTGATGCTTCCACTGAGAGTGGGATGGCGGGTGCATGAAGCTGTAAAATTTTTGTCACCTAACAGATGGCTGCTGCCTCTGTTAATACTTTAGTTGCTATGTGAGTGGCATTGCTGAATCATAGAAACTCTACAGTGCAGAAAGAGGCCATTTGGACCCTCGAGTCTGCACTATATTTATTTATATTTACCGGCTATTCCCTCTAATCTATGCATCTCAGGACACTAAGGAGCAATCTTAGCATGGCCAATCAACCTAACCCACACATCTTTGGGCTGTGGGAGGGAACCTGAGCACCTGGAGGAAACCCATGCGGATTCTAGGAGAATGTGCAAACCCCACACAGACAGTGACCCAAGCCAGGAATCGAAAGCACGTCCCTGGAGCTGTGAAGCAGCAGTACTAATCACTGTGTTACCATAGCACTGTGACGTGCTATTGTCACTTGACTTGATGAAGGAGCAGCACTCCAAAAACTTGTGATTTCAAATAAACCTGTTGGACTATAACCTGGAATCGTGTGACCTCTCACCTTGTTTGGTCCAACACGGGCATCTCCACATCACAAAGATAAATACATATTCACAATTTTCGCAAAACACTAACAGCTCTTAAGCTCTTGATGCACCATTTTCTCATTTAAATAAACTCCTTGCTGTGGTGCATTGACACTTGCTGAATTTTGTGCGTCTACTGTGTTTATACTTAATGCTCATCCCTGTTTCCCTGTTGTTTTGCTATGAGGCCACTGCAGTTAGATACCAGGAAACTTCAATCGTTAAGATACATTAGGTTGCAGTTTGTGTCCACATACAGCAAGAGTTGTCCAACATTCAGGCTTGGAATGATATGTAGCATTCATGCCAGAGAAATGCGAGGCTAATGACTATTTATAGCAAAAGAGACTCTAACTATCACCTTTTGATGTGCAGTGGCATTACCACTGCTGACTCCCCCACTGTCAACATTCTTGCGATTATTGTTGACCAGAAACTGAACTGGACTAGTTATATAAGTGCTGTGGGGGCAATTCTCACAAAACATTTCCAAGTGTCGAATTTGCATGAAAACTAGTGTAAATCATGCTGTTTTTTTCAATGGGAGTTCCAAAATTAATCTCCCACACTCTGTGCACTGCTGAGTGCACTAACATAAATCGTGCAGAAAAGCTGTGGGGCCTATTGCTACGGGAGACGCTGGCAGCACAGCCCTGAGGGAGCCACTGCACATGCGCTGACCTGTCAGTGCTGAGATTGGTGCATGCTCAGTGATCCTGTGCTGCCGACCTCCTAATTGCTGGCCAGCGACCCATACAACGTTGGCCCTTAACACCCCCACCCCCCCCCCCCCCCCCCCCCCCCCCCCCCCCCCCCCCCACCCACCCCCACCCACCACCACCACCACCACCACCCCCAACACCACCCCCAACACCCATCTGACTGCCCAACCTTCTGGGGAGTCCTGATTGCCTCCTTCTCACTCCAGCAGGGTTGAGCCGTCAACTCTCCAAAGGTGGGGAGCTATTCTAAGTCCCTCTGGAGTAAAATACTCCTAGCAATGTGGGAGAGGCTTGCGGACCTGGAGACTTTGGTCCCAGGCCCACTAATTATATGTAAATATCCTGTTGAATACGTAATGCAGCTGTGTGCCTATTTCCGGCGAAGTGGAGAGAGGTGCTTGGAGCTGGATGCCCAGCCGCGGATCGCGCTATTGGATGGGCGAATCACCCCCTCTGGTTATAAGAGCAGGTACAGAGGCTGGAAATTCTGTGGCAAGTAACTGTCAATCTGTTGTCCCAAAGATTTGGGTACCTTTGTATCGACAAAGCATATGTCGAGGGTATAATGGGATAATCTCACCTGCCTTGATGAATGGTGCTCCAACAATATTCAAGTCAATGGGCTTGAATAATATTTTTCTAAAGGATTCTTTAACAGGCATGAGGCCCCTAACTTATGTTTTATGGTGATCAAATACCTATATACAGGCTCCATAGGTTTACAAGTGGGACTAACATCTGCTTCAGTGGCACGAGGTTCACCATGTTAAATATTCACTCCCACCGCCACCACCAGTGCATATGGCAGCACTGCACCAACTCACCAAGATCCTTCCACAGCAACTTCCTAATCTATGACCTCTACCATACGGAAGAGTATGTGCAACAGACTCCTGGGAACACTATCACTCAAAAGTTACTGTGCAATTCAGACAGCATCCTGGCTTGGAACCATTGTAGTCCAATCAAAATCCTGGAATTCCCTCCTTAACAGCAAAGCTGGGTATAGCTAAACCTGGTGGACTGCAATGGTTCAAGGGTAATTAGGAAAGGAAAATGAATGGTGGTTAGCTCATGCCACCCAGGCTGAATGAAAAGAATCATATTTCTATATCATTTGTAGACAGAATGCACTTCAATTTTTAACAGGTGCTGGCTTACATTAAGAGACACTTGAGACATCTGAATAACTTTTAATGAGGCCCCAGCTCTAAATTTATCTGTAAGGGACTGTATCAACAGATATTTATCGTGCACTTCTACCTCTTGCTTGATTGTTCTGGATATGATCTTGTCTAAACTTTAAGATTGATACTACGTGCATTTATGAGGTGTAGGTGAGGATTTATTTTGTCCTATCGTTCCAATTCTCTTCAACAATGTGACACGTCTGGATAATGCAAGCTATTGTGAAGTCTTGCAAGTAGAAAAAAGCTACATAAGATGCATCACATAAGAAGTTCATATAAAGCATTTCATCTGAGCTAGGCTCTGCTGAGCCAGCAGCGTTCGAGAGTGGGACTTTCACCCCAGTGTGTTATAGGGGAAGGCCTGGTGCTGGCTCACCATTTCCTGATTGGCTCGTGCTTCAATGGACCTTCCTGGGAACCGACAGCCTGGGCCTCCCATCACTTTTCCATCTGACAGCCTCAGCAACATCCTACCCTTGATGTCTATTCTTTCCAAAGACACTCGTATACGATTGACTAAACACGTTTTGGGTTTATTTATTGAGATTAAGCACACGAGAACAGATATGCAAAGGTAAAAAGCTTGAAGACATCGGCAGAGCTGTGTATGCTTTGCCCTGCTTACAAACGAGGCAAAATTGAGATGGGATCACATGATACACTTGCCTTCTCATGAGGGCATGCTGCTATCCCTGAAAGGTTTATTACAACCAGGTCAATGAACTTTCATTAGGTTGGGACTGGTCATGCGCATTACTCTTTTTCTTCTCTTCATAAATACTACCAGACCTGCTAATTATTTCCAGCATTTCTTGAATTTATTTTATCTGCAATATTTTGCTTTTGTGGAACTGATTAAAAATGTATAAGGTTACGTTCTAATAACTCTGCCCAATGGCACTGATTTAAGGCAACTTTTAATTGTTCCATTACTGATGGCCATGTCTTCAGCCTCAGGCTTGCTGGGCCTCAGCTCTGGAATACCCTTCCTACAGCTGATCACCTCTCTTTCCTCCATTAAGGCATTGCTCAAAACCTACTTCTTTGACCAAACTTTCAATCATCTGAACTTATATTTTCTTAGGTAGCTTGGTGTTATAATTTGTTTCACAATGCTCCTGTGAAATATATATATATCATATAAATTGTTGTGGTAGACATTATGTTTAGTAACCTGCAAGCTAGTTTGACTAGTGAATATAATCTCCAGGTTTTTTGTGGCTTTAAAGTAGGATGTTTGGAAGTGAGTCCTACTTGTTAAAAAGGATGGTATAAATTTACAGAATGAACTGGCAAGTGGCAAATAGATAAAATGTATAAAGGTACACAGGTCTGGAGTTATATATCTGGGGAAGAAAGTCAAAGAAAGGATAGTGGTGACAAAACTCTGTTAGGCATGGCTAAAAAGAGAAAACTAGCAGTTAAATAATGCCCTGAAAGTGAGATAAAACCATACAAATGGCCAAAGCATTTTTGGTTGGCAGTGTTCATTTTTGCCGCATCACCAGGGGAAGCACTTCCTGCATAACCTAGCAGTATTAAAGTGCACAAGTTGACTTGATACAGACTAAACTAACAACAAAGTTCAAGTTATCCTTTTTCAGGTCTGTGCAGTCTTTAATCAATTGAAATTTCTTGTATGTACTACTACCTCAGATTTATTACCCATTTCCTTTCAAAATATGCTCCAGACGGTTCAATTAATGGTGAAAATAGATAATCAGGAATTTTAATTAAATCCTCAACTTCCAATGTTTTAGGAAAAAAAGAATATGAATCGACTGTTCAGGAAAAAATTACTACTCCATGTGTGACCCAAAACAAAGACCCTGGGGTTAAGATTCTGACCACTTACCCGGGGGTTTCTTGCATAGAGCATGAACACATTGGGTCTAACATGAGGAGGTAACACTCTCTTGTAACTGAGATCCCAGTACAGCTTAGGGACTGGAATGAATTGCTGCTGGAAAATTATGTTTCTCTTTCCTCTCCGTTATTTGTTGCAGTGAAAAGGATGCCAATCACATTGTGATTGTTCCAAACTACAAACAGTCGCCGTGCCCTGGCAGCCGCAGTGTGAGTCAAGTGTGCACGTGCAACTGTATCTATTGCTTTCCCAGTTGGCAGCAGGAGTTGTAGTATTTTAGGTTTCATGAATAGTCACATGGTGTACACAAAGATACAAGGAACTGAATCTATGTGGCACTTCTCACAATCACTAAACAGCTCAAAGCATTAGACAACTGATGGAGTCCTTTTTGAAGTGTAGCCATTGCTGTAACGTAGGAAGCACAGCAGTTACTTTTCACTGAGCTCATTGCCACAAACAACAATGTGGCGATGACCAAATAATCTGTTTCCATAGAATGGAATCTCTACAGTGCAGAACGAGGCCATTCTGTCCATTGAATCTGACAAAATATTTTACCTAGGCCCTTTCCCCCACCCTATCTACAGAATCTTACACATTTATCATGACCAATCTATCTAACCAACAATCTTTTGGACACCAAGGGGCAATTTAGTATGGCCAATCCATCTGAGCTACACGAATTTGGCCTGTGAGAGGAAACCAGAATGTCCAGAGGGAACCTATGCAGACATGGGGAGAATGTGAAAACTCCAGACAGTCTCCCAAGGCTGGACTCGAACCGGATCCTTGGCGCAATAAGATAGCAATGAAGAATGTTGGAACATGGGCTGATATGGCAAATGTAATAATTTATGCAGAAATCACAGCACCCTTCAAGGGAAAAGTGGATAAGTATTTGAACCAGAGAAAAGAGTTAGAAGTTTTATTTTTTTGGTCACAAATAAGGCTTGTATTAACATTGCAATGAAGTTGCTGTGAAATTCCCATAGTCGCCACATCCGGGTCAATGCACCTAATCAGCATGTCTTTCAGAATGTGAGAGGAAACTGGAGCACCCGAAGGAAACTCACGCAGACATGGGGAGAATGTGCAAATTCCACACTGACCCAGGCTGGGAATTGAACACAGGCACTGTGAGATAGCGGTGCTAATCACTGTGCTATTGTGCTGCAAGATGCAGAAGATACAAGACTTTTGCGAAAGCATATTATTAGTTTAGAATTACGTTGGCTGGGACCTGGCATATATATGATGGGCTGAATAACTTCTTTCTACGCTATAAACATCTGCAGTTTATGATTCAGTCCCAATGGCACAATGCTGAAAGCAGGAACTAGAAGATTGTTTTGCCATGACCTTACATAGTCCTCTGCTTTGTATGAGTTCGGCAATGTTTTCTGAGTCATGTTTCCCTTTGGTGGATACAGAACTTGTACAAAATGTGCAAGAGCTTTGTTTTGCATACTTAATTTATTTAATTAATGGCATTAATATTTAACATGCTCCATTTTCTAGTGTTTCTATTTAACATGTTGCCGAGTGTTCAAAGTGGCCATAAATGGCAAGCTGTATTCTTGAAGTGCGTTCTTGTAGATAGTCATTTTTTGATAATGACAATTCTACTTGAAAATTTCAAGATTTTTGCATTGAAACACTATAACAGATTTGAATGTTTAAAGATGAAGAAGATCAACAAGGCATGGCTAAGGAAAGATTACTTGCCACTGGCTCCAGACTATCTCTAAGCCACAACCATATCCCACAAACTTGTGTCTAAAGTTCCCAAACCACTGAACAGACCAAGGGAATGAAAGCAAGATATTGCAGATGCTGGAAATTTGAAATATAAACAGAATCCGCTGGAACAAAATTTAACAGGTCTGGCGGCATCTGTAGAGAGGGAAACAAGAGTTAACTTTTCAACTCCATATGACTCTTCATATATTGACCAAGGGAAACCGCTTCCAGATATGTAGAATTCCCGATGTTCTCAGCACATTCCAAACCGCTTCACAGCCCATTAATTACTTTTAAAGTTGTAACTATTTGCTTTTCCGCAGGCAAACACAAAGAGTCTATTTGCATACAATATCTCACCGACAGCAGTGAGATAATTGAACAGTTTAGAGGTTTGTTCCTGGTGGGGTTTGCTGAGGGATATATGTTAGACAGAAATGCTGAAACTCCCTGCATTTCTTAGAATATTGCCATGACATTTTTAATATCCAAAGGGGTGGTACCCAAGTGTACATTTTGTCCAAAAAAGAGCAGTCCAATCCCATTTTGCGTTTATACCCCAATCTCATACTTGCGCAGCACTGAAGTACTGGCTGAGTGTGCATTCAAGATCATAGAATCATGAAATCCTTCAGTGCAGAAGAGGCCATTCAGCCCATCAAGTCTACACCGACCACAACTCCATTCAAGCCCTATCCCCTCAGCCCCATACATTTACTTTAGCTGATCCTCCTGATACTAAGGGGCAATTTAACATGGCCACTCCACTTAACATGCACATCTTTGGACTGTGAGAGGAAACCAGAGCACCTGGAGAAACCCACACAGACACGGTTCAAGTACCAAAACAGACCTTATCCCACAACCACCTGACAAGCTTTACTTGTTATGCTGCTTTCAGTTTTGCAACCAGTGCTTTTGTACCAATTCTTCACATAGGACACACTAATTTCTTAATCTTCCACTTTAATGATCTGTCCGCATGCATTCAAATGGCTCAATAATACTGTTTTCTTCCAATCTGGCTTCCTGCATTACCTTGACACATATCCATATTTTGATGTCTTTTTTTCATCATTTTAGGGAAACTATATGAACAAAAGATTTATTTCCCTATTTTGTGTCAGGTCTGCCTGATGTACCATACTTTGGTACAGTTTCCCTTGCTGTTTGCATATTATATGTATCTTTAACTGACTCCTCTTGGAAGACATTCAAGCAATGGTTATTTGCTGAATTGCATGGGGAAGTGAACCTGTGTCTCTTTATGATGCTTCTTAGATAACCATGAAATTGCTTCTGCTACTTCCTGAGGCATCAGCACCAATTTGTGGTGTGAGGAAGCACTGCTGGAAAAACTGATTCTTTATCACCTTTAGGGATAGCAGTCTCTTCCATGCCCACTCGACTCATCATGGGAACTTTCAGATCCAATGCTGGAAATTGTAGGCCATTCTTGCAGGCAAGATCTTCTGGTCTGCTAATGGTGAACCCTTAATGTGGGTTTCCTGGTTCACAAGATCCTCCCACCAGCAAATGGCAGACCATCTCCACCACCACGAAACACGGCTTGGGGGGTGGGGGGGGGAGGTGGTGGTGGTGGTGATAGGGACACTGAAAATTCCTCCCCATGAGGTTCCTCTCTTAGCCAGCATTAATGGCTATTATTCTAACTGCTTTTGACCTCCCTACCTTGCTCTCCTTCATGAAGACATAGCTTAAAACTTAAGTCTCTTGCCAAAGTTTAAATAATATCACCTCCTTTAGTTCGTGTCCTTTCTTCCTTATGTCTCTGAACAACACTTTCTGGAGTTATTTCTACATTCAAGATAAGGGTTATGGGGATGAGGTGGAAAAGGAGAGTTGAAGATTATCAGATCAGTCATGATCTCACTGAATGCTGGAATAGACTTGATGGGCTGAATGACTTACTTCTCTTATATCTTGTAGTCTAAGATGTGACATAAACTTCAGTAGCTGTTGATATGATAGCATAATTCCCAGCTTTGTAATTCAGAAACGTGGCAAATAATGCAATTCCAAATCCCATTATAGCAGTCTGAGATCTTCAATTCAGCTTATAAAACTTGAGAATAAATTTTTCATGCTTGTAATAAAAGCTGACTGGTTCATTTTGCTGTTTAGTGAAGAAGACTTGCCCTCTTTATTTGGTCCAGTCCAGATGTGAATCTAATTCCAGAGTAACATATCAGGCTCTTAATTGCTTGCTGCAATGATCAGTCAGTTGCATTGGACTGTTGCAAACACAGACCACATTGCTTCAAAAAGCACCATCCCACTTTCTTAGCGCACCGAGGGTTGATTAATAGATGCTGGCTTTGCCAGTGATTCTACTTTATGAAATATAGCGAGACCAAAATAAGACAATTGAGAAGATCATGAAGGTGAAGATAATTACATGATCTTGTTGCTCGTGTCTTTTGTGAAGTCATGGGCCAAGAGGTGCAGTTGAAGCAAGTTTGAGTTGTCACATCTGATGAATGAGAAATATTCCAGTTACAGTCTGCTGGTGAACGTGAATATTGAATCAGGGACCACATTGCTGATAGAATGGATTTCTCTCTGAACTTGATTGTGCCAAACATTTTGAGTGATTCTGAGGCTTGCGGTTTGTAGGTAATGAGGGGGGGGTGGCGTCAGGAGATAAGACCCTTATTAAGGAGTTCTGAGCAGCTGTCCTGCTTCCATGGTTGTGGTTGATGTTTAATCCGGTTAAGCTGGTCAATGCTGACCACCAAGGATGGTAATTACGATGGTTCTGATAAGAGTAATACCATTGTAGGTCCGGGAGATAGTTTATAGTTTTCTTGTTAGCAATGGTCAGAGCTTGGTATTTATGTGGTGAAAATATTATCTGACAGCTTTTAGCCCAAATCTTGAAGTTGCTGAGGCCCTGGTTGTTTATCAACGCTGGTGGACAGGTTCAGAATGATTGTTGAAAAGGCTAATGGAAAGTTGCTTTTATCTCAAAAGCCCTGATACACTTGGCGAGGAAGTATAGAACTGTGATCAGTCCACGGTCCTTTATGTATAAGAGATTGAGGGCAGGATATTATGATCTCACTCATCCCAAAACCATAACATCCTGAAGTCAACAGACCTTCCCAGTGTTTGCACCTCACCCGCTCTGATTCCTGTGGTGGGCAGTGCAGTAAAATTCCAGTGTGAGGGTGATCTGATCGAAGTGTTTAGAATATAAAAATAGATTTGAAGGAGTTGATATGAATAGACTGTTTTCTCTGGTGGGGAAATATAGGATAGAGTCTTAAAATGAAAGTTAGGCCCTACAAAAGGGAAATAAGGAATCATGAAAGGCTGAGGAATTTGGAACTCTTTTTCAAAAGGCTACGAATGCTAGGATAGTTGGAATATTCCTGATTGAGATAAATAGCTTGTTCAGAAAGTTGCTGTGCTATATAAAAATTTTCGCACTGTAGATTCTCCCGAGAGTAATCCCATTTGTGACCTTAGGACGGAAGGAGTGTCATTGATAAAGCAACAGAAAATGGTTTGGGTTAGAGCCATTAGCATGAAGAACTCCTGCACCACTGAGACTGCTTCCACAGCATTAAGGAATGCTGCTTGATCTTGAGGCAAATTTACAGAAATTTCATTCCAATATGGCCAAGCTTTAACTTTAAAATTCTGTTCTATATTTCCCTACTAGAGGAAACAGTTTATCCGTATTAGCTTTGCAAGACAAACTGTCTTGGAGTCTGGGAACAACTTGTGCTACATGTTGCAGCCAACCAAAGTAGGCGGATCTTCTCAATTTAAATGAAAATCCCTTTGAATTAAGACTTTTGAACTATACATTGGGAGAGAACCTTAACTAGTATACATGCGCTATCTTTTGGATCTGTCACCACAGTGTTCATTGTGCCATGTATCAGACCGTTATGGATGATGTACTTTTACTTTGCATTGCAGATTTTATCCAATTCTTGAGGGTATCAGACTTGTGCTTCAGGAGAAGATACAGTTTATTTTTATCAATAATCTGATAGTGTCAGTCTAAATGTACAAATATTAAACTAAATTTAAAACTTGCCTTCCAAAAAGAACTGAAGGATTTGATTGTATTTAAGTCAATCTACCAGTTACAAAATAAGGACCATTAAGACACTAGATCATCATAGTGTCCTTTCACCTCTGGATCTCTGTGCAGCCAAGACTGAAGAGCTGGAAATTTTGACCAATTGCAAGGGCCCTGTGCAAAATGGGTTGAATATTTTTATTTAAGAAAGCGATGCATCAAATCTTTATTCCTGTTAACTGCATTTGTCCTCAATGTTTTTAGGTTTCTCTGGCAATTGCGTTGGCTGCGGCGAAAAAGGATTTCGTTATTTCACCGAGTTTTCCAATCACATCAACCTGAAACTGATCACCCAGCCCAAGAAACAAAAGCACCTGAAGTGTTATCTGATTCGGAATGCACAGGGCAGTCTTACTAAAGGACCCTTAATCTGCTGGAAAGGCACAGGTGAGAGCTGGATTGTGAAATTTGTTGGGGAGGAAAATATTGAGAATATGACATCAAATCTGAGAAATCTATTAACTAGGTTCTGTTGAAAACAAATTGGCACAGATCAGCGAAACTGGTTTCAGTTGATTCTGGGGACTGATGAACTACTATCGTCAAAAATATTTCACATTCCTATATTATGTTTGAAAAAGTAAGGAACAAAATGATGAATGTCTCTTCAATTCCTCAGTTTTAAAATTGACATTCCCATGTTCAGACTCATCCATGACTTTGATCCTCTCTATCTTTGTGGCGTTCTCCAACACTGTGTACAAAAACCCCGTGCTCCTCCAATTTTGGACTTTTGCTCATCTTCACTCAGTTGCTGCACCGTTGATGACCATGCTTTCAGCCATCGAGACTTTCAGCTTGGGAGTTCCCTCTCCCAAACCTTTTTATTTTAAGATGCACCATAAAAAAAACAACTTCATAGGCGCGCTGTCAGTCTTTGTTTGATTCTGCTTTTGTAAAGCATCTTAGAATACTTTCCTACATTACAACCACCATATCAAAGCAAGTTGTTGCTGCTGCACATGTGCTGGTGAAATCTCCGAGAGATCTCAAGCATAGTTTGTTTGGAAGATTAAAGAATCCAAACTGGCTGCGTTGGTGAAAATTTCATTTTTATTTTAACAGAGGGCAGGACACAGCAGTCATCTTCCAGTTCCACTTCGAGCATTCCCTCACAACCACCTGAAAGTCCAGCCTCATCCACCACGGTAGCATCAGCAGAGAGTATTTCTGGAACTAATCAGAATGTGTTAACTGGATTCCAGCAAGCAGGTGCTCCAGTCTATCTCTTAAAATTAATCAGTATTCTTTTCAATAGGTCTTTCATTTTTTAATTTAAGTCTTAAAATTTATAAACACCAATTTAAGGGAGCAGGCGTGGTGAACTGGAATTTTGGCAGGAGCATGAAAGAAGCAGTATTGGATCAGCCATCCCTTAAATGCCCTGCTTGAGTTTGCTTTCTATCTATGTCAGCGAAGAGGAAAATGCTCTGAGGGTCAGTGATGGCATTGGGGGCAGTTATTCTGCTAATATTTCTTCCGCAGCTTAGTCAGAATTAAATTTCACCCCGTGCTGCCTCCACTTGATATGCTGTTTATGTAATAACTGGACTTATTTGAATAATGTAAATGAAACAGTTAAGATTAATTTTATGTCTCCATAATATTCATGAGGAGTCTTTCCTGCCATGAATTTGGACACATGCTGATCTTCCCACTTCCTCACCCCATCTCCCCCTGGCTCCACACCAAGTCCGTAAGTTCATCTGACTACCTTCATTTCAATTAATGTGATTGAGTCCAAAGTTTTCTGCTTATAGTAGGTTCTCACAAGTTTTGCATTTTGTAATGATTTTCATTCTTATGCTTTTTAAAGCTGTGATGTATGATTTTGTTTGGAGGGTTAATTAGGATGAAGTGCAGATACACATTAAACTGTTTTGTGTCTACACAAGCAGCTCTATTTGGGAGATGAAATGAATAAAGCAGATAGCTAGAGAGCAAGTACAGCCAAGGAGATTTGGATTTAGCTAATTCTGCAGATCTTTGAGATTGTGAGGCAATTTTATTAATTGAGTGAATTTATTTGTTTGGATATTTTTATGTGCATGTTCATGACTCCTGTCAGCTGTGGCTCAGTGCAGAGTCGCTGAATCAGAAGTAAGTCAGTTCAAGTCATACAGGAGACCTGACCAAGAAATCTAGGTCAACACAATAGAGCAGTGCTGGGGGAGTATTACATTGTCGGAATCATTTTTTAGAAGAATCATTAAAGCGACTATCTCAGGTGAAAATAAAAAAATCTCACGACACTATTTTGCAGAAGAGTAAGGAAATTCTAGTCAATATTTATCCCTCAATCACCATCACTTAAAAGAGATTTGATTATTCGCACTTGACTGTATGTAGTAGTTTACTCTGTGGAAATTGGCTGCTGTGTGTTGTTTATTACAGTAGTGACTGTACTTGAAAAGTACTTCACTGGTTTTCAAGCACTTTGGGCTGTCTTTGCAAAAACACAAGAAATAGAAGCAGAAGCCCTTCAAGTCTGCCCCATCATTCAGTATGATTATACTTGATCAATGCCAACCTCAACTCCTTTTCTGTGCCATTTTCCCACAGCCCCACAATTAGTGCAAATCTTGCTTCCTTACTTAAATGTTGCATTTTTATTGTCTACTACATTGCAAACAATTATGTTCAAAAAGTATTTTTTCTTTAAATTGAATGGATTTTTAGAAAGAATTACCTTTGAAGGTTATCTGTAGTTTTAATAAATGATGGCAGGATAGTGGAGAGGTTCTATGTAGCTGGAGAGCATATTGTTATATTTTGGAAGATGAGAATGTGTCTTATTGGAATTGATGACACAACGGAAGGTTAGTGTCCTTCTCCTGTATTCCTCATGGGGAAGAGGAAGGGAAGTTCTGTGATCCTGGTGGCAATCTTCCCAGGAACAAAAAGATAGTATGCATATAGAGTAAAGTTTATGTACAGGAGAATTTATGTACCTCACCGATTCTGTGCTTGTCTGAGAATTGTTTATTTTCTCACTGACTATTAATTAACATTTTACTGTGCACTTCAAGTTGTTGAATCTTGAAAAATTGGAAACAATGTTATTAAGAATGTGATATTTCCTTATACTCATATCTGCTAAAAGTTTTTTTTTCTCTGAACAGCACTACGCTTGACTAGACTTGTTTGTGTTTGCAGGCACAGTAGCAGACCAGGCTGTTTCTCGGACTGTTGCAGGAATCTCTGCAACTCATAACAACAGAGATTCATTCAGGCACCAAAATCCAGTGAAGACCAACAACCTTTCCTGCCAAACTATGTCAAGGCCTTCACTGATAGGTATACTACCTGTTTCTCTGGTCTTCTAATGTGAACTGTAGCTCAGTTGGTAACTCAATTAGTGTAAAGGGGTGCATACTTCAAATGAGATGTTAAGACTTGTTCTTTCAAATGGATGTTAAAGAAAATCATAAAATCCCTACAGTACAGAAGGAAGCCATTCAGCCCATCGAGTTGCACCCACTGTTCAACAGAGTATCTTAACTTTGCACTGTCCCTGTAACCTTATGTATTTACCTCACTAATTCCCCCTAACCTAAACATCTTGTGACACTAAAGGGCAATTTATCATGGCCAATCCTTCTAACATCGATAGACTGTTGATGGAAACCAGAGGAAACTCGCACAGACAACATGGTGCAGACTCCACATGGACAGTCACCCAAGGCTGCAATTTAAACTAGGTCCCTGGCACTATGAGGCAACAGTGCTAACTGCTGTGTCACCATGCTGCCCACTGCAGGCCCAAAAAAGCCCATGGCATTACTTCAGAGAAGAATAGAGGAGTTATAGAACATTACAGCGTAGAACGGGCCCTTCGGCCCTCGATGTTGCGCCGACCAATTAGGAACAAGCAGTGACCCTCTAACCTAAACCATTCCCTTTTCATCCATAAACTTATCTACTAACCTCTTAAACGCCACCAAACTTGGCGCATCTACAACTGCAGCAGGCAGGGCATTCCATACCTTTACCACCCTCTGGGTAAAGAACCCACCTCTGACATCTGTCCTAAAACGACCACCCCTTAATTTAAAGCTATGTCCCCTCGTGCTAGCTTTCTCCATCCTAGGAAAAAGGCTATCACTGTCCACCCTATCTAAACCTCTAATCATCTTATATGTTTCAATAAGGTCTCCTCTTAGCCGCCTTCTTTCTAACGAAAACAACCTCAAATCCCTCAGCCTCTCTTCATAAGACCTGCCCTCCATACCAGGCAACATCCTGGTAAACCTCCTCTGTACCCTCTCCAATGCCTCCACATCTTTCTTATAATGCGGGGACCAGAACTGCACACAATACTCCAAGTGCGGCCGCACTAGAGTTTTGTACAGTTGCAACATGACGTTGTGGCTCCGAAATTCAATCCCCCTACCAATAAAAGCTAAGACTCCGTATGCCTTCTTATCTATCTCTGTGTTCTGGCTGTTATTTATTTATCTTTCAATCAATCTTAGTAAAGAAACAGATATTCTGCTCATGATCATGTTGCTATTTGTAGGAGTTTGCCAGATACTGATTGGCTACCATATTTTCTACATTTCAACAATAATCGTACTTCAAAAATATTTCATTGGCTGTAAAATGTTTTGTGAATTCTGTGAGAGTGCTACACAAATGCAAGACCTTCTGTTTTTTTCTCTGCAATGATGTTTATCAGGATTCACAGCGCATTTTAGATACTAGGTTCAATCTCATTGATTTATTTCAAAATGTATTTGTAAAATTTTGCTGTGTGTTCAGTCTTGAATATATTAATGATCCACAGTCAGTTGGATAAGGAAACTCAAAGAAATAATTCCCTACCTCATTCTTAAATGTTCTGCCCCTTATCCTGTGACTGCATCACTGTTTCTCTAAGTCTAGGTAACTCCATTTTCGGGGTATAACCTCCGTGTCCTTCCTGCCTCTTGTCTCTCTTTTCTTGCCCTCCTTATGTTTAAGGTTATGCCTTCCCTGCAGAAGATCTGCTCCTTGTTATCTTGTTACCTCGTTACCTCAGGACCTTGAGTCTGAGGGTCACGTTTCCCTTCCCAGTTGTTGCTTTCCCTGTGCTTAGGTGGTCACCCAGTTGTGCCTAGAAACTTCCCTTCTCATGCCCCTGCATTGCCAAGAGGCTGATGACTCCCTCACTGCCTGAGCACGCAGATAACTCTCTCGTCACAACCTGTCATCCGATTGTACCTTTGTGTCGATGGCTGAGATCACCTCTGTGCCATTCCCTCTTTTAATGGGCCTATCTGATTCCCTGAGAGTGGCCACGACTGGCAGTCTGCTGTGCTACCATTTACATGACCCTGATTTGCCCTTGACCTTGCTTGTTGTCTGTCTACCCTCACCTAAATTTCAGTAGAACATAGAACATTACAGTACAGTACAGGCCCTTCGGCCCTCGATATTGCGCCGACCAGTGAAACCTGGTCTAATGACCCTGTAACCTAAACTATTCCAATGTAGTCCAAATGAGCTCTTTAATAACCTCACCAGTGAATTGTAGTTCTTGGGACAGGCCTGTCCCCAGCCTAGGGATTGGAATGGCAACAGGAAAGCAGCACATCAGCTAGCGCAACTCCTTGAATCGCTTGCCCAGTTCCATTTCAAATCCTACATGTATGGAGTGCTTGTCCACTTTTGTCAAGTTTTCCGAGTGGACATTAGCTTTCTCTTTTTCAATCACATTACAATTAAGGTGCAAGTTCACTTTTATTACAATAAATTTCGACTTGAAGCTGTGTAGAATCACCGTCTTACAAAGCTGAAACCCTGATCAACTGAAATAATCCTCACTTTTTAATAAACAATGGATGTGCAATTGACATTGACAAAGAGACTGTGCAGATAACTTGAGCAGCTAGAAATGGTAGCTACCATTTATTATTAGGGCTCATTGGAAAGATATTGCAATCTTCCACATCCTGCAACTGTCCACCATTGAGAACTACAATCATAATTCCAACCAAGAAGCAGGATGGTCTGAAATACCAATTTCTACATATCTGCCATCAATATAAATTTCAAAGCCAGCAGACAATAGGGTTGCTTCAAGCAGTGAAGTTCGGTAATTCAAGGAATTCTGCCCTGTACCAATATGGTAGGAATACACACACAAACTGACAACATCCATCTCTATCACCTTCACTGCCTCAGTTTGAAAGATGTGCTTGTTAACTGCATTGACCATACTGAATTCTCACTCAGTGTACTTAAACAGGCACTGGAGTGTGACGACTATGGGATTTTTCACAGTACCTTCATTGCAGTGTTAACATGAGCCTACTTGTGACACTAATAAATAAACTTTAAAATTTATTGGCTTAGAGAATGCTCATCTGATATAAAGGAGAGGGGGGGGGGGGCAATCTTACCAAAAAAATTTCAAGTGCCAAACAAATTTGAAAATGGGAAAAAAATGCACCTTTTTGAGCAATTAAACAATCGAATCTTACCTCATTCTGAGGAAAGAAAATGAATGAAGACTTGTTTCCCGCTAGCAGGGCGAGGGAGCACCGTATTAGCAGGCTGAAAGCCAGCAGATTGTAGCAGAGGGCACCAGTGCGCATGCGCAGATCTTTCTCACTTGGCCATGCCAATACCCCTGACCCACATTCCCAGTTTCAAAGTGTGCAGCACTTGCCTCTGCCTTAGGCCAGTGTTCTTTCAGGCTCTACCCCTTTCCAGTATGGCCCGCCACCCTCAGGCTCTTCCCCCTCTGCACTGCCTGGTGCACATTACCAGTATGTTGGGCTGGCAATACCAGGCTATCACTGCCCAAGGGCACCTCCCTGTCCCCGAGCTCCCGCTGTGGCAAGACCAGCACGAGAGGTCCCTGTTAATGAGGACCATACATGACCCTCTCAGGTAAGCACGTTTACCAGTGAGGCCACTAAGGCAAGTCAGCTTGGACTCTCTCTTGATGTTACAAGCTTGTCCCATCCATAGGCCAGCAAGACAAGAAGGTAAAATCATCCCTGAAGTCTTGGGTAAGCTGCAATTTCCATAAGTTGAACACTGGGAAGGTTAAACCTAGCTTTTCCAGTCCCTACTAAAAACTCTGTACATGTTCCATTGCTTGTCATTTCCATAACATCACCCACCTTAACCTCAGCCTACTTGTTCCTGACGTGCTGTCCATGCATATCACTTGGTGACTCAATTATCCCAATGCTCTGCCAACTGCGAACAATTCTCCACTTTCTATAAGCTTCAGCTCATTCATATTTCAGTTGCACAATTTTTGTCCCATACCATTTATCCTATCTTCTCAAATCCCAAGCTCAGATTTAAAATACTGTATTCTGAAGAAGAAAAGAATCACATTTGACTCAAAATATTAGCTCTGATCCTCCTTCCACAGACGCTGCCAAGGCTGCTGAGTTTTCCAGCATTTGCTGTCTTTGTTTTCCAATATCTGCAGTGTTTTGCTTTTATGAAAATATTCATTCTTCGTTGGAAACTGTTCATGGTCACAGCCTTTATTTTCTATTTAATGTATCCCAGGGCTACAAACCACTACAAACCTTTTGTTCCTTTGATTCTGGCTTTTTGTGCATCCTCTGTCCTTCACCCTGGCTTTTTGGATAAATAAACCATAAACTCTGCTTTCTTGCTCCACATTTATTTTGTCAGGCACTCTGAGAAGATTGAACCTGCACTAGATTATCCTGCCTTCTTAAAAGCTAACACAGCCACCAGCTGTGATCTTTATCTTTGAGACCTCGAAAGGCTTACACCTTTTTCTAGGGTACCTTGGTGACGAGTGGAGTGTGCCATTCTCATGCTCGCTGCCTCCTTTCTTTATATCAGTCCCAGTATTTGTGGGGAGATCAGTGAGCATCGAATTATGAAAGATCGTAAGGGATCACACTGCTAAAACTGGTGAGAGCTAGCTAGTTTGAACTGAAATCAAAGAAAAGAATAAAGAAAATTACAATACAAAAACAGGCCCTTCAGCCCTCCAAGCCTATACGACCATGCTGTTCATCTGAACTAAAACCTCCTGCACTTCTGGGGACCATATCCCTCTATTCCCATCCTATTCATGTATTTATCAAGATGTCCCTTAAAAGTTACTATCATATTAGCCAGAAGCACTTTGTCTCACACGTGAAATAGCTGTCATTAGAGTTGTAGAAAGGTTGTAGATGCTGGTCAGCTGAAAAACTTGAAGACCGAGATAGATAGATTTTTGTTAGAAAAAAGTATCACAGAACAACAACAACTAAATTGAAATGATCAGCCATGAATTAGTAAAATGGCAGAACAGACTTGAGGGATTGAATAGCCTATTCCTGTACTATGGGTTGAGCAAGATTTTTATGTTTGTGTCAATTTCAAAACCTTGCAATAAAATTCAATGCACAATGGAATGATTTTAAGTTCATGCTTTGAAATAACTTTTTTTTACAGAAGGTACTCATTTGATTGTGAGAAACAATGGGCCCAATTTTACCATTTTCATTCTAAGTGCTGAACCTGGCGTAATACAGATGCGACTTAGAAATCTGCTGTTAGGCGCCCCCGTATGCACTCAGCCTGAAAAGAACATTTCCAGTTTTGTTCGCGCTGTGGGCAGAGGCTTAACCCAGCCAAAACGATCGGAGCTCTGAACTGCGCATGCACAGTTAGAAAAAAGTTTGAAAAAGTGTGCCCATGTCAGATTACACCCGGACTGCACAGAGTGGAGAAAGCAGACCAGGAATGACAAGTGGGAGTAATGGCCCCATCACTGTCCCCCTTATCCAACCCCCCACTACCCACACACATCACTGTCCCCCTTATCCACCGCCCCACTACGCACACATCACTCTCCCGCTTATCCACCACCCCACTACGCACACATTACTGTCCCCCTTATCCAACCCCCCACTACTCACACACATCACTGTTCCCCTTATCCACTCCCCATTACCCACACACATCACTGTCCCCTTATCCAACCCCCACTATCCACACACATCACTTACCTACACTACACACACCCCCTTATCCACTACCCCACTACCCACACACATCACTGTCCCCCTTATCCATCTCCCCCACTATCCACAAACATCACTGTCTGACTTGTCTAACTCCCCATACCCACACACATCACTGTTCCCCTTATCCATCACCCCACTACCCACACACATCACTGTTCCCCTTATTCAACCCCCCACTACCCACACGCATCACTGTCCCCCTTATCCACCGCCCCACTACGCACACATCACTGTCCCCCTTATCCACTGCCCCACTACGCACACATCACTGTCCCCCTATCACCGCCCACTATGCACACATCACTGTCCCCCTTATCCACCGCCCCACTACGCACACATCACGTCCCCCTTATCCACCCCCCCACTATGCACACATCACTGTCCCCCTTATCCACCGCCCCACTACGCACACATCACTGTCCCCCTATCCACTGCCCCACTACGCACACATCACTGTCCCCCTATCCACCGCCCCACTATGCACACACATCACTGTCCCCCTTATCCACCGCCCCACTACGCACACATCACTGTCCCCCTTATCCACCGCCCCACTACGCACACATCACTGTCCCCCTTATCCACCGCCCCACTATGCACACATCATTTTCCCCCTTATCCAACCCCCCACTACCCACACACATCATTGTTCCCCTTATTCACTCCCCCCACTATCCACATACATTACTGTCCCCCTCATCCACCTCCTGACTACCTTCACATATCAGTGTCCCCCTTATCCACCCTCTGCCCACTACCCACACACATCACTGTTTCCCTTATCCACCCTTCCACTCCCCAGACTGATCACCATTCCTGCCACCCCTTGCCCCTACTGATCGCTTGCAGAGTGGTAGCGGATCCCCTTGCCCCTGCCTCCTTCACCAGACATACATCTGATCCACCTCCCTCTTCACCACTGATCCGAGTCAGAGAGAGCCATTGGGAGTGCTGAACGCGCTCTTCAACAGCTGGAGCGCCCGATTCAGACATTTATTTAGCAGGTCTACTACGGCACAGTTCCAGATTGGCAAAAGCGGTGGTAAAGAGGGAAATGCTGATAAAGTTGGGCGGGCAGTTCATTAATTCAATTTAAGTGCATGCAAATGCATTTAAATTGCCATTGCGCCCGTTTTGGGTATGAATCGAATCGCTGCCATTCCTATGTTTCAGTAAAGTGGCAATCTGCGCGGACGCACACCCAACTTTACCACATTTTCGTGTTCGAAAATGGGTGCGCACAATGGTAAGATCGGGCCCAACTTTAAAGAAAATTCTTTAGAGTATGCACAGATGCAAGCATGAAATTCTGTCCTTGCGTGTGCATGCTATTATTATAATTACTGATATTTTTTACACTCTTGAACAGGCAACTTAGCTAATTCAGGTCCTCCAAAGAAACGGCACAGGGGTTGGTCACCAGATGCATCATCAGCAACAGAAACAAACTCTATTCATAGCAACCTACCAGCTCCAAATTCAGGAAGCAAAACTGGTAAGACATTTTTTTCATCCAGTTTCTGTTTTTCTTTTTGCTTTGTTATTGACTGTTTATTTATTGCACAATGATCTGATACATTTGAAATTTATTTACAGTGCTTTTAAAATTTTATATGTACTAAATCTCTCATGTTATCTTGTTTTAAATTGTTTTGCTTTAACATTAATCATTTAATGTAGACTGTATTCTTATTTTGCATTGATCTGATGTGGAAGCTAACAGAAAGGTTAATAGAAAGCAAAGAGTGGAGATAAATGGGTATTTTTCTGGTTGGTGATCAGTGACTAGCAGCGTGCCTCAGAGACCACAATTATTTACGATTTTACGTGGATGATTTGGAGTTGGGGACCAAATGTAATGTGTCAAAATTTGCATATGACACTGAGATAGGTGGAAGAGCAAAGTGAGCAGAGGACGCTGAAAGTCTGCAAAGGGATATAGATAACCTAAGTGAGTGGGCGAGGGGCTAGCAGATGGAGTACAATGTTGGTAAATGTGAAGTCATCCATTTTGGTAGGAATAACAGCAAAATGGACTATTATTTAAATAATAAAAAATTGCTGTGCAGAGGGACCTGGGTGCCCTTGTGCAGGAACCTCAAGGAATTGGTTTGCAGGTGTAGCAGATAATTAAGAAAGCAAATGGAATTTTGTCCTTCATCGCTAGAGGGATGGAATTTAAAATGGCGAGATTATTCGCAGCTGTATAAGGTGCTTGTGAGACCACACCTGGAATACCGTGTGCAGTTTTGGTCTGCCTACTTGAGAAAGGATATACTGGCATTGGAGGGGGTGCAAGGACATTCACTCGATTGATCTTGGAGTTGAGAATGTTGGCATATAAGGAGAGACTGAGTAGACTGGGGCTATACTCATTGGAATTCAGAAGAATGATGGAAGACCTTGTAGAATCATATAAAATTATGAAGAGAATAGATAAGATAGAAGCAGGGAAGTTGTTTCCGCTGGTGGGTGAAACTAGAAGTAGGGGGCATAGCCTCAAAATAAGGGGGAGCTGATTTAGGACTGAATTGAGGAGGAACTTCTTCACACAAAGGGTTGTGAATCTGTGGAATTCTCTGCCCAGTGAAACAGTTGAAGCTACCTCATTGAATGTTTTTAAGGCAAGGATAGATAAATTTTTGAACAATAAAGGAATTAAGGGTTATGGTGAACAGGCAGGTAATTTGAGCTGAATCCACAAAAGAGATCAGTCATGATCTTATTGAATGGAGGAGCAGGCTCGGGACCCAGATGGCCTACTCCTGCTCCTAGTTTCATGTTCTTATGATTGGAGCTATCTTGACTGCTCCCTAATCCTCCTTTTCGCTGCTGACTCTCTGGACTTTCGGCCACACCTGAGTGGCTCCTTAACCCATCCCTCGGTGCTTGTCCTCCAGGTGTGAGTGCAGCTTCTTGATTTGATTTGATTTATTATTGTCACATGTATTAACATACAGTGAAAAGTATTGTTTCTTGCATGCTGTACAGACAAAGCATACCGTTCATAGAGAAGGAAACGAGGAGTGCAGAAAGTAGTGTTACACTCATAGCTAGGTTGTAGAAAAAGATCAACTTAATGCAAGTTAAGTCCTTTCAAAAGTCTGATGGCCGCAGGGAAGAAGCTGTTCTTAAGTCAGTTGGTAGGTGACCTCAGACTTTTGTATTTTTTTCCCAACAGAAGAAAGTGGAAGAGAGAATGTCTGGAGTGTGTGGGGTCCTTAATTATGCTGGCTGCTTTGTCGAGGTAATGGGAAGTGTTGACAGTCAATGGATGGGAGGCTGGTTTGCGTGATAGTTTGGGCCACATTCATGACCTTTTGTAGTTTCTTGTGGTTTGGGCAGAGCAGGAGCCGTACCAAACTGTGATACAACCAGTAAGAATGCTTTTTCTGCTGCATCTGTATAAGTTGATGAGAGTCACAGCTGACATGCCAAATTTCCTTATTCTTCTGAGAAAGTAGAGGCATTAGTGGACTTACTTAACTATAGTGTTGGCATGGGTGGACTAGGACAGATTGTTGGTGATCTGGACACCTAAAAACTTGAAGCTCTCGACCCTTTCTACATCATTCTCATTGATGTAGACAGGGGCATGTTCTCCTTTGTGCTTTTTGAAGTCAATGGCAATCTCCTTTGTTTTGTTGAATTGAGGGAGAGATTATTGTAGCAGCATCAATTCACCAGTTTCTCTATCTCATTCCCAGACTTTGTCTTGTCATTGTTTGAGATCTGACCCACTATGATGATGTTGTCAGCAAACTTGGAAATCAGATTGGAGGGGAATTTGGCCACATAGCCATAGATGTATAAGGAGTATAGTACGGGACTGGAACATAGCCTTGTGAGGCCCTGGTGTTGAGGATGCTCATAGAGAAGTGTTCTTGCCTTGGATCTTGACCCTCCCACTTGCTGATCCTTTTTCTTGCTGAACCTTCCACCGGAACTGCATGGCTACCTCTTCCCTCTCCTGAACGCTTGCTGTATGTGAGGGCTCTGAAGCAGAGTGGCAAGAGGCAGGAGGGGCAGCATCATCTTTAATCTAAAGAAAGAAGCTTTAGCAGTTGCAGCAGTTCCAGAGCCCAGTACTGGGCTCTGCAATTCAGCCCCAGGGTGAAGACAACATGGATTGAAGAGAGAAGTAAACCTTTGCTTTTGGATGGGGAAGGACCCAGGAGTTTTGGTGGCCAGATGGGAAGGGCACATGTAAGATGGAATCCCCACTCCTCCCCTTCCTTTTCATCTATTGACCAATTTCATTTTAGAAATGGCCTTTCAACATCTGCCTGCCTGCCCGTGCCAGTTGTTAAATGGCATCAGCAGCGTAATATTTGGGTCAATTCACTTGTTAATGAGCTCATTCACAGCTCATTGCCTGTTAATGATTTTACTCAAAATGACAGGTGGGCTATTGATTTCAGCACCTGTCCGCCTAAAGATTTTTGGGGTTGGGAATGTGCAGGAAGGTGGTGAGTTAGCCATCCATTAGATTTCACAGCCTGCCTGCTGAAAACATGCCCAGTGGTGGATGTAGACATAAAATGGAATGCATTTAAATGGGAAAATCTAATTCACTTAAAATTGTTTCAAGACATAACATAACAGTGTTAAGTGAGGAATTATTACATGTAATTAGTATTTTTATTCTGGTGAGGTATTAGATTCACAAGGTGGGGTTTGAGTGTTGGGCAATATCTTCCAAATTTTGGCATGGGTTATGTTTCACACCTTCTTTCTCCAGATGCAAAACTGCTACGGGTTTCTCCCCCTCGCTCTTTGCAAATGCTCGTGTGTATAATTGTATCACTTATTAAGCTGGTTAATGTCATAATTTGTTCAAATGTATTTGTATCAGTATTTTTCAAATTATGTATTGCACTGCTGGACTCAAATTTTATGCACCCGTGATGGGGTTTTAAGTGTTTCTATTTGTTACGCATAAATTATCATTGGTTAAAACCTAATAGACTTGTCCCAGCAAGAACATTATACACATGTCATTTTTAAGTCTTGAGACAGTGGATTTTGCACCCCAATTTGCCATCGGTATAACATCAATTTGTGAATTTGCAGTTCTTCTTTTGTTACATATATTGTGCGGTGTGAGCATGCAAGTGAGCCTTGAATTTGTGACCATTTCAAATCCTTGCAAGAGATGGAATATGCAAATAAAACTCTTTTTATATCATTCATGAACTTTAATTAAAGAAATGTTGGCGGTCATTCTTACTGGCTCATCATGCTGGTCACTCAGTGTGACAAGCTAGTAAGAGCATGAGAGAGGCACAGAAACGGGTTCACACCCAGTTTCTCATCTCTCGTGATCTTACCAGCACTGAATTGCCGGAGTAATCAGCAGGCATGAGGCCGAATTAAATACTTAAAGAAGAATCTTAATATTATTTGCGAGCCTGAGACACAATTGCCCAGACTGATTTGTCTTAATGACCTCATCAATTCAGATCCTCACCAATGGGGACCACATATGGTGGCCTCCCTGGTGGGACTGGAATGGAAGGGGGGAGGAGATGATGTCTGGATGAGTGACAATCTCCCTGTGCACTGATTGTGTACTCTTGTACACAGTTAGTGCATCTGGCTCCCTTTAACCATCAGCAGCCAGCTTCCCTGCATGAACAGATTCCGTTCAGTCCCCCTACTGGTAAGAATCACACTTTACTTCATTTTTTACTTCTAAAGTGTGATAAGATTTGAACTTTTCTCTCACTGATAAAATGGGTCTGAAATTCTCCCGTTTTCACACTCGCTCAACACTTAGAATTTCTTTGGTGAAATTTGCCCCCATTATCTTTTTCTTGCCTATAATATTTCAAAGAAAAGTCAAGCTATTCACTGCAGTGTAAGCAAGCAAAATAATTAATCAATAAATACTAACAATTCAAGTAGAATTTCTGTTGCTCTCAAGAAATTCAGGACATGTGCTGCAAGATGTTTTTGTGTTAAATTACTTTTAGGCAGAGTGCTGGCACAGGGCGACGGGTGCATTATGGAGTTGCAATTTGGTATCTTTTAGAACATTCTCTTCAGAGTTTCTGACATAATGTGATAGTTGTAGGAAAAGGGTCAGACGTCCAGAGAGATTGGAAAGATTTCCAAATACTGCAACCAAATCCCCTGCCCCCTCTGTCATGGGTTCCCTGGCAGTAGAGGATGTGACAACAGGAAACGCAATAGATAGCAGTGGGACTGGAAAATCCCACCCTGGTTTTTATGTCATGTTCTTGGGTGACTGACAAAGTGAGGTAGTGAATGAAAAGTATTTTGAGTAGCTTTATTTGTAGTTTTGCTACTTAATGATTAGCTTGTTGACTGCTGAATACTGATTGTATGAATTCATAACTTTTATATCTGCCCATATGTATTATTTAATTGTTTGTTTAAGATCGGTTGCTGTTTTTATTAATTTGACATTTCAGTTAGTTGAGTGCATGTGTGAGCTGTATTTTGCATGTTCTTGTTTATATTTAGGATATACAACAAAGGCTGAACCTTCCAAATGTGAAATGCGATAAGAATTTTGGGTTTTTGGGATGTATGGCATTCCTTCCATTGGAAACAAGAAACTACCATTCCCACCCCGGGGCAGAGATCTTGCTAACTGACAGCTGCCAATCAATCGGAGGCTGGGAACTCTTACACTCACCAGAGCTACTGAGTGAGCCTCGCCACAGGGTAGTAATGTGGGAGAAAGTTTTGTTTAGTGGGGCCGTGGGGAGAGGAGTATGCAATGGGGTTTACTCACACTTGATTTGTGTTGTGATCTTGTACATTGCATTTTAAAATTTTATAACACATCGCTTGTCCCTCTCCGGACTGCATGTAAACAATGGCATTGAAAATTGGTCACCCACATTTTTACATGACTGAAATATACCTACCTGGTCAGATGGCAGTTATTTTGTTAGTTTATTTAGGTACATAGCAGTCCAAAGCCAATTTAGAAAGGGTTTGCATTGCATGCTGAATCGCTTATTTTTCAATAATGACTCATGAAACTCATTGTCTCCTTTTGCTGATTGCAGACACTGTGGAATTTGCTTGCATGACACAATCCGGCCTTTTGGGACCAATTCCTTCACCACTTACTACCTCAGAGGAGCCTGTCATTGTACCTGACAATTTACTTAAAATCTGCAGGACCAGACCCATAATTTTTAAAGGTAAACTAATGTAGCTTAGTCATTTAGGCTTCAGTTTTTATCCTTGGATGGGAGGAGTATTGGTGTAAAGTAAGTTGTGTGTAAGCCTGGAAGCAGCAGGTGCACGGACTCAAGTTGGGGAATTGGAGGCCCTGTTGAACTTAACAATTCAATAAAACAGCCTGGACTCCTGCCCTCTCCTACCTCAGGGGGAGCGAGGCAAAAGGGAGAATTTGTCTGTAGTTGGCCATAGCCAATGACCCATGAGAACACTCCCCGACAGTCAGCGAGTGGAAAGAGGTGATCTATGGTACTCTGAGTGAACCTGGGGGGAAATAGGCTTCTTTCGCTTGGCGTGATGCTAGGAGGCTGGTTTGGTAAGTGTTAAAAACCCCCTAAGGGCCTGAGGAAAGCACAAGTTCAAAGAGATAGACGATTTCTTTGAGCATAACTTCTTCGAGGCAATTGGTTCCATCTTTCCTGTTCCTTGTCATAAGCAATAGTTCCTAATTTCACAAAAATATGATGCGATGGTGCTAATAATGTCATCAGGCTGCGACTTCTGCACCTCCAGTGGATCTGAAGCTCCTTTTGATGCTGCCCCATGTGTAGCCTGAATTACGACAGTTAATCATGGAATCTCTACAGTGCAGAAGGAAGTCATTCGGCCCATCGAACATGCATCAACAACAATTCCACCCATCCCTATCCCTGTAAACTTATGCATTTACCCTGCTAGCTGCTCCTGACACCAAGAGGCAATTTAGAATGGCTAATCAACCTAACCCACACATCTTTGGACTTTGGGAGGAAACCAGAGCACCTGGAGGAAACCCAAGGAAACAGCAGGTGCACAGACTCAAGTTGGGGAATTCGTGCAGACTCTATACAGCAGTCACCCAAGGCCATAATTGAACCTGGCTCACTAGTGCTGTGAAGCACAAATGCTAACCACTGTGTTACCGTGCTGCCCTTGTTACTGCACTCGGGAATACGATAGGTTGGAGGCAGGATTTTGATTTTCAAGATTTTAACTTTTCCTTCCTGTCTCTACAGGAGGGCTGAGTAAAGTTGAGCCCATAAAATCACAAGGTTCAGTCTATAATTAACTTCGCTCTCATTGTCTTCTAAGCTAAACAGCACCGATGTTATTTTGCTTATTTACTGGAACTGGAACTTTGCAAAGAATTGTTTGCTTGTAATTATAAAGAAATACATTTTAACTGTAGATGTTGCTAAATCTACTTGCAAATGTCTGAATAATGAATCAAAATAAGATAACTAATGGTTGCGAGAGAGGATAAATCCAGCAATTTCATGTTATAGGCCATGGCAACTTTCCTCACCTTTGTGGTAATCTGAATGATATAGTGGTCAATCCACTGCTGCAGAACTGCTACAGAAACACTCAGTCTTTCCCCCGAGTATATGAACAACACAGTACATCTGTGACTACTGTATTGTCCGTAGAGATGCAAGTCTTACTGACGGTGTACTACCTAGCCCAACTTGGTAAGTGGTAACTGAGGTTTTCTGATTCATAAATTATGAATTATTGTTCTAGACTCTGCAAGTGTTTACGTGATTGACTTTCATTATTTTAACCAAAGCTTTATTATTTTGGCACAATAAATCTGAAGTTCTGGCATTCTGCTCCTAAACCTCCCTGCCTCAATTTCTCTCCCTCTTCATTTAACTTGCACGTTAAAACCCACCTCTTTGAGCAGGCTGTGCCTTTCTATGCACATGTAGGTGGCTCAATGTTTGATCATGTTCCTGTGAAGCAGCTTGGAAGTTTTTTAAATAAAGAGATGTAAGATGTTGCAAAAAATCAGGGGCCAGATTTTCATCCTTCGGTGGGGGCTGGCAGATTTTGGGGGGAATTTTCCAGCTTGGTGAATTGGAGTTTGAAAAAGATTGCCTGCAGGTCAGAATTTTGGTCATGGGGGGGGGGGGGGGGGGGGGGGGGGGGGGTGCAGGCTGAAATGAGAGTCAGGACAGGCAAATCTGGAATGAGTGCAGTGACTGCCGGGTGTGGAGGTGTGCTAGGTGCAATAACTGTCTGCATACTCCGATACTATGTTTAGATAAATGTAAAAATAAAACCATCCTTCCAGCAACCAACCTGCACCCCACTTCCCCAAATCACACTTCTCATGCCATATCCACGGCAACACCTGACTGCCATCTACTCCACGTGGCCCTTCATAAAATTGTGGCAACTCATGGCTCCACTCAACTCCCATACCCCCTTTACCAACTTAGTACCTCTCTAACATCCCCTCATGCCAATAGGGCTAACTCATACCAACTTATGGAACCTTCCACTCTTTTTTACTTACCCCTTCCATGCTAACTCATCTAAAATTGTGGACATTTTGTTAACAGTTTTGGTAATTCCTGGATAACTTTGACAAGGAGCTCTTTAAGAGTTCCTTGACAGCTTGACAGTTCCAGTGAGTTAATGTGTAAAAAGTGCATAATCATGTTCACTTTTAACAGTCCCAAAGGGTGTTTTATTTCTCCCATCGAGTGCCTTGTCACTCTAAAAGTGACCTGAGACCCTATTAGAAGGAGTATCTTACCTCTCTAGAGGGGTATCCTGGCTATCCAAACTAATCAACCAGTTCAAACTATTTGCTTAGCTGTTCCAATCCGCATAAACCAGGTTTCACACTCTTCGCCTACCAAAATATCACTTCAGTGGAGCCAGCCAGTGATTTAAATGAATCACTCATGCATGAACTCTAGCCTGCCTCCGCCTGGAAGATAAGAAATATCTGATTCGATGGTGGGACTTAGAACTTCTAACCATTTCTGGGGTGTTTGCAAAGATGGAGAGCCTGTCCATCAAGATGAAAACCGGCACCCAGGAATACCAATTATTTATATTTTTATGAAGCCTTTAGTAATTTCAGATTCCCAGATCCTCCTCTGTCCAAATAAAGTAACTTAGCCTCACTAATCTTTCCTCATTACTCAAATTTTCAATTTCTTGCAAAATCCTTGTGAAATTCTTCAGTGTGATCAGATCCCTCTTGGAATTTGGTGACCAAAACTCAATGCCTTACTCCAGCTATGATTTAATCACTGTGTAATGCAGTTCTAGCACACTATCCCTGTTCTTATACTGTAGACACAGCTATTAAAGGAAAGGATCACATATGCCTTGTTAACCACCTTTATCCACTGATCTTTCCATCTTCAGGAATCTGTGGACATATACTCCAAGGTTCTCTGTTCTTCTGAATCTAGCATGTCATGGAGTCATTATGGCACAGAAGGAGGCCATTTGGCCGATCATGTCAATGCTGACTTTCTGTAGGGCAATCCAGTCAGTTCAATGCCTCCAGTCTGTCCCGGTGGCCCTGCAAGGTTATTTTCTCGTTTTACACAGCATTTAGTTGCCCAATTTCCTTTTGAAGCTGTTGGCTGTTTCCACTTCAACCACCCTCATAGCCTGCAAGTTCCTGGTTATTACCACTTGCTGAATGGTAAAATATCCCTCATATCTCTTTGTATCACTTGCCCAAAACTTCATAACTTGTATTGCCTAGTCCTTGCACCATCAACGGAAGGGAGCAGCTTTTCTTTGTTTACCTTACCTAAATCCATCATAGTTTTATACACCTCTATCCCCTCATTCTCCTTTGCTTTAAAGGGAACAATCCCAGCTTCTCTAACTAACCTTGGAACTAACTTCCCTCATCCCTGGAACCATTCTGATAAATCTTTGCTGCACTGTGTCAAGGACCCTCAAATTCTTCCTAAAGTGTGGTGACTAAAACTGGATACAGTACTCTAGCTATGGCCGAACAAGAGCAGTACAAAGACAGAGGATAATTTCACTGCTTTTGCGCTCAATAGTTCTATTTATGAAGGCCAAGATGCTACGTTCTTTGCTAATTATGTTCTCAATATGCCCTGCCATCTTCAAAGATCCATACACACAAATCTCCTTGTCTCTCTGTCCCTGCACACCTTAGAACTGAGTCATCAAGTATAAATGACCTCTTCCAATTCCTTCTGCAGACAGAGCCCACTTGCCTCCATAAAATTTCATCTGCCACTTCTCTGCCCAATTATTCTTCCTTATGCTGAAACTGATCCTCCTATTTCATGTGAAAGAATTCTCAGAAACTTATTATTTATTCATTGGAATTCTACCTCCTTGCCCATCGTGGGATTGCAGCGGGCAAGGGAAGAACACGGAAATGTCCATTGACCTCGGGCAGGAATTTCCAGTCTCGCTCAAGAAAGACTGTAAAATCCTGCCCAGAGTTTATTCCTTGTGTTAAGACTGGATGAGGAGAAATAAGATGACTCCTATTTTTTCACCAACTTCCTCCGGTTGACCGCAGCAAAGATTTGTTTAAAGTCTTTTTCTGTGGATACCTTTTCTCAATCCAGATACATTTACTGTTTATAAGGAGGCAAATTTACGAGGTTTTCTTGAGTCTAAGAAAGAGTAAGCTTATTAGTCACTAAAATCCGAGGATGATGACAGAAATGTGATGGACACGCTGGTTAGAAATAAGAAGTTAACAGTCCAAATAAAAGTGAAATAAAATTACAAATCAGCCCTTGGCTTGTCAGTGAGACATTGATGGTGATACATTGTGGTTGCTAAGTTGGTGATTTTGGTAGAGCTAACTTTGGCAGATTTGCTGTCTTTTGGAGACACATGCTGGCTTGTCCTCATTGTCTTTGCAGGATTAACTTAAGAGGTTGTCCTATTTACATATTTAACTGCAGTAAAAGGGAGAATCATTACTGTTTGTTTGTGCTTCTCTTTCTCACTAATCATCAGCCAGATATTAATGCATTTTGCCTGTGTTTTTTGAGGAAGGGAAATAGTCATGTCCTGCATTCACCTCAGAAAACACCAATTTTAAACATCAATAGGATATGGGTGTTGTGGATGTCTGATGAAATATAGAAAACAGTCTCCACTATCCTCAACAAACCTAGGAGATTGCATTTCCTCATAAATTCAGGGCCTTACTGAAACAATAATTTTAGTACCTTTCTCAGTCTTCTTCATTCTTGTTTACATTCCCTTTGTCCAATGACAGTTGCCCTCTTACCTTCATAATATAAATCTCTGCTGATTTTCTTTGCCCTGAGCTCTGATGAAGGGTCATCTAGAAACATTGGTTCTATTCTTTCCCCACAGATGTCGTCAGACCTGCTGAGATTTCCAGCATTTTCTGTTTTTTGTTTCAGATTCCAGCAGTATTTTGCTTTTATCAGGGCCTTATTGATTTCATGTCACTTCTCCTAAAATACATTTTCAGAAGGCTTTTCCTTTGAATATTACTGATTGTTGGTGCAGAGTACATTGCCAAACTGGAAAATTATTTCCCAAGCCAAAGAATGAAGTCCAGGTATTTGAAAGCCTGACATTGTCTTATCAGTATGAATTCATCCAATTTCATCCAGTTTTGCCTCTTCATATAACCTCATATTATCCCTTTTCAGCTATTATCATGTCAAAATGCAGTGATATACTAATATTTATTTATTTGTTTTCTTGAATTCTAGCCCCAGATCAGGTGCCTTTGATTGAGGATTTAGAACATATACTGGTGAGAGCATGGCAGGAATCTAACCTTACCGAAACCAAACAATACCAACAAGCTGTTTCTCAGTCAGTACCGTATGTGTCACCACCGACCTTGACTGTCACTCCAAAGCAACTTACTTGGTTGGCTAAGTTAGCGGCTAGCTCCTGCAAGAATGTTGTCAAAATCCTGGATTCATCAAACTCATTGGCGGAAGGCCTCACAGAAACATTTAAGCTTCTCAGTGAGGGGAAATTGCAGGGAAAGAACTTTGTGGTGATCATCTGCACCACTAAGAACCAAAGCACTGAATCGTGTGTGGTGATAACAGGTCAGTATTTGAAGTATGAGAGTTGCTTACCTGCAGACAGAATAATTTTCTTGCATGGTTTGATGTCTTGCTTCTTTATGTGAATGTGCTGTCATCTCGCAATTCATATCCATTTATCTAACAGCATCATTTTTGAAGTCTTCCAGTCATGTTTGCTGTCCCACCACAGCTGTCATTAAAGTAACAATCCTGAGGGTGGGATTTTATGACCTCGCTTATCCCAAAGTTGTAAAATCCCACCTGATGTCAATGAACCTTCCCATTGCCCGCCCCTCGCCCACTCTGATTCCCATGGTGGGCAAGACAGTAAAATTCTGGCCTGTGTGTCTGTAGCCAAGGTAAGCTATCCCACTTCAACTATTTGAAATTTCTTTGCAGTCTTTAACATGGTTGACTATGTCTTTCTGCTCCAATTTCCCTCTTCAGCTGTCCAGGTGAGTGGGATTGTCTTTATCTGGCTCCATAGCCAGAGCATCACCCACAGTGCCTTCTGTTAGTCAGGCCTTGCTACTTTTGGAATTCCTTAAAGATCAATCCTGTCCTATTATATTTTAATGTGGCTCTGTGCTAAATTCTGTTTGATACAGCTTCTGGGGAAAAAAATGTCTGTTACAGCTTCTACAGGTTGCTATGTTGTAATGCTGCCTTATTGGTTTAGATTTCCAGAATTAGCATGTCAGGGTAATTGTACTTGGATCCAAGCATAGACACAATATGGCCTGAACTGTTTACTAAAACTAAAATGCACATTTATAAAATACATGTCCAGGTAAAAGCTGGAGTCGGGATGCAATATCTGACTAAATCTAATCACATAGCAGATAAGGAAAGGACATGCATTTGTACAATCCTTTCATAACCTTGGACATCCTAAAGTTCTTCACAGCCAAATACATAACCGATGAAGTTTATTTATTTATTAGTCACAAATAGTCTTACATTAACATTGCAATGAAGTTACGTGAAAATTTCCTTGTTGCCACACTCTGACACATGATTGGGCACACTGAGGGAGAATTTAGCATGGCCAATGCATCTAACCAGCACATCTTTGGAGTGTAGGAGAAAACCGGAGCACCTGGAGGAAATCCACGCAGACACAGGCAGAATGTGCAAACTCCCCACAGATAGTGACCCAAGCTGGGAATCGAACCCGGGCCGAGAGGTGATATTATCGTTCACAGAGGCTGCAAGCTTGTGGCAGGAGTGTTCCCCACAGCCCCAAATTCTGCCCAGACCTCTGTCTCAGTCTCCACCTCCCATTTCTACCCAGCTCCAATCTTACTTTCTTATTATTGTCCATTTAGTTCTGAATCCAGGGAATTGCTTGAAAAATGTCTCGGAGTGACTGCGATGCGGCCCCTTCTAGCCCATAGAGTGCTGTGATGCTGTTCACCATGATGTGGAGATGCTGGTGTTGGATGGCGGTAAGCACAGTAAGAAGTCTCACAACACCAGGTTAAAGTCCAACAGGTTTATGTGGCAGCAGAAGCTTTCGGAGTTCAGACTCCTTCATGCACCTGAAGAAGGAGCCTGAGACTCCGAGAGCTTGTGCTGCCAAATAAGCTTGTTGGACTTCAACCTGGTGTTGAGACACTTCTTACTGTGCTGTTCGCCAGGCAGTGCAGGAAATGGACACCTCCCTTTTTACCTTGCTAACATCATTGTTGCCTTCAGTTTGTCATAGCATTATTGCCATCACTGATTAAACTCTCTGAATGGGCTAGATTTTACACTCCCCCCTCTGGCGGCTTTCAAAACAGAGGACTTGTTAAATGCAGGGGGCAAGCTGCCTGTAATCGTACCAGTGTCAGCTTGGTGTCAGGCAGCTTGGCTGTCACTACTTCCTGCTTAAGGGCTTCTATCTCCTGCCACCAGGATTCAACCAGTAGTGATGGGAGCGACCAACACCAAAAGGCCAGCCAAGCAGGCTTACCTGCATGGATTGGTAAGGGGGTTGCCTGGACCATTGGGAGCCTTCTCCAGCGATAGGGAATCAGGCATTGTTTAATTCAACTTGGTTCACTAATTCTTCTGAAGGCGTCTTTATACTGAGACATGCCAAGGATGTAGCTGTTCATTGAGCGGAAATGCTAAATTGGTACTATGCTCAATGCATTAGTAGATCTATTGAGTTAAAGGAAATTAGTTTTAATGAAGATTCCTTGATGAAGAAAATTTAGTGTAAGGATACATACTTTTGAACTATTACTTGCCTGCAAGTTGTCTGTGAATATTTTTTAATCAGCAATTTTTTGAAATTCTTTTCATCCTGTTTAAAATTAAATTATTGATATTTTTCTGTTAATAAGCCTCAGTGATCTAAGATTAATTATGCTTTTGTTTCATTTCTCCTGAATCGATTTGCTTTCCATTGCAGACTGCTAGAAGTTCACTTTTTATTATTTGATCCTGATTCGCTGTGAGAAGTATCTTTTGAAATTGAATGATCGAGATGTTTTGGCTATCTAATTTGTTTTGACCAATGTCCAGCTACCAATTTATGCTTACTTCTTTTCTCCAGGAAAACGGCAAGCTGGATTTCTAGCGGAAAGAATGCTCAGTCCCAAAGAGCATCTGAAAGAAATCAACTACGAGCTTGTCACTGGAAAAGTCGGGGCACTGGGAGCCTTCTT
Organism: Sphyrna mokarran; assembly: GCA_024679065.1. Lineage (NCBI taxonomy): Eukaryota > Metazoa > Chordata > Chondrichthyes > Carcharhiniformes > Carcharhinidae > Sphyrna > Sphyrna mokarran. The sequence continues at coordinate 92,809,889 of JAGIQG010000005.1, read as the reverse complement.
CAGCAGCCTTTGTCCAGGTAAAATATTGCACCCAGAACTGTGTGCTTCTCACACAAACCTTGTCTGCAAAAGCTGGGGAGTCTGATTGGGGGGTGGTGGTGGGGGGGGAGGAGGGAGGACAACATTGACTACAGGGAGCTGGCAGCTAAGGGACTGCAATGCTCTGCTTGTGGGATAAAAGGAACATAGGGTTTTCCACCTTGCTGACAGCCCACCAACTGACAACTGTGACCCACCCCATGCATTTTTGGCCTTCCTCCAACCCCCTTTTTGATCTCACTCTGACCCCTTTTGATCATCTTTGCAATCTTCCAAATCACACTATTGTGCACCTCACATACCACCTTGTAATCTCCAACTGAATTGTTACCTGTCCAAATGGAGCTGAGCCTGTTTTTCAGATATAAAATGCTGGATAAACTCAGCAGGTCTGGCAGCATCTGTGGAGAGAAAAGCAGATTAATGTTTTGAGTCCAATATTTCTGTTCTTCAGAATGGTGTTGACCAGCATTTTCTATGGTACTTTCTCTTCCCTCATAATTGTTTCTAAAGCCTTAAATACTATTGATGTTGAACTAACTAATCTATAGTTGAATAATGGTGCTACATTTGCCATTCCCCAATCCTCTGGCACCTCCTTCATATGTAGAGAAGATTGGAAAATCATGACAACCAACCATATTCAGGTGCCATATACAAAACGTGCCCAACATCACACCCATTATTGAAAAAAGATGGACCTCCTGAAGACAGAGGATAGACCTCCAGGAATATCTTATCCAAGGCATAGTATGATATAGTCCAAGTGCTGCTAAATGGGATTTATAGAGAATTAGTATAGTTTGATATTTAATGATCAGCATAACATGGTGGGCCAAAGAGTCTGGTTCTATGCTGTATGATTTAATGACTCTCTCTAACCCTTTCTGCTATGTCCACCCCCACTTGTATGAGCAATCTGGAATGCTCCCTGACTTACATACCCTAAATTTAGTCAGCCTTTTCTGTATTTCCTCTTTCTCAATTTTTACCATATCTGTTGCTGCTGCTATTTCTGATTCAACTGATATTTTGTCAGAATATTCTTCCTTTGTAGACATGGATACAAAAATGCTCAGAGAGTATTCTAGCCTTACCCGTGCTTCTAAACATGCATCATCTTCTTTGTCCCTAATAGGGCTCATTCCGCCTCTTACCACCTGCTTCTTATTTACACACTGTTGGAGATTTTTGGGTTCTCTTTTATGTTGATGGTCCTTCTATTCTCACGCTGTCCTTGCCAGTTATATTTTCTTGTTCATTTCCCCCCCTCGACCTCTTGTGTTTGACCTCCTTCTCACTTGAAGAATTAAGCTGACCTGCATTATATGTTTCATCATAATCTTTATCATCCTCATCTTTGACCCTGGCCTCAGGAAGGCAACATATCATTCTGGATTCAGGTCCTTGAAATGTCTTGTCTGTTCCCCAAGCTAAAAAATGCCTCACCATTGTTGCTTTCCTTGTTTTCCACCTTCTCATCTGTACACTGGACCAGCCATAGCTTCAAGGAACTCATCTGCACTGCACTTGCAGATGAACTAATACTCTCACAAGTACTCAACAATGATTACTAACTCGAGAAATTAAGCTGAAGAAATCAGATTGAAACGCAATGATAATGAATATATATGTAACTTATTTATCAGTTATGCACCCCGTCTCATGTCATCAACTTAAACATGGGCGAAGAAATCTCTGATTACCATGTAGAAAGCCCAGCTGATGAATGATCACTCGTGCATACGTTCAACTCAGAAGGTGTAAATCTACTCTGGATGGGAGGCTTAAATGTCCATCACCAACAGTACTTGGTCACAACACTGCAGACAAGGCTATCTGAGTCCTAAAGCTCCTAGATTGGGTCTGCAAGAGGTGGTAAGGAAAAATATAGTTGAGCTCATCCTCACAAATCTGCCTGACAACAGATGCATCTGCCCATGACATTGTTGGTAGGATTGACCACTTTGTGGAGACCAAGTGTCATCTTCACATTGAGGATGACCTCTAGCATACTGTGTGGCATTACTCCCAGCTTGCTAAATGGAATAGATTTTGAACATTTCTGGCAACTTAAAACTGCATAGCCATGAGGCACTATGGGTCATTAGCAATAGCAGGATTGTACCCCACCACAATGTGCAAACTTGTGGCCCAGCATCTCTCCCACTGCACCATTACCACCAAGCCCGGAGATCAAGCCTTGTTCAATGATGAGTGGAGGAGAGCATGTCAGGATCAGGTAGACCAGGCATACCTAAAACTAAGGTATCAACCTGGTGAAGCTACAGCCCATGATTACTTACCAAACAGCATGAGCGGCAGGCAGAACTAAATGATTCCACAACCAACAGATCAAAAGCTCTGCAGTCCTGCCATAACCAGTCATGAATGTTGGTGGACAATTAAACAACTGACTGGAGAAAGGCTCCATAAATATCCCCAGCCTCAGTGATGAAGGAGCCCAGTAAATCAATGCAAAAGATAAGGTACTTGCAAAAATCTTTAGCTAGAAGTGCTGAGTGGGTGATCCACCTCAGCCTCCTTCAGCATCACAATCCGATTCACTCCATGTTACATAAGAAGCTGTTGGAGGCACTGGATACTGTAAATGCTATGGACCTTGACAATATTCTCACAATAGTAGTAAAGATTTGTGCTCCAGAACTTGCCACACCGCAAGCCAAGTTGTTCTAGTACAACTACAACACTGGCCTGTATCGGGCAATGTGGAAAATTGCACAGGCACTTTCCGTATACAAAAAAATCAGGACAAATCTAACCCAGTTAATTATTGCCCAGTCAGTCATTTTGGATCATGAGTAAAGTAGTGAAGAAGTCATCAACAGTGTTATCAGGCAACAGCTACTCAGCAATAACCTGTTCAATGACATTCAGTTTGGGTTCAGCTAGGGTCACTTAGCTCCTGACCTTATTAAGCTTTTGTTCAAACATTGACAAAACAGATGAACTCCAGAGTGGAGGTGAGAGAGACAGCCTTTGATGTCAGTGCAACATTTGAGCTAGTATGACATCAAGGATCCCGAATAAGCTGGAGTCAGTGGGAATCGGGGGAGAACTCACCACTGTTTGGATCATACCTGTCACAAAGAAAGATGATTGTAATGGTTGGAGATCAATCATTTCATCTCCAGGACGTCATTGCAGGAGTTCCTCAGGGTAGTGTCTTCGGCCCATCCATCTTCAACTGCTTCATCCATGACCTTTCTTCCATCGTAAGGTCAGAAATGCCGATGATTGTACAGTGTTCAGCGCCATTCACGACTCCTCAGATACTGAAGCAGTCCATGTCCAAATGCAGCTAGACCTGGACAAGATCCAAGCTTGGGCTGACAAGTGGCAAGTAACATTTGTGTCACACAGATGCCAGTCGATGACCGTTTTCAAAAACAGAGAACTTAAACTTTGCCCTTTGACATTCAATGGTACTTCCATTGCTGAATCCCCCACTACCAACACCCTGGGGCTTACCATTGACCAATTAAGTTAGACTAACCACATAAATACCGTGGCTACAAGAGCAGATATAAGGCAAGGAATACTGTGGCAAGCCATTCAGTTCCTGACTTCCCAAACCTATCCAGCATTGATACAGCACAAGTCAGGAATCTGATGAAATACCCTCCACCTGCCTTGAGTGGACTGGAGCTCCAACAACACTCTCAAAGCTACCAGCCAGGACAAAGCAGCTCATTTGATTGGCATCCTATCCACAAATCCACATTCCATTCACTCTCTCTGACGTTGACCACATTGGCGGCACTATATACCATCAAGGAAATGCACTGCAGGAACTGAGTGTGGCTCCTCAGGCAGCATCTTCCATATGCCTGACTGCTACTATCTAGGAGGATAAGGGCAACATGACCTGCAGATTCCCTTCCAAACCACATACCACCTTGATTTGGAAATATATTACTATTCCTTCACTCTTACTGGGTCAAAATTCTAGAACTTCCTCCCTATAAGACCATAAGAAGTAGAAGCTAAAGTAGGCCATTTGGCCCTTCGAGTCTGCTCTGCCATTCAATTAGATCATGACCGAATTGATAAAATCCTCAATTCCACTTTCCTGCCTTCTCCCCATAGCTCTTAATTCCCTTAACTGATTAGAAGTATGTTTAGCTCGGTCTTGAACATACTTAACAGCCTGTGTAGCCATCTGCAGTAAAGAATTTCGCTGCTTCACTACTCTGTAAGAAAAGAAATTCCTCCTCATCTCTGTCCTTATTTCGAGATTCTGCCCTCTGGTCCTAGACTCTCCCACAAGGTCAAACAACCTCTCAGCATCTACTCTGTCAAGCCCCCGAGAATTGTATGTCTCAATCAAGTCGCCTCCCATCCTTCTAATCTCCAATGAGAACAGTCTCATCCTATTCAACCTCTCCTCAGAAGAAAATCCCTCCATACCTGGAATCGACCTAGTGAACTTTCTCTGGTCTCCTTTCAATGCCAGTATATTTTCCTTTGGATAAGGGGATCAAAACTGTTCACAGCATTCTAGGTGTGGTCTAACTTGTGTCTTGTATAGTTTTAGCAAGACTTCTCTATTTTTATCCTTCATTTCCTTTGAAATAAAGGGAGCATTCCATTAGCCTTCCATATTACCTGCTGAGCTTGCATGCTAGCTGTTTGTGATTTATGCACGATGATGCCCAAATATCTCTTTCTGCATTGTTTCTCCATTTAAATAATATTCAGCTTCTTTATTTTTCCTACCAAAGTGCATAACTTTGCATTTTCCTATAGTATATTGCATTTGCCCACTCACCTAACCTGTCAATCTATGTCCCTCTGTAGACTCTTAGTGTCATCCTCCTTAACAGCACTATGGATGTGCCTACATCCACCTCATAGACTGCAATGGTTAAGAAGCCAGCTCACCACCACCTACTGAAGGGCAATTAGGGACAGGCAATAAATGCTGGCCTCATCAGCAACATCCATATCCACGTAAATGAAACTAAAAATTTTCTGTTCTTATTTTGATTAGAAGGAGATATCGATGCACTTTTAGAAAAGTGTAGTCTGGTAAAGAATGGGCAAGGTACGTCTGTCACTGCTTCATTAAAGAAATTTGATGATACTACAGTTCAGAGATCCACTATTTGTTCAGGTAAGCAACAAGACTAATTACTTTGCAAGTTACATGTGATAAGAAATATTTAAGGTCATTAGTTACTATTCAGCAATATTTAACAGCAATGTGTGTGATCTACAAGATGCACTGCAGCAATCCTTGGACAGCATCTTCCAAACCCACGACCATTTCCATCTAGAAGGACAATGGTAGCAAATAAATGGAACACCATCCCCTGCAAGTTCCCCTCCAAACCACTTACTATCCTACTTTGAAAGGTACGGCCTTTTTTTTTTGCAGTCACTGGATCAAAATCCTGGAATTTCCTCCCTAACAGCATTGTGGACAGTAGCAATTCAATAAGGCAATTCACCATCACCTTTTCAAGGACAATTAGGGATGAGCAAAAAATGCTGGACAGGCAGTGACACCCATGTCCCATGAATGAATATCAAAAAATTTATAAAAATATAAAATATTTTGAATGTGTAAAAAAAAAAATCGCTTTGGTCCTTTGTTCGGTGAAGGAAGGCTGAATGGCTCAATGGTAAGTAAATATGTGGACACATTTGCCGGAGACCTCCGAACTTGGCCGTGTTTGGGATTCTCTGATCCCACTGCTGAGTGTCAGATCCTTCGTTCTCGCTGGCAGTGTGGTGGTAATGGATGAGGTTGGAGAATCCTGCTCACTATCTGAGTGAGAAGAATGGAGACAATTGCTTGATGTACCCTACTTCGACTCTTGTTTAGGGCCAGCTTGCTAGAATAAATATACCTGGTCTTCAGGAGTCCTCACCATGAGCTGCCCTTTCCTTGATACAAGTCGTGGTGCTACTGACCTGCCAGCCCTCTGCTTGGGCCAGCAGCTCCGGGAGGCAAGTTGTTATTTCCAATTGGGATGACAGCCCTGGAGCTGCCAGCATCATCCTGTCCTGAAGCACAGCTGCCTACCTTCACATGGGGTTGTCTCCAATTTGCAGTCCTTGAGACTGCAATCATAGAATCCTACAATGCAAACGTAGGCCATTCCACCCATCAAGTCTGCACCAACCACAATCCCACCCAGGACCTATCCCCACAACCCCATGCATTTATCCTAGCTAATCCTCATGACACTCAGGGGCAATTTAGCATGGTCAGTCTACCTAACTCCCAGATCTCTGAATTGTGGGAGGAAACTGGAGCACCCTGAGGAAACCCATGCAGACACAGGGAGAATGTGCAAACTCCACGCAGACAGTGACCCAAGACAGGAATCAAACCAGGTTCCACAGTGCTGTGAAGCAGCAGGGCTAACCACTGTGCCACCGTGCTGCCCCCAACCGAGGGCTGGAGTGGCGGGTGAGTGATGAATGAGAGAAGAGAATTAAAGTATGTGATCAATGACTAACAGACATGAATATTCATTCAGTGCTTATTATTTTTAAAATAATGTTAATGAGTAAATTACAGTTCTGCGGCAGACTGTACGGAACGGTCAGGATGATTGCAGGATTGAAGTCAATTCCATATGACCTCCTGTCAATTTGTTCAGTCTGATTCATAAATTTGACAGACTGTAAGTTTAAAAATAGTGACAAATTTTTGGGGTTTTGTCCTTTCCATATCTATTTGTGCTCCACAGTTTCAAACAAAGAAACCTGTCAGATACACCCCGTTCAGCTTGCAGTAGCTCGCAAGTTACTGTCCCATGTCTGTGCTATTGCTGATTCCAGCACGCAAAATCTGGATTTGGGCTCCTTTGAGAAAGTTGACTTCCTTATTTTGGTGCCTCCATCGGAAGTGGCCTATCAGCAGACCGTGCTGCGTGTCAGGCAGTCAGGTAAGGAGTACAATTTCAAGCTGCCATTTCTTTATGTTTCAGCTTCAGTTTAAGAGCTGCTAAGAGAAATTGTGTGCTAAAAATATCTTAATTAGTTGTTGAGCCAGAAAGTCACTGGCAAGGAGCTTAATAGTTGTACATTTTATTTTACCAGATCTAATCAAGCGACTATATATTTTTACTTTATTTCCGTATGTTTTGATGATTTTAACCACTGTTCCAGTCAGTGTTTAATGGGAACTAAGAGTGAGAAGACATTTTTTGGCATAAATTGACCTTTTGTAACTAACCTCTTAAAAGTGTAACTTCCTCATCATTTAAAAATGATTCTTATCACTTTGAGATTTGACTAACAAAATGGAATATTAATGATGCACATCAGTGTTTTGTGTGGACAGTTATACCTTGAGATAGAACTTCACTGAACTAACCCGCAAGGAGTGATCTGAAAGCCAGGGAAATCAGCAATTTGGGATTTCCCCAGACACCAGCGCTTTAACTCTTTTCACTCCTGTCTGCTCTGCTCCTCTTCCCCTCCCCAGCCACCCCGCTGTTGCCCCTCTCCCCCCACCGCTGCTGCCCCTCTCACTCCCACTGGTGCCCCTTTACCCCTAGTGCTACCCTTCACATCTAGTGCTGCCCTTCTCGCCCCCCCCGATGTTACCCTTCTCCCCCCGCTGATGCCCTCTCTTGGCCCTGCTGCTGTCCCTCTTCCCTCTGGGGTTGGGATGGGGTGGGTGGTGCTGTTGGTGGTGAGAGGAGCAGCGAGAGCAGGGACTGGCAGATAGATCATTGGATGATGAATATTTGTTAATTCAGGTCCTATAGCAGAGCCTGGTCTCAAGTTGTGGCCACTGGACCGAGACTTTGCTCCGCTGAGACTACGTGCTAGTAGGTGTGCAACAACCATCCAACATTAAAAGAATACAAGTGCAAGCATTCTCCACCTCACTCCATCCCAGATGCCCAAATGGGTTGTGGGACGTGAAACATCAGGACATTTATAGATAGCCCCAGACCTGAACATCATCCTGCCATCACAGTCCAGGAGGTCTGATGCCACATCGTTACCCTGAGGGAGACATAACTGGCAGGAGGCCAGCTTAAAGGACAAGGGGGCAGATGCACCTTCTCCTGGAAAACCATCAAGTTCCACAGTGAGCCCCTGGACAATGTGGATCATTTCACACACCTTGGGAGCCTCTTCCTGGTGTGGGCAGGTTTCAACAATGAAATCTAGCATTGACTCCGATGTGCCAGTGCAGCTTATGGACGCCTGTAGAACAGAGTATTTGAAGACTGAGGCCTCAAACCTAGCACCAAGCTTACGGTCTACAGAATAGCCGTGGTCCCCACCTTGCTGTATGCATCAGAAACATGGACGATGTGCAGCAGACACATCAAATCCTTGGAGAGATATTATCATGTTACCTCAAAAAAATCCTGCAAATACAGTGGCAGAATAGGCGTACTGTGTGAGCGTTCCTTCTCAGAGTGATATGCCCAGCATCGAGGCACTAGTCCCATTCAACCAGCTGTGATGGGCAGGCCACCTTGTCTGCATGTCTGACACAACACTCGCAAAACAACATTGAAGTTTATTTATTAGTGCCACACGTAGGTCTACATTAACATTGCAGTGAAGTTACTGTGAAAATCCCTAGTCTCCACACTCTGGCACCTGTTCAGATGCACTGAGGGAGAATTTAGCATGACCCCAGTATATCTTAACCAGCACATCTTTCGGGCTGTGTGTGGAAACTGGAGCACCCGGAGGAAATCTACACGGACACAGGGGAAAACATGCAGACTCCTCACAGACAATGACCCAAATTGGGAATCGAACCCGGGTTCGTGGCGCTGTGAGGCAGCAATGCTAACCACTGTGCCACCACTCTCTACTCCAAACTCTATATGGGGAGCGATCACCAGGAGGGCAGAGGAGATGTTACAAGGACATTCTGAAAGCCTCCCTAAATAAGTGTAACATCCCCATCAACATGTGGGAATCACTTGCCTTAGAATGCACAAATTAGAGAAGAAGCATCCCGCGAAGATGCCAATCATCTCAAGCATCACCAAGTGGAGCACACGGAGGCGAAGCATAAAGAGCAGAAGGAGAGGGCAGAATCTGGAACATCCCACCCACTTCATCAAACACCAACCGCCAAACCTGTGGCAGTGTCTGCAGCCACCACAGATCCCGCCTCCCTAGAAGAAGTCATCCTCAATTCTGAGGCAGTGCCAAAGAAGAGTTTTTAACTCCACAGCATTTCATTAATGTCATTGACAGGTTTCCCACTCAGAGACCCTAATCAGCAATGTTCTATTGGAAGTGATATCAGTCACTGGTAGCCACAGCAGCAGTCAGGTGCACACTAGAAAGGGGGTAATCAATTGGTGATGAGGGGTGATCACTATGGGGTTGGGGGGGAGTGGTTTGACCATGGATCAAAGAAGGGGGTGGCTGGAATCCTTGTGTTGAGGGTTCAAGGCCTGGTAAGAGGGGAGGAATTGGGTCTGATGATGGTGAGGGGTTGGGGGCCTGTTGATGGGATGGTACATTCAGAAGCCATGTAAAAAAGGTTATGGTGTAGTGCTACCTTATTATCACATTCAAGGTTGCAATTCTCCACCGTGAATTGATCAGCTGTCAATTTCTGAGGTCAGCTAAAGCTGAGAAAGGGCAGGTTTGGGTTGGAAAACAGATTTTTGAGACTTTAACACTTTATGTGATCCAAATCTGCCCTTTTATGAATTTTTAAATTCAGCCTGAGATACGGAACCCTTTGGAAATGCACGAGAGCGGTTTTGCTGAGTGTCTCATCAAATGTCTTGAGTTCACATATCAAGGATAAACATCTTTATTTATGCTAAAAAAAAACTTACCTTTAGAAAGTATAATTGAAAGGATCATTGTTTTTCAGCTAAGTACCTGAAAGGGCTACACATTGCTCAGAAATCCTACTTGAAGCTGTTATTGTAAAATCCTTGGGTACAACATTTCACACGAAACATGCTTCCATCTGTTTCTTGTTATCTTTTATGAATATCTCTGTCTGGCACAAGCTTTAGTTTTAAAAGCATATTTGGTTATTTAGATTAGGAGGTCAGCTGAATCCCCAAAGCTTCCCATTCATTAAGATGATTCGATGATCCAGCTTGTGGGCCTAAGTGACCTTCACGCTCAAATTCCAGGTAAATTTTCATAATGGGTGAAGCTTCCTGACAGGAGCAGAATTGTCTCCAGTGTGCTAAAAGAAAGCTGATTCTAACCACTAAAAGCATGCCAGCATATGTGATTAAATATTGTATGTTTAAAAAATAATGATGACATTTACCAAATGTTTATACGTTTCCTTTAGAAAAGCACCATGCTCAATAATTAAATCTATTGCATACTTCCTATTTTTCATATTTGTTCATGGGATGTGGTGTCACTGGCTGGGCCAGTATTTTATTGCCCTGAGGGATTTTAGAGAGTCAAGCACATTATTTTGGCTCTGGAGTCACATGTAGGCCAGACCAGGTAAGGACAACAGATTTCCTTTCCTAAAAGATATTAGAGAACTAGAGAGATTTTTACAACAATAGCTTCAAGTTCATCAGTCGATTTTTAATTCCAGATTTTTATTGAAATCAAATTTCACCATCTGCCATAGCAGAATTTGAGCTCAGGAATCCTGAGCATTGTCCTGGATCTCTGGATTACTACCTCAGTCACAATGCCACTACTACTCCATTCCTCTAATAGCTATTACCAGTATGTTCTCCATATGGAGAAAAGTCAGTTGCAAGTCGTAGTGATTCTCAATGCTAAGGATTAGGGAGGGATTGTGTTTATTACTGATGGATACCTGGACCCTCATGAAAATTTCAATGTCTTTGTAATTATCTGGATCTTTCCACCAGTCAAGATGTTGCACCTGACTTTTAACTTAATTTTTTTGTTTGGGGGAGGAAAACACATCAGCAGTTCAATAATATATTCATAGGATATTCTTTGACAATCATTTTTCGCTAGAATATCTTTAAGCACCCAAAGCAGCCTTTATAAATAAAACAATTTGTTGGGATTCAGCAAAGTATGAACTTCTGGCTTTATCTATTTTTTTTTTTGCAGGGATCTTGGTAGAACTTGGACTGGAAGCAGAATCGTCTGCAAATCAGTACGCAGAGCAGTATGTAATGAAACTTACAACAGAAACTCAGAGCAAGTTTGAAGCCTTTCAGCAAAGAGCATTAAAGAATCCTTACACACTGTTCATACTGATCCATGACCATGCTCACTGGGATCTGACCAGGTGAAATTCTGAAATCTCTTCTATTCTTTAAAGGCTGGATATATCCTATGTTTCATCTGTATGATTCATTACATCCATGTAAGATATGTAAAATTTAAAATGTAGTCCTGTTTTCATGATTTTTTTAACAAGTTAAAACCTGGTTCAGAAAGTTTACATGCTATTGTTCAAAATTGAGCCAGTTGTTTCTTCTTTGCTCTTTATCAACAGAATATAATTTCCACTAAACTAGTCATGTTGTGAAAGGTAGTTCAGCAGTTGTGGCTTCCACTATCTTACTACTACATTAGTGCAATTAAGCCCAAAGGAGAAACAAGGCCAGAATAAACAATAATATTGTTAATCAAGAGTCAGTGTTGCACCAGCCTAATTCCAGGGGCAACTTTATAACAATGAGTAAAAGAAGAGTAACAGTTGTGTCATTCATACCAAAAAGAAAACATGTTCTTTGCCTGGTAGAAATAACTTAGAAAACTTCACATATTATTCACTACAGTGATTCTTGTCATGTAGAAAAATGTGGCAAATTCTTTGTGCAATGGCAAATTTCTCATAGAGAATTGAGATGAATGATCAGTGATTCTGTTTTAGTGGGTGTTAGTGTAGTGAGGAATATTGACCAAGATACTGGCAGGGAAAAGAGAAAACTTTCATTTACATGGCATCTTTCATGGCCTTGGGCCATTCAAATGTCTTCAAACTATTTAAATGCTTCTGACATTATTGTAAGGAAGGGAAACATGTTGGTCAAGTCCTTCATGTAGAAAATAATTACATAAATAGATTTTCTTTTTGTGCTGATGTTGGCAAAATATTAGCAAAGCCATTAGGAGTACTGCCTTGATCTTTGAATAGTTCCATGATATCTTTTACTTCTGCCTGAGAGGGAAGATAGCCCCTCAGATGAGCATCTCATCCTGAGGCTGTTCTGCCATGCTCCCTCAGAATAAAATCTCTGGAGTGGCTAATTCAGAAGTGAGAAGGATTTTCTGTAACTCACTATGAAATATTTGGCATATGTTAAATGTATTTAATCTTATTCATGGTTTCATGGTTAGTGAACAAGTTTGATTTCAATCTTGTGGACTACTGAAATGAAAGAGAGTTACTCATGTGGCCCATCATTAGCCTAAATTGTGCATCACTGGCTTAGAAGATTAAGGGCACCAGATGCATGGGAACGTCACTATCTGGAGGTTCCCTCCAAGTCAATCACCATCCTGATTTGGAAATACATCGCTGTCCCTTCACTACTGCTGGGTTAAGATCCTGGAACTCCCTTCCTAACAGCACTGTGGGTATACCTACACAACATGGACTGAAGCGGTTCAAGACTGTAGATTACCACCACCTCTCAGTGACAATTAGGGATGGACAATAAGCACGGTCCTAATCACCTACGCCCATAATCCCGTGAATTAATACAAATAAAGAGCTGGTGTTGAAGAATACTCAACTTATGTGGAATTTTAAAGTTGCTAATGTTTTCTAACCAGTTCTTTGATCTGATTCTATAAAGTAATTGCTCATTGAAGTACATTTGAAAACACTCTCCACTTCTATCAACCTTCCTATCTTGTAAAAGACTAGAATAGCAGCTCTTCAATCACCACGTTAAACTTCCTCACTAACTAAATTCTCATGCTAAATACTATGTCTAATTGGACATAGGGAATTAGACATTGGACATAACTGCATGCTATTTATTCCATGCATTTGCAAAGGCCTCCTGTTTTCAGACTAACAGGAATTCCAAAGATTTGAGGTAGCTCCTGCTGACCAGAAATCTTAACTATGCAGCTGCCATTAGCAGACAGCTTGTTTATCACTGTGTCACACAATGAAAGAAACTACAAATTAAGTTAAAGTGAAGTTGAATGCCAAGTGCAAAACTTGACTAGATTTGAGGAAGAGACCAATCCTCAAAACACTTAGGCCTGCATTTTTGCACAAGCAGAGTTAACTGAAATGGTGTTGGCACTCCTGCTGAAAGTCTGATCTCACCAGTTTCATAGAATGACAGGGAACAGGCACTGGTTGCACTTTGCACATCCATGGTTTATAGAGGCAACTGCACACATTAAAGTGCAGCTGCCTTTAATGAGTTACAATTTTTGGCAGAGGAATGTCCAAAATATGAACAATATAGAGACATGTTACCCTTTTGGATATAGTTATGGGTACCTTTGGGAGAGAACAAGTGTCCTTTCAGAGAGGTCACATGCCCTTTAGGGTTGTTAAAAGAAGATGCAAAAGTACATATAAAGTGGATAAACACATTGGAACTGCTAAGGAAGATGTCAAGGCATTTCAAACTCCTGTCCTTTACAAGTTTTTAAAAAATGCAGTCTCAGTGGGCCAAATGACCTGCCTCTGCACTGCAGGAATTCTACAATTGTATAGGAATAGAGCTGCATGACATTTTTTTTAGTCTTTTCTTGTTAACTGTCTTGTCAGTTTGCAACTTGATTGATAGCTCTAAGTTCTTATAATCTCATGAAATTGAACTATGAATATAAATGCTTTGTGTTATGTGAGAATAAGTTTGAAAGGATAAGGATTAAGATTGAAGGAATTTAGATATAGTGAAATGGGTTTATATCAATGAGAATGATTTTTAAAATAGCACAGTGGTGAGATGAATAGGTAGAAGGGCTAATATTTGCTTTCTAGGAAGTACTTCTAAAAGATGAGATCTGGCTTTAATAAATCAAAATTGCTGTGATTTTCCTTGTATCAGATCTGTCAGTTTGTCAGCTGACAGTTTGTACCAGCAATTTAAGTGGCCTTTTCATTTTAAGATTGTGTTAAGAGTTGGATAATCAATTTTTTAAAAGCTCTCAACAAGCAATTTCAAAATCCTCAAATGGTCAAGAAATGGATTAACCCTACAATGGAAAAATAGTAAAAAGAAATGTTGGCTGAGTAGAACAGAGAATGAAACTGCTGCTTATTGATCTGCTCATGTGCTAAGGTGTGAGATAATTGCTATATCTTAGCTTGCACATTAGTGCAAAGAATACGTGAAGTCACATCATATATTTCTCATGTTTGCCAACTTCATTGCCTAAGGGCCAAGGGAGGAAAGATGCAGAATTCCAGCTGCCGGGGGTCACTCAGCCATTCCCTGTTTGAACTGGTTTCTATTTCTGGGGGAAGTTGATTGATGAGTGTGACATGTGTTGATGCAGTAACAGTGCTAATAAACCATGTAAGAGAAGGCTTCATTTTTCTGCATTCTACTGCTTCCACACAAGCATTTGGGATTTGATTATAACAAAAGAAAAAGGAATTTCTCAGATTGGGTGTACAGTCAACAGAGATACAATGCATGTGACACTTAGATCTAAGTTAACTCTTTTAATTGCAATGCATTTAAGTCTTTAAGCAATGAACCAACATTTACATCTTCTGTTTGTGATTTGTTTGTAATAAATGATGTTATGCTGTACTTCAAGAGCAGTTCTCAGTGCCTGTATTTATGCATTTTCTGAACGATCTCATGGGCTCTTTCTGTTGTATTTTTGTCTTGATTTTAGTGGTGGAGCTTTTTCACAAAATGAACCATTTCTGGGCCTGGCTGATAGAATTGTAAACTGCAAAGAAATGAAAGAAGCACTGAATGTGTTAACACTCCAAGTTACATCCTTCCCTTTTGCTCTTCAAACGCAGCAGACCTATATCAGCCCTTATAATGAGATCCATTGGCCATCGTCCTGCAACAATGTAAATGCTACCAATGTGTTTATCATTTCTAATATTGAGCTTCTGTGCAGTGTTGTTACAATGGAGTGGTAGTATAATAAGAAATCAGCATCCTTTTTGCTGATTCAGAAGTTAAAAGGATTAATAAAACAATTCGAGGAGAAAAATAATGTCTTTCCTTCTTAAATTTGCTAGGCAGCAGAAAGTATCTCTGAGATCAGAGTGGTATCACCGAGAATCAGACGTCTGATTCATGTTATCAGCCAGTGAGCATTAATGAATGTATCGATGAAACCATAGCTGGGCTTGTGTGTTCTCCAGGCAGTGCATAGCCATAATCTCTTGATTGGCGGAGTGAAAATGGCTGAACTTGTCAAATGTTGCTGCTTATTACCAGAAAGTAATTCTCAAAATTAACAAAACTGAAGCAAAATCATACTAAAGTGAAGGTGACCTAAATTGATTGCAAAAACATCATAATATACAGACTACATACTATTATTTTGGATTCTTCAGGTTCCCTAAACTGCACATCCATTCTCTAACCGAAAAGATGAAGTGGCAGTCTGCCTGTAAAACTTAGCCAGTGTTCACAGCCTTGCCCAGCTTCATTTATACCTTGATAATTATATATAAATAACCATTTAATGTAATTTTTATTTTATTTCCAATCGTAAAATGAACTTCACACAAAAGATTATGTTTTCCAAAGTTAATCTTGCTGATAAACACATTAATTTACTCTCTCAAACTTTACCTTCCCTTCACCTTCCAGGCTCTGCACTCCATTGTAGCATTATATTGTATGCATGTAGGTGAATTGTTAGATTAAAGGAAAATCTGTGACAGAAAAAATGTTTTCAGGAATGAATCTGTTAATTGTTGCCACCTGAAATGGATGGAAAAAGATATTTATACTGATACCTCAGACTTGGCATGGGTTTTCAGTAATATTAGCAAAAATCGCTTTCCCATTAACAAACATTCAGTAGAAATTGGAGAACTGTTTTACTGTTGACAGTATGTGATGCCATTCTTTTGCCATCAAAATCTATGTAGTGCAACTGATGGCAAAAATTTAAAAGTAGCGTAACTGTAGATCTTCGCCCGATATCAGAAGATGGCCTTCACTTGTATGATTTTCATTCGTTGTACAAATATTCAAAAGTGGAAATTATTTGAAATATCTTCCTCATACCTTCATAATTTCAACAACAGACTAAGTGAGTGGAATTTAACCCAACTGACAGAAGTCTTGCCCGTTGGCTGGGGAGCCGGGTGGAACCCATGTCAGCTTTGTTGGGGAAGGTCCAGAGTATTTGGGCACTTAAATAGCCAACTGCAGGCATTCATTCCCTCAGGAATTAGGACTCCCCTGAGCAGAGATGCTGTTGCACGAGAGCTGCCGGTCAATCAGAGGCTGGCCACTCCCCGTTACAGCAGCAGCGCTGTGAGTGGTGATAGCTGCTGGTGATGCACCCAGCAAAGGCCTAGGATTGTCATGAGACCCAGGCTGCAAGTGAGTGAGAGCTGGACCAGAGTCGTGGGGGAGGGGGACACTAGCTTAGGGATAGGATAGAAGAGGGAGGGGGTCAGCTCAGGCACTGAAATGCCTTTGAATGAAAGAGGTCTTGGGTGCCTGCCCCGAGTTTGCTTTTCAGGTTTCTTGTGGTGTGACAACCTGTGAACCATTGGTATTTAACTAGTGGCAGGAGCATGAGGCCCTTAAGAAGGCTTTACTTGGAATATTTGCCCATTTAAGGGCCTAACTGACATCCTAGTAGACAACCTTCCCAGCTTAATCAGACAGAGACAGGAAGGTGGCAAAGTCCCCACCTTTTGGTCTACCCCTCCCTCCCGATTAAAAGCCTCCAAACTTGCTGATGGGGGTACAAAATTCCACCCGCTGTTAAGAGGTGAGTGATATATTTAATTTTTTGAGGCTTACATTGTATTCGACTGATATTGCTGTCCTTCATTCTGTTCTTTGCATCTCATTAGGGAATGAACTTGTACCATGAAAACAATAAGTACTTTGGGCTTTCAGACTTCATTGATTCCACTTACTCTGGGCACAAGCTTCCACTGTTGAGATATGACAGTTCATTTGAAGCAATGGTTACTGCAGTAGAAGAAAGGTGGGTGATTTACACAGAGATATGATCAACATGACAAGCTTTAACGGCAGAGGTCAACTCAGCTTGATATGGTTTTTAGCTCCCTTTTTGTTAAACTATAGGAACCACAAAGTGAGCTGTGGCTCTGTTGTACTTCTAGTGCAACGATGAGACTTTAGGAAATGAAACAACACCAAAGCCCAATTCTATCTTCAGTTAGTGAGTTGGATTTAATGAAGATAACAGGTGTAGAGACAGCCAGAGCCCCTGGTCACCTCTTTTGGGGAGGTTTGGCTGCACCAAGTGCCACTGAGTCACTTAACTGGGCAGTGGCAGGCCTTCCTCAGAACAAAAGACTCCAGGCCAGATATCCTTCCTGCCGAGAGCTGCCACCACTGGGGGAAGCAATGGCAATAGCCAGCGTGGTACCCACTCGAGGCCTAGGATCGTTGCTGCATCCCAGGTTACAAGTCGACAATGCAGATGCGGGGTGGTTGCAGGGTGGGGATAACATAGGAGGAAGGGGGAGAGCAAGTAACAAGGGGAGTGGACTGGCTCTCAGTAGATCACCAGTTCTGATCCCGGGACTCTTGGCCGTGTATTGAGTACCTGAGAGCCCGCATACTTGGGGAACTGTTAGATGAAGACCAGCAGTGGCAGAATGAGGCCACATAAGGCCACTCAATTAAGGGCAGGACAGGAGAGCCAACTTCAAGCATTTCCACCCTAGATATAATCAGGCTGGAGGCAGGAAGCAGGCACCATCCTGCCTGATTAAATTAAGTTTACTTATTAGTGTTACAAGTAGGCTTACGTTCACACTGCAATGAAGTTACTGTGAAAATCCCCTAGTTGTCACACTCTGGCACCTATTCGGGTATACTGAGGGAGAATTTAGCACGACCAATCCACTTAATCTTTCGGACAGTGGGAGGAAACAGGAGCACCCTGAGGAAACTCACACACATGGGGGAAGCTGCAGACTTTGCACAGACAGTGACCTCAGCCAGGAATCAAACCCAAGTCCCTAGTGCTAACCACTATGCCACTCTACCATCCAATAACTAGCTAACCTCTGGAAATTTTTCCCTGAATCGCTCTCTCTACCTCTCCTCATTTAAAACTCTCTTGAAAACATACTTAATTAAACATTTGGTTAACTGTCATAAATACTGTTTATGTGGTTCAATGCCAAATTGTGTTCAACACTCGTAAAGCTGCCTTGGGACATTTTGTTATGTTAAAGATGCTATCTAAATGCAAATGTTGTTAATGTTGTTAATGATACACTGGAATACATTGCATATGGAATATGGCCTTCTTCTGTGCCTTAGGTTTTCCTATATTTTCTATATCAGTAAAGGAGGAATGTGCAGGAAGGTAGGAAGAGGGTGTGGCAGTACACGAATTGCTCCTTAGGAGAGCTAGCATAGACACAATGGGCCAAATGGCTTTATGAGCTGTGACAATCTATGATTAACTGAGGTAGATGGAGCATGCTCAGATTGAAGAGTTCAGCTTATGATACCACACTGAGATGGGTAAAATATACTCAGGTATCCTCAACATCTACAACTCCGAGAATTCTGCACTTCTACAATTCTCTAACTTTTATTGTTCCACTGTCAATGTTGCACTTCAGCTACCTATAGCCTACTCTTTGGGATTCCCACATTTTAAAAAAATTTGCATTTCTCTTTCGCTCTTTAAAGATACTTCTTAAAATCTGTTTGTCCAAACTTTTGATCACATCCTTTAATCTCTTTAATAAAAATAGAAAATTGATTGAAATATATAAGATTCTGAATATTCTTGACAAGGTTGAGATAAAAAGAATGTTTCCTGTTGTAGGTGAGTCCAGATCAAGGGGGCATTGTTTTTAGGGTTTGCCCTTTTAGGACAGAGATGAGGAGAATTTCTATCTCTGAGGTTGTATGACTTTGGAATTCTTTGCCTCACAAGGCAGTGGAGGCGGGATCGTTGACTATTTTAAAGATGGAGGTAGGTAGATTCTTGTTGAGTAAGGGAATCGAAGGTTATTGGGGTCGATGGGAATGTAGAACTTGAAATACAAACAGCAGAGTGAGCAGGCCCAAGGGGGCTGAATGTCCTTCTTCTGCTCCTATTTTTTATGTTTCGAAATGCTGGAAATACTCATTAGGTCAAGTAGTATTTGTGGAGGGAAAAGGTTACTGGCTGGGATTTCCAGCCCTTTCAGCTAGCAGGATCTTCTGGTCGTGCCGAAGATGACTCCTGGCCTGGACAAAAGGCAAGCTACCTCTGACAAAACCTCAAATTGGAGTCATTAGTGTGGCTCAGCTTGGGTGGATAGAGTACCCTGAGATTAGAGTGTTCACAAGGTGCAATCACACTCAGTATAATGGGACATAACGTTTTGTTGATTTGAACCATAGAACCATAGAAAATTTATAGCTCAGAAAGCGGCCTTTTAGCCCTTCTTGTCTGTGCTGAACCATTTTATGCCTCGTCCCCCTGACCTGTACTTGGTCTATATCCCTCCACACCCCTCTCATCCATGTACCTGTCCAAGTTTTTCTTTCACCTTTAACCCACGTCCTCTTTTTTTTTCTCCCCTAGCCTCAGTGGAAAAAGCCTGCTTGCATTCACTCTATCTATACCCATTAAAATTTTATATACCTCTATCAAATCTCCCCTCATTCTTCTATGCTCCAGGGAATAAAGAACCAACCTATTCAATCTCTCTCTGTAACTCAGCTTCTCAAGTCCCAGCAACATCCTTGTGAACTGTCTCTGCACTCTTTCAATCTTATTTACATCCTTACTCTAACTAGGTGACACAATACTCTAAATTTGGCCTCACCGATGCCTTATATAACCGTACCATTACACTCCAACTTTTATACTCAATACTCCGATTTATAAAGGCCAATGAACGACCCTATCTTTGCGACCCTATCCACCTATGATGTCACTTCTGGGGAATTCTGTAGCTGTATTCCCAGATCCCTCTGTTCATCTGCACTCTTCAGAGTTCCACCATTTACCCTGTACGTTCTACTTTGGTTTGTCCTTCCAAAGTGCAATACCTTACATTTGTCTTTTAATTGAAGATTATTTTGATTGGTTGGAGAGTATTTTGAGTATTATTAAAAAGAGTATTGAAAGGAGAATTGGGACACCGAGCTATTCATTATAAATCAGATCCAATTATGGGCAAAATTGAGGGGTAATTAAAGATCCACCCTAGATGTGCCAACCTGCCATTCTATTTATTTTAAAACCAGAGGTTTTGATTTGTGATCTGGACTTTTGAACAAAATTAAACCATTACAAGAATTATAGTTGCAGCCTACCTGTGTTAACTTTCTGCTCACTTATATCACCTTCTGGTTGGATTTTTGTTCAAACTTTATTCAAACTTCAACCTTAACTGGGGAAAAGATTTGCATTGCTTTCTGCCTGACTCAAATTAATGATAATACTTCTACACATCTGATGAAGGAACACCGTTTCCGAAAGCTTGTGGGATTACTATCAAATAAACTGGTTGGACTTTAACCTGGTGTTGTGAGACTTCTTACTGTGTTTACTCCAGTCCAATGATGGCATTGCCACATCATCGAATTAACGATATCAAGAGTTTAATTTTAAAACAGTTACAGCACCATCTCATGGTCATTTCTAAGCACCACAGTAAACAGGTAATATCTAAGTCGTATAGTTATTAGAGAAATAATACACTATGTCGATTATTATTTCCTCACCTTCCTATTTTTTCACTTCTGCTGCTTCTCATTTTCCTATCCTTTTATGCCTTCTGTCTTTGATTTTTCAACCCGCCATCAATCATTATACGCGTGAATGAACCTTTTTGTGAGCACAATTGTTTTTTGTGATCACACATATTAGATTAGAAGAGCTCAAGACTCTATGGAATCATTGAATCCATACAGTACAGAAGGAGGCCATTCGGCCCATCGAGTCTGCACTGGCTATAATCGCCCCCAGGCCTTATTCCCTTAATCCGATGTACTTACTCTGCTAATTCCCTTGACACAAGGGGCAATTTAGCATAGCTGATCAACCTAACCCACACAACTGGAGCACCCAGAGGAAACCCACACAGACACTGGGAGAACATGCAAACTCCATACTGACAGTCACCTAAGGCCAGAATTGAACCCAGGTCCCTGACACTGTGAGGCAGCAGTGCTAACTGCTGTGCCATTGTGCTGCCCCCAAAATAACTAAATTAGGTGGTATAAGACTTTGCTCCATTTATAACAGATGATCCAGAAATCCTTTTCCCATTTTTTCCATGCTGTAAACCTCTGTGACTCTTTAGATAGTTACATGGATAAGATGGGTATAGAGGAATATGTGCTAAATGCAGGCAATTGTAATTAGCTTAGAGGTTTAAAAAAAAAGGGTGGCATGGGCCGAAGGGCCTGTTTCCATGCTGTAAACCTCTATGACTCTAATTTGGAAGATTATTTCCATTAACCCAATCCCATTTCTCCTGATTGTCAAACCAGTAAAACAAGAAGTAGTTCAGGAGGTAGCACAAAATAGCCTTTCATGACTACATAATCCGCAATCTAAAAATTGTGTCTGTACAACAGTGATGGTTTCAAATTGTTGAAAAGCTCTGTGCAGTTATTAGTTTTGAATATCTACAGGACTATTAATTAATATTACAGGTAACTTTGGTAGAAGCCAAGTCAATTAATTTATGGACAAATATAGCTTTACATTTTATTGTTGGTTTTCCCTTTGAGAAAGTTGATTTTTGTTTTCCAAAAAACATTTTTAATTCATTTTTATTTTTGGCTTAAGGTTTCCCAAGATGCACAGTGCTGTGATCTGGACATACATTTTAATCCAGCATTACTCAGCAGCCATGATGGTAACTGCAGGGCACTCTCAGATGAAGGACTACTCTTCTGTGGAAACACTAGAGATTATTCAGAGCCTCACAAGTTCTGCGGGAAGCTGTCCAAGCAGTCATGGTTACATGGTTTTGCTCAGGATTCCCTCCATTTCACTAGCTGCGCTGGCGTATGAACGATTGTGTCAAGTTAGGTATCGTCTGGGCTTGCAGCATAGATTCGAAATCATCCTCGGGTCTCCAAATACAAAAATTAATATTAGCCAGCACTTTTTGACACAACTGAAGGTAATTACTGATTTGTATTTACAATAATTATGCCCCATTGTCAAATGAGACCTGGATTATAATCTGGATGTTTGTAGAATAATATATCTCCTAATTGCCTGCTCCAGTGTTCTCTGGAAAATCTCATTCCGTGAATGAAATCAGTTTTATTTGACATTGAAAGCATAACTCAGCCGTATGGATTTGACTTCCTTTGTTCTAACTGCTGCTTTTGGAAGTTTCTATTCCTGTTCTTCCTCTGTTGCCCACTATGATTCCTGTCTCCCATAAAAATTCCTGAAGTTCTCCTGTGAATGTTATCTCTTGCTTGTAATAGCTGTGAATCCAGCACAACAGCTGCTAATGTAACTTTTGAAAAACAGTATTATCTGATATCTGCAATTCTCCCAAGTAATTCCTTCTAGTCCTTTGTCAAAATATGAATCCAAGTCTACCATACTTAATTAGTTTCTGGTTATTTTCTAAAGCAATCCGGTTCCTGGTTTTTGAGAAAGCTCACATTCACTGGTTCATATCGATTAGCACAGTTTGAGATTGTGAGGGTGCAGCAATAAAAGTATCTTTTGTTCTATGTCTTATAAATGTGTGCGTCTTCAATTGCTTTGAAGGTAGATCGGGTTAACACTACAAGGGATGGCATTTGTTGTGTTTCATAAGCTGCATTATTTCATGGTAGGCACAACATACAGAACAGAGAAAATGCTGAAAGATATTTGATATTATAACCCCATGGTTATGTGCTTTGCACAACTTCAGTTTGCACATAATCACAGTGGTTTGTCCATTTTGCAGCCTTTGGCTGCTTAGCTCCTTTTGAGAGATCACAAAAGGTTTCAAACACTAATACCGAATGTTTCATGTCTCTTGAGGCTTCTGTGAATCCTCCTTATGTTCCTCCTTCAGTTCTAATATCCTGGGAAAGACACTCTTGTTATACTTTGGCCTCATCGCATTGTTCCTTCACTGGTGCCAGGACAAAATCCTGGATCACCCTTCCTAACGGTACTGCGGGTATATCTACTAAACTTGGACTGCAGTGGTTGAAGAAAGCAGTTCGCCACTACCTTTTCAAAGGCAATTAAGCTTGGGCAATAAATGAGAGACCAGCCAGTGATGCACATATCCAATGAAAGAAAGAAGAAGCTCACCACCAAATTGAGCACGATTAGAGATGGAAAATAAATGCTGGGCTTGCCAGCTGTGCCTATACTTCCCACTGCCTTGGAAAAATAATCAGCATAATTAAAGACCCCATACATCCTGGACATGCTCTCTTCCACCTTCCCCGCTCAGGAAAAAGATACAAAAGTCTGAGGTCACATACCAACGTAACATTCATATGTTGCTTGATTCCCTTTACTCCTACCCAAAAACAATTACATTCTTTCAGAAAGTAGATAAGCATTTAATTTTAATTCCATAATATTTTGGCCAATTTAAAATTTCAAATGAGGAACATGTAACACAGATGTTTACATCTTGAATGAAAACAAGACTTTGCTTTCTTCACATCGCTTCATTCTGCTCCATCATTAAGACTGTCATGAAGTTTTGCCCCTGCAACATTTGTGAGATCTTGGATTCTACTGTGACCTTGATTCTTTACTTTCTCATTGTAATTAGCATAACCTATGCTATCACTTTATCCTCTTTTATTGTTCTTTCCTTACCGTGGGAAATTTCTGATACTTTCCTTGAAAAGATTGCCCTTTTTAATCTAGATACTGACATGCTAGTTTCCTGGTATCAGAAGTTTCTAAAAGCATGAAAGCTCCTGTAAACTCATGTTAGCCCTCGTGTGAAAGATTCTGACCTAACTTAGGGTTGCTAATTTATTTTCCCTGATGACATACTATTATTGATCTTCATGCCAATGTCATGCACCTCCAGTGTTTTGCTGTTGTACCCTCTCGTGATTAATTCACCATTGACTTGAACATCTTCAAAGGCTTTGATCAGCACTGTGCATCAAATTATCATTCAGATTGTCAGCTCACTTAATTTATTGTTGCTTTTGAATCCATTCTGTGCGAAAAAATGATGCTGCTTTTTCATGCATTGTGGAGTGACAGAGGTGTACAGCACAGAAAAAAGCTCCTGCACCAGGCAAAGACATACAACCAAACTATTCTAATCCCATTTTTCAGCACTTGACCCATAGCATTGTGTGCCTTGGCATCGCAAGTGCACATCTAAATACTTCTTAAATGTTATGAGGGTCTCTGCCTCTGCCACCCTTTCAGGCAGTAAGTTCCAGATTACCCTGTGTATGAAAATGCTTTTCCTCACATTCCCTCTAAACTTCCTGGCCCTTTCCTTAAATTTATGTCCCTCTGTCATTGATCCATCAATCAAAGGGAAAGGTTTCTTCCTGTCTATTTCTGCCCCCTCATAATTTAACCATCTCAATCATGTCTCCCCATCAATCTCTTCTACTCCAAGGAAAACAACCCCTGTCTATCCAATCTCTGTACATAACTAAAATTCTCTGGCCCAGACAACATCCTGGCCAATTTTGTTTGCATCCTTTCCATTGCCATTACGTCCCTTCTATAATGTGGATTCCAGAAATGCACACAATACTCAGGCTGAGGCTGAACCAACATTTTATAAAGTTCCAGCATCACCTCCCTGTTCTTAAACTCTGTGCTTTGGCTAATAAATGCATGTATACCCTATGCATTCTTAACCAATTCATCCACCTGTGCTGCATCTTAAGGAACTAATGTACACACACTCCAAGGTCTTCATGATCCTTGGTACTTCCCAGGGTCTTGTCATTTATCATGTATTCCCTTGCCTTGTTTGTCCTGTCCAAGTGCATCACCTCATACATTAGGATTGAATTCCATTTGCGACTGATTAGCCCATCTGAGCAGCCAGTCTGTACCCTCTTGTAATCCTCATTATTTACCACCTTACCAATTTTTGTATCATATGCAAATTTACTGATCAACTGTCCTACATTCACGTCTAAATCATTTAAATACTCCACAAATAGCAACTGCCTCAACACTGATCTCTGCAGGACCCCACGGGACACAGACTTCCAGTCAGAAAAAACCTCTCAACCATTATTCTGTTTCTGCCACTCAGCCAATTCTGGATCCTATTTGCTCAATTTTTTTGGATCCCTTGAGGTTCTTATCAGCTTTTTCAGTTTCCCATGTGGAACCTTATTCAAAAGCCTTGCTGAAATCTAAGTAGACTATGTCAAATGCATTACCTGCATCTACAGACTTGATCATCTCTTCGTAAAATTCAATCAAGTTGGTCAAAATGACCTCCCCTTAACAAAACCATACTGA
The DNA here is from genome assembly GCA_024679065.1 of Sphyrna mokarran. Taxonomy (NCBI): domain Eukaryota; kingdom Metazoa; phylum Chordata; class Chondrichthyes; order Carcharhiniformes; family Carcharhinidae; genus Sphyrna; species Sphyrna mokarran. The sequence continues at coordinate 92,784,335 of JAGIQG010000005.1, read as the reverse complement.
CTGTTCTTGATTAATCCCTGTCTCTCCAAATACAGATTAATTCTGTTTCTCGGAATTACTTCCAATAGTTTTCCCTCCACTAAGGTTAAACTGACAGGCCTGTAGGTTACTGGTTTACCCTTTCATTCCTTCATGAATAATGGTACCATTTTGGCTGTCATCCAGTCCTCTGGCACTTCTGTTATGGCCAGAGGGAATTAAACATTATTGCCAGCGCAATAATTGCAAGCACACTTCAAAAAGTACTTAATTGGCTTTGAAGTATTTGAAACATTCTGAGATTATGGAAGTCACCATCTCGAGACACATTCTTTCTTTGTTGCATACTAATATTCAAAGCCAATTAAAGATTGGCCTTAAAGATTGTCTACATTAATGACAATAAGTTTCATGTGAGACAATGATTAATTATCTGTTGATGCTTCATCATAGAAATGACATTACAGCCATTGAGAGTGCATTGTGTAAATTTATCAGTATGGTAACAGGGACTGAGGTTATGAGAAAATTCAAGATAATGTGACTATTTCCACTGAAGCAGAGAAGCTAAGAGATAATTTAACAAAGATTTGTAAATTATTAAATGTTTGATAAAGCAATTTGGGCAGCACAGTGGTTAAGCACTGGTCCCTCACAGTGTCAAGAATCTGGGTTCAATTCTATCCTTGGGTGATTGTCTGTTTGAGTTTACACATTCCCCCTGTGTCTCCATGGGTTTCCTTCAGGTACTCTGGTTTCTTCCCACAGTCCAAAGATGTGTAAGTTAGCTTAGGCCATGCTAAATTACCTCTTAGTGTCCGAAAGTTTATAGTTTAGGGAACTAGTGGGGTAAATATATGGGATGAATGGGATAAGGCCTGAGTAAAATGTTCTGTTGGACAGTCAGTGTAGATTCAATGGGCCAAACAGACTCCTTCTGCACTGTAGGGATTCTATGATCTAGTTGGGAAATAAATGAGAAATCATGAATTTGAAATGACCATAAAGATAATGGAATGGGAAGGAAAAATGTATATATGTAAAAAGTTACTAAAGCACAAAATCCTTCACCACAAAGAGTGGTTGAGGTTGAGATCATTCAATAATTTAAGGGACAATTGGATAAAATAATTAAAATAGAGAATACATGGATGTAGGAAAGAAAGTGTGTCAGTGAAATTAGTTTAAAGTGCTTTTGCAAAAAGCTAGACTGCACGGAATGGCTTATTTCAGTGCGATGAACTTCTGATTTATAACTAACGCTTTAATCCATCTAATTTGACAAATGGTTAACTTTTCAATTTAACTGTTGTGAGCCTTAGTTAATTACTAATTAGGAAACATATTGTGACGTAAATGCCTATGGTATGTTGTCAACAGAACAAAAGACTGTTAAAAAGCTGTGGTTGATTGCAAGTGACTAAATAAAATAATCACAGTTGTTTTTTGTTGTGCGATCTCATGATAATTCATTTGATTTATGGGCTTTTAAGAGTGTTTGTTCTGCTGAAGAGGGCAATAGTAACACAGGCCATGTATTCAATAAGTGTTTGTGTGCACTGCCATCTGATTGATATAAATCTCTTATTTTGAAAGGTTTGGCAAAAGATAGAGGACCCTAATTGGACACCTCAAACCTACTTGGATCTGGAAGACCTGCCATGTATACTTATCCTATCTGGTACCGATCCTTATGGGGAGTCTTTTCCCAGGTAGAGATTACATTTTTTGAAAAAGATTTTATTTCTTAGATTACCTGTCAAAATTCCTTTCTGTTCTAGGAAGGGGAAAGCTGAGGATTCATGGTGATTTCCAATCACTGTGGTTGTAAGTTATGTGTATGACTACTTGTTATTTTAAGAAAAAGTAAATTCCAGTGGCAATCAGATTATCCACTGGAGTAGGAACTGAATGATCTATCAGTCTGGGCTGAGTGATCCACATCTATCAATCCCAGCTGAGTGAACCATATCTATCAGTCCCAGCTGTGTGATCATGTCTATCAGTCCAGCAGAGTGATCCATATCTATCAGTCTGGGCTGGGTGATCCATATCTATCACTGTAGGCTGAGTGATCCATATCTATCACTGTGGGCTGAGTGATCCATATCTATCAGTCCCAGCTGTGTGATCCATGTCTATCAGTCCGGGCTGGGTTATCCATATCTATCAGTCTGGGCTGGGTGATCCATATCTATCAGTCCGGGCTGGGTGATCCATATCTATCAGCCCGGGCTGAGTGATCCATATCTATCAGTCTGAGCCAAGTGATCCATTTCTATCAGTCTGAGCCGAGTGATCCATATTTGTCATTCTGGGCCAAGTGATCCATATCTGTCAGTCTGGGCCGAGTGATCCAGGCTGGGTCCGGGCTGAGTGATCCATAACTATCAGCCCGGGCTGGGTGATCCATAACTATCAGTCCGGGCTGAGTGATCCATATCTATCAGTCTGAGCCGAGTGATCCATATCTGTCAGTCCGGGCCGAGTGATCCATATCTATCAGTCCGGGCTGAGTGATCCATATCTATCAGTCCAGGCTGAGTGATCCATATCTATCAGTCCGGGCTGAGTGATCCATACCTATCAGTCTGGGCTGAGTGATCCATATCTATCAGTCCGGGCTGAGTGATCCATATCTATCAGTCCGGGCTGAGTGATCCATATCTATCAGTCCGGGCTGAGTGATCCATATCTATCAGTCCGGGCTGAGTGATCCATATCTATCAGTCCAGGCTGAATATTACCTTTCCAAATTTGACAGTTTCTAGGTTTCAGCTTCAAGTTGAGGTGCCTCCTCTTTTGAGCATAAGCACTCCAAGTAGACAATTAAAGTTTCAAAATTACTACCAAATTATATTTGGACTGTTAGATGTTTTAAATTTTTAAGTTTATTTATTGGTGTCACAAGTAGGCTTTCATTAACATTGCGATGAAATTACTGCGAAAATCCCCTAGTCACCACAGTCTTGGTGCTTGTTCAGGTACACTGAGGGAGAATTTAGAATGTTCAATGCACCTAACCAGCATGTTTTTCGGATTGTGGGAAGAAACCAGAGCACTCAGAGGAAACCCATGCAAACATGGGGAGAACATGCAGAATCTGCACAGACAGTGACCCGACCTGGGAATCAAAGCCAGGTCGCTGGCGTGTGAGGCAGCAGAGCTAAATACTGTGCCATTCCAAGTGCACACTACGGTAATAAAAACATGCAGAGTTATCACAATTTAAGTTTATAACCTAGCAATAGTTTAAAGTTTATAAAATCCAAATTCAATTGTGAAAATTGTTCTTTTGTAAGCATCTGACACAAGCTGAGACATGAAACTTTCTATTCCCTGTAACAGTTTGAGGCAATTGCATGTTTGGCCACCTAAGAGGGCTATTAAGACTTAATCACATTGGTGTCGAAATAGGGTACAGCAGCAGTTTTCCTTCCTCAAAAGACATTAATGATCGGATTAGGGTTTTATAACAATCTCTAAATTTACTGATTCAAGATTTATTTATTAAATTCATAAATCAATTCAAATTATTAAACCACCCCGGTGGGAATATTAAGTCCAGATCTTATGATTTCTGGCTGAGTATCATAACCTTCTGCAAGAAAATTGTAAGGATTTAAACAGGACAGTAAGGCAGAAGTAAATTTCCCAGCCATTGTTGTATATTATATTATGAAGGCATTGGTTAAGATTTTGAATGACTTCATTATTGGCAATGCAAAGATCAGGACTCATGCCACAATCTCTCATTTCTGTTCCCTTTGACCATTTTTAGACTTGTTGAAATTATTTTAATCCTAACAGACTCACAATTTCCTTCTCCTATTAAAGTGACTATTTTAGTCAATGCTTTATTTCCAGGCATGGGAAGCATGGCTAGCATGTGTGATTAATGGATAAAAATCATGGAATGGTCACAAGCCAGAAAGAGGCAATTTGGCCCAATATTTCTCTGTCAGCTCTCTGCAGGAGCAACTCAGCAAGTACCACTTCCCCACCCTTTTCCCATAATCCTGCAATTCTTTGCCTTTGGAGATTATCTGATTCCCCTTTGAAAGCCACAATCACATCTGCCTACTTCAAGTTCTCAAGCAGAGTCATTTCAGATCACAACAACTTGCTGCGTAAAACATATCCTCAAATCGACATTGATTCCTTTTGTCAATCAGCTGGTTTTTGATCCATCTGCTAATGAGAATATTTGTCTATATCTCCTTTTTTTTAGTTTTCTTGAGATTTGATAGAGATGTTCAAAATCATCTCTCAACCTTCTCTCAGGAGAACAATCCCAACTTCTATATGTGTGTAACTGAAATCCGACACCCAGGAACCATTTTGGTAAACCTTACTGTACCTCCTCTGAAGTCTTCGCATCCTTTCTGAAATAAAGTGCCCAGAATTTGACATAATACTTCAGTTGAGGCTGTACCAATACCTTGTTTTATCCCAACTTCTTTACCTTTGTGGTCTATGCCTCTATTTGTGAACAAAATCTTTCCCTGCCCCATGGCAGATTTGGTGGCAGAGAGGCATTTAAGTAGGTGGTGTCTCGACCTGATTAAGTCCTGTGGATGGCCTGCCAAATCTGCTGACATTTGAGGTCCTTAAGTGGAAAATTACGTCTTGCTTAATCAAAAATTCAAGTCCTAGTTAAACATGACTTGTCTTTAACAAATCCATGCTGATTTTCCTTAATTAATCTACACTTTCTCAAGTGACAATTTGTACTGACATTATCATTTCAAAAATCCTCCCCCCGCCCCCACATTGAGTTTAAGCATACCTAGAGGTACTGGGTTTAATCCTTGCAGTCTTTGTTGAGCACGGGTGTAATATTTATAATTCTCCAGTTCTCTGGGATTCCAACAACTCTGAAGGAGAGTTGGAGGATTATGGTCAGTATCTCCATAATTTCCACTCTCACTTCTCAACATCATCTGATCCAGTCCTGGTGACTTAACAATTTTTAAATACAACTAGCCTTTCTAAAAATGTATCTTTTTCACTTAGTCCGTCCAATGTCTTTCAGTATGATTTAAGCAGCAACTTCCTTTCTGGTAAAGACTGATGCAAGGTATTCACTTAGTTCCTCAGCTATATCTCCTGCCTTCACGCATAGATCCCTTTTTTATTCCCTAATTGGACCCACTCCTCCTCTTGCCATTCTTTTACTATTTATATGCCTATAGAAGTCTTATGGATTCCTTGTTATGGTAGTTGTCAGTCTCATACTCTTGCTTTGCTTCTCTTATTTCCTTTCCCACTTCCCTTCTGACCTTTCCATATTCAGCCAGATTCTCACTTATTATCAACCTGATTGTGAGTGTGTGATAGAAGGATTATCTTTTCATGTCCTGTTTGTTATTCTCCTTCCTCGCTCTATTATCTGCCCACAAGACTGTGTCTTTTTGCCAGATTATTTGGTCCTGATTTGGGCCATGCCCTTTTGCTCTACTCCCTCTTTCCACAGAGTATTCTGTAGCTGCTCAGTGACATCTTTGACCAGGGGCACTAGGGAAACAACATGCTGCATTCGCATCCATAGCTATAGAAAACTATCAACCCATTGGCAGAATATGCCAAAAGTGAACAGGGAAGAGTGCATGGGAGAGAAAGGCAATATGTAGGAATTAGTTTGCAGATTGCCCAGCAACAGTTCCTGCTTCCACTGTTAAGCTGGAGATGGTGTGGCAGTGTTATTTGCCCATAGAAGGCACCATCCCCGTGGATCATCCCTGGAAGAATGGAGATGAAAATAGACTTTGGATCTGACACTAACTGTTTTAGACCTGCGTATCATGCTAACTACCTGGAACTCCTTAACTTGTTGTCTCCTGCTTCCTGTAAACTTGGAGTAGGGGATCAGGGATAGTGAGTACTCTCATAAGTGACATCAGAAAGAAAAATAAATAGTATGGGAATGGCTGTCAAACTGTCTTTCATGTCTTTACTATTCCCTTTCAAAGAAACTATGTACACAGCCTGTTCCTGAGTGTCCAGGGACACATTCATGTGTGTAAACATAACTGAACACTCCACACACACGGATATCCAAAACTTGTGCACAGGTCTCTACTCTCTTATTTTCATATACTCAGCCCTGTTCTCCCTCTCTTCGGAAATACAATTGAATTGCAAAATGTGTGGTGATTCTTTGTAACCCATCCCTTTCCACTGAATCAGACAACTTCACTTGTGTGTTATCTCTCGCAAGAAATAAGCATAACAGTCCAGGTAGATAAGACAAGGCCACTGAGGGTCACACATTGTGGGGAGGAGTTCGTTGGATTAAGATTACTACTCCTTTTGACTCTACAAAAATGAGTTGAAAACCTTTTGCTTGCCTTTTTGGTTGGCATGCAATGTTCCCTTTAAGAAGATTTGCTTAGGTTAATTACTCAGAATCAGTTTTTCTTTGGAGTCATTCTGTTAAAGCAAATTGCTTGGCAGTTCTTTTTTCCTGTTTGCAAAATAGAACATGAGGGGGTCAAAATCCCATCATCTTGTCAGATCACACCTGAATTCTGTGGCCAGTTCTAATGGCCATTAAAAAACAAAGGTTCAAGCGTTAAAGATGGTGTAGGCATGACCCACAACACTGATCCCCAGAGTAAAAAGATTTTGGAGATGATTCTTCCCAAAAAAAGCTCTTAAGTGTTGAATTTATATAAAAACTGGAGTAAGTCCCACTGGTTCTTTCAAAGTGAATCTCTCACACTCTGCACTGCAGGGACTGTCCTGCTGGCGAGGCCAGCAGCATAGAGTTAGAGTTGCTATTATTTAATTGGATTAAAACTTCTGCTGTGGATACAATTAGCAAACTAAAATTGCACTGTTTTTATCCTTGAAGTTTCCTTTTGCTAGATATGCAACGTGCTATTATCTCATGAAATTAGGCAGTGTTTTACAGTACAACTTGATTTTAAATGGATCTTGGCTTCAGAAAAGATATATGGTTCCTTAAAGTAACTTAGTGCATTTTGATTAATGCAGCTAAAAATGGACCTAATCACAAAAATTGCAGTTTTAAGCAGTATCTAATCCATTACCTGCGAGAAATCTGATTTTTAAATAACAAAATGATTTTACTCCAGGATAATTAGTACATTTTTTTGCATTCAAGACTACCTTTGTAATTTAAAAGTAATATTCAAAAGCTCCTGAGCATGTTTTAATGTTCATGCATCCCAAAAATACAATTTAATTTTTAAAAGCATCCTCACAGTCTGTGAACAGACTTGAATCAAAGGTGATTCATTCAAACTGGGGGTGGAATCAGTTTTTGGGGTGGGACTAGCTTTTGGTGTTACGTTTATAAATTAGCATAAAAGGTTGTGGAAACTTGATTTGCACTTGAATGAACGTATCTAAACAGAACTGCCATTTTATGCATAGTGGCCCATATGGAAAATAGAAAAACAGATCCCATCTTTCAAGGATTTAACACCCAATGATGTATTGAGCCTTTGGTGAGTACACATGACACCACACATGACCTCACCTACAGACAGAATAAAGGTGGCCACATCACAGTTTCCCAAGTAAATGAATTAAGAAATGTTAGTTTTCAACCACAGCCATTTTACACACATGAAAATATGCACCTTATACTGCACCCTAGTAAAATGCAAAATGATGCTACCACAATTTAGATCTAGGTTGGTTGCATTGGCTCTGCTAAAATCTCCCTCTGTACCTGAATAGGCACCAGAGTGTGGCGATTAGGGTTATTTTCACAGTAACTTAATTGCAGTGCTGAAGTAAGCCGACTTGTGACACTAATAAATAAATTTAAAACTTTAAAATTTCACAGTCCTTCTGTGAGAGCTCTGTGGTTGGGGCTGCTGTGTAGGCAGGCTCTTTGAAAGATATCTCTACAGTAGAGATCTTTCCTCAGGATCAGGGTGCATAAGGGGGCACTGCGACAAATTATCCAATAGTGCAGGGACAGATTTGGTCAGGTGGACATAAAGCTTTGGGTGTATTACAGTCACAGGGTGGAGGGTTATAAAAGACAGGATCCCTTGAATGGTGGCACCATGAACATTATCCCTTTCTGCCTCAGTCCGTTCATGGCCATTCTGCACATCCTTACTGGGAATGTGCGAACACGTGACAGAGCTGCATGTGCCCAGGCACCATCACAGCGACAGATCAGTCAGAATCCATCAGGCATCCCACACATGCCATTTGGCATCTGTTTAACGAACTGCCTCGTATGTCTCTCCGCAAGGTTGGCAGAACTGTGCTTTTGTAATGGATGATCTCATCGATTTTCAGCATAAGGGACTGCACTGCCTCGGGGAATTTTTGACAGTCAGCCACACATCTCCCTATGCTGCTCCCTAAGCAACCACTGTGGCGCCCAAGGCTCAGCATCTCCCACCCTCCGAAGCAGACTGCCCACAGCTACCTCTGAATTTCTAAGGGAGACTGGCCACAGGTACTGTATCCTCTGAGGGGGATTCCCACAGCTGCCTCTGACCTCCGACAGAGACTACTCACAGCGACATAGTCCTCTGAGAGCGACAGCCCACAGCTACCTCTGACCTTCAAGAGGACTGCCCGCAGCTACCTAATCCTCTGAGGGCTCTGCCCGCAGCTGCCCCTGCCCCTGCCCCTGTCATCTGCCAGTGCTCACATGCCACCCATTCTAAAGTTGCCTGAGGCCTTACTGCTTATACCTGCACTAGTGGAGGGTGTGCTTGGTTCCTGTGGCAGTTCCTTTGACTCAGTTCCTTCAAGTGCAAATCCTCCGTTGTGGCAACCTTTGTCTCCACAGTCAGCTGCTGCTGCAATAGCTCTGTATAAAAGAGAATAGCAGTCACTTGCAATCCTCCTCAGCAGGTGCTTCATCATATATCTCTCAGCCCATCAAATGGCATCTGTAGCAAACAAAATTGGAAGTTGCTGCAAGATTCATTTGTGCATCATTCAATCAGCTCTCACCCTCTCTCACACACACTATCTCACTGTCGCTAATTGCCTGCACAAGCTCATCCTTGGAATGTCAAGGACCATTTTCTTCGTGAGATCAATACTGCCACTTTGGTCACACTATCCTTTGACTCAGTTGATGAATGTTGAGTGATCTTTCCTTCTGTAATGTGAAGATGAAGAGTTCAGCGACAGTTAATCTTCCCAATTGCTAATTATGATCCACAATTTGAAATAATGATCCTGTCATTGCCTTGGTCCAGGGTTTAAATTACCAACCTCCTAAGTATACATAGCCTTGATCTCTTCCCCTCAGATAGAGTTAATGCTGCACACATATCTTTTTAATGAATCCATGCATTTCCTGTATGGAGATCCCCACGCTTAAACATGTGCTTTCCCTTTAATGTCCTCCTAGTTCACTCAACTTGTCAGAAACCACAAAGCCGTTAGGTGTTTCCTGCACCGGACCCAAATGCTACTACCCACACTGTGATTGCTGACCTCTCTGGAGACCTCCAGCTATGCCTCCTTTATTTGCTTGGCAGGCTGTCTTCTGCCACTGTACAGAAATAAAATGTACTTCCGGATTTGCATACTATCTAGCATCACTTGCAGGCAATTTTTGGTTAAACTTGGGATCACCCTACCATGACGGACTGCCATGTTACTGCTCTGATAGGCTGTTTCCTCAGATCTGACACTCTCTTGGCTGCATCCATTTTGAAAACAGACAGATGCTTTCTACATGGGGCCAGCCATCTCTATTTCCTACTTTCCTGCTGTTTGTAGTTGAATGGATATCGTGGAGATGTCACCTCCCACAAAACGCTTGTGTTCCATCTACCTTCAATGGGAGCTCAATCTGGATCCAGTCCCAGTGTTGGGGTGTCATTAAATTTAGCTGCGCATTTCAGGTTGAAATTGTGTTGGAACTGTTTTGAATTGTTCTTATTTTGCTGTTAAAGTAAATGAGTTAATCTGAAAGTTTGCTTGGCATTATTGTAATTAGTTTTCTGCTTTCTTCCCCACACAGATCTGCAAAGTACTATGATTTACGTTTAATAAACTCAACCTGTCTTTTGAGAACTGCTTTGGAGCAAGAACTGGGTCTTGCAGCCTGCTACGTAGTTCTTGATGTCCCCAGGCAGACGGTGATAGTGAATGATCTCTCCGAAAGTGACCTGGATAAGCCAGGCAGCACTGATGATGAGGAGGACAGTGTTGCAGTTGAAGGTAGGTTGTTTTGAAACAAGCAAGTTGACACAATGACTGTGTACATTTCTGAGATTGGCAGATAGAATAAGGCAAGTCCTAGCAATTTAATATTTTAATTAACCACACACCATTGAACTGAGCCACACAAGGCAAGAAAATCTCAGCTTTGATCCTTTTCCAATGCAGAATTAGCTGGCATAAGCAGGACAATGTTTGAAGGCTGCCACAAATAGAAAATAAATGAAACACAAGTGAGGCTTTCTGTTCTTGAAGATTAATGTCGCCTGCTGATCCAAAAGCAAACATCTCGATACTGCCTTCGTTACAAGAGGACTTGAGTACAGGAGCAAGGATGTCTTACTGCAAATGTAGAGGACCACACCTAAAATATTGTGTGCAGTTTTGATCCCCTTATTTAAGAAAGAATACATCTGCCAGAGAGGGAATACAGCGAAGATTCAGCAGACTGCTTCCTGGGATGGTGGGATTATTGCATGAGGAGAGATTGAGTCAACTGAGTCTGTATGCATTAGAGTTTAGAAGAACGAGAAAAGATCTCATTGAAAATTCTTTCAGGCCTGGACAAACTAGATGCAAGGTTGTTGTTTCGTTTGGCTGGGGGCTCCAGAACAATGTGTCAAAGTTTCAGGATATGAATTGAGATGAAGAGAATGGTGAATTCTCCACCACAGAAAACTGTGAGGGTCAAGTCACCAAATATATTTCAAAAGGAATCAGGAAGCGAGGAAAGTGTATATGGCATTGAAGTAGAGGATCAGCTATGATCAATTTGAAAGGTGGAGCAGGCACAAAGTGCCAGATGACCTATATTCCTATTTTCAATGTTTCTATGATGTGCATGTTTGGCTGTGATGCAGTTTAGTTTAAAAGCCTGTCTACATTTACTGTCTAGACTCAAACAGAGGACTGCAACCAAACCAATGGAGCAGGAGCCTACTCGGGTCCTGTAGAACTGTGTTATTGAGCACACTATTGCTTTTGACATAGGTGCAACAAGCGATGTACAGCAAAGAGGTTGAGATACATTGACCTTTCATCTTTCGTTCAAACCCATCCCATTTGATTTCATGGCAGCCTTCACTCTGAAAATTGGTCCTGCTCAAACCATCTTTCAGAGGTCCAAAGCACAGTCTGTGTGGCTCAGTCCTAATGGTACAAAATTAGCTGTCTGAACTCAAAGGAGGAATCAGGAAGTGTTGAAATGACATTAATTTAACAGTGCAGAAACAGGGCATATTTCTGCTGGCTCCTTGAAAGAACACTTGAATTCCATCCATCTGTCCTTTATAAGACCCTTTCTCCACAGGTATTTATCCAATTTTCTTTTTAAAGTCTACATGGGATGGGTTTCTTCTAATGTTTCAGGTAAGGCATTCCATATCCTAACACCGTTATATAAAAATACTAATCTCCCCACCTGTTCTTCCAATTGCCGGATGCTCCAGTTTCCTCCCACAGACTGACAGAAGTACTGGTTCGATGCATTGGCCATGTGTACCTGACTAAGTGCTGGAGGGTGACGACTAGGGGATTTTCACAGTAACTTCACTGCAATGTTGATGTAAGCCAACTTGTGACACTAATAAATAAACTTTAAAGTTTATGCCTGCTGGTTACCAACTCAATGAATGGTAGTTTCTTTTCCTTACTTACCTCTCAAAATGCTTCATCATTTTGAATACTTCTCTCAGAATTACTTAATCTGCTCCACTGTAATGAAAGGGGCTTTGGTTTCTCTAATCTTTTCTAACAATGGAATTGTCTCATCCCTGATATCATAGTGGATCTCCTCTGCATCCTCTCAATGGCCTTGACATGAATCCTAAAGCAGGATGCCCAAAACATAATATTCTAATTGCAGCCAAGCACAATATAAAATAGATGCAGTGGAAGTTGGGTTTGTCACTATCTGCACTGCCATTGAAGGGGATTTTGCACTACCTAGCAGTTTGCAGAGCTTTGGAAGATGCTTGGGAGCAGATCACTTGTTCACCTTCCTGACTAGATATTGCCCCACTGGCATGGAAAGATCAATGGTGGGGGATCAGAAATGCAGGCAAGATAAAGCGTCACCATTATATATTTGAAATGTACTATGAATGTGTTCCAATGACTCATGTCAGGCTGTGACTTTTCATTTGTTCCTCTTGTTTCAGTGACAGCCATTGCAGACTCAGGAAAGAAAGGTAATAATAAGAGACAGCGCTCGTATTCCAGTCACTCAGCTTCATCTAGATCATCAAAAACTTCAAGTAAGAAAAATACTCCTGAGTTTTGAAGACCAGAATGTGAATTACTCAAAAGCACAATATTGCAGATGTTGGAAATCTGAAATAAAAATGGAAAATATTGGAAATGTTGGAAATGTTCAATACGGTCCGGCAGCATCTGTAGAGAGAGAGAGAAAGGAACATTTCAGATTGATGATCTTTAATCACAGTTGGAAAAGGCTGAAGTTATAACAAGTTTTTAGACAAGAGCAGAAGTGGGAGTGGCTAGGGAGATGGCTATACAAAAAGGAATGCTGAATATTCCCAGCATTTTCAGATTTCCAGAATCCACAGTATTTAGTTTTCTTTCAATTAATGTTTAATTCATTGCCACTTCTCTTTTCAGAAATGATCACCTTGAAGTTCTAACCTTCTCTCCATCTGAATATCCATTTGACTCTTTTACAGTACTGAGTATCCCTTTAAAGGCAGCACAGCAGAGTAAAGGTCATCTGACTTAGGGGACCAATTGGGACTCAAAGTGGGCAGCCACCCCAGGAGAGGGTGAACTCCTCTGAGGCAAGGAAACATGTAGGGAGCACACTGTAGGCATGAGGCTGCTGAACAATTCTTATGAATAAATACCTTCGTGTTCATGAATGAAGTGTGTAAAAATGCATCTTTATATCTGGCAACAAGGTTAAATTATTCTGACACTGCCATTGGCCTGACACGTGAGTTTCAATAGAAGTCTGAAAACAGTACTCACTAGAATGTCTCTCTCTGAGTGAATAGATCCATCTGAGATATTGCCAGACCCTGAGGAATGTAGAATCAGTAAAGATGAGTAGTTACAAGATGTTCAGTGCATTAAAGAAACTGAAAGACAGAAAAGTAAACCTGTAAAACTGGGCAGCAGAGCTCAAAGGTTAAAAAAGAAATGTATAGAGAAAAAGAAAAGATGGTCATATGGAGCTGGCAGCTTAGGAGCGCTGTGGCTTTAAATTTTAAAAGGAGGAACTTGGATAAAAGGTAAAAAATTGATACAGTTAAACTGTTTCAGTGCTTTAAAAAATAGCCACTGGTACCAGAAAGGAGTGCTACAGTTCAAAGGATAAACAAGGAAGAAGCAGCTTGAGCAAGATACTTTGTACCTGCATTAATATATTTGTTGTAATATACCCCTGCAAAGGAAAGCCAACTGTATACAAGCAACTACAACCTGTGAGAGGGAGAAGAAAGATTATGGTACAGTCTTAAAGTGACAATACCCTTAAAGACACAATGATCTTATGAAAAAATTCTAAGTCCAGAATCAGAGTGAAAACAGGAGACTTTCAGATTCATTTTATCAGCGAGTCCAAATGTCGAATCTTGGTGCATGAAGAAACCTGAAATCTGTTTTCCGCCTGCGAGGGGAATGGGTGGGCCTTAATCACCAGAAAGCCAACTGATAGCAGCAGAGACCATTATTGTGCATGTGCAGTTCTCTGCTCTGAGAGCAGTAGAGACGTGTCACACAGTCTCTGGTGCTATGTCTGGCTGGAAATTGCCCCCCCCCCCAATCATTTACAATTACAGAGTGGCAGGAATCCACCACTCGTTACCCCCCACCACCACCACCACCACCAAATGCTATGCAGAGTGGCAGTGGCATGAAATAGGGGATGGAAAAATTAATCAATGAGAAAAAACATGAAAATAAATGGATATAAATAATAATTATTATTTTCATATTAAGTACATAATATGGATTCCTTATTTTACAGGGGTGATGGCTTTTTCCCCTTACTGCTGTCCCCCCTCCCTCCACACCATGACAACAATCTATTATCTGTTCCACATTGTCCTTTGTCATATTGTGTACCTTTCTTCTGCCATTAACATGTTCAGATCTCTTGATATGCTGCCATCAACATCCTTCCTAGCCATGATCACTACCATTTGCATTCTCTTTGTCTTTTTGTTCACTTTGTCAATCTCTATCCAATACCGACTTTTCCGCTCCATCTCCACAACAATTTAAATATCATCCCATTTCCAAATTGCTTTAGCTCTGACAGAGTCATCATTAGCTTCATCTCCTTCAATTGTGTCAACATTAGCTCTCTTCCACAAGTGCTATCAGACCTGGTGCTATCAGACCTGCTGTGATTTTCCAGCATTTTCTGTTTTTGTACATAACATGAAATTTTGGTCGTGGATCAAGTTGGAGCTACATAATTATTGTCTCCAAGATCAGATCCCTGTCATACCAAATGGAAGGACAGATCATCCTTAAATATGTGGACCACTTGAGAGTAAAGAGATGCTGCAGCAATCAGTGTTGTCATCGAGAAATGTTTTTGAATTCATAAGCACTGAAGTACTTGGTTAGCCTGTAATAGACATTACTGATGCCTCCATGGAATCAATTAGTAATAGACTACCTGTACCTGAAGTAGTACTCAGTATTGCAGTTTCTGTTAATGTGGATCCTGTGGAAACTTCTCGGATTACAGAATACTTTGTTTTATAAGAAACAGAAAAATCCCGAAAGACTCAATACGTAATTGTCCAACTCATGTATGTAATGTTTAGTTAGGATTTAGGATTGAGTAACTTAGTTATTGAAGATTGTAGAAAGGAGTTAAAGAGGGAGGATTGTGGTGATTGTCAAAGTAAGGTTCACCTGACTTGGGGGACCAACTGGGACTCAGAATTGGTAATTCCCCCAATGCAGAGTCTTCTTATGCAAGAAGACACATAGGAGCAAGCTGTAGCCAGGAGGCTGCTAAACGATTCTTATTTAAAAATACCTTTTACGTCCATTGATGATGTCTATTAACATGTTTCTTTACATTTGCCATGCTCACTATTGATATAATGTCTGTACCCCTTCTTGTGTGCAATTATGTATAAACCAAAACTTGCTTTCACAGCCACAAAGCTCTCCTCAGCAACTGTCTGTCTCTTATTTATTCTATGTGGATTTCAACTAAAATTCACCTGTCATGTATCAGATTCATCCATGATTAATGGTAATGCCTAAATATTTTTTGAACTACTCCCTCCATCTTCATCTGTTACAGTTTACCATCTGATATCAGTTTCTCTGCTGTTTGACCATTCACATCTTCTTTCTTTCTGTAGACTGCTCTTAGCATCTTGTCCTTTGTATTTGAGGCTATGATTCATTTTTCATTCCATCACCCTGCAGTTTAAATATCTCCCACTTTCTACATCTTTTAGCGTTGACAAAGGGTCATCTTGTCATGTTTTGAATTCCATGTTCAAAACCTCATGAGTCACATGTCTGTCTCAATCTCCCTCTTTAGAGAAACATGACTCACTCTATTTCAAACATGCCCTTGCTCCACTGTTCTATTTCAGCCTCCACTCCATCGGCGTTTTAGCTAAAAACTTCTTACTCAATGTCGCCAGTCACAAGCTTCAGCATCGCTTGGAGCTGATGGGATGCTGATATCTTCATCTCCTTCAATTTCCTCTAACCAAGACCCTCTTTCCAAATCTCCTGTCTTTCTGTGTCTCGTACATCTGTGTGCAATCAGAAGCCTGACCTTTCCATTGTTTGCCACTTTACCCACACAATCTTCTTCCCATACCCACATGTCTGTCCTTGGCTTGCTGCAATGTTGCAGCAAAGCTCAATGCAAACTGGAGGAACAGCACCTCATCTTGCAGCTAGACACATTACAACCTTGTGGTCTCAACATCAAATTCAATAATTTAAGATGATTAGCTCTACCCCACCTCGACCCCTTTGTTTTCATTATATTTAATTTTTAACCATTCTCTACCTATTATGTCTTTATTGTCTTTATTTTTCTTCCCCCTCCCATTTTTTTCCTCCTATTTTTATCCCCATTCTCCTCCTAAGTTTTCCTTTCACTCCCTTTTCTCAATTTTACCTTTCTTCCACCCATCTCCTCCCTCCATCTTCATCTGTTACAGTTTACCATCTGATTTCAGTTTCTCTGCTGTTTGACCATTCACATCTTCTTTCTTTCTGTAGACTGCCCTTAGCACCTTGTCCTTTGTATTTGAGGCTATGATTCATTTTTCATTCCATCACCCTGCAGTTTAAATATCTCCCACTTTCTACATCTTTTAGCGTTGACAAAGGGTCATCCGGACTTGAAACATAAGTTCTTTTCTCTTCTTGCAGATGCTGCCAGACCTGCTGAAATTTTCCAGCATTTTCTCTTCTGGCTGCTGCCTTCCACTCTGTGAGGGACCATCTCTTTTATACTTTATTCCCCTCCCCACTTTCTCCACCTTTGTTATTTCTGAAAGCCTCTTCCGTTTCTGATGAAGTGAAATGATTTTCTCTCTAGCATTTTCTGTTTTTAATTTGTTACTGAAAGATTATTCAAATATATTGAAATTTTTCATTTGACACAAGGTTAATATCTCTATTTTTCTATAACAACACTAGGCTTACTTTGCGACAGTGATCCTTTCTTAAGCTCTGGAGTGGAGGATTCTGCAAGACATCCACTGAATGCTGAATCTGTTAATATGGACGATGGCAGCGTGACCAATGAGAAGCCTAAACTAAAAGCAGACAACACACAGCAGAAGCCCATGAATGAGATTCAATATTCAGAAAAGCATAGAAAAAACTTAGATAAAATCGACAAGAGCAGAAGCTCGAGAAGATGTGCAAGAATGTTTTCTTCAAGCTCTTCCTCTACTCAGACTCCCATTTTGGGACAGATGTCATCCCAATGCCCAAGGACAAAGGCAGCAAGCCAACCACCAACCGTCTTTCTCCCAAAATTGATCTATGAGATTGTTACTACGATGGACAGTGCTGGAGTGACTAAATTATCAACTTTCCTTCCTCACCACACTGTTCATTGGATAACCTCCTTTCATCCGTCGTTGGCCAAAACAATGACTTCCACGGAGCAATCTCTGTATTATCGCCAGTGGACAGTGGCTAAACAAAACCATATGGATTTCAACAAAACACAGAATAGAACTGAGATATTTCACCCACGCAGACTGCTGCTGAATGGTCCACCACAGGTGAGAGGCAGGGTGTAGGTTGTGGAATGTTTTATAGCTGAAGGTTTAAAATGTTAGGGGTGGAATTACAGAATGGTAGATTCACATTTTTAAAAAAATCTCCTTATAGATCTGAATTCAAAGAATTACTTATCTCCCCTGTCAGTTTTGACCACAGATATCCACAGGCCTAATTACGTCAGTGATATGCCCCAGCTTTATTGAATTCACTGTCAATCATGGAATCTACTCATTTGGCCTATCCTTCAGCATTGGCTGAGTTTAACCAAGTGTAACATGTGAACATATTGCTGTTTTGAAATAGAATTTGTAGGCAGGTGGCTGGAGCTTGAAAAATGCTGCAGTAAGCAGTGAATGCTCTGGGCTGTTCTCTGTTAAAAGGCAGGGTGTAAATGCAAATTATGGTTGCCAGACTGAGCACTTGTCAGATAGTATATGGCTTCTAACAGTTCGTAGCACTTTTAAAAACATGTCTCCAAATGAAAGAAACACTCAATAAAGGGAGAAAGGTATTCGAAGAAAACCATAATGTTTAAATGAGGCTGGTCTAAAAATGCTTCTGAATGAGATACAGAGGTGGAGAGGTAAAGAGAGAGCGAGGCTGAATGCTGATTACCTGAGAGAGGAAACTGCAAAAAATTGTCTTGTGTTCCACCTGGGAGGGAACTCGCAGAGGGACTGAATGCTATCTGTCTCACCTCCCTGGAAGCACGAAGAAAAAGTTGAAGGAACAAATATGGGTAAAAGAGGGAATGAACTGGCCATTCTGCCTTTTTGTCTTTGGGCACCAATGTATGGTTTTTGCACTGAAATTATGACTGCGCAAGTAACCCTTACCCTATATCATGGTTGATGGTAGTCTAGTGGTAATGTCATTGTACTAAGACTCTGAGACACCGGGTAATTCTCTGGATTCAAATCCCACCACAACAGTCAGTGAAATTTTAATTCAGTTAATAAATCTGGAAATAATGCGAGTCTCAGTGAGTGACCATGACACTATCATCGATTGTCATAAAAACCCATCTGATTCACGAATGTCCTTTAGGGAAGGAAATCTGCTGTCCTTTCTAGATTTGGCCAAGATGCGACTCCCAGCCTCACAGCACTGTTTAAGTTTTATTTATTAGTGTCAGAAGTAGACTTGCATTAACACCGTAATGAAGTTACTGTGAAAATCCCCTAGTGGCCATACTTTGGCGCCTGTTTGGGTACACTGAGGGAGAACTTAGCATAGCCAATGCACCTAACTCTCACACTGTGGAGGAAACTGGAAGAAACTCACACAGAGAACATGCAGACTGCACAGAGACAGTGACCCAAGATGGGAATCAAACCCAGGTCCCTGGCGCTATGAGACAAATGTGCTCTCTACTATGGTTGATTCCTAACTGTTCTCTGCAATGGCCAAGCAAACTATTTAGTTCATGGGTAATTAGGGATGGGCAACAAATGCTGGCCTCGTCAGTGACGCCAGCATCCCATGAAAGAATATATTAAAAACGTTAGAGAGAGACTAACTTGGAATCTTATATCATCTTCCCAACAGTAACTATTTGAATGCAGAACCTTGAAATATCTTCATTCATTTAACTGGGTGATTCCAGCAGATTTGTTATATTAGCACAGTGGCACCGTGCTTAGCACTACTGTCTCACGTGGGTTTGATTCCAGGCATGGGTGACTGTGTGCAGTTTGCACATTATTCCTGTGTTTGCGTGAGTTTCCTGTGGGTGTTCTGGTTTCCTCACATAGTCCAAAGATGTGCAGGTTAGGTGGATTGGCCATGCTAAATTTTTCCTTAGTGATTTGTAGGTTGGGTGAATTAGTTGGGTAGATATATGGAGCAGTGGGGATAGGGGTGAGCCTGGGGAAGATGTTCTGTGGGAGAGTCGGTGTAGACTTGATAGGCCAAATGACCTCCTTCTGCACTGAGGAGATTCTATGAACAGCCTGATGTTACTTGTGAGACTTCTCTCAAAACTATTGTGATTAGAATTTATCTTGTATAGCGCATGTGTTATTTGCCCTTTGTTTTTTTGAAAGCTGAATTTAACTTCTTGAAATGCCATGATTGGATTCGAATTAGCATTCTTAAGATTACTAATCTGGGAACATAACCATAACACTAACATAACCACTACACTTACATAACCACTAAACTAACACAATCACTACAATGACATAACCTCTACACTAACACAAACACTGCACTGACATAACCACTGCACTCATGTAACCCCTGCACAACTGTAGTCCCTTGAAAGACTTTTTGCATCTGTCTAGACATTCAGTGATTTCCACTTCCTATTATGGAAGTTGAGAGAATTATCCCTTGTTGCCCAAATTCTACTATTTGCTTATAAATTATTGTACTCTACACTTTGGAGAAGCCATGATAATCTTCTTCTTACGCAGTCCCTCAGAGTTGAGGATGATTTGCTTCAACACTAAAAGTGTTGAAGCAAATCATACCACTAGACCACCATCAACCATGACATAGAATAAAGGTTACTTGCGCAGTCATAATTTCAGTGCAAGAACCATACATTGGTGCCCAAAGACAAAAAGGCAGTAGCTGAGGAGGCCAATCTGCGACCTATAGTCTCTGTCACAGGTGGGGCAGATGGTGGTTGGAGGGATGCCCGGGTTGCCATGTTCTCCTTTCACTATTGATGCTTGGCTTCAGCTTGTTGCAGCGATGAGACTCAAGGTGTTCAGTTCTTTCCCAGATGCTGTTCCTTTGCTTCAGGCAGTCTCAGGTAAGGTATTGATGGAGATGTCCATAGAATCCCTTTAGTGCAGAAGAAAGCCATTTGACCCATCGAGTCTGTACCAGCCACTATCGCCTCATTTACCTGCTAGTCCTCCTGACCCTAACAGCAATTTAGTATGGCTAATCCACCTAACCAGCACATCTTTCGGACTGTGGGAGAAACCGGAGCTCCCAGAGGAAGCCCATGTGGACGCAAGGAGAACATGCAAACTCTACACAGTGACCCGAGCCGTGAATTGAATCTGAGTTCTTGGTGCTGTGAGGCAGCAGTACTAATTACTGTGCCATTGTGCCACTCTACTGCCTTGCAGCGCCATGAACTCAGGTTTGATTCCAGGTCATGGGTGACTGTGTGTGGAGTTTGCACGTGATCTCTGTGTATGCCTGAGTTTCTTGTGAGTGCTCTGATTTCCTCACATGATGCAAAGGAGTTATGTTGTATTGCAACTTTTCAAGGGAGGTTTTTGAGTGTGTTCTCAAAGCATTTCCTCTGCCCTCCTGGAGATCACTTGCAATATTGAAGCTGTGAGTTGAGTGTTTGTTCTTGGAGCCTTACGTCGGGCATGTGGGCAATGTGGCCTGCCCAGCAGAGTTGGTTGATGTGGTCAGTGCTTTGGCCTGAGTGTGAAAAGCGTTATTGGTGCACCTATTGTGTCAGTGGATTTTCAGGATCTTGTAGAGGCAGTGCTGGTGGTACTTCTCCAGGGTTTTGATGTGTCTGCTGTACATAACCCATGTCTCTAACCCTGTGGACAGCACAGTGGCACAGTGGTTAGCACTGTTGCCTGACAGCGTCAGGAACCCAGATTCGATTCCCGGCTTGGGTCATTGTTTGTGTGGAGTTTGGATATTCTTCCAATGTCTGCGTGTGTTTCCTTCATGCGCTCTAGTTGCTTTCCACAGTCTGAAAGATGTACTGGTTAGGTGAATTGACCCGAACAGGCACCGGAGTACGGCTAGTGGAATTTCACAGTAATTTCATTGCAGTGTTAATGTAAGCCTTATTTGTGACTAATAAATAAACTTTAAAAACTTTAAACCATATTGGAGGGTGAATATCACTGTTGCTGTGTAGATCATATACTTGGTACTGGGTCTGAGGGATTGGTCTTCAAATCTTCTCTTTCTCCGGTAACCAAAGACTGCGTTGGCACATTGATGGTGATGCTAAACCTCATGTTTGATGTCCTCCTTAAAAGCTGCTTTGCCCACCTTTTGTCTGACCTGTTTCTTCTTGCATTCCAATTGCAACAAAAGAAGCGATCTTTTGGATTCTTGTGATTGAAACTCAGAAACTACTGTCTGGAGTAGGATGGGGTGGATGTCAGGGTCAAAAATATCCCCATGGTATTGCGAGCTCTCTAACTGTTTGAGGTAAATCCAACTCTAACCAAGTGCAAGGCGAATGGGTGTTTTGTAAAGCACTTTCGCCGGTCTGGCAAAGTTCATTTGGCTTCCTGTAAATTACTCTTTGTCCACAGGAGCACAATTCATGGGCCTTGGCCATTTGAAGTTTAATATATTATTATCAGCTCCTGATAGCTTTGGCAAGTGCACACATGGAAGGCCCCTGATTATGATTGAAATGATAATATTGCTGTTATGGAGTGGAAGCTCTGTGCAAGTGAATCCTGCAGATCCTGTTCATAGAATTGTCATGATGTGGAGATGCCGGCGTTGGACTGGGGTAAACACAATAAGAAGTCTCACAACACTAGTTTAAAGTCCAACAGGTTTATTTGGCAGCACTAGCTTTTGAAGTCTCAGGCTCCTTCATCAGGTTAGTCAGGCTCCTTCACTTGATGAATGAGCCTGAGACTCTGAAAGCTAGTGCTGCCAAATAAACCTGTTGGACTTTAACCTGTTGTTGTGAGACTTCTGGCTGTACATAAAATTGTCAGCACTGTGTTTCTAAGCCCCCAGCTTCCCAAAGCAGTCAATAAATTTTGGTACTTTTGTGTTTGTTAACCAGTCCGATGGACACCCCTATACAATTAGGTGTATAATATGACAGTTCGAAAAGCACATGGAAAGTAATGGATAAACAAAGAATTCAGGTACTATCAAAGGCGGTCATATGGAACTTGACTAAATGAACTAAAATGTACTTTAAAATGGCAATTGATGATTCTTCAGAAGGAACTCTTCAAAATGCAGCTAATGAAAATACAACAAAACTTTCTCCAATTTATAAATCAAAGAAAAGGCTTAATAAAGAAACATCATTACTGCAAACATGGGGCCTCGCCCTAAGCCACTCCAAGCTTACCACAATTCTACATAGTTCCTTATTTATAGTGAATCAGCTGGTTGGCTGACTATTACATTACTCTGTAATTTGTTCCATGGTTTACCAGATCATCTTGTTCTCATTGGTCACATTATATCCAATACAAAGTTGTCACTGGTCACATTCTAACAATTGATATTTCTTGTTCCCTTCATGTGGTTTTGAGAGGGTTCCCACAGGTAGGTTCATCTCCCAGAATTAAGAAACTGCTCGTTCTATTTCTTCTATTTGATTTTCCCAAAGTTAACCCAACTGCATTCTGCAGGGTACTTTTTGGGATGTACTTCTTTGTTTGAATGAGAACAAATCAAAGAGGATTTAAAAAGGAAAGGGGATTGAAGGAAATTGTCAATGTCGGTCTGCTTTTCGTCTCCTTAGTTCGCTGAAACCTGTGCAACTTTGTCAGTTCAATGTGATTCACCTCCCCCTTCTATACACATACCCTTTGTCTCTCTCGTTTCTTGGATTCCTTTTATCACGCTTCTTCCTATCATCTCCTGTTAATATATTGAGCCACCGAACAAACCCCAGTTTGGCTTTTATACCCACTTCCTTTCTAGAGTGGGTGTTTTTTTCCCCCACTTCCCACTTTTCATTACTTTTTCTCTATCTGAAGTGCTGTTCATTTTGTTACAGTTCTAGTAGAGGGTTATACCCAAAATGTTATCTTGTCCTTTCTCGTTGACTGATGCTGACGGACCTGTTATCTGTTTCCAGCAGTTGTAGATGTTTTCTTTTTCCAGTTATTGTTTTTCAATTATATGTCACACTTACTGATAGCCAATTCCATCTGCCATATTTTAGTCCTTCCCACCCAACTTAATTAATATCCCTTTGCAGTTTTTCTCGGTCTCCTAAAGAATTAACTCCTATTTTGAAACTTGGCTTATAGCCAAATCATTGATAAACATGGTGGGTTTTTAATTAGGCCATTCAGCAATGCTTCTTTGGATGGTATATTGACATTTTGTCTCCAATATGGTGGGCAAGAAAGGGCTGCACACATCTTACCAGAATGCCATATTGTATGAGGAAAAATGAAAGGAGTCCTTAAGTATGTCTAAGGGACGATTAGATCCTTTGAATATGCCAGTAAGGAAGTTTATACCAGCCTGAAGTTCCTCTGCAAGATTAGTTTGTCCTGAGACAGTTGGCACTATCCCATGGAAACCAATCCCACAGACACACAGTCAAAAATGTTAGTAGTTATCTCTGCATGTAGGAGGTTCAGGTATGCCACCAACAAGCCCTGATCCCATGGATCACTGTAAACTGTTGCTACTATCCTGATTCCTATAGAAGCTCGTAATACCTGGTTTTCTCCTCTTGTATAGTATCCATGTTAAAAGTATGAGTAGTTCTGGTTCTGAATGTTTCTCACTGAGTATCTTACTGATGCTTTCCCCAAGAACTCTTCACCCCTGCCAAGGAAGGTCTGTGATTCCCCCACCACAGTTAGCAGTGGGATATTGCAGCACTAACCAAAATTCCATCAGTTGTGTTATTGGGTTTCTTCTGCAGTATGTTCCTATTCAAGTGAGGTCTTGGGCTCAATATTTGGGGCCCTCACAGTGTTGAGCACTGCTGCCTCACAGCGCCAGGGACCCGGATTCAATTTCTGACTTGGATCACTATGTGGAGTTTGCACATTCTCCTCTTGTGTATGTGGATTTCCTCCGAGTGCTCTGGTTTCCTGCCACACTCTGAAAGATGTGCTTGGTGCTGCATTGACCTGAACTGTGGCGTCTAGGGGAATTTCACAGCAACTTCATTATTGTGTTAATGTAGGCCTTACTTGTGACTAATAAATAAACTTTAACTTTTAAGTGAGATGTTTCCATTCATATCCAGTATATGTACCATGTACATGCAAAACAAACTCCAGTAAACAGCAATGTCATAATGATCAAATCATCTCTTTTTGAGATGTTGATTAAAGACTGACCAGGATACTGGGGATATAACCTCAGCTCTTCTTTGAAATAATGTCATGTGATCTTTTGTGCCCACCCGAGTGGGCAGAAGAGGCCTTGGTTTAATACCTCATCTGAAAAACAGCACCTCTGACAATGCAGCACTCCTCCAACCCCGTATTGGAGTGTCGGCTTAGATAGTTGTGCTCAAGTCTTGGAAGAGGAATGGAATCCTGAACTTCTGACTCAGGTGTGATGCTACCAACTGAGCCATGGCTGATGCACTTGGTCAATGTATTTCTTACTGTTTGAAGAAGTTTAATGTACATTCCTTTCCAATGGAGACCAGATATGGAAGCACATTCTGGGGAATCAATTCGGATACACAGTTAGACTGTTAATAAGAGGTATGAAAAAAATTAACCATGACTCGCTGGAAGATGGTTATGGACTTCGGAATAATAGAAGAAACACAGATTTTTGACAACTGGTAAAATACACTTCATTGTACATTATGTTATTGTCAGGTAACTGACCTTGGTCTTTTATAATGCTAATAATGAAGAGGGCATAAATTTAAGATTAATAAAATAATAAAGAGAAAAGGTTAGCTACTTTGTGTGAATTTTGTGTGAAACAAAAGAAAGACTTGCAGTTAGAAAGTGCGTGTTACAACCTCGGAATAGCCCAAAGCATTTTTCAGCCAACGCAGCTAATCATTGTTGTAATCTGTAAGAAAAAGCAACCGACTAACACACAGCAAGATCCCACAAGCAGTAATGAGTAGATGAGCTGTTTTTAGTTAAGTCGGTTGTGAGAAAACTATTGGCCAGGACACAATGGATAATTCCCACGCTCTTCTTTAACAGAATACCCTGGGACCTTTTACATCCAACTGAGAGGACAATGGGACCTTGATTTAATATCTCCTCTGAAAGATGGAAGCAGCAATATTACAACATAGTCTTAGCACCGCGCTGAGGTATTAGTCTAGACATTTGTGCTCAAGTTGTTGGAGTGGGACTTTGAATACAACTGTCTGACTCCAAAGCAGGAGATACTAATTGAGCTATAGGATTTCTGGAATATGTTGCAAAAAGGAATTTGAGAGGATATGGTCACAGTCAAGGGAATGGGTCAAAGTAAATCAGCCTTTCAGAGAACTGAAGAAAGTGCACTGGGGTTGGTGGCTGATTCCTGTGTTGTAAAATCATACAGTTCTGTGGGGGAGAGATTCAACTCACAATCATCCATTTTTGTCACTGACGAGCTGCATCACCTTTGGGTGCCTACAGCCCTCTGTAACATGTCTTGAAGGTTCATGTTGGCTTATACTTTTTTCAGACACATTATTCTTCATTGATAGTGGAGGATTCTCTTTTTGACGTCTTTTTTGTAAACATGCTTTGAACCTTTGATGTACATCTTTGTTTTTAGGTGGGGAAGACAGGAGCTTATCTGCAGTTCCTTAGTATTTTATCAAGGATGCTAATCCGATTGATGGAGGTAGATGTTTATGATGAAGAAGAGATTAACCTAAGTAAGTGTTTCTTTTATCCTCAGTGTAGACTCTGGCAGGATCTATGCACATGTAACTTTAAGATTAGAAAATGGTACTAATGGCATATCACAGTTACTTGTTACTTGTCTGTCACAGTTATTATTTCAAATTATGACTTTGCAAAATACATGTAAAGAAACAAAAGCAGTTATTTGATACAAGCAAGAGAGCCCACATCTTCTCAGTGACCTTAGCATTTATGTCTTTGAAGAATTAGAAATTCAGTTTCACATTAGAGGCAGAATTTCACAACACCCCGCAGGTGGATTTGCAAGGAGCAGGGAGGGAGGCCTGTAAAATTCTGTGGATTATTTCACCTGGCTGCTGCCCCCCCCAATTTCACCACGATTTTCTGTGTCGTGTGCAAGGCCTGGGCCAACAAATTAATGGCCACTTAATAGCTACTTTGTGGTGATTGTTCCTTTAAGGATAATGCGTCAGATCACTTTGCCTGGGGGACCAATTAGGCCTCATCCCATCGGAAATCACCCCAGCAGATGGAGCTCTCTTAGCAAAAGAGACATGTACGGGCTACCTGCAGCTATGTGGTTGCTGAACAATTCTGATCAATAAATCCTTTCTGTGTTCACAAAAAGAATCTCTGAAAATGCGTCTTGACATACTTGCGTATTTCATACCATGGCTGCTGATGCCCCTGCCCCCACACCCCTTCTGTCCCCCACCCCTCCCATACAAATTCAGAAATGTACTATGACTGCAAAGATGTACCACTATCGCAAAGGGTTACACCCCCTCAGTTTCCAACTGCTTCATGCCTTACTCCGGATATCATGCAAGTTAATGACTAGCATTCTGGCAGAAGGCATTGTGCCTTTTTTCTGCACCAGCTGTGTAATTTGCATTTGAACCAAACTGAGAAATTAGAGGGTGGTTACTGAATGATAATGGCCAACGATTCGGCTAATGATGCTGCTGTGCAGCTCACGAGTTAGCATTTGTGCGATGCCAGCTCTGCTGCCTCACAAAATGTCATTGAGCAGACCATTGGGATGCTTACGCAATGCGTCAACAGCGTGTATCACTTTGGAAATGCCTACTGTACTCAGTGGAGTATCACAATTCATCATGTTCTGATTCACTATGCACAAGTTGTCCATCGTGAGGGCACAGCCAGGTATAGAGTGAGCAGCTGAAGAGGATGAGGAAGGGAGGAGGCAACCAACAGATCATTTTCCAGTCAAATTGTCCATAATTAGTTATCAACTTTTCTGTTAATAATATGGCTGTTGTTTATTTTATAATGCATGGAGGGAATCACAGCAATACCTCTTTTAATCAATTCATGGGATTATAGAATGGAACATTATAGAATAATTTCATTATAGAATGAAATTATAGAATACAATGCAGAAGATGACTAATGAGCCTATCATGTTTGTGCCAGCTCTCCGGAGGAACAATTCATGCACTGTCACTCCCCTACACCTTCCCCACATACTCGCACGTTCCTCCTTTTCCAATATTTAGGAATGCTGAATTTTTTGACAACATTACGGCACTTAAAAGGAATGAAGATTAATCCGTGGTGACTGGAAATGCAGAGACACAGAATTGAACGAATATATTTTAAATGTTTTCGTTTTTCCATTTTATTTTTAGAAGCCAAAGAAGATTCTGCCCTGCAGCAGAAAGAGAGCTCGCTGTGGCCCGCTTTGGAGAATTTCAGTGAATTATTATTTGACTATACTGTTCATGACCCAAAGTATGAAGATGCAAGCCCAATTTATTCAAGGGACCTTGAAGACAACAAAGGTCAATTGTTTCATTATTTTAAATTTCACTAGTACTTAACCAATAGCATATCGTTCCGAACGGAATTGTTAAAGGTGGGATGGAAATTCGCTAGCGAGTGACAAGGATATTATGCTTAAGATTTTTTTAAGTTTATTTATTAATGTCACAATAGGCTTAAATTAACACTGCAATGAAATTATTATGAAAATAACCCTAGTTGTCACAGTCCAGCACCTGTTCAGGTACACTGAAGAAGAACTTAGCATGCCAATGCACCCACCCAACTAGCCTTTCAGACTGTGGAAGGAAACCGGAGCACCCAGAGGAACTCTGCACAGACAAAGGGGTTGGAGAAGTTTTCATATTCTGCCTGCCATGGGAATCGTAGCAAGCGGGGGTGAATCATGCAAAGGCCCATTGAGTTTGGGCAGGATTTTCTGGTTTTAGGGTGAGCGTGGCCAGAAAATCCCACCCAATGATCCAAGCCAGGAATTGAATATGGATCCCTGGCACTGTGAGGCAGCAGTGCTAACCACTGTGCCACCATGCTGCCCCAACACAGTACGTGTAAAGGAGAGGATGTTAAATCCTGCACCGTTATTCCTGTGATGTTAAATGATTGTGGGAATCAGAGCCAACACTCTTCTGGGACAATTTTATTTCTTTACGGTTAACTTGTTAAAAATATAGTTTGAAGGATGTTGGCTAAGCACGCGAGTTCAGAAATAAGTTGCAGTTCATTGCAGGTCACCGGCACTGATTCTACATTCTGGGTTGGGGTGTGGGGGAGGATGAGATGATGAGGAGATTAGAGTTTGTGTTCTCTGTTTAGTTACATAACTGGACTGCTTTGTCTTCTTGGTGCACCGTAGTACTGTCCCTATCACTTCCTGGGACCTATCACAACTTCTCATAGCTCTGATAAGTGGTAGTAACATACATTTAATTTTATGAGACTAACATGTTCACTGGTATTTAACTGTGAACTAATGAATCCAGAATTGTAGAACTAAAACTACATGGCCAAAGCACCCTCTTCTCGCTGATTTTCATCAAGATCTTATTTTCGTCATCCAGTTATGCATTATTATAAGGTTTTTCCACAAATTTGCATTCCCAGAGTGCAGCTTTCTTTGCAGAATCCAGTATTTGGGTCAATGGGATTTCCTTTTTATTAAGCAAGTAGATGGAAGTATGCACTCCGACTATATTAAGCTTCATAACTGGGGGAACAAATAGGGAAACCAATCTTCCTACATTTCTGCCTGTTGCTTACCAAAATTATCTAACTTAACAGGATGTAAAACGAATAGGAAAGAAGATGACATCTATCTGCGACGCCATACAACACGAATGAGATTGTCCAAGTATGCTGCCTACAATACGTACCATCACTGCGAGCAGTGCTATGAATATATGGGTTTCAGCCCCAGGTGCCAGGTATGCATAACTTACGTAGCAGGTTATTCAGAAATCCAAAGCAAAAAGACACTAGTCATGAGCTGAGCCTATCCTACGAACATACTAGACATGATCTTATCTGTGGTTCATGCCATGCTTCCGCTGCAGCAAAGTCGGAGAATTTGACGGCCGGCCAAATCTTCATTCATTGCAGCGGAATGGGAAAATCCTGCCAGCATGAGTAGCAGTAAGATTCTGGCCACTATTTATTCCTAGAGCAAAAAGTTTGGTTCCAAAAAAGCAAGCTGTTGCTCAGCATGAATGCAGGGTAAGCAGAGCTAATTTTATCGATAGTTCATGAGGCTTCCACTATGTCATATGTTACTTTGAAAGTAGCATTTTCTGCAGCAAGCAGTGTTATCAGAAAGGTTGGTTTGTGACCTATCATTTAAAGGGGCAGTCGTACAAAGAAGTTGTTGAATCAGTTAGGATAGTGGTCTGAAGTCAGTTCATAAAGGTTTAATCAAAGAACTAGTCAAACAAAATCCTTTGAAATCCACTTTCTGCATAAAGCAAGTCACTTTCAGAGTCTGATCTTTCAGAGTCAACATTACAGTCTTTGCAGGATTTATTGAGTTGTTTGTGTGCAAAATCACCAGACAAAAGTAACTGATACACATAATGGGCTGAATTTTGTGGAACCCACTGGGACAGATGGACTGTGCGGGAGGCTATGCACCAGATTCACAAAGGCAGGAGGATAAGTAAGCAGGAAACTTGCCTGTTAGCAGTGGGAACATCAGACATTTTTGAAATCAACCACTTACTTGGAGGAAATTTCTTTGAAATTAATCATGCTTTAATTCAGCCACCTGATTAAATGAAACTGACCCCAGCCAGTTGGTGAATTAAATGTGTCTTCCCACACTGCAAGAGCTCTTTTGACTTGCAGGAGGTGAGTCTGCGCTGTCTCCTCTCAGAGTATCAAAACTACCAAGTTGGAACACACAAACTGAAGTAGGAACTTATTCGGCCACATGTTAGTTCAAAAGAATTAAAAGGGCAGTGCATAGCCTCAAGACATTAAAGTGGCAGTACACTTCAGAGCTCCTAAGAGGAAAGGCTCTTTGGAAGTTACCTTCAAGGGAAGGGATGTAGCACCATAGGGATCGTTCATCCTGTAGTCTTTCACTCTCGAGCACTGGACGGGATGGAGTCTGTACAGGAACACTGGTGAAACCAATACCAATGACTGAGCTTTTAATAACAAAGAGATTCCTTCTACCTGGACTTCACATATTTTCAGTCATGTGATATTCAAATGTCTGATGATACCGTTGGGTTTAATTGGAATGCTTCCTGACAGAGCCTGCAGCAGAACTTTAGCTGTTACCAAGAGCTTTCTGCCTTTTTGAATCTCTTCCTGAATGAGGAGCAGATGAAGCGGGTTTCCTGATGTCTGAGCTGGCCTGGCAGATGGGCCAGTAGCTGGTTCATATCACAAAGGGATTCATGCAGCTGCATCTTTTCAACAGCAGATTCCTGACTTCTTCCAGATTCATGGGTAGATTCCAGATTAAATCCAAGTTGACCTGTAGGGCTTCAATATCTATAAAAGAACTCTTCACAAAAATCAGCTTCTGATTTGAAGGAAAATCTGGGATTAGAGTTACCTACAGCCACAGTCCACACAACCTGCACATGTTAAAGGTACAATGCCTGTGGGGTTTTTTTCCAGCAGGTATTGATTTTTAAATGAAAGGAAATTTTCCATTTTAAACATGATATTGTAAAACTAATTTAAACTGAGATATGATGTAAAACAAGAAGCTATGAACAAAAATTACATTTTTGCTATGCTACTCAATCCCCTGTTGGCTCTTGTCTGGAGATACATGCCATGTGACAGGCGCTTCATGCCATGTGACCAGCAGTATATGCCATGTGACTGGTGGTATATGCCGTGTGACTGGATGTATATGTTATGTGACTGACATTTCTCAGTTGAATATTGGTATTTACGTTTTAAAGACTGTGATTTATTCTCATTTTCAAGTTTACATTTTCAGACATTACAATGCAACGTAATTCAATAACATTATAAATAAATTTGAGTTAGAAGGTATCAGCTTTTAATTTGTAATTATTCTGCTGCATTTTCTGCATGTTTCTGATACTGATCTGTTAATGGGTGGAATATTATGGGGACATGCTGGTAAGGAAAAATATACGCACAATTGTATATTATACATATGTTTTACACATTTTTAAAATCACTGAATTAGCTCAAGTCAGCTTAGGCAACTATAACGTTCCAGATTGCAAATATTCCATTCAAATTGCCTGAGAACTTATCATATGACAAATGCTCATTTCTACCAATATAAACGACTGTGCACTGTGTAAATATCTGTTTACTAAATAAATCACCAATTTTGATTCTTAAAATGCAGATAGGAGCATGAGTGCTGGACAATCCCATTTGGCCATCCTGCCATTCAACAGAATAATTGCTGATTTTCTACCTCAATGTTATTTTCCTGCACTATCCCCATTGACTTCAATATCTGTAATGTCTACCAATCTATTAGTCTCTGTCTTGAATATACTCAATGACTGAGCCTTCACAGCCCTCTGGGTAGTGAATTGTAAATAATCACCATCCTCTAGAGTGAAGAAATTTCTCCTCACCTCAGTCCTATAAATTGCCTACTTCCTGTTCTGAGACTGGTTTGCCTGGTTTCAGAACAATTCTGCTGCCCCCTTCCCCCTGCCCTGTACAGCCAGGGGAAACAAACTTCCTGCTTCTACCTGTTGAGCCCTGCAAGCATTTAGCATGATTCAGTGAGATTGCAACTCATTCTTCTAAATCCTCAGTCTGTCCTCACAGGAAATTCTTACCATCCCAGGACTCAGTCCAGCGAAGCACGGGATCTGGCAGATGATTATCTTTAGTTTCAGAAAGACAGATATAAAGTGCAGTAAAGAATGATCTCTTCTTCAGGGCAAAATGTATTTGAGAACTAATTTCATTATTCTGTTTGTTTTCTGTTAGCCATATGATTCCACACTCCATGCCTTTACCTTTTCCTGCTCGATGCTAGCAGAGGAAGTCCAGCTTCACTTTATTATTCCCAAATCCAAGGAACATAATTTTATTTTCAGTCAACCTGGAGGCCAGTTGGAAAGTATGAGGTTGCCACTCGTTACTGACAAGGTGAGAAATTGGCAATTTCACAATATTGCAGATAGCATGCATTCCTTTTGGCCAGGCTAAAGTTGAAATGGTCAGGACTAGTATATATGTGAACTTGAGGTAAAGGAAGAGTGAAAGAAATCTATTTCTTGATAGATAAACATGAATGCAGTGTCAGAACATATTTGACTTCAGTTTACCTGGTTGTGAAACGTATCTTGTGGTGTTGGTGGTCAGTTCAGTGGTCCATTCTGTGATCGTGCTGTGCCTTTAAGAAATGTAGTTTAGTCGTGTTTCTGTGCAGGATTTTTTTGATACTGGTATTGTTGGGTCTGAATCCATTAGCCCTGTATTGTTACTGCAGCAACATAATTGCTAGAATGTTTGTTTTAATCTAGACAATGCTGTTCTGCCATTTTTAGTGTTTTTCCACAGAGTTTTGCAGAGTAAGGATTGATTGAGTTGATTGACAGTAATATCTGATGACTGGCCAGGTTTAGGCTCTCAGAGAGACACTTAGTTCAGTTGCTTTTTGGAAACTGTTGAAAGAAGAAACAATTTTGATCTCCCTAAGTCTGGAATCTGAGATGTGCCAGAGGCTATGAATATTTCTGTAACGTTCTGTAGTTTGAGGATATATGCTTCTCTGGAAACTGCTACGTAAGAATCAGAAGGTGGATGCTCTTTTTGGATCTGTACAGATGATTTTAAAAGGCTGGAAATCTAGCATCTATGTGAGCATATTTTTTTGGGAGCTAATTTTAAAAAGGGATTTATGCCAATTGGGTATGGCTTACATTGGAACTGTAGAGATTGCTAGTTAAGTATTATAGCTTGTCATGTTTCTGTATATCCATTGATAAAAGTTATGCTAATTCATTTTGTTATATTTTACTTGCGTTGTTAAAAAATAAAGTTTGTTTTAGTGAAAGCGTCATTGTGGGTGAGTTAAATCATATCTGGAATGAAACACCAAATGCTCACCCTAATGCAAAAATCAAGAAAAGTTGAGGCCTAGGTTAACTCCATAAGATATCTTGGAGTTTCTGATCTGTTTCTTAACAATTTGAAGAAAGTTCATGGATTCTACTTTGGGATCATTGGATGTTTTGAGAAGGAATTGACTGTAACCTAATTGGAAGGAGTTTTATTAGTATTTGGACATCATCCCCACTGGTTGGTGGATTGATTGATCTTGTAATATGTTTCTGCCTCATCTCTGCAAGATGCAGCAGTGAGGCTGATTCCTTATGCCTGATAAGGTGAGGACAGATGTGAGAAAGAGCTCCAGAAAGCTTTCTGGGTTTGCATGATGAAGGTGAATTCAGCAGAATATTTACTTCTTGACCCTCCTGATGTCCAGCTTAAACAAATCCTTTACTGCCTTAAAACGCTAATTAATGTTTCTCATTAAGTTCCAGTTTAATATTCCTGCAAATACATTTATTGAACCATGGCATGACAGTTTCAAACATCTGTTTTGTCCCAGAACCCAGACTGCCTAAAGAGTCCCATCTTTACACCCACGACTGGGCGTCATGAACACGGCCTCTTCAATCTGTATCACGCTATGGATGGTGCTAGTCATTTGCATGTGCTAGTTATCAAGGAGTATGAAATGGCAGTGTACAAGAAATATTGGCCAAATCACATCATGCTAGTCCTGCCCAGCATCTTTAACAACTCTGGAGTTGGTATGTTTTAAGAATAATTCAAGTCCATTTCAATTGTATTAATTCAGACATTTTTGCAAACTCACAGCTGGCAAAACAGCCTTTCAGTCAAACCTCTTCTTATCAATTTGTTTCAGATAACAAAATTAAGTTAATAAAACTGCTTCAGCTGTTTATATCACATTGTATATTTTATATTTAAAATCCAACTTGAGAAACATCAAACAACCCTGTTAATAATAATCACTGGCAATAAATATTAACTTTTCTATTAATTTTTGAGAAATTTTCCCTTCTCTTCACTTGTGTTGAAGTACTAAATATTAAATATTTGTTTTTAGTATCCTTGTGAATAAGGGTGGAACAGTGTTTAGCACTGTTGCCTCACAGTACCAGGGGCTTAGATTCGATTCCTGGCTTGAGTCAGTGTCTGCTTAGTCTGCATGTTTTCCCTGTGTCTGCATGGATTTTCTCCAGGTGCTTCGGTTTCCTCCCACGGTTCGAAAGATGTGCTGGTTAAGTGCATTGGTCGTGCTAAATTCTCCCTCGGTGTACCCGAACAGGCACCGGAATGTAGTAACCAGGGGATTTGCATAGTAACTTCATTGCAGTGTTTATGTAAGCCTTGTGACACTAACAAATAAACTTTAAACAATTTTCCAAATTAAGACCTGAAAGATTAAATGAGTATGATGAACAGTCTGGTATGAGATGGACAATTTAACAAAATAACTTTGTCTTTGAAAGTACACTCAGCCAAACTATATCCATGTTAGGATGGATTGAATTATAATTAATGTTTGAAGATCAGCATCTCTTTTAAAAAAAGCTACTTTTAAAATTAATGGAAAAAGTGCTTTAGTAGTCACTCTGTAAGTTAAATGCTGGGAAGTTAAAACGTATTGAAGGAAGGGAAAAACAGTTTTAAAAAGATGTTTTGTAAGATTTGACTTTAATGTTTTGTTGCCCTTGAACAGCATTATTGCCATTGAGCACCAACTATTGCCAGTTGTCAGCTGTGTCCAGGCTTAAATATTATTTTCAATGATTGTTAGGAATATCATCCTCTAGTGGCTGCACTGTGAATGCCGCGTTTTAGTCAGTCATAACCAGAACCTTGTTGCAAGAGGGCTGAATCATGATTATATAAAAGGTCCAACTGTATATGTTGAATGTTCTGTTCCCGTTTTGTAACATTTTGTTGAAAGGAAGATTGATAACAATGTGAGTTGCACGTATAATGTAAGCCTTTGAGAGACTTGTAAATTCCAGTCTAACATTTAGTAACAGATAAACATCATGCACTGGATTTTGTGGAGTTTGCTGGAGTGGACAAGATGATGAGTGGGCACTGAGAGTTGCATGGGAGGCCCCACAACTAAGACTACTGGCAGTGGATGGGAAAACTGTAAATGATTAAGTCAGTGGCAGAAAGGTAGCAAAATTCCCCCACCTTTCATTTGGCCACATTCATGAACATACCACCACCAACTGACTGCCACCTACCTGCACCAGATCCCCCACAATGTTGGGTCCACCAGCGGGTGCCACAACAGTAGGACTAAATGCAGCCCCATGTGTACATTTTATATTTAGAGGTTAAGATATGAATGATGATTAAACAATATGCTGTACTTAAATTTCGCTCATGCATGCTCAATAGAAATTATCTTGAGTCATGCTTGAATTTTTTTCATAACTAAATGTATAATTCACAATCATATGAGAATATTCTGGTTCTCCTGTGCAGCTGAGTCAGAGTTAAGAGCTCAAGGAAGGCAGTACCATGGTGAGGGTAGCAGTGGCCATTACCAAATATGTAAAAAAAATCTTTTGGGTCTCCTGTTACAAACATCTCCAGTGTTCCCTTTAAGGATAGTTGTTTTGATCATTTAATGCTTGTAAATCAAGGTGCACTGTCTGCCCATTGATACATGAGTATGCCTGTCAGAGTCCAACAATCAATGTAAGATCGTGATTTAAATTTCTAATATATTCCCCTCCTTATTATCTTACAGAAACATAAAACACTTCAAAGAAATTTATTTGCAATACAAATTCAACTTCCACTATATGCTTGAAATCTTTTTATTGCAGAATTGCTGACAATAACTAGTGGCTATTTGTAAAGGGACTAACAGCCCAGAGGTAGTGAATTCAATAAATTTAACCAGAATGCAATTCAAACTTGTATAATAGTATTTTTTAAAACTGAATTTAAAAATTCACACATATCAGATTCGTCAATCTGATTAGCAATTTTGTTATTTGTATTTTAGGTGCAGCTCATTTTCTGATCAAAGAGCTGTCCTATCATAATTTGGAACTGGAACGTAATCGCCAAGAAGAGCTTGGATCTAAACCCCAGGATGTGTGGCCGTTTATTGTCATTGCTGATGACTCTTGTGTGATGTGGAACAGTCTTGATACTGAAGTCTTGAAAAATCCTACGAGGTAAGCAAGGTATTCGCACTTGGAAATCAGTCATTCTCGCTGCTGTTGAGAGTGCAACAAAATTACAAACCAACTGGGTATTTCTGGTGCGCTGTAATATAATAAAAGTTCATTCATCTATAGTGCAACTTACATATTTTAGCAAACAAAACTGACTCCAATTATTACTCATTTCAAAAAATACTGAGAATAACCATTTCTCCTGTCAATGTTACTATACTTATACAATTAGGTAAATATATCAAGTTAAAATAAAATAATTTCAACTTTTTTTTGCAGCTCACTGTGTTTTGCCTTAAGAAACTTCCTTTCATGTTTTAATTGCTGGAATGTGAATGCAAATTAAGTGATGTGCGTTTTAATACTTAGTTTATATAAAATTTATATATTTATATACATTTATATAAAATACTAATGTAACCAATAAAAAACATTTCAGCATTTGGTAAAGGATAATTTTTTCCAGTCAAGGGATTAAAATATGGTTTAGTCAATAGATGGAACACAGCAGCCAATTTGTGTATGGCAAGGTCACAGAGACAACAGTCAAATAAACAACAGATAATTTCTCATCTGAAGAAGACATCTCATGAGAATGCAACTTTCCCTCAGTGCTGCACTGAAGGGTGAGGCTAGGTTATGTGCTGTTGTGTCTGTAGTGAGATTTGAATCTTTAACTTGAGATTAAATGTAATAGATTTCTTAATGGGGAAATCTTGGGTCTTGCAAAATTCAAGTCATGTTCAAGATCGAGCAACAAACAACTTAGGGATTTGTGTGAGAGTTAATGACCTGATTATGAAATGCTTAGAGAAAAATATAGTGCCAGCTGTTTAATTCAATACAATAAAGGCGTCTGCCAATTTGAACAAATTATTATAAACAGCTGACTGTATAAATATAGTAAATTATAATTGTAACAAAAATGTAGGGAGTGATCTTACTGGTCGTTCACGCCACATTCCCACTGCAGCAAGATCGGAAAATTTGGTGGCCAATCAAATGTCCGTTCACTGCAGTGTGATGGGAAAATTCTGCTAACATGAACAGTGATGACATCCCAGCCATTTTCTTCCATGAAATCAGTTTTACATAGATGCTGTAACTTTCTTGTCTCCTGTCTTCCTTGACTGGTTACCCTCATTATAAGTAGAGGAACTGATTGAATTTCTGATTTGTTTTTCTTTATTGTCCAGTGTGCTTGCTGAACAAAATATCTTAGAGAGGAATGTTTCTTTGAAACATGTACTTCAGCATATTGAGGCAACTGCTCAAATTCCACACTATGCCCTTTGTGGAGTCCGCAAGTGGTCCAGTAAAATACACAGTCCGTATCTTGTAGAGCCTTTCTCCCGCTGTCATCTACATGATTTTTTGCTGCTAAATGTCGACTTGACACAAAATGTTCAATACAATCAGAACAGGTACGTTGATTAATGTTGTGATATTTATTTTGTGAGACATTATATTTATTCTCTAAATGTTGTACCTTGCGATCAAAGGCAAATTTCTCAACGTATTAATGTTCAAGGGATCAGTTTTGTCACATCATAATTTGGTGCTGTAAGAAAAGTCAGTAACATCATTTCATTACTACGTTGAAAGTTGGAAAAGAAAAGTGACAATTCACTATTTGAAACTTGCACAAGTCCAATGTCAATGATCATTCCCATAAGATCTCCCATAAGATCTGGCATTCCCATGATTTACAGAATATTTTTACATGGCCAATTTCTCAGTGAACAATTATGATGCCATCTCCGTCACCTCTGGGCCCCAGAGAAATAATTTTATCAATTGCCTTTGTGGATTTTCTTCACTTTTTTGGCAGGTTTTATTGAATAGGCACTGCACCCAGTAGCCAATAGTGGATTGTCACCTATCTTTTTCAACTTTCAATGTAGTAATGAAATGATGTTACTGACTTTTCTTATAATACCAAATTATGATGTGACAAAACTGATCCCTCAAACATTAATACATTGAGAAATTTGCCTTTGATCGCAAGGTACAACATCAGTTAAGACATTCTTGGTGGTGCTTACAGAATGTATATGCAGGTTAGGTTGTGCATAAAAGTAATGTTGCAGAAGTGGCAAAAATGACAAATTCTGTGACATTCATTGGTGAACAAAACCAATCTAAGCACTGGTGAAGTTTGTTCCGTTTGTATTTACAGCAGATTTTGGAATGTACTTTTGTTCTATTTAAGTCAAAATATGTACATTTCATCTCATTGGTAATAAGTTTTTTAGCCTGGAAGTCATCCTTCTAGGATATCTTCTGTATCTATAATTGGGAACCATAGGTGAATCCACAGAATCTGAAGCAAGTAGTTCCTGCTGAGTACATTGGAAAACCATAGCCTGTCCACTCTGTCAATATTTATCCATATGCTTCCTGACATCCTGTTAGAGCTGCAGAAAGTGAAACATAGCAGTCTTATCAAAGACAAGTTTTGCAAAGCATGTCATTAATATTGAAGTCAGCAGCAAAACAAAATCAGTAGTTTTAAGTTTATTTATTAGTGTCATAAGTAGGCTAAAGTTAACACTGCAATGAAGTTACTGCAAAAATCCCCTAGTTGCCACATGCTGGCACCTGTTTGGATACACTGAGGGGGAATTTAGCATGGCCAATGCATCTAACCGTCTTTCGGACTGTGGGAGGGAACTGGAGCATCCAGAGGAAACCCATGCAGACATAGGGCAAATGTGCAGACTCTGCTCAAACAGTGATCCAAGCTGGGAATCGAACTTGGGTCCCCAGGGCTGTGAAACAGCAATGCTAACCAATACGCCACCATGTATGTTTGGGGGAGGTGTTTTTGATTTTTCAGCTCTCACCTGATCATACCACCTCATTGAATGATGGTTGGATGAGATCGTAAATTCATGCATTTGTTTCTGTTAAAATAGATGGTACTTTTAATATACTTGTCTGGATTGACTGCCAAAGTATTGTGTGTATTTTGTTTTATATCTTAATTCTTTTAATTCTTTCTGTTCAACTGGGAAAAATGTTCTACATTATTGTCAAATAATAGTTATGTAATTTAGTTATGAAAAATACAGTATTTTGGCTTTGTAATGAATATATAACATTCACAATGAGTATATATTGCTCAGTTTACGAGAAGAGGGGATGTTTAGTTGCTGGCATTTGGTCATCACACAAGGAAGAACACTTCAACTTTCTAGCATCAATGGAAAGATTCCTGCTCCATCACCACATATCCTGGATCTTTCACAAAGTGGGAATGTGCTCACCAACCCTGTGCCACCTGTTAGACTCCATTGTAATTGGCTACTGGGTGCAGTGCCTATTCAATAAAACCTGCCAAAATAGTGAAGAGAATCCACAAAGGCAATTGATAAAATTATTTCTCTGGGGCCCAGAGGTGATAGAGATGGCATCATAATTGTTTACTGAGACATTAGCCATGTAAAGATATTCTGTAAATCATGGGAATGCCAGATCTTATGGGAGATCTTATGGGAATGATCATTGACATTGGACTTGTGCAAGTTTCAAATAGTGAATTGTCACCTATCCCTCATTTTTAAAAGATAATTTTACTGTCTCAGATCTTCATCCTCTTGCACTTATAGCACACTGAAAGAA
Source organism: Sphyrna mokarran (assembly GCA_024679065.1). Taxonomy (NCBI): domain Eukaryota; kingdom Metazoa; phylum Chordata; class Chondrichthyes; order Carcharhiniformes; family Carcharhinidae; genus Sphyrna; species Sphyrna mokarran. Next base: position 92,744,287 of record JAGIQG010000005.1, on the reverse strand, counting down.
GGAGCTTTTCACTAGGGAATCACAAAGGGAAATGTATAACACACATGTGCACACTAACAAAGTTAGTTGGTATGTGAACATTGCATTCTGCCAGATCTCAGTTTGTACTCTGGTATTTTCTTTGTTTACGCACTCAGAAATATGGCAACCTGGAATCAGTTGGCTTAAGGTTCATGGAAGAGTGTTTGTTATAACCATTCTGCAAAATAAAAATTGTGTTCATGCCTTCTTTCAGATTTACCTGTGATGATGTGGATTTCAATCTTCGGGTACACAGTGCTGGTCTTCTAATCTGTCGTTTTAATCACTTCAGTGTTATGAAGAAGCAAATTGCCATTGGGGGGCACAGAACTTTCCTTATCAAATCAAAGGTACTATTAAGAAAACACGATGGAAGTGCTGTTCTGCACAACTTTGTGAATTGTCCAAACTTGAAATTTTTTTTAGTGCCAATGAGATCATGGCAATACATTAATTATTGTGTTCTGTAGTTATGCTGTAATTTTGCCACTGAATAAATTTTGTGCTCCCTTTTATAAGGTTAGTAATGTTGAGGACTTGAACAATTTCTATTTTTGTTCTGAACGTTGACATCTTCCAAATAATATATGAAAGATTAGATAAAGATTAAGGCCCCTGATAAATTTGTCCTTGTGACTTGTGCAGAATGCTTAATTAGTGCCAATTAGTGTGAACTATGGGATCAATGATATGATACTTGGCACCTATGGTGAGGTGATGCATTAGGTCCAATTATTTATTTAATTAGATATTGCAAGCTCCTACGGATCATATTGCAGCATAATATATTGGTCAGTTGCTTTTGAGGGCTTGCAAAGCTGATGTATGCTTAGCAATGCCTCAGGGAACTTTAAACATTAATAAGGCCTTTACTCCCTATAAACCAGGCATTGGATGATCCATTTGTGCAATTGCAACTATCCTCAGCGTTGTTCCTTAATGAGAGTCAGTTTGGTCATTTGTACTCAGTATGAGACCATTGACCCAGCAAGTTTATTTCATGGGTTTCAGAGCTGCGGTTATTTAGAATAACTTAAAATATAAGCACACTTATTTCGTTACCTTTCTAAGCAAGGACATCTTCTCCTTCCTCCTCCTCCCCCTGCTCCCAACCACGCCCCCCCATGGCTAAACCATGTATTAGGAAACTGAATCAGATCCAAAAATGACGTTGCATTAGTGTATGAGGCCAGCTTTCTGCAATACTCATATGTGCAGTGTCAAAAGAGCATCAGCTCCATGCCACACTATGAAACTTAAGTGAATCCCACAGGTTTTGTTAACTTTTGTGAATGTTAGAAAGTGGATGGAGTCTATCCAAACATCTATTAGTTTATAGTCTACAATGTAAGTGGCCTCTCAGTCAGAATTGCGCTGAAGCCCAGGATTCAGATACAAGTAAAAGCAAAACATTGTGATGCTGGAAACCTGAAATAAAAACAGAAAATGCTGGTAAAAGCTAGGCAAATCTGGAAACATCTGCGGACAGGGAAACATTTTGAGTCCATTATGACTCTTCTTCCATTTAATGTGTTATTCCAGATGCAGATAGTGTGCAAGCCCATTCATGTTATTTCACATTTCCATTATTTACTTGACAGTCAGAATTTGGATCAGTACCACATCTTATTTTAATATCTAATTCAAAAAATAGAATTCCTATCATGCTGTTCTTTTTCATATATGTTGTCTAGAAACCTTGTGAAGGGAAAACATTCACATGTGCTGTCCTTTGATGATGACACTGAATGTATTTACATTTGTTTCAGGTCCCTGATGTACCAATGTCCATTTCTCCTTCTCAGTATATTTGTGCTCCAGACAGCAAGCATACATTTTTAGCTGCACCAGCCCAATTACTGCTTGAAAAGTATCTGCAGCACACAAGCAACCAACTTTTTCCATTGTCTGTAAGGAACTACAGTCATCCAGTGCTGTCAGTAGATTGTTATCTCAATTTAGGACCAGAGGTATGGTGATAATATTATAAAATCTAGACACCAATTGCCATTAATAAGTACGATTTGAAAGTTCAAATTGGGGAGGTTTAAGGTTTTTTTTGGTGGGGTCTAGTGGAGCAGTCCAGCAGCCAGGAGAGCAAGAAGTGAGTCTCATGGAGGAGTTTAAGGAAATGGTTAGTAATGCGGGAAAGAAACATTAGGTTACCTTTGCTTTTCAAGGTGATTCTGGAGTAGTGGACAGAGGAGATGTTCCCCAGTCCAGGAAAATCTAGTGGTAGATGCCTGAGTCATCAAGTATTAGATTTGCTCAAGTCCACATCCTTTGGGCTTGAGGGACTGAAAAAGGGGACATACCAGAGTGGATGGGCACTTGAAATTGGAGAGAGCAACAAATGTTGCAGTAAGGGAATGATTGCAAAATTTGATGGGAACAGAAGTATTGTTGAAAATGATGGACAGCAGTTGGACTTATGAAATTGTATTGCCGGGGATTTTGTGAAGACATTATTCCAGTGATGAAAAAACAGAAAGAAATGGGTTTCAGCAAGATTGGTGGGATGGAGCAGATGGGAATTATAAGGAGAGAGATGGCCTTTTTCATAATTGAGACCATGGGAATAAAAAGTGTGGCCAGTGTGAATCTGTGAATCTGAACTTGGGTAGTCCTTTTATTCATTCATGAGATGTGGGTATGACTGACTGAGACAGCATTTATTGCCCATCTCTCAGGCCAGTAAAGAGTCAATCTCATTACTGTGGGTCAGGAGTCACATGTAGACCAGACCCAAGCAACAACAGTAGATTTTCTTCCCTAAAGGATATTAGTGAACAAGATGGGTGCTTATGACAATCCACAATGGTTTTGTGGTCATATTAGACTTTTAATTCCAGATTTTTATTGAATTCAGATTTCACCATCAGTCACAGTGGGATTCAAACCCAGGTCCGCAGAGCATAACCCTGATTATTAACCCAGTGACAATACCTCTGCCACTGCCTTGTCTCAATAGAGGATGGAGTTTAGAGAGCATAAAAAAGGAAAGCAGAGCTGAGATGTACATTGAAATCACCTGATAGAATCTTTGCTTCATGCAAAGGCTGAAAGAGGAAAGGAAGCAGGATATCTTTAGTGGGTAACACAGGGTATTATTAAACAAACTGTATTTTCAAAGAATGGCAGAAGAGTTGAAACAAGTTGTGGTGGACTTGGAGGAGAATGTTTTGGAGAATTGGTGGAAGAGACCGAAGTGTGACTGGTTATAAGAGCTAATGTGCCAGTTTGGACAGGACTGATGGTGGGCGATGTAGTGAGGCAGGCAGGTTTCAGTAAGTCAACATCGGTAAGCTAAGGTTCAGTCAAAGCCAGGATGATGGTGCAGCCATTTACAACAAAGTCATTGCTATCTAGGACCCTGTTTGAAGTAAACAGGTATTCATGAGGAAAATGTGGAGGAGATGCTGCCCCTTGATACATGGACAGGATCTGAACAACTTATAAAGCTTTTAAGAAGTGTATTTATTAAAGTCACGAGCAGGCTTGCATTAACACTGCACTGAAAATCCTAGTTGTCACACTCTAGCACCGGGTACACTGAGGTAGAATTTAGCATAGCCAATGCATTTAACTAGCACATCTTTCAGGCTGTGGGAAGAAACCGGAATACCCGGAGTAAACTCCACACAGACATGGGGAGAACGTCTGTGCAGAGTTTGCACAATGACCCAGGCCAGGAGTTGACAAGCCTGACGCTGTGCAACAGCAGTGCTAACCACTGTGTCACCACTCTGCTGTCAAGCATAGGATGAGTGGAATGGGGAAGGAGATGCTGAATTGGATATTTGCCAAAGGAAGAGCATAAAATCCCTATAAGGAGGCAGTGATGAATGCTACAGTAAAGTACTTCCAGAAGAAAATAGGTGTTTTAACACTATATTGTATCCATAATTACTATAATCGTGCAAAGGAAAACACTTGTTGCAGTACAACCAGTTAACATTTTGTCATTTCAAATTAAATTAACATGCAGTCTAATTAGTGGCCCTGACAAGGATGCTGGAGACTGGCACTAAAAGAGTTATATTTACAAGAAACGTAGCTGAATGTGGAGTGAGGAGGAACAGGAGTATCTCCCCACTGCCCTCATTTTCAAATGGCATCATTTTCTTCTAGGACCAGTCTGAGGAGTCAATGCAGTGGAGTCAGAAAACTTAAAACTGCCATTCCAGTGAGCTGTCTGCTGAATGCACAGCCTCTAAATGAGGCTGAAGATCCAACAGTTAGTGCTCCTCATACTCACCCTTTTGGGGCCAGCTACCATTCCCCATGTCTTGCTAAAATCAGCATTTTGGCTAAGAACAAGCAAAAGATCATTCCCACGATGGAGTACGTAATCTTGTCAGCTTGGATCTTGTTTGACTGTCTTGTAGGACCAATAAATTGAATTCAATTTGAATTAGGTTTTTTGGGGGAAGCAAACAATGGATTTGTGTTTGCCCTGTCCATTCTGCACATTGGTTTTGTAACTTTTGATTTGATTTGATTTCTTATTGTCACATGTATTGAGATACAGTGAAAAGTATTATTTCTTGCGTGCTATACAGACAAAACATAGATACATAGGAGAAAAGGAAAAGAGAGGGTACAGAATGTAGTATTACAGTCATAGCTGTGGTATAGAGAAAGATCAACTTAATGCAAGGTAGGTCCATTCAAAGGTCTGATGGCAGCAGGGAAGAAGCTATTAATGAGTTGGTTGGTATGTGATCTCAAACGTTTGTAGCTTTTTCCTGACAGAAGGTGGAAGAGAGTATGTCTGGGTGTGTGGGGTTCTTGATTATGCTGGTTGCTTTCCCGAGGCAGCAGGATGTAAGAATGAAGTAAAAATATATCTTTTTTTAAATCCAGTTTCACCCTCAGTTTTGTTGTGAGACAAGATGTCTGTGGTGTTCAGAATTTATTCACTCCCACCTTGTTATTTAAATCCATTATTTTGTATTAAAGTATTAAGTGAAAGATTTTAGGATGTTTTGACATTTACTGTCTCTTTTTTTGAAATATTTCAGATTACCGTTTGCTTTGTGAGTTCGCGTCCTCATTCTTTAAATATAAACACATCTGGCCTCACTTTTAGTGGACTCCTTCTGTATCTCTGTGACTCATTTGTCACATCTAGTATTTTGAAACAATTCCACTTTCTGAAAGGTAAGGCTGTGTTTTATTAAACTTGTCCGTTCTGCTCTTTAATTTTTTTTGCTTGTCTTGTAAATGGGTTTTCAGAGATATTGGGGGTAATTTTAACCACAAATTATGAGTGGTTTGAGTTAAGTGGATGGTAACATTTTAAATAGCTCAAAGCCACAGCCAGTTCCATTTTAATGATGGGCTGTGGAATGGAGGAAAAATGACTTGCCCAATCCCAGGAGGCAGGTTGGTCATTTAAATATGATGTTAAAGCTGTGTATTTAATCCATCTTCCAAGTTTAACTCCTAACTGGCTGGAATTCCTGATTTTTAGAAAACCCAACAAGTAGAGAGCGAGATTGCTTTGTGTCCTCACTGTCTGTCAGCCAGAAAGAGCAGGAGTGTTTGTTTTTGGCCAAGGTAACCTACTTCCCTTCCTTCCATTTGACTCCTCTTCTGTGCTTAGACTCTTTCCTTAGATTGATAACAGTTGGCACCTCCTGTCAGTGAGAATCAGAACCTGCATCTCCTTTACCCCAAGGTTTAGACATTACTGGTCACCCAATAATATGCTACCTGCCTAAAGGAATGTAGTCATGATGTAGAGATGTCGGCATTGGACTGGGGTAAACACAGTAAGAAGTCTTACAACATCAGGTCTATATCCAACCGATTTATTTGATAATAAACTCACAAGCTTTCAACTCTATGGCCTTCGTCAGGTGAATGAGGTGTTCTGGTCTCCAATAGCACACATACCAGCACAGACAGTTTACAGATTACTGATTAGATTGCGAATCTTTACACCTAACCTGCTATTCAAGTCTTAAAGTGGCTAACAATGTGAGTGGAAGGAGCAATGAGCACAGGTTAGAGAGATGTGTATTGTCTCTAGACAGCACAATAAGTGAGGTTTTTTGCTAACCCAGGCAAGTCATGGAGGTTACAGATAGTGTGACATGAAGCCAAGATCCGTGTTAAGACCGTCCTCATGTGTGCGGAACTTGGCTATCAGTCTCTGCTCAGCGGCTCTGCACTATCTTGTGTCGTGAAGGCTCCCTTGAAGAACGTTTACCCGAAGGTCGGAGGCCGAATGCCTGTGACCGCTGAAGTGTTTGCCAACAGGAAGGGAACAGTTTTGCCTGGTGATTGTTGAGCGATGTTCATTCATCCGCTGTCGTAGTGTCTGCATGGTCTCCCCAATGTACCATGCTTTGGGACATCCTTTCTTGCAACGTATTAGGTAGACAACGTTGGCCGAGTTGCAAGAGTATGTACCGTGTACCTGGTGGATGGTATTCTCAGGTTTGATGATGTCATCCATGTCGATGATCCGGCATGTCACAGCAACCTCTGCAAGATATTGTTAGCCACTTTGAGACTTAAATAGCAGGTTAGGTGTAAAGATTCGCATTCTAATCGGTAGTCTGTAAACAGTCTGTGCTTGTATGTGTGCTGTTGGAGACCAGAACACCTCATTCGCCTGACGAAGGCCATAGAGTCGAAAACTTGCGAGTTTACTATTAAATAAATCGGTTGGATTTAAACCTAGTGTTGTCAGACTACTTACTAAAGGAATGTAAACATTGCGTGGAGGCAGAATGGGCAAGCTATAGGGACAAGACTGTAGCAATGTTGTTTCAACAACTGATTAATAATATTATATTTGAGTTTTTGGACATGTTTGCCGCAACCACATAAAAGGTATTACCTTAAAGTGGGGCATGAAATAAGATCCTGAATATGTGTAAATAACCCTGTTTTAATTTCTGAGTGACTCAATTTAAAAATAACCCAGCAGTGAAGGTTTATTTTTAAAAAAGATAAATGATCATTTATTATGAAACTATTAGTGCAAGTTACTTCAATAAAAGTGATAGTTATTAATTAAAATGCAGATACAAAATCAAAAAGCAGACAAAGAAAAAGAAAATGAGAGTTCAAATCATTCTGTGTGAGATAATATGTGGGCCCGTTGCTTGAATTGCTTCTTTCTGAGCTGGAAACCTGAGTTTTAGTTAAACTGTGGTGATGGCTTTGTAGAATACCTACAATGCAGAAGGAGGCCATTCGGCCCACTGAGTCTGCACTGATCACAACCCTACACAGGCCCTATTCCCCACCTATTTAATCTGCTAATCCTCCTGACCCTAAGGTCAATTTAACATGGCCATTCAACCTAACTACATATTTTTGGACTTTGGGAGGAAACTGGAGCACCCGGAGGAAACCCACTCAGACACAGGGAAAACGTGCAAACACCAAACAGACAGTGACCCAAAGATGGAATTGAACGCAAGTCATTGGCACTGTCAGGAAGCAACAGTGCTTCTGCAGTTGACTGTTTGCTTTTTTCAGGTGGGTTTAGCAGGACAAGCAGGTTCCGGAAGAAAGTTTCTTATTCTTCACTAGCTCTGCAGTAATGACATCTGAAGGTTGCCTGGACTTTTCCAGCAGAACAGCAGTTGATTAATACCTCTTTGATTCCAAAGATAAATTTAATTAAGAGAATTTTGAAACCTCATTGAAGACATGTCTCAGAGTATTTCCTGGGGTTTCTTGACTGTTTCTGTTGTGTGCTGCTAATATATCTCTGCTATTCAAGATGGCTTCTTACAGCCTCCTGTCTACAGTTAAAAAAATACACAAAAAAGCCTGCTATGTCAAGGAGTCATTATTTTATCGGGTAGAGAAGTTAATAATATTTTATTCTTTTGAAGTCACTTCCTGTCTCCTATTTCCTTAGAAGTAAAAGGAGTATTTCACATCTTTCAGAAAACTCAGTGAATATCCCAGGAGGGAGTTTTGTGTTTTAATGATTCTCCATAGCAGTCTGAGGAAGTAATTGAGTATGACAACGTTTGAATTAATGCAGAAAGATGTCATGTTGTCTGTCCATACTTCTACTTTGAAAAAGGTTTCTAAACTCAATGTATAGGCTTTCAAACGGAAATTTTCCTCTAAAACTGTTGTCCTTAAAATCTGTAATGTCATAATTACATGTTCCTGACAACAGAGATCAGCTGACATGATTAACCTGCAGGTAAAAATGATCTGAATACAAGAAGTTTTGGTAGTCCTATTTAGTGCTGGCTCTTATGCAGAAGGTCTACAGTGATTCCTCTGTTCTTGCCCTAAACATGCGAGATGATTTAAGACTATTGTATTGTGAATAATTCATGGTCCATACGTTTCTTTCATGCTGTTATGCACTAATTTGCCGTCATGTGTTGGAATTTTATCGTCCCTTTCCTCGTGGAATTGGGAAGGGCAAGGGCGAACAATTGAAATGGCTATTGTCCTTGTGCAGGATTTTCCATTCTGACTCGAGCAAAGCTGTAAAATCCCGCCCATGATGTCTGATAATATCAGTGAGGAAATAGAAAAAAAATACAAATGCCATTACCAAATAAATATATGTGGTTATGACACACAATTTCAAACAAATACTCATAACTTTATTAGGTTCCAACTTGCTTTCTGCCCTACTTTAGCTCATGCTGTTGAAGTTAAGTAGAGGATACACCATGAAAACCAGTGAAATCTGATCCTTGTCCAGTGGGTTCGCCTGACGAAGGAGCAAACCCTGAAAGCTTGCGAGTTTATTATCAAATAAATTGGTTAGACTCAAACCTGGTGTTGTCAGACTTCTTACTGAGTTTACCCCAGTCCAACATTAGCATCTCCACATCATGTCTCATAGAAGACAGAGGGTGATGGTGGAAGGTAAATTCTCAGAGTGGAGTCCAGTTATCAGCAATGTACCACAGGGATCAGTGCTGGGTCCTCTGCTATTTGTGATTTTTATCTATGACTTGAGGAGGGGGCTGAAGGGTGAGTTAGTAAAATTGCTGATGACACCAGGATTGGTTAGTGGATGAGTTGGAGGGCTCTTGCAGGCTACAAAGAGACATTGATGGGATGCAGAACTGGGCCAAAAAGTGACAGATGGAGTTTAACTCTGATAAGTGTGAGGTGATTCATTTTGAACAAACTTGAATGCAGATTACAGGATCAATAGCAAGTTCTGAGGAATGTGGAGGAACAGAGAAATCTTGGGATTCATATCCGCAGATCTCTGAAAGTTGCCACTTAAGAGATAGAGCTGTGAAGAAGGCTTATAGCGTTTATTAACAGAGGGCTTGAGTTTATGAGCTGTAGGGTTATGCTGCAGCTATACCGGATGCTGGTGAGACCACATTTGGAATATTGTGTTCAGTTCTGGTCACCTGACTGTAAGAAAGATGTGGAAGCATTAGAGAGGGTGCAGAAGAGATTTATCAGGATGTTGCCTGGTTTGGAACTTAGGTCTTATGAAGAAAGGTTGAGGGAACTGGGACTTTTTTCTTTACAGCGGAGGAGGATGAGAGGCAACTTAATAGAGGTTTATAAAATGATGAAGGGGATAGGTAGAGTGGACGAGCAGAGACTACTCCCCAGACTGGATGTAGATGTTACTGGGAGGCATAACTATAAGGTTCACGGTGGGAGATATAGGATGTCCGAGGTAGATTCTTCACTCAGAGATTTTTTGGGGTGTGGAATGCACTGCCTGCTGTGATAGTGAAGTCGGACATTTTAGGAACTCTCAAACTGTTATTGGGTAGGCACATGGAGCACATCAGAATCATAGGGACTGGGATAGCTTGATCTTGGGATTGGACAAAGCTCAGCACAACATTGAAGGCTCGAGGGCCTGTACTGCGCTGTGTTGTTCTATGTTCTAACTCCAAGGTCCTTCTATTTTCTAACGTTTATTTCTCTGGATTAACATTATGACCACGGCAGGGGCCTTGGAGGCTTTAGGAGACCTGGGTGGCCAGGAACATGGCTGGACAGTGCCTTTATCTACCACTCTGCTGATGCTACCTTGGCAGCACCAACCTGGCAGTAACACCCTCTTGATAGGTAGGGAAAGGGAAGGGGGCTGAAGGGGGCAGCACCTTTACCCCCATATTAGTATTTCTCTGGGCGGGGTGGGATCTGGTTGAGGATGAGGCCTTTGAGTGTGGATGTGTGTGGTGACCTTGCATGGTGAGGTGGAGTGGGGGATTAGCTGGGAGGTGGGAGACGGAGGGGTTGTGCTGTGTGACCTGAACATTTAGTGATGGGGAGTTGATCTCTGTGGTGAAGGGTATGTTCTGGGGGAAACCTGACGCTGTACTGAGATTGGGGCACCCTTGAAAAAGCATGCCCCAATCTCTATGAAACCGTGCTTATAAGAGTGTTTCATGTTGGGGATTTTTTTTGCAATCAAAGAGTTTTGCAATCAATTTAAATCCCATCTGGTTAGCACTGCCCAGCACCAGCAGAATTTTGTCACAACCACAGCCTCTTTCCTTTACTCAGGAGTCTGAAGCCAATTGTTGTACTTTTAGGTGCATGTGCTGTGAATAGCTAGTTTAAAACGGATCAGGGTGACAGAAGATCTGGCTGAGTCCTAATACATGTTATCTAGAGCAACAAAGGGCCTTAGTACTGACAATGTTATTCAGTTGGTAATGAGGTCTAATCATCTAATAACAAAAATTAACCACTTGGACATAATTTCCAATATTTAGATGCAACAAATGTTTAATTTTATTTCAACATTGTAACTTTAAAATATTGAAATGCAGTGTTGTCTTTGAAAAATATGTACTGATATATTGCAAGTGAAACATCATGTTGTGATGTTTTGCATTTCTTCAAATATTTTACGTGTATTTAATTGTCCAGTCATGATGTGGAAATGTTGGCGGACTGTGATGGGCACAGCAAGAAGTCTCACAACACCAGGTTAAAGTCCAACAGGTTCATCAGGCACTCACCTGATGAAGGGACATTCTCTAGTGTCCCATAATAGACATTACCTCAGGCAATGAGATATTTTCCAAGCAACATATTTTAAAAAGATTGCCTATATTGACTTTACAAATTCATTTTTTAGGTGCCACATTGTGTGTAATTTGTCAAGACCGTAGCTCTCTTCGCCAGACTGTTGTAAGATTGGAGCTGGAAGATGAGTGGCAGTTCAGGTTACGAGATGAATTCCAGACAGCTAATTCCCAAGAGGACAAGCCACTTTTTTTCCTGACTGGACGACACGTCTAAGGCATGAAAATCTCCCAATAACACACAGACTGCAAAAATAAGCACTCCACAAGTAACGCAGAATTTTCCTTTGAGCCATGAGCATATTAAAGTTTTAACAGTGTTTTAAAAAAAACAGAACAGAACGGTACAACATTTATCAACTTTCAAGACTGAAATGCATCAAGAACAAGTTCCTGTAAACATTCATCAATTTTATGCTCTGCCTTAACATATTTTAAAAATAGAATTTTACTTGCCTAAATAATAGAATTGTGCGCGTTAATGTTTTGCATAGTTTTAGAGTAAATGATTTTGTAATTGATTCACTTTGAAATGTTCTAGTTTGCATCCCTGCTCTGTTGTTTTGAAAGAAATCAGGAAAGGTGCCCTCCTCATTAGGTACTGTGGTAATTGGTGGAAAATCTGCACTTTAGAACCTTTAACTGTGAGAAGTATAATGAGGGACTCAACACTTAAGTAGCCCCTGCAGGTAATGCGTTGATTCATAATCAGGCATTGTGAAATCATTGAAATGGTGAATAGCAATAGGCTTTAAATCCTTCAAGGACTGAAAGGCCCTTTCTCTTTCTTTTTTTTGGATTAAGGACTGTAGTTATAAATGCGTATCAGTGTATATGCATTGGCATATTTGGTTAACCCATTGCATCCTGGTTTCACGGTCCTGTTAGGATTTTACTTTGATACGTTGAATTTGTTGGCATTTTTTTTTTGCATACTTAGATGATGTGTGCCAGCAATTCAGTATTGGCCATGAAATGAGGCTTTTAATCTCAGAGGGTGGAATATCGAATTGTGCTTATACAGTCTAAGAATTGTTCCTTAAAATGATTAGAGGTGGGGGGTGGCAGAGGATTGCATTGTTGGAATTATTATCTCCAATTGTTCCTGTATGTTTTTCTTATTTCTCTATGATCCCAGTTCAGCCAAAAATAATTGGATGGTCTGGATGCAAAGCCTGATTGATCAACATGTGTTTCCCCGGTACATGGGTTGCACAGTGACACAGTGGTTAGCACTACTGCCTCACAGCTCCAGGGACCCAGGTTTGATTCCAGTCTTCAATGACTGTCTGTGTGGAATTTGCATGTTCTTTCTGTGCCTACATGTGTATCCTCCGAATGCTCTGATTTCCTCCTACAGTCCAAAGATATGCAAGTTAGGTAGATTGACCAGGCTAATTTGCTCCTTGGTGATCTACAATGTGTAGTTTAGATGGATTCGTCATGAGAACTGAATGGAATTACAGGAATAGGACAGAGGAGGGGTCCTGGGTAAGATGTGCTGTCAGAGAGTCAGTGCAGACTCCATGGGCTGAATGGCTTCTTTTGCACTGTGGGGATTCTATAAAAAGCAGACAGGGAGATTTCTAATATACCAATATTGGGAAAAATTGAAAATAAAGCAAATGTTTTTTCATGGTAAAGGGCTAAATCACTGTTTAGGAACATTTTGCACATTTTCTTGCGTGCAATTCAGTCATTGCTTGAAGGGTAACTTGTACACACACTGAAAGAATTTTGTGTTCAAGATTTGAATATCAGTTCTCAGATCAACTTTGGAAGAACTAGTGTCATTCCATAGAGCTTGAACATCAATATATCTTATTTTATGTCCAAGCCAGAAATTATCAGAATATTAAAGTAAGTGCTGAAGAGTATAAATACTAAGTGCTAGTGAGTGGTTAGATGTCTATATTGCTCAAAGATCAATTTAATGCGTAAAATATACGTAGAACAGTAGAGCATAGTACTGGCCCTTCAGCCTTCAATGTTGTGCCGAGCTATTCCGAACCCAAGATCAAGCTATCCCACTCCCTATGTGCTCCATGTGCCTATCCAGTAGCTGCTTGAAAGTTCCTAAAATGTCCGACTCCACTATCACAACAGTGCATTACACATCCCAATCACTCTGAGTGAAGAATCTACCTCGGACATCCCTCCTATATCTCCCACCATGAATCTTATAGCTATGCTTCTTAGTAACAGCTGCATTCACCCGAGAAAATAGTCTCTGAATGTCCACTCTATCTATCCCCCTTATCACCTTATAAACCTCTATTAAGTCGCCTCTCATCCTCTTCCGTTCTAAAGAGAAAAGCGCTAGCTCCTTCAACCTTTCCCCATAAGACTTACCCTCCAAACCAGGCAATATCCTGGTAAATCTCCTCTACACGCTCTCCAATAATTCTACATCCTTTTTATAGTCAGGTGACCAGAACTGCACACAATATTCCAAATGTGGTCTTATCAAGATCCTGTTATAGTTGCAACATAATCTCACGGCTCTTAAACTCAAACCCCCTGTTAATAAACGTTAACGCGCTATAAGCCTTTTTCACTGCTCTATCCACTTGAGTGACAACCTTCAGAGATCTGTGGATATGAACCCCAAGATCTCTCTGTTCCTCCACATTCCTCAGAAACCTGCTGTTGACCCTGTAATCTGCATTCAAGTTTGTCCTACCCAAAATGAGTCACCTCGCACTTATCAGGATTGATCTCCATCTGCTGTTTTTCAGCCTAGCTCTGCATCCTATCAATGTCTCTTTGCAGTCGACAGCCCCTCACCTCATCCACTACTCCACCAATCTTGATGTCATCAGCAAATTTACTAACTCACCCTTCAGCCCCTCCTCCAAGTCATTGATAAAAATCACAAATAGCAGAGGATCTAGCACTGATCCCTATTGTACACCATTGGTAACTGGTCTCCAGTCTGAAAATTTTCCTTCCACCACCACCTCTGTCTTTTATGAGACAGAATTCAGTAAGAATTTAGCAACACAATTTTTAATCCAACCGATTTATTTGATAGTAAATCCGCGAGCTTTCAACACCCTGTGTCTTCCTCAGGCAAATGCAGTATTCTGGTGTGCTATTGCAGACCAGAACACTGCATTTGCCTGAGGAAGACACAGAGTGTTGAAAGCTCGCAGATTTACTATCAAATAAATCGGTTGGATTAAAAATTGGTGTTGCTAAATTCTTACTGAGTTCTTACCACCCCAATCCAACGCCGGCATCTTTACATCATTTTATGAAACAGCCAGTTACTTATCCAATTGGCCTAATTTCCTGCTATCTTACACCTCCTTACTGTCTTCATGAGCCTACCACTGGGAACTTTATCAAACACCTTAGTAGAGCATCAACTGCTCTACTTTCATTTATGCACTTAGTTACCTCCTCAAAGAATTCAATCAATTTTGTGAGGCAAGACTTACACTTCACAAATCCATGATGACTATTCCAGATTAAGCTGCATCTTTCCAAATGGATAAATCCTATCCCTCAGGACCTTTTCCATTAATTTACTGACCACTGAAGTAAGACTAACCAGCATATTAATTCCAGGGTCATTCCTATTTCCTGTTTTGAACAGAGGAACAACATCCGCCACTCTCCAGTCCTCTGGTACCATTCCTGTGGACAATGAGGACCCAAAGGACAAAGTCAAAGGGTCTGCAATCTCATCTTTTGCCTCTCAAAGAATCCTAGGATATATCCCATCTGGCCTTGGGGACTTACTGACTCTCAGGTTTTTCAAAATTGCTAATACATCTTCCCTGAGAACATCTACCTCCTCCAGCTTATCAGCCTGTATCACACTCTCATCCTCAAAAACATGGTCCTCTTCTTAGTGAACACTAAAGTATTCATTCATCACCTCAATATCTCTTCTGACTGCATGCATAAGTTCCCACTATTATGCTTGACTGCCCTTAACCTCATCCTGGTCATTCTTTTATTTCTCACATAAGAGTAAAAAGCCTTGGGGTTTTCCTTGATACAACCCACCAAGGACTTCTCATGTCCCCTCCAAGTCCCCGTAAGCCTTTGTTTAAGCTCATTCTTTGCTACCTTGTAACTCTCAAGTGAGCCAACTGAACCTTTTTTTCTCATCCTTACATACACTCCCTTTTACCTCTTAACAAGTCATTGAACATCCTTTGTGAACCATGGTTCCCTCACTTGGCTATTTCCTCCCTGCTTGACTGGGATATGCCTATTAAAGACGCACAATATTTGTTCCTTGAACAAACTTCATTTTTCATTTGTGCCTTTCCCTGACAGTTTCTGTTCCCATCTTATGCTCCCTAATTCTTGCCTAATCGACTGCCCCAATTATAAACCTTGCCCTGCCATATAAAGACTCCAATCAATATTTGAAAAGTTAAAGTCACCCATGACAAATACCCTGTGACCTCCACACCTGTCCATAATCTGCTTTGCAATTTCTTCCTCCACATCTATATTACTATTTGGGGGTCTATAGAAAACTCCTAACAATGTGATCACTCCTTTCCTATTTCTAAACTTCAGCACATATTAGCTCAGTAAGCAGATCCGCCTTGAACTGTCTTTCAGCAGCCGTTAAACTATCCTTGATTAACAATGCCATTCCTGCACCTCTTTTACCACCTTCCATACTCTTACTGAAACATTATACTCCAGAACATAGAACAACCATTCCTGTCTCTGTTCTAACCATGTCCCCATAATATCCACAACATTGTAGTCCCAAGTACTAATCCAAATTCCAAGTTCATCTACCTTATTCCTGATGCTTCTTGTATTGAAGTAGACACACTTCAACATACCTTCCTGTCTGTTGGTACCCTCCTGTGACTTTGATACCCTCCTCAGTACCTCACTATATTTAACACTGGCTTCTGGATGACAGCTCATTTTCCCATCCCCCTAACAGATTAGTTTAACCTCCCCACCGAAGAACTGTAGTAAATTTTACTCCCAGGATATTGGTGCCCCCTGGTTCAGGTGCACACTGCCCTATTTGTACAGATCCCACCTTCCCCAGAATATGCTCCAATTATCCATCTAATTGAAACCCTCCCTCCTACACCATCTCTGCAGCCACATGTTTATCTGCACTCTCTCCCTGTTCCTCAACTCGCTAGCACAAATAGGAAAAGTATAAGTCATGATTTTAATCCTGTCCACCTGACTGGAACAGAACAAGCAAGTGGTTAAAATAGCTGTAGAGTATGTACCTACACATAGCAGAATGCAGCCATTTTAATGTCACATCTTTCCAAAGTGCCTAAAATGCCCACCATAAATGGTGTGTTGACTGTGCCAGCAAGCAAAGCTGGGAATGGAATCAGCCAAAAACACTAAGTTTTTTTTCTTCGTTTTCTTCTGGGGATAGATGGGGCAGGAATGCTCTTCTGAGTTTCACATGGAAATCTTTAAGCGGGGCTTTCCTCTTTCTCCTCAGCTTTGAAGGCATTTTGTGGTTTCTCAATTTTGAGGTCTTAGTGAAATGGCAATTGTCCTTGAATGTCCAGTGTATTTCTCCTATGTCTGCAATTCTTTGCATTCCAGGCCATTGACTGCATTTTACCCACTTACATCATGACTTCTAAAGAAATGTGAAGTGTTATATGTATGGAATCTCTGTGAGCAGCATGAACATAACAGTGCTCAATGGAATTTCTATGCAATGCTTTTTCAGCTTTGGTTTGACATCACTCCACTGGCTTAGAACTATTTGCATGCCATACATTTGAGTTAAAAATATAAATGTTCACTAATGCTGGCATTAGATTACTGGCTGATAACAAAGGAGGCACAAATGCAAACATTTGCTTCCTATATGAACCCTTGGCTTTTATTAACTTCCTTAAAGGGACTGCATCTCAGTTGATGTTTGATCTAGATTTTATTTCCAATTTCCTAGATTAATTTCCTTAGTTCCTTTTCTGAAATACTACTTATTGGCTGGGATTGGTTTCAAGGATGCCACAGTACAGTAATCGTTTTCCGTATGCTATTCAGAGATTTTGGCAGGCTGTTTAACTTTTGAGGTATTTGCAGGCAAGCCCAGTGCTGTCCTTGCATGATAGTCGGAGATTAGTGATTTTAGTGGATAATGGATAGTTGTTAGGATTTTGCACATTTCTTGATCAGACCGTAAGGCCAAACATAGTATCTACAGATGAGTTCAACTAACAGTACAAGTTGGAAACCAAGACTGGTATTATTCTGGTTTCTGTGGCTTACTGCCCTTGGTTAGCAAATAGCTGCTCTTCTTTCCATCTATAAAACTTTTTTAATGAACTGAATAGATAAGTATCACTTGGATCTATATCTGAGTGTGAATAGCCCACAAACACAAATTTTATTTGCCTTTATTTGACAGCTGAGCACATAACAATATTCGGATAGAATTCTATGATTCCCAAGTGGTCATTGCAATGCACAATTCCAGAGCTGACTGGACATGATTTATTTCGCTTACATTAGATCTGACAGTGTCAGCAGGAGAAACATTAATGTTTTGCCTTGGACATGCAAAACCAATTTGATTTACTTCTCCCAAAGTACAATAAAAATAGGTCTTTTTTTTAAACAGTGAGCATTTGAAGTTTGAAAAGTTAACTAACGTACCCATGAAGAAGATACAGTTTGAAGCTTTTGCTTACTTCATCAAGCTCAATATCTAGCGAATTGAAGTCCAATGCCAGAATTTTACCACCTCACCTACCCGAGGCTCATAATATTCTGCCTGAGGCCATCGGAGAATGCCATTCTGTGAGCCTTGCGTGCTGGTAAAATTCTAGCTCATAATTCACAGAAAATATGGCATTCTTATTTAGAATTTTTACTATACGGATCCACGAGACATTTTAAATAGTACAATTTGTGAAATCATCGACTATTGCATGTTATTTTCCTGCTTTATTATTAAGTGTGCACACCTTTCCAAGTACTGTGTTCAGGTTAAAATTCCACCATGAAAGCTGTGCATTGATGGTGCTGAAGTTTGTTTTTTGTTGATTGACATAAAAATCTAAATGAAACAGAAGTTCCTTTAGGTATATGTAGGATTTCTCAAGCCATTCACGATCATGTGACTAACGAAAGCAAGCAATGAAAGCATAAAATCAGAAAATTTTGAAAATACTCAGCATGTCTGGCAGCACTTATGGAGAGAGAAAAACAGATACAGCACTTCGAGCTGCTGATTTTCTGTCAAAGCTGATGAAAGTTCACAGAGGCATCATATATATTTTTCTCATTCTGCAGATGTTAAAAGTTTTAATTTATTAGTGTCGCAAGTAGGCTTACATCAACACTGCAATGAAGTTACTATGAAAATCCCCTAGTCACCACATTTTGGCGCCAGTTTGGATACACTGAGGGAGAATTTACTATGACTAGCAGCTAACTAACGCATCTTTCAGACTATAGGAGGAAACCGCGGCACCCGGAGGAAACCCATGCAGACATGGGGAGAGCGTGCAAACTCCACACAGGCAGTGACCCAAGCTGGGAATCAAATCCAGGTCCCTGGTGCTGTGAGGCAGCAGTGCTAACCACTGTGCCACCGTGCAATGTTCCCAAACTGGTTGAGTATTTCGAGAAATGTTTATTTTTATTTTTCAGCATTTGTAGTTTTTTGCTTCTGTAGCGTGATAAGAGCATGCTTTTTGGAGGCTAATGCCTCAATACACTTATGACATTAAATAAAAAGCACTTCAATGTACAGTAAGGAGAAGACTCACATCTTCCATTCTTCTCCTTTATCACTACTTTTCCTTCTCCCCATACTTGTCCACTGCTCCATTTTCACAATCAAATAACATATAGGATAAGATTTGAAAGTAGAAACACTCACATTCACAAATATAGATGAACACCACTCTCAAAAACAAGTGCAAATGTGTTGCTCTCTGCTGAATGCATCACAACAAATACCGCTGAAATGCAGTGAATACTTCTATGTCTATGACAAGAGAAAACCCATTCAAACTAAAACATTTAGCTGCAATACCAGTTGGTGTTGCTGTGATTAGTATTTAGTAAGTTGAAATCCTGTCATGCAGCGTGAGTTGCAAAGCTTCTGAATGTTGCTGTGTCCTGGAGTTCTGGAGTGGGCATGCAGTTCCAGTATAAAGTCTCTAGGTAGCAGCATAGGAATGTTGTAAAGCAGACCTTATGAATGTGGAAATGAAAGTTCCTTTTCTTTTGCTTCTTGTTGAGGAGTAATACAATACTTAAGTAGAAATTAAATAGACTAACTTCCAATTGTAATCCTCAGCCGATTTAGTAAGCAAGTCCCACCCACCTGTAACTACAACTCCTCCATTTCCATTCCGAATGGTCGGATTGTGATATCCAGTTCCAGCCTTTAATCCCAGATTCCAATCTGACTCCATTACTGGCACACATTTGGTTTGTTATGTTGTCTCCCAGATTGTTTAGCTCTATGCTGTCCTGCTTATGCCAACTTGGTCTTCTTGTGCCACCTTTGTCTCCAACAAAGATAAAAACCCAAAGTGGAATCTGGCAAGAATGCCCACAAGTTAGTATCACCCAATGGTGTGAAAGAAAAGCTGATTCCTAATCCTTTGAATGATAAATCTCCCCTGTGTGCCAGAAATTCTGTACTGTGCCACAGAGAGTGAGTCCAGTAGGATATGACCTTTCCCTCTTCTTGTCTCTCTCTCCCGATAGCAGCAGATTCTTCTCTTACATGGTGGTTCTTCTAGTATATTGTGATTCTAAAACCCATTCTTTACTGTGCCAACATATCCCAGCTTCCTCCCCATCAATTTGTCTGTGCCAATTCCTTTCCTTCTTCTTGCCAGTCCCTTTTCTCTACTTCCCTCACTCCTCCTCACCTTCTCCTCTCACGTCTTCCATTCTTCTCCTTTATCACTACTTTTCCTTCTCCTCATACTTGTCCACTGCTCCATTTCCCCCTCTATTCTCCTCCTCTTTTCCTTCTCTGGCCTACATTCTCTCATAGCCTTTACTTTCCCAACAGTTCTCCATCGTTCCTCTCATCCTTCCGACCCCTGTTTCCCCTCCCCCCACATTCTCCTTCTTTCCCCTGTTACTCTCCTTCCTCTCCTTCTTCCTTGCTCTTCCTTCTCTTTTCCTTCTCGTTCCCTGCTTTGATCAAATTACCTTGTTGTCCAATCGTTTCTTAATTCTTGACTTTCCATATTCAATACAGGGAGACAAGACTGTTTAAGTAAGAGCTTTTCTCCAATATTCTTGTCATATAATATGACTGTTTTATTTCTAATTCCATTACTTTATTGAGGAAATTTAAAAATCACAGACTAATTTCAAAGCCTTATGATATATGTGCACAGGCTACTATTTTTAAAGTAATATAATTCTTTCATTTTGCTTCTGTTGAGCTGTGCAATATACAAACCTCTTTATACCATGCAAGGCAGCATACAAACAGCAAACTTCTAAGAGAAAATTAAATGAATTTCAGCCTTATCCTGGTTAGTGTATAACAGAGCAGCAGATTTGGTTCTGAAATAATCTTACTATAATATGGTTATATTATTACTTTGTATCATCACAATCAATGGTTTTCTGCATCATTGATACCATGTGATCTTGCTGACTTTGATCCAGACGGCTTTTTTTCCCCATCTGATTATGCATTCTTTGAACAACGAGACTGTCAGCAAATTCCACAGGTATACTCACATTCATAAACTATAAGTATGTCCCTCAACACTCAGACTGAGAGAACAAATCTTGAGAGAGATTACTAGCCTGGTCAATATCCTTGCTCTCATCTCCTACCACACTTCTTCCCATTCCCTTTCTCTTCTCTCTTATCTAGTTCCATTTCCCTCCTGTCTCTCCCTCCTCATAATTTCATCTCTCCACCTCGCTTCTCTCCTGTCCCCTGCCACTTTACTCTTTCTCATGCTGAGGAACGGAGGTCTTGATGATAACTTTGATAATGTGACACTTTTTGAACATCTTTGAACATGTTTGTATTGTTATTAGTGATACTTTGAGATTATAGTACCATCTTGAATATTGAAGAAAAGAGACTCATCAAAGTTTTTTGTTTTGTACTCATCAGGACACTTTGCAAGAATTCCAGTGTAAGGGGCAAACTCCAATTTGTACTGTATGCAAACAGAATGCAAACCTGAAGTAGAGTCTCGCATGTATGCCTACAAATTAGTATCACTTTATGGTATGAAAGAAAAGTTGATTCCAAATCCTTTGAATGAAAAAAATCTCTTCTGTGTGCCAGAAATTCTGTACTGGGCCACTGAGAATGAGTCCTGTAGAATCTTTGCCTCTTTCTCCCTAGTGACAGCAAATTATTTTTTAGATCATCATTCTAGTATTTTGCCGTGTGGCAAGTTATCTCTGATTGGTAGAAGCATTGCCATGGAAAATGCACCAGTTGATGGTAATTCATAGGTGGCTGTCAACCATTGTTTGAAATTTAAACGAAGGGGTTTGACTCTGATTGTTCAAGTCATTGTCTCGGGAAATGAATTGGAAAATGACTGTCATTTTTTTTTTGAAGCAGGTGCAATGTGTGTATGTGTCCTTCCTGTCTGCAAAGAACAGGGTCTGTGCATTAACGTGTATAATTTCCAGTAATTGTAAATGCATCACACTGCAAGCCCGACTGACAATCTTAATCAAAGATCAGCATTCTTTTCTTGTACTGTTGTTTTCCCTTTATACTGGTATTCTTGCAGAAGATCCTGATGAATGCAGGATGAAAAACTTCAATATGTCTCTTTAGCAATATCCAGGTTTTGTACTGTCAAATTATTATTAATGAACATTTGCATATATTTAAGGGTATAATTCTAATATTGCTTATGTTGTCACAAAAATTAACTTTGTGCATTTCAGGTGATTAGCAAGAAGTGCATGCCATGTGATCAAAGTACCCATTAAATGGCCCAAGTCACCTTGACCACCACAAGTTTTGACTGCTGAACTGCAAGAAGAGGGAATTTCTGAGCATCTCTGAGCCTAATTTTAATCTTTAAGTTAGTGGCAGTGAATTAAAAGGTTTTGAAAACAATTCACTCCATCTGATCCCAGAAAAGTAATAAAAACATTCCAAGCCGCCTGCAGCAATCCCTGTTAAGTTCAAGGTTAATCCCTTTAATGGCTAGCGTTTTCAAAATCTCGTACCAGTTGGTGAAGCTTCTGTGATGCACACTAGAAATATTAATATGTAATTGCATTTAGATCCAATGTATGTCATAAGATCCTGATTAGCAGTGTTGACTGACACTCTATCCTAAAATGGGTCAGTACCTAGGTGGAAAGTTGGGAAAAGGACAGTGGATGAAAATATGGCAACATGAACGTACAGTGATTTGCAAGAGGTCCTGTCTCGTCCCAGCCAGGTTCAGTGGCTTTAGAGTACCCCCAAGATGCTCATTAAATCAAATCCCCAGACAAGAAGCTTGAGGACTAACAGACTTAAATCTTCAGATTTTCTCTTTGCCCATCCCCACAGGCTCTGCATCTTTTTGAAGCACAAAGAAGAGGTCTGATCCTATTTCACCATTGTTTTTGATGCACAGAGTATGAACAGTTCTCTATTTTAATTAAGCTTATTTAGTTTTACGTTGCTTGAATGATATCGTAAACTTTGTATTGAGCAATCAGTTTCTACCCATTTTATCTGAATCAAGATTCTTTTGAAACACTTTGAATATCTTTTCACGCATTTTATTTTTTCAACTGAGTTATGAAGACACGTTGCAAAACTACACTCTCACCTCCAAGGACCAGATTTAGTGATGTTTTACTTGGCAGGTTCTTTTTTTATGGTGTGATATTCTGTCTGCACAGTTTCACAATGTCTACTTTTGTACTGCAGGCAGAATAAAAGACTGTTAGTGTTTTCCAATATGGTGTAAAATTATTTTTTCCAGCGTTTCATTCTTTTACTAAACATTAGAGTAGAAACTTTTCGTTCTCCGTTATTTATGTGATTATTTCCTTTGTTAGGATTTTCAGACATTAAAATGGAACTTATGCTCCTTGGTATTACTGCAAATGACACGGGAATTGATGTATTTGAGAAGCTTGTTTTGCGTTTATTCTTTAATTGGAAATTGTATGTGCTTGTAGGGAAGTAATTGAAATTATCTACGTATACAAAGCAGAAAGCTGGTGATAAGTAACTGTCATCATATACTTCTGAAATATGTGGTCAGAGTAATCTTATGATATTTCAGATTGGTTAATACATACAAACTGTTAAACTAAATTTAGATGATTTTAAGCAAAATGTAATTACACATTGGTAAGTTATGCAGCAAATTACTGAGAGGCTGTTTGATTTTCTTTTCATAGAATCTTGCAGCAAAGGAGGCCATTCACCCCATCTTTGAGAGATAATTAGCCCTTGCTGTTTTCCATGAACCTTGCAAAAATTTCCTTTTCCAACTATATCTCAGTAGTGAGGTCAAAACTCCCCATTTTCAAATCGAAGGAGAACAATCCAGCTTCTCTGTCATCTTCCCACATAATCATAGAATCTCTACAGCGCAGAAGGAGGCCATTCAGCCTGTCAAGTTTGCTGCAAAAATAATCCCACCCTATCCGCAGATCTCACATATTCACCCTGCTCGTCGCCCTGACACTTAGGGACAATTTAGCCAATCAACCTAACCCACACATTTTTGGAATGTGGGAGGAAACCGCAGCACCCGGAGGAAATGCACATACACACAGGGAGAACGTGCAAATTCCACACAGACAACCTAGGCTGGAGTTGAACCTGGGTCCCTGGTGCTGTGTGGCACTGTGCTAACCCTGAGGGAAGGTCCCACCTCTGTTAACTGATAAATGGCCTTGATGTCATTTCTAAAATATAGCACCCAAAATGGACACAAAATGGAAAAGGAAATCGAGCTGATTTACTGTTAGCCTTTTCTAGTTGTGTTACAGGCAAAAAATAAATTCAACTTCAAAACATTTGGAGTTCTAATATGAACAAAGTACAGAAAGGTAATTGTTGACTTCCAAAGCTTCAATTATATTATCATTGCAACATTAAAGTAGCCATAACCATGAAATAGCCAACAACTGAAATTGCCAAATAGAGGGAACATAGGTACTGAAATAAAATCTTAAGACAAAAATGTTTTCTTGTTTTTAGTTTTTGTAAGTCAGCGGTTAAAGTAGTATTCAGCTCCAGGTTGCAAAAAGGCAATTCTTTGTTAGGATGTTGCAACTTTGAGATGTGTGGCAGTAAATTAACTTGTTCACCAGTTAGCTGGAAATCACATTAAAGCTAATCAGCCTAGAGACAAGAGAAGGGAAAAATAAATTGTCAGTTTACAGCGAATTGAAATAATCTTGTTCGTGCGCATAATAAAACAAGAAGTATGTTTACCTCTATGTCAGAGCTTTTCCAGGCTGTGTTTCATAATCCAGATCAGCTGAACCAAATCTTGTGTGGATCTTCTACTAAGTTGTTTTTAATTAATAAAAATTCAAGCCATTATAGCAATGAGAAAATGTCATATCTTTGGAAAATTTTTCTTTGTTTTCACATTATGGACAAAAGCTTGAAATTTCTTTTATTGCGTTTACATTTTCCAGCTCTTTGGGTATGTGCAAAAGTCCATACGTTGTAATTTTGGGATCTTAAGTGTGCAAATGAACTGTATTGTTTATAATTAATTTTTTTTTTAAATTTTGTTGTGAATGAATAAAATTATTTGAGTTTCTGTGGTTTCATTGGGATTGGTACATGACTGTACTTTGCCTGAAATTTACCTTCACTGCATCGTTTCTCAGTATACTTGTACAAAAATGTGGTAAAAGAAACTGCAACATATTTGTCAATTCTTGAATATTAAAAGCAAAACTGTTTGAGAAACCTATTGGAGTGATTTTTTTTAAAATTATCGTCCACATTGGAAAATGAAACAGCTTAGAGGTTTAGAGCATGAAAACAGGCCCTTCGGCCCAATGTATCCATGTGCCCTTTTTTTAAAACTCCGCATTTGGCTCATATTTCTCTATACCCACGTTACTCATGTAACTGTCTAAATACTTTTTAAAAGACAAAATTGTACCTGCCTCTACTACTATCTCTGGCAGCTTGTTTCAGACACTCCCCACACTCTATGTGAAAAAATTGCCCTTTTGGACCCTTTTGTATCTCTCCCTTCTCACTTTAAACCTATGCCCTCTAATTTTAGACTCCCCTACCTTTGGAAAAATTGACAATGTAGCTGACCTATGCTCCACATTATTTTACAGACCTCTATAAGTTCACCCCTCAGCCTGCTACACTCCAGAAAAAAAGTCCCAGTTTATCCAGTCTCTAATAATTCAAACCATCAAGTTTCGATAGCATCCTAGTAAATCTCTTCTGCACTCCTTCGAGTTTAATAATATCCTTTCTATAATAGGATGACCAGAACTGTACACAGTTTTCCAAGTGTGGCCTTTAACAAAATGTCCCAACTGCTGACATGTCATCTGAGAAAGATTCTGGTTTGTGATTTGATTTATTATTTTCACATATATTAGCACACAGTGAAAAATATTATTTCTAGCACACTGTACAGACTAAGCATATTGTTCATAGAGAAGGAGAGGAGAGAGTGCAGAATGTTGTGTTAGAGTCATAGCTAGGGTGTAGAAACGATCAACTTAATGCGAGGTGCGCCCATTCAAAAGTCTGATGGCAGCAGGGAAGAAGCTGTTATTGAGTTGGTTGGTACATGACCTCAAACTTTTGTACTTTTCTCCCAATGGAAGAAGGTGGAAGAGAGAATGTCCGGGCTGTGTGGGGTCCTTAATTATGCTGGCTTGTTTTCTGAGGGAGCAGGAAGAATAGACAGAGTCAATGGATAGGAGGCTGTTTTGCGTGATGGATTGGGCTACATTCACAACCTTTTGTTGTTTCTTGAGGTCTTGGGCAGAGCAGGAACCATACTAAGGTGTGATGCAACCAGAAAGAATGCTTTCTTTGGTACATCTGTAAAAGTTGGTGAGAGTTGTAGTTAACATGCCAAATTTCCTTAGTCTCCTGAGAAAGTAGAGGCATTGGTGGACTTTCTTCACTATAGTGTTGGCATGGAGAGTCCAGAACAGATTGTTGGTGATCTGAAGACCTAAAAGCTTGAAGCGCTTGATCATTTCCACTTTGTCCCCATTGATGCAGACAATGTTGTTCTTGCTGACTTAATGTTTACTTAAATGGGGGAAAATACCAAGGTTTCTGTACTGTGTGAAAGTTTGTGTAATTATTTTGCTGTTAGGTTAGACACCCTAATTGTAACTCCACACAAATCAAATGAGGAAAATTAGCAAAAGATACCCAACATTTTTGAAACTTGCACTGGCAGCACCCAAAATAAAACTAGTAAGTTGAAATGTTGATCAGTGATGCTTGTGACACATTAAGTATTTACAATGAAAGTATATCATTCGGTTATGAGGATAGATTGAAGAGGTTGTGACTGTTCTTGGAGAGCAGAGATTTTCTAGAAATGTTCAAAATCATGATGAGGGGGCTGGATTGGGTAAATAGAAAGAAACTTTCCTCTAGTAAAAGGATCGAGAACGAGGGAGCACAGATTTAAAGTCCTTTGCAAAATAAGCAAATGCAATGTGAGAGAAAATATTTTCACATAATAAGGAGTGGATTGGGTCTGGAATGCATGGCTTGGAAGTCTGGTGAAAGATTCAATCGAAGCATTCAGGAGAGCATTAGATAAATACTTGAGTAGAAACAACATGTAGGGAAATAGCACTAAGTCATGAAACTCGTTTGGCAAGTTGGTGGAGACATGATGGGCCAAATGGCCTCTACACCATAATTTTTTGTCATACATCACAGAATTATTTTGAACTTTTGAACCTCAAGTATTCAGTATTTTCGTGTCAGTAAAACACATTGCAATTTTATTCGTTTTGTGTAAGAAAAGAACATTTGCTCAACTTAATACAAACTACCTTCTCTTTGTCATTTGGGAATGAATTTTTACTTTGTATTTTCTAATACTGTAGAAGCAAATGATTATTACTGAGATATATAGAAAAAAGTATTAGTAGCATGTAGGAAATTCAAAGATAGCCTTATTGACCCATCAAGGCTACAAGAAGCAGTTTTAAAATATAAGCATTTATCTTTCCAATAAAAATCTCAATCCTAACAACTGGTATTATATCACAAGAAGTTTCAGGGACAGATCAGTGCTTTCTGCTGGAAGGACAACTGAAGTAAGCTTACACACTAAGGAGGGTTTTTACCGCTCACAGTGAAGGTATTCTCTGAATTTTATTTTTACTTTCTATCTCCTTCAAGATCAGGAAAGAGATCATTTGCACTTGCAGTGATGCGCAACGCCCAATCACTGGTGCATTTTCAGAAACAAGTGGGTCATTCGTGGGAGACAAGAGGTTTCATCAAGAGGTTTGACAGGTTTCAAACCTGACATTGTCAAATCTGCTGATGTGGGAGGTACTGTTATTGATAGAAAGCCTTTCATCTAACTTCTTCCATTCTGTGGATTCAGACCCCCACCTTCTTAATACTAAGATCTCACAAGCTTCATCTGTTCCAGAAAGCTTCTGTCCAAGGTCTTGAACTTCACAGTTGCATGGGCCAATTATACTTTCTCTTCAAAATTCACAAACCCTGTTCTGCTCCATTCTTAAGTACAGCATGTATCCAAGATATTTCTAACGCTATTTACCACTTTAACAAATTCCAGTTCCCAATCTTCAACCATTTCCTGTTTGCTATACCATCATCAGGATAACCTGCAGATTGTGTCACCTTCCTTGAACAGCAGTCCAACCATCTCCCTTCCACTATACTTACACACTCAGCTGAACATGTTTTAAATAAACAGCAATTCTTTTAACATTCACTTTCTCCAAATAAATGGTGTTTTTCTGGAAATCCACATGAGTTTTAACTATTATTTTTATGTAGGATATACTGGATCACCATTTTTCCAGTCATACTCTGAAATTTAGCTCTTTTTCCATTACATTGATAACTTGCTAACTGGCTACTTCTCCATGATCTCAGAATATTTACAACAGAAAAACATGCTACTTGGCTCACCTCACAGTATCTGTGAGGTGATTAGAATCCAAGCCTACTCTAGAACTAGGTCCACCAAGTTGCATGTATCTGTTGGTCAAGGGTAGAGGTGAATGATGTGCTGATTTTCAACTGAGGGAGTGTCTACGTCTTCCTCAGATGAGTTCAGAGGACCAGGATGAGTGTTCTGGTGGAGATTGTCCCTCCCCCTTATTTTTGCTGGTACCTGGAATAGAGAGAAAAGGGAATTTCTAATTGACGGAGCAGGTGCATATGTTAAAGATCACTCAGTCATTGGTCATATCTTGTTGCTGTAAACTGGATGCACCCTCACTGGTTTGTTGGGGGGAGGCCAATCTTGCCTTCCACATAAGAATGATCCTTGCATTCAGCAGCCAGCTTTATGGCCTGTTCTGAGAGGGCTCACAATTTCAGCGTTCCCCTGTCAGTCTTGGCTTCTTACCCTTATTCATGTGAGATCTTGACCAGCATTAAAAACAAAAGCAAATTACCGTGAATGCTGGAATATGAAACAAAAACAGAAAATGCTGGAAAATCTCAACAGATGTGACAGCATGGCTGGAATATTACTGCCTTGCCCAGTCCAGAATCAGGGTGGGCAATGCTCGCAGAATGGTATTCTCCACTGGCCTTGGGTGGGTGAGGTGGTAAATTTCCAGCACATATTTGGAGAGAGAACAGAACCAATGTTTCAAAGTCTGGATGACTCTTTGAAAGAGCAAGAGAATTGGATTAGCTATGGATGAATCAGCAGTTCAGAAGCATATATGCCTGATGTCTCTGTTGAGCCTCCCTTGGAAATGTATTGGACAGGATGTAGGATGGGTAGAACACAGGGTGGTAAGGACTCCCCGTTCCCCTAACTACATCATTTTCCCGTTCTCCATTCCAAGCCATTTTAAGTCTCTGGTATCATTAGCATTTGACAGCACCTTCTATTCAAAATTGTTAGGCAGAAGCAGGAACCTGGGCAGGGGTTAAGGTTGCCAGAGTTCCAAAGGAGTGGAATAGGTTAGTGTTGGATGTGGGTGGATGTGCAGAATGCTGATGCTGAATGTGAGAGATGCCAGGTTTCTAAACAGGACAGTTATATTCCAGTGTAACAATATGTTTTCTGGTTGGCATTGATTGGTATAGGTTCATGTCTAATACCTATTAGTATTTTAACTGGAATTATTATTGCACTGAATATAACTGAAGTTCAATCCAAATACTGATTATAATTGCGCACAGAGAATGAATGGCCGAGCAATGAGGAAACACTTTGTTTGTTGCAGATTGCTGAACTGAGGTGTATGATATGCCCTGTGTAGGGTTTACATATTCTTCCTGTGTCTGTGTGGGTTTCCTTCAGGGCCCTGGTTTCTCTCCACAGTGCGAATATGTGCAGGTTAATAGTTAATAGTTAATTCATCTGTCTTGCTCTGACAAAGTATCATCCAGACTTTGAAACATTGGTTCTGTTCTCTCTCCAGATATGTGCTGGAATTTTACCACCTCGCCTACCCAAGGCCAGTGGAGAATACCATTCTGCGAGCATTGCCCGCCCTGATTCTGGACTGGGCAAGGCCGTAATATTCCAGCCATGCTGTCACATCTGTTGAGGTTTTCCAGCATTTTCTGTTTTTGTCTCATATTCCAGCATTCGTGGTAATTTGCTTTTGTTTTTAATGCCGGGAAAGATCTCACATGAATAAGGGTAAGAAGCCAAGACTGACAGGGGAACGCTGAAATTGTGGGCCTTCTCAGGACACAAGGAACAGGCCATAAAGCTGGCTGCTGAATGCAGGGATCATTCCTATGTGGAAGGCAATATTGGCCTCCACCCAACAAATCAGTGTGCAGGTTAGGTTAATTGGCCATGATAAAGTGACCTTAATGTCAGGGAGATTAGGAGGGTAAATATGTGGTGTTAGAGGGTTAGGTCAGGACATGGGTTGGATTGTTGTAGGTGCAGACCTGATGGGCAAATGGCCTTCTTCTGCACTATAGAGTCTAGTGAGTCTAGGGAACCACTCCCTTAGAGGACCTTCAGTCTTTCCTGAAAGGCTGAGTGGAGAATCCCCAGTGAGGCCTCACTCACTGTGAGGCAGAGAGTTTACTTTGCTTTGCTATTACATTATTCTGCACAATAGACATTCTACAGCTCAGAAGGAAACTATTCAGCCCATCAAGTCTGCACCAACTCTCCAAAAGAGCACCTTACCCAAGCCCCCCAGCCCTACTCCCATAACCCCGAGCAGTTATCATGGCCAACCCATCAAAACCGCACATCTTTGGACTGTGAGAGGAAACCGCAATACCCGGAGGAAACCCACGCAGACACAGGGAGAATGTGCAAAATCAACACAGGCAGTGACCTAAGGCTGGAATCGAACCTGTGTCTCTGGTGTTGTGAAACATTGTGCTAACTATTTAAAAAGAAATGTCAGAACCTTCGACCCCATGAGATGATTACGAGGTAGACGAATCCCTGCCTGCCATGAGATTTGTGGAGATCCTTGATGATGCATAATTAAGTAACTAAAAAGCCATGCATATTGAGCCACTACACTCCCAGAATGGAAAATTGTGACAATAAAATTAAATCTTTTGTATCCTAAATGCTTCTGGGAAATACTTTCCCAATGTTAACTACAAAAGTACAATGTCGATAATTTTTCAGAAAAATCATGTTATTTTGAGTTTTTTTTGTACTTTTTAGTATTTTATTCCCAATCAAAAATCCAATTTGTCCCAATCAGATCCTGACATGAGAGCAATTACAGGTCCAAGCTGACAAGGCAGTCCATACTCTTGAATTGGGATTGATCAAACCAGGTCCAAGCTGATAAGGTGAGGCATTACAAAAAGCCGAGATGGCTTTTTAAAAAATTGCTTCAAATGGAGGTTCAGTGTAACTTCATGACTGCAACCAAGTACAGGAGAGCAAAACTACACTTGATCTTAGCCAAAAAGCTATGAATATTTTAAAGTGTGGTGAAGTGACATGGTACATACATACATATGCAAAACTGAAAGAGATGGCTCAGCAACACAGTTACAGCTTTAAGGACAGCCTGACAATCTGTCAGCTCAGTTTTACCATTTTCCCATTCCACTTGTCAGCAAAAGTATCTCAGGTTCGAATAATTGCCAGCAGTGAATGTCACATTAAGTGATATTCCCATCCTGTTGTTCTGCACATGCAGCATCATTGTGTTTTGAGACTTTTTCTAATATAAGTTGTACTCTTTCTGCAAATAACTATGCATGCAAAAAGTGCAGATAGATTATGAGAAGACAGAAAGTTTTATTTTCGACAGCCGTCTAGTCACACACCAAATGTAAGTGAAGCTTGGCAGACTGACATGAACATATCATGTGCTGTCTGTAATGGAAGAACACCATGTCTAGATAGTTACTTCGTTAAGACATGTACAAAGCGCACAAGACAAATTCCTGGGCAGATGTGAACAGTATAATGTTGACAATGAATAAAGATGACACCATAAGAACCTATGGCATTACCTAAAACCTAACAGTAGCTTTTAACTTTGGGTGAGCAGCAATTCAATTCCGTTCAGCTCAGCCTCGGGTCTAATTGGGGGGCTGGGACTCATCGCTAGATTGCTGGCAAGCTGTACACCATGAACAAACAGCTGTCAGCTTCAGGTCAGCACAGCAGCAGGAAGGTCTGAGGGGTGGGGGTTGGGCCAGAACGGGCAATATTGAAACACCTGGTGGACAAAAATAAATTAAAATGAACTCTATATGCGGTGGAACTTGAATTATAGACTTTTGGCACAATTCATCTAACTGAGCCAAATTGACACCTGCATTATGCACACTCAGCAATTTTAATGCCTCGGGATTTTCAAATCCTTGAAGACCATATTCTGTGGGACAAGAAGTACAGTTTAGTTGCAAGTTAGCGAGAATGCTGCACAACTGTCCTTGTTTCTAAACCTCTTCTATCTATGTCACCCAATCAGTGAAAGCATTTCCAGTACGTCCAGCTATATAGTCAGCCCAATCAGTGAGAAGGAGAAATTTTAATATTTCATGCGGCCCATTGTGATGGATTGTCTGTAATTGCTTCTCCCTTACTGTTAGCATTAAGAAAGCTGTGGTCATTGGACATGTGGTCACAAGGGTTGTCATTGACAAATGTTTGGAATATTGGACACAGACCTAGCCCCAAGCCTGTCAACTAATGCATCTAAAAATTTTCTGTTCCAACTGTGTAAGAGTTGAATTTTGCTTGCTTACTTAGACATTGCAGCTTGAGATCAGTGGGTGGGTATCATGAATATATACATGGAGATGCTAATAAAACTGTTACCAGTCCAAATAAGAAAGGACAAACAGTTTTACCAGACAGAATAGCTGTTACAGTTCTGTTCCAATTGCATCATGGATAAGCACAATTTGTTAAAATACCAAGGACACAAACTCCAGAAAAAATATACATTAAAGTTGTTTACTGGAGCATGAATGATGTTGTGAGCAAACTGACAAGTCAGTTATGTGGACTTGACTTATGGAGACCTGCAGTGGTAATTGACTTTTGCTGAAAGCATCATTCACTACAGAGCAGCACTGATGCTTGGGCTAATTTCCCTCCCCACTCATCCTGCTCCTCCCTGCCTCCTGCTATGGACTGTCTGTCTCTAGTCCCCTGGTCTGTTAGTGCTTCTGACCTTCTCCTGCTGAGGCCTGTTCCCAGTCTTCTGCTTCCCTGCTTCAGCCCCCTTTCCTGGTAACATAGTCAAGAAGGCATATGGCGTACTTGCCTTCATCGGTCAGTGCATTGAGTTTAAAAATTGGCAAGTGATCTTGTAGCTTTATAGAACCTTAGTTAGCCGAATTTGGAACATAGTGTTCAATTCTGGTCACCACAGTACCAGAAAATTTACCAGGATGTTGCCTGGTATTAGCTATGAGGAGAGACATTAGCTATGAGGAGATGTTAGAGAATCTGGTTTATTCTCACTGGAACAATGGAGGTTGAGGAACGACCTGATAGAAGTCTACAAAATTATGAGGTGTATGAACAGAGTGGATAGTCAGAAGCTTTTTCTCAGGATAGAAGAGTCAATTATTAGGGTGCAAGAGGCAAGGCTTAAAAGAAATGTAAGAACCAAGTTTTTTACGCAGAGGATGGTGGATACCTGGAACTTATTACCGGGGTAGGTAGTGGAAGCAGATACAGTAGTGACTTTTAAGGGGCATCTAGACAAATACATGAATAGGATGGGAATAGCGGGATATCGTCCCTGGAAGAATGGGGGTTTTTAGTTCAGTCGGACAGCATGGTTGGTGCAGGCTTGGAGGGCTGTAGAACCTGTTCCTGAGCTGTAATTTTCCACACTCTTTGTTCTATGTCCCCTCCCATTCTCACTGCTTTATCTTAAAGGAATCACCAGCCGCCAGTGAATAAATTGGCAGAATGCCATCTTTTCTAGAGTTACAAGTGCTCTCCTGATGCTCTCTAGATACTCTCTGCATGGAGAGGTAGCTGGAGCAAGAAGACTAGTCAGAAGCCCTTCAAGTAAGCTTGCAAAGCATGACCTGCAAGCTCATTAATTTTTCACGTGAAAAACACTAGCTGACAATAAAGGGAAATGCTGACAGTGTGAGCGGTAAGGTGGCACAATGGTTACTACTGCTGCCTTACAGTGCCAGGGACCTGGATTCAATTCTGTCCTCAGGTGACTGTCACTGTGGAATTCGTACAATCTCCGTGTGTCTGTGTGGGTTTCCTTCCAATCTCCAAAGATGTGCAGGTTAGCTCGATTGGCCAAGCTAAATTGCCTCTTACTGTCTGGGAGATTAGCAGGCTAAATACATGAGGTTAAAGGAATAGGGGCTGGGTGAGACAGTGGCTGGTACAGACTTGATGGGCTAAATGGCTTTCTCTTACACTGTAGGGATCCTATGATTCTATGATTCCTGCTTTTAATCAAGAGGGATTTACAAGTAGGGGAGATGGGGATACACAGCAAGGGCACAGGAGTGGCACTCTGTGGGACCCTCCTACCCCCATTCCCAATGCCAGCTCTCTCACAGAGATACTGGGTACCTTTGAATGAGGAGAGCACAGGCAACCAGCATAGGTTTGCTTGTCATGCTCCCCACTACCCAAAGCTGGGTTAATAACGAAGCAGCAGATTAAAGCCCTTAAGTGTTATTAATTGCTTATTGTGCAAGGGGATTCGGAGTTGGCCAGCAAAACCACAGGCAGAGATTCTTCGAATTAGCAACAGTTGGGGAGGAAAGAGTTAAAATGATTCATCCCTAATGAAACCTGTTGATAGTTTGCTCCTATGGGAATGCATTAACAAGAATGATACAAATGTAATATGATTTTAATTGTTAATTATCTTTATATTTAAATACTAAACAATTTTTAGTATACTTATTTGCCTCAGTCAAAATGAGAACAATGCGGAAATAGTAATAGAAGTTCAGAAGTTCATAGCTGAGCCAGCAGAAATACAATAGTTTCAGGTTTTGGGGACAGATGCTAAAACAGAATTATGTTCAAACAATGTGGCTTTTATTGTCCAGGCATGGAAATGTGTCAGTCTTAGGGCCCAAGACTAATGCTATCTTTGTTTTGGCAATATGCCGCTGGGGCAGTAGTTGGGTGATGGAGTCCTTAGAGACATAGCAACAAGGAAGTGAATCATGTGAGAGGGTAGAGTTCCTGTATTGAAAATGGACAAATAGAATGTTATTATGTCAGGCAGCATACCACAATTGGCTGAGGTAATTTGACATGGTTTGGATTGACATATTAATATGAAATGAAATGGAATTAAGCTAATCAGCAGGAGAATCTGAGATAAGCAGAAAGAATAACTGTATTTGACTCAATGCCTCAGACCTTTGGAGAGATTTTGTAGCACTTGTCTGTGCCACCTGGCCATCCAGAGGCCTCCTTTTTGCCATAAGTCACTGTTTTATTTGTCTTGTTTGATTATTTTGTGTTTTAGATAACTTTTTGATACATCTTGAACTGAGACTTCTTGCCTCTGTGAGTTTAATTTTAAAAGATTCTTTAAGTTCTAAGAAATTAGGTCACCATTAAAGAATCCCTCACTACATTCATTGAGTGGTCTCAACTGGAGGCAGGGGTGGAAGGGTTGACCATGGGCTTACCAGCCATGGCAGAGATGGGGTGCTTGCATATCACCCTCCACCTGATTAAGTGCCTTCCCCACCTTTAAACAGACCAAGAGAGGGGCATAAAATTCCACCTTCTTGGTCAGTTTAATGTGCCGAGCTGACTGAGAGGAGAAAGATTTGCTGTAACTACAATCAAATATTCAAATCCTTTGCTGATCTGAACAGTATCTAACTTCATTGAATACAGAATATTGTTAAAACCATTGTCAGATTTAAAAAGGCATAATTTATCCTAAATGACAGATTCTCAAGTGGTCGTTAACTAGCCTCATGTTGTATGTGACAGGAACTTGTTGAATGTTTACAGTGAAGTAGGATGTGTGTTTTATAGAGAATGCATTCATTATTTTGCTGACTAGCAATTGGAAAGCTATTCTTGTTCTCACTCTCTCTTGCTCTCTCTCTCTCTACTTGACACCATGTTTACATCAATACCATCAGTGAATTTTCTCAGGACTTTCTCCCACTTTCCAACCTAAAAATCTGTAAACAGGCTTGGTGCAGAACTTCTGTCAAAGTGCCGGAACCAGTGGAGTTGTGTGGGATTCACCCTCTTCATCACTCATGTAACCAGAGTGATTCAAATGCAACACAACACAGCCAGAATAAAACAGAACTTGTGTCAATAATGTACACTTAATCGCAGCTGTAACATTATCAGCAGAATCTCAAAGCAGCATTGGGTTAGACTCACATATTGGACATGTAATGCCTCCTTTGTGTTGTTTCACTTCAATTAGGATATTTTGGTCTCTGAGCTTGTTTTTGTTCTTTGAGTTGTGAATGAGCCCTTTTACTTGGCTTTATTACGTTAACCAATGGGCACAATTGCCTTAAAGAGATCTAAATGATATCACTTTTATGACGCTGTTTTCAGCTATTGCAACATTCTGATGCAATCGAACAATCATGAAAATTAAATCTCAAAATAATTTGTGTTCTTTTTATTCAGTCCTTCATGTTTTATTTCCTTTGACTTCTTTCCCTAAAACAGCTGTCATTGCTTCGAATGTCTCGTGGCATTATGAAGTAGTAATATTTAATCAAACTTGAACTATTTTCAGGCTTTTTTTTAGTATGTTGTTTACCAATCTATCGACCTTCCATTAAAATACAACTTAACTTGTTGCTTTGTGACACTGGAATATCTTAGGGGTCAGGAGCAGTGTTGACTGCAGTCTGACTCCCTGCTCAGGTTTCTGCTTGGATGGTCATGTAAAATTAGCACACAAACATGATCAGTAACCTGCTAGATAGCCAGTACCTAAGATTTCCTCAGAAATCGCACTCCTCTACTTGAGAGTAGAAGTCAGGACCTGTATTTAACTTGCATTTGCAAACCACACGGGGAAAATATGAAAGGAGAATGACAGACGAAGAAAACGAAGAAGAAATTAACTATATTGGGAGCCCAACAGAGTCCACATGGTCTTGGGTAAAATCTGTGCTTTAATGATTTCAATCTAATAATCAGATAAACAAGATTTTTTCTGTGAATTGTTCTGAAATGCTAGTATGTATGTTTAAATTGATGATTGCAGGTGCCTTGTAAATAATTGCCCAATAATTCAACCAAGCTAAGCTAACAAATGTTTTTTTTTGATAACTATCAAGGGGACTGAAGCAATATATCATAATATTTTTCTGTTGCTGTTGATACTTGAGTTGTTTAAATATTCCTTGACTGTTTAGTATATTAGTGAGTTGCTTCAGATATTAAGCAGGTTTCAAGTTTTGTAAATGGCCTCAGTGATCGGCCGATGAGGAGGGATGGTTCCGTGCCTTCGATGGGTATTCCATTTCCCCAATTCATTTTCGGTCCATGATGATTAAAAATTCTTAAGAAAAGGGAACCCAAGCATGAATGTCAGTTCATTTCCAACCAAGCTGTGATTTGACGACTCTATGCTGCAGCTCCTAATGAATCATTGGCACAACATGTAAAATAACCCAATGCACATTTAAAGGTGAACTATCTTATTGAAAAAACTCCATGCTGCCAATATTTGCAGGAAGGAAGTGAGACAATGATAATGGGGAGAAACCTGAAAATCCCAGGCATGTGGGCATCATGTAGAATGTAAATCTCATTATTATCTTTTCATTCCATTTCTCATTCTGTCGATCTGGTAGTCTGCTAAATGGGAAAAGCAGCGAGATGCAAACAGTGGTGTTGGGCTGGAAATTAGGAGCAAGGGTTTGCAGGGGTGGGTGTTGATATTCTGGGCTAACAAGCCTCGAGGTTTGGAGGATACTGGTCGATTGCAGCAGCAAGGACACGCAGCAACTGGCTGAAGGTTTGCTGGGGGAGCTCTGAAGAGCAGTCTTTCTGCTACTGGCTCACAAGTTGTTTCCTAAAAAAAACACTTGCCTTCTGGAACCAACAAATCCCAACTCTGTTTAGCTGTTGAATTTCTTCAGCACTGTGAAACATGGTTAGCAGCTGCTAAATTTATATCGGGTTTGCAACTGCACTCTATGAGAGCCTGATTCAGACAGTGTCCCATCTCTGCGAGATGGAATACAGACTTTGCAAAATGTTACTGTAAAAAATGGTAACAAATGCTTATGTTGTGGTTAGGGTCACATGTTGCAATTTTAATCTTTAATCCCCAGCCTAACACCTTCCTACTGATCTTAGAGGAGGAAGGATTAATGTTGATCCCAGTATGTTCTGTTTATGAGAGCATCACACAATTAGATATTATAAAACATTCATTTTCAAGTGACCTAATGTTATAGAATGCAAAGATGTAGGGATAGTTTTAATCAAACTTACCCAGCCAGGGATCGGAAATCAATGGAAAGTTACATCACTGAAGAGTGTAAAATAGTGTCAATCCGATCATGTTGATAGTTTAAAATGACTTCTATATATTATAGTAATGTGTTCTTGTAAGCAACTAGCTAAAGCTTTTTCAACATTTTTTTCATGAATGTAACGCCCCAAGGAAAGAGTTAGTGTCAATGTTTTGGGTGTTAATGTTGGTTGTGTTTTTCAGGTCTGTGCAGAATTCTAGCCTTTTTCTGTAAGCATTGTGGTACAGTGGTTAGCACTGCTGTCTCACAGTGCCACGGATCTGGGTTCAATTCCAGCCTTGGGTCACTGTCTGTGTGGAGGTTGCACATTTTCCTCCTGTCTGCGTGGGTTTCCTCCGGGTGCTCCAGTTTCCTCACACTGTTTAAAGGTGTGCGAGTTAGGTGGATTGGCCAGGATAAGTTGCCCATTACTGTGAGGGGAATTAACAATGTTTTCAAACAATTATGAGACAGAGTACAGGAATGAGATGATCTAGTGAACTGGTGCAGCAACAATAAGCTCTCCCTGAATGTTAACAAAACAAAGGAGATTGTCATCGACTTCAGGAAACATAAAGGAAAACATGCCCCTGTCTACATCAACAGGGACGAAGTAGAAAGGGTCAAGATTTTAGGTGTCCAGATCACCAACAATCTATCCTGGGCCCCCCCCCACGCTGACGTTATAGTTAAGAAGGCCCACCAACATCTCTACTTTCTCAGGAGACTAAAGAAATTTGGCATGTCACCAACTTTTACAGATGCACCTAAGAAAGCATTCTTTCCGGTTGTATCATATCCTGCTCTGCCCAAAACCGCAAGGAGCTACAACAGGCCGTGAATGTGGCTCAAACCGTCATGCAAACCAGCCTCCCATCCATTGACTCTGTCTACACTTCCCGTTGCCTCGGCAAAGCAGCCAACATAATTAAGGACCCCACACACCCGGGACATTCTCTCTTTCACCTTCTTCCATTGGGAAAAAGACACAAAAGTCTGAAGTCATGTACCAACTGATTCAAAAATAGCTTCTTCCCTGCTGCTATCAGATTTTTGAATGGACTCACCTTGCATTATGTAGATCTTTCTCTACACCCTAGCTATGAGTGTAATACTACATTCTGCACTCTATCATTTCCTTCTCTATGAACAGTATGCTTTGTCTGAATAGCATGCAGAAAACCTTACTTCTTGCTGTAAATACATGTGACAATAATAAATCAAATAAAAAAAAAATCAAATAAAAGTAAATAGTGAGGTTACAGAGTTAGAGCCTGGCGGGATTGTTGTCAGTGCAGGTTTAATGGGCTAAATAGGCACCTTTTGCACTCAAGGGCTTCTATGATTCTATGATTATGTGCACTGGTTAAGAATCAGCATGGGACATAAAGTTGTCCTGGCTGTACTGTAGATGTGAAAGGGTCGCACTCCAGTGCAGTACCAAAGGAGCTTTCTTGTGGGAGTTGCAATCCTTCAGATGGGATGTTAAACAGAAGGCTGATTTGCTTGCTGTGGTGATTCAAAAGGGTAAAGGTCCCACTCCACCAGTCTGAGAACAAGAGGTGGTCCTCCTATTATCTTGGTCATAGTCCAACCTCGAGCAATACTTCCTTTTGTGGTATGTGACCACCATGTTTGTTTATATAACAACTGTCATTTGCTTTGAGGAATTCATTTTGAAAAGTGCTTTCAATATAAGATGTAAGCAAAAATATTATCAACTCATCAAAAAGAACAATATCAGATCACTGAGAAGAGTAAGATTCATTCAATGACTTTGATTTCACATTGTTAACAGATACAT
Source organism: Sphyrna mokarran (assembly GCA_024679065.1). Taxonomy (NCBI): domain Eukaryota; kingdom Metazoa; phylum Chordata; class Chondrichthyes; order Carcharhiniformes; family Carcharhinidae; genus Sphyrna; species Sphyrna mokarran. Next base: position 92,704,380 of record JAGIQG010000005.1, on the reverse strand, counting down.
TTCTTATCGATTAACGATAAAGAATGGTAAGATAGGTTCTTTTCAAATTGACAGGCAGTAGCTAGTGGGATGCCACAGGAATCGATGTTGGGATCCCTGCTACTCACAATATATGTTAATGATTTAGATGAAGGAACAAAATGCAACATCGCAAAGATGAAACCAAGTTGGGTGGGGGGGCGGGTAGGGGGTGGAATGTGACGAGGATGCAGAGATCCTTCAACATGATGTGGACTTGTTGAGTGAATGGGCAAATCAATGGCAGATGCAATATAGTTTGGACAGATGTGAGGTTATTCACTTTGGAAGCAAAAACAAGAAGGCAGATTACTATCTGAATGGCTGTAAATTGAGAAAGGGAAGTGTGCAGTGAACAAGGGTGTCCTTATGCACCAGTCACTGAAAGTAAGCATGCAGATACAATAGGCGGTAAAGAAGGCATGTTGTCCTTCATTGTGAGAGGTTTTGAATTCAGAAGCAGGGATATGTTTTTGCAATTATACAGAGCCTTGTGAGGCCACACCTAGAATATTGCATGTAGTTTTGGTCTTCTTTTCTGAGGAAAGATGTTCTTGTTCTCGAGGGAGTGCAGTGAAGCTATATCAGGCTGATTCCAGGGATGGCGGGACTAATGTATGAGGAGAGATTGATTGGATTAAGGTTATTTTCACTGGAGTTTAGATAAATGAAAGGGGAATCTCATAGGGACTAATAAAATTCTAACAGAACTGGACAGGGTAAATTCCGGGAGGATATTCCTTATGGTGGGGGAGTACGGAACCAGGGGTCACAGTCTGAAGATTTGTGTAACCATTTTGGCTGGAGATGAGGAGACATTTCTTCACCCAAAGAGTGGTAAGTCTGTGGATGGAATCAAAGGTAATGGGGAGAAAGCAGGATGAGGCAAGGACTGGATTATCAGCCATGGTTGTAATGATCTCGAAGGGCCGAATGGCCTCCTCCTGTTTCTATCTTCTATGAATCTATAAATGAGTATTAACTTGAAAATAATTACCTCATTATAACATATAGTAGCCTCTGATACTTATCTAGCTTCTTCTTCAATGTATCCATTGTATTCGACTCAATTACTCCACATGGAAGCACATTCCCATATTCTATCCAGTTTCTGGCTCAAGAAATTGAAAGTAATGTGGGTGTTGCACTTTCAATACAAAATACTCCACCAACAAATGGTACCAAATAGTGAAAGCATAATTTTAATTAAATCATCAGTTCATAACTTAGTTCTGGTATCCCCTTACACAAGGGATCTACTACATGGTGTCAGTTAACTGATTTTCTTTTCATTATTAATTTTATTGCCACTTCAGCAAGAAAGTATTTAATATTGAAACCTAAACCAGCATCACTTTTCTTTAACATATGAAGGCAAAGTTTCCTTCGGTTTCTTCCCTCTTAAGTTATACCATTAATTAACTATAAATGAATGAGTTCTAATAAAAAAAAGCTACAGAATTGGATTGCTAGTATCAAAATAACAGATTTGTAAACCTGATTTCAACGCATTGATACACTGGGAATGGGGTTCCCAATAGCACTTGGGCAATTTTGAAATAAACATATCATATCCCTCCTAAAGAGAAAATGCTGGGAAATTTCAGCAGGTTTGGCAACATCTGCAAGGAGAGAAAAGGACGGATGCTTCAAGTCCAGATGACCCTTTGTTAAAGTTAAAAGGCATAGAAAGTGGGAGATATTTATAGGGTGAAGGAATGAAATATGAATCACAGCCACAGGGAAAGGCTAAGAGGCGCTGGTGGGAATCCACAGAGAGAATTGATGTTGTGAATGGCCAAATGGCAGAGAAGCTAAAATCAAAGGGTGAGTGAGCTGTGACAGATGAAGATGTGGGGGGAGAGAGGAGATGGGGGAACAGAGGGAACAGAGGGAAAGGGAGGGAAAGGGGAAGAAAAGGTAAGAAAAGGGGGCAAACAAGGAGGAAAGAGTGGGGGAAAAGAAAAATAAAGAAAGCTAATAAAGAAAGAAAAGGTAAAAAACAGTTAAAAATTAGATGAAGTGAAAACAAAGATGGAATAAAGCTAATCATCTGAAGTTGTTGAACTTGATGTTGAAACTGGAAGGCTGTATAGTACCTAGCCGGAAGATGAGATGTTGTTCCTCCAGTTATACTTTACTGGAACATTGCAGCAAGCCAAGGATAGACATGTGGGTGTGGGAGCAAGATTGTGTGGTTAAAATGCCAAGCAATCGGAAGGTCATGGTCAAGGTCAGGGTACTATATCCCTCACTGACTTTTTAATTGAGTCACTTATTATCATTTTAGTTGTGAATTTTTTGTCCAGCTAATGGCAGTGGGTATTATGACGCAAAATGACACTATTTCAACTCTAAAGGAACAATCCAAATGTGAAGGAGCTTGGAGCTGTCATTTCAAATCGCAGACCTCTGTGGAGTCAAAATGGGAAAGGCCTGTGTACCTGGGATACTCTGTTAGAGGCTGTAAGAAGTCAGAGGTGGAAAAACTTCTCACGCTTTCAGGAAGAAACTACAGCTGAGTCAGAAGCAGTGATTGAATGTTATCCAGGAGGTCAGCAGCAGAATGTCATGCTAACTCCTGGGATCCAATGCAGGAAAAGATTCAGTAACCCCAGCAGGGCAAGAAAGGTAAGATCAGTGACACATTGGTGATCTCCCTAAGTCCTACACACTGTCTTCCCAAGCCTACTCCGGCAACTCATACAGGCATACTCATTTCTCTCTGTCCAAGCACTTCCTCACATCCCCATCTAACCATCCAACACTGTCCCTCAACCTCATCCTTACACACGGTCATGCGTCACTCTCCAGCCAGCAGGTGAGAATATGACATTTATGTCACTCACAGCTGCTTCTTTCCCTCCTTGTAAGAGAAGAGAGCAGAGTTCACCAAGGAGAGGTAGTAATTGGAAGTGGGCTCTCACGTAATGGCTATTCAGGAAGAGGCATTAGAGATCCATGGAATCTTGACATTCCTGCCAATGGAGATGGTGACTGACGACAGCATTAAGTATCAGATGCTAAATGACATTCAACGCTCTGTCATGTTGGCTTGATGTCAGCAACAGAAATATGATCATTTAATAATTAGAACTTCAAGCATTCTTACCTTCAGTACTCACTCATGCCTGCTAGAGCACTTTCATATCCCCAGTGGATCGGCTATGATAATATCAAATCCTCTAAAATAGCTCACTGAGGGTATGCCTTCACTGAACCAGCACCAACTCTGATAATCGTGCTTCTCTGGACAAGTTAAAGAGATAGCTGGGTTTTCATCTGGCAGCTTGCACTTCATGATTGAATAGATGGTGATGACGGGGACAGAAGACAAAGACAAAGAACAAAACAGCATGGGAAACAGGCCCTTCGGCTCAACAAGCCCGCGCCGCCACCTCGATGTTCCCACTTCTACACGCGATACCTGTCCATGTTTATAGATCTATGGATTAAAAACCAAATTTGAGACAATTTAGGGAGAATTTGTTTTGCCAATTAGCCTAAGAGCACATCTTTGGGATGTGGGAGGAAACCGGAGCACCCGGAGAAAACCACGCAAGCACGGGGAGAATGCGCAAACTCCCACAGACACAGGCCCAAATCCATGTATCTGCACAGCACAGCGATAGTCACTGCGCTGTCGTGTTGCCCATCAGATGGTCCAAGTCAAGCATACACTAATGATGTGAAGCAGTAGGATACTCTCGAAAAAGGCCCAAGAGCAGCCCTCTCATGACCCATCGCGTGTATGCCCCTTGTTAGACAACAAGATGGACCAAAGCACCTGTAGGATAAAAACAAGTACATCAATATCATCATCTATTTACACACTTCCCAGGGACTCCCAAGGCTCATGATCCCTATTTTAAATCAGTTTTCTATACCCCTCCATTCCCATTCTGTTCATGTGCCCATCTAAGTATTTCTTAAATAACTCCAGAGTACCTGCCTCCACCACTTTACTTGGCAGCGCATTCCATACCCCCACCACCCTCTGTGTGAAAAAACTCTCTCTAGCATCCAAATTATACCTTACCCCCCTCACCCTAAGCCCGTGACCCCTCGTGCTATTTGAGTCCATCCTAGGAAAAAGCTTAACCCTGTTTACTCTATCTATCCCCTTCATAATCTTGTACACCTCTATTAGATCTCCTCTAAGTCTACGTCTTTCTAAGGAAAACAGTCTCAATTTGCCTAATCTCTCCTCGTAACTCAGACCTTCCATACCAGGCAGCATCCTGGTAAACCTCCTCTGCACTCTCTCCAGAGTCTCCACGTCCTTCCGGTAGTAAGGCGACCAGAACTGGACGCAGTATTCCAAATGAGGTCTAACCAGCGTTTTATACAACTGCAACATTAAAGGCCAGCTCTTGTACTCTATACCCCTTCCTATAAAGGCTAGCATACTATATGCTTTCTTCACAACCTTTTCCACTTGCTCTGCCACCTTCAGAGACTTGTTCACCTGCACCCCCAGGTCCCTCTGCATTTCTATATTCTTAATAGGTCTACCCTTTATCATATACCTCCCCCCTACATTCTTTCTCCCGAAATGCATCACCTCACATTTATCAGGATTGAATTCCATCTGCCATCTGTCTGCCCAAACTACTAGCCTATCTACGTCCTGCTGCATCGCCTGACAATGCTCCTTACTATCCACAAGTCCAGCCATCTTTGGAGAGTCCTGGGTGAAGGGTTAGTTGATTGCAGATGGTGTATTCCAGAGGCCATTGAACAGCAGCAGAGAACATACAGTGCATTGGCAGGAGGTATTCCAGGCATACTGTGCTTTCAGAGAGATTGCTGGCGTCTGTCTCAAGCATCAATGCCATGATGCTGCAAGCCTTTGTGAAGATGCATTCTTCCACAGAAAGAATGGTCATCTACATGGACCAAATTTACTAGGTGCATGCAAGCCTTCAAGGATGGCTAGCAGACTCTGAGTATCATCTTAAGCAGGATGAATGGCATCTTAGGTTTGACTGTTCATCACCCCATTGACCATGCCATTGCAACCAGAGAGAGGTGCTTAGGTCACAAGAGAGAGATGGTGATGAAATTTGGGAAAGGGATGGTGGTTCAGCTCAGTGGTCCCAGTTCTTACCCATTAACCCAACCTTCCTCCCATGGTCAGAATCTGATTAGCTTGAGATAGAATTGAAACTGTACTCTGCAATAACTGAGCACGAACCCAGAAGACTCTCTTGCTTGCGTGGGGGCAGGATTCGGAATATCAGTTGAGGGCAGGACAGGAACTTGCAGTGAGTTGGGGAGGATCCAGTTTTTGTGGTCCATGTAGGCATTAATGACAGAACAAAGAAAGAGGTTTTGCATAGTCGGTTTGAGGCATTCAGCACCAGATTAAGAAGCGGAGCGTCAAAGGTAATCTTCTCTGGATTATAGACCAAATGAGATTAGGGAAATAAATGCTTGAGTCAAAGGCTGATGGAGTAGAAATAGGTTCCGTTTACGGGGTACTAGGAAAAGTGGGGCTGAACTGCTGTGGCTTTCTATACAAAACCAATGAAATAATAGAAATAAATAAGTATGACATGATAGCCGTCACTGAAATGGTTACAGGGTGATATAACTGGGGCCTGAAGATTGAAGGATACATGATATTTAAGAATGAAAGGAAATCAGGATTTGATTTGATTTGATTTGATTTATTATTATCACATGTATTAGTATACAGTGAAAAATATTGTTTCTGCATGCTATGCAGACAAAGCATACCATCCATAGAGAAGGAAAGGAGAGAGTGCAGAATGTGGTGTTACAGTCATAGCTAGGGTTTAGAGAAAGATCAACTTAGCATGAGGTAGGTCCATTCAGTCTATGGCAGCAGGGATGAACTGTTCTTAAGTTGGTTGGTACGTTACCTCCCCTGTAACAAACTTAAAGAAAAAGCATATAATTGCGCAAAGGTGGATCAGATGATTAGACAGAATATGAAAATCACAAAAATAACAAGAGAAAGATGGCTAAAAATATAAAGACAGATATGTACTTTTTACCTGAAAGAAGAAGATGGAGGAGAGTATGCCTGGGTGCACAGAGTCCTTAATTATGCTGCCTGCTTTTCCAAGGCAGCGGGAAGTGTAAACAGAGTCAATGGATAGGAAGTTAGTTTGCTTGATAGACTGGGCTTTGTTAACAACCTTTTAGAGTTTCTTGCAGAAAAGCTGGAAGAGTGGTTCTGTTAATTAATGATTGCATTAGCACAAAAGAGATGGATGATATAAGTTCAGGATATAGGATGTAAGAGCTGTTTGGGCAAAGATGAGAAGTGATCAAGACAAGAAATCACTTGTGGGAGAGGTTTAATATTAATATTGAATTATAATATTACCCACATATGGAAGAAATGGTCAGAGTTTTTCAGAAAAGTTTAGTAATAATTATAGGAGATTTTATTTACATATAGCCTAGAAAAATCAGATGCACAAAAATATCTTAAAATATTCATGGAATGTTTTCAGAATTGTTTCTTATAGCAGCATATGCTGGAGTCAATCAGAGAGCAGATTTTACTGGATCTGATATTGTGCAATGGGATAAGATTAATTAATAATCTCATAGTGGAAAATGCCTTCTAAGTAGTAGTGATCACAATAAAATTGAATTTTATATTCAGTTTGAGGGAAAGAAGAGTGGGTCCAAAACTTATATTTTAAACTTAAATAGCACAATTATGAGAGCATGAAAGCAGAGCTAGCTAAAGTAAACTGACAATTTAGGTTAAGAGATGGGTTAATAGAGATGCAATGGACAAACATTTAAAGGGATATTTCAGATTACACAGAATAAGTATATTCCAATAAAAAGAAAAATTTCAAGGGGTGGACCCATTATTTGTGGTTAACTTAAAAATTATAGATAGTGGGAAGGATTCCTCTCTCCCTCCCCACTCGTTGGCAAGGTTTCCTGATGAAAGAGCAGTGCTTCGAAAGCTTGTACGATTAAATAAACCTGTTGGATTTTAACCTGGTGTTGTGAAACTTCTTACAAGGTTTCCATAGGCAGAGGTAGTTTGCCATTGGGTGCCAGCGGGATCTTCCAGTCCTGTTGATGTCCACCATGTTTTGTGTGACTCACCTGTCCCTCCACTAGAGTCCTACAATGGGGGGCTACCTTTGGGGGTAGCAGAAGATTCCCTGGTGGAAAGGGCCAGAAAATCCTCCCCTGTATCAAACTTAAAGAAAAAGCATATAATTGAGCAAAGATGGATCTGCTGGTTGGACAGAATATGAAAACTGCAAAAAATGACAAGAGAAAGATGGCTAGAAATATAAAGATAATATTTGTTCTTATAAATGTTCAAATAAGGAAAGAGCTAACAAAGTGAACATTAGTCCATAGAAAATGAGTTTGGGGAACTAATATTGTAAAATAAGGGAATAACAGAATAATTAAGTAGGTATTTTGCACTAGTTGTCACTACAAAGGATACAAGTAACATCCCAGAGATATCTGTAGATCAGGAAATGGAAGGAAAAGAGGAAATCAAAAGAATTATAATCACCAGTGAAGCGGTCTGGAGCAAATTGTTTGAGCTACAGACTGAGAAGTCCCCACGTCCTGATGGACTTCATCCAAGGGTCTTAAAAGAAATTACATGTGAGATAGTCGATGCTTTTGTTTTAATTTTACGAAAGACACATGATTCGGAGAACATTCCATTAGATTGGAGAAAGCAAATGTAAATCCTCTATTCAAAAAGGGAGGGAGACAGAAAGCAGGAATCTAGAGGTCAGTTAGCATAAGATCTGCTGGTGGGAAAATATTCTAAGATATTATTGGAGATGTTATAACAGGACATTTTAATAAACTTGAGGCAGAGTCAATATAGTTTTGCAAGAAAGAAATCATGTCTAACAAATTTATCGGAATTCTTCAAAGAAGTAACAGGTGTGAAGATGAAGGGAAACTGGTGAAAATCTAAATCCATATTTAGATTTTCAGAAGGCATTTAATAGGGTGTCACATCCAAGATGTAAAACCAAAACTAGCACAGTCATTTGTACTCAAAATGTTAACTCTGTTCCTGTCCACAAATGCTGAATAGGTGTTGGGCTTATCCAGCATTTATTGTTTATATTTCAGATTTCCAGCATCTGCAGTATTTTATTTTTATTTAAGAATTTGGTGAAGAACTTCATTGCATTTTTAAGTTTATTGAAAAGAATAGTTGCTGGATTAAACAAACATTAAAAATGTTTAATATGCTATTAAAATAGCAGTCAGATAGAAGGGACAAATATAACATTGAAGGCTTCCCTTCAGCTCACACTTCATTTGTAAGTGGCTCAATTCTGGCTGCATGGGAGTGTGAAGTTTCCTTTTATGTCTGGAACTTTCAGACTCCTAACAGTGCGGAAGGAGACAATTTAGGCCATTGAGTCCACACTGACTTTCTGACAGTGCATTCTAGCCAGACCCTATCCCCGTAACCTCATATATTTCTCCTGCTAATTCCCTGAACCCACACATCCTGGGACACTAAGGGTCAATTTAGCATGATCAGTCTGCCTAACCTGCATATTTTTGGATTGTGGAAGGAAAGCGGAGCACCTTGAGGAAACCCGTGCAGATACAGGGAGAATGTGCAAACTCAATGCAGACAATCAACCAAGGCTGGAATTGAACCCTGGAACTGTGTGACAGGAGTGCTAACCACTGTGGCATTGTGCTACCCCTAGGTAGCAAAGCAAATTATTCTTGATTAATGCACACAAACTGTTTTATGCTCTGTTAACAAAGGCACAAGAGATCTCAGTGCAACATTAAAGTTTTATACATTGCACTATACAAACTTTGATGATCTTTTGATGATTGTACCATGCATTAGAAAATGCTGATGAGATTTGACTTCTAAGAACACACTCAGAATGGACTGGTGTTTCGTCCATGTACGGTAAATGAGAGAATATACTACTGCTTTCAGGAAGGCTTTGTCAATTTTTAATTTTTTTGAAATTAATATTTTAAATTACATTTCCACATATGTATGTGTATTATATATGCATATTAGAAAAAAAACTTTCAGATCCAGATCCATTGCAGAACAAACAGTGACATTATGCTCGTGAGGCTGATCTAAACCACTGTCCCCATCATTAAGAAAGGTTGTATGGAGGGGTTCACATCTGAGACCATTCACTAGCCCAAGGTTGCAGGGCTCCCTTGTGCTGATATTTGATCTTCACTGACTTTAAATTTGCCTGCACCTCCAGCTAGGCATCATGGTCCTTATTTAAATCTAGAAGTCACCACCCATTGACATCATTGGGGCTGCAACTGCAACTTTCTCTGACATTCAGGAGGCCAGCAAGCACCAACTCTGCTAATCTAATGAAGACTTGGTTTGAGGAGCAGTCAGAAATGGGCGAGTTATGTGAAAAAGACGTTACTCATGTATGGCACCTTCATAGAATCCCGACAGTGCGGAAGAAGGCCATTCGGCCCAGAGTCTGCACCAACCACAATCCCACCCTGGCCTTATTTCCCTAACCCAACATATTTGCCCTGCTAATTCTTCACGCTAGGGTCAACTTAGTATGGCCAATCAACCTAACCCGCATGTCTTTAGAATATGTGAGGAAACTGCGCCACCCAGAGGAAGCTCACATAGATGCAGGGGGACATGCAAACTCCACACTGACAGTGACCCGAGGCCAGAATTGAACTTGGGTCCCTGGCGCTGTGGGGCAGCTGTGCTAACTAAGGTGCCACCGTGCTGTACTCATGCGTCAAGAGTAGCAATCCACATGGAACCCTTTGGGCCTCCTGAGCCCTGGCCTTTCTCCATCCTCTTCTAGCGTGTATCTGCTCAGCAAGTTTCTTATATCATTTCAATATAAAGGCAAAATACTGCAGATGCCGGAATCTGAATCAAAAACAGAAAATGCAGATAGCATTTGTGGAGAGAAAATAGAAAAGAGAGAAGAAGTGGTGGGGGGGGGGAGCTCTAATGTCTCTCTACAGATGCTGTCAGGTCAGGTCTGATGAGTTTCTCCATCATCAGAGGCATGAACTTCAGTCCCAAGTCCTGCTTTTCTCAATTGATTCTGAAGTCACTTGAGGTTCAGCTGTTAAAATTGGCTAGGTTTAGCTTCCTTGATGACTCAAAAATACGCTGTTCATTATCGGCCCTCCCCACGCATTGATCCAAGTTAAGATTGACCTCAATAAATCTACATTTGTTATTCTTCCTTTCCATTTCTTTTGAAGTAATGAAATATATTTTCTCTACAGCAGCAGCGAGCAGCTGCTTCCTGTCGCAGCACTGGTGTGTAAGATATCAAGTTTTTACTTGCATGCTGCCCTTGACATTTGTTATTTACTAATCTGTTCTAGTGCAGTGCTAGCATGTTTTAGGTACCAAAATGAAAGTAGGTATCATGGGCAAAGGAAAGAAGGGTGCACTAAGTTGTGAAGTTGTTGATTTAAATGTGTCTGTTATTTGGTTCAGACACATAGGAAATCACCCTTGGCCTCCCTGTTATGTTTAAGACCTTCTAGATTTTTACATTAGTTGTCCTTTAAACTTGGTGCAGAATGCCATTGTTCACAATTAACAGCATAATTTGCCTTTAATTTTTCAACTCCAGCACGATGTCACCATTCAACACATCTTCTCCTGATGCCCCCCCCGCCCGCCCGCCCGCCCGCCTCCCCCTCCATCATTCCATAAGGGCTGTTCTCTACGGGACACTTTTATATACACTCCATCTCACCCAAAGCCACAGCACCACCCCCTCTGCCCATGGCATCTTCCCATGCAATTGTAGAATGTGCAACACCTGCCCTTTACCTCCTCCCAGCTCACAGTCCCAGGTCCTAAACACTCCTTTCAGGTGAAGCAGGTTTCACGTACATCTCTTTTAACCCAGTCTATTGCATTCCCTGCTCTCAATGCAGTCCACTCTACATCAGAGAGACCAAACATAGACTGGTAGACTCGCTTTGCTGAACACCTTTGTTCTGTCCACAAGCAGGACCCCAATCCTTCTCGTCCTTGCCACTTCAACACACTATCCTACACTGCTGTCCACATGTCTGTCCTTGACTTTTTCGAATGTCCTGATAAACACGACCACAAACTGAGGGACAGCCCCTCATTTTCTGAATGGCCACTTTGCAGCCTTCCAGACTGAACATTGAGTTCAACAGCTTCAGAACATGAACACTCTTCTCTACCTTCACCTCATTTCTGTTTGTGTTTTTTTTCATTCTGTTTCTTTTTTTCATCTCATCATCCTTCTTTCTCACTTCCATTTTTCCACATCTCCTTTCCCACTCTCCCTCTTGCCACCGTATCCCCAATCCCCTTCCCTCTCCACCAACCCCCACATTTCTACTGCCCTAATCTCTGTTTTACCTTCCACACATTCTGATCACTTGGGAAATGTCAAAAATGAAATCTATTGAAATTGTAGGAATAGATGACTAATTTTTTTTAAGCTATATCAAATAACCTGCCAATCAACATACTCCACCATGAGTATGTTGGATGCTTAGCGAAATTTCAAAAAGGTCCAAAGGCACTTATCTCAGCTGAGTTCATTTTTTTATTGACAGTTTTAAGAGGCTAAAAGAGAATTTGTTGCCAATGATGTGGTTAGTGAAATAGAGATTATTAAAAAATTAATCACTTGAGATTTAAAACCTCTGACTGGGCTTTGTGAATGAGAGATTTTTTCACTGTCAATTATGTAGGAGTGAGGGCTATATAAAATTATTCAAACTTTTGCCCCATCTCTACATGAATCCTCAGGTCTGTTTATGATGGATATGGGATGAGTGGCTATAGAGGTGGCATGGATGAATGACAGTGGCCTATGAATTGGCATTGGGTTGGCATACGATATGAAGGTCATAGATGGATGGGGTATATTAGTTGTAGAATTTCATAAAATCCCTACCATATAGAAAGAAGCCATTTGGCCTTCATTAATTAACAATTAATGAAGTGTTAATTGAGTCTTCATTAACACTTCAAAAGAACATCCCATCTGGTCCCTTCCCTCTATTTCTGTAGTCTACACATCCTTGTATACTAAGGAGCAATTTAGCATGGCCAATCCAACCAACTTGCACATCTATGGACTGTGGAAGGAAACCCACACAGACACTGGAAGAACATGCAAACTCTATATCGACAGTCACCCAAGGTCAGAATCGGACCAGGTCCTTGGGGCTGTGAGACAGCAGTGATAAACACTGTGCCTCCATTCTGCTCCTTAGCTTTGAGTTGTTAAGAAGGGTATGAAGAGCATGTGGTACGTGGGAGCATGGGTTGATTTTATAAGAGGAGTAAGAGGGACAGAGCTGGGTGTGTTGGCATGTCTGAACATTGCATATGAAATTTTTGGCCATAGTTCCGGAAGGAATTGCAGGTCTAGGCTGGAGTGAATCTTTGGAAAATCTTGAAAACAAAGAGAAGATTTTTATTCTTAATATGTTAGGACTGGGAACAATTTTATTTGGAAAAGTCAGAGGTGTTGGCTAGTGGGATGTGGTGAAGGACAGGGTATAGGTAGTAGAGCATAGGACAAGTTGGATCTTCTGGGAGATTTGGAAGGAGTATTGAAGTAATCAAATTTTCAGGTATAAGGATTTCAGTGGAAGAGAGCCTTAGATAAGAGTGAAGGCCAGATTATAAAGCTGGAAATAGGCTACCATGGTGATGGGATTGGAAATGAGATTTCAAGCTCAGATCAGAATGAAACAGGATGCCAAATACAGTGATGAACACGAGAGGGGGGGGGTGGAGTTAATAAAAACAGTTCTATTGCTGAATTTCACATGAGATTGAGTGTGTAAACCTGTAAAATCCCTCCAAACATACCTGTGGGTGGTGGCAAGAACAGGGGAGATTCCTGGTCAGCCACATTTGATGTGGATTGGCCCCCCTCAAGCTGTAAAGCTCTGGTGACAGATGAGTCTGTTTCGGGAATGATTCGCTATGGAATCAGGCAATAAGTATAAATATTGGTTCACTTTTCCAAGTTTTTAGCATCTCAACAATTCTGTATGAAGTAGCAATGATTACTGATTTTACTCATTCTTAGGTTAGCAAGACTAGAACACCTTGCCTCTCCCTGGTTGCTCTCGAGAAGATGTCTGCTGTTCCATTTTAAGTAAGAAGTCTCACAAAACCAGATTAAAATCCAGCAGATCTATTTGGTAGCACAAGTTGGTTTTCTTTGTAGTAGCCACACTGATCAATGCATTGCCATCCCAGATGATGCAATTGCAATGAGAATGACTTAGCTTGTTAGTCAACTTAGAACACTTAGGCTGTTCTCATGGTAAAATTAATTGTGCTGCACTTTATTCTCCTAGCAGGATGGGACCGAGCATCTCTAAATGTCAGGAGTGAAATGAGTTTGAGTATTCTTGGCATAATGAGAAGGAGCCCACAGTGGAAACCACTTCTCAGTCAGCAGCTCTGGGATTTGCGTTAACTGCATGGTGACTGAATTTGTCAGCTGTTTCACGGCATGCTTTGTGGGTAGGGTGGAAATTAGACATGCACCAAGACAGTTTTAGACATGTACTTTGTCTATACGTACCTGTGCTGAGGACATCAGGGCTGAAACATTAGCTGAGTTCAAAGCTGAAGGAAAAGTTCCTTAAAAGTTGCTTCCATCCAAACGAAAATGTACAAAAGCATTAAATCTCTTTTTCACCTGCCCCTCACAAAGCTATTCACACTTTGATGTGTTGCAAAGTGAATACAATGACATTAGGGAAAGCTCGCCTTCTGTGAGTTGTGACATAAAACAGCTCATTGTAAAAGGGGTTATGATTCAGATTCTGGAGTGCAGTGGAAATCTTCCCATTTCAGTTAAAAGCTGATTTTTTTTTCCCCTGTATGTTGGTTTCTTTCAAATTTTTGTGCATCAAAAACTTCCTGCAATTATTACCACAGTCCCAGGGATCCTGGGCTGGACATGAAATGAAATTGTAGTTGCCCCAAGCAAAACTTTGCTCCAATTGTAGAAAATATGCTTACAATTTTGTTTAAGTAATGTCTGACAAACTAATACAGAAACGTTCCGCTTTCATGAGCTCACTGCCTCTGGGGAGATTGTGGATGTGCAAAAGACAAAGTATAGAGCTGGATTTTACATTCCCCTGCCAGCGGGGCATACAAATCCAGTGGGCACTGTGCCTGCTGCCTACATGTTGCACTATATCTGCAATCATATGTGGAATAGGGGAAGCTATCCAATAGCTTGTCTGCCAATTAGTTGCCGCTTAAGGGCTCACCCTACTGCCATGGTTAGTTTGCCCATGGTCAGGGAAGGCCTATACTATCTGAGAAGACCAGCAGCTTCAGTTCACAGGCTGGTATTGGGAAAGCAGAAAGAAACATCACTTGTGCAGGCTTCCTGATTCCCTTGAGGGCAATCCTGAGGTGACTTCTTGCCTTTACATAATCCCTTGTCTCTTGAACTTGGCTCCCTGACCCCATTCTCCACAACCAACCCCCCACCCCACCATCCCGCCAGCTGACACTGCCTCCTCTGAGAACCATCAACCTGTCCCAGGAAAGACACACGATTTATCTCTGAGTCTGGAATCCTGTTTGTGTCGACTGGCTGCAGTTCCAGCAGTGGCTTCCCGGTGGTGCTGCTGAAATGACACTGCTGCCAATAGTCTGATTGGCCAGCGGCTCTCTGAGGTGGGGTTTCCTCCACAAATAGGGATGGAGTTCCCACCTACCAATTATTTAATACTGTTGATGGTGATCAATGGCTAGGGGAAGTTGTGAGCAGCAGCAGCAAGCTTCATAGGTTGTGGGGAGGGCAAGGACAGGGGACATCCCATTAAATGCAGCCTGTACACTTCTTGTACTCCAGATCATTTTGATGGCTCTTCCATAGCAGAAATTTGGATCATAAGACTTACTTTAAGTTGGTGAGTTTTGTTTGAAAAAAGGATGATCTTGAGCCCATGCTCACTGTCCGTGCGAATGTCTGCCAGGGCTGAAGATCCAGAAGGTGCAATTCTCACCGCAGAGTTTGCAATTTTTGGATCTCTGGCTTTATATGAATTTAAATGTATTTGGATGTTTTTAACCCACCCTTTGCCAGATATTGACCACCCTGCCCTATATGGACACCGCACTAATGTGATGTCATGTGACATGGTTTATGAAGGTTCACCCAGATGTGAAGCTGTTGTGGGGGCGCAAAGGTAGGTATGGACCCGGAGAGAGGTCCAGATCAAAGATCTTAATCAGTCTGTTGAGTTGATGGGTGTATTCTTTGGTCGGATCTGTGGGTAACCGTAGCGTTGCTGGTTACTTAGTTGTCAGTACACTTCTTGGCAGTAATCTGTTCTGTTCAGTATGACGGTGGCCTCTCCTTTGTCTGCTGATTTGATAACAATGTTGTGATTGGTCTTGAGAGCGCGGATGGTGTTGCGTTGTTAAGCACAATGCAATGCCAATAATGTGAGTCTTAAAGGTAATCAACTCTTTACAGGTGCAGACAACATGAGTGGAGAGAGGGATGAACACAGGTTAAAGAGGTGTAAATTGTCTCAAGTTAGGACAGTTAGTAAGATTTCACAATCGAGGTCAAATGGTAGGAGTTATAGGGACTGTGACATGAACCCAAGATCCTGGTTGAGATCGTCCTCATGTATATGGAGCTTGGCCAATTTCTGGTTGCATTCCAAACATTATCTTGTAATTGATGCTGTGTCTATATCTGTCCTGTTTGTGAACCCAATTCTCCACTCACCTGATGAAGAAGCAGTACTCCAAAAGCTTGTGATACCAAATAAATCTGTTAGACTTTCACCTGATGTTGTGAGATTTCTTCCTGTCTCCTGAGTGTTATTACTGTTAATTATGTGAGTGAAAAATAAAAATACTGGGGGCTTTTCTCCCAGCCCACTGCATTACCTTTGTAGCGGGATGGGAGACTCGATTGGAGACTGTTTCTGGAGCTCTCTGCTGGGCACCACGACCTCTGTGCATCTCTGGCAATGGATTTCCAGCACTGTCAGCACCGTGCAGGAAATTGGCACAAATCTGAATCACTCATGGTAATGATCATTTGTATATATTTTAATTTGCATTAGCAGGCCCGGGATTGAAATCTCTGAGCCCACTAACAACTCCCCATCCGCACACCCCCATCTGTCTACGCCTCCCCCCCCCCCCCCCCCAAACCCAACCAGGGGTAGTTCACTCCAGCAGAGTTTAGTACAGCTCCCAACTTGCGGGGAGCTATCAGCCCAGCAAGGATTGGGCTCTGGGGTGGGGGTGCCCCCTGTGCATTACCACCATGGCAGTGTAGCCTGGATCCTTTGCATTGCCAAAAGCCAAAGTACCAATGTCCAGGGAGAACCTTGACACTGCCCACTGGGCATAGGGAAATATCAAAAAGGCAGATCTAATGGGGTGAGGTCTCAGGGAGGGGAGGGGTGATCAGTCAGGGTGGGGCTGTCCCACTGCCACTCTGCATTTGGGCTGAGTGACAGAGGGAGGGAGGCTAGCGATTGGGACTGGCTATTGGCGGAGCGGGAGGGTTGGGGGGGAGAGGTCTGCCTGCTGGGGGATGTTGGGGCAGCAGAGAGATTTGGGGGTGCCGGTGGGAGTGAGTCTGGAAATCAGGACTACAGGGGATGGGAGTGGAGATTGAGGCGGGCTGGGGACAGAGGGTGAGCAAGGCTTGCCCAGACACATCCAGGGGTCGGGCCAGTGATGTGGGAGGCTGGCAGGGCGGGGCTACTGCACATATGTCGATTTCCACTATGACGGATCAGTGCACGCGCAATGGCCCACTCAGCGCTGTGTTGCTGGCCCCTCCAGTGGGAATAGAGCCACTGATTTTCAACAGAGTGTGGGCAATTTATTTTGAGACTCCTGCTGAAAAGAACATAATGATTTACTCCAATTTTCATGTGAATTCAACAATTAAAATTTTTTTGGGCAAATTGACCCCATTACATGTGAACTGGAATGAACAATTATCTCAACCACTAATGACACAATTGCTTCTTTGATTACAAACTAAATTAAATACAAAGATAATGTAACAGGAGGGTATTATATTTATCTAAATGATGATGCTTTCACAAGATTTTAACAGCTGTTTAATTATTTTTAGCAATGTAACTAATCCAAAAAAATTTTCAAATATTATAACAAAGGAACTCTTAAAAAAGAGAGGGGAGTGATTTCAACGTACAATATTGATTTATTACAATATTTTTTGTCTTAGTTCAAGATTCCTTTCACTGTTAACCTGGTACCAAAAACAGCAATTGTATTCAGCAAACTAAATCTTTTGCATTTCCCCAGTGCTTTCTATGACATTCCAATGCACTTCACAGTCAACACAATAACTTTTTTGAAATATGGTTATAATGCAGGCAAACATGGCAACCAATTTTTATACAGCTAGATCTCACAAACAGCAGTCAAGTAAATGACCAGATAAACTATTTCTTTTTGTGGCACTGGTTTGATGAATATACATTGGCCAGGATACCGGATCCTCTGCTTTTCATTGAGTAACACCGTGGACTAACTGTCAGCTGGTTGTAAGAACACCTGGGTGAGACTGTCTCATTTTAATATAGTGGCACAGTGGTGAGCACTGCTGCCTTATAGCACCAGGGACCAGGGTTCGATTCTTGGCTTGGTCATTGTGTGGAGTCTGCACATCCTCCCCATGTCTGCATGGGTTTGCTCCCACAGTCCAGATGGCATGCTGGTTCTGTGCATCGGCTATGCTAAATTCTCTCCGTGTACCCAAACAGGCACTGGAGTGTGGTAATTAGGGAATTTTCATAGTAACTTCATTGCAGTGTTAATGTAAGCCTACCTGTGACACTAATAAAATAAGCTATAAACTTATAAACTTTAATGATGAGCTTTGCAGCTGTGTTACAAAGATGTAAATGATCAGATTAAAAACAAATTTCAATGCTTGCTATATTGCCATGCATGTTTAAGTGATGATGATGAATCACTTTCAGTGCTTTTTGATAATAAATATCTCTATAGAAATTAGATTGGTAACCTGCTGTCCACATGTTTGAACGGGTGTGGGCTTTTGCTTTCTCTCTCAGAGTGATGTGAATGAGCTGTGAAAAAGCAGCTGCTTCCTCAAAACGCTGAGTACATAGAGTCAATACTGCACTAGCTGTGGAGGTGGACTTTAACCTGTTAGTATGATGAGGATTGAGCAGAGTCAGACCGGAAGCCAAGATGTTGGATTGAAAATGTCAGAAATTGCTGGCTATGCATTTGAATGGCAGAAATGTTATTTATAATAAGTAACAGCACCTCAGAAAGTCACCCTGCCTCTTCTATATTTTAACTTATGTGCTAGAATAAAATACAATCAGGGCATGGGTTTTCCACTTAACTGTTTGGCAGCCCATAATTTTCTGCCCATTCATTTGCACGTTCAAATTTGGCAGGCTGACAACCTTAAAGATTGTGAAATGAGCTGATCCATTGTAGTGTTGCACATGGCAATGAGGAGAACGCACTGTTATATTACTGTGAAAGGTGAATTGGCACTTACTGTTCTCGGACAATTAGAGGTCAGAAAAAGCCACTAATAAATGATTGCTTTATTTTTTATGCATACTCATTTCAAGCAAAATACATAAATGACGAAGTGAAATACTTGAAGCATGACGAATGCACACCAAATCCTTGTTCACTGATGATTGCACAATATTCAGTGCAACTTGCAATTCTTCAGACACTGAAGTGAACTGTGTTCGCATGTAGCAAGACTTGGAGAACATTAACGCTCAGGCTTAGGTGCCAGGCAGCTGGCTGACTGGCTGAAGGCAGAGAGTGGGAATAAAGGTGTCTTCTTCAGGATGGCAGCCAGTGAGTAGTGATGTGCCTCAGGGGTCAATGCTACGTCCACAACTTTTGACAATATACATTAACAATTTGGAAGAAGGGACTGAAGGCACTGTTGCTAAGTTTGCAGATGATACAAAGATATGTAGAGGGACAGATAGTATTGAAGAAGGTGGGGGGAGGGTTACAGAAGGACTTGGACAGGTTAACAGTGTGGACAAAGAAGTGGCAGATGGAATACAATGTGGAAAAGGGTGAGGTAATGTGCTTTGGAAGGAGGAATGGAGCGATAGGCTATTTTTTAAATGGGAAAATGCTTAGGAAATCAGAAACACAAAGGAACTTGGGAGTTATTGTTCAAGATTCTGTTACGGTTAACATGCAGTTTCAGTCAGCAGTTAGGAAGGCCAATGCAATGTTAGCATTCATGTCAAAAGGGCTAGAATACAAGCCTAATTCTGCTCCTATGTTTTATGGTCTTATGGTCTTATCTCCAAAAAGGGAGAATTTTGTTGGAATTCAAGTGTATCAGAGTCAATTAACCCTTAATTTCCTTATCTCAAATTCTGAAATGATTCAAATTTATTCAATATAAGTAGGATGTGATACATGTTAAGATGTGAGCAGAGTACAAAGATGCAACAACATTACCATTATGCTCAAGATATAAGTGTGATATCCACATACTCATTGTAAATATTTTCTATCCTTCTGTGATAGTCTATGTGGGCAGCATGGTGGCATAGTGGTTAGCACTACTGCCTCACAATGCCAGGGAGCCGGGTTTGGTTCCCAGCTTGGGTCACCGTCTGTGTGGAGTTAGCAGGTTCTCCCTGTGTCTGTGTTGGCTTCCTCAAGTGCTCCAGTTCCCTTCCACGTTCTGACAGATGTGCTGGTTAAGTGCTTTGACTTGAACAGACACCAGACTGTGGTGACTAGGGGAATTTCACAGTTCATCACAGTGTGAATGTAAACCTTACTTGTAACTAAGAAATAAACTTTAATTTGTGATGATTCCAAACTTCCTCCAGCCAAAATTCTCTTGCTTCCAGCCAAAAGGATCCCGTTTAATGCCTTTTTCTCACAGCAAAGGTTACGTAGAACAGTATAAACCAATGATTGGGTGGAATTCTCCTAAACAAGTTTCTGAGTGTTGTTCCCAGTGGGAAACCGATGAGATTCCCATTGGGAGGGTTGGTGCAATCTAATCACACTGAGGCTGGAATGTTATCAACCATTCGCGTCAGTGGGATTTTCCCATTCTGTTGCGGGGAACAGAGATTTAATTGGGCACCAAATTCTCCAGCCTCGCTGCAGCAAGACTGTGGCATGAATGGACAGTAAAATTGTGCCCTTAAAAACTTTTACACAGCATGGGAAGATCCTCACTGAATTTTTCCACACTTGAAATTGGTTTGGAAAGGTGATCTAAAGACTCTGGCAAGACCAGCCCCTCAGTGATTGTGATGCCATTTTTAAAGGCAGTCTGTTCTGCAGTCAAATTTACACCACCCACCCCTCATTTTCCAGTGAAGACCCTCCCTTCACTTGCTGGCACATTTCTACACCTCCTCCCACTTACTTGTACCAGCACCCTCTCTCACCAAATGTGCGATATCCTACAATGGGGTTGTCAAAGTTGCCTCTCCAGGAACTCCCCCATGGTCTCCCTCCCCTTCAAAAAACTCTAATGTTCCTTCTTCGGATCCATCCTTTGGCATTGCCAACCCTGCTCACAGCCAACCTGGTACTCTAGCACTGCCAAACTAGCAGTTGGCACAGCCAGAATGCCCAGGACAGATTCAGGGCTCTATTCCCGGGTTTCCAGGGATTTCAATGGTCTCTGTTGTGCTTGGTTGGCCATCACGACTGTTCTCTGTTTGCATCAATTTCTTGGACTTGATGAACACCTTCCAGGGCCTAGAGAGTGCAGACAAAATAACTGGATGCCAAGATTATTATTTAGTCAGGCATCAGCGTATTGGAATATTTATGACCTGATAGATGGGAAGCCAAGGAGCTTGGGAATTTCACCTGGCCAATCTTTTGTAATGAGGCCTTTTAAATAATAGAGATAATGGCTGCAAATTCATCACATTGGTCTTGCCAGTGGTAATCAAGAATGCATAAATTTTCTGTAGAGTGTTTTTGCGCCCCATCCAAATTTCATTTCCACCTCAGGCTGGCAATAACTGCTCCACGATGGCCCATGATGATGAAATGCTTTCAACTCTGCAGAAACAAACTGCCCCCATCCACGCCAAACAAATATAATTGGCATGAAATGAAGTAGAGCTTACAACAACTGGTGATGAGAGAGAAGAAAACACCACTATTCAACTGGCATGATCTACACTGAAACATTGCTCTCAGAAGTGAGAGCTTTCTGCTGATGAAGATTGCTTTTGCCTCTGCTAGACTGAAGTAAGAATGCATACAATAAAATGTAGTGTGGGTGTTAAGTTGTATGAGAATATCAATGGATAGTAAACATACTATCAATCTATGGAACCATAAACATTGGAGAAAATATTCATTCCTTATGGATGTTTATATATCTTCTCCCAAGCAGTGCATCTTGCTGACATAGATGCAATGTGCTCATGAATATCTAAGTAAGATTACAGCTGTAGCTTGTTGCTTATTTAGCATTTTAAGGAGTACTATACTTTATATATGTCAATGGTATTGCAAATCATCAGCCAATTCTTCAAACAGTATTTATTATTGTTTTGAGCATACCACTATGAAATGACTTGCAAGGAAAAACATTTGGTTACGTGGGAGAACATATAAATGGGATCCTATCATTTTTAAGAAAGCTGTCAAAGTGCCAAGGTTGTTTTGCTTAAAACTGATTGGGCTGCAAATACCAATTTTCTTCACAGTGCAAAAGCAATTTAAAAAAAATATCATGGGATGAGAGCATCGCTGGCTGGGCCAACATTTATTACTCATTCCTAATTATCCTTGCATTTAAAACTTTATTTATTAGTATCATCAGTAGGCTCACATTAATACTGCAATGAAGTTATTGTGAAAATTCCCTAACTGCCACACTCCAGTGCCTGTCCAGGTACATTGAGGAAGAATTTAGCACAATCAATATCACCTAACCAGCACATCTTTCGGACTGTGGGAGGAAACCGGAGCACTCGGAGGAAACACATGCAGATACAGGGAGAATGTACAGACTCCACACAGACAGTGACCAAGCTGGGAATCGAACCCAGATCCCTGGTGCTGCTGTGAGGCAGTAATGCTAACCACTGTGCCATTGTGCTATGTTAGGCCATCTGAAGAGTTAACCACATTGCTGTGAGTCTGGAATCACAAATAGGCCATGCTGGATAAAGAGGGAACATTTCTTTCTAAAGGACATAGGCAGACCAGATTTTTTTTATGATAATGATTTCATGCTCATCATCAGACTTTTAATTTCAGATTTTTATTGAATTTGAATTTCACCATCTGCCATGGTGGGATTTGAACACCAGAGTATTATCCTAGATTACCATTCCAATAATAATATCACCACCTCCCCAACTTTACAGTGCAGAAGGAGGCCATTCAGCCTATCGACCCTGCACAATAATCCCACCCAGGCCATGTCCCATAACTCCAAGTATTTACCCTCACACTAAGGGGAAATTTAACACAACCAGTCAACCTAACCCACACATCTTTATGTGACACATGCAGAAAATTCTACTAATTGTCTACAGTAAGTACAAAAAGTGTAATTTGTGAACATTACCTGCTGACACAGAATGATGCACGTGCTATGTGCACACTGATAGATCTTGGAATTCAAAAAAGGTGAACTAGAAAACACATAATTGTTTTCATCCTTTTTGTTGCAAAGATCATTTTGCCGCCTTCTCCGTTTTGTGTGGGTCTTTCCTAATTCAGTCAGGATTATGAGTTGGGATTTTACAGTGCCGCTTGTCCTGAAATCATGAAATCCTGCCCCAGGTCTTTGGACCTTCTCATGCTGCACGTCTCACCTGCTTTGATTCCCATGGCAGGTGGGCCAGTAAAATTCTGACCATGGAATGTTATATGGTATTGGTTATTGTTCAGGTACCAATAAAAGATGTTGGGAACTTTTTATGCTGGATTTCCTAATCATTAGCAATTATTAACAATTAACCCTAACAAACTAATGCCACTGTTATTTATTAAAAAGTAATATCAGAGCAACAAGTGAGGAAAGAAAAAGTTGGCATCTATTGAGCACCTGTTTTGTTTCTACACCTTGTTTTACATCTAATGATTTCTAATTTGTAGAGTCCTTTAAACAACGATGTAGTTCCACCCCTTAGATTACTCTTTCACTTTGTTAAGAAGCTTTGCTGGTTAAGTTGTCTTTTTATTCATTATCTAAAACTGCTACTTCACACTTGTCTGCATTTGCCCGTACTATGAACCTGTCTATATTTTCCTACAGCTCTGTCTATACATTCTAGGAATGTCTTACATTCTTACTGACAATTTGCCATGATCTCTAGTTTAATATCACCATATCTTTGAGGTGCCGGACAGCGTATTTTGCGCAAGCCAATATTTGATTTTGATTTGAAAAGAAACCAAAAGAGATAATGCTGGAAAATCTCAGCAGGTTTGGCAGCATCTGTAAGGAGAGAAAAGAACTGAAATTTCGAGTCCAGATGACACTTTGTCAAAAGCTTTGCAAAGGTTCATCTGAACTCGAAACGTCAGTTCTCTTCTCTCCATACAGAAGCTGCCAGAACTGATAGGATTTTCCAGCATTTTCTCTTTTGGTTTCAGATTCCAGTATGTGCAGTAATTTGTTTTTATCCTGATTTTGATTTGATTTGTTATTGTCACATGTATTAGCATACAGTGAAAAGTATTGTTTCTTGTATGCTATACAG
This sequence comes from Sphyrna mokarran, assembly GCA_024679065.1. Lineage (NCBI taxonomy): Eukaryota > Metazoa > Chordata > Chondrichthyes > Carcharhiniformes > Carcharhinidae > Sphyrna > Sphyrna mokarran. The sequence goes on along the minus strand of JAGIQG010000005.1, from coordinate 92,680,602 downwards.
ACAAAAGAAACAGTTCATAGAGAAGAAAAGGAAAGAGTGCAAAATGCAGATTTGCAGTTATGGCTAGAGTGTAGAGAAAGATCCATTTTGTGTGAGGTAGATCCATTCAAAAGTCTGAGGCAGCAGCAGGGAAGAAGCTGTTTTTGAGTAGATTGATATGTGACCTCAGACTTCTGTATCTTTTTCCTGATGGAAGGAGGTGAAAGAGAATATGTCCAGAGTGTGCGGCATCCTTAATAATGCTGGATGCTTTTCTGAGGCAGTAGAAGTATAGACAGAGTCAATGGATACCATTAACAGATAACCTGGTCATTTATTTCATTGCTTTTTTGAATCATGCTGTGTAAATTGGTTGTTGTGGTTTCCTACAGCATGATAATAATTACATATCAAAAAGTACTTCTTTGGTTGTGGAATAGTTTGGGACATCCTGATGTCTTGAATGGTTTTACATCAATACAATTACTTTGTTTTGCTACATAGGCAATTTGCTCCAACAAGGACCCAGGAACAGATAATGATATGAAAAAGTCGTTTCAAGGGATTTTTGTTTGATTATTCTTTAGAGCTTGTCAAAGCACTATTGACTAAGCAGTTGACTCAGATCTCAGATTAACTTGCATAAAAACAATCAGTTTAAAAGAATTTGCACTGATATATTAAACAATATGCATTGAGGAATATTTGGTTTAGAAAACTTGCATCAACTGATTGCATTCACATCTATCAAGTAATTGTACAATTATTTGCAGATCAGAATAAAAATCTTCCCTTCTGCAAGAAAAAAATGGACAAAAGCTGAAATGGGTTGAACGTACTTTTCAAGTAACAGATAATGGAGGAGTAATCAAATTTATAGTTGCAAGCATTATCTCACCCAAATGCATGATAAAGAAAAAGGAAGAAATCAAACACCTTGCTGTGCACGCAAACACTCAAGGCCTCATGAAATGTTAAGGACCTGAGGAAAAGATATTAAAAATGAAAACAAATTCCTTTCCTATAATTTGGTATCAGTTACAAACCTAGAGAATTATCTCTATTGCCTTTAGTTTAACAGCCCCATTGGGGTGTGACTAAGATGATTAAATAATGACTCACGATTTTTGATCTCCAATCGTCAAATCAAGAATTACCTCCCAAGATGCACTTTGGGAGCCCTCTTGGTAGTCCTGATGCACTGACTACATGGAAATTATTTGGGAAGTTTCACCAGTGTCTAAAATTCTCTACGATGCTGGGACAGAGTTGGAAATTTCGGATGGTTCTTTCTTGCCAGAATAGTTATCCAGGAAGGTTTAGAAGGATTAAGACCAGTTCTAACTGCTGGATTACTTTTTACTCACCCCTGCAAGACCTGAGTGGATCCTTTGACTACCCGCCAATTACCTGACAATTCTCCTGACAACCTAGCTATCCACTGACTTCCTAGCTACCTGACTACACCCGCCACGACCAACCCACCACTTCACCCACCCATTTAGTACACTATCCTCTCACTCAGCATCATCTACCTACCTTAAACACTTATCTTCTCTCTGTAGCTTCTCAAAGTAGCTTAGAGATCTTTAGATTTGCTGGAATATGACAACTAGCACCATAAAAAGTTGGTGTGGCCCCACTTCCCTCAATGATCCTGTACTGTGAGGAAGGACTCTGAGAATAGGCATTTTTGGTTTGGATATCCGGGTGACAAATCTGAGCTCCAGATCGGATTAAGAACGTAGGAGTGGAGTGGCAATCCAATGGCCAACCCAATAAGTAATTTGTGGTGTCCAGGTCATCCTCATTGCGCATGGTTGGATACAACATGAGCATGGTTAGTTTCTGAGGAAACTGGTGCACCTTGCATGAGATCAGCAGACTTGAACTGCACACCAGTACTATCCTGAGGATTCAGAAACTCATCATAAGGCTTCATGACATACATGATGTTGTGGTGTAGTTGTACCAGCTACTTGTCACCACTCTCAAGATCACACCATTATCTCGCTTAGATCTTACTGAACCAAAATATTTCACATTGCTTTGGACTGATACCTTGGAACAAGCATTTTACTGTTCATTTGCTGCAAGTACAAAAATGTCTCAAGACCAAGACTTTAATATATTCCTCATAAATATTTATATGTTATAAGTATTATGGTACCAGAATAAGAAAAAGACAAAGCTGGTTGATGTAGCTTCAAAGAAGATCAAGGTGACTTGCAAACTGGATAGACCAAATGGCAATCCTTTATGTTATGTTTTTTGTTATGTTTCTTATATTTTTATTTAATTAATTTCTGTTCCTCAAGGACTATTGATAATTTTCCAGCTCTAACTCTAGGTATAAATCTCCAATGTGCCTAATTACTTAAACAGTTCAGATTTTAAAATAAGTAAAAATAACTGTTCCAAGTCTTATTGTGCTGAATATTTTGGAACTTAATCCTCAGTTTTGAGAGAATAACGGGGCGATATTACCAAAGAAATTCTAAATGTTGAATGAGTGTGAAAACGGAGAGAATTGCACCCTTTTTTTGGGCAAGATTCCAGATCACACAGCACTTAGTATAAAAAAGAGCCCAGATGTGATTCTCACCAGCTGGGGAAGTGGGCAGTGCCTAATTCCACCAGGAAGTCAGCTGCTTAGTTCTAGAGGCGTCATTGTGCAGGTGTCCTGATCTCCACACACCTCCCCCCTAATCGTTGGCTTGGCTAATCCTCTGCCCCGTCCTCCCGATTGGTGTCCCAGTTGTCCCCTTCCCTCCTCCATTATGGCCTCATCTTCAGGCCCTGCATCCTGGGCATTGTCCGGTGCTAGGTTGGCACTGTCCTGACCACCTGGGAGAGCTTCACTGACCTGCAGCCCAACTGTGAGGCCATCATGGCAGGTCCTCCTTGTTGGGAATCATATGTGAGCCTTGCCAGTGAGGACCTCAGCAGGCGAAGGATAAATGCAAGTGAGCCTAGACAATAGCGTAATGATATTTAAATTGTGTTTTAAATATTGAAATTGGCTTCACACTCCTTTTGGATACAAAGCCAGTTTTGCTGGCAGAATGAGGCTGGTAACAATGCAAACCAGATCTTTTGCCTTGTCCGATCTTACTGACTCGCCATGCCAACTGACCAGCATGATAAACCGGTAAGATCAGCTCCTAAGATTTTTTACTTATTGTTTCATTAATGGTTTACTGCTTTATCCCTGATCTCTTTATTTTGATTCAATTTGAAGAAAATGCTTGATGTTATTTAACCTTTATACAGTAAATGTTTTGTTATCCAACACTCCACCAACTGGAATTCCCCAACAACCAGAAATGCTGATGTTTCCCAAATACAAATCATTACTGTACCAACCAGAACCAATACACGTACACTATTTTTCATGCTCTGAGTTATGTTTCAATGTACTGTTGAAGATTAGAAGTAACAAGAATGTTGTTCATTAGTTCTGAGTACTTGCATATTAGTTCATGTTATAAGTATTTTGCTGTATTCCACTGGGAAATGGAACTCTGTTGCCCCATTTCCTCTCCTCAAACTGATTGATTAAGGTTTCTTATTTGAGTAGTGTAGTGTGCTGGTTGACGTCTCCAACCTCCATACATATGGACCTCAACTGAAACTCAATTATAGAGAAAGTTATATGCCTGACAGATTGGTTTCTGATGCATTTTGCTGTGTATTGACAGACTTACCAACACACTTGTATCGAATGATTTCATATTCTCTCTTTGCAATTGTAATTTAATACCTTCACTATGAAGGTAAGTCTTACATTTACCATTTTGGTGGAGGCTCCATCAAGTGTCTTTACGTTATATACCATGTCTATTATTGCCAGTGTAACAATATCTCTTCTCAATCATCTCTGCTAGGTTAACCAATTACCTGATAGACAAGTAGGAGACATAGCAGCCTCATGAACAGTCAAATCAGACCAAAGTTGTCAAGACCCTTGGCAGCCTGAATGCTTCAACAACTTCCACACAACATACCTGCCTCTACGTCCTGGCTGAAGAGTTATCCTGCCCGTGTTGACAGCCCTGACTGTTGGCCCTGGTCCTTTAATGGGAGTTTTATCATTCCTGTGTAAAAATACCATTATTTGGTTTGATTTTAAGTCATTGGTAAAACCACACCTAGAGTACTGCATATAGGTTTGGTTACCTTCCTTAAGGAGAGACATACTTGCATTGCAGCTTTGAAAAGGTTCACTAGACTAATTCCTGGGATGAAGGGTTGTCTTATGAGGAATGTTGAGCACATTGGACCTCTAATTGAAGAATGAAAAGTGATCTCATTGAAACATAGAAGATTCTGAGGGGACTTTTGATGAGATAGATGCTGTGAGGATGTTTCCTCTTATGGGTGGAGTTAGAACTAGGATACACAGTTTAAAAACAAGATCACTCATTTAAAATGGAGATGAGGACAGATTTCTTCTTCCAGGGTGTTGCTGGTGTCTAGAAATCCTTTCTCCTTCAAGCTGAGTTCGACTGATTTTTTTGATTGACAAGGGAGTCAAGGATTATGGGGACAAATGGGAAAAAGGAGTTAAGACCACAATCAGATCAGTCACGGTTTATTGAATGACTGAGACTCAGCGAATGTTTTGGGGAGATGGGTTCATATCCTAGCACAGTGGAATGTGAATTCGATATAATGTATCTGGAATTAAGAATCTATTGACCATCATGAAACCATTGTCAATTGTCAGAAAAACCCATTCGGTTCACGAATATCCTTTGGGGAAGGAAATCTGCTGTCTTTACCCTTGTGTGGGTACACACATGAACAGGTGGGCTGTAGAGGTATACACGTAGGGCAAAATAATCGGCATAGGATCGGTGGGTCAAAAGGTCTGTTACTGTGCTGTACCGTTCTTTGTAGATGTGACTCCAGAGTCATTGCAATGTGGTTGATTTTCAAATGCCCTCTGAAGTAGCCTAGCAAACCATTCGATTCAAGGGTGACTAGAGATGAACTAAATGCTGGCCCAGCCAGTGATGCCTATGTCCCATAAATGAATAAAAGATAAAGAACTGTATCAAAAAACATTAAGTTTCTCTAAATGAGAGTGTAAGATCCCACCCATCGGAGAATGCCATTTCATGGCTTATTCCTGTCCCTATTTCTAAAGTTCTTATTTCGCAAACTAACATAATGCAAAACTGGGAGTGCAATGAATAGAACATGCAAAATAGTCACCAAGAAGGAAGGAAATCTAGTAACAAGGGAGAAAATATAATGCAAACTAGTTATTAACAAAAGCAGCTTTGTTTCTCATGAACAACTAAAGTGCTGTGGTTTAAATACAGAATGATCCAACCTGATCCTCTAGTGTAATGCTGGTGTAAAGCAAAACATTATTGCACTAATTTTACTGCTGCACTGCAAACAGAGCTTTAACTTCAAATCTAGTTATTGATGGCATATTAAAACAATGGCCAGGTACAATCTGTCAAAGTATGTTTAATTGGCTTACAATTGATATGAAAATTCTGGTTACAATTGTATTATAGTAGCGATGTTGGATTGAGCTTTGACATGCAGTTACTAGAATCTACATAGTGTTAAACCCTCATTGAAAAGATCACTCTAATGCAATCATGTGTTGGGGTGTATAAGCTTGTATATCAAAAGCCATTCCATTAATTACACTGTGCAGTGAGGTAGCAGTAACAGTGTGATTTTGTGCATGTATGTTTTCACCGATGTTAAGGAACTCTGACCTGTATGTGGGAAGAAAGAAGATATTATGGGAATTATTCCCCAGTTATTATATTCCCTAAAATACCAAGTCAATTCAGCAGATTTCAGCTCTTACCAAAGATGGAACGGCAAATTGGTCTGTACCTGTGTTGTTGAATCAGAAATCTTCCTGTAATTATTCATGTATTTTTTTTAACTGAAACTGTGGGCTGTGCAGAGAAGTTGTGTGCATTTTGTGTGGAAGTTCAGTGATATGAAGGTTGATGTGTGTTTTTATTTAACTGAATGTAAATGGGCCTTGTATACACTCTAATTTGAAGATGGTGTAACATGGAGTGGCATCGTGGTTAGCGTTGCTGCCTTACAGCGCAGAGATCTGGATTCGATTCCCAGCTTGGATCACTGTCTGTGTGGACTATGCACATTTTCCTGAATCTCCATGGGTTCCCTCTGGATGCTCTGGTTTTCTCCCACAGTCCGAAAGACGGGCTGGTTAGGTGCATTAACCCTGCTGAATTCTCTCTCTGTGTAACCAAACAGGCGCCAGAGTGTGACAACTAGGGGATTTTTCACGATAACTTCAGTGTATTTTTAAAGTGAGCCTACTTGAGACACTAATAAATAAACTTTAAAAAACTTTTAAGTTTGTCTAAGTGATAGTGTATGAACATAGGGACATGAATTATTCAATTAGATCATGATTGATCTGTATCAGAAATCTATTTACCTTGGTTCCTTAATAGCAATGAATAACAAAACTCTGTTTCTCTCCATTTTGAAACTTTCTATTAATCTAGCCTCAACAGCACTGGGGGCGAGAGGGGGCAAGGGAGGAACGTGGTTTCATTATCCTAGTGTAAAAAATGCAATTTTTAATATCACCCTGAACGGCTTAGCTCTAACTCTTAAAACTATGTTTCTTTGTTCTCCAGCCCATTTTCCTCTATCCAATCAAACTAAGGACTTGTGTAGCACCCATGCTTCTGAGTCTCCAGGTTTGAGTTTCACCCTAAGACTTGATGGTCAAGGATAGTGCATTGATAACATAGCCAAACAGGTTGATTACCAACCTTCAAATCCTTCCAACTCAAGCCAACACAGGCAATAAAAGCAGGACAGATTCCCAGTTAGCTGCGTGGTGGCAAGTTGGAGTCTTTACCATTGCCATCCATTGCACCAGACTACAAGATGCTTATAAAAGTGCTGCAGCAACTTGGACTTGGAATCATAGAATCTCTACAATGTAGAAGGAGCAACAGTTTAGTAAATATATAAAACAAAAGAATTTTTTTTTGCACACACAAACACGCGAGAGAAAAGACAGTACAAAAGGAAGTTGAGTAGTCTCGTGATGGTGATGCAGAAGGAAGAAGAAGAAGGATCAGGAGAGGCAGACAACGTACTTGACTGAACAAGCTCATTGGAGAGCAAGACAATTAAATCAGCCATCCATCCCCATTCACCATCAGATCTCCTTCCTTCACCCTGAACTACTGGTCTTCTTATTTCACCACATAGACTATAATCAGCACCAATTCCATAAAAATACATTCATTAAAATATGTTTCATAATCATTGATAAAAGAAATGACCAATTACTATGGCAAGCCTTTAGTGCCTGTGTAATATTCTTTACTTTTTTCTGGTACTTCATGCTTCTCCATTGGCTGCAAAATGGTTGGTGAGAAGTTTAAAGTTTATTTATTAGTGTCACCAGTAGATTTACATTAACACTACAATGAAGTCACTGTGAAAATTGCCTAGTTGCTACATTCTGACACATGTCCAGGTATACTGTGGGAGAATTTAGCATGACCAGTGCACCTAGCCAGCATGTCTTTTGTACTGAGGGAGGAAACTGGAGCACACAGAGGAAATTCACAGACATGGGGAGAACATGCAGACTCCACGCAGAACAAGCTGGGAATCGAACCCAGGTCCCTGGCGCTGTGAGGCAACAGCGCTAACCACTGTGCCATCATGCTGCTCAGCCAAGAAGGGGTTGAGCTTCCATTCAGGACTCCTGGGGCTGCTTAAGGCAAGCCATCTTCAGTATAGTGGGCCTGCTGTGTGCAGGTTCCTGCAGTCTGGGCTGTGTGATACTGATAAAGAGTATCTGGCAGGGTAGCAGCTATGTTGTCAATCTGAGAGATGACAGTAGCTGCCTCTCCCATGGAATCAAGGGCACTGTCCTGGGATATGCTGTTATACTTCTGGAATTCAATTTATCAAAGACAAATTGTTACCAAAAAAATCACAACTTTTGGGAAAAAAAACTGAATTGAGAGTACATATCAGAGAGAAGTAAGCTACAGATATGAGAAGCTGTAGCTACATGGAATAGGCTGGGGTAGAGCGAGAAAGACAAGAGTCAGATGACCTGGAGAATGATGATGGAGGGGAATAATTTGTGGAGACATTGCAGAAGAAACCATCTCACATTAAATTTTGTTCACTCCCCAATCCTGCTGCAACAAAATTGTTCCAACTCATCTTTCTTGGCTTTCAAATTCGTGCTGCTCTATCATGCAGCTTTTTTGCAGCAAGAGATTCAGGGACTGCTCCATCCTAATTATATTCTCTTTCATCTTGTTGTTGTGACACAATACAGAGCAGCTTTATACGTTAATTCAAGTCCTCCACACCCCCAAGTAACTTGATTCCATCAGCAGTTTCAACTGAGGCAAAAAAACTCGAAAGTTCATTTGAAATGGTGAGGATAAAATGAGGAGAAAGTTAATGTTAAACGCTGAATTGAAGGAAAGGTCTCAATTTCCACTTGAATAATTTAAAACGTGGAGGCAATCAGAATATCACATTGCCTTCCTCTTGAAAACTCAGCAATGTTAATTGAATTGAGTTAGAATAATGGGGGGAATTTTCCTGCTCTGTCAACCACAATAATCGTAGTAGTTGGAGGGGGTGGGTGGCAGTACCATACAAAGGTCTGTTGGTCTCAGGTAAGATTTTCCAGTTTTGGGTGCTCATGACTGGAAAATTCTGCCCAGTGAGAGTGATACCTCTTCTGTGTTATGTCTGTGTCCAGGTGGCTCTGGAGAGGGAGCACACAATATCCACTGGTACACTGTTGATGCTGGTATTCTTACAGGGCTTGGACTGCATCACTGACTGCTGGAATTTTATTTTAATTTGATAAGTTTTCTTCTGGAGTTTATTTTTAATTACAACTAACTTGTATCCTCGAGGGCAGCATGGTGGCACAGTGGTTAGCACTGTTGCCTGACAGCATCACGAAACTGACTTGGGTCACCGTCTGCGTGGGCTTGCTCCAGGTGCTCCAGTTTCCTCCCATGCTCCAACCATGTGCAGGTTAGATTGATTGGCCATGCTAAATTCCCCTTAGTGTCCTGGGATGTGTAGGTTACAGAGATTAGGGGATTAGTGAGGTAAATGTGTGCGGTTGTGGGATAGGACCTGAGTGGGATTGTTATCAGTGTAGACTTGATGGGCCCAAGGGTCTCCTTCTGCACTGTAGGGATTCTATGATTCTATGGTTCTTTTTAAGAATAGAAAAACACATTTATTGACATTAGTGGTGAAATGTAGAGTTAGAGACTAAATATATTTGTAACGTTTAATTACGAGTAAATCTAAGACTGAGTAAAAATGTAATAGGTGGCATCATTTGGAATCTCTTCATAACTTTAATATTAATTTTGAAACTCAGCCATGGATTACCTTGTTAAAAATTTCCTCCCTTGAGCTGATTCCATTTAAACATAAACAACTGGCTGTTAAGCCAATATGAGTTTCCTTGAAATGACACTTTAGGTTGTCTGTATGCAAATAGATTAAGTCAGCAAGCCCTACAGCAGCCGTGTGCTGGTGTGTGGGCTTCCATTGGCTGAGCCGATCACCTCAGCGAGTTGCTGTCGCCTGATGAATCAGTCGGCAGGGTTAATGATTGTATGACAGAGCCAGGAACACCGCAAGAGATCGCGGGGAATTTCCATCCCAGTCACAAAACCAGGCAAGGGTTCAATGCCCTTCAATTGCCATCCACTCGACCCAAAGTGGACCCCGAGTCTCCCCCACTCCGCTTGCCTCTTTAAATCAAAGAGATCACCACTTCCCGGTTAGGATTGGGAGAATGCTGGAAATTCCTGTTCTTTTGCTGCCTTCAGTGTCTGTGGCAAAACTTGGCATCTTTTCCACTATCATTTTAAAACTGAGTGGGATGGGGTGGGAGTGCAAACACATTTTTGCACAAATTGGGTGGTCTTAACTGTGAAGCATATTACACAGCACTGACAGCTCAGGACATGCTGGTGTGGCTTTACACTGAGGTGCGTCACGGTGCTCTGTGAGTTTATTGGAGCTTTGCTCTGGAATGATGTCAGCTGCTTACTGCTGCAAAGGTTTCGGCTTCAAGAGTCACAAGAGCAGATTCAGCCTCCGGTGCCACATCACAGGAATAGGTTGTTGTGACTTAATTGTTCACGCTGAAGCCTGGGAGAGAGCGAGAGGTAAGGGACCTGGCAGTGTGTGGTTCTGTTGCCTAACGAGTTTGCATAAATAAAGACGCATTTTTTTAGATATAGGGAAGAAATTACGCGGTAGAGTGTTTTGTTGTTCAAGTCTTGGACTGTGCTGGCCACAGGCCGGGAGCACTGCAGTCTCTGCAGTAATAGATCACAATAATTGCAACTAGCTTGCTTATGTTTAACCAGCTTTCTTTTTTAAAGAAGTGTTTTACACTCTTAGAAAAATATCCGATCACAAATAATGGAACTGAATTTTATTGCCTTTGCTCAGCTTATGTTGTTTGCTGCAGAGAAAAGGAGAAGTAAGATTTCCTGTTGCATTAAACTGATTTGTAAAGATTCAACAGCCACTTTTTTTCAATTTTGTGGAGGGGGTGGGGAGGTCAGGGATACTTAACTGCTCATCTCTATGTCTTGTATCAGACCCGAGAGAAGGAGAGTCCATCCAGACCTCGGTCAAAGTGAGTTTAAAAACAACTACACACAGTTTAGAGTCTCCGAGTGTAGGGGTACGTTTTCCTGTGCTCACTTTGGGAAATGGATTGCCTCTGCCCTCTCCACAGTTTTTTCTCAAATTGCTTATTTTCTCATAGGGTGCAGAATAGATTCGCCAGGAAATTGCTGGAGTGTTTCAGCAATGCTCTAGCTGGCATTTGTCCCATTGAACCTGGGGGGGGGGCATGGAAGAATTCACCTATCGTTTCAGGTTAATAACCTTTCATCAGAATTCCAGCCTGACACTAAATATTTCCAGCATTTTCTGTTTATTTCACATTTCCAATATCTGCACTATTATACTTTAGTTTTCCTGCACGGTGTTCTATTGCCATACTATCACACTGATTCTTCCGTAGGGGTTAATGCTCTGCTGTTTGATGTATTTGATCACGTTTACCTCCCCCCCCTGATTTTCAGCCTTGCTACAAGCGCGTTTCCCCAGAATCCCTGGTCCCACCCATACTATGTGAAGATAACTGAAACAGAAAATGCTGGCAAATCTCAACAGGTCTGGACAGCATCTATGGGGAGAGACTCCTTCATCAGAATTAGTACCAATTAAAGGAGTTGTGGGAGGGGACTGAAGTAGAACTAGTACAAGGAAGGCTCCACATAATCTTTAAAAGAGACAGGCACAACTGGGACCCATGCCAGTGCCCATAGCCACACTTTGTTTTTTACTTGGAGGAAATGAGATGAGTTAAAGGAAAAGTTGTTGAGAGACAACCAGTTCAGCCAGATGGAGGAGAATGGTGATGGATGGGGATTTTTCAAACCTCTGTTTGAGGAAGAAACAAAGTGCTTTGAGGCCATCCTGGAGGGGAATGGAGTTGGAGAAGGATTGGACATCCGTGGTAAGGAGGCAGTCTGGGCTGGGGAACTGAATGTCAATGTGATCTCAAATTTTTGTATCTTTTTCCTGATGAAATAAAGTGGAAGAGAGAATAGCCGGGGTGAATGGGGTCCATGATAATGCTGGCTGTTTTTCTAAGGCAGCAGGAAGTGTAGACAAAATCAATGGATGGAAGTGATGGACTGGATTTCATTCACAACTCTTTGTAATTTCTTGTGGCTTTCGACAGAGCAGGAACCATACCAAGCTGTGATACAACTGGAAAGAATGCTTTCTATGGTGCATCTCTAGAAGTTGGTGAGAGTTGCAGCATGCCAAATTTCCTTTAGTCTTCTGAGAAAGTAGAGGTGTTGTTGGGTTTTCTTAAGTATAGTGTCAGCATTGAGGGATCAGGATACCTAAAAACTTGAAGCACTTGACCATTTCTACTTTGTCCCCAATGACATAGGAGCATGTCCTCCAACTACACTTCCTGTAGGTGATGACTATGTCTCAGTTCGTTGACATTGAGAGAGATTATTATCACTACACTAATTCGTCAGATTTCCTATCTCTTTCCTGTTCTCTGTCTCATCATTGTTGAGATCCCACACACAATGATGGTGTCATCAGCAAACTTGTTGAGTTTGGGGAATTTCCAGGTCCAGCCAAGATATTTAAACAAAACCAAAAGAGAAAATGTTGGAAAGTCTCAGCAGGTCTGGCAGCATCTGTAAAGAAAAAAGAGCTGATGCTTCAAGTCAGGACAATTTGTTATCAAAACTTTGACAAAAGGTCACCTGGACTTGAAACATCAGCACTTTTCTCTCCTTACAGATGTTGCCAGACCTGCTGAGATTTTCCAGCATTTTCTCTTTTGTTTTCAAATCCCAGCAACCACACTAATTTGCTTTTATTAAGATATATAAATGATTTTTGCAAAAGTTCCTGCACTACCTTAGCACTTAAGACTTCTTAGATGTGAAAATGGCCAGGTGCTGGTAATAATATTTTAGTTCTGCTTTAATTCTCTCCTCTGTGTATTTGGGCTATCTGAGTTTCAAAGTTAACATCTGCATACTGTTGCTGATCTCTTACTCATCTGCCTAAACTATTTCTTGATAGCTATTTTGTATCTGATTCTGTCTGCTAATCCTATTACTGGAAAAGGTTGCATCTTCAATCATCCCCTTTGAATGCTATGTAATGCTGAATGTTACCTTCCGTATTAATGACTTCTCTCTCACAAGCAACCTCACCATATCTAAATTTAGAAGCAAGACACCTGATTTAGAAATGCATCAAATTATACATTTCCATAAAACTTGTGAAAACACAAAAGATTGTTCATTAATTCTGGATTGCCCTGAATTGAAATGCTGATGATCCATGGTGCTCTCCCTCTTCTTTGGTGTGACTTTTGCTAAGTGCACTTAAGTGATCACTAAGTGTCTGGCCATTCTCGTTAAAGCGACCATTCCTGGATTGTGAATGTTAATAGACCATTTGCAGAGGAATTCAATCCAATTCTTAGCTAACTTCCACGATGCCACATTACTTATTGGAAATTGATGTGGAATGGAAAGCCTTCCTGATTCCTTCCTTCCTTCCTTGGCTCACAAAACCTTTCGTGGTGCCTCTAACTGTTAGTTAACTTGGCAAATACCTTGGATTGAAACTTTTAAAAAAAATATTGTTGAATAACACATTGGCCCCAAAGTCATCAGTGTAAATTTCCTGTTACTTCAAGTATTCTGGCCAGTTTCCTTGCCATAGTCCGTTACTATGCTGAATCTATTGAGGAACGATCAGTGTCACACTTTAGTGAGTTAATGTGTGTTGTGTTTATAATATGATTGCAGTCTCGTGCAAAGGACTGAGAGAGACTATCGTACTCCAAAGGGCATTCTTAAATTTGGAATGTTATGCTGGCCCTTTCTGTCCGTAAAGGCTAACTTGGATTTTTTTCAGAATAAAACTCCTTCTCATTTCATCTTGAATTCATCCAGTACAATACCACATTTGTGTGATACACTGAGCTCAAGCCAGGAAAATGCCTCTCTTGCATGTGCCCCTATGTCCCTCACCATGTGCATGTACACGTGCACAGCAGGCTGTTTTCATTAGTACAACAAAACAAATCAGGAATGTACACCATAGACTACACTAGTGTTGAGGAAGGATTAAACTCCAGTCTCTTTATTATGATGTAGAGAAATATAATGCCATAGACTCTAAAATAAACCTGGCAAATTGTATCCTTTGTGACAATGTGAGTTATGCATTTGAAATATGGGGTGTACGCGTGCTGAAAATCGCCTCGTGCTACATATCTGCTGCCAATGCTTTGGACAGTGTTCTGATTTTAATTATGAAGGATTACCCATGATTTGATGCTATGTGATGAGAAGCGTGAAGGTCTGCATTGCACTAGTTCATGAGAGGTGATCTTTATTGATATGAAGAGGAAGGGATGAGGGGTTTCCATTTTAAGACTGGGATGAAGAGAATCATGAATCTTTTGAAACTCTTATCCCCAGGAAGTGGTGGAGGCAGGGTAAGGTAGATCCCTGACTGACAAAGGGGTCAAAGGTTCCTTGGGGTAGGTGGGAATGTGGAGTTGAGGCTACAGTCTGATCTGATTGAATTGTGGAGCAGATTCGCGGGGCCAGATGGCCTTCTATTGTGTATGTGTACACGTGTATTTACCTCATACTGTGTTCCTAATGGAGCACTTTAGTAATCATTATTGAGGTAGAAGATTATAAGTCTGTCAAGAAAAATAATTCTGTGGGGGAAAAAAGAATAAATTAATATATTAAATATTGCTTGTTCAGGGAAATGTGAAATATATGCTTAGTCAAAACAAAACACTGATCTTTTTCAATTTGGTTTTCAGTAGAAACATGATTCTACTCTCTTGCAGCAAGTTTCTGCATGTAGATTTTTGAATCTCAGATCCAGTCTTTGAACTCAAGATCAGTTTTCAAAAGTGGTGGCAATTGAAATCTGACGCTCTTTGAACCATCTGTACATCAGTCAAAACATGATCAAAATCAGATTTTTGCTCATCCTCTGGAATAACCCATTTAGGATAGGCAAACAGTGCTGAAAAGAGGGCTAAATAGGAGGAGGAAAATATTATGGACAACAGAGAACGGGCTAATAAAGAAAACAATCAAACGAAGATGATTGTGTTCTACTGAAAGGTCAAAATGTGGGGCAGAATATTACAGATATGATTGGGGATTTCAGTTGCTGGTTGGAGAGCGACGAGACCTCCTCATGTCGTCTTTTGAGATGGCCCTATTCAGCTACAGAACAGGCAGTGACAAACGTGCCCTGCTTGTTGGTGGTCCTTGGCTTATCAGAAGCCAGCAGCTCTTCTGCACTCTGGATCTCCAGCATTGGACGCTGCTAGTTCAACACTCACTCTAGGCCTCAATCAAGGAGGGTCCCAGACAAGACAGTTTGTGGAGTTGGGGCCATAGGAGAGGAGGTTGCAAGTATAAGGGGAGGGGGTTGGCTTTCAGTGGCTCACCACCCTGATGCTGAGTCCTTTTGAGGTGCTGAGTACCCTTAAACAAGGGACCTCACCCTCCAGAGAACTCACAAGCAAACATGCAAAGATTTGCTTATCATGCCCTCTTTGTGGCAAGCACCCCATTCACTGCTAGATTAATACCAATGATGGCAGGATGAAGTCCTTAGGTGGGCATTAACAGCAACAGTTGGTACCAGGACAGGAAGGCCATCCATGAGCCTTCCCTACACTGAACTCACCACAGTGGAGGGCAGAGATTAAGTCTCTTAGCTGAATTCCTCTCCACAGATGCTCTCTGACCTGCTGAGTACTTTGTTTTTTTAATTCAGATTTCTGGCATATGCAATGTTGCTTTTGTTATAGGCATAAAAACATGGAAAATGGGAGCAGGAGTAGGCCTTTCAGTCCTTTGACCCCCCTCAACCCCCCCCAGCTTTACTGTGCTTTCCTTATCCTGTGACATATTTAGTTGGTATCTGTGGAGAAAGAACTATATACAGCAAGTAAAATGTCAACATTGTTTCTATCACTCTATTGTTCAGTAAAATTTGGGAGATTCCCAAAAGCAAAATTTCATGATGCCTTCCTGTTGGGTGTTTCCAGCATTTTCTATTTTTAATACACTTAGCCATTAGAGTTTAAAATTTGGTGACATACGAATGAAAGGAATATTAACTGGATGAAATCACTTGCTTGACAATTGTTTGATAAATATCATGCATAATATTGGATTACTCAGAAAATTAAGCCATCTCCAAACAGTAAGCAAACCATTTGACTCAAATCGTCAATTCTTATTTACTTCCTGTAAGTATTCCTAGTGTTGTGATCCTGTTTCCTTCTACAGCTGAATTCACAGACGTGCTGGAGAAGCCAATATCTTTAGATTCACTAGAGGCCCAACTCAGTAATTATCATCTTGAGGTGCATTATCAATGAAAAATACAACATGTCTCTGCAGGAGTTTCAAGAAGTTGCATCTCATTCTAATATCATGTTTAAAACGTTCAAGGTCTCATTTTCAAAACATCTGATTTGCATTTAGTTTACATTTCTCTTCCGTTCTCTGTCCCATTCTTCTCACTTCGGTATATTTGACGTTATTGTGATTTTTTTTTCTTCTTGATTGAAGCTTTCGTATATTAGGATGGGACAGTTTTGTAAACAAATACTACTTTTTGTTTTAAAGACACAGACCATGAATTACGTTGGGCAATTGGCCGGCCAGGTATTTGTCACAGTGAAAGAGCTATACAAGGGACTAAATCCTGCCACCTTGTCTGGCTGCATCGATATCATTGTTGTTCAACAGTCAGATGGAAGTCTCCAGTGCTCCCCGTTCCATGTTCGCTTTGGAAAACTAGGTGTGCTCCGCTCCAAGGAAAAAGTGGTAAGTAAGCAACAGCCTTTTAGTTTACTATAGGTTAAGACAAGAAATTGCCCTTGTAGGTACTTGAGCTGCAATCAAACTGCCCTTTTGCTCCTGAAGTTTAGAAATGAGTTTGGGCATTGCAGTCAAATTTGCAGTAGCCACACACACACACGTTGTATAAAATTGGTAATCTTGCAGGGATAATTCCAGGAGAGGGCGATTGCTCGTGCATTGGCCCTCATTGCTTCCATGTCCGTTTACACAGTATGTACTTACTACACATCCAATGAACATTGAAGTCTTTGAAATGCTCATGAAGTAAGAGTCCTTTTCCCTGTGATATAAAGTTTAAATGAAACATGCACCTCTTAATTTAATTTTGTCCAAATAAACACAAGTGTTGGAAAAACCATTCCAAGGAAAGATTGAGGTTATGCAACATAATAATGCTGTCAAACAAATGAGCTAGCAGTCGTCTTTGCAGTTGTGGAAACAAACTGCTACTGGGATGAGTCTGTTAGTCATTCTTGGAGCTCAACCAAGCATTCATAATGAGACAACCTGTCAAAACAAACACCTGGCCATCTGTTCAGCCTACTTTAATGATACTTTTGCTAGGAATGAAGTAGGTATCCTGGAATTGGGTCCTCTCTGCAATTGAAGTGTACTTCCTGAAATCGATGGGGACATGGAAGTCTGGATTTGTGACTTATTTTCCAATGTATAATCCTGGTGGGGAAAGAACTTTGGGGAGAAAAATTAGAAAATTTGTTGAATAAGTTGATCATAATGTGGATAATATGAATTAACTGATGGACTCTTAAAACAGCGAAGGGATATATTTGCACAATTCTCAACCAAGTTTAGTTTTTGTCGGTTTCTCATAACCTTTACAATGGTCATGCCATTTGACTCCTTAAAATCGTCAATAGCTAATGGTATAATCTATTGTAATGAGCTGATAATATTGAACTTGATTTGGATGAAGTGGGGCATACTTAACATTTTTTTTAAAAAAAAAATTAATGCCTGCAGAATTCGCAGCTACTTTGGAGCTGTGGTTGTAGCATATGCTTGAATTTTCAGTGGACTGGAACCAAGGATTAAGTGAGCAGATGAATGTTGATTTAATGTTAGAGTAATCTAAACCGTTTGATTGCTCAGCTGTTTTTAGCTATTTGAGAATAGCAAGCTACAGCAGAATTTTTAAAAAAATTGATTGCTTTCTTGGAAAGAAAACTATAACTAATATTCAGCACTGCAAGTGAATTTTTAGATAGAAGTTACAGGAGGTAATAAGTTCATGCTGAAGAATTAACAAACCATGGTTGCTTAAGGACTGGTATCAAAGTGGGTTAGCATATCGCACTTCCAGTTTTTAAGTCCTGAGTTAGTCTTGGTGGAATTGAATGGAATCATGTCCCTGATTCTTCTTCACTCTGATAGCTATGAATCTCCAATTTAAATGAGTATCCAGAATTGATTGAGGTTGTGAACAATACAGCGTTCAATGTGAAGTGGTGCGGAGTTGGCAGCGCCTCAGAAGAGACCAGAAGGATTGCTGGTGTATATGTGCAGAAAGGGGTTGCTGTTCAGAAGTTGTGGATCAAAAAGGATTTATAGTTATTTAGAGAGAAATGAATTGATTGGGGATAGTCAGCATGGTTTTGTGAACGGTAGGTCATGCCTTACTAACCTCATTGAGCTTTTTGAAAAAGTGACTAAGGAGGTGGATGGGGGTAAGGCGGTTGATGTGGTATATATGGACTTTAGTAAGGCGTTTGATAAGGTGGCCCATGGAAGACTTCTGCAGAAAATGCAGATGTATGGGATAGAGGGTGATTTAGCTAATTGGGTTAGGAATTGGCTAGCAGATAGAAGACAGAGGGTGGTGGTTGATGGGAGATATTCATCTTGGAGTTCGGTGACAAGTGGTGTACCTCAGGGGTCTGTTTTGGGGCCCCTGCTGTTTGTAATTTTTATAAATGATCTGGATGAGGGTATTGAAGGATGGATTAGTAAATTTGCAGATGACACTAAAGTCGGTGGAGTGGTAGATAGTGAAGAGGGGTGTTATAGTTTGCAGAGAGACTTGGACAAGTTGCAGAGCTGGGCCGAGAGGTGGCAAATGGAGTTTAATGTGGAAAAGTGTGAGGTAATGCACTTTGGCAGGAATAATAAATGTGTAGAGTATAGGGCTAATGGTAGGATTCTTAATAGTGTTGATGAACAGAGGGATCTTGGTGTGTACGTGCATAGATCCCTGAAAGTAGGCAGTCAAGTCGATAAGGTTGTTAAGAAGGCATATGGAGTCTTAGCTTTTATTGGTAGGGGGATTGAATTTCGGAGCCGCAACGTCATGTTGCAACTGTACAAAACTCTAGTGCGGCCGCACTTGGAGTATTGTGTGCAGTTCTGGTCCCCGCATTATAAGAAAGATGTGGAGGCATTGGAGAGGGTACAGAGGAGGTTTACCAGGATGTTGCCTGGTATGGAGGGCAGGTCTTATGAAGAGAGGCTGAGGGATTTGAGGTTGTTTTCGTTAGAAAGGAGGCGGCTAAGAGGGGACCTTATCGAAACATATAAGATGATTAGAGGTTTAGATAGGGTGGACAGTGATAGCCTTTTTCCTAGGATGGAGAAAGCTAGCACGAGGGGACACAGCTTTAAATTAAGGGGTATGAGTTATAGGACGGATATCAGAGGTAGGTTCTTTACTCAAAGAGTGATTAGGGAGTGGAATGCCCTGCCTGCAGCTGTTGTAGATGCGCCAAGTTTGGTGGCGTTTAAGAGGTTAGTTGATAAGTATATGGAAGAGAAGGGAATGGTTTAGTTTGGAGGGGCATTGCTTTTTATATTGGTCGGCGCAACATCGAAGGGCCTGTTCTGTGCTGTAATGTTCTATGTTCTAAAATGAAATTTTGGGATCAGGCTGAGCCATTCTATATTTAATCTAGATTATTTTTTCCAAAGTGCAGTGCACCAATGTGTTGTATAAATGGATTGTCTATCCAACATATCAACTAAGACTAGGTCTGCTAGTTATATTTAAGTTATTTGCTTATTGAATCTAGTAGTTTTTAACCATCTCAACAGAATGCAGTCTAAAAAAATTTTAAAGACCTACTTAGAATTTCATCAATCAATTGCAAATTATGAACTTTAATCAAAAAATTACATTAGAATTCAGTGTTAGTGTGGCTACCAATTGGAGCAGTAAGCAAAACAATATTTTTCTTAGTATCTTTAAAGAAACAATATTGTGTAAGTGCATGAAACTGAAGATTGATTTCTACACTTTGAAAAATGGCAATACTAGATACATTCCAAAGAACCTGTCTAATAGTGCTGTACATTTAATCTGTCAAGTACAATAACAGTGGTTCAGAAATATCCATTTTAGGGATGCAATAATGTGTGTTCAAGTAGTGAAACGTGTAAGAATCTTCCATTCTTTTGAAAGCACCATTTGCAACTAAGTTTGAAATATACATAATGAATATTTAACAATTTTTAGGTGGATATAGAGATCAATGGAGAGCCTGTGCAACTGCAGATGAAGCTTGGAGACAATGGGGAGGCATTTTTTGTTCAAGAGGCAACAGATAAAAAGGTAACTTCGATATTAGTTTTAAAGTACAAATCCAAATCAAGACAACAAATAAATGGTAGTGACCAGAATGAGACAGTTTACTGTTATGTTTATCTCTATCTGCCCTTTAAACTAGAGAAGGTATCTGGACTGTAGATCATAAATTCATGTGTGTCTTTTTTTTTGTTCCCCAAACGTTGCCCATTCCGTTTCCTTCAGCTCACTGGTATTGTAATTCTAAATTGCATTGTATGTTTGGGGCAAGAGCCATATTTTGTATTGAAGATTATCCATGTTGAACAACAGTATTACTTCAGCAGAAATAATGCCTACTTGACCATCTAAATAACCACTACAGCTCTCAAATTTTAATCTACCATGTTTCTTGACCTGCAAACTTGCTCCCTGAGAGCATTTTGACACTGTTCTTTATCCTTCCACTGTTAAAACAACAGCATCAAGTGTTTGAATAAGCATTCTGTTGCTAATATCTTGAGTTCTGGATATGTCACTCTTCCCTAAGTGTTCTCCCACGGTCAGGTTGACTTGACCGACCTCGGCACCGGATCAAGAATGTACTGGTTAAGAAGGTTCTCGTGCATGCATTTTTGCAAATTGAACTACATTCTTAACCCTTCAAGTTCCCTAATTTGCCAAATATCCTCAGTTTAGAATTCTGCAGGGGGAGTTCTCTGTAGAACTGGATTTGATGTAATCCTTCCTTAATCAATATAATCTTACATCTATAGTTAGCAAATGCAGTCGTCATCAGCTCCTGTGCATTTGGTTTTTCAGCTGAGCAATGGTCTGGAACATAAAAGTGTCAGCTTTATATGGAATTGTTCAGATTGTCTTTGGAAAGTGAGTTCTAGCAGTCCTCATGTACATTACTTTTCCTCCTTTGCAACTTTTTTACTTTCAGCATTGTTTTTAGAGGGCTATTTTGCATGGCTGAACTATTGAGTTCCTTTTGACAAAACTATCAGTCATCTGGAAGTAATAAGAAACCAGGATGGCAAGGGTGGATGATGAGCAGGTTAGATTAGGACATGGCTCATTGATATGGTAAGAAGTTTGAGTTTGTGGTGGGATGTGAGTAGATGGTAGGTAAGAATGACATACAGAAATTTGACTCCATTGACAATGGTGTAGATATTTCTTTTGGCAGCCACGTAGTGAGTTGGGCAGCAATGAAACATCATACTAAAATGGAAGTTATTGCTCGTGATATATAAGGGGTGAGAAGCAAACAAACAAAATATCTCTACATAATTATCCAAACTGAATATACAAGCCTGGACTAGTCACAGAAGCTATAATGGTGGGTCATTTGCAACTTGTGTTCTATTGGATGATTCACCTATACCTCGGGCACATTAAAATAGAATGAAGTAAAGGCTCTATATCTAAATGTACCTAGCATTTGAAACAAAACATATTAGCTGATTTGTGGAAATAGAAATTAATGAATATGATCTCTTAGCCATTGCAGAAACATGGCTACAGGATTGCATAGATTGATATCTGAATATTTACCGGTATGTAGGATTTAGGAAGGACAGGCAGCTAGGAAAAAGTAGATGGTGGTCCTGTTAATTTAATAGTCTCAGTACAATAGAGAGAGATGACTCAGGAAACCAAGATGTAGAAGCTGGTTAGGTTGAGAATTATAGAATCCCTACTGTGTAGAAGATGGCCATTCAGCCCAATGAGCCTGCACCAACAACAATCCCACCCAGCCCCTTTCCCTGCAACTCTTACATTTGCCCTACTTCTCCCACAGAAGCTAAGGACCAATTCCTGTAACTTGCACATCTTTGGACTGTGGGAGGAAACCTAAGCCAAGATGGGGAGAATGTGCAAACTCCACACAGTCAGTGATTGATGCTGGAATTGAACCCAGATTCCTGGTACTGTGAAGCAACAGTGCTAACGCTGTGCCATGTGAGCAAGAAGTAAATTGCTGATAAGGCATATTGCACCTCCTCCAGTTATAATTACAGGGTAGGACAGAGTATAAAGGAAGAGATAATGGGAGCTTGTCAAAAATATACAATGATAATTATGGGGGATTTTAATCTACTATAACTTGGAAAAATCAGATAGGCAAAGATAGCACAAATGAGGAATTCGTGTTGTTTTTGAGATATGTTCTTAGAACAGCATGTTCTGGAGCCAACCAGAGCACAGGCCTGAGTGTGCAACAAGTTAGGATTAATTGAAAACCTCATAGTGAAGGCAGCCTTAGGTAACAGTGAACCTAATGTGATTGAATTTTATCTTGTTTGAGGGGGAGTGAAATGGGTCCAAGACTTGTACTTTAAATTTAAGTGAGGGCATGAATGCAGATGTAGCAAGTGAACTGTCAGGGATAGGTCGGATGAAATAAGCAGAATTTTGCATTCAACTTCACGATAGAGGATGCAAGTAACATCCCAGAAATGACTGTAAATCAGGAAATGGAAAGGTGGGAGGAACCAACAAAATTACAATCACCAGGGAAGTGGTCCTGAGGAAATTATTAGTGTTGCAGCTTGGCAGGTCATTGAATCCTTATGGGAGTTCATCCAAGGCTTTTTAAAGAAGTTGTTGGTGAGATAGTCGATGCATTTTCCAGAAATTCCCTATTTTTGGGGAAGGTTCCATTAGATTGGAAAATAGTGAATATAACTCCTTCCATTAAAAATTGGGGAAGACAAAGCAGGAAATTACTCACTATAATGTAAAAGCAAATTACTCTTGATGCTGGAATCGGAAACAGAAAATGCTGGAAAATCTCAGCAGGCTTGATAGCATCTGTGGATAGAGAACAGAGCCAACATTTCCAGTCTGGCTTACTCTTCATCATAATTACTGGCCAGAGAGCATAACATCCTGTTGTAGGGAAAATCTTAGCTGTTATTAAAGATGTTATAGCAGGGCAAAAAGTTAAATTCAATATAAATCTGCTTGCTTTTATGGAAAGGAAATCATGTTTATTGGAGTTCTTTTGAAGAAGTCAGAGAGCCATTGAATGTGTTGTACATTTCCAGAAGGCTTTATTAAGGCTACATAAATTATTGTGGAAAATAGAAGTTCATTGTGTAGGGGATAATATGTTGGTGTGGATAGAAGATTGGATGGCTAAAGGAAAATGGGCATAAATGGGTCTTTTCCAGTTGGCAGGACGCAGTAAGCAATGTGCCACAGGGCTGTCAACATTTTAAGTGTATGTAAATAGCTTGGATAAAGGGACTGAAGTATGATTGTTAAATTTGCTGATGATACATAAGTAGGAAAGAAATTGTGAAGAAGTATCAGGTGACCATAAAGGCACATAGATTAAGTGACTGGGCAAAGACCTGATAAATGAAATACAACATTGATAAATATGAAATTTTCCCTTTTGGTAGAAAAATAGAAACATATTATCTAAATGGTAGGAGTCTACAGAGATGCAGTGGAATCTGGGTGTCCTGGTACATGAATCGCAAAAGACTAGTGTGCTGGTAAGCAAGTAATTAGGAAAGCTAATTGAATTGTACTATTTGTTGTGAAAGAAATTGAATACAAAATTAGGGAATTTAATTAAGTTATGTAGATATTGGTGATGCTGCATCTGGAGTAATATGTATAGTATTCACTTCCTTCCTTTAACGGAGGACGCAAATGTCTTAGCAGTTCAGAGAAGGTTTGCTGGACTAATACAGGAATGGATGGATTATCTTATGAGGAAGGATTGGATAAGACTGGAGTTGAGGAAAATAAGAGGTGATTTGATTGGAGCCTTTCAGATCCTGAAGGGTCTTGACCGGGTAGATGTGAAGAGGATATTTCCTCTTTGGGAGAATCTAGAACTTAGTTGCGGGGGGGGGGGGGTCACTGCTTTTAAAAAATAAGGGGTGCTCATTTTAAGACCACGATGAGGCAAAATGTTTTCTGAGGGTCTTTGAAACTCTCTTCCGCAAAAGGCAGTGGAAGCAGAATATTTTTTAAGGCAGACCTAGGTAGATCCTTGCTTAATAGGGATGGTGGGGAGGGGGCTGGTGGTGTGAAAGTTTACCAAGGGTAGCAGGAATGGGGTTGAGCTTACAGTCAGATCAAACATGATCTTATTGGGCAGCGAAACAGGCTCTAAAGGGCAAAGTGGCCTTCTGGTTCACGTGTGTAAATAGAGCTCTTGAATTTTTTCTTGCACATCTGTGAAGCTACATAGCCTTCGGCGCATGATTTGACAAGTGATTATCCAGCTCTGAAGTTGGTCAGGTAGAAACATGAGCAAGGCCACTCCCTTGCCTCCATGTTGTCTGATTGCAGAAATTTTGATATTAAGCAAGCTGCAGTAACATTAAAAAAGGGAAGGAAATGCCTTTGTCTCAGCATTTTCTTCTTAATCCAACATCTGCTGCTGGTTCATATTTGAGACTGTTTAGGTGTGAGGAGTTATCAAGAAATTTTGTCAAATGTTTTACTGCAGTGCCGAGATCATGTTCTCCATTATCCAAAAATCCCAGATCTGTCTTGTTGTCATTCAATTAAATCAGTTGGTATTCTGTGACTTGCCTTGTGTATAAAAGTCAAGATATTTTTATAAAGTATGTGTGGTTATGCTTCCATGTTTGCAAACCATTTAGAGAAACTGGAGTTGAACAAGACAAATGTAGAAGGGCAAGAAACAGAGCATTTGTTCTGGTTCACTGTGCGTGCATGGGCACATGTGTGCATGCATGCTTTCATGTTACATAAATATCATTTTTATATATCATTTTATATATCATTTTCATGCTACATAAATATCATTTTTATCCAGCATAATTCCAAAACTATGCTGTGTAAAGAAGCTTAACAACTGTGTTATGCAGGGTGATAAATAAAAAATTGGGCAATGATTACTGAGTTGGTGCTGAATTGTTTTCTTGCTGTACATATATGGAGTGTAGGGAGAAATGTACACCCTTAGCTTCATATTTAAAAATGTGAACTGGGTGACTAAAATCTCTTGCTTGCTGTAACTCGCATTTTTTTCTTAGTCAAAACTCACCTTGGTCTAAATGGCTTGAAATCTGTAACAGAACTTGATACTGCAGCCAAAGATGTATAAAGATATTCGGTTAGAATTTCTAGCCCATTGTGCCGATGAGATTTTCTGGTTTCACTAATGGCACTCTTCTCCATCACCACCCATCTGTCCCTCCCAATGACTGTTTCTCTGCAGTGTGGCCAGCAAACAATGCAAAAAGCCATATGCATAGGTGGGACTAGAAGATCTTGCTGCTGATTAATGGCAAACTGCCTCTGATGCTGGAAAACACGTGTAGGGAGGTCAAACAGTTGAACAATTAACTCCCATTTTTGTGGGAGACCAAAAAGGAGACATTCTTGAGTTTCAGTACGTGCAGCTACCTACATGGCAGAATAAATAGTTGGCTTTCTTCACCCAACAAGAAGTAGAGCAATAATTGACATTGGTTGAAGGAATTTAGTTTTCATTAAATATAACTTCAGATACAAGTGATTTCCTAATTTTTTAAAATGGTGATTTGATCTGCTGTCTAGCAAAATTAGATTTCAGACGAGAAAAAATGAAATGAGGGGAGGGAGGATGTGAAGGGTGATTACTTTTCACAATGAGTAGTAATGACTGGAATTTGTTACCTGCAAGATTTGCCTCAACTACTTCCAATCAATGAAATTGGACAATGGTTGTAGGAAATAAACTTGCAGGGCTAAGGGGAATTGTTATTTGTGCATGGGATTTGGGCATTGCTGTCTAAGTAAGCATTTATTGCCCATCCTGAATTATCCTTGATGGAGTGATGAGCTACCTGTATGAACTGCTGTAGCTCATAGAATGGGGGATGGGACTGGCTGGATTGTTCTACAGTGAGCCAGTATGGACTCATTAGGTCAAATGGCATCACTCTACACTTGTCACCTGATTTGTAATCCACCCAGATAGTAAATTCTACAGTCAGATACTGACACAGTAGAGTGGATGTTGGCACAGTTGATAGAAGAAAGTAGCTCAGAATTATTCTCGGCTTGTTACTTGAATGCAGTTTGCTCCTATGCAGCTGCATGATGTTGCCATACTTCAGCAAAAGTGAGGTTAAGGACTGTAATTTTCAATGATATAGATGTCAGGGAACAGTACAATTGGAATGTTATCAGCTATTGAATAATATTCCCTTTCCATGTGGTTTGGAATTTTGATATTCAGGTAAAAATACAGCCCCCCTCCTGCAAATAAAAATTGGAACTCTTCCTCCTTCATCTGTTCTATACAGATTTTAAAAACAGAATCTAAGTGTAGTCTCAACATTTCATAATTATTCGATCTTTCCTACTCATCTAAGGAAATGTTAAAGGCCTAGAATACAGATTCCTCATTGTGAGGAGTATTTATCCACTTTCATTTGACTATTGCATTTATGAATAGCTTTTTAATTGTTTTGTCCCAAGAATGCTAAATATAAGAAAAGTTAACAGTGGATGGACAGTACAATGGGCTTGATACAGATCTTTCTAGGACCCGGATTCAGGTCCAACCTTGAATACTGGGATGAAACATTCCTCAGCATCTAAAGATAGTGATCCTGTAATGAAAGTTTTTCAACGATTTGACCCCACGGATAGCATAGACAGAGCCTCAAGACCAAGTATATAATTTAACTCCTAGGGTTTCAGTGTTTGGATTGCTGTTCTAATTTGGGATTAAAGCACTAATCAAACAGGAATATCCAAACAACCCTAATGAAATCTGCAGGCACATGATATTCAAACAGCTTGTACAGAAAATAAGCACTGCACGTTGGACTGAGTTGCCTTCAAAGGCACAATTATCAGTGTTTTTAAGGGCTGCATAGAACAAGGAGCTGGAGTAGGCCATTCGGCCCCTCAAGTTTGCTTCACCATTTAAGATCATGGTTGATCTGTAACCTCAAATCTGCTTCTTCCCCCTCCCAACAAGAATCCAGACCCCATGAAGATGGCTTCTCTACCTATTTATACTATTAGGTCTCAAAGACAGTAAGACATCTCTTAATAAGACAGCATCTGTTTTTGGATAGAAACATTTTGATTGGTTTGAACAATTAAACAATTGCCAGGAAGAATTGTGATGCATTTTCACACCATACTGTTATTTATCATTGCTTAATTATACATACCCATTTGCAACAACAAAACTGTCTTTTATGTTGCAGCAATTTCTTGATCCCAGACTATTCCTGCTGTGATAAATCATCTGTGCTTAAAAACCTTGATCAACATTTCTGCAGCTAGTTTATTTATGTATGTATCTTTCCTTCACAGTACAGTGCCCTTCGTTCTGAAATTCTTTTCTATCATGCTTTTTGAGAATGTGATTTAAATCAGTTCACTCTACCTACATTACTATGCATTTTTCTTTCTATCAAAGACAAATGTAAAATCATTGTTATTCTTACACCTATAACTAGTTCCTCTGCTGTCTCAAACTGCAATCTTCATGTAAACTAATAACCTTTGAAGAGAAATTCAGACTTAGTTAATGTCTGAAAGAATAACATGTCAAGATTTCATGTTTCAAAACATACTGCATTAAATGGCAAATGACTGACTGTTTTTGCTGCAACTCATTTTTAACTACAGAAATTAACTGTTACTTTTTACTTGTATGTTTCACTCTCTCAGAATTAGAGTTCTTACAGGGGTTTCCAGCTTCCATGGATTTGTTTTTTTTTGTATCCCAGATAAACTCTAATAACAGAACTATCTCTCACTGTGGTGGTTATATTGTAAACTTCCCCTAGTTTGAAGCTCAGCAGATATTCCCTCTTGAAACTTCACAGAAACTTGCACCGAAAACCTCGAATCCCGTCCACACCTGAGGTTCTCTGATGCTGTTGCAGTGAATTGAGTTTTGGCAGAGCATCAAATTCTCCATTCTCGCTGTGAGTGGAATGGGTACGGATGAGATTGGAGAATCCCACCCTTGGTCTTCAACCCGAGCACAAATTCTTGCATTCTGTATGTTTAAAGGATAGAGTCACTTTCTGCTTAATGTGCAGCCTCATGCAGTCGATATTTTATTCGCTACTTTTCTGTTGGCTAAAGGCCAAATTGCAATAGTGTCATCTCTCGTAATATTTCACTATTTAAAGGGAAGTCTGGAAACTGATCAAAATAGCTCCCACTGCCTCCTTCCCCTCAATCTCCCAATGAAAATGGGAAACAACAATTTTTATCTAAATTGTAATTAATTATTCCTGATCCCAGCTTCCTTTCATTTGAAGTAATATTTACAGTATAACTTGCATACAACTTACCATATTATGCACCTTCAAGACACTCACTCTGGATCTGTTCATTCTGGATTTGGAAATGGCTATTATTGCCCCCAAGCGTAAATATGTTGCACCTCCCTTTCAATAAAACCATCTATCTTCATAGATTTCTAACTTTTAAAACACTCTTACTAAGGACAGCTTCTGGTATATGTCACATGATTCCTTTCATCTATCCTATATTTATTTATTATACCCTATGCTTCCATAATCGTACAATTCTAGAACATAATCTCAAGCTCGTAATTGTAACACTCATCATAGTCTATTATTTTCTATGAGGAATTAGTGTAATAATAAACTGTTGGAAGGGCTGTCATCTGATAGGCTACAGTGTCAATAGTTTGCAAGTCATGGTTATGAATTTCTGCAGTGGCATGACCATTGCAGTGAAGCAGTTGAATTTTCCTGGAAAATTTTGATTTGCTAACGCTGTAAAATGAAGGCTCAGTTTAATTTCTTGTCGTACTCTATTATACATTGAGCCATAGAAGCAAACTTGATTTAAGATGTGTTTTCTGTCTCTGGCTGTCAGGGTTGTCTGAAACGAATATCGATGTTATATTATGGGCTGATCTTACTGGCCTTTGATGCCATGCTCAGGCTGCGGCGAGATTGGAGAATTTGGCAGCCAGCCAAATCTCCGTGCGTTGCAGTGGGATGGGAACGTCCTATCGTGCAGAGCCACAGGATTCCAGCCTCTGTCTTTTGTGTGAAACGTACCACTGCAGAGGCATAAGTTTCACTAATTTGTTAGAATCCACTGGGGTCCATCCTAAAAGGTGGTCGTGTGCTAGAGTTTGGAATTATACAATACAGAAACAGGCCAATATTATTTCGTCTTTTGTTTTAAATTTTCTAATTAGTCTGTCTTTATTTTCACAGCCCTTTTTTAGATTTTAGGTTGCAAGTACATTTGCAATTCATTTTCAAGTGCTACACTTATAGTAAATAATTTAAAAATACAGTGGCTCCTCATTCCTTCCCTCCCCGATGTTTTCTATTCAGTTACATTAGATCAAGTGGAGTTGTCTTGATGCCCTGGAATACAGAGTATTTCTTGCTACTGAGTAGGCAGTGTGTTTGCTGTTAATCAGCTAGTCCAATTTAAAGGTCGAAGTATTCCCACTGATAAAAGATTTAGGATGGTGTCCTCCCATCAGAGGGCCTTCCTCCTCTGGGGGAGGGAAATTGAGGCATTCCCTGCTGTGGAGACCAATAGAGAAACAACTAAACCTCCAGTTCTGACATTTTAATTATGCAACTGGGTGTTTTGTACTCCATGGTGAGGCAGACCTGGTGGCACATAGTCTGTCGTTCTTAAAAATACATCATATTGGAAAGGTGCCCAGCATCACTGACCACTATTGAGAAAAGAAGGTGGACCTCCTGCAAATGCAGTTAGATCACCAAGAGCACTCTTATGCTGGAAGATGGACTTCCTCCAGGACACTGAATCTGGAAAGTCCACCAATCGATGATTTCCCCCATCCATCCCAATATTCATATGTTTGAGTATCTATAAAATCATAACCAGAGCTAGATTTACATTTAGTGATGATCTGGAGTCCAGGATTGTGGGCAGCCTCCATCCTGAACTCAGAGGCATCTCCATGCTTGGTTCAGACGAGTCCCATCGTGTTCACAGAATCCCTGCAGTGCAGAAGAGGCCTTTTGGCCCATCGAGTGCACCAACTTTCTGGCAGAGTATCAGGCCCTCTTTCCCTGCCCTATCCCTGTAACCTTTCCCGTAGCTAATCAATATAATCTAAGGGGCAATTTGGCATGGTCAATCAACCTAACCTGCACATTTCTTTGATTGTGGGAGGTAACTGGAGCACTTGGAGGAAACTCATGCAGACACGAAGACTGTGCAAATTCCACAGTCACCCTATGCTGGAATTGAACCTGGGTCCCTGGAGATGTGAGGCACTGTGCCATTCCAAAGTGTTTTGCGCTGGTGTGTTTTTTGGCTGGCATCACAGAGAATTGAGCCTTCATCTGCATCCTATTGTTGGAGTTTCACACTAGTCTCCAGAGAGTATTCCATCTGCCATTGTGGACCCTACTGGAAGCTCTGGCTGTTAATTCATACTGGCCTGATGCTGATTTCTGTGCTTCCTGCCATACCCCTCCCTCATGTCTGTCATTAAACCTGCTATTTGGCATTTGGGAGAATGCACCAAGATTTTTGCTCCCTGATCTCCCTGTTTTTGTTGAAACTTGGAAAGAAGAATCTGATCTTTATACATAAAAAGGAAATTAGAAGAGCCAGAAGGGGTCACGAGAAGGCCTTGGTGGGTAGGATTAAAGAGAATTCCAATGCATTCTACAAGTATGTGAAGAGTAAAAGGATGAGAAGAGAAGGGATAGGACCTATAAAAGGTGAAGGGGGAAAGGTCTGTGCGCAACCAAAAGAAATGGCAGAGGTACTGAACAAGTACTTTACCTTGGTATTCACAGTAGAAAGTGATCTGGGAGGTTTACAGCAGACTGAAAAGATTGAGTTTGTGGACATTAAGAAAGAGGATGTGTTGGAACTGTTAAATTGCATCAAGGTAAATAAGTTGCCGGGACCAGATAGGGTGTACCCCAGGTTACTGTAGGAGCTCTTGGCGATGATCTTTGCGTCGTTGAGGAGAGGTTCCGGAAGATTGAAGGATTGTGGATGTGGTGCCTGCTTTCAAGAAAGGGAACAGGATAGCCCGGGGAATTACCGACCGATGAGTCTGACCTCAGTGGTTGGTAAGTTGATGGACAGGATTTATGAGGATTTAGAGAAGTTCAATATGATCAGAAATAGTCAACACGACTTTAAGGGCAGGTCATGCCTTATGAACCTAGTTGAGTTCCTCAAAATGTGACTGAACATGTTGATGAAGGAAGAGCGGTGGATGTGGCTTACGTGGATTTCAGCAAGGTGTTTGATAAGGTCCCCCGTGCAAGACTTCTTGAGAAGGTGAGGGGGCATGGGATCCAAGGGGCTTTGGTCTTGTGGATCCAGAACTGGCTTGCCTGCAGAAGGCAGAGAGTGGTTGTGGATAGGACATTTTTTGCATGGAGATCAGTCACCAGTGGAGTGCCCCAGGGATCTGTTCTGGGACCCTTGCTGTTTGTCATTTTCACAAATGATCTGGATGAGGAAGTGGAGGAATGGGTTAGTAAGTTCGCTGATGATACGAAGGTTGGTAGTGTTGTGGATAGGCTGGAGGGATGTCAGAAGTTGCAGTGAGATATAGGATGCAAGACTGGGCGGAGAAGTGGCAGATGGACTTCAACGCAGATAAATGTGTAGTGGTCCATTTTGGCAGGACCAATGGGATGAAGGAGTATAATAACAAGGGTAGGAGTCTTAGCATGTTGGGGAGCAGAAGGATCTTGGGGTCCAGGTCCATAGAACTCTTAAATCGGCCTTGCAGGTGGAGGATGTGGTCAAGAAGGCATCTGGTGTACTGGCCTTCATTAATCGAGGGATTGAGTTTAAGGGTCAGGAGGTAATGCTGCAACTTTATAAGACCCTTGTCAGACCCCACTTGGAGTACTGTGAGCAATTCTGATCGCCTCACTACAGGAAAGATGTGGAAGCTATTGAGAGGAGGCACAGGAGGTTTACAAGGATGCTCCCTGGATTGGGAGGCATGCCTTAGGTTGAGGGAGCTAAGTCTCTTCTCCCTGGAGGGACGAAAATTGAGAGGTGACCTGATAGAGGTTTATAAGACGTTGAGAGGAATAGATAGGGTGGATTCTTAGAGGCTATTTCCCAGGGCTGAAATGGTCGCTACGAGAGGACACAGGTTTAATGTGCTGGGGGTCAAGTACAGAGGAGAGTGGTGACCGAATGGAATCGGCTGCTGTCAGTGGTGGTGGAGGCGAACTAGCTGGGGTCTTTTAAGAGATTTCTGGATGAGTACGTGGGATTTAATGGGATTGGGAGTTACAGATAGTTCTATGGCCTGGTAGGTACTGATATGACCGGCACAACTTGTGGACCGAAGGGCCTGTTTATGCTGTAGTGTTCTGTGTTCTATAAAACAGGTACCTGTAGTGTTTCACAGTCTGCATGTTAACACTGTAGGCTTTGGAAGCACATAGACTGTTGCTGCCTCCAAGAAGCTTGGCCTAATTGGAGTAAAGGATCATAAGGAGACATGTCCTCCTCTCTGTAAGGAAAACAAATCTTAAAAAAAAAGTCTGCATCTATCATGACCACTGGATGTTCCAAAACACTTCTCACCCAGTGAAGTTCTATGGGAGAATGGCCACTAGATAATCTCGTGATGTTGATTGAGGGACATTGGCAGGACACTGGGGAATAACTCCCTTGCTCTTGGATAATTTGCCATGGGATTCCCAGTGAGGGCAGACCTTGGTGTAATGCGTCGTTTGAAAATAGCACATCTGATAGAATGTAGCGTTCTCTGGAGTACTGGCCTTTTACTTTTTGTACTTGAGTTCTGGAATGATACTTAAATCCACAACCTTCTCTTCCTCACGTCACGTGGATTGTGATGATTAAGAAGGCAGCTTTTCAAGGAGAGGACAATAAATGCTAGCCAGCGATGTCCACAAGAATGAAGAACTAACCTTTCTAACTCGACAGATGCCTATTTATCTGCAACTATAAACTAGTAGCTGTTTAGTGAAATGTTTTTCAATATCTTAGTACACAAAATTCACCACTTGCAGAACCTAGATAAATTTAAAGGATATCTTTTGTCTGTGCCTTTTGAATGATTCCTTAATATCCAAAACCATTCAGTATGTTAACTACAAAAGACACACATTTGTCGTCTTTACTGTAAATTGATCCAGATAAGGTGCAATTGAAACATTCTATTCATTTTGTTTTTAGGCAAATGTGCCTTTACACCTGGCCACTTCACCTATTCTTGTATCAGAAGGTGCTACACTAAAAGAAGGAACAGTGGGAAGAGGCTTTCTTGATCGACAGAGAAATTTTGAATCTTGTGGATCCACGCAAACATCCATTACTGTTCATGTTACACAGGCCTCTCCAGATAACAACCAGTTGAGCAGCAGTTCTGTAAAGAAAAGACGAAAAAGGAGACGCAAGTCAAGAGTGGACAGTGTGAAAAGAGATGATAATGGGGATACTTCAGAGAATGAAGACGTGTTTCCGATTGAAATCAGCTCTGAAGAAGAGATGGAATTCACGGAAAGTGTAAGGTACGTACAGAAACATTCACAACTGCACAATAAACCCAGAAAAACTATTGTATTCATTTATAGGGAATTTGCCCCTTTGTCTGTTTTTGGGATTCAGAGTATTTTGCTTGTTTATGCCAATTTCTCTTAAATAACAGCCTTTTCATACTTACTGTGGCTATTCTGGTGCATGAATCAATTTCTTTTTTGTTTGTATGTAGCTTTTTACTATTTATTTTTGCATATACATTAGCTTGACATGAGAATTTAAAAAGTTGTTGATTTGCTTGGTCTATCTATTGTCCACTCCACTGCTAAACCATAGCTTATTGCCAAATCATAAGCTAAGCTGGAGCTGCAAAATTGAATAATAATTGTTTCGCTTGTCAGAAAATCACTTCAATCCTATAATTTACAGGGTCCCTACTTGTATTATCAGTATTTCTGTGCATTACATTCCTTTTGAATTTCTGTTCTATTTTCCTACCTATTTGGCTATATGAATATACCAAGAAAAAAAAACACGGAAAAAATATAACTTTTTCTTCTCATTCTGTTGGAGAATCTGTTAGCTGCTTATTACAGATCCAACTAATACTAGACATCTGCTGGAGTTGCTAAGCATTGGAATTGCTTGTCCAAGTCTGTCTTTTATTGCTGGTTTCTGAGAAATGGGGATGGAAGTGCACAATTTTTAAGTGCAGCTAACATCAGCCAGTTAGTTTTGTGAAATGAGTGGGAAGTTGTGGATCTTTGTTAGCGTTTATCTTTTTGGATCTTGGTGTTTGGAGAAATTACCAAATAAAATATGATGTGTAAAAATACACAGCAAAATAGAGCTGGGGGGGAGAGGAGGAAGCTTATATTTTGGAGTAGAACCCTTCATTAGTTCTGTAAAGATGAAAGATGAGCACGTTAATAGAGCCAGTTAAAAAGGGGAAGTGGGGTTGGGTGGAGAAAACAACGGGAACTCCAGTTACAGAAAGATTGACTGCCTCTACAGTATGCTTGAGGGAAAAACAGGTTGTTGTTAGACTACAAAATTATTTCAATGAGGAAACTTAAGGAAACAAAAAGCATCATTAAAACTGATACAAAGATATGCTGGTTAAAGTCCAACCAGTTTATTTGATGATAAATCCACAAGCTTTTGGAAACTCTGTTCCTTCATCAAACAAAGGAGCATGGTGTTGGGAGACTTCTTACTGTGTTTACCCCAGTCCAACACCGGCATCTCCACATCCTGGTTAGTGTGAGGGGATTAGTGGGGTTACAAGAATAGGACCTAGATGGGATTGCTGTTGGTGTAGGTCGATGGCCGAATGGCAGTCTGCTGCTCTGTAGGGATTCTGTAATTAGAGGTTTACAGCACAAAAGCTCCTTCTCCTTCAATATTTACTTTTCTGCTAGAACAATCCAAAAATAATAATTTCCTTCCTCCCTCTGTCATCCAATGGCTTTTACCTTTAATAATATACACTTGCCTTAAAATAAACAATTTTTTGTTTCAGTTGTTCTCCAATAGAAGGACATCAGCAAGTGATATGGAAGGGATGTCTATGGTGGAATAACTAACAGTGACTTTGGATAGAATGGATTTGATGAACACCTTACATGTTTGTATTTGCATCGCTTGACGTGTCCAGTCTTTTTACTGGTTCCCCTGAGGCTATGCTACATAAGCTCCAACTTCTCCAAATCTGTCACCCATATCTAGCAACAATGTGGAAAGTTGTCCAGGCATTATCTGGTTCACAAGAAGCAGGATCAGTTCAATCCAGCCAATTATTTCCCCATCAGTTTGATGTTTATCATCAAGTGCTATTGAATAGCGTTTGCTCGGCAATAATCTGCTCCATTTGGGTTTTGCCAGAACCACTCAGTTCCAGTTTAATACAGCCTTGGCCCAGGCATGGGGAAAGGAATTGTAGACATGTTGTGAGGATGACTGACGATCCTTGACATTTAAGTGGCACTTGACCCCTTGTGGCATCAAGAAACCCCAGCAAAATTGAAATCAATGGGAATTGGGGGAAAACTCTCTACAGCTGGGAGATTCGATAAATGGAATGGCTTACTGCACAGTGGAATGAATATTCGGTGCAAAGTAAGGAAGCATTATTTTAAATGTTCACTAAGGGGCACAGTAAAATATAGAAATAATTAACACTGGAGGAAATGAAAGTATTGAGGTGATAACACAGTGAGGACTTAGCAAAATAATATCAGGACAATGGGGTAAGGAACCCATTCTAACAGACTGTAGAAAGTTAGGATGATGTACATTAGAAAGGATAGAAATATCACCTAGTTTAGAAAATAAGAAAATGAATGGGTAGAAGAGCAAAGGGATTTGGTAATCCAGATGATAAATCATTCAAATAAAAATATAGCAAATTAAAATGCCAGCAATTGTATTTCTTGTAGCATGGGTTTGAAAATTAGTGAAGTTGTGTTACTTGTCAAGGACCCTAGTCAGGTCCTACTTCTGTTGCACAAGTCTAGTTTTCATGCTATAAAAATGACAAATACTGGGAGGAGGGAAACAACAGCAACTGTGAAAGATGGAACAGGCTGGCAATTTTCCCTACAGAAAATAAGAGAATTTGTGACCTGATAGAAGATATGGGTTAGACAGGGTAGTTGTGGTGAAAATTAGCTCTGTTTTAACTCTGCAAGTAGATGGGCTTTGAATTAGTTAAAATCTCAATGTTTGCACATGTGGGAAGATAGTTACTCATTAATCCTCTCGGAAGAATGGTTAGAATGTGAAACTCAATACCAGAGCAATTGGCTGAGGCAAATATTTTGGATGCTTTCAAAGAAACTCGTCAAGTATATAAGAGAAAATGAAACAAAGATGTGCTAAAATGGCATGTCAACACCAGGAAGAAAGCCAAATGATCGGTTTCTGCACTTACATTGCAGAATATATAAGTCTATTATATTCTATGTAATAGACTGTTTGTTTCTCCCATCCTGCCTACAATCGCAGAATTTTCAACTTTCTTGACTCTATCAACTCCTTTGAACCTCTACATCTTGGTACCGGCTCCTTCAAATGCCTCTCCGAAAACACATTTTTATTAATCCAGTGACCTTCCTAAATATTTTTCCCTTTTTATTGCTTGACGTCTGTTGCCACGTGAAATGCCTCGAGATGTTTATAACCTTGCAGGCACTCTACATTAAAGATAAATGAGTTTGTGTTGCTTCCAAAACTTTTGAAAAGGGAGATTGATGACTGAATCAGAGGTGGTTGTGGTAGATTTACAGGAGCAGGGGGCATTAGCATAACTAGAGGATGTGCAAGGGGAGCAATCGCTCCCCCAAGCACATTTTTCAGAAGTGGCGCCTTTTATATTCACTAACTCCTGCCCATTCCCAATCTTCTGACTGACAGCTCGATAAATTAGTCGTGAGCATGGCTCCTCACTCACTAACTGACAAATTTACGGAGAGGCTGGAACCTGTTTTGGGAATGTACATAAGCTAAGAACTGAATAGCAGAAACACTCATGTGAAACGAGCGGATAAACGCACCAGTATTCGTTTGTTAATTACAGTATCTTTTAATTCTGTCACAAAGTTGTGCCAGAAGTTATGAAGTTGAGACATCCCATTTCTCTGTTGAAATTAACAATCTTGCAGCACTCCTGAGATTATAATGTCAGAAAAATATTCATGGTCTTTCCTACTGTCTGCAAAGTGTATGCATGAGGGGATTTTGAATGCCTTTTGAACTTTGTGCATGGAATTCATTAATCACCTATGATTATTGATTTTTTTTTAGATGTATATTTTGTGGTTATAGTGTTTGCTCAACTCATTGGACGTTCTAAGACGGCTTAAGAAAGCACAAAACACAATGTCAGGAAGTTATGCTGGCACAGTGGTTAGCACTGCTGCCTCACAGCACCAGAAATCTGGGTTCGATTCCTGGCTTGGGTGACTTTCTGTCTGTATGGAGTTTACACGTTCTCCCCATATGTGTTT
This sequence comes from Sphyrna mokarran, assembly GCA_024679065.1. NCBI lineage: Eukaryota > Metazoa > Chordata > Chondrichthyes > Carcharhiniformes > Carcharhinidae > Sphyrna > Sphyrna mokarran. The sequence continues at coordinate 92,643,088 of JAGIQG010000005.1, read as the reverse complement.
TTTTTTTTCTGGATGCTCTAGTTGTTCCTACAATCCAAAAGACATGCTTGTTGGCCATCTTAAATTCTCCCTCAGTGTACCCAAACATGCACAGTGTGGCAACTATTGCAGTAACTTCATTGAAGTGTTAACGTAAGCCTATTTGTGCCACTAATAAATAAACTTTGAAACAAGAATTGAGGTACTGTGTATAATTCTGGGTACTGCATTTTAGTGAGGATATAAAGGCTTTGGAGAGACTGCAAATGTGATAGACTTGGAATGATACCAGGGTTGAAGGATTACAATAATGTGATTAGGCTGGAGAAGCTGGGTTGCTTTCCTGAGAGCACAGAAGAAGAAAAAATGCTGGAGTAGAATTATTTAAAATCCTGAAGAGTTCAGATAGAATAAATAAAAAATAAACTGATTTGAATGGCTAAAAAGCTCAACAGTCAGAGAAAACAAACTTCTGGTGATTCTCAGAGAGACTAAAAAGAAATAGTTCATGCAGTCAGTGGTTGGGATTTGGATTACACTGCTGGATGAGGATGTTGGAAGGTGACTCATTGGTAGTCTTTCAAAGAAGAATTGGATAAATACTTGGGGGAAAAAAAATGATAGTCGGAGTGAGATTAACGAGATTGTTCTTTGGAAGAGCAGAAGCAGACTGGGTGGGCTGAATGGTCGTCTTCAGTATCATCTTTCCATAACAGCTGACCTATTTTACCAAGTTTACTCTGCGTGCTGCTGAACAAGTGTGATGGTTTCATTCCTCGTGAGTGCTGTGACTAATTATAGCAGTGAGCTCTATCCAAATTACATTTGTTATTTATTTTCTAGATCATTGCCTACGCACTGAATGTACTAAAGATCAGGTAGCAGCTATATCTGGTGTCCGCTTTCTCGTCATGTAATGTGCATTGAAATCGTGAACTATCTTTTTTGTAGATTATCATGTCGCTGGCCTCAAAACTCCTTCAAGCGGTTGTACTTTTTAACCAAATCATGGCTAATTTTCTTTATACCAACAAAAATAAAAAGTTGCTCTATTTTAATGACAGTTTGACAGGATGAGAGAGAAGCCCTGCTCTGTTCATGTTTGGGTTGCACATAATGACTACCGATTTGATGTGATAGAGATGTTTGTGGTAGAATTTTATTGGTTATTCATGAGCAGACGTTCTGGACTTTTCCACTTACTTGAAAATGACTTGTTGGTGATTAAAGGAGAAATCTTCCAATTTTATCCATGTGGTTAAATAATGGAAATACTTGACTACAGCGCCACTTAGTGACTGATGCATGTCACTGCAGAAAGTCCATGATTGGAAAATCTCTAGTCTCACAACACAATGAAGGCCGCATCAAGTCTGCACTGACAATAATTGCCAACGAAGGTGCGCTAATCTAGTTCCTCAGCTGTTGTCCCATATTCTTGAATGTTATGATCTTTTTAAGTGCTCATCCAAATACATTTAAGGTTTTTGGCCTCCACTACCTTCCCAGGCAGTGCATTCCAGATTCACCTCTGAGTGGGAAAAATGTTTCTCAAATCTCCTGTCCTTCACCCTAAAACTACAACCTTTTGTGGTTAACCCCTCAGTTAAGGAGAACAGCTACTTAATATTCACTCTGCCTGGACTCATCATCTTGTGCATCTCAATCGTGCACCCCCTCTGTCTCCTCTGCTGTAAAGAAAACAATGCAAGAAGTCTCTCAATATCAGGTTAAAGTCCAACAGGTTTATTTCTTACTGTGTTTATCCCAGTCCAATGCTGGCATCTCCACATCTAAAGAAAACAATTCAAACCTATCCAGTCTTTCCTACAGCTCAAATGCTCCATCCCAGGAAACGTCCTGGTGAATATCCTTTGTACCCATTATGGTGAAGTGATCAGGACGGCACGTAGTACTCCAGTTTTAGCCTAACCAACATTTGGACAATTCCAGCATAACCTCCTTGTGCTTATACTATATGTCACGATTGATAACAGCAAGTGTCCTATGTGCTTTCTTAACAACTCTATTCATCCATTCTTCCACCTTTTAGAGATCTATGAATAAGTATCCCAAGATCCGTCTGTTCCTTTGAGCTTCCTAGTGTCCTGCCATTACATTAAACCTCAATAGTTATATATTAGGCATCCAGAAATATCCGTGTGTACTGTTTTTATTTAATGTGCATGTGCACAATTGTTTTCGGAGGAGTAGAAGACAGATGTCAGGAAGCTACGCTGAATCTACGTTCAGCCCAAAACCATTTTGGTAATCAAGTGAAAATGTTAGTCAGAACTGCAATATCTTGTCATAAATAAATAAAAGTCGGGTGGGGGCGGGTGGAGTTGGTTGGGGGTGGTGTGTGTGTGATCACTGCTAAAAGCAAAGAAAGCTGTCCACTGAAGTTTTTAGTGTGGTCTTAAACTGGTGCTAAGTCAAGGGGATAACTTGCCATGAAGCATCGCTGCCGTCAGCAGACAGGTAAACAGCCAGTCAGTCATGTTGAAGCAAACCGGGAAATTCAACCAAATATTAGCACTTTTAAGTTTTCAAATGGGAATATCACTTATTTGTTAAAGTGGAAAATGAAGATACACAAATATCAAGCATTTAAAAAAAAAAATGTGCATTCTTTGATAATGTGGGAAGATTTGACATTCACCATTCGGGGCCTGTGAGCTTTGGGTTTCGCAGTAATTGAGTTTGCACACCGTCTAAAAGCCCAATTACACTTCATTCAATAAGGTATAAGAGTTTTGCAAGCATTTTTTATACTGTGACTAGCAGCATAAGAGTAGAAGTTCCCCTTTGATTAAACTTACTTCCCTTTGATAACAGTCAGTGGGTGTCTCAAAAATGCACTCTGGGGAGGTGTAAAATCACTGACAGCAGCTTCTGAATTTCCTTTTATTCTTTTGCATATCTGACTCCAGAAGCTGCTGTTGATTTTGATGAAATGAGTGGTGAAAATTTCACCCTTGCTACCGTAGTAAAATCTGGACCTTAAAGTTAAATGTGCACATGCCCAACCAATTGGCTCCATTACCAAGACCTTTTTAAGAACTTGGCCCAAGTTTGACTTTTTGGCTTCGTCTGTACCACCTACTCTTTGTTGAATCGGAAACTAATTCTATTTTGTTCTGGATAAGCTGAGTTTGGATTTCCTGCACTGTTTTGATGGTGACATAAAGACTACTATAGCTTTCATGTCTTCTGTTTATTTCAGTTTGTTTTTGCATAAACAACTCTCTCTCTGATCAATCGTCCTAATTCATTAAAAAGAAATGGGGCTTGTCTCATTTTATTGACTTCATTAAGTAGAATCAATTTTACTTCATGACACAAGCAAAATACTGTGGATGTTGAAAATCTGAAAGAAGAACAGAAAAGTCAGCCTTCACAGGCTGGGCTCTTACACCACCTCCCTTCTCACTGTCCAGAGTCCAAAAGATTCCTTAAGTGAAGGAGTGATTTACTCGTACTTTCACTTTGGTATATGTATTCACTGCTCGTGGTGTCCCCAGATTGGGAGACCAAACACAGACTGATTGCTTTACAGAACACCTCCATTCGATCTGCAAACAAAATCCTGAGCTTCAGGTTACTTGTTGTTTTTAATTTGCCACCTTGCTTCCAATCTGACCTTCCTGTCCATGGCATTACTAGTTTTCCAGTTGAGCTCATTGAACAGTATATGTTCTTTCAACTCAGCACTCCACGTCCAGTCAACATTGTATAGCACCTTTTAAATCATGACCTCTTTTTTTTTAAAGAAAAATGCAAAATACTACGAATACTGGAATCTGAAACAAAAACCAGAAAATTGCTGGAAAATCTCAGCAAGTCTGACAGCATCTGTAGAGAGACAATAGAACCAACATTTTGAGTCTAGATGACTCTTCGTTAGAGCAGCTCTAGAGCTGGAAAATCTGAATAAGTCTGACAACATCTGAGTGAGCGTAGAGCCAACACTGACTCTAGAGCTGCTCTAACGAAGAGTCATCTAGACTCAAAATGTTGGTTCTATTGTCTGTCCACAGATGCTGTCAGACTTGCTGAGATTTTCCAGCATTTATCTATTTTTGTTCCATATTTATTTTAATCTTATTTGCCAGGCCTATCTATCTACCTTTTTATGCCTTCATATTGCATTCTGCAGGTGTTTAAGCAGCCATCACACCTTGTTTGGACACAATTAATTTCTTACAAGATCCGTTAGCTTTAGCTATTGCATCAAAAAATATTTGGGGTGGCCCGATGGTACCGTGGTTAGCACCTCTGCCTCAGCGCCAGGCACCCAGATTCGATTCCTGGCTTGCATCACAGTCTGTGTGGAGTTGGCACATGATTGCTCCAGTTTCCTCCCGCAGTGTGAAAGATGTGCTGGTTAGGTGCGTTGACCTGAACAGGTGCCAGAATGTGGTGACTAGAGGAATTTCACAGTAACTTTGTTGCATTATTAATGTAAAGCCTTACTTGTGACTAATAAATAAACTTGTTATTTCTTTGGCCTCAACTCCATCAGAAACTTTCTTCTTTGGTCTTTCCTTGCTCCACCACTGACTTTAAAAACTCTTACATTTGTATCTTTCTTCCATTTTGATATAGTCATTTCAACCTGAAATGCTAATTTTGTTTCTCTCTCTGCAGGTGCTGACTGACCTGCTGGGTTTCTCCAGCAATTTTTTTTTAATGATTTGACGTTGTAAGATTTATGGAGTCATTATAAAGATAGTGTTTATTATAATTTCTGTTGATCTTTTTACTACACCTTTTCTAATGGTCTACTGCTTCCCAACATACTTGTGTCATTTCCTTGAATTTGTATTCTACAAACCATTTGCAGCAATGAATGTATAATTTAAATGGTAGTCGTGGGAGTTATTTTGGCCAAAAGGCAAAAAAACTTAGTAAATTGATGCTTTGAAAATCTCCTGTTAGCATGCAGTTTGGCCTGAATTATTGCATTGTGTCCAGGTATGTATAATTTTATGCAGAAGAAAGCTGGCAGTTTAACACTCAGCTACTGATTAGATAAAACTTTAGTGAGCTTTTCATACCCACTTCCACTGAAAATTGGCAGCTGAATTTAACAGCATGTTGCAATTGTCACCAGCACTCAAAATGGAGGCTAAAATGTTAGAATGCTAAACAGTATAGGCAAAAAAACCCCATAAATCTCATCTGTGTTAAAGAAGCCAAAAATGAAGTTTGCAATTTTTTTTAGTCCAAGAGTTGGGCGAGTTAAAAATTCAGTTCCATCTCTTTGCAATGTTCACTTGCGTGTGATGTTTTGCATTGTAGATCAATTCTAAAAGCAGCCTTCATAGTCCAGCATTTTTGCTTCTCACTTTAATTTCTAATAATAGTGGGGAAGTCAACTGGCTTTTTAGGACAAAGAACAATCCAGCACAGGAACAGGCCCTACGGCCCACCAAGCCTGCACTGTGCCAATCACGTTGTTTGATCTAGACCAACTGCTTGCGTCCTTCTATTCCTCCCTGTTCATGTGCCTATTCAGATAAGTTTTTAAATATTACTAACGTGTCTGCTTCAGCCATCTCACTTGGTAGTTCGTTATAGGCCCCCACCAGCCTCTCTTCTTTTTTTAAAAAAAAACTTTTCTCCCCTGCACATCTCTACTTAAGATTTCCCTCACCCCACCACCACCACCACCTTGCTTTGAACGTGTACCCCCTAGTAATTGTCATTTCTACCTTGGGGGAAAAACTTCCAACTGTTGTGTCCTTTTTTTATACCCCAAGTGGATTCTGTGCAATGTCATTCTTCATAATGTGTTTTTTTTTTTAAATAATTACGATTTGCCATTTGAAGCTTCCCACTAATTACTGCATTGCTTTCCTCCTCAAGGAATTTGACAAATACGTTCAGTGATAAGCAACTGCAGGTCAATTCCTCAGCCAACTTCACTCATTCTTCGGTGCACCCCCTATCAGACAGCGAATGCTCATCCAGATATAAGTAAGTAGTCTTTTTGCCAATGTTTTTGACTCATTCCTGCATTAATACATATTGTTCTATCTATTTTTTTTGTCCGATCAATGTACATGAACTGACAAGCCACAAATAATAGATTTTAATTGGAGTGTGGGGTAGATTACTTCTGTTTTGCTGATATTTAGGATTGATGATCAAAGTGGCTCATCACCACAATATAATGGTTTTGCGTAATGACACTTGCAAAATGGAAGCTCCTGCAATGGTTTTGGTTTGACTGTAGCTTGAAGTTTAATCTGTTGAACATTCTGAAAGCACCTGCAATTGCATGTGATTAAATTGTTGTTGACGTTACATTTTGGTTACAAATCTCAAGTGAGAGGCATTGCCGCCTCAGATGCCAGGGACCTGGGTTTGATTCCAGCTTTGGATCAGTGTGTGTGGAGTTTACACCACCTTCCTGTGTTTGTGTTTCCTCTTGGTCCTCTGGTTTCCTTCCACATCTAAAGATTGGCTGTTGTTCCTTAGTGTCCCAGGATGGGTAGGTTAGGTGGATTAATGGAGTAAATGTATGGGATTACTGGAGTAGAGTGGGGGAATGGACTTGGCTAAGTATGTTCTGTCGAACAGTCAGTGCAGACTTGATGGGCCAAATGGCTGCCCTTTGTACTGTAAGGATTTTATGATATTTTGATTGAAAAAAATTGAACATGTGGTGACTAGATGGGTAATGACTGCATCACTTTGCTTGTGCTCAAACCACAGTGACAGTGTGGCAAAAATGCTTAAAGATTGCACATTGCCACACAAAAATGCTTCTCTTAGATTAAAGCTTCTTTTAAAGATTGGTTAGTAGGATTGTGCAACGTCAAAGCAGGGGGCTGCTGTACAGCAATTTAACCATTATTACCAGAATTGGGACATACGTTGTCATATAACAATATTGATAATGTTCATTCTGATTTGGACAGAAAATGGCCTGTTTTGTTAGTTAATAAATAACTGCTAGATTATTATTTGTGGCTGATATTAGTCATGTTTCAGCAGATGACCAGGAAATTCCAAAATTAGTTCCTCAATTCATCACCATAAATTCTTGACAATACAGTCTTTTGGCAAATTCCAGAGAATGAAAATGAAAGTAAGAAATAAAGTGTGAAGTTTTGGATTGACTGGTCAATGACCATTACATGATTTTTTTTCAAAAAATTTATTTCTTTGTCGCTTCAAATGATGCATAAATGTGATATTCTGCACTGTTTGAGACGTGATTTATTACTGATATCAATTTTGTATGTATGTTGTCCAAGTATATCACATCTGTGTTTTTAAAAATATTATTCCATTTTCGGATGGAAACATTTAGCTCAAATGCGTGTCCTGATTAAGTAACACGCATTGTCAGTGCTGTAATAGTCAGCTTGCTTGTTTTATTTGTCATTTGTAAACTGTGTTCAGATATTTCAGCAAGAGCCAGCAACCTAATTAATTCTGCTTTCTTTGCTGCAATGCAAAACTCCAGTCTGCCTGTAGAAATCGAGCAACGTACTTCACATCTTTTGGCTCCTGTTGCTGGAGGCTTGTCTAATTCTTGTCCACAGCCATCATCAGTTTTTCCATCTATGCTCAGGTATAAGAATGTTGCTGCAGTGCCCACTTAGTTATGCTGCTAATATATTAACCATTCAGGACGTGTAATAATTTAAATGTATTTTTAATTAACCTAAAGTTTTGATGTTTGTTCATTCTTAGACCTCAGTATTATGTTTTCAATTTTAAATCCAAAGTTTATTGTGATTACACCATTTTCCTTAGTTTTATTGTTTTAGCAGTTTGTTTTTTTTTAATTAGAGCATTTTAAAGGGAATGCAATTTCAAAGATCTAAATACACAGATTTGCCTTGTATCCATCAGATGGATGGGTCATCTGGATACATTTTGCTGTTGGATGGCAAATTCTGTTTAGGCTTGGAATGTCTGTGATTTGTGGATGAAGTTGATTTTTATATTCTAGCCACATTCACCTTATTCAGACTGCTCTGTCAGCCATCATACACAAAAATTTCTGCACTGTATCTTCAAAGGTTGAGTGCATATTTCCTCGGATACACTCGTCCATCCTGATGAAAACAAAACACCAAATTTGAGTTTATAATGTGTCACTGACTGGTGTTTGTTTCATACAGTTGATTTAAATTTGCCAAGGGACAGTTTAATCATCTGAACACTGTCATTTGAAACTATTAAGATGTATTTGTATTACTGATGTGTTCAATATTATGACTTCTCTTGGTCCAGTCGTAGTAAATTGTGATGGATGATTTTAAGCTAGCTCCACAACATGCTGCTTTACTGGATCTTGGCACTGAACATTCACTCTTTACAAATGTGCACAAGCATGCATACCAGAGAGCTTCACTCCACAAGCATCGATCTTTCAACGTTTCCAGGGTGCAAGTGGGAGAGCATCTTTAACATTTTTGTAAGGTGGTTCTCCTTTGATTTTTGAAGACTCGAGGCTGGAGTGATAAAGGGGCTTGAAACTTAGAGTCCTTTCAGGTTAATGGTTATACTCTCCAGACATCATCATTTTGTTGATGTGAGAGTGATAGTTTAGTATCATGCTCATGCTGAGGAAAAATTATTTTCTGCATATTTCTGCTGCTGAGCATTATAAAATTAAAGGCCCTGATCTTGGCTGTGCAACTATGTAATATGGTGACATCCAATCTTGATACTATCCAGTAACTACTTTATTTACTTGTCTTCTCACGAACAATTTTTATTTTTCAATCTTGGTGATGATCTGTACGACGGGCCTTAAACTGTCTTTAAAAAAAAAGACTAAATACAAGTGTAGTACTTATGTGTGAGATATATTGGAGCATGAACTCTCTCTGACCCACTTCTGTACACACATTAGTCTTTGGATTAAGTCTGACACTGGCAACAGATTATCCATTAAACTCATTCAGGATGACTGGGAGGAAGAAAATAATGACAAGTGGTAACAGATTATCTGCTTGGCTTACAGGATTTGATGAATAAAACAATGATTTTGTTTGAAATCAATCTTGTATGAATCTCAAAATAGAGATTGTAATTTGAGTGTAAGTATTACTGCTAAGACCAATACTTATTACCCAACACTGGTCCCTTAAAGGAACCAGTAGTGTACCACTTTGAACCAATACACATCTAAATCAAAATGTTGTGTGACTTGGAGAAAAGAATCAAAGTAATCGTGTTTCTATGCGCCTATTGCCCTTTTTCCTCCTGGCAGGTAGAGGCTGCAGGTTTAGGAAGTGATAATGATTTGCCGCAGTGCATCTATAAACAGTAAACACTGCTGCAAGTATTGATGAGAGTAGTGGATGAGTTGCTGGTCAGTGAGATCACCTTTTGCCCTGGATGGGTGTGGCTGCAATAACATTCAAGTGGAGGGTATTCTATGGCACTTGTGACTTGCACCTTGTAGTTGGTAGAAAAAATATGGCAAGTCAAAAGAAGAGTCAACCACCATGAATGCCTCTGACATGCTTTTTAGCTGTAGTTTGGCCTATTGAGTTTAGTCCAAATGTTTGTTGGGATTTCGATGCTGACGATGCCTTGAAAGATGGAGATGATTATTGCTAGGGACAAACATTAATTGCACTATCCTGAATGCTGAAGTCCATACCTGCATTACTTAAGGAATTGCTAATGAAGTAAACACTCTGCAGTGATCAGTGAAGAGCCCTTTACTGACGAATTTGGTGTCATGCCTATTGGATATTGGCTTGACGATGCAGAGAGCACCGATCCTATAAAACGTGCAGCAACTTGAATGTTTCCACACAGACCAGAAACAAGTTGAATAGTTAAGTTGCTGTTTGTGCTAGTCCTGCAGAAAGGGTTGAGTGAAATAACAAAATTGTTAGCTGAAGCAGCCAGGTACTACAGAAGAAGCTAAGGGCTAGTCTAGAGTACTCATTCTAAACACCACCCACCCCCCCCACTCCACTCTGTCCATGTTTGAGCTAAGGCTGTAATGAAGTGTGGAGCAACTGGTCATTGGTGACAGCTTGAGTTCTGACAAAGAGTCATCCAAATTTGAAATGTTGGCTCTGTTCTTTCAGTGCAGATGCTGAAAGACCTGCTGAGATTTTCCAGCATTTTTCTGATTTTTGTTTCAGATTCCACAGTAATTGCTTTTATGAGTGAATGGGTTATTGTTGAGTATGTGCTGTTTGAAAGCACTGTCAGTGACCCCCCCCACAACTTCCAATATGTAGGCTAATTGAGCAATGGTTGGATGCATTTATCCTACTTTTCATTAACAGGATGTATACACTATCAGGTAGAAGTTACTCTTTTTTAGCTGTGCTGGAACAACTTGGTTAATGTGAGTTCCACCCCGGAGCACCAGGATTCCATACACAAGCTATGATTTTGGTGGGTTCTGTTGCCTTTGCTGTATCCAGTGCACTCGGGCATTTCTTGATATCCTGATGAGTGAATCGCTTTGAATGATGGTCGTAACCTTTGGGAGAGGCCAAGAAGGCTTGGTACTTCCAGTTGAATTTGCTCTTTTGATTGACTTGCTGAGCCATGAGGCTAGATTGTGGTGGAATTTTGATTCTGCTTCTGTTGATATGTAAAGTCTCATGAGTGCCCCTATTTGAACTACCAGATTTATTCGATTTACTGGTGGTACTACTGAGCCACTCTCCATGATGGGCATCCAAATATTTAATAATGAATCAGTGCACTTATATCAGCTGAGAACACAAAGATATTCCTGTCCATGTTTGACCTGATACTTGTTCCTTTATTCCCAAAAAATTGTAAAAGTACATTTCAAATTGAATTTCACACTGCAGTACATCATGTTCCACTCTGGAGTGCCTCTATAATTTAAAGACTCTTGATATTCAGTGTACATTGCATGTCATTCATAAAACCAGAGGAGCTCTACCCAGTTTCTAGCCCCTCACAGTACCATGGCCTTTCCCCATTGTACTATTGTGAACTGGTACATGTATTCTGATGCTTCTTGCCACCTGCAGTCCCAGCAGACTTGCCAGCAACACTCCCCGTCTGATTATATACCACTGTGCATTCACTTTTGGGTCCCAATGCTGGGGCAAATCATACACAAGGAATGATGGAGGTATTTTGGATACGGCATCATGTAAGGCAGTTTTCTCAACCTTAACATCCAGCGGTTAATGAGGAGGACTTTGTAAGGTGACTTTTCTCCTCTTTATTTCCTTGCACCAGACTCAGTAATCTGCTGAAATGTTATCAGCGTTATGAAAATCATAAAGAATCAACAAGTGAAGAATCCATCTGTACAATAACAAGTTAATATTTTCAAGAGAGTCATGGCTATTCTCAATAATAAAACCGATTCTACAGACCATGGATTATCTCTCGGTTTACTGCACTGAATGAATGGATGAAGCAACATCATTAGGACTGTTGGTGACCTTGCTGACTTCCACCATGGTGTCTCACTCACACTCTCAGGCCCTCTTACCTCTTCTGCAGGTCTCCCTCATTGTTTGCTCATTGTAATGCCATTCCGAGTGTGCGCAATGCAGTTCTTGACTTCAAATTTTTAGCTTAGATCTTATTTAAAAAAAACTAAGGAAAAGAAATCCAAGATTGTCAGCATCTCAGTTTTTGCTGATATCAAATGACTTGGATGATGTTGCAGTGAACCTCTGGACTTGTATCAATGGTAGCGCATCAGTTGTGAAAATTCTTGTTCTGTTGCAGCAGAGCAGTGTAAACGAGGAGCAGATGGTTTTGACAGATATAAATTGTAAAGCATGCAAAAAAAAAAGCTGGAAATTTGCCACCATTGCAATGTTAAATCAGTTGTACATAAACTTCTGGGGGGGTGGGGGAAGAATGTCAAAGTTGAGTGATGCATTCCAGGAAGTTTGGAGAAGACTAAAAATATTTAGTGAGTATGAAGCTAAACAATAAACTTGTCACTCAATGGTAGAAAATCTTGTTTCATAGCATAATTGAGATATCCCCCATTTATCAAGTTTTAATTGGTCAAGCTATGTTAGTAATAAAGCAACTAGAAAACAGAGTACAGCAACATTACCACACCCAGATTTTGCATTTAAAATCTAATATGGGTGAAATAAAGCAAGAGTTATATAACTTACCAATTTTTAGATTTAATAGGTAATGATGCAGCAACTCTGACTTGCAGAACTATCCATTGTTTTGGTTAAATACTGGAACTGAAGGCAGGGGTTTATTTTGTGCGTTACAGTTATGTGGTTGGGGGTGTGTGGTCTCCCTTCCCACACTTCGTTTGATTACAACAGTTGTTTAAATAGAGAATATATCCTTGCTAATTCAATGGACGTTTCAATATTTATTAAAAATAGTATGACTTTAAAGGACACAGATTTTCTTAAGTTTCTGACAGAAAATGTTATTGTACTTAACATGATTTTTAAATAAAAATAATACTGACATATGTATTCAAAAGTTCACATGCACAAGGACACAAGTATGTTACACTGTGGGAAGAGGATAGATTATGTGCTGAAAAAAGAGATATACACACGGTATAGTGGTTAGCACTGCTGCCTCACGATGCCAAGGACCTGGGCTCGACTTCTGACTTGTGTCACTGTACAGAGTTTGCACATTCTGCCTGTGTCTGAGTGGGTTTCCTCTCAGTCTCCTCCACAAGATGTGCAGGTAAGGTTGATTGACCATCCTAAATTGCCCCTTAGTGTCAGGGGACTAGCTATGTAATTGATGGGGATAGGGCTTTGTTGGGATTGTGGTCAGTGCAGACTGATGGGCTGAATGGCCGCCTCCTGCACTGTAGGAATCTATAACTTTTTCATCTTGTACTCATCAGGATAGATGACAGTAAAAACAACACTAATTTCTACTGCATGAGAAGAGAGTGGCGTTTGGTTGACAAGTAGACTTTGATTAGTAGAGCTGTTGCTGTGGAGAAAGAAAATGCTCGGGATCAGTTAACTATCTCAAAGATAACCAGTCAGACTTGCTGCATGGTTTGCTTTACAGACGCTACAAGCCACATCTGTCCACCTAAATTGCCTCATGCTTACAGACAGATGGAGCGTGTCCATGCATTGCACTTTTGCCAACTAATCAAAAGACTGGGGAACAGCCATTCCCCTATTTCACTCCTTTTGGCAATTCCTTAATCAGTTGACCTGCCTGGTTTGAATTTGAGCAATAGCTTGGCAGTTAACTGTTTCCTGCTGCATTCTACGTGACAGCACTTTTACCAATTAGAGTTCACTTGCCAACCAATCAGCATTCTGGTGCAGCATAAATTGTTGTTCCCTTTACTGTTGTAAAGATTACACAATGAAAAGCTTAGATGGCAATACCCATGTTCAGTACTGTCAAACAGCTATGGATTATGTAATCTAAATTTCAACAAGTCAGCCGTACACGTCGTGTAGATTGATAATTTGGATGGTTTTGGAGTGGGCTCGATGGTCTTTCTGGATTCAGCATCGAGACAAATTAGAGAGATTGAATAATGATTTCTGGAGGCAGCAGCTCCTGCATTGATTCTTAAAACTCTGACTATGGTGGTCAAGCATTGCCAGGAAGGATAAAGAGTTGCAGGGAACTCACCCTGAGTCTTGTTTGTTTGGCAAGTCTCTCCTGTTCTGTGGCCTGGAGAGAAACAGTCTCTCCAAAATCAGAGTTAGATTCTTGTTCCCTGATTCCCTCTGACCGGTAGCTATCGAGCCTTGTGAAACTCCTGGAAACAGCCTTCCAGTCACAATAATTACCATCATTACCCTTTGCTTTCTGTCACTGAGCCAATTTTGTGTCTACATTACTACTTTCTCTGCTGCATTAATAGCCAATGGAATTAAAATGACTGTCTTTCAAACCAGTCACTAAGGCAGAAGTAGAATTTACTTCAAGAGAACCTACATTATTGAGCTATGACAAACATAGTTCCTGGGCAAATGGTTTTTGGTTCTGTGATTTATTGGTACATTAAGTCTATTGGGATGGTATTTTAGAAACCTATCATTCTGAAGTGAATATGTTTTCTAACCTATATTGACAATTACACATTCAAAAAAACAGATTAATGGCTCTTTTGCCACCTATATTGTGTTTTCATCCAGATACTAATAATTAACTTCTAATTCATCCCTCTTAATGGACAATTAAGTGTGTGTATATAGTGTGTGTGTGTGTATTGAATTGCAATACAGTTCACTATTAAAGAACAGTACAGCACAGGAATGGACCCTTTGGCCCTCTAAGCTTGTACAGATCATTATGCTCTAACTAAACTTACAAGGTATGTATCCCCCTCTATTCATGCACTCATCAAGATGCCTCTCAAGTGTTGCTAATGTGCCTGTTTTCTCCTCTGACGGCATGTTCCAGACACCCATCACTCTGTGTGGAGAAACATATCCTGTACATCTCCCTTTTAAACTTGTCCTCCCCACCTTGAACCTATGCCCTCTTTAATTGACACTCCACCCTATGAAAAAGCCTCTGACTATCCACCCTGTCTATGCCTTTCATTGTTTTGTTGACCTCTATCAGATTTCCCCTCAGCCTTTTATCGTTCCAATGCAAACAGTCCTAGTTTATTCAGGTTTTCCTTATAGCCAACCTCCTGCTGAATCTTGTTTGCACACTCTCCAAAGCTTCCATGTCCTCCTGGTAATGTGGCGACTAGAGGTACACAACACTCCAAATCTGGCCTAACTAAAGGTTGTATCGCTAGATCTCCAAACTCTTGTTCTCATTACCCTAAGTGATGAAGGCAAGCATACTATATGCTGCCTTAATCACCTTGGCCACCTGTGTTGCCACTTGTGGACCTACATGCCCAGATCCCTCTGTATGTTAATGTTCGTTTACAGAATAATTCGCATCGAAATTTGATCCCTCAATGCATCACCTAGCATTTGTTCAGAATAAACTCCATTTGTCATTTATGCCCAAGTTTCCATACATAGAAGTCCCAGCACTGGTCACTGTGGAACTAGCTGCAGATTTCCATTTTAGAAAAATACTCTTCCACCACTATTGTCTTCTATAACCAAGCCAATTCTATATCCATCTCGTCAGCCCACCCTGAGCCCCATGTGATTTTAGATTTTAGTTTTTGTACCAATCTGCCATGTGGGACCTTGTCAAACACCTTAATAAAATCCATGTTTTATATGTCCACAATCCTTCCCTCATCAATTTTCTTTGTCACTTCTTCGAAAAACTCAAACAAGTTGTTAGGTGATGACCTTCCCCATACAAAACCACGTTGCCTGTCACTAATTAATCCATTTTCTTCCAAATAGTATTTGTATGATGAATGTCAGTAATTAATTTATATATTAGTGAAAGATTTAAAGAAAATTCTTACAAATTGTAGAGAATCACGAAAAGAAACTGATATAATTTTAAAAATATTAAAAGCTGAGGACAGTGTTCTTTCGTCTGTGGACAAAGGGTGGAAACCTTCCATGTCCCTGCTGCTGATTCAGGAAGAATTCCGTGTGAGGGTCAAAAATTGTTTTTATTCAGTGTGAATTTCTGTGGATCTTCCGTTGATGCCCACTATGGTGGATCGGGAAATCTGCTGGAGGCCCGTGAAATTCATTTGCATGCCATTAAGGAATGAAGATGAAGGCTCAATCAAAAATGCCTGATTCTCTGTGGCAGCAGCCTGAAAACACAAAGGTACGAAACACATCTGGAATAATGTAGTCTGCAAATATTGGGAGTCATTTGGAGGTGCCTCCAGAGTTCAAAATGGAGGCCAATGGCACTCTTGGGCACCCAACAACACAGCAGTGGATGGGAAGAGCTGGACCTTCCAGATTTGTGCCCTGGAAAGAATCCAACTTTCAGCCTCAGCATTCTTGGGGAATCATCTTACTCCTCCAATAATTGGTCAGTGATGTTTGGAGCCTTTGCAATATGGCATCCAGATAGGTTGGCGGACTATGTGCCATTGGGCCTGCCTTGCTGCAGAATAAGATACAAAATACCTGGTTGCTTAACTCATAAGATTGGATCTTCCAGATTTGGCATCTTCTTCCTACCAGCTTCCACAATGGGATAACACTCCACATTCCCACCCCTGTCACTGGGCTTGGAATTCTCCCATCTTGGGGCTATGCCCTATGGCTGGGATGGAAATGTGAAGTGTTCCCATCTGCAGGGACTGGGAAAACATGCCATGTTTTTGGTTCCAACCTTATTAATTACACAACTGGGAATTTTGTGCCGTATTCTGTGGTAAGTGGGTTTGATGGTGCGTAATCCATTATCCTATTTGGGTATTATATCGAAAAGACATCCAGCGTCACTGACCCATTATCGAAGAACGAAGGTGGACTTCCTGAAAATGGATCTTCAGATGTACATTCTGAAAGATGAAACTCCTGAGAAAGATCATGGATCTCTACAAAAATTCTGAGGCTGAAAGATGGACCCTGTCCAGGAGAACGAATTCAAAGATACATCTGCTTCCGCCACCCCCTTACTCTGTTCTGTGATGATCTGGGATTCTGGGTGGCCATTGGGCATCGTTCAAGTGAGTCTTAATATCTGCACGCCTTATTGTTTCAGACATGTTTTGCACTGCTATGTTTTCCCAAAGATGCTGCAGAGAACTGGGCACAGGTGATCAGATCTTCATCTGCATTTCATCAACAGGATGCTAATCAGTCTCGTAATCGGCCTTCAGCAGGTTTCTTGGTCTATCGTGATATACGCCAGTGGAAGATCCTGTGGAAATTCATGCCTGTATAAATCCAATTTTTGACCCATCAAATTCTTTTCTCTCTTTCCCACCATGGAAGAATTCCCCTGGAATCTTCCATCTACTGAAAGAAAGATGCATAGAGATAGATCTTGACTGCATAGCTTAACTCAGAATGGCTAATAGTGAGTTGATGAGTTGTGTTACACCTATTGAAGATTTGCTCCATTGTTTTACAGTGTCTCAAGATCCCGCCCTCCTACTCCAAACAGTGACTCCGAATTGGTCAGCAAGCCATCAGAACGAGGCATGAACAGATTAAACACAGAAATGCACTGGGCATGGGGTGAACTCCCTCAAACTGGCAAGGTATCTACAAAAATGTTAAGTAATGGCATTATGAATACACACATTTATATTTAATTCCTAAGAACATAAAAACGTTAGTATCAAATGACGAGGCCATTTAACATCTGGTCTAATAGATACTGTGTACACTGTTGTAGAATCATACGACTGAATCTTAAGTGGGGAAGGGAATTCCTTGCCTCCCAGGAGTAAAGTGGTGTACAGTAATGTATGCTGAACAAGACTGCCCTGTTGCAATACCATGCTGAGACTAGCCTTAAGCAGGTGATCATCAGACTTTCATACCCTGCGAGAGCTGGCAGTCAATTTGGTAGGCAAGCAGCATCAGAGCTCAATCGCAGGTACTGCCAGGGCTGCAAAGAGGCCCATGGAGAAGAGTGATGAATCCTAAATTAAGGTAGATGCTGGGCTTTTATGGTGTGAAAGGATCTGGCAGCTTAGGGAGAAGGATGGGGTGGCAGATCTTGTGGGACCAGGCTGGGAGAAACAAGTGTTTTCCTGATTCTGCCCAGCTCTGCCCCAGAATAATCACCACCATTCCGTCCTGCCCTTTCCTCCCCATAGTTATTTAAAGCTGACCTTGTGAATCTTGCCCACTGTTTTATATTGTGGCAGTGTGCTATTTGGATCATTTGGCTCATTAGCAAACTTAAATTGCCTGTATTACTTTTAAAAGGTAGATGAAGCTGCCAGTTTCACTGCCTACCACCAGGGCAGCCAGGTGGAGGTGAGCTAACCAAACATCATATTTATATGTCACATTTTTAATCTGTTTGAAATACTGCCTCACAGTGCCAGAGGGTTTGATTCCTGGCCACGTGGTGTCTGCACCCCTGTCTGCATGATTCCTTTCCCCCACCCGAGTGCTCCGATTTCCTCTCAAAGTTCAAAGATGTACTGGTTAGGTTGATTAGCCATGCTAAATTGACCCCTTTTTTTTTTTTTGGAGGGGGGTATTAGAGTAAATATGTAGAATTATGAGTGGTTGGTGCAGACTTGATGGGCTGAATGGCCTCCTTCTGCATAGTAGGTATCTATGAACAGCACTATTTGCTGACATGATAGGATCCAATAGTACTTCTGGCTTTTGGAATGACTCTTGTCTCCATAAATGATCTCCGTATTTCTTCAAAAATCTGTGCTGCATTCACACTTCATAAGACAGTGACCCTGTCCTGAGCACGCTTCTTGGGCTGACATGGTCTGCTTACAAAAACTGGATTGTCTACCTCAAATCATCTTTCCACCTTTTGAGAAATCATGGTACCTTTACCAGTAAGTATTGCCTTGCCCCCATCCTACCTGCCAGATTTGGAACTACCAAACTTACCTTGGTTTTTTTTTTTTTGAGCATTGATTCACCAGCAGGAGCTACTCCAGTAGTGCTATATGGGCTGGTTCTTTTGGTTCGCAGGAACTGTGCTGTCTTGATTTCTTGTGGCACAGGTGATTGTTTCTTTGTTTCAGCCTCAAGTCTGAACTGCATGCTCAGCCAGCCCATTTGGATGAGAGATGATAAAGTGCAGTTCAGATATGTTTTATTCCATTAAATGTTATGCGTTTCTGGAATTCGGCACCCATTCCATTGTCTGAGATAGGCACTTTGATATACTATGGGTGGTAAAACATTGGCATGGTTTCTCAACTGTGGTGTATGAAGTTGTGAACTTCATTTAAGTTCTTCCCTGCATTTCGAATGGAAGACCCTTCACAAAAGGGATATTGCACTCATAAGCAGGCCAACATAATCTACATGAACTTTCACCCAGGGCTAAACCTGGTCCTTCCCAAGGGTCAAGGGGACTGTAGCTGACACTGGTCACATTGCTTTGCAACTTTTTCAACATCAGCATCTGTGCCAGGCCACCAAATGTTTCATCTTGCTATCATGTTCATCTTTGACATGCCCCAATGGGCATTATGTAGCTCTTCAAGCAGCAACTCTTCCTGGTATCAGAATGACTATTCTTGTTCGCCTCGCATCTTCCCAACTAAACTCCTCTTTCCTGAGCTGATGAGGCTTAATTTCCTCTGAAGTATCCTCATTCTGCTATCCATACGTTATTACATGTTTAATCTTTAACTTTTGAGATTTGAATATGTTTTCATGCAGCTATGTGTAGTGTTCTTCAGCATTGTGAAGTTCTCTTATTAAACACTTATCGGACATTGGACAATTTTTAGTAATGTTTTGATACGGTTAAGTGCAGCAAAAGTTAATCATCCCCAATCTTTTTTCCAGCTTGTTACTCATCCAAAAACGGAAGAACTTAACACGGTGAACATCACTCCGTCGGTGAACATCACTCCATCAGGAAGTACTCACTTCAGAGTGATTGAGAGTGCCCCCATTATAAACTCACATGATAGTTCATCGACTCCCCCTCCACTAGTGAAACCCGAGCCTTTAGCAGTAAAAGAGATTGCGTCTCAATCTCTCAGCAATTTTACACACAGTGCAGAAAGCTTTGAACCCTTAGCGGCTCCATTGGTGACAGAAACTGGAGAATTGAACCATCCTGGCAATCCAATCAAGCAAGTCAACAAAACTGATTCCCCAAATAAGAGGAAAGGTAAGGTTACCTTTATCATTTAGACAAAAATGATGATACTGTAGTCTGAAGTGGCATTGTTGAGTGCTATGGATGGCATAATTGTACAGCTTAATTTTTCATGAAAATAATTTTTTTCTGAAGCGAGCACATGTAAATGTCAAATAAAATTCTGATGATATGGGAAATCTGAAATAAAAATAGAAAATGCTGGAAAACCTCCATAGATCTGGTAGCATCTGTGGAGAAACAGTTAATGTTTTTGTTCCATATGACACTACCTCAGACCTGAGGACAGAGAGAAATGTAATTTTATACTGTTGATATTTATTGTTTATCAATATTGAAAACATTGGGTCCTGAAATCTTCCAAACCAACAGAAAAAACATGACTCTTGAGTAGAAATGAGTATGTGTAAGTTTCAGAAATATTTCCATATTGAAAATCCACTGGTAAGTCCAAGTTCTGAATCCTTTGCATCAGATTTTAGTTCTGCTTAAAGAGCATTGGGGCTAACATTCACTGAGTCCTGAAAGCACATTTGCAAGCTATTTCTTCTTGAGTCTCAAAGTGGGTTCCTCTCTGCAGCTCCCCTACGTGGAGACACAGTGAATAGCAGATGAAATATAAAATAAGCTGCCAGAACTGTGAAATGTGGATAATGCTGTCAGCAGCTGGAATAATGGTTCATTCACAGAAACCTGACCAAGCAAAGCCCAGAATAACCAGCCAGAAAAAAAAACTGGAGCCATGTAAAAGCTCCTCCCAAAATATGCAGCAAACATTTTGAGGCTGCATCTTCACTTACTAATTGTATTCCCTTGTAGGCCTTTTAAAAACCAGGCCTCTCACTCTTTTAAACCTTCCTACATTCAATTGTGAGGATTTTTTGTACTTTTGCAACTCCTAAAATATATTGTTTCTATTGTATATTTTCCGACCGAATGAGTAGTTTCTTTCTCTTGTACAATTTTCCATCATTGTTTTCCTGCTGTTCCTTAAGTTTTTTTTGTCTCATATATCCAAATTGCAATGAATTCCTCTGTGAACTTCCTCTTGTTTAGACAAAGAAGATAGAAGAAGGCCATTCGGTCCTTTTGAGCTTGCTCCACCATTCATCATCATCATGGCTGATCGTCCAACTCAATAGCCTAATCCTGTTTTCTTCGCCATAACTTTTTTTGATCCTGTTCAGCCCAAGTACTATATCTAGCTGCCTCTTGAATACATTCAATGTTTTGGCATCAATTACTTCCTGTGGTAATGAATTCCACAGGCCACCACTCTGTCTACCCTATATCCTCAGATTGTGACCCCTAGTTCTGGACACCCCCACCATTAGGAACATCTTTCTTGCATCTACCTGTCTAGTCCTGTTGGAATTTTATAAGTCTCCATGAGACATCCTCCCTCCCCCACCCAAATTGTCTGAACTCCAGCAAAAACAATCCTAACCTAGTCAATTTCTCATAAATCAGCCCTGCTGGATCTGTAAGTAAGTGGAGCAAGTTAGCATAATTGGTGGCTAACTGGGGCATTACCTGAAGATTGAAACTGTCCTTCCATGTCTTTGTGTGTCAATCTGTTGGTAAAATGGAAATGATGATACTGTAGTCTGGAATAAATCTCCAGGTTTTTTTAATTCCTTTTTGCATTCTCCAGATAAACGCAGTCGTCATCTGGGCACTGATGGCGTCTACCTCGACGATATCACTGATATGAATCCTGAAGTTGCAGCACTTTATTTTCCAAAATGGTAATTTCTGTGAAGTTGTAGATTTTCAGTTGAAGCTCTGCTAGTGACAAACAGTAAACTAGAAAGTATCCCAACGCACTTAAAGTTCTGATATTGTTTCTTCTACAGTGAAAACAGCACAGGTAGTCGGAATTGGTCTGAAAATGGAGCACATTCTGAAAACCAGTCACCACAGACCGTAAGCAGCTCTGGAATGGACAGTGGAGTTGACACCTTCTCTGACACTGTTGGGGACCTCCCAACCATTGCCATTTCACTCTGTGGTGGGCTTAATGACTATAAAGAAATAACAAAAGGTAAAAATTCTGTATCTGTGCTAGTCCCAAAAGTATACACAGAGCAAGCCCCAATCTGGGATCCTGAGTAGCTCAAATGTACAGGAGAATGGGAATATCAAGGTCATGGATAAGGTTTCTGGGTCTCAGCAGGGTACTGGTAGGTGGGAGGGTAGTTTGAAGTCTATATATCTCAATGTGAGGAGCATACACAATAAGGTGGATGAACTTGCAGCCTAGATAGGTACCTGGGACTTCAATGTTGTAGCCATTTCAGAGACATGGATAGAGCAGGGACAAGAATGGATGTTGCAGGTTCCGGGGTTCAGATGTTTCAGTCGGAGCAGAGTAGGTGGTAGAAGAGGGGGAGGTGTGGCATTGTTAGTCAAAGACTGTGTTACAGTGGCAGAAAAGACATTTGATGTGGACCTATCTATTGAGGTAGTTTGGGCTGAGATTAGAAACAGGAGAGGTCATCCTGTTGCGAGTTTTTTATAGGCCTCCAAAAAGTTCCTGGGATGTGGAGGAAAAGATTGCAAGGATGATTCTGGACAGAAGTGAAAGTAACAGGGTAGTTGTTATGGGGGACTTTAATTTTGCAAATATTGATGGGAAAAGCTATAGCTCAAGCATGTTGGAGGGATCAGCTTTTGTATAATGTGTGCATGAGGGTTTTATGACTTTATGACAGGAGGTGAGGCTACATTGGATTTGGTTCTGGGTAATGAACCAGACCAGGTGTTAGACTTGGAGGTAGGTGAGCATTTTGGTGACAGTGACCACAATTTGGTTATGTTTACCTTTTAGTGATAGAAAGGGATAGACATATACTGAAGGGAAGAAGTTACAGCTGGGGGAAAGGTAAGTATGAGGCTATTAGGCGAGATTTAGGATATATAGGTTGGAGCAGGAAACTGCAGGGTGGGGACATCTGAAATATGGAACTTATTCAAGGAACAGCTACTGTGAGTCCTTGATAAATATGTACCTGTCAGGAAGGGAGGAAGCGGTAGAGCGAGGGAACCGTGGTGTACTAAGGAAGTTGGTTCTCTGTGAAGAGGAAAAAGGAGGCTTATGTAAAGATGAGATGTGAAGGCTCAGTTAGGGCACTGGAGAGTTATAAATTAGCCAGGAGGGAGCTAAAGAGTGAGTTAAGAAGAGTTAAAATAGGACATGAGAAGATTTTAGTGGATAGGATAAAGGAAAACCCTAAAGCTTTCTATAGAAATGTTGAGAATGAAAGATTGGTTAGGGTCAGTCAGAGACAGTAGTGGGAAGTTGGGCATGGAGCCTGAAGAGATTAGAGAGGCACTGAATAAGTATTTTTTTCAGTTTTCATGAAGGAAAATGTCAATGTAGTCGAGGAGAATACTGGGATACAGGGTTGTAGACTAGACAGGATAGAGGTACATAAGGAGGAGGTGTTAGCTATTCTTGAGAGTATGAAAATGGATAAGTCCCCTGGACTGGATGGGATTTATCCCCGGTTACTCTGGGAGGCTAGAGAGGAAATTGCAGAACCTTTGGCTTTGATCTTCATGTCGTCGTTGGCTACAGGTGTAGTGCCAGAAGACTGGAGGATGGCAAATGTTGTCCCCTTGTTTAAGAAAGGGAATAGAAACCATCCTGCAAATTATAGACCAGTGAGCCTTACATCTGTTGTGGGGAAAGTTTTGGAAAGAAATATAAAGAATAGGATTTATAGTCATTTAGAAAGAAATGAATTGATTAGGGATAGTCAACATGGATTTGTGAAGAGAAGGTTGTGCCTCACAAACCTTATCGAGTTTTTTGAAAAGGTGACAAAAGAGGTGGATAAGGGTAAGGCAGTTGATGTGGTATATATAGATTTTAGCAAAGTGTTTGATAAGGTTCCCCATGGAAGATTACTGCAGAAAATGCAGATGCATGGGATTGAGGGTGATGTAGCAAATTGGATTAGGAATTGGCTAGCTGACAGAAGACAGAGGGTGATGGTTGATGAGATATATTCAACCTGGAGTTTAGTTACTAGTGGTATACCTCAGGGATCTGTTTTAGAGCCACTGTTGTTTGTTATTTTTATAAATGACCTGGATGAGGGTGTAGAGGGATGGGTTAATAAATTTGCTGACGACGCCAAAGTCGGAGGAGTTGTAGATAGTGAGGATGGATGTTACAGTTTGCAGAGGGACATAGATAAGTTGCAGAGCTGGGCCGAGAGGTGGCAAATGGAGTTTAATGTGGGAAGTGTGAGTGATGCACTTTGGTAAGAGTAATACGTGTGCAGAATATAGGGCTAATGGTAGGACTCTTAGTAGTGTAGATGAGCAGAGAGATCTCAGTGTACAGGTGCATAGATCCCTGAAAGTTGGTACTCAAGTTGATAAAGTTGTTAAGAAGGCGTATAGTGTGTTAGCATTTATTGGTAGAGGGATTGAATTTTGGAGCCGAGATGTCATGTTGCAACTGTGCAAAATTCCAGTGCGGTCGCACTTGGAGTATTGTGTACAGTTTTGGTCGCCACATTATAAGAAAGATGTGGAGGCATTGGAAAGGGTGCAGAGGAGGTTTACCAGGATGTTGCCTGGTATGGTGGGTAGGTCTTATGAGGAAAGGCTAAGGGACTTGAAGTTATTTTTATTAGAGAGTAGAAAGCTAAGAGGTGACATAATTGAGACATATAAGATGATCAGAGGGTTAGATAGTGGATAGTGAGAGCCTTTTTCCTCAGATGGAGATGGATAACATGAAGGGACATAGCTTTAAATTAAGGGGTGGTAGTTATAGGACGGATGTTAGAGCTGGGTTCTTTACTCAGAGAGTAGTAAGGGCGTGGAATACCCTGCCTGCAACAGTTGTGGACTCGCCAAGTTTAAGGGCATTCAAATGGTCAGTGGATAGGCATATGGATAGCATTGGAATAGTTTAGGTTAGAAGGTCATAAGATTGGTTCCATTGGTCGGTGCAACATTGAGGGCCTGTACTGCGCTGTAATGTTCTATCTATTTAATTGCACGTATGCTGCAATAGCCAATGACTTTTTTCTAATTGTTACACTAGTTGTAAGTTAATTTTGGAACAATTGTGATTAAATCTGTTAATGGATGGATGTCCATCAATCCATGCTTGTGATGTAGATGTGATTAGTCACCAGCATCTAAGATACATTAATTTCATTTTATGTCTAATAAATGAGAACACTTAAGTATAATCAGGCATTTTTCTACTTTAGTCTGGATGCATTTCATTATAGTAAACAGGTCATGATCTGTATCAGTTTTTTTTTGCTGGAGGAGATTGAACAGTCACAGAGGAAGTGTGGAAGAGACTCCCATTAAAGTAGTTAATGCTGCATAAATGTTAACTCCTTTGGGAGAGCTAGAGACATATCCTGTAAAGAGCATGCTTAAAGTTATAAACAATATCTTTAGACATTAATGATATGCAGTGATTAATGATATGTGATGGGTGTTAAGCAGGTGGGATTACAAAAACATCTGTAGATTGCATCTGTTTAAATTTGAAGAGTCTAGTTCACACAATTAGATTATTGGATTGGCGATTTCACTAATTGTGTTAGAAGAACAGGAAAATATTTTGGAGATTTATCTTGTGGGTTTTAGATGTCATTATTCACCTCCCTCAAGAAATTAAGTGAACTTTTATAGGAAGAAACAGTATGATTCAACAAGATTAATTCTAAATTGGAACTTCATTTGCTGTTAAAACATGGATTCCTTTATTCTCCCTCTAGACTACCATCTGCTAGTACATGTATATGGTGGCCTTAAATACACAGTGCAATTTTTAACACCATGGGATTTGCCTTGTGATGAGAGGTGTGACGAGTCAAATTAGTATTTTCTTGTTCCATGGGGAGAATGAGGTTTTACTTCTTAATAGGGAAGAAATGGTGGTTTTTTTTTAGTGAGTTTGCTGAGCTCAGCTAGGCCTGACGAGTCAAGTCCACGATAGCATGTTGTGCAAAATTCAGAATTAAATGTTATGAATTATAAAGAAGATTTGTCAGGGGAAACCAGAGAGATCGTTGTGAAAATGAAAACAGTGCACAGATGCAAAGGGGATTATTTTCCATGATCATGACAGACTGGAGGGAGCTTCCTTCTGCATTAAACTGGTGTAACTTATAATTTGATAATACCGAAACCTACGTTTTTAAAAAAAAAAAGAAACCATGCTTTCGTTCATTGGAAAATTCTACAAATCTATTGTTTAAAAAAAATTATGGTACAAAAAATTATTTTAAGAATTCTGCCTTTCCTTGACAATTTTGTATTCAAATTAATAGCATCTTCCCTTTTAAAGATTTGTGTTTTCTTTTGCACTATTGTTTGGCAATTTTCTTTTAAGTTTGGTTTCATAGGAATGAATTTTAACTGTCAAAATATGGCAGGAGAGCAGAGTGAGGTATCTTGGAGATCGCTTGTGAGATTGTTCATCTCAATTTATATCAGTGACTCCAGGTAAATTTGAAGATGATGCCAAACTAGGATAAAAAATGGTTTTAACGAAGCTGACAGATTGCATAATAATATACAACTGGACAGAGCGATGAGATTAAATTCATTGTAAATGAATATGAAGTACAGGGTGTAGGAAGGTGGGCATCACGCAATCAACAAAGGATATTAAAAGAGCTAAGGATTAAACGGAATAAAACCTGGGAATCTTAGTAAATTTATTGTTCAGCATTTGTTGGACATGCTGCACGTCAATTAATAAAGTCAGTAAAACATATAACTGAAACAGTAACATATGATTGTGCTACCTTACAGTCTAAAGATGTGTGGTTGATTGGCCATGCTAAATTGACCCTAGTGTCAGGAGGATTAGCAGGGTGAATGAGGGTTATGGGAAAAGGACCTGGGTGTGATTGTGCTTGGTACAGACTTGATGGGCCGAGTGACCTTCTTCTGTAACATAGGGATTCTATGATTTGAAGCAAGTCCTTTTCACCCTGTAATTTATCAGGCCACCCTCTGATGACTTGTATTTTGGCAACCACAAATGGATAAGGGAGGATCCAAGTGTGAAAGAGTGAAAGTGACTTGGAGGCTGATTCCTAATTTTAGAGGTGTGAGCTGTGAGCACAGATGGGACAATCTTGGGGTTTTGTTTTCAGTCTTGCAAAGCTGGTCTTTGAGATTTACGTGATTGACAACTGTACTGTAAATATGTGACTAGGAAAAGCATTAATGGACTCAAACTAATTAGATGTCAGTTTATAGCTTGTGTCAGGAAATTCTTTTACTGTGTTCTGGATACTTAGATTCCCAAAAAGAGCTAGTCAAGGCAAAACTTTCAAATTATTTAAAGAAACAATAGGAAGTTGCACTGGGCAAAGCGAGGATCTTCCTGCATAGGTGACCAAATATGGGCTGAATGGCCTTCATATTTTGATTTCTATTCTTGCAGAACAATTTGTGCAGCATTCGGTCACATATCAACAGTTTGCAGAGAATCCAGGAATCATTGATGACCCCAATCTAGTTGTGAAGATTGGAAGCAAGTAAGTGCAATATAATGGACAGTTGAGAAACGAAGTGGAGAATTGTAACTATATTATAGTTTAAGTGGATTCTATAGCAGTTTCAAGTTTCATGATTAATTAGAAGCAGATTTCAATGTTTAATATTTGTATGGATTCTTTACTATGCCAACATTATGGGCAAAAGCTTTGCAAGAGAAGCCATTTGGCCCATTGAGTCTCACGCACTGATTTTCTGATAGAGTAGAGGAGGGAGCCTGGGTAAGATAGTCCAATACTACACATTTACCAATCCACCTAACTAGCATATCTTTGGACTGAGAGGAAAGCGAAGCACCCAGAGGAAATCACTGCAGACGTGGGGAGAATGTGCAAATTCCACACAGACGGTGACCCGTGGCTGGAATTGAACCCGCGTCCCTGACTTTGTGAGGCAGCAGTACTAACCCTGGTGCCTCCATTTCAATTCAAAAAGAACACTGAAAAAAAGAATTAGTTAATTATATATTTACCTGATAGTTTTGCCCAATGATTAGCACTTTTTACAGCTTGTGTTTTTAACTGTATTTTTAATTCACAAACCAGAAAGATAGCTAGATCAGTGTTCTGAAGTGCGTAGTTTCCCTGATCTCTGATCTACTGTGTCTTGTACTACTTTTTGATAAAGCCCTACGTTTAGTTCATATTTTAACTTTAGCAAAACAATGCAAAAACTTGATTCTGTTATATATCCTGTAATTTTCAATGATATACTGATGCTAATGGTATGTTAATCATATTATTAAGGTTAAGGACATACAGGTGGAAGGCATTGCTCGAGTACTTTGGCCTGAATTTCATGCTCCCCAGCCGGGGGTGGGGGATTGGCCTCCAGCTCTCCTTGAGGTGGGAGTTGCTCTTGTGAGGGGTCCTGGCCGCAGTCAGTTGCTGTCCATTCGATTGTGAAATGGCTGCGGGGAGTTGGTGGGAATGTAATCCTGAAAAAGAGTATAATGAAAGCTATCAAAAGAGCCTAAATAAAGACCACTGGTACACTGGATGTTAGTTTGAGAGAAGGCAGATTTTTTTTTTTCTAATGTTTATTTATTATTGTCACAAGTAGACTTGCGTTAACACTGCAACAAAGTTATTGTGAAAATCCCCTAGTTGCCACACTCTGGTGACTGTTCGGATACATTGAAGGTGAAATTAATGTAGCTAAAGCATCTAACCAGCATATCTTTCGGACTGTGGGAGAAAACCAGAGCACCCAGAGGAAACCCATGCAGACACAGGGAGATCATGCACAGTCCACACAGACAGTAACCCAAGCTGGGAATCAAACCTAGGTCCCTGGTGAGGCAGCAGGATTTGCAACTGTGCTGCACCTAACGTGCTCTGCAAATAAATTAGATTTCCTACTCTATCACCTGAATATTAGACATAATTAGCAAGCCTGTCTACTGTTAGGCTTTCTCCATAATACTGTACGTATAGTTACATCTTATGATTCAGCCATATACTTTGTTTACTGGAAGATATATGACACCAAGTTGTATTTATGTAGCAGCTGTAATGCAGTAAGACATTCCACATGTTTCAAATTGAACACAAGTATATTGAAGATTAATCAGCTTGCTGTGATATTAATGCAGTTTTCACCTCTTGGCAAAATCTAGGTACTATAACTGGTCAACAGCTGCTCCTATGCTTCTAGCTGTGCAGACATTCCAGAAACCATTGCCAAAGGTGAGTTAACATTTAAATGGCAAATGGTTTGGCAAGGGCCATGATTGTCTAATACGTAGGGGATTTAAATTTGAAAAAACAATATTCAGTTTTATTCAAATATGCTGGGCTAGTTTTGCACAATGGACAATATAATATGTCACGTTATGTGCTAAGATCATAACGTGAGAATTGTTCTGAGTCGTACACGTACTTGGCATGTTTAAATTTAATTGGCCATATCATCAATACTCCATGGCTGGCTGGGAGGAAGCAAGCTGAATGTGCGAGACAGCATGTTTTGTGAAATGCAGATTTCAGTAGCTCTATGAAGTTTTGAAATTTGGGTTGTAAAGATCGGCTATCCAATGATTTAATCCATCCCCTAGTCTTCAGGATGTGGGGGGGGGGGGGGGGGGGGGGGGCGATGCTGAAAATATATATTTAGGAGATTTAGATGACCACTGCAAATGCTGCTAGAACTTTCAGAATTGAAAGGAAGTTCCCTAATCTGCGTTCCAGTGGTAGAGATTTGTACATCTACTGGTGTTTAATAGATAGCAAACAGAAGGAGCGTAGAAGAGAAAATGGCAGGAATTGCAGCTTAGGTCAGCTTCCCGAGGATTGCTTCCACTAACAGCCCAAGCGATAGGCTCACCTAATCCCACTATGTTTAGTCAGCAAAGTCATGTGAGATCAAGCCCTAATCTCAAGGCTGGACCTTCATGTGAGCCACACTTCTGGTTAAATTTAAATATTAAAAATGGAGCAGAGAGAATTTTAAGATTGATCTCTGCCTTCTATTCTGAGAATGGTATAGGAAATGTGTTATAAAAGCAACCTGAGCAGCATCTGCACAGAGGTGGAAAATAGAATTAATGTTTCAGGCTGACTTGCATCAGAACTGGGAATGTCTTGCTTTGCCTCTAATGGGCCAATCTAGAACAATAGGTCACAGGTATAGGTTGTGAGGCAGCGGATTTAAAACTACTACTCGCAGAGGATGGTGAATTTGTGGAACTTGCTGCCCCATAAGGTGGTGGAGTCTGAATCATTGAATGGTTTTACGCAATATAAACACATCTAATAAAAAGAGGAATAGGTGGGGAGATGGATTTGAGACCAGGGAAAGATTAGCTATGATCTGATTGAATGGCAGTGCAGCCTTGAAGCGCTGAATTTGCCTACTTCTGCGTCTAAGTCCAATATGTCCTTCCCAGCCTCTATGATAGCTACTTCACGCGAATGCTGGTGAAGTGGAGCTAACGCGCCAGTTTGTTCGGACTTAACCTTCTTGGTGTTGCAATCCCATGTGATGAAAACTGTTGCCATACTGGACCTCCAGTGACAAAATCTAGACCAATACATTAACCAGTTACATACACCAATGCACACAGTAAATATCTGCATGGGTTTTACGAGGTTACTTGCATATATCTTAACAAAAAGAAAAGTCACGGAGCCCTTGCAGCACAGGAGGTGGTCTTGAGGAGAAAATAAATTCCCATTGAGATAACATTCAAGCTTTATTATGTACTATTATTTAGAAGCTTTAAATAGTTTTCTAAAAAAAAATGTCTGCATAAATTTCTTGACGAATGCTATTTCTCATGTCTGACGTATAAAAGCCTGTTTATGTATTTCTAAACCAACCTTTTTCTCTTTCCTCCTTTTTCTTTCTTTCTTTTTTGCGATGATTTTGCATTTGTTTTAAAAACCATTCAAGTACTCATGCCTCAGTTTCCTCCATTCGCTATTCGACATTGCAGCATTTTGGTTTGCGAAAATTAGTTTTGTGCCAACAGTATGTTTCATTATTGCTTCTTTCACCTGGAAAACAGCATCTTGTGTAAATGTTTAGGTTCAGTTTTTTTATTCCATTAGTTACTTTTGTACATTTGCAACAGGTAACTGTGGAAAATCTAATTAAGGAAAAGATGCCCAAGAAAGGAGGCAGATGGTGGTTCTCATGGCGTGGAAGGAGCAACAAAGTGAAAGTGGTATGTAAATAATAACCTTGTATTATTATTGTGTAGACAAGGTATAATATCACCAATGTGCTATGGAATTGAATGTGATATCCCTTCAGTCCATTTGCAACATATGTTTATTTGGATGACACATTCTAAGAAAGGAATTCTTTTTGTGATTAGCTGAGATTGAGAAACCAGCCAGTTTTAACACGTGTATGAAATTCTTCCCACATTTCTGTCTTGCAGTGCATTCCTGCACCCTGTTGTTGGTTACATGCTTACTATCATTGATAATGCTTTTTGGGTGTCAGATCAGAAATTTTTCTCTCTTTTTGGCATTTAATATGGGGAAGGGATGTTTTACTCCAGGAGTGATTCTACTGAAAAACCACAGATTTAAAAACAAAAATCAAAACAAGCTTTATTCATAACAGTTTAAATGTACCTCTGACAAAATGAACCAGGTTAACTCTTAACTGTGGAAAGACCTTTAAATGTGAAAAGAAACAACTTTTAACGACTGACTTATCTGTATTCAGTTCCAATCAAGCAATATTTCTATCAATCAACTTAAACCCCATTTTGAAATTAGTTAGCAGATTCAGGCATACTTGATTGAGAGCACAGTGGTTAGCGCTGCTGCTTCAGCGCCAGGGACCTGGATTTGATTCCCAGCTTGGGTTACTGTCTGTGCAGAGACTATGAATTCTTCCTGTTTACTCCAGGTACTCTAGTTTCCTCCCACAATCTGAAAGACATGTTTTTTTTAGATTAAACATGCTAAATTCTCCCTCATTGTACCTGACCAGGTGTTGGAGTGTGGCAATTAAGGAAATTCTCTCAGTACCTCCATTGCATTGTTAATATAAGCCTACCTATGGCATTAATAAATAGACTTCTCCTTGGGTAATCACCTTAGAGCTTTCAGAGAGGTATTTTCAGGGAGAGAGCATTCAGGCTTCTGTTTTTGACCAACTGAGTCAGCAACTACCCTTTAAAATGAAAATAAATCTCCTTTTTCTGCTAACTACAAGCCTAACTGCTCCCATTTCTAGTATCACCTGACTCTGTCCCTGTATATACCTAACATTTCTTTAATCAGAAGCATCCAATTAAGTTGCTTGCTAAATAAGTACTTGCATGACTAAAATTAATAATTATGCTGTTTTCTCCTCATCTGCTGCATTCCTACAAGACAAATGGAACCTGTAGGAAAATAATGCATGTTAAATAATCCCACTCTATAGATATAAAAGATGTCGAAATAGCTAACATGGTATCATTACACTCTGAATCTTTCTCCTGATTGGTTTCTAAATCCCTGTTCTTTCAGATTAGTATCATCAGCAGCATATTGGTTAGCAATGCTGCCAGAGATCTGGGTTCAATTCCCAGCTAAAGTCATTCTGTGTGGAGTTTACGCATTCTTCCCATGTCTGCATGGGCTTCCTCTGGGTGCTTCAGTTTCTTTCCAAAATGCAAAGATATGCTGATTAGGTGGATTGGCCATGCTAAATTGCCTCTTACTGTCAGGGAGTCTATCTAGATCAAATACATGGGGTTATGAGAAAAGGGTCTGGATGGGATTGTGGTTGGTGCAGATTCGGTGGGCCTTGTTCAGCTCTGGAGCATTCTGTGAAATCTTCCTTGTCTGAAGTACGTGGAAATTTCCACACCAGTCACCCTGCATTTGTTAATTCCTCCTTTTTGACATAGTGGGCAGCATAGGGTGACTTTAAGGAGAAGGTGTGTACACAAGGGGACAGCTGGGATGTGAGGAATATCAAGGCAGGATTATTACTTGTGATGAGGGGAAGAGGACTGGAGCAGAAATGGATGACTGGGTGTTCTGTTTTAAGTCTGCGTTTTTCACAGTTAGTTACCGTGGGCTACCACTGAAACTAGGATGGAGAAAGATACATTGCCATCACCTTGCATTTTGGGGTTGAATTTCCTTTGCTTTGGTTCGTATCTGGATCATTGTGGAATGGACGTTGGTGATCTTCATTCCCTATTTGGGTTCCAAAAAGATTTAGCAGAGATGTAAGGGTAAGGGAATTCTAGGCATGTGTTTCCTTTCCCTTGGCCTTACCTGCTGTGATATCAGGGTCCATGTTTAAACGAGTAGCCGTTCTCTCCAGCACAGCCACGTGTGCAGATCAGCAGATTCTGTGGAGAAACCCAATGTTTTGACTAGAATTCTGGCCTCCTCCTGCCTGACTTGCGCAGCTTGATGATAGTTGCCGGGGCAGAGCCTTGCCTCATTGACTTTAGGTAAAATAAAAGGCTGTGAGGTTTGGTCCTACCTACATTTTGTGTAAATTATTCAAGTGAAGTTAATATCAAGTGCAAACTCTTCACTTTTTCAGAGAGGATGTATACAATTTATAATGATGGGGTCTTGCTAGGCTGTTATTGCGCTTTGGACACCTGTTTCCATGTAGCTACCGCGGTGGCAGAAGGCTGCTGATGGAGGATGAACACTAGCAGCTCTGACCCCACAGGGCTCAGCTTTAGACTGCCCCACCTCAGGCTGGCTGGCTGGGGGGGAATATCAAAGCAACTTATGAAGGGATAAGAGAGATGCTGTCATCTTGAGAGACTACAAGGGATCTGTGTTCTGTGGAATCACTGCCGTTGCCCAGGAGGAGTGCTGCAACACTCTTCACCTGTTGGAGAGTAGTTTGATGTGCTGAGAGTCTTTTGGTACCCACAGCCGTGGTGGCAGCAGTCTGAGCACGGTTCCGTCATTGACAGAAGGAGCTTGTGCCGAGTGGAAGCTGTGACATCTATCATCAGCCATATCCATTATACTGGGTGTGTTGTTGGAAATGGGCACCTACTCCAAATGGGGAGTGCAGACTCCAAAAGTTGCTCTCTGCCTGACACCAAGTTGATGCTATTTGACATTGTGTGCAGGCTTTCCAAAGGAACAGATATTTAGTTGTGTATGCTGACTGACCCACCTTTCTGTAATAAAAACAGAACATTCTGGAAATGCCCAGCAGGTCATGCAGCATCTATGGAGAGAAGAAATGTAGTTAACACTTCAGGTCAGTGATCCTTTTACAGATCTTCTGTAGGTTGGTCCATCAGAATCCTCAGCTGACCTCTGAACAACATTACCTTCTGGCAGTTTGACACCTGCATTAACTCTTTTATTTTTTTCCCCCCCATTCTAGCTTCAGTGCAGTTATATTTGATGGATTGGATTTTCCAGCCCTTCCTATCAGTGAGATCTTCTGGTCCCACTGAAGGTGATTCCCTGCAGCGGGTTCCTTAGAGGCAGGATGGGAGAGCTACACAGACCACCATAGATACCGGTGGGACCAGAAACAGTCGTGTGTTAATCATGGCTTTTCTGGGATTATCCAATTTAACCTCAGCATCGTCTGAAGTCTGTTAAATTGAACAGAATTCTAATTTTTCTATTTGCGACTGGCAGTTCTGGGTTCAAAATCCAAGCAAGCTATCTTTTCTGACTACATTATCTAGAGATTAGATTTGGATCATGTTCTAGCCCAGCCCAGTTTTTTTCAATGAAAATATATTCAATGTCAGTTAATGGACTAGCATCATTTCCGCCTGGGTGAAGTCTGAATCTCTTGTGCATCAAAACAAAGTGGCCGTTTTTCCTGTTGAATTTACTTATGATCAATACTGGCACAAGTCCAGTTTCTGCAAACAGACTGAATCAATATGCTTGGAGAATAACCTGCAATGCATAAACTACAGGGATTGAGCAGTGCTTTAATATCACAAAAATAACTTGGTGTTGTTCAATGCATATCAATGTTCGGTGCTAGTTCAGTATGGAAATGACTTTATGCCTCTCGACGGATATGACCACGGTACTAATTAGCACCCTCATTGAAAAAACAAACATGTAATGTACAGAAGCTGGCTACTAGTTGCTGATCTTAATAAAGGGGATGGAGCAAATTGACACACACAGTTTATAAAATAGATTATTTTTAACTAGCTCATATTTGCCTCTAAATATAGGTTTCTATTAATTTAATTGGGATTGACTCTTTGCATTTTAATCATCTTCCAACCTGAGCGTAACTCTATTGTTCTGTTTGCCAGATGCTATAGCTCATATGTTTTGGAGATAGAGCTTTTGAAGTTGAATTTTAAATGCAAGTCTAGTTTTGGGCCGGGTGGGGGGAGATCCTAGTAAAGAGGCTGGTGAACCACACAGATTCAAAATAATTACATTTCAAAAGGTAACTTGTGTTTATTAGGTAATGTCAGTGAAAGAGTGAGCCCTAAAATGGCCTTATTCCAATAAAAAGAATATTCAATTCTGGTAAACCATATGAATAAAGAAAAGCTCTGGAATTAAAAGATGGGTAATTTGCCTTTGTACCTAGGAACATTCTGTGTGTCATGTTGCCATGGGGATGGGTGTATCTTAAGCAGATTCTTTGCTTTAAGTTTGTCTTTGTAAATCCAGTTCGGCTTTATTCAGCAGGCAAGACTGGTTGAGGAAAGCGGCAAAGAGACTGTCAACTTTGGGTCTTGTGTCGCTTGTAGCTTCTTGAAAGTCTCACAATAATTTGTGGATTTATTGTCCATGATGCAGCCTGTGATTGGAAGCTGGCATTCTATGTCAGATAAAGTTGGAAAGGGATAAAATGAGTAGACAGCTTGTTTAGCTGCTAGAGGAAATCTACAGTAATCCTCTCGATGAAAGTTAGTTAATTAATCTGTTGCAGTTGTAGTTCTGGAAGTAATCAGCTTGGTTATAGTTTAAAACCAGAATAGTGGGTAATTATATATCAAGGGTGTTTTCAAATGTTTTAAGCCACCAGACGGGAGTCGCGTAGAGGCCCAGGCTGGATTGTGGATCCCAGAGTCTTGAGGTTGGTAAAGAAATTGGTGAAAAGAGGGAACATCAAAGAGAAATCTGAGATTTCCAGAGAACTGTATTAAGAACACCTCTGATGTTGAATGAGAGTGTCTGAAACCCTGAAGGATAAAGAAAAATTGTTGCAATTGTATATTTGTTTAGAATAATGTGAGGAACAACGTACAATCTGGTGAGGCACCAGTCCTGTCAATACTTAAACAAGTAATAGTATTTTTTAAAGTAAAAAAAGACAAAGAACGTTGTTACTGAGGTGTATGAATAACTAACTGCATTGTTTTATCTTAATTACCCACTGTTCAATATATATCCATTTTCCTGAACTTACTATGATATCCCCCTCATACAACATCCACTTTAGTAACTCTAAGTCAAATCTAGTTCATGGTTACCGTACAATACATCTTAGATGGTCAAGTCTGGAAAAATATCTTTTGCTGCTTCAAGGAAGGTTCAAGATGGCCCTTTGGAGGAGAATATCTGCAATCTCACGTGGATCTACGTGTTAAATGGAACAGGCTTCAGTGGTTCTGATTTATAGATGAAATCGCAAGATTTTGGCCTGTCTACTGTTGGATGGAAAACTAGCTTCCTCCTCAGAGGGTGCTAGTAATTTTACGCTTCAGCTGCTTTGATATCCCACCATGTGGATTCAGCTGTCTATCTCAATTGTCTTGCCTTTAGAAGTTATCCTCTTGAATAGCCCCACTGATTTTTTGGTAAATAGTGTTTCCGATATGGCAAATCATACCTGAATTTTTCTAGACGCCTGCTAATCTTGTTACTAGGCAAATCAGATCTCTGTATTCCTCTTGACACCTGCTAGTCCTGTTACTCCTTTATTATTTTGATTTCATCTCGTGTTCAATTAACCTCATTAACTTCCAAATTTGTAATAGCTGTGGTGTACCTTTTGGGTTGGTCCCAGGAAGTGAGTGAACCTTAAAAGGTTTTATAAGATAAGGGAAATAGAAAGGAGAACTCAGTTTATAGTACTAGTCTTTATAAATCTCTTTCTTGCATATCAAAAATAATTTTGTTTTGTTTAAAACTTGAAATATTGTAGTAGTTCTTTATTTGGATTTCTCCTCAAAAAGCTAATTGTCCCTAATGGGATCATAGCGCTAACATTGAAGTTTAGCCATTTTTTTTATGGAAACCAGCCAATTTTTACTTCCATGAACATCTAGATCTGAACATGGTGATGTCTCTTTATGCTCTTGCTGAGTTTCTGTTTAAATGCTTGGCCTGTTAAAATTGCAGATTGGTTTTTGCTCTAATTTTCACTTAAGCATGATATAAAAGCCACTGCCATAACTCACGATTAAGATAGTCAAGAAATCTATTTGCTAACATTGGATGTTTGAACATATCTCAAATGCCAAGCAGTATGGAAGATCAAAGCATTGGAAGTAGCTTTTATAACTTTTTTTAAATGGATGGATTTTTAAAAAATGTGTTCAACAAAGTTTCTATTGGATTTTGACAAACTGAACACAAATATAATTTTAATGATTCCTTGTAGAATTTTCAGTTTATCTTTGTGTACATTTTTGGAGGGAGATTATCTGCTGGATTCCCCTACACTGCATCTTTACTTTATTAAAGATAACTAATATCAGTAACTGCCAGACAAAGGCAAAATACTGTAGGTACTAGAATCTGAAATAAAAACAGAAAACGTTGAAAAATCATCTGACAGCATCTGTGGAGACAGAGTAGAGCCAACATTTTGAGTTTGGATGACCCTTTGTCAAAAGGGTAATGCAGACTCGATTACATTGGCTCCATTCCCTCTTCACTGATGCAGTCAGACCTGCTGAGATTTTCCAGCATTTTCTACTTTTTTTGCATCAGCAGCTGCCAACCTACTTCAGCCATGCATCCTGAAAAGTGTCATTCATTCAATAAACCTTCATTTATGGGGAAGAAATGCTTGGGATTTGTGTTGACATTCACCATCTGAATTACACATCACTTAAAACTGATATTTGAGATGTCACAATTGACTGTCATGAATAGAGGAAAATTGAGCTTCTTAGGCTATGAACACCAGATGGTGCAAGCGAGCTGCTTTTTTGAAGAACAGCTTGAAAGGTTTTTCTTCCTTTATGATCTGAATATTGGTACCTTCATGTTTTGTTATTAGCAAAACCAGCAAGATGGTGGTGGGTGCTGTATCATAACAAATTTCCAAGTTATAAATTTGGACCCCTTAATTAGGTCTAATTTGATTTAATTGTCTGTACACGTGGATATTCAAGAATACTACATGTATTTAAAAGAAGCTAGGATTTTTTTTAAAAGTCTATTAATTAGTGTCACAAGTAGGCTTATATTAACACTGCAGTGAAGTTACTGGGAAATTCTGGTGCCTGTTTGGATAAGAGAGAGAATTTAGCATAGCCAATGCACCTAACCAACATCATCTTTCAGATTGTGGGAGGAAACCGGAACAAGCACACGGAGAATGTGCAGAGTCTGCACAGTGATCCAAGCTGGAATCAAACTCAAATCTTTGGAGCTGTGAGGCAGCAATTCCAGCAGCTGTGTCACTGTATTGGAAAACAATAGAAAATGTACCAAACATTTTCTCTGGCATTTTCTCCTGAATCACGTTGGGAGTGGTACTAAGTGAAAAGCTGATAGACATTGTTGGAGGCAAACTTTAACTGGTATTTGTTAGCAAATGGATTGGTGTTAAGTGTGCATAAGCAAAAACACTATGATTAGAATCTAGGTTAGTTTCCAGCCTTTGCAGCCTCAAACACACAGCTGCAAAGTCTTGCAATAAACATCTGTTGCAAGCTCCTATGAGATTAAGTATCGACTCGGAAACTTGCCAGCTCCTTTGTGATCTGTATTACAGCTATCGGTACAATCATTATTCTCTGACTCATCATGAACAATAATAGGCATGAATGGAGAAAGGGAACATTTTAATAAATATTCAGTTATTAGGTACATCTTATTAAATGTTCCTTCAAATACTTGTTCCTTTTTTGTGCATTTTTGCTAAATAATCTCATTGATATTCTCAGATGTAATTCCTGTTTTTCAACTGCATTCAACTATAATTACACTGGTTATGAATATAAACTATGCGAATGGAGAGTTGGTTAAAAATCTTTGCGTAACCTGGTGATATTTCTGGGTATTGCATTGATTATCACATACTATACATGACATTGACTGAGATGTACTGCTCATTACGACCATACTTCTGTTTTCTTCTGAATTTTTGAGGATCAATTCCTTCAAACTGCTTCTTGGAAGAATGTGGTACTAAAGCAATAGCGATATGTTACATTTCCTGTATGACCTCCATTACAAATAAAAGTAATGTTACCACTCTGAAAGGTGAAGCATAAATCTAAACTTAAATCTGTATTGCTCCATTTAAAGGAACCAGAAATCGAACAGACTCAAATTGGCCAGGATGCAAGACAGCAATCTGCACATCCTGGAAGCAGGTAATAAACTGTAGAAATTCTGATCTGATTCTTACTCTGAACTACATTCCTGAATTTTGTCTTTCTGTCACTGTAAGTTCTTACTGTGCTTAGCCCAGTCCAGTGCTGGCATCCCCACATCAGGGGAACTGTCAGCCATCTTTCTATTAAGAGGACAGGTGCATATGTTTCAGTGTCTCATTGAAACCTCTGGGACAAAATTGGGAAGCATCGTGGCACAGTGGTTAGCACTGCTGCCTCACAGCACTGAGGATCTGGGTTCAATTCCGACCTTGGATGGCTGTGTGGTGTTTGCCCGTTCTCCCTGTGTCTGTGTGGGTTTCCTCTGGGTACTTTAGCTTCCTCCCACACTCAGATGTGTGGCTTTAGTGGATTTGCCATGTTAAGTTGCCTCTGAGTGGCAGGGTAGATATGTGTGGTTACAGGGATAGGGCAGTTGTTGCCAGTGCCGAATGCCTCCTCATTGTAGGGGTTCTATGATTGTATGAGAATGTTCTTTACAGCTTACGAATTAATTATTTTTGATGTAATACTTTGAGGAATTTACCTTCTCTAAATTGGGGAGGCAGATTTAAATTGTGGTCCTATGAAAGCTGATGGTCGCCAATAAGTTTAAAAACAATTGACAAAGAGATGGTGTAGATGTCTGACGGGGGCTTAACTTCAGTTTCCATAGTATGATGTGTATAGTTCAGCTTACTTTCCTTCAAAGAAAGTGAATGATGCTGCAGCTATTTGGTACTGTACTGTGCTTGAACCTTTGTTAGGTTAAAAGATGAATCGTCGTCAAGTGATGAAGATGTTCGGATGATCAACCAAAATTGTAGCGCTAGCCAGCAAGATCACAATCTGTCAGCTTTATCGTACATTTCATATGTGAAATCCCTTCGACTCAGCTCTGATCAGCTTGTAAGTATAAAATTTTTTTTGGATATTGTTTGGATATAGTTTCTCATGATCTGTATTATTAACATATAGTTCGTGATATAGGCTGCACTTGTTGGACCAAAGCTTACCATCATGTATTTATTTTTACGACATACTTATCACGGGGTCAGTTTTACTCAACTACTCAATGGTAAAATAGTGTTTTTTAGTAATATTTAGCATTTAACTTGAATTTCTAGTGCGATTTGGCTTGATTCAAATAACTCAAAAACCTGTTCTGATTCAATTCATACAATTCTACTGTGCAGAAGGAGGTCATTTAGTTCATTGAGTTTGTATTGACTCTCTGATGGAGCATTTTACCCAGGCCCTATCCCTGCAACGTCATGTATTTTACCCTACTAATCCCCTACATACACAGGGGCACTAAGGGAGAATTTACCATGGCCAATCAACCCAAGCTGAACATCTTTTGACTGTGCAAGGAAAGGGGAGCACCTGAAAGAAACCCATGCTGACATGGGGATTTTCACAGTAACTTCATTGCAATGTTAATGTAAGCCTACTTGTAACACAATTACAAAAACTTTGAACAAACTCCATGCACATGGTTAACCAAAGTTATAATTCAACCAAGGTCCTTGATCCTAGGCAAGCAGTGCAACATGGTCTTATAACAATGGGCTATAGGGTACGAAATAACTCATCATTACTTTAGTTAGGATATTAGAAATATATTTAAAATGCATCAAATGCCAAAGAGTTTTAATTAAACGTTCTGGGCGAACTAAAATTTTATGTTGACTAGAATATGGAAATGAGGATTAATATAGACATCCATAACTGTAGGATAATTTCTGAGTCATGGCTATTTGAAAATTAAAGCCATCTTTTGAGCGGAAGGCATCCAGTCTTTCTGCGTTCTGAGCTTGTTTAAAGAAACAGATTTGTTAATACTGATAAGATATATGTATTCATCTGGTACAACTGACCGATTCCATTATCTGCTCTTACTGTGACTTGAAAATTGTGAATTGCACCATTGAAATCATTTTCATATCTTTCTAGCCTTTCCTAAAAAAAAAGGAAACTACTTCAAGTTTGAAATGTTGTGGGTAAATGGAGGCTAGAAACAAGCTAAACAGGAGGAAGGGGTGGGGGAGGAAATGGGGAGATTTGGTTTTATAGGTAATCTTTAAATATAGATGTAAGCATACAAGAAAATGAAGAAATATGTAAAGGAAAGGAAACTGATTGAGAGAATCTCCAAATAATAAAAAACTGAAGTATAATAATAAGGTTAGGAAGAGAATTGAAAATTATAAGTTGGAATCCTGAGAGAAGAGACCAGTGAGTTGTTGGAGGATAATTGGAAATTGGTGGGTATAAGGAAGTACCATTATGAGGAAAGATCTGAAAAGCTGGAACTGTTTTCATTAGAACAAGGAGATTAAGGATGACTTAGTAATGTTGCTTAACATTGATGAGGCAAAGTAAACTGAAACAGATTACTCCCAGGAATTGCAGTTTAGATTGAGGGAGACGGATACAAAATTAAATGTGAAGGATTTAGGGCAGCGAGCAGGAGAGTGATTTTTTTTTTTTTGTTTCCCCGGGGGATTTTGAAGTTGTGGAACTCAATATAGGACTGAAGGATTGAAGCAGAGGTCATGCCAACTGTAAGAAAGTTGGTGCAAAGAATATGGCATCAAAGTAAGCATATGGACTGAAGACTAAAGCTTATGTAGAGACTGAATGCCAATATGAGCTGAACAGTTTGAGTCATTTCTCAGTAATGTTTCGTACATTATAAAAACATATCTGTTGAAGAAATACTAAATGATAATGCTTTATTATTGGTTTAATTTAAAATAGAGTAGAATTTCTATGGTACAGAAGGAGGCCTTTGGGTCCATCAAGTCTGCACCGACCACAATCCCATCCAGGTCCTATTCCCATAACCCCACACCACTTACCCTGCTAATCACCCTGACGCTAGGATCAATTTAGCATGGCTAGTCAATCTAACCCATATATCTTTGGACTGTGGGAGGAAACCGGAGCACCTGGAAGAAACCCAGGCAGACATGGGGAGAATGTATAAACTCCACACACAGTGACCTGAGGCTGGAATTGGACCTGGGTCCCTGGCACTGAGGCAGCAGTGCTATTTTAAATATTTTCTTTCTTGGGTACAATTGTATTGCCACACAAATCTGTTTTATGTGTGTGTCATTGTAAGAGTGGTGGTACAAGTCAAACATCGAGCACATAAGAGTTGTGATATATCTGGCCCGTTCTAAAAGTGCTAGCATACAACTCCCTGTGTGTAGTATGATGTATCTCCAGCTTTTCTTTGCCAACACTTTATTTGCATGAACTGAGAAATATTACACTACTTCCAACACGTCTGTTTTTTTTAAAAAAAATCTTCCTGGTGGCTGTCATAATTCTGTTCTGCTTTCTCACTGTATCTTGTACTGAACATCCTTCAGACAGATACGTATAATCACCATATTCGACACTCCTCTATTCTGTTACACCACTTTGCCTGGACTATTATGAATTCTTGCACTTCTCACGCACTCTGCATCTCCAGGATTGATGTTGCTAATGTTAGTTGGATCAGTTTTGTATTGTGGGCACAGACACCACCAGGTTTAAACTGAGGCACTTTTCTTTGTTACTGCAATTAATTTCACTCCCCTTTACTGTAATTGATGAGAATTGATAAAATCATAGGGCACAAACTGATAATTTTAAGAGATCCCGGAAAACCAAGCCACCTGACACCAATTTTCTGAATTAACAGAAGAGTCTCCAACTAAAGGAAGGTCCGAATGATGTTGTGTTTAGTGTCACAACACAATACCAGGGCACTTGTCGTTGTGAAGGTACCATCTACCTCTGGAACTGGAATGACAAAATTGTTATTTCTGATATTGATGGAACAATTACAAGGTACGTGTTGATCCAATGTGCTTCCAAGTGTTTATTAGATATATTTAAAGTAAGGAGCATTCGTTTTCCGAGTGCAGACAATAGGATTCTGAACAGTATTTTTCCTTTTATACTCGTACAGATCTGACGCCTTGGGTCATATTTTACCAACACTTGGTAAGGATTGGACGCATCAAGGCATAGCAAAACTCTACCACAAAGTTAGCCAGTAAGTCTTATGATGCTTTTGTAGAAGACTGCACTCATTCTGATAAATTATTACCTTGAATGTATTTTTTCTTCTGTTTGGGTTTATGCAGGTTAACACAGATAAAGCAGTACTGAGTATTGAAGCACTCATTGCTTTCTTTTCATTTATATTAATGACCTAGGGATGGGAGTACAGGGCATAATTTCAAAATTTGCAGATGACATAAAGTGGATGTATTGGGAACTGAGGATGATTGAGAGAGACTTCAGGAAAGCATAGGTGGGTGGAATGGTTGGACACATGATAGGTGAAACGTAAGGCAGGGTTGTGTGGTGTGACACATTTTGGGAGGAAGAATGAAGAGCAGGAATATAAAATAAAGCATAAAATAAAATAAAATGAAAGGGAAAGTAGGAGCAAAGGAAACTAGGGGTATCTATGCAGAGTGGTAAAGAAAGTGGTTAATGAGGCATATGGGACCCTGGGATTTCTAACTAGAGTCATCAAGGACAAAATTGGAAAGGCTAAGTGAATTTCTATAAAACACTGATTTGGCCTTGACTGGACTCTGGGAAGGAGGATGATTCCAGGAATGATTCAGTTTTGTAGATACATGGGAGAAGCTGGGGCAGTTTTCCTTGAAGAGGAAGTTGAAAGGAGATTTGACTGATGCTCAAAATCTTGAGGAATCTGGACAGAGTAATTAAGGAGAAACTATCCCCATCAACAGTAGGGCAAGATTTCAGGGGAAAAAGAGCCACAGGCAATATGAGAAAAGTAATTTTATATGCATGAGTCATTTTAAGATCTATGAGGCACTATCTGAGAGTGAATCATGGCTTTCAAAAGGGGTTTGGATAATTAAAGACAGAGGAATTGCAGCACTATGGGGAAAAGGTGA
This sequence comes from Sphyrna mokarran, assembly GCA_024679065.1. NCBI lineage: Eukaryota > Metazoa > Chordata > Chondrichthyes > Carcharhiniformes > Carcharhinidae > Sphyrna > Sphyrna mokarran. Next base: position 92,598,994 of record JAGIQG010000005.1, on the reverse strand, counting down.
GGGAATGCGACTACCGAAGTTGCTCTTGCAGGGGGTGGCATGGCTATTATTGGGCCAAAAGGCAGTCTCCTGTGCTGTCCCCATTCTATGATTCTCTGAATTTAATCTACCAGTTCTATCTTTGTGGCATATTCCTCACAGACAGTGACCCAAGCGAGGAATCAAACCCAAATCTCTGGAACTGTGAGGCTGCAGTGTTAACCACTATGCCGCCCTAATAAAGTAACTTGATTCCATCTGTTAAAACAATAGCTTTTTCGGTTTTGAATTCCTCACACTGACTGATGGAAATACTTGATGGTAAAACATTTAATTGCATTTTGTATTATCTGTATTAAGTTCTCAAGATGGACATTCCCGAGTCAAAACATCAGAACAGGAAATTGGAATGGTTTGTGGGGGTCTTGGTGAGGAATGAAGAAAATCATTTATTTGTGGTGACCTTGGGCTAAGATGTTATTCAAACTTTGTATGTTGGTCTCATAAATAATGAATAGTTTCAATAGATAAATCAAAACTTCCCTACCATAGCCTTATGTAGAGCATAAATTATAATGACAGAAGTTTAGTGACATTAGCACTGTATTACACATGGGGTTGGATAGAAAGTGCACATGCCACGTATTAAGTTACAATCATATATCTTGGTGCAATTAATTAAACTGTTGGAGAGCAATTCTTGAGATTTAACATTGTTCACATAGGTACAAAACAGGCTGGAACCCCAGCCTCATGAGCATTGCCAATTTCTTGTGACTTTTTAATCTCCTAAATGACCAATGCCTGCTCTAATATGATTTTGCCAAATGAGGGGCAATTGGAGTGCACATTTGCAATTTGGGACATAATCAATCTTCAGAATTGAGTTGAAGTTTTGCAGGTGTTTCACAGAACAGAATTCCAAAAGATGAAAGGGAGACTTGCAATGACTTTCCTTACAGTGACTTTCAGAAACATTGGGCATTACAGCCAGTGAAAAACTTTAATGTGCAGTTGCTGTTGTAATCATAGAATCCCTATTGCATACAGGAGGCCATTCGGCTCATCAAATCAGTACTGACTCTCTGACAGAGCACCTTACCCAGGCCATAACCCCACACATTTTCCATGGCTAATCCAGCTAACCGACACATGAAGGGGCAATTTAGCATTGCCAATCCACTTAATTTAGAATCATAGAATCCTACAGTGAAGTAAGAGGGCATTCGGCCCATTGAGTCTGGGCCGACCACAAGCCCTACCCTCATAAGCTGATAGTCCCCTGATGCTAGGGGCAATTTAGCATGGCAAATCCACCTAACTCGCATGTCTTTGGATTGTGGAAGGAAATTGAGCACCTGGAGGAAACCCACCCAGACATGGAGAGAATGTGCACGCATGCACACACGCACGCGGCTGGAATCGAACTCTGCCTTGAGCTATGAGGCAGTTGTGCTAACCGCTGTGATCCCCACCTAGGAAATATAGGAAACACGGCAGCTGATCTCAGTAAGCTCCCAAAAACTGTGTGTCAATGATCTGATTCTGCTTTATTGGTGATGTTGATTGTGGGATAAATATTGGCCAGAGCACTAGGTATATTCACCCAAGTTACCTACTTTCTAACTCCATCTGCTCACCTTTAATATGAACAAACATCTTAACAATCTTTTTTAAAAATTAAATTGACCCAATGGTCATTTTAGGTTTTTAAGTGAGAAAATTCCAGATTTCCACCAGCCTTTGTTATAAATTTGCTTCTGATCTCGCTTCAGAAAGATCTTCTCATTTTAAGACTATGTCCTCTTGCTTTCCTTTTCCCCTGTCAAATTGCTAAGCTTCCCAGGCCATGAATGAACATTAAGAAAACACAGTGGCTGACTATATAATCATTGAGTGCAATAAATATTTGAATTCTATTTGCAGAAATGGGTACAAATTCCTGTATTGCTCAGCACGTGCTATTGGAATGGCTCACATGACTCGCGGATACTTGCACTGGGTTAATGAAAAGGGAACAGTTTTGCCAAAAGGCCCTTTGTTACTGTGTCCCAGTAGTGTGTTCTCAGCATTGCACAGGTAAGGTTTCTCGTATTGCTTTTATTAATGTCCTGTTTTTCAGTTGCGTTCTTAAGGTGAATGGATCTTTTCAGCAGTTGGTGTGACGATGTAGAAAATCAAACTTCCAGAAGAAGACTGCGTTTAACCTCTTCCTAAATAGTGTTCATAAATTGCAAGTGGATGTTGATATTGCTGCTATTAATCAGTTTAATATGAACAGATTATCCACCCCTTTCAAATTTAATTTGAGTGTTAAAAGTCTGATTGCTGGTTTGGAAAAGATTTGTTTGTTAACCTGCAAATGGTTGAATTTGATGCATTAATTCATTAAAATCCCGCTGTCGTACAGAAGCCAGACATTAAAATGGATGAGGTAATTCAGTGCAACCTTTTGACGCTTGGTGTAAGATTATTTTGTCTAAAACTAACTTTTAATGGTCAAGTTTTCACTTTAATCCTTCTCAATTCTGATGCCACTCAGTGGCATAGTGGTTAACATTACTGCCACACAGCACCAGGAATCTGGGTTCAATTCCTGGTTTGGGTCTCTGTCAGTCTGAGGAATCTCACATTTGCTCCTGTTTCCTCCCACAATCCAAAGGACAGGCTAGTTAGGTGCATTGGCCATGGTAAATTCTCCCTCACTTTACCCGAACAGGTGCTGGAGTGTGGCGACTAGGAGATTTTTATGCAGTGTTAATGTAAGCCTAGTTGTGACACTAATAAATAAACTTTAAGCCATTTCAAGTATTTTCCCAAATTATCATCCCAAGTTTATTCCTCGATCATTTTTCATTTCAGAGAGGTGATTGAAAAGAAGCCAGAAAAGTTTAAGATCCAGTGCCTAACTGACATCAGAAACCTCTTTTACCCAAATAAAGAACCCTTCTATGCAGCTTTTGGAAATCGCTCCAATGTAAGTCAAACCTCTATCCACTGAAACACAAACACAATGAAGCATGTCGGAATGCACAGCTGTAACCAAATAGAACAGCCATTCAAATTAAAGGTGCAATATTTCATGTAAACACAATACTAAGACTGGTTAACTTGGGAGAAATTGTGTACATATATGATTTTATTTCAAAGATATTTAGATGGAGCTCTTTCTTGCACTGCGTTTGCCAGTTATTCTGACTGTGATTCTGGTTCTTGGCTCATTGATTTAAAGGAATGAGTTATATAAAATGACTGTGTTCTCAATATTGCATGAGATTGTAAGCTTGCGTGCAAAAAAAATTCAAATGTCTCCTGAAATGTGTTATGTTAAAAATGGAATTTTTGGTGAGTGAAATGTGAGGCATTTGAATAATCATCCATTCAAATTAGTTTTATATGATGCATGATGTCCCTCTTCTGTGGGTTCAAAGTGGTGAATTGTATGGCATAGAATAAATGGAAATGAGTTGGTGAACGAGAGACAGAAAATCTTGGAAACACTGAGCAATTCAGACAGCATATGTGCAGAACATGATGGAGTTACCGATTTCAAGTCAATGCCCTTGGATCATGGCTGGATAACGTTTGAGATGAGCCATTTTTAAGCAAATGGAGCTAGGGGAATTTCAAGCCATGTTTCCTTCCTCATTTGCTCTCAGCTTTAATGAAGGGTCATCCAGGCTCAATGTTGGCTCTATTCTCTCCCCACAGATGCTGCCAGACCTGCTGAGATTTTCCAGCATTTTCTGTTTTTTGTTTCAGATTCTAGCATCCACTGTATTTTCCTTTTATTTAAGTTAGTGGAAGAGTGGGACAAGGGGTGTCAAAGAGGAGGTCAGGTGATGGGAAGATTGGGAATGATTTAAATAGCAAAAGGGTGAGGGAAGCTCAGAAAATCTAGAGAAGAGAATGGCCCTGAAGCATGGGAATGTGTTAGGAGAAAGACGGATAAAGCCTCGGCTGCAGCTCATCCATTGCTGAGGAAACCATGTTTAATGATAAACTGAGTCTGTGATAGTATTTGTCATCACCCATCTCTTTTGTAATTTACCCAACTCCTGTCCCTCAACCTCAACCTCATCCTCTTAAATAAATGCATCTTCATATAGCCATCTCCCTCATTAAGTCCCCATAAGAAAAAAAGCTATGAAAATGTGAAATTTCTCCTTCCTCATGTCTAATCCTCCAGTCAGCTTCAATATCATAAAAATGTCAATCTCTGAGGTATCTTGCAATTTTCTTCCCAATTACATGTTCCCTTTGGCAATTGCAGATACTGGCTGGTTTTTCTTCTCCCTGAAGTGGAGTCCAAATAATGTTGGATTCTTATCCCGGAGTTGTTGCCTAGCTACCTTGTTGCTAAAGAAGTAATTTCCTGGCTGCTAGTGAAATGCAAATGAGGTGCCCTCCTGTAAACTGGAGGGCACTGAATGATGCAGTGTAATCACTGGCATTCCACCATGGCACTTACTTGTTCATGTGCCATGTTTTATCTTTTCTGTCTTTGTTCTCATAACAATGGCCAGGATTTCACCCTCCATCTCCTACCACCCATGGTGGGTTTTCATGGCCGTTAACCAGCGAGCAATACAAATGGCCACTGTCTTCGGCTGGGCTGGAAGATTCCGGCCCATGTCTATTTTCATTGTTATTTAAAGAAGGAATTTAATTTTTTCTGTTTTGAATTCGAGTTAAAGTTGAAGGTATCTGTTTACTTTTGTTAACCCGCAAGTGGTGGCTTTAGAAATTTTGTAAATGTTGTGCTGAAAATGTTTAATTTCTATGAATGACTGTTCTGACTCTTTCTGAAAACCCCCTTTTTCCTTGGTGCCTTTTTCAACAAGATTCTTTAAATCCCATATAAATATTTTGCTTGTAATGAAGAATATTCAATACCAACAAGCTCGCTCTTGTTGCAAGATGGTGTTAACTTAATATCATCTGGCTGCAGCAATTTTGCAGCTTCCTTTGCAAGTTTAAAAACAATTTCACATTTGTTAACCACATATAAAATTCACCACTTGAAATCAATTTTTTTTTTTGCAGCACTCTTTAGGAAACCCCAGCTGCTCAAAATACAGTTGCTTTTTTTTCTCTTCAGTACTCATAGTGAATGAAATTGATGCCTGTGAGGAATGTTGTTTGCCTGTGTTTTTAATATATAATTTAGGATAGTGGCCCAGCTGAGGCAAAAATGGTGTTCAGTGTGTGGGTGTGCCAGGCTGTTTAGAATCAACTTGTCACTATTAGCTCTGGCTTCCTCTTGGAAAACAAATGTCACCAGCAGGAACACAAGAAAGCTCCAACAAGAGTCGGAACAGCTGGCATTGCAGGAAATTGGGAGCTTTCTTGACTTGTCTCTTACATTTGAGAAAGCTCCTCTATGGCTGTCTGCTCTCAATTCTGAGGAAATTCCCTCAACTTCTCATGGTTTAAAAAAAAATGGTTAGAGCTGTTTTAATATGTTTCTGGTACTCATCAAGCCTTACTGCCTTAATTATTTCAACCCCAGTTTTTGATGTTGATTAAATTATCCATTTGGTATTATAATTTCCTTCCCTCCTCCCCCACTGTGTTCTGAATATTCAATTGCCAAGTGTTACAAATTATCAGAAACATGCAATTCTATCGTTGCAGAATTATATCAGCGGTGAATTTGATTGAAGATCATAAACATTTAATACTTTTCTCCCTCCACAGGATGTTTACTCTTATAAGCAAGTTGGTGTACCAATAAATAGAATTTTTACAGTCAATCCCAAAGGTGAATTAATACAGGAGCATGCAAAGACCAATGTCTCATCGTGAGTGAATGTTCATTTCTCTCATTTATTAGAGGCAAATTAAATAAATTATTCATATTGAATATTTTGCATTTAAGGCTGTAACTGTATTTCCTGGTTCTTGAATATATTTTGCCTATATTTTCACAAGTTGTTGTTTCTATATTTCTTGATAGAGTCACTAAACAGCAAGCCTTCCTCAAATCTCTCCTCCTGTGTTTTACTTTGCTACATCTAAGCCATTTCCCAACCACTATTCCTGGCTCTTGCCACCCTGGGTAATGTTGCCTTCTCTCTTTCCCTGCCATTAGGCCAGTTTCTCTACAACAAGGACCATCAGTATTCTGCTCCCTTCCTGAAATATTGCCTGTTACTATTCTCATAATTCATTCTATTGTATCTCAGTTAATGATGGTAGATCATGTGAACCCTATTCTCAGTTACACTACATCTCGGGACCTTGTGTCCAGTTGTGCTGTATTGAAATATCACAACTCAGCATCATCTACCTATTGCTGCCACACTGCAATGCACTACTTCCAAACTTTAAAAGCTTGTCTCACAATATCTGTATCCCTGCAATTGCTGTATTCCCATTAACCAAGATCCCTCTTACACTTTGACTCTGACCTTACACCCAAAAATGTCAATAAACCCTTCTATTTCCCTTTGACTATACTTACAAATCTTTGCATTCCTTATTCCTCCAACATTCCAGGACTACCCTCCGAGTTCAAACACCCTGAATCCTCTTTTCCATGCACTCTTGTTCCCTGTAGCCCCATTCTCCAATGCCCAGGCCCATATTTTTCCTCTTGAAGCAGGTAGCTTAAGTTGGGGAACTTTCCCAGCTAGCTGTCCCTCCCTGGATGATGCAGTGTTGGCTCCAGTGATGGGGAGGTTGTGGAAAGGTTTGAGAGAGAGTTGGGCTCGCCACCCATAGCAGAGATTTGGTGACCCAGGGTAGCCAGGTGCTGAAATAGGCTGATTTAAAATGCCTATCCTGCTGCTCATGGACATCATCCCATTTGTAGTGTGGCATTTTAGGCCCTCTGGCCCATGCCTCACAGGCCCAACTCACCATGCTGTCTTCATGCTTGCTTCCATGCTGTTTCTATGAACACTCCATTCCAAATCATAGCTCTTGCATACTCATTTATCTAGTATACACACTGTTAATTCAGGATTCAATGACGTGTGGAACTGTTTAAAAACATGCCCAAACTCATCAGTCTTAATTGGTAAAACTACTGATGCTCCTACAACTTTTTACGTTTGTCAAACAGACCATTAAAAGCCCAAAAGAGGAACTTCAATCGTTTCACACCCCTTTAATCTTGAGTAAGTAAACATCAAGATGTGGTATGGTTAAAATCTTTTGAACATACTATTTAAAAGGTTCCTGATTCCAGACTATGTTTCATAACTTAGAGATCCATGAACCACAAATAGGAGCAGCTGACTCAACTTATTGAAGCGGTTGGAGGCTAGAAGATGCCTACCTCTGCACTGGAGCTGGCCAGCCTGGGGATTCAGGGTGTCAGTTCACTACTCGCATCTTTATTCTATACCAGTGAAAATGGGAATCCTGCAGTTGCATTTTTCAAACAGTTCCTGAGTCCTGCTGAATCAATGAAAATCTGAGTCTCAATGCCAGAGCAGCAGCCCGCCTGCAGCCCTCCTCAAATCTGTTCCCCGCATTCCGGCCCCCCTCAACACCCCCATATCCTGAAACCACTTCCAAATAACTATTACTGCTTATACACCCTAGCAGCACATATCCACCTTTAGTATGCCCTGTAATCTCTTGCCTTCTGCAACCCAGGGGTGGAGGTATGGAATCCCCTCTCCTTTCCCTTTTTGCCATTTTCTTTCTTTAGCATCCTGATTCTCCTGTTGCCACCCTCACTTCAGGTCACCAATCTCTTTTCATGCTAGCATTAAATTTTGCAATTCTCTACTGCACCTTCTTTATCACTGACCTTCCATCATTTATGCTGTTTAAACCTGCAAACTCTCACTTATCGTCACTAATTTCTTGCCCACTCACTATCACAAATATATCTGCACCTGTAATAATACTTCTGCTGTTGCACCATGCAACTCATACTTGTCAATCCTCTCCATATTACCCATGCACCTTTAAGCTTGACACTCGCACAATGCCTGTTTGGCAAACTCTCTAAAATAATCCATTCCCTGAATAAGAAAGCATATCTTCCAAATATTTCTCCTGATGCTCATACTTTTAAAACACGCACCAATATTAAAAACAACCCTCCCTTCTATCTCAGCACACAATCTGAGTAAAATTGTTTACAAAGAGTAAACAAATGTTTTTGCATGTGGACTATTCTATGTACATTCCTTGTTGTGTGTATACATTCCCCATACGCTAACTATCCTCTAAATACATATCCATTAACGTTCGCATTCATTTAACTTGAATTTCCTTTTGTCATATTGAAACACTTCAGCGCAAAAGTTCATAATTTTCGATTCATTTGCTTTGTTTTCACTTGTGTAGAGTTAGGGTGTTAGACCAGAATTACAAGTTATATCAGGACGCCAGATTAGAGCCCAACAATTTTTCTATTTTGGCATTCCAGGAATTATTCCACTGACAAACTTGGTATTTTTTATAACAAAGCAAACTTTATTTAATAATAATTTGAATATAACTCTAACAAATAAAGCAGCTTAACTATTAATAGTTGAACAATATTTAAAATTGAAAAGAAATAATTTTACCTTCTGGCTTCAGTTCCAAATAAGCAACATACCTCTTAGAGGCTTGAATGCCACTTTAAATATAGTCAGCAATCATGTGTATACTTGCTATAAATTGTTGACAATTTTGAAGCTTTCAGAGAGAAACTGACTTTTAGAGCAGTTTACAAATCTTGTTTTCAGCAGACTCCCAACTATAACTGCAAAAGCTCTTTTTTCTCTGCGCAAGACTCAGTTTATCACAAGACCCTGTCAATCAACTTGGATCTGAAACCTGAGAGGAATTTCTCATACTAACAAAAGTCCATTAGTTCTAAGTAACAAATTCCTAGCTGAAAACGAGTTAGTAACTTTCACACCATTGAGCTAAATGTTTTCCGGACACATTGACTGCCAGCAAAATAAATCTGAAACTTTAAACATTCCTCTTGAACAAAAAACAAATCTTGCAGATAGTTATGTCATCTCTGGCTCAATTGTAGCACTCACATTATCCTGAGTCCAAAGCAAAGGCAGACCTCCTGTTCAAATAATTTAGAACAAAAAAATTACAGCATAGGACTCTTTAACCTCCAAGCCCACACCGACCATGCTGCCTTACTAACTAAAACCTCCCACCATTCCTGGGACCATATCCCTCTATTTCCATCCTATTCATATTTGTCAAGATGCCCCTTCAAAGGGGCACTATCATATCTGCTTCCACCACCTCCCTCATTTAACTCACTTAATTTTTAAATACTCAATTGCATTGCTATTTTTGCAGTGTGACACTGGTGGGCATTATGCCAAGCTTACAAAATTAAGACTTTTGTACCCCTTCAACAATTATTAAAACCTAATTGTTGCTATTTCTCAAGCAAAGAGATGTGAAGCAAGGCATGCACTGCCAAAATAATTAGAGCCACGGTATAAATGAGCCATGAACTATTAAAGAAAACGGTTTTATACAATCTTCCAGTGTCTGTTGGGGGTTCCTCTGGGTGCTCTAGTTTCCTCTAACAGTCCAAAAAAGTGCAGTTTAGGTGGATTGGCCCTACTAAATTGCCCCTTGGTCTTCCAAGATGCAAGGATTAGGGGAATTAGTGGGGCAAGATATGGGAATACGGTGGAAATACGAACTGATAGCCGAATGGTCTCCTTCTGCATCGTAGTGATTCTATGCTAAACGGACAACTCCTATTCCAGTGGAATCTGTGATCATGACTCCACTCGTGAGCAATACAAATGTTGTTTAAAATGTAAATAGTCCAAAACCATATATTCTGATACAATTTTTTTAAAAGCATGTAATGATCAGATTTGAGCTTTCATGTAAAGGACCCAAGCCAAATGTCCATTGTATTTATAGTTAATTATCTTCCATAGGTAAGCTTTGCTGAGCCCTTTTAAATATCAAGATTCTCAGCGAGCAAATGGATTTACCAGCAAAAACATCAGAATTTAGATGTAATTTACACTGCTACACACCTCCTATATCTGATTTGGGGCAAATCTATAGCCTGGATTATAAGAACATAAGAAATAGTTGCAGGAGTAGGCCATCTAGCCCTTCGGGTCTGCCCCACCATTCAATAAGATCGTGGCTGATCTGAAGTGGATCAGTTCCACTTTCCCGCTTTCTCCCCATAACCCTTAATTCCCTTGTCTATCAGAAACCTATCTACCTGTGACTTAAATTATCCCACTCTTCCTTCTGAAGGTGAAAAAATAAATGTAGTTGGATTGTAAAAGAGATGATTCCTGGGTAAATTGGCATCACCCAAATTAAGTACAAGCAGCAACATACTTGGTTGCTATATTTTAAAATGATTTCTGAAGTTGCAATTTGCTTCACCTCGAATTGTCCCAGAACCAAGTCATTCTAACCAGTAAATGGGGAAGTTTTTTAACCACGAAGTAATTGCATCATAAGATTTAGCCAAATGTACAATCAGCCAAATGTACAAAAAGTGAAAACAACTTTATGACTTGTAGAAGAATTGGATTTTTTTCTGAAAAAAGGTTGAAATGAGGCTTTTACTGTAAAGTGTCAAGGGATGGTGATGAGGTTAGATGAAGGGCTAGGAAAGAGAGGCTAATGGACATGAACATTGGCACACTTACTTTGCCTCCACAAAGAAATAAGTCGTTTGGTTCAAACTATAGGATGAAGGTACATTCAGGACATTTTATAGAAGTGATATTCTTAATATACATTCAGTTATTTTTGATCATTCTTTATAGTCTGATCTTCGAGCTGCATGATCTTGATGCCCAGCCTCCACTTATGACTGAATGATAAGTCTTTTATTTCTAGATATTACTAAAGTTCATAGTGGGTAAAACATTTCTAAATATTCAGTGGGCACATGTTTTTAACTAATATTCATAGAAATAAATGGTAGAAGTCAAATTGTGTTCTTAACAAGTATTCATTCTAGTGTAATTACGTTTATACTTCATTTGAGTAAGCATATGAGAAGCAAGCTTTTGATTCTGGATTTTGATATCGCCATCCCTTATGAACATCAATCAGTCTAATACTCTCTTCTGGATAAAACATTGGTTGACAGGATCTCCAGTGGATCAGGAAAAAAGTAGGATGCAGTGTTATTGCCAACTTAAAACTGCATTTTCCACAACTAAACTTGCAAGGGTTGGGACTAATGTTCCTGTTGGGATCAGACTTGTACGTGATACTGGAGCTTTCAGGAGATGTGGTAGACAAATAAAATGCATCACAGAAAGAAAACCTTGACTGTTTGTCATTTATATGTACCCTTTCATCACCCAATACCCAGAATTTCCTCAGGACAATCACTCAACACCCACAGTTTCCTCAGGACAGAGGTATACTACATAAAACTGATAATATTTTCCAGAAGCATGCATAGAGAAACAGCTTTGTATGTATACCTCCACCACAGGTTCTTCAGCGATTCTAGAAGGCTGCTTGCCACCAGCTTATGAAAGGCAATTAGGAATAGGCAACAAATGTTGATCTAGCCAGCAACGCCCATATCCCTTTATTTTAAAGCATAAATATTAATCTTAATAGCTGCATAGAGAAACAAAGCAGTAAATTATCTGCTTACACGGCCTATGTTAATATGATATATTCAATTCCTTGTGTAAAATAATTGTTTCCTTTTCCAGTTACGTAAGGCTGAGTGAAATAGTTGATCATGTGTTCCCTCTACTAAAGAGAGAGCGTTCCTCCGACTTCCCTTGCTCAGATACCTACAGCCAGTTCACGTTCTGGAGAGAGCAACTGCCAACTGTGGAAAACCAGGACATTAAAGAATCCCAGGATTAAACACTACATTGCAAAATGATTTTTATTCCTTTTTAAGTGCTAGCAGCCACTGCTCACATTGGTATTAAATTGAAAGTAAACGCAGTACGAAAACTGTGATCCTGTTGCTGAGCATTTTATGCCATTAATTGTCTTTATGTAAAGATTTTGTTACAGGTTTAAGAGGATAGTCACTTAGTAAAAGTGTGTTATGTCTTAAGCACTAGATTTCTTGTGAAAAGAAAACTTCGGTTGTTCACATTTTCTGTGCATATATTCCAAGTTCCACTATTACTTTAAAATCACTGTCTACTCCTAAGCACTCATTTGTGATCAAACAGATTTATTAATTTTCAAATGAATTATTTATAGTATCTGTGCTAGATTAATTAGTTTAACTCCAAATTGAGATGCAGCTTGCACCTAAAGTAAATGGTGCATTTTCAAAGGCTTTATTATTTGTCTCCGCTTGGTGCTTTCCTCCCACCCCTTTTTTCCCATACAAGGGTGGTGATTCTTACTGGGCTATAGTTCTGTGCTGCTATTTGCACGGACACACCATCTCCGCCTTTGCATCTCAGCAGGGACGATGGTTGACAATGAAGTGCAAAAATCTTGAATACTGTTCTGTAGCTGAAGAACATAGAATTGTTGTGCACCAGCTTTACCCTGGTTCAGAACAGTGTACACACATTGAACCTGGGATCTCTCTGGCCTGTGCATTTGCTTACTAATCTATTAAGCGATTACTGATGAATTATTAAGACTGTATTTGATCGAAGTGTTGCTCTGACGGGGCAGGTTTTTTATTTGTAACTTATGAATCCAATTATTGCATATCCTAAAACTGCTTTAATTTTTGAGAGAATAGATGGTAAATTAGCTCATCTTGCTGATATGAATTCTGAAATGTTTTACCCACTAACAACTTGCAAAAGTTTTTGATAGTTGAAATGGAGGTTTGCAATTTCCAAAAGCAAAATACTGCCAAAGCTGGAAATTTGGAATAAACATAGAAAATGCTGGAAAAGCTAGCAGGTCGAGTGACATCTGTGGAAATAGAAAACAAAGGTTAATTTCTGATTAAAGGTCATTCATCTGAAACAATGTCTCTCCTCAGATGTTGCCAGGGCTGCTAAATATTTCCTGTGTTTTCTGTTTTTACAACCTATATTTTTCCTTTGTTGAGTTGCTGATGCTGTTTATACCAATGCAATTGGATTGCAGGCTTGTCGCAACCAATTATAAATATTGCCCTTCGCAAGTGGTGTTTGTGTTTCCTGACCCATGCCAATGACTGCAATATGACATTTGGTTGGTGGGTAAACTGCATCAAAATCCTCCAACCATCTGCGTCTATTGTAAATCCAACAATCAAAGGGAAATTTCACAAATCTGGAAATGACTTCAACTGTGTGCAAGAAACTTTTTTTTAAGATTTTGTTTACCTAGGAAGGAAAATTTTATACATTGTACCTCATTAACAGAGTTGCTTTCACTTAAATGTATTATTTGTAAGTCCTTTTAAAGTTTCATTTAGTGTACTATCTCAACCACTTGAATTGGGGAGATGTAAAATGAGTCAACATAAGTGACACCTCGAAAGCACAAGTACAATACATCCATCATTTGATTATTTTGTACTTTTATCTCATTTTCTGATAACCTGGCCACAAATTTGGAAGGTGCCATTATTGCAATGCATGCCTGTTTCTCTTTAGTCGTAACCAAAATGGGGGAAAATCAGGCCCAGAGCATAATGTAAAGAGTATTTTCTTTCTATGAAAGATGAAAAAATTGAGGTTTTGTTTTCAAATCTTAGGTTTTGTTACAATATACAGCTATCGTTGCACAACCACTGTATAATGAATTGCAATGTTATTGTAGGTAAAATGATGTTACACAATCAATAAAAGCCAAATATCATGCAACATATATATGTCCTATCACTGGTTCTACAATTTGCCTTTATTCAATGATAGCATGATAAAATGTTCTGGGCTTTTAAGCAAAAATGGACATTGAGCTATTGATTGGATTAGAAGGGTTAACCAAGAGTCAAAGGTATGCATTTCAAGGAGTATTTTCAAGGGCGAAGGTAGTGGGAAGCTAGAGGAATTTTGTTTTGGATTAGAGTTCCAAAAATGAGCAAAGGGCAAGGGAAATGTGCATGAAACTAAATCTGACAAATGGGGAGGTTAGGGTGGGTTAAATAGCTGGGGAAGATGACAAAAAAATAGCAGAGAATGAGGACTTGAATGGCTTCTGGTTAAATTCAATGTAGATCAGTAAGAATGTTGAATGATTGCTGAGTAGGAATTGGTGCAGGCTGAAGGCCATGCAGGCCAAAGAATTTTAGACAAGCTGAAGGTCATGTAATTTGAAGATTGGGTAGACTGCTGAAGAGCTTTGGGGTAACTGTGTTGGTGGCTGGGGAGCAGGGGGCAGTGGTGACCAAAGCGCTAATAAATTTTAGCAGCTGATGGATTGATGTGTGGACAGAGTAAAGTGATGATCTGGAGGTGGAATATGTAGAAAGGATCTGGGATTGCAAACACTGCTTGGGTTGAACAGTGAGTTCAATCAGGAATGTGATAGAAGCAATGCAATTGGTTAAGGGGTCTTGGGTTGTATTCCAAGATGGTAGTTTCGTTTTGTTTTCCAACATTTATACCTAGGACAAAATTATCTTCTTTTCAGATTTAGATGTTGACCAAATGCCCTGACAGTGTGACAAATTGATCAAAGGAGAGTGACAGCAGCTCAGCATCAATGTGAAGCATATCGGGAGGAGGATGCAGTAGTTTGAAATAACTGAAGCTGACTTGGAGAAATGTACAGGAGATGGGGACATGCATGGGGCATGTTGATCACTGAGATGAGAGTAGAAAATCAAATTTTGAAATTCCAAGACAGTAATGAGTTGCTTTGTGAATTTTGTACTTTTGTTTATATTCCTGCAATTTTAGAATGTTGTCTTAAGAAGCGAGGAAATAAGAAGTAATTCACTTAACTTTCTTGTATTTAAACAGGAGAGTGAGTAATTGGACTAAAAAGGTGCAAATTCATTGCTTGATGATGTCTGTAGGCCATCAACTAGTGGGAAAGATAAAGGGGAACAAACTTGCAAGGAAATTACCGAAAAAAGTGTAAGAATTATACAGTTATGATGGGGAGCCTTATATTTTCATAATAGAAGCTGGAATAGCAGTATAAACTGGAGAGATGAACAACAGTTTCCTGAGTGTTCAGGAGAATTTTGTACAGTCTTATGTTTCCTGTCCAATGAAACGTGGTGGCACAGTGGTTAGCACTGCTGCCTCAAAGTGCCAGGGACCCAGGTTCATTTCTGGCCTTGGGTCACAAAGAACAATACAGCAGAGGAACAGGCCCTTCGGCCCTCCAAGCTTGCACCGGGTCATGTATTTCTAACTAGACCATCCATTTGCATTTCTCTGTTCATGTTACTATCTAAATAAGTCTTAAATGATCCTAGCGTGTCCTAGCACCTTGTGTTTATAGGGCATTCCTGGCCCCCATCACCCTCTGTGCAAAAGATGTCCCCCCCCACCCATGTCTGTATTGAACATTGCTCCCCTTACCTTGAACATGTGACCCCTTATGTTTATCATTTCAAACCTGGGTAAAAGCTTCCAATTGTTCACCCTATCTATGCTCTTCATAATTTTATAAACTTCTATTAGGTCACCCCTCAACCTCTGTCTTTCCAAGGAGAAAAACCCTAGTTTACTCAATCTCACCTCAATAGCTAATACCCTCCATACTAGGCAACATCCTGATAAACTTTTTCTGCACTCTCTCCAAAGCCTCCACATCCTTCTGGTAAAATGGCGACCAGAACTAGATGCAGTACTCCAGCCTAACTAATGTTCTATATAACTGCAACAGCACATGCCAACTTTTTTACTCTATGCTCCATCCAATAAAGGCAAGCATGCCATATGCCTTCTTCATCTTTTGCACCTGTGCTGCTACCTTTTTAGGGATCTATGGACCTGCACACTCAGATCCATCTGTGTGTCTATATTTCTGATGGTTCTGCTATTATTGTACAGATCCCCCCGTATTAGATCTAACAAAATGCATCACTTCGCATTTATCTGGATGAAATTCTATCTGACATTCCACCACCCAATTCTCCAGCCTATATCCTGCTGTATTCTCTGACAATGTTCATCACTATTCACTAGTCCAGCAAATTTTGTCATCCGCAAACTTACTAATCAGACCAGCTACCTCTTCCAAATCATGTATATATGTACGATTTGGAAGATGTAGGTGGTCTGATTAGTAAGTTTGTGAATGACAAAGTTTGCTGGACTTGTGGATAGTGATGAACATTGTCAGCGAATACAGCAGGATATAGACAGGCTGCAAAATTGGGCGGAGGAATGTCAGATAGAATTTCATTCAGATAAATACGAAGTGATGCATTTGGGTAGATCTACTACAGGGGGAAGCTATACAATAAATAGCAGAGCTATCAGGAGTATAGAGACACAAATGGATCTGGATGTGCAAGTCAATAGATCCTTAAAAGGTAGCAGCACACGTACAAAAGATGGTGAAGAAAGTATATGGCATGCTTGCCTTTATTGGATGGAGCAGAGAGTATAAAAGTTGGCCCATGATGTTAATCATAGAACGTTGGTTAGGCTGGAATACTTCATCCAGTTCTGGTCGCCATAATACCAGAAGGATATGAAGGCTTTGGAGAGTGTGCAGAACAAATTTATCAGGATGTTGCCTAGTATGGAAGGTATTAGCTATTGAGGCGAGATGGAGAACAACCCTAGTTTACTCAATCTCGCCTCAATAGCCTGCCATGAGGAACATCGTCAAATGCTTTATTAAAATCTATATGGATGACATCCAAAGCCCTTCCTTCATCAATCATCTTCATCACCTTCTCAAAAAATTGAACCAAATTTTTGAGGTATGAACTCCCTCATACAAAACCATATTGTCTATTGCTAATAAGACTATTCAGTTATAAGTGTGTATAGATCTTATCTCTAAGAATCTTCTCCAACAATTTCCCTCACCAGCCTATAATTACCTGGGTTATCTTTGCAACCCTTCTTAAATAACAGAACCACAGTTGCTATCCTTCAATCCTCTGGAACCTCACCTGCGTTCAACAAAGAAACAAAGATTTCTGTTAGAGGCTTAGCAATTTCATCTCTTGTGTTTCTCAGTAATTTAGGACAGATGCCATCTGGCTCTGGGGTCCAGGTGTGGTTTCTTCCCATAGACTGAAAGACATGCTGGTTAGGTGGATCGGCTATGCTAAATTGCCCCTTAGTATCAGGGGATCAGCAGGGTAAATACATGGGGTTACAAGAATAAGGCCTGAGATTGACCTCATACCAACAACAATGAGCTAAATGGGCTCCTTCTGTACTGTAGTGATCCTATTTTAAAAAAAGGAGGCACTGCTTGATCTGCTTCTTGAAATGAGAGGATCTCATGTCAACAGGGGACCACCAGAATAAGGATAATTAACTGTGGAAAACCAACTTCAAGGCAAGACCAGACATGGTCCAGTGAGATACATATACATATAGTTGTGGTTTGGGGTATGGACTTCCCATTTAAGGGTATGAATTAGGTGATCCAGTGGTTATTAGCTCTGCCCAGTGTGAGACCACTCCCTATATAAAATCCAGCTCTTCATTGCCACTTTCTCCTTTGGTCAACAGTAGGAAAGAACATTGATGCAATGTTACTTAAAGAGATCATCAACAAATGACAGGTTTGCTGCCAGTAAATTTTTTTCTGGCTGTTTCTGTGGTTCTTTCTGTTTGAAACTTGCAGCTGGTGGTGTTCCCATTAGTTCTGTTGCCCATTCTAGGTGGTAGAAATTGATGATATAGGAGATGCTGTGGAAGGAGACTTAGCAGTGCCACTTGTAGATGGTCGACATTTCTGCCACTCTGGAGGATGTGAAGGTAGTCATGGGATGCTAATCCAGAGGGTTGCTTTGTGCTGAATAGTCTCAAACTTCTTAAATATTACTGGAACCACACTTGACAAGGAAAGTCTATTACATTACGCTTCTGATTTATGCTTTATAAGATCATAAGAATTAGGAGCATTTGGTTCTTTCAGCCTAATTCTCCATTTGAAAAGATCATAGCTCCATTTTCCTCCTTGCACCCATAGATATGTGCTAGTAAAATAGAAATTGATGGAATTGAGAAGGAAACCTCTGTGGGTAGGAGTGATACTTTGCACAAAGGAAGATTATTGTGATCTTTCAAAGCCAATCATTTCAGCTCAGGAAATTGTTGCAGGCATTCCTCAGGACAGTTCTCTGGGCCCAATTATTTTCAGCTGCTTCATCAACCTTTCCTCTATCATAAACCAGATGTGCCGATGTTTGTATCACGTTCAGTTAACAACTGCTCACCTACTGAAGCAATTTGTGCCTGCATGCAGCCAGTCCTGGACAGCATTTAGACATAAGTGGCTTGTTGCATTCGTGCCACACAGTGACAGTCTAATCTGACATTCAGCAGCATTTCCATAGTCAAATTCTTTACCATCAAAATCCTGAGCTGTACTATTGTAGTTAAGAGATTCATTCTAACTACGATATACTAATGAGACACTGTGCAAATCAAGTGATGCAATATCACGTGATTTTGCTCTCTCATTGAATTGAATTTCATAGCAAGATGAAGTCACAGTATGTTCCTTAATAAATGTAGTGGTTGCCTTAATTCAGCAGACTCTGTATTAACACAGACAATATTATAAGCTTGGCCCAGAAACTTACCTGGACCAGCCAGATAAATACTATGGCTGCAAGACTGGGTCAAATGCTAGGATTTCCATGGTGAGTAATTCACCAGTGGACCTCTCAACATCATTATCAACAAGGCATACGCCAGGAATACCCTTCATTTGCCTGGATTTGGGGTGAAGGGGATCAAAGGATAGGGGGGAATGTGGGATCAAACTGCTGAGTTGGATGATCAACCATGATCATAATGAATGGTGAAGCAGGCTGAATGGCCACCTCATGCTCTCATTTTTTATGTTTCTACAAATGGGAGCTGCTTCAACAATGCTCAGGTAGCTCAATGCCAACTGGGGCAAAACAGCCCATTTGATTGGCATCTCAATTACCACCTTATACAAGCATTCCTCCAGCATTGGGACATATTTGCAGCACCGTGTACCATCTACAAGATGCACTGCAGCAACTCTAAGATTTCTCTGACAGCACCTTTTAAACCCAGGGTCTCTACCAGCTAGCAGTTTTAGGACAAACTGCCTTTCAGGCTAGTTTGCTGAGAAAGTTGAAATGGAATCCACATTGTACTGTCCACGACAGTAAGGCAGGACAACAGGTGCATGGGAATCCCTAACCTCCAAACTCCCTTCCTATTTTGCCTTGGAAATATGTTGCTGTTTCTTCTTTGTGGCTTGGTCAGAATCCTGGAACAACTTCTTAATAACATTGTTGGCGTGCCTCCATCACAAGGAATGCATTGGTTCAAAAGATTGTTCATCACCATCAACTACTCAGGTAATTAAGGGTGAGAAATAAATGCAGTGACATGCCAGGGCCTTTGAATAAATAAAAAAAAATTCCTGTTATCAAAAATCACTTGTAAGATGTTACAGTTTAAAAATTTCAGTAAGAAATGGCATCCAACTTGCTAAATTCCATTGTTGATAGCATAATGAGAATAATCTACTTCTTGATAATTTAGTGGTAAGTTATTATGTAAGCAAACATTGGTGTACCATGGGATAAGGCAATTGCACACATGTCTTTACTGATCTATGTACTCTAAATAACGTAAATGCCTAGAATATTAGTCATGTTTGAGTCTGAATAAACCTAAATATTTATCCTTTGAGAGTTTCACTTCATAAGATGATATTAAATATAAATAATTTTAATCATTTAAATAAAGTAATAATTGCTATACTATATCATTTTGTTTAAGAGCCCATGCAGGGTGGCTAATTAGAGGACTTAGTTTCTGAATTGACAAATAGCTTAATTTTACAAAAAAAGCCAACATTTCATATCAGCTTAGCAAGAAAGATGTCTAACCCTTTGAATAAGATCTGATCCCAATTGTTTAATGCAACAGTACATAAAGCAAACATTACACTATTGCATTTCTGTAGTTGTGCGTTATGATGAATAATTCAAATTTCATCTGCACTCATTCAGAGTAATAAATAATTAAAGATTAAGAACATCTATGAATGAACCTTCTTTATTCACCATTAAGATTCTTGGTAATACTTTGACAGTCTACTTTAAGCACCTATCAATGAGTGGTTAGTGGCAACTAGTTGCAGTGTCAGCTTTGCAGAATTTTTATCTATAATAAAGTAATTCAAATATTTTTCAAAAGAATTACATCAATAACTTTTATTTTAATGAGCATAAAGAGTTGACAGTAAAATACAACCAGATACAAATCAGTAAGTAACTCAATTTCACAATAATGTGAACATGTAGAGCTGTTAAGATTGAATTCACCTTGTTCAACCTACTATAAAGTACAAAAAACAAGTATGCCAGAGTACCTCACATCAGTGATCATCAAACAGGGCTTAATCAACATGGTGCTGAATGCCTTCCCCACCACCCCAGCATTTCTATTTTTCTTCATTTTGGCAAGACATGACTATCCCATAACTTTCTTTACGAAGTACCTGGCTAACTGGGATAATGTTGACCAAACACTCCAGCGGAAAGCTGCTGGGCTTTAAAGCATCTTGCTATGAAGTTCAATGAGAGAGCAAGATCACTTGATTTGTATGGTGTCTCATGAGCATATCACGTGCTGGGTTTTTCTCACCACTAAAGTTGAAACTACCTGTATAGTGCCTCTATTTGTGTTCTAACTAGAGGTGTAGCCAGTGGGGGAGCAGGGGGAGTGACCACTCCTCCTGAGCACATTCTTCAAAAGTGGTACCTTTCCAATGGGGTGTTCCTCAAGGTCCCCTCAGATCTCTTCCTGAGATCTGAAATCCTCAATCTGTGTACTGCAATCACGGGATGCGATATGAATGCGGGTATTTCAGGCACCGAGGAAGGTGTGCAATGTCCCAAGAGGACATGCAATCATGAAGATAATTGCAGAGGCTGCAAAGGACGTAAATATACAGTCACCACAACGATCAACAATATACTAAAATTTATGATCGCTAATGACATGTGTTCCATTTATCCTAACCTGTCCACATTTTAACACATTATTCTGATCTTATCTTACTAGTGAGGTTGCAGAACTATCCTTTAGCTGGCTCAAACCATAAAATTCTACCTTCATTCTACAATGGGCAAGGATAGATTGTCTGGGTTAGCTTTGGTCTCCATTGAAAGACAGTTGGCTACTGAGGTAGAAGGTAATAGATAACTTTGCTAGAATGAATCCTAGATGAAAGAGGCTGTTGTAGTTGCTTCATACATTTTTCATATTGCTTCGTTTTGTTTTCATTTTACGTTTAAAATATAAAATAATTAAATAACATACGTGTTTTTATTATGTTTTGCTTTGAAATACAAAATAAAAATGTATGAGTTCAAAATGATTTGGTATGCGGCATGACACCTTTTCTATGTGCTCACTCCCCCTAAGTTTAGAACTTGACTATGCCCCTGGTTCTAACTTCTATTTATAGTCAAACTGGACCAGAGACCCTCTAATCAGATTGGTATGAGGTAATTTCTGAGTGCCAGAACTTGGTGAGTATTAAAGGCAGAATAATGAACAGCTGTCTGAACGCAGTTAGTAAGAATCTGGCAACACCAATTTTAAATCCAACCGATTTATTTGATAGTAAATCTGCAAGCTTTTGGCCTTTATAGCCTTAGTCAGGCGAATGAGATGTTCTGGTCTCCAAAAGCACACATATCAGCACAGGTGGTTTTCAGATGTCTGTGCTGATATGTGTGCTTTTGGAGACAGGAACATCTCATTCGCCTGACGAAGGCTACAAAGGCCGATGGCTTGCAGATTTACTGTCAAATAAATCGGTTAGATTTAAAATTGGTGTTGCCAGATTCTTACTGAGTTTACCCCAGTCCAACGCCGGCATCTCTACATCATGAACTCAGTTACACATTGGGTCTCTACTGGGTTCAAAAAAATGTTGTAGAGTGTGATTATACACTAGGGGGAGAATTTTCCCATCCCATCTGCCATGGGAATCAGGGTAGAGCACACAAAACTTCATTGCTCTTGGATAGGTTTTTGGAGAGAGCACAGTCGAAAAATCCCACCCTGGGTCTGAACCATAGAATCCCTGCAGTACAGGAGGAGGCTATCCAGCCCATCAAATCTGGATCAACTCTCTGAAAGAGCATACTACCTAGGCCCTCCCCTCCCCCGCCATGCCAGTAATCCTGCCTAATCCACCTAACCTATATATCGTTGGACACTAAGGGGCAATTTAGACATAACCAATTTACCTCACCTGCACATCTTTGGATTGACAAAGTAAACCAGAGCATGCAAAGGGAACCCACGCAGATGTAGAAAGAACATGCAAACCCCACATGACAGTCACACAAGGTCAGAATCGACTCGGGAGTCCCTGGCATTGTGAGGCAACAGTGCTAACCAATGTGCCACCATGCTGCCATCTGAAAGCGAGAACATGAAACAATGTACTGACTGGCACTTGGCAAAAAGAAAAGAAGTAAAATGAAATAAAGAATTTATAGTCTGAATTTATTAAATTTGAGTCCAGAAGGCTATGAAGTGCCTAATCAGAATCATAAAACCATAGAAATAATACAGCACAGAAGGGGTCATTTTACCCACCTTGTTCGTGCTGGCCCAATGGCACTCAGGGACTTTCTAATCCCATGTTCTTGCTCATGGCCCATAGCCCTGCAACCTATAACACTTAAGGTGCAGGTCCAGGTACTCTTTAAATAAGTTGAGGGTCTCTGCCTCCACTACCAACTATTTTGGTTTGATTTGATTTATTATTGTCACAGTATTATCATACAGTGAAAAGTATTGTTTTTGCACACTATACAGACACAATATACTTTCATAGATAAGGAAATGAGAGAGTGCAGAATATAGTGTTACAATCATAGCTAGGGTGTAGAGAAAGATCAACTTAATGCAAGGTAAGCCCATTCAAAAGTCTGACAGCAGCAGGGAAGAAGCTGTTCTTGAGTCAGTTGGTATGTGACCTCAAACTTTTATATCTTTTTCCCAAAGGAAGAAGGTAGAAGAGAGAATGTCTGGGGTGCATGGTGTCCTTAATTATGCTGGCTACTTTGCTGAAGTAGTGGAAAGTGTAGACAGAGTCAATGGATGGGAGGCTGGTTTGTGTGATGGATTAGGTTACATTCATAACCTTTTATAGATCCTTACGGTCTTTGGCAGACTATGCAGTGATACAACCAGAAAGCCAGACACCCACCATCCTCTACATAAAAAAGCTTCACCTCATGTCTCTTCTAATCTTTCTGCCACTTGTCTTGAACCTCTGACCCCTGGTTTATGAACATTCTGCCAAGGGAAGCAGGTCTCTACTGTCTACTCTCTCTTTACCCCTCACAATTTTGTCTACCTCAATCATGGTCATGCCTCAGCCATTTCTGTTCCAAGGAAAACAATCCAAACCTCTCTAATCCCTCCTGATAGCTACAATTTCCAGCCCTGGTGATCTATTACAGGTTCTCTACTCTTTTCCCAGAGCAATTACATCCTTCCTGTAATGTGTTAACCTGAACTGCACACAATAGTCCAGTTGTGCCTCACCAGTGTCTTGTACAGTTTCATCATGATATAACTACATTTATATTCTATACTTCTGCCATGAAGGAGAGCATTCCGTGTATCTTCTTTACAACCCTATCTACCTGTACTGCTACCTTAAGGAACCTGCGCACTTGCATGCCAAGGTCCCTCACTTCATCTACCCCTCTCATATATTCCTTTTTACTGTGTATTCCCTCTTACTGCTTAAACTTCCCTAAATGCTTTGCATCATACTTATCAGGGTTGAATTCCATCTGCCACTTTCCTGTCCACTCCACCAACCTATCTGTTATCATTTTGGAGCTCACAGCTATCTTCTACACTATCCACCACTTTTTGTGTCACTTGCAAGTGTCCTAATGCTGCCTGTGTTCAAATCCAGATTGTTAAATCAAACAGCAGGGGGTCTCAATACTGAGCCCTGCAGAACGCCACTTGAAACAACCTTCCACTTGCAAGGATAGCCATTGATCATTTTCTTTGTTTCATGTTACTAGCCAACTTTGGATCCAATTCACTACATTACCCTGTATCACAACGTTTTTTTTGGGCCAGTCTGCTGTGTGGGACCTTGTCAAATGCCTAATTAAAATTCATGTAGACAACATCCACCGCACTACCCTCATCAATCCTCCTTGTCACTTCCTCAAAGAATTCAATCAAATTTATAAGGCAAGACCTTCCATTAACAAAGCCATGCTGACTATTGCATGTTTTTCTAAGTGACAGTTCATCCAATCTCTCAGGATTGATTCTAACAATTTGCCTACCACCAACGTAATAAGAACTGGCCTATAATTGTTTGCCATTTCTTTCATATCTTTTTTAAACAACAGAACCATATTTGCACCTCTTCAGTTCTCTAGCATCTCACTGGTGTCTTATGGAGATCCTAAAATAATTCTCAGAGCATCTACTATTTCCTCCCTAACTTCCTTTGACATCCTAGGGAACAATCCATCTGGCCCTGGCAACTTTTCCACTTTCAAGGATTCCAACTCCTCCAACACTTCCCCATTATCATTATTTTATCCAACAATTCATGCTGCTCATCTTGGATTACTCATCATCCCTTTCCTTTGTGGATATAGAGACAAATAATTAACTTAAAACTCTTCACAAAGCTTCTGCATTTTCGCACAAGTTCCCTTCTTTAGAAGATGAGATAATGTTCATTATTCGGCCATTAATACTACCTCTCAACCAATGCTTAGTTTCTTTACTACCAATGTTACCATTCTCTTTGTCTTTTGTTACACAACACCTTTGTTATTTAATCTCTTCTTCCTTCTATCCTATGCAAGACCTTCCCTATTATATCTGCTCCCCATCCCCTTTCAACAGCTTAAAACCCATCACATTTCTGCTTCTCTTCAATTCTAAAGAGGATCCATATTTGACTGGAAATATTAACTCTGTTTCTCTCCACTGATGCTGCCAAACCTGTTATGCTTTCCTAGCATTTCTTGTATTTACTTCAGATTTTGCTTTTATTTCAATGGACAGCTTACAATGCACAAATGTTCCCTGTATCCTAACTTGCACCATTCTGTACAACCATCACTCCTGTCTTCACAGGCTACATTGGTTCCCTCTTAAGCAATACTTCAGTTTTAAAAAATTCACCTTTGTTTTTAAATTGCAATATTACCTTGCCCCTCCCTATTCCTGAAATCTCTTCCATCTGACAAATTTCCAAGCTATCTGTGCTCCACTATTACCTCCTAAATAGCCCCAGTTTTAGTTTGTCCATCATTAGAGACCATGCCTCTCGTTATCATGAACCTGGACTTTGGAAATTCCTTCCTAAACCTCAACACCTCTCTAGCTTTAATTCTTCTTTCAAGAAACTTCTCATCTGTCTTAATATGCCCTAATATGGTTCGCTATCAAAGTTTATTTTGTAGCTCTCCTGAAAAATGGCCAGAAATGTTTTATTATATTAATGGTGGTTTATAAATGCAAGTTGTTATATGTATTAGACAGGAGAAGAGTGAACTGAAACTCCTATTCCCTTCCTATGTTATGTATAATTAGCATGTTTTTGAAAAGAAAGATGTGTGTTTCTAAATTCCTGTGCCAATGGTCAATTTGAATACCAACAGCATGTTTTTTGTGGGTCTAAATAAAGAGGATTATCTAATACCAAGTCACTTGCTTACCATTCGCATACTTAGAAAATAGTTACACCACAGGGACTGCAGTGGTTCAAGAAGGTAACTTAGTATTACTAACCTCGGATGATATTTAGGATGGGCAATAAATGCTGGCTTAGCCAGGATTGCCCACATCCTGTAAATAATTTAAATAAAGTTAAAGAGCGTAGTGCACTTCTGTAAGAGCACTACAGTGACACCCTGACTCATAATGCCATAACACTGCTGCCTCATAATGCCAGGGATCCTGGTTTGATTCCCAGCCTGAGTGACTGCCTGTGTGGAGTCTGCATCTTCTCCCTGTGTCTGTGTAGATTTCCTCTGGGTGCTCCAGTTTCCTCCCACAGTCCTGTAGGCGATACTAGTTAAGTGCATTGACCATGCTAAATTCTCCCACACTGTACCCGAACAGGTGCCAGAATGTGGTCACTAGGAGATTTTCACAATAAATTCATTGCAGTGTTTATGTAAGTCTACTTGTGACACTAATAAAAATTAAAATTTAAATTCTAAGTTTCAATTAAAAGAATGGTGAGTAAATCATGTGATTAGCCCATTTTAGTGCAAGCCTACTGAAGTTCCATATCCAAAGCCATGTATCAAAGTTGTTGCAGGGCTACCTCAAAGAGGTGAATTTTTCAGTAGGTCACAAAGTTAGTTGTTTGTAGTCTTACTACTTTCAAGTAGGAACTTCATGGAGATGTGAGATACTTCTGTATTTATGGAAAAATTGCAAAAGCCACCTGAGTTACCATTTAGCAGGCTTTTAGTATCCATTTTAAGAAGCAAAGACAATTCTAAGCAGAATACAGTCCATGTTTGAAGTTACAGGTAGGACACACTTTTTCTGGTATGATATATGAAAACAAATATGAATAAATGTGAAACAAAATAGCAACAAATGGATGAATAAAGAAATGAAGGGTTAGAAACAGATGAAGTAGCAAAAGGGGCAACAATAGATTTTTTCATGGATCATTTGAAGTCAAACTACATTACATATGAAATTATGTTTCCAGTTTCAACACAGTTATAATTGTGTGTGCACAACAAGTTTGTATATCCCCAATTGTGTAGGCTCACAAGTCTTCACAATTTGCTACAAAGATGACATTGATGTCCTTCAATTGCTGCAGTAGATTCCACAGACAGTGATGTATGTTGTTCAGAAAATGCATTGGTCCATTTTCAGTCAGAGATTTTAATAGTAACAGTCCTTATCTCAATGCAAAACGGTCAAGAAAACCTAATATTGCCTGAAGCCAAGGACTAGAAATGACTGGTTAAAGTGCCTATAGATGCTAAAGTGACTTCACAGAATCAAACATTAAAATCAGGCATGCGCACCAAGAAAGAACATGGTGATTATTTTTAAGATCTTCATTCACTTAATGTTAAAATGGGCAGTGCGGATTTGTAGGGCTGAAGGGCCTGTTTCCTGTGCTGTGCTGTCTTTGTTCTCTATTGTTATAATTTCTAATGCCAATTGTACAAATGACACCTCAT
This sequence comes from Sphyrna mokarran, assembly GCA_024679065.1. Lineage (NCBI taxonomy): Eukaryota > Metazoa > Chordata > Chondrichthyes > Carcharhiniformes > Carcharhinidae > Sphyrna > Sphyrna mokarran. The sequence goes on along the minus strand of JAGIQG010000005.1, from coordinate 92,571,780 downwards.
ACTAACTAACTTTGTTACAATAAATTCTAAAGAGCAGTGACCCAGACCACAAAGTAAAATGTAAGAAACGATGATCAAAGAAGATCTCTGGGCAATCTAGGATTGCCGTGTTAATCCTCTAACTCCTATTCAAATTTGAGATATAGGTAAAAATATTTGAATACATCATTCAAAACAGAAGATATTTTTTCCCACTGCAATGTGCAAACAGAAGGAAATGGGGTAGGCACGTATGTGTCAGTATAAGTAATAGTGCATGCTGAGTATAAGTGGCCTGTGCAAAGGCATTTCTCCATATAAACACGCCCTACATATTACCCTTGAAAAATTGGCTGCAATGTATTTGATCATATATTTAACCATAGAATAATTCATATTCATCACAAACTGGTTGAAAATAATCTTTAAATAAAATGCCCATTTTTAGTATGTTGAAGAGGGCATGATTAGCACAAATAAGTTAGTGCTTCCAATTTCTATTGTGATGTTACTGAAAAAGAGACACTTTGCTTCCATTTGTGAAGAAGCCATTTTAGAGGCATTTAAACAAGGGAAATGCAACCATGTATTTAGACTGAACCACTTCTATGGCAACATACGTAATTGGAACAGATGTGATATTTCTACCACTTTACCCCAATTTGAATTTTCAAAGCAAACAGGAAAAAGACAGAGAGTACAATACTGTGTGTTTTTCTAAAAAAAACTTAAATCAAGCAAACTTAGATGAGAGTAAAACTAAAAGTGCCATTCTTCCAACTGAACCGAGTTCTAGTATGAATCTTACTGCACCGTAGGAAATATGGAAGTGACATTATCACATGTTTGCATATGGAAGTGTTTTCATGCAAGAATTTATCCTGTCTGAAAACGCAGATGCCAGTGTTTCCTAATGCAACTGGCTTTATACCTGGAGGCTTCAAAATCTCCAAAGATTAATAAACTCTGCTCACCCTTGACAGATAATAACTGACTGAAGATCAGCATCTGACATCTTGAAATTCACTGCACATATATGAGAGCAACCACTGTAACTGGGTCATGTGTTTTGTGTTGCGACTGAAAAGGTTTTAAGCAGTAAAGCAATGTTGCAGGACTGATGCTCTAAATTCTGCTGTTTGAAAACGCTTCTAGTGCAAAGGAAAATTGCTGCACAATCCTTACTGTTGCACTTAATGGAGCCTCTTAATCATACCTTATTCCTAAGTTTTATGTTTTAAATTGCTGGTTAGAAGCAACATGAAAGCTAACATCTGTGCACAATCCCCTTTTCAGCGGCACTGTGTAGTCAGACAGTTAGCTGTAAATATTTCAACCAGTTTAATGATCTGATTGAGAAGGGACTCAGCATAAAATGCTAATTCCCAAGATTCTTGTAGCCAACAGTTTAAAAAGCTTAAAGCACAGGAATGCGGAAGGACTAAGAGGCATTAATAAGTTTACAGTGCTTTCATTTTAATCCATGAGGCAAATCAGAAGTATAGTACATTCAATTAATATCAATGGATTCATTTATTTTGCATTTAAACCAGGCATCGGAACTCCTGTTGAATAATATTTAGTGATCCACAAGGCTACTGTAGGAATGTAGTAATTTTCAATCTCATTGCTGAAATGCTTCATGGTTTTATATGTCTGATCTTCAAATTGCTGTGATTCAGGGAGGCATCTGTGGACTAGGTGGTGCCAAAAAAGATAAAGTGCTGAAAAACCAAGGATTATTAGCATTGATCGGCAAAAACTGTGAAGGAGGAGTTGAAAATTAATTGTCTGTTTTCATCTGTGAGCATTTGCAGCATTAAAACAACAAATAGTTGCTTCTATGATATTATTCACAGGAGATTCACCTCCTACCCATTGTCAGTATTTTGTTTTTCATCTGTGCTCTGCTTGACAAAATAAATCATGAGGTTACATTGTACATCTGTTATATGAATTGTTCAGCCTGTCTATAATAGATAAATACTCAGTCAAGTTTCTTTTTTGCTGTTTTAAACATGACTTCATTTTAATCAATAAATTGCTGTATATTTTATAAACAAACCTTTGTGCATTAACCTCTTGTATAAACAGCTAATTATCTAAATCTTTATCACTTGTATCTTATCTTGGAATAGGCATTGATACTTCACTCACCTTCTTGACTGCCTATCAATCCCTTACATCCTCCAAATATTTCCCATCTCCCACTCATACCACACATGCCTTCCATCTACCCCTGATGTTCTCTCATGCTCCTTATGCCAATCTTTTGCAACTAATCCTTCAAGCCCTTTATGGCCCCTATTCCAACTTCTGCCCTTCCACAACCCCACCTACCCTTTGGTTTTGAAAAATGTAATCTTATATTTCAGTAGCTTTAGGGGCACTCATTCAAGCAAATATAATGAGACTTAGCTGAGGGCCCAGAAGGCAATGCTACAACACCTATTCTCCTGAGGAAATACTTATTGATTAACAGCTCAGGTTCTCTGATATCAGAGATTCCACAATATTTGTTGACACACATTAAATGGTTTCAATGATTTGTCCTCTCTGTTTTTTGAAACTCCAAGGGCCCAGATGATTGACACTTTTATTAGCTTAGTTCAGACTTTTTTTTCAAATGCAGGAAAAAGTTAGCAATAGATTGTTTTTTTTCAAAGCTTTTTGTTTACACATATCACTATACACTCTGGTGATCCCTGGTTTTAGGAAATGTATTGTGAATCATTGGGCATAGAAGAGTCAGAGCTTGGCATGGAAGGATTGTTGGAAGGACAGAGTTTGATTTGGAGAACATGAGGGGATAGTGAGGGTGGGTTGAAGGACAGAGCTTGGCATAAGAAGTTGAGGGGTCTCATAGTGTAAGTGAAAGAGCAGGCCTGTTTAGTTGCTTGTTAAAGACCACATGGCACTCTTTAAAAGAGCAGAGGAGTGATTCCTGCTGTCTTCAGCAATCGTTATCCTTCAACTGATATTTCAAAAAATAGATTGATCACTATCACTTTGCAGTTTGTGAGCCTCCCTGTGTGCAAATTGCCAGTTGCATTTTCTACATTACATTTTCACACTAGCTTAATTACAGCATTAATGTACACTACTTGTGACACCAATAAATAAACTTCAAACTTTTCATTCACCTTCCCTAAATCTTTAGCATTCTTAAATATTCATGTTTGCTTCTGTGAATTCTTTAGGATGTTTTATTGTTTTGAAGTTTAAAATTATTTTAATGTTCAAATGTAATTTTCACGCAAATTTAGGACAATTTATCAGATAAAATCAACCAGTATGTGCTTTCTAGAATCATCTTCAAATGTTCGTGATCAGAAATCAGAAGGCTTAACCAGCAAAACAACCTTGGGTGAGACAAAAACAATACATTAAATCAGTAATGAATGGTTCTCACTAGCACAATGTTAAAAGAAGTTAACACACATCACTAGTTGTGTCATCAGTGCCTCCACCTGCTCCATGGAGCTTTATTCAGCTGTCTGTATACAATGTAGCCAATTGAAATGGAGCCTTCATTCACACTGCCTGTTTCTTGTTGATGTGATGAAATGCCTCCTATATCAAGCAGCTAAAGCCAATATGTACACCATACCAAATTGCAATGCAGTGATTTAATTAGATGGAAGCCTAATTTAAGATCCATTCACCTGTGGCTAAATAAGAAAGTTAAGGGTTGTGTCAAATTGAGAGAAAGATTGCAAGGATTGGAAGACTGAATAGATTTTAAGAACCAGTAATCAATGACTAAAGAAATAAAGAGAGAGAAAGTAGAGTACAAGAGGTAATTATATTATGAGACTCGTAATATAAAAACAGTAAGAGTTTCTACTAGTATTTAAATAGGAAAAGAACAATTAAAGTTAGTGCTGGTCTTCAAGAAAATGAGTCTGGGAAATTGATCATAAATAAAACAAGGAAATAGTAGAAGCGGGGACAGGTATTCTGTCCTCACTTTAGAAGACTTTAGAAAACTTCCCAAAATGCTTGAAAATCAAGAGGTGAAAAACAAGGAACAAATTAAAACAGTCACCATCACGAGGGAAAAATTATTGCACATAAAGCCTAACAAGTCCCCAGAACGAGAATAGCTTGCTTCCTGAGTCTTGAAGGAAATTACTACACAGAAAGTAGGTATTGGTTCAAATCTTACAGAACTCTTTAGAGTCTGGAACAATCCCAATGGATTGCAAAACAGCAAATGTAACATCTTTATTTAAGGAAAGAGGGAGACAGAAGACAGGAAATTATAGGTCAATTTTCCTAACAACTGTCATTGGAAAATTGCTTGAATGCATTATTAAATGGGTTCTGGCAGGATACTTAAAAATTATAATGAGATCAGACAGAGTCAACATGGTTTTATAAAAGGAAACTTCTGTTTAACTTACTTATTGGTTTATTTTTGGAGAAGTAACAAGCCTGGTGGATATAGGAGAATCTGTAGATGTGGTGTGCTTGGATTTCCAAAAGGCATTTGATAAGGTGCCACATCAAAGGTTATTGCACCTTAAGAGCATATGGTGTAGGGGATAACATATTGGCAGGATTAAAAGATCGGTTAGCTAATAGGGCAGCATGATGGCACAGTGGTTAGCAATGCTGCCTGACAGCGCCAGGGTTTCCTGGTTTGGATCACTATCTGTGTACAGGATGCGCATTCTCCTCTTTTCTGCATGGGTTTCCTCTGGGTGTTCCGGTTTCCTCCCACAGTCCAAAGATGTGCAAGTTATGTGAATTGGCCACACTAAATTGCCCCTTTGTGTCGGAGGACTAGTGGGAGTGAATGCGTGGTGTTACGGGGATAGAGCTTGGGTGGGATTGTGGACGGTACAGATTTGATGTGCCGAATGGGCTCCTTCTGCACTGTAGGATTCTATGATTCTATGAAACAGAGAGCATGCATAAATAGATCATTTTCAGGGTGGTTGTTCGGAGGCTTCAACAATTTGTAATCTGTATCAATCACTTAGATGGAGGGATTGAATGAATTGCACTTAAATTTGCTGATGATAACTGGATAGGAATGTAAGTTTTCAAGAAGTATAGTGTGGAAAAGTGTGAATTTGTCCACTTTGTCAGGAAGAATAGAAAAGCAACATGCTATTGAAATGTTGAGAGATTGCAGAACTTGGAGATACAGAGGGATCAGGTGTCCTTGTGCATGAATCAGAAAAATGCAAGTGCAGCAAGTGATTAGGAAGGCAACTGTTGGCACTTACTGAAAGTGAAATGGAATATAAAAGTAGAAAAGCTTTACTGCAGCTATATAGGGTCTTAGTGAAAGCACATGTTGAGTATTTTAATTTTGGTTTCCTTATTTGAAAAAGGATGTAGGTGTGTTAGAAGTAGTTCAGAAAAGTTTCATTTGATTTGTTTCTAGGATGAAGGGAATATCTTTCATGGAAAGGCTGGGAAGCCTGGACCTGTATCCATTGGGATTTAGAAGATTGTGAGGAGACCTTATTGAAACATACAAGATCCTGAGAGGATTGTATCCTGTAGTTCTAGTCTCTCTCTTTCCATTTGTGAGGGAGACTAGTACTAGGGATATAGGTTAAGAGTAACAAGTTTCCCTTTTAAGTTTTTTCCCTCAAGGGCCATTAGTATGTGAAAATCTCTTCTCTAAATAGCAGCGGATACTGGATCATTGAATTTATCCAAGGATAATTTGTCTAGATTTTTGAAAGACAATAAGAGGCAAACAGAAAAGTGGAGTCGAGACACTAAGCAGATCAGCCATGATCTTTATTAATGTGGAACATGCACAATGAGCTGAATTGCCTATTCCTTTCCTTAGCCTTGTGTTCCTGTAATGAGAGTCATATGGTTCCTTCTGTCCTCTGGCATTGTCCACTTAGAACTTCAACAAATATTTCCAAACTCCTATGTAACTTAAGTGGAAAATTGTGGAAAGTTTGTGAGAAATGAAATAAAAAGCCATTTACCTCAGTTTGATGGAACTTTTGGCCAAGGTGTTGAGGCAGCTACGGTAGGAGATCAAGAGAATCCTCACGAATCTTTCGTGTGCTCATTATATAATGTAAAAATTACACACGTGATGTTTATGACAGCCACATAACTGGCAAAAGTGATACCAGCATCTCTATCTCACCCATGGGTTAGTTGATTACAAAATTCTCCACAAAGTTACAATGTCGCATCTAATTTTATTTTGATTTAAGTTCAATTATTTAAGAACACAGCAATTTCAAAAAGATGAAAATAGTACTTCCATTTCATCTGATTTATTTATCTTTCACATGTATCATTTTAAAATTGTGGTAAGCCCTAAAATAAATTCCAGGCCTTGTTCTGAACCCAGTAACAGCTAATAAGAAATGCTTTGTCTGGATTAGAGCCCCAGAATTAGACGATTTAAAGGTTCCCTTTGAAGAAGAAAATCCATTTAAAACGATAATTACACGATTAGCTTCCCAGACAAGTGTGCGACTGGTGCGTGAGCAATTTTAGCAGGGCTGGGCGAGTTAGCTGCTCAATGCAAATAGCTCTTTGTTCCCATAACCGCTAAACAAACTGAGATCCATTGTACAATGTGGTTAAGGATTAGCGTCATTGTCAGAAGCAAGCTGCCATTATTGCTTTGATGCTTAAAGCAATCAAACTGGATGGACAATGTTATTTTCAAGAAACCTGGTTAAACTTCAAAAGGAAAACATGGAGATGACAATTTTCTTTTACAGCCCTTCTAACGTATTTCTTTAAAAAAACTTCTGCTTTTTAACCTGCCAGTGGCTGACCAGCCAAACATGCCCATTAACCCCACCATGCTTTCTGAAGTCAAGTGCAAACACATGCAACGAGCTTTTATCAAACTGGATTTGGTTAAAGTAAAAATACTGCCATATCTCTCAAGTAACAGCTCACAGATAAAACTTTCCTAAGGCCTTATTGTCGAGCTCTGATCATAGTAGAAAGATCTGGTCATTGAAGGTTAACCTGGGACTGAGAGATAGAAGGTACCTGTAGAGCTAGGTAGCAACATGGAAAGACATGCCATCATTTCCTCTCCATATCAAACCTTTCTGTAACTATGCACATAGTTCAGTGATGCTAATAAAGGCTTCTTGGTAACTTCTGCAAGACTGCTTAATGTTGTCTAATCAATCATCAGTAGCAACAACCTAACAAAATATGGTGGCAGCAGGAGACCACAATCCACATCCTCTACAAATAGAATGAAGAAGTCAAGAAAAGGACTATAGCAACAGATTTATGCTTTGAGAAATTCTCCCTCAAGAAGCTGAGAAAGTCCCAATGAAAATCCCCAGAAACAAAAGATCCTGGCAGCAGCAAACAAGACAGAAATTAAGCTCAAGCTAATGTCACCACTGGATCCCTGTGGAAGTAGCTCCAGACTGACAGAAAACTCAGTTGTGTGCCCATTGCTAACCTGATCTCTAGCTCAGCCCTCCCTTAATAAGGCCTCTGCCTTCAGAGCACAACATAAAGAATCATTGAACATACAGGAAGCCTGTTTAAATGGAACCTCCAGTGCTTCACAACATTCTTGGCCTTCCAGTCAGCCAGACTTCTGCCTTTTGAACTTGGGTCTGATCTGTGGCAAGCTGACACCATTCCACTAGCCCACAGTTGCAACTTAGTCTGTGGCCATTTTGCAGCTTCCTCCTGTTCCTGGCTTGTCGCCACATTTTAAAGTTGAGCCAACAGCCCAAAGCACACAATTGTCTTTCCATTGGCAATACTGGTGGTGCCATTTTGAAATCCTTGGATAATATTTAGGGATGCAAGGCATTTAGAGACTGAATAGGGACAGTGTGCGCGACTTTGTGAGTGGAAAATCATGTCTCACAAATTTGATTGAGTTTTTTGAAGGAGTAACCAAGAAGGTAGATGAGGGCAGTGCAGATGACTCTGTCTACGTGGATTTTAGCAAGGAACTTGACAAGGTACCACATGGTAGGTTGTTGCATAAGGTTAAATCTCACAGCATCCAGGCTGAGGTACGTAAATACATACAAAATTGGTTTCTTGACCAAAGCCAGAAGGTGGTTGTAGAGAATTGTTTTTTCAAACTGGAGGCCTTTGACCACTGATGTGTCTCAGGGATCAATGCAAGGTCCACTGCAATTTGTCATTTATATTAATGATTTGGATGAGAATGTAGGAGGCATGGTTAGTAAATTTGCAGATGATACCAAGATTGGTGGCATAATGGACAGTGAAGAAAGTTATCTCTGATTGCAATGGGATCTTGATGAATTGGCCAGTGAGCTGATGAATGGCAGATGGAGTTTAATTTACTCAAATACAAGGTATACTAGGCATTAGGGAAAGTTACAGAACAAAGAGATCGAGGGGTACTTGTTCAAAGCTCTTTGAAAGTGGAGTCACAGGTAGACAGAGCGGTGAAGAAGGCATTCGGCATACTTGGTTTCATTGGTCGGAACTTTGAATACAGGTGTTGGGACATCCTGTTGAAGTTGTACAAAACATTGGTAAGGCCACACTTGGCATACTGTGTGCAATTCTGCTCATCCTATTATAGAAAAGATATTATTAAACTGGGAAGAGTGCAGAAAAATTTACTAGGATGTTACTGGGACTTAATGCTTTGAGTTATAAGAAGAGGCTGGATAGACTGGAATGTAGGAGGCTGAGGGGTAAGCTTATAGAGGCCTCTAAAATAATGAGGGGCATAGTTAAGGTAAGTAGTCAACATATTTTCCCAAAGGTGGGGGAGTCTAAAACTAGGGGCATAGTTTGATGGTGAGAGGGGAGAGATACAAAAGCGTCCAGAGGGACAATCTTTTTCTCACAGAGGGTGATGAGCGTCTGGAACAAGCTGCCAGAGGTCGTAGTGGAGGCGGGTCCAATTTTGTCTTTTAAAAACCATTTGGATGTTACATGGATAAGATGGGTATAGAGGGATATGGGCCAAATGCAGGCAGTTGGGATTGGCTTAGGGGTTTAAAAAAATGGCAGCATGGACACTTTGGGCTGAAGGGCCTGTCTCCATGCTGTAAAACTCCATGACTCTATGACAATATGGATTTAAATTTGTCTTTGCCACAACCAGTCTGCCTTATCTATGATCCAGAACAATCTCACGCTTGAACCTATTGGAGAATAAGGTTATGCATTTGCAGGATTAAATGTGAAGTCAGTGGCAGAACAAGTTTGTGCATTACTTCATTCAGTTGGGCCAATTGCAGATGATATCACTGGCAGGCAAGCCATTGATGAATTATCTGCTAAGTCTGAAGATGCTTTAAAATCTTTTGACCTCTTTTCAAACTGTGATCCAATAAAGTGTTGGATCAACCAAGTTTAACAGGACAGTCCTGAACAGGCCTAGAAGCCTTTCAATTCCTTTAATAGTGACTCCTACCATATGGCAAAAGAATGCGACCACAGAGATCTGAAATCAGAACTAATCTGAGATTGTGTTACTTGGAGGTGATCACTGCTTTTCTATTGATTCTTATGATAGACATGTTCTGTGTTGTTTCTGCCAGAAATCCTAACCTTCTCTGGTAGAGGGAGTCTGTGCAATCAGATTCAAAGTACTCATTTCATTCCAATCAATGGAAGGACTCTGTCAGGCATACGAGCCACCTCTGTAATCTATATCATTGGCTTATGGTGTGAATGGAACCGGAGATCCAAAAAGCTTGGATTCAACTCAAAGAAAAATGTGAAATTAGAATTTAAAGTGTATTACCACAATTCTCATCCACAGGTAACAAGGTAATTTTTTGGAAAGAATTAGGCAGTGATTATGGATAGTTACCAGTGAACTATTGAAAACTATTTGCTGTTTCTCTGTGCTGTAATCTGATTTTTTAAAAAATCTTTCACGGGAGATGGATGTTGCTAGCTGGGCCAACATTTGTTTGACCATCCCTAATTGCCCTTGAACTGAATATCTCACTTGACCTTTTCAGAAGATAGTTAGGAGTCAACCACACTCCTGTGAGTTTGGAGCTACACGTAAGCCAGACCAGGTAAGGATGATATGGAAACTAAGGTATAATTCCAGCTTGGCCAGATACGTAAATCACTTTGTTTTGCAAGATTAAGGACGCTCACTTCAAATAAAGCAATAACTATAGTGAAACTATAGTTAAAAGCACTTACAAAATGCAAAAGCTAGTATGGAAAAATTGAAGTTACAACAATTGTGGAAATTAGGTTAATGCAAACAACTCTGTCAAGTAATGGAAAATGATTGTTAGCCAAATAAAGCCTTCAGTCTGGCTTTCAGTAAGGCCAGCGCTTACATTATCAGGATAAGTGACTAAATCTAAAACTTTGTTCCATAAACACTGCAATCCAGGCTAGGACATAAGATGATATATTACAAAGAGCAAGATATGGGGACATTTTGTGCTAATGAAGGATTGGCAGGAGACAGTTTTCTTTTGGATAAGAAAGGGCAAAATGCTATGCTATGATTGAGGGATGTGTATGCAAATGAAGGGTTGGAAAGTCGTTAATTTCTCATTTGCTGTAATTAACTGCCAGTATTGCATTTTCTGTATGAATCAGCAGAATACTGCATTGCTGGGCACTGCATTGTGTTCTCACTTGTGTACAAGTTATTAAAGCTTGGAATTTGAGTAGTCTGTGATTAAGTGTTGTCTGCACCCAAAATCTATACCCTAAAGGACATTAGTGAACCAGATGGATTTTTAAAATGTTGGCAATGGTTTCATGGCAATTGTTAGATTTGTAATTCCAAATTTTCTTTTTCACCCCACTTTGACATGTACTAACTGCATCTGCAGCCTTTGTTCATCTCCTTTCAGTAAACAATGTGGGATCCCTTTGAATCCATTGTTTGTGAATTTTTCATGCAGCTTCTCAGGGCTTAGCTTCTTTCCCCACTGTCTTAGCTTCTTTCCCCACAAGACAGAAGATTGTCTGTCTTCCTCATCCACACCGTGTGAACCCTTGCCTCTACTCCTTGAAAAGCCCTCCTTCCACACGAGCCCCCTTGTCTTTACGTGGAGATGCCGGTGTTGGACTGGGGTAAACACACAGTAAGAAGTCTGACAACCCCCAGGTTTAAGTCCAACAGATTTATTTGATAGTAAATCACAAGTTTTCCAAGTGAATGAGGTGTTCTGGTCTCAAACAGCACATATAACAGCACAGACAATTTACAGATTACTGATTAGAATGCGAATCTTTACACCTAACCTGCTATTCAAGTCTTAAAGTGGCCGATAATGTGAGTGGACAGAGCACAGGTTAAAGAGATGGGTATTGTCTCCAGGCAGTACAGTAAGTGAGGTTTTGCAAACCCAGGCAATCATGGGGATTACAGATAGTGTGACATGAAGCCAAGATCCCTGTTAAGACTGTCCTCATGTGTGCAGAACTTAGCTTTCAGTCTCTGTTCAGCAACTTTGCGCTGTCGTGTGTTATGAAGACCACCTTGGAGAATGCTTACCCGAAGGTCGGATGTTGAATGCCCGTGTTCGTCACGCTGAAGTGTTTGTCAACAGGAAGGGAACAGTTTTGCCTGGTGATTGTTGAGCGATGTTCATTCATCCGCTGTTGTAGTGTCTGCATGGTCTCCCCAGTGTACCATGCTTCGGGACATCCTTTTTTGCAACGTATTAGGTAGACAATGTTGGCCGAGTTGCAAGAGTATGTACCATGTACCTGGTGGATGGTATTCTCATGTGTGATGATGTCATCCTTGTCCTTGTCAGGCCCTTGTCTTTGTCAGACCACCGCCCCCTCGTTGCCTCACATCACATTCACCTCCGATTGAACTTTGGACCTATGTTGCGGTGGGTTGCATGTGTCTGCTAGATGCTGGTGTGTGGCACCAGGGGAAGGAGATCCTTTTACTTCTCAACTTTGGGAGCAGTACTGACCTAAGACCATGACACAGGAGAGTCAATATATATATATGTGTGCATCTTGAAACCATTGCTTATGAAAACGAAAAAGCCTCCCTGTAATAATAGGACTATTTCAACAGGCAGTAAGCACTGATCCATGTGATGTGCCATATACTGGAAACTGCAAACATATGCTTAAGTGAACTGAACTGATAGAACTGAACTCAAAGTATTGGGATTCCTTTGAGAGGAACGGAGCTGAAAAGTAGAGAAGTGATTATATGAAAGCTTGGTGTCAGCGTATGTGAAATTGGACTGTAAATCATCCTAAAATTGACTTGTGTTAATTTCAGTCTGTTGCTCACATGCTTCTGTCTGACCAAATATCAGGAAGGAGATTTGAGATAATGGAAATAATCTTACCAATAAAAGTTTCCGGCAAGAAACTGGTGTGTTTCTCTCCAGAAAAATCTTATGACATTCTGTCTAAAAAAAAATCAAGAGAGCGTGCTTCACACTGTCATGCAGAGGGTGGGAGTAGGGGTGGGGGGAGGCTCGATACATCGGCAAAACCCGCTGGTCTGAGACCATACTTAAAGAATGTGGTGATCATAACAGGAATAAACTTACTCCCAGCCTAAAGGTGTCAGGGGATTCCATCCCCATTCCCAAATGGAGTCGGCACTTCTCTTCCCCCCCCTTCATCAGTCCTTTCCACCCCTTCCTCTACAATTGCCCTCTCACCTCATCTCATACCACCACACCCCACTCCCACAATGGCCATCTCCGGTATCGCCAGCTACTCCATTGCTCCCGGCTTGCAACCAAATCCGAATTAATCTTCCCCCAACTAACCACAAGGAGGGTCCAAGTGCGGCCCACCCCTTGGCACTGCCAGGTTGGCATGAGCATAGTGAAAAATTGGCAGTGCCAACCTGTACCAAGGGGCAGTGCCAAGGGCATTGCCAGGCCACAGCCATAAGGGTTATGTTACCATTTCCGATCTTGGGGAGATTTCCACTATGGGTTCACATTTTGGTGAACATGTTGTAAATAACACTGACACAGAAACAAATCAACACAAGTAAATGGCACTTCTGCGCCCGACGAACATCTGTTGAGGGCAGACAACAAGATTTAATTTGCACTAGTATTCTTCTTTCTCTTTGCTTTTCAGTTCACACTGACTTTTGCCTTTGCCTCTCCACTTGATGTTTCTTATTTCTTACTCCCAGCACATGGTGATCTCAGTCTTATTCATTTAAGCTGACATTCTCCTTTCCTTCTACTTAAGCTTTTCCCATAGGTATTCACCTCCTTTCCTGCCTCCCCATCCCCGGTTCTGGTCTGGTGATTGAGTGTTGCAGCATGGTAAAGATGGGTATTTGGAAGAGGTTTCATGCCAATGGCATGTAAAGTCAGTGATTATATAATAGGATTGGGTGATAGGGTGACTCTGGTTCCAGTAATTAAGGAGCGATAAAAGGAAACCTGTGATTTCACTGTAGAGGCCCAGTTCCACTTAAATGGATCTTTTGTTTTACTGTTCTGAAATTGCAATTTATATCATTAAATAAACCAGGTAATTAATGGCTTTTGCAGTACGATTAAAACTCCTTGAACCTGTTCCCTTTGCCCACTCTGTGGAGGCAGCGTGCATAACAAGGACATCCTCTTCTTTTGATTAGGGGATACATGATAAATTGGATGTTCTGATTCTTCAGGCAGTGCAGAATACCTGATCCATTAGTCGAACTATTGACACTTCCTTTGTTGTGCATTAAAACTGTGTGCTTCATTCACAAACAATATACCAACATTTTATTTTTCATCAGCATTTCATTCTTCATTCATATTGCAGCAAATTCCCAAGCCTGTATCAGTTGACCTCTCCACTGACAGCAATCTATTTTTGATACAGGAAATCCATTTTGTCTAACATTACTTTTAATGAGTTCTGCAACTGTACGGCTTCTTCCTGTGACTCATCCTGTGTTTCCCAGACCGGAGACTGTGGTTTTGTTTTAAATTTAAATCGAACCTTTCTGTTCCTGAATATACTGGCATCTTTAAACGATATATAGCCCAATTTTATTTTCATTCTTTTTTTATTTAGATTCTCAGAGTATGGTATTAATTTAGAACAAATGGAAGAAGAAAGATAAATCACAATTACAGTTGACATTAGTTATTGGGAGAACAATGGATAGGGACATTTCTTTGAGGGGTAATTTTTTTTCAACTCTTGATTCCCAATGTACAGTGCTGATGTGTTTTTCTTCACCTATATAATCTGATAAAAAGGGATTCGAATGTTTCCAGGGATCTCAATTAGACTTTAGCTTGCATTTAATCAGGGAATATTCTCTTTCATGGGTCATCGTATCAATCTTTTTATTCCCCACTTTTGCAACTAAGCACACTTGCATTTCTTTCCTTGCACATTTCCTGTAGTGTCGGGGTGTGTAGTGGGGGAGAAGGTGGCACCGGTTGCATATAGTTGTGTATCGTCACTGAGCTGTAATGGATTTATAGGTCAAACTCACCAAATTCAGCTCAACTTTGTTACGTTAAAATAATTAAGGCTGAACTGATGAAATCCTTCAAAAGGAGTTGAGAAAATGTGGTTGGAAATGAGACTGGAGGCTAAAGAATTGAATATAACCTTAGAAGATCAAATACACCACAGGATATTCCAACTGATCTTTGCAGCAACAGATTTGTTTGTGGAGAGTGGTATAAACCATTGTGGAATAGTGATGTAAAGGTAAATGATTGCTTTTAGAATATTGTGTAATGATTAGAAATTGGACTGTGTATTTCTGGAACTGTTAGATTGTTAAATTAATCAGAATTAAAAACATGCTGACGTGCATATTCTCTCCAAAAGGGGATGAGCTCAATGGGCCAAGTGATCCTTGCCCTGTTGTGATCTTTATATGTTAAGAGCATGCACCAGTGCAAGTCTACTTTCCTTTTGAAAGCTGGGGAGCTGTCCTTCCTAAAGGGATACAGTTGTTTGATCTGGGGATTTTTGAGCAGGGTCACCTCCAGGCACAGTCTGCTGCTAAAAGTCATGTGTCTTGCCATTATGATTGCTGAAGAGGGATTAAGTTGCAGCAGATGTTCTCGGCTAAGAACTGTTAAATCTTCAGCGTGAATACTTCATCAACAAAAATGCTGCATTAATATCACAGATTCCGGATTTGAGACTGGTTTGGCTTTAGTCAGGCTATATCTTGTGGCACCATTTGGCAGCTGCTGTTATTTTGCCCAGTAGAGGTTATCCTTGGGTAGTTTCAGGTGCTTACAGAGCGTGGGTAAGAGATCTGTATAGTTGAAACTTTTAGGCCTTCTATATGTAGATATATAAAGCTTTGCAAACACTAGCAGGAGGAGTTCTTTATTGACTTTATCACTGACATCTTCAGTCTCTGCCAGCACAAGAATCATAGAATCTCTATAGTACACAAGGAGGTCATTTGGTTCATTGAGTCTGTACTGACCACAATCTCACCCAGGCCCTATTCTCGTAACTCAATGTATTTACCCTGCTAATCCTCCTGACACTAGAGTTAATTTATCATGGCCAATCAACCTACCTTGCATATCTTTGGACCGCAGTACTAAAGTACTATAAAGCATTCCAATGGATGACAGTCAATGCCCCCATTGTGATTCTTACCTGCTGATTCTACTGACTGCTCTGCATTCTGTCCATTTCTGTTCCAGGCCAACCCATCTTTCCTACAGCCTTTCCGAAACTCTTTGTAGAGCTCTAATTCTGATGTCTGAATTTTAATTGATCCATCATTGCAGCCAGACCCAAAAGCTGGCTGAGTTCCAAGCTTTCAAATACCCTCCCTACAATTCTCTGTGTCTCTGCCTCTCCTCTTGTAAGGTGTTCCTTAAAACCCACCCATCTGACTAAATTTTTGATCACGCTTGCCAATATCTCCATATGTGGCTTACCGTCAATGTTAATTTAATAATATTGCGAAATGCTTTGTAATGTTTTCTGTATCAAAGATGCTATATAAATGCAAATTGTTATTGACGTGTCCCTTCAAAACCTCGCTTCTGCTCCACCCAAAATCTGCACACAGTCTTTTAATCTTGGGTCAACATGTAGTTCATACCCCCACAGAAAACACCAGCTTCCATTGGCAGCTTAAAAATAACAACTTTACACTAATTTAAATCAGTAAATAGACCTTAAATAACCTAACTTTGAGAACCACTATCCCCCAGACCAGTGCCAAATCCTCAGGTCCCTGTGGTTCTTTTCAAAAATATGTTAGATTTTATTTATTCCTGATGTAATCTATTTAATGAAAAGTTTACATTGCTGATTATTGTCCAAATGTTAATTCATTTTGCATTGATATTTTCCAAACTAATTCCTGTGACCCAAACCATTAGCATTTGCAAGCAGGTTGACTTACATTTGGTTTTACTTTGATGAATCATTTTTTTGGTTGCTAAATATGTCATTAATGTTCTGCCAGTATTCAGGAACTAATCCATCCAAGGCTGTGAGCAAAATTGTAAAATTAAAAGAACAATAGATGCTCTGGAGGGATTGCAGGTCAGCAGTCTTGTTGTGGAGTTCAAATGAACCACATCAATCTTGCTCATGCAGCTTAAGTTAAATTTATTTATTAGTCACAAGTAGGCTTACATTAACACTGCAATGAAGTCACTGTGAAAATCCCCTGTACTATCACCTAATCCCTCAAAGCCTTGTAATTGTTCCCAGATATCCATTATTCTGGATGTAATAGAACATAGAACATTACAGCACAGAACAGGCCCTTCGGCCTTCGATGTTGCGCCGACCAATATAAAAAGCAATGCCCCTCCAAACTAAACCATTCCCTTCTCTTCCATATACTTATCAACTAACCTCTTAAACGCCACCAAACTTGGCGCATCTACAACTGTAATGAAGCTCCACAAAGAACCCCACACATGTACAAGCATTTATTTCAAAAAGGGTATTCTTGACTTGGTTTGTCTGAAAGCCACAGACAGCCTTATGCCAGTAATTGTTTTCCACTGCTCTGCTCCTCAGTTCCAATGACGCAGAAATCAATTCTACTGCAGGCATGCTCAGTGTCCGTTCTAAACACTGCTGGGGAATATTTTATAAAATGCTGTCAGTCTGCTTCTGATTCTCAGAGATTTATTGGGCTTTTGGGGTCTAGGCATACTACTGAGGTCATTATATTGTATCCCTTGTTTATCAGTAATTTCCTAATTTTGGGAAATATTCACAGTAAATGACCCATTGTTACCTTGTTACATAGTTACATAATGTTTTTCAGATAACAGATATAGATTTGTATTTGTAAAATAAATATAAAACTTACATACTTTTGTGCAAATTATATTTTTGTTAATCTGTCAATGTTACATTAAAAGAGCAATCCATGTATTTCCAAAATGCACCTGGTCGAATGGCGCAATGTATTAAAGCAATCACTATTGTTTGTTTTAATGCAGGCCTGAGGGTAACATGATACTGTCTAGACATCGATATCCTAGTTCCTAACTACAAACGGCTATGTGAGGTAAGACTGAAGTTAGGTTGGTCTGAGGCTCATATTTCATAGGTATTGGTGAAGCTCTTATTTTCATCAGACAACAATAAGGCACTGAGTCAAACTGGAGCAGGCATTAGCAAATTAGAATAATTTATCCCGATTTTCTGGACTTGCTGCCTCATTTGCTTAGTTGTTTGGGGAATAAACAAAATCAGTTAAGGGTGCGTACTTTCCCACTGACTTCTCTTCAAGTCCTTCCATCCTGATTCCTGAATTGCATATGACAAAAAGTTGCCAATGACTTTCATATTCTTTCCTCATCTTCGTTCAGCTCTCTTTGATTCTGTTGGCCATTTGATCATTTTCTCCCCTGCTTCGACTTCAAGGTTGAGTTCTTTAGCATTGCAGTCTTGGTGCTTCCACTTTGACAGTTGCTGTACATCTTTTCCGATTGCTTCTCTTCCTGTGCCTGAACGATTACTTTTAAAATGTCTCAGGCCTCTGCTGCTAATGATCATTTTTATACTACCTCCTCATGACATACCTATAAGCATTAAGATAGCTTTGATGTGCTACACCAATGATTCCCGACTCTGTCTCTCTGCTGCTAACAGTGGTTCCAGAGCTGTTACCATACTAGACAACTGCATGTCTCACAGCGAGTCCTGGGTGAACTAAAACATGACAAGATAATGTCATCTTCTTCAATGGTTGCCAACACCTACCTGCCCCAGATTCTGAATGGAGAGGCAGTGGCACAGTGGAATTATCACTGGACTAGCAATTCAGAGATCCAGGGGTGACGCTCTGGGGATCCATCAAATCCCATCACGGCAGATGGTGAAATTTGAATTTAGTAAGGAAACCTGAAATTAAAAGTCTAACGATGACCAAGAAACCATTCTCGATTCTTATGAAAAAAAAACCTGGTTCACTAATGTCCTTGGGGAATGAAATCTGCCTACCTTATCTGGTCTGGCCTACATGTGACTCCAGACCTATAACAATATGACTGACTCTTAAATGCCCTCTAAAATGGAGGGCAGTTAGGAATGGGCAATAAATGCTAACCCAGCGATGACCACATCCTGTAAAAATGAATTTTTAAAAAACTAATTAAATTACTTCTGTTGGCTGTCAATTCAGTTTTAATCTATTGGTGTACAACCTTGGTGTTCTCTTTGTATCTTAGTAAAACCCATTCTCCTCCACTCTCTCTCCTCAGTAACACGTTTTGAAGTGTCTAGTGCCGATATCATGTATGTCCCCAAGAATGAGTGGAGAAATAGTGATAGTATTATGTATGCAATGCAACTTATGAGTGGCAGGACATCAGCGTGCACTGAATTCTGATCAGCAGTCAGCGGGGGAAGGAGGTGCTACATCTGCCCGCTGAAGCTGCTAGCATGAACACAGGAACAGCATTGGACTGTTGTTTTCTACTCTTGAGCTGCTGCACTAGGATATTTATTTAGTGTTTGTTGCAATGAGATCAGCCTCGTCTCCTCACTCACTGTTGTCTTGTATCTCACCAGTAACTCATCAACATGAGCATATGCTGATATCCCTTGAGGTTTGCAGAGCAGACACAGACAGCCTAATGTTTTAATTAGTAACAACATTTATTTAACACTAATGTGTGTTACTATGCAGAACCCTTTCTGTCTCATTAAACTTGAAGTTATACTGTCGTACTGGTTTGAGACTAATAGCTACAGAATTAGTTTATAACTGGCAGTATGTTATTTATGTGACTTTTCTGAAATTGTGCTCTTGTATGTGCAAGAAGGTCCAACTGGCAAATTAGACACTTTTCAACCATTAAGAAAATTGCTCATCTTTAGAAGGCAGCAACACCTTTCAAAGCTGGCTTTACACCATGTTGGAATTGTAGCCCATGATGCATAAAGCTTGAGCTGTGCTTGGCAGTCACACTGAGGAAGTCTCACACCACAGACGATCCTCCGCAGTGGCACAAAAATGTTAGCATAACTGCACCATAAACTTCAGCCTCCAGTGAATAGGCTGGGAGGTGGAAAGGAAGGTCTGGAGGTCACCAGAGGTTAAGGGAAGTGTGTCCTCACACTGAAGGGGGCTTCTGATGGAGTACCCCCAATCCCTATCCAAGATTGACTTTATCTTTGTGTTTCCGCTGTGGAGCTTCATCCCACGCACCAACCTAGATATTGCAGCTGGGTGGGGAAACAGGCTGACCACTCAAGATCTTCAACTGGGCCATGTGTGGGATTCCCATCCGAAGCCCTTCCTGACCCAGCATTAAGCCATTGCAAGTTTGGGATGGTGGGAACCTGGAATGAATCATTTCCCTAAAATTTCACATTTCTCCCATACACTGCAGGGTGGAGAGGACAAGTTCCTATGGATTAATTTGTGGAATGCATTTCTCCTTTGAGCCCTTCACCCTGAATGGTTTTCTTCAGGCTTGCATTTATATGTTTCATTTGAATTTCCCAATCTTGAACATTTACCTTCTAAGACATATCACGCCAGGGAAACTAGAAGGTGGACCAGCACACGTGATGTGGAATAGGTCTTCCTGAGGTCTGATCAGCAATGGATTTAGGGAACATTTTAATTAGAATGGTGAGTTGTGGATGTGTATAGGTGTATCCTCTCGGAGCTTACTAGCAAAATAAAGATAAATGTTACGTGATTCAATGAATCTGGAGATGGGTGAGGTAAGATGGTCAAGGTAATCCACGGAGGTTCCATTGCATTACTGTGGAGACAGGAGGAATATTCCTGCTTCTTTAGTCTCCACATTGAGATAAGTTTAAAGAATTTTAAAGGCATGAATATATCTCTTCTTTGGTCGCCTCTAGTATGGTTCCTTGCATGATTGCTGGCAATACCATTAACTGCAAAAAACTTGTACTTGACAATCTCTGCCTAGTCTTCTGATCAATTTGTGAATGGTCACTGCAACAGGCACTCGGCCCCTTTTTATGTCCAGCTCGCTTTTAAAGCTGACACTAGGGCTTCCCTTGCAGTGCTTGAAGCAATATGATATCAGGCATGCTGTGAAAATCATAGAATCCCCACACTGCAGAAAGAGGCCAACCAAGTCTGTACCAAAAGAGCATACCACCCAGTCCTCCCCACCTCTTAATTCACTGATCCTACACATTTATAGACTGTGGGATGAAACCAGAGCTCCCCGAGGAAATCCACACAGGCAGTTATCCAAGTTCGGAATCAAACTTGGTTCCCTGGTGTTGTAGGCAGCAGTGCTAATGCAGTGGTGCCACTGCGCTGCCCTTATTAATCCTGGTAAAATAGTTGCAACCTGGATTAATTTTGCCCCCCTGATGTATGATATTAACTCCTGCACACCCAAAAGGAGGCTCATCTACAAGTATGCACAGAAACTTGCACAGGAAATGATTTTTTTTGTGGTTGGCAACTTCCTCCCAGCTGCTCCCACTCTCACTGCCAGAACTGTACCACAAAGAGGGTGCAAAATCCCGCTTCTATAAGTCGCTTGTTTCCAGACGTAGTAGCCTTTATGTAACTTCACCAAGTGTTACAGGGATCAGTTCAAAAATGTGAGTTACGATTGGACAGATTTCCACTTTAACATTCAGATCAAAATTATGAAACGTTGAAAATGGGGTTTTAGGGTTTTCATATGGAAGTATATTACTGTTAGCTGACCTAAAAACAGAGATATTAACTCTCCTCAAACAAAAGCAAAAGTAATGATTGCAATTAGAATCTGAAGTAATATTATAAAACAATCAATATTGAATTGACTGCTCACTAAATAGAAATCTTGATTTCACATTACATTTATAAGGCTGATCTGAAGTAGGAACATAGGAACTAGAAGCAAGAGTAGGCCATCCTTTGAATCTGCTCTGTCATTCCATAGAGCCATGACTGATCTGGTTGTTGACTTAGCTCCACCTTCCTGTCTGCCCATGCCCCCCACCCAACACCCATTAAAAATCTGTCTAAGTCAGCCTTGATAAACTGACTGACCCAGCCTCCACTGCTCTATGTGGGAAGAGAATTCCATAGGCTAACACCCGACTTTTATCATCATCTAAAGTTAAATTGTCCGACATTTATGCTTTGGGGCACGTTTCTCCTGTTCTGCTTTAAACAGATGTTAATTTCAGCCTGGTGGATATCTCAAAGCTCTGTCTTAGACTCACATCAATATCCAATATGTTTAGTACTATGATTCAGTAATATTACTTATTTGCTGAACTTGATGTTTTGCACCCTTGGTAACACGTTCAAGTTGACATGGGCTGAATTTCAATTATGTTATGAATCAGCCTGAGGCATGAATGCTGTACAGTGTTCAGGATTGTTTAAAATCAAAGTTCATGTTTGTAGCCATAGCTGTGGTGTCCTAGTGTTCTGGTGATGAGAAAGCTGTTTTACAGCAGGGGGGAAGGCAGGTCATTTCTGGAGGAAGAATGAGACGTGAAGCAATCAGCTATACTGCTTCTTGGTTCTCACTTAATGACCTTGTGGTCTGCAGAAGACTTCTGCCACTTTTTATGAGTTAATTCTCAAACTTCCAGCGCTCCCTCAGTGGTGAGAAACAGACTGATGCCACTGAAACAAATTGAAAGTTAATGAGCTCACCCGAGAGTTAATGAGCCATTCATTGAAATTCTCACCCATAATGATGTGGAATAATAGGTTTGTTATCTCATTTCACATGCCTCCCAAAGGCACTAATAGCACGTGAGATGCTGGGAGAAGCTCCTTCTGTGCAGACAGCATGGGACTCATTGGCAGAAACCCATCATCTGATAGTGGTGGCCAATTGATTTGGCAGTTCCACTGATGAACCCCTGGACAGGAAAAGTTCCTTCTGTAAACATTGACAACAAAAGAAGAAACAGCCACACGTTTGCCATCAATTTGGAAATATGCTGAAAGAAGCAGCCACAAGTTAATACTAAAAATTAAGATGCTGTTGGTTATTTTTCAGTTAGAGTCGCCAGAAGAGAAAAACATGATTTCGATTGGCAGAAAGTGGTGTGAAAGAGGCAGTTGATGCATCGTTAACCCATTTCACACTCTTGTCAAAAAACAGTTTCATCTCTTTGAAATATCCATGTGGAGTTTGTGTGGGTTCCAGGTATGAAAAAGAAGGATGCTTAAATGCTATCACAGCATTCATTCAATTTTTCTCATTTTTAGTCTTCTTGCTGGAGTATTGTGCACAGTTTCGGTCCACTTATTTGAGGGAAGATGTATTGGCATTGAAGGCAGTTCAGATGAGGTTCACTAGATTGATTCTAGAGATGAGGGGTTTGTCGTATGAAGAGAGATTGAACAGTTTAGGCCTATACTCTCTAGTTTTTAGAAGAATGAGGAGAGATCAAATTGAACAAAGAACAAAAGAACAGAGAACAACACAGCACAGGAAACAGGCCCCTTGGCCCAATGAGCCCGCACCACCATTTTAACAGCATGAGTTCCCTCTTCCACCCATGACCCTTGTCTATGTTTATAGGAATCTACATTGGAAACCAGATTGGGGAGACAATTTAGGGACAATTTCTTTCACCAATCAGCCTAAGAGTTTTTTGGGGTGTTGGAGGAAACCGGAGTACCCAGAGAAAACCCACGCAACCACAGGGAGAATGCGCAAACTCCCACAGATACTGCCCCAAATCCATGTATTGCATAGCACGGCGATAGTCACTGAGCTGTCGTGTTGCCCATCAACTTGTCCAGTTTAAGCGTACACTAACAACATAAAGCACTAGGCTACTCCTGAAAAATCCAAGAGCAGCCCTCGCACGACCCATCGTGTGTACGCTCCTTGTTGGACAACAAGATGGGTTGAAGCACCTGTGGAATAAAAGAGAAAAACATCAATAACATGCACATCTTATGCATATATTCAATCTCCAGAAGCTCAAAAATAAAGCAAATTGCCAGAAAAATATGTTGGAAGGTCAGTAGGAATCAATTAATTCCCAGGAACGTCCCAAGGCTCTTACTCCCATTTAAAACAGTCTTCTATATCCCTCCATCTCTATTGCGTTCATGTGCTTAAGTATCCCTTAAATGACTCCAGCATGCCTGCCTTCACCACCTTACTTGGCAGTGCATTCTTTACCCTCTCAACCCTCTGTGTGAAAAACCTTCCTCTAACGTCCAAATTATATCTTGCACCCCCCCACCCTCCACTCTAAGCCCATGGCCCCTCGTAATATTTGTTTCCAATCTAGGAAAAAGCTTACCACTGTTTATCTATACCTTTCATAATCTTATACAACTCTATTAGATCTCCTCTTAGTCTCTGTCTTTCTAAAGAAAACAGCCCCAATTTGCCTAACCTTTCCTCGTAACCTAGACCTTCCATACCAGGCAGCAACCTTCTCTGCACTCTCTCCACGGTCTCCACATCCCTCCGGTAGTAAGGCGACCAGAACTGGACACAGTACTCCAAATGACATCTAACCAATGTTCTATAGAACTGCAATATTAATGCCAGCTCTTGCACTCTATATCCCTTCCTATAAAGGCTAGCATACCATAAGCTTTCTTCACAACCTTCTCTACCTGTACTGCCACCTTCAAAGATTTGTGCACTTGCACCCTGAGGTCCCTCTGCATTTTTATACTCTTTATAGGTCTATTCTTTATCACATAACTTCCCTCTACATTATTTTTCCCAAAATGTATCACCTCACATTTATCAGGATTAAATTGCATTTGCCATTTATCTGCCTGATCTACTAGCCTATCTATGTCCTGCTGCAAGTCCAGCCATCTTCATGTCATCTGCAAACTTGTTGATCACACCACTTACTCCCTCTTCCAAGTCATTTATGTATATTACAAACAGAAGAGGTCCCAGTACTGAGCCCTGCAGCACACCACTAATGACATACCTCCAGCTAGAAAAAGACCCTTCCACTACTACTCTGTCTCCTATTACCAAACCAGTTACTAATCCATCTAGATACTTGTCCTTGTGTCCCATGAGCCTTGACCTTTTCAACTAATTTCCCATGAGGGATTTTGTCAAACGCCTTACTGAAATCCACATAGACGACATCAACAGCTCATCCTTCGTCGACTGTTTTTGTCACCTCCTCAAAAAATTCTACCAGGTTCGTAAGGCGTGACCTCCCCTTAACAAAACCATGCTGCGTATCCCTAATCAGATCACAATGCCCTAAATGCGTATACATCCTATCTCTAAGAGTTCTCTCCAACAGCTTCCCTACCACTGATGTCAAACTCACTGGGTTGTCCCTACTACCCTTTTTAACTAACAGTACAATGTTTGCTTTCCTCCAGTCCTCTGGGACCTCGCCTGTATCCAAAGAAGAGACAAAGATTTGTGTTAGAGGTCCAGCAATTTCATCTCTCGTCTCCTTAAGCATCCTGGGATAAATACCATCAGCCCCGGAAATTTATCAGTTTTAATGCTACCTAGAAACTCTAACACTTCCTCCCTCATAATGGTTATTTCCCTCAACTGGTCTACAGCTCCCTCCAAGACAGTACTGGTCACCAAGCCCCTCTCCTTCGTGAATATTGACACAAAGTATTCATTCAGGATCTTCCCCATTTCCTCTGACTCTACACAGAGTTCCCTTCCCTTCTCCCTAAGAGGACCGATTTTTCCTCTAACCACCCTTTTGTTCCTAACATAGGAGTAAAATGCCTTTGGATTTTCCTTAATCCTATCCGCCAAAACCATTTCATGCTCCCTTTTTGCCCTTCTAAGCTCCCCGTTTTAGCTTCCTCCTACTCTCTCTGTATTTCTCCAATGCTCTCTCCATTCCCAGTTGCTTGGACCTAACGTACTCCTCTCTTTTCTTCCTAACCAAGTCCTCAATATCCCATATAAGGTATATAAGATGATATAAGGTATGGGTAAAGTAGACATGGAGCAGATGCTTCCTCTTGTGGGGCATTCTAGGACAAGAAGTCATAGTCCTAAGTTAAGGTGTAGCAAATTTAATGGAGTTGAGGAGAAACTACTTCTCCTAAAAGGTTGTGAATCTGTGGAACTCGCTATCCCAAAGTGCGATGGGTAAATTTAAGGAGGAGTTAGACAGAATTTTTAATTGGTAATGGATTGAAGGGTTGTGAGGAGAAGGCAGGAAAATGGGGATAAGGAGCATAGCAGTTATGATTGAATGGCAGAGCAGACTCAATGGGCCGAATGGCCTAATTCTGCTCCTATATCTTATGAACTTATGAATTTGCTTATTATTTTCTGGCTCCCTTTGAGCCTGTCCTTTCTTGAAGTTGCATGTGGAAGCCAACTCTTCCACTTAATCCCTCCTGGCCCAGGATGAGCCCTGACTTCTCTGCTCTTTCTCTCCTCCACGATGTAGTTTTTCCCAACTCGCTCATTCAAGCTTACCCTCCATTTAACCGACAGATCCAGCATGGAATAGTCTGTGAACTGGGACGGGCTGGACTGCAGTTGCTGTGTCTTTATGATATAGCATATACATGCGAGCTCAGCAGGATAACCCATGCTTTTCTCATGAAGAGACGAGACATATTTGGTGAAAGGAAATGTTTCGATGAAGTCTTGCTTTGTAAACGGAATATTGCAGCTGCCAGTGAGCCATTCGAATCTCTGTTATATTGGCAGGACCAAAAGATTCTGCTCATGCGAAGGGCTGGAAAGTTCTGAAAAGTGATTGGAGATAGTTGGTATGTATGTTTTCTTGAAACTATTTATTTATAACATATTCATAGTAAATACTTGCTTCTATGGATATGGACTATTCTATGTCTGATGTTATGTCTAGATCATCATTAACATCATTATGTAATTAACATATCATTAACCCTTTCCATTTCATTCTCTTCCTGCACCTAATGTTATACTAAGGCAGATTTTTGCCTGTTTCCATAGTTAACTATCCCTGCAATATGTTGCTAGGCTGCCGCCAGAGACTTATAGTTGACGGGCAACATTTCACATTGAGTGTGCTAACCAGGAGTCTTTCCCACTCACTGCCAGACATTGGCATGTTGGAAGGATTTGCAGATTGACACACACACAACCTGTCTGACCATGTTGTGAATGTGCCTTCCTTGGCCATTGAGTCCTGGGATGGGACTTGAAACCAGAGCTTCTGGCTTAGAGGCAAGGACACTATCCATTGTCCCACAAGATCTCCAACATTAACCCTTTACTCTCCAGGAAAAACAAAGTCTAAGAGAAATATTGAAAGAACAAAGGAGGCAGAGAATGGGAGTGATTGAGAGAGAGAGAGATTGAGAGAGAAAAGATGGTGGAGAGAGTTGGGTGAGGGATGAATGGGAAACAGTGAAATGAAATACATGCAGAAAGGGGAAAGTAGATAGAGAGAGATATACAAAAAAATGTGCAATATACATTCAGAAAGATTAGAAACACAGAAGAGAAGTAAGATTGATAGAATGGGATCAAAGAAAGAGTAAGAACAGGAGATGTGGACAAACAGAATTAGAGCTACAATGATGAGAACAACAAGCTGGCAAAGACAAAAAGAATTGAAAACAAACTGAAAGTTGGAAGGAGAGGCAGAAAGGGACATGAATAATTAACTGAGTGTGGTAAGGGAGTCATTATACCTTTCAATGTCAGGTGAAAATGGCAAGACATGCCTGTTTCATATCCACTCAATGGTGTGGAATAAAGATAATGATAGCTATTGAGCATGAGGAGGTATGTTACAATGATGTCAGTCACTGGGAAATGAATGTGAACTACCTCAGAGAGAAGCTGCAACTATGTCTTGATCTTGTTCAATCTTTGTAACATGTAGATAAATGCTTTTGAACAAAAGACCATTGTCTCCAGGAAGGTCTCTTCTAAAATGGAAAGAAATGCCCAGTGACATTATCATCAGTATATTAATCCAGAAACTCAGCTAATATTCTGGGGACCTCAGTTTGAATCCCACCAAGGCAGATGGTGAAATTTGAATTCAATAAAAATATCTGGAATTACGAACTTATTGATGACCATGAAACCATTGTTGATTGTCAGAAAAAAAATAAGCCATTTAGTTCACTGATGTCTTTTAGGGAAGGAAATCTACCGTCCTTAACTGGTCTGGCCTACATGTGACTCCAAAGCTACAGCAACGTGGTTGACTCCCATCTATCCTTGGGCAACTGGAGATGGGCAATAAATACTGGCCAGACAGCGATGGCCATGAAAGAATAAAAAAAATTGTAATAAACCCACAATAATAAAGATGGAAAATGAAATTGGCAGAATATCCAATGGACAATTTGTTGACTCACTCATTTTGCCAATAAAATTATCCACACGTTGTGGAAATCCAAAGTACAATTGGATAAAAGAGAAAGGATTCTGTGTTTATTATTTTCTGTAACAACTATAACAGCATATCACTTTACTAATTTCTATAATAATGACTGTGCTGCTAAATCAACCTAATATATAGCTGGCTAGTTGGTTTGAATATATTGAATTGATTGGCAGGCAAATGAGCGTTGCTGCAACTTTAATAAAATGATAGAATCTTAAATATTAGAATATTTACTTCAACAAATCTACAGTAAATATTAGTAATTGATTTTTCCTTTATGTTTTTGTATATATTTTTTCAATATATTCAACAATTTCAAATTGGTTTCACTAAAGCAAATCACAGATTCCATGCATTATTTCCAACTGCTGTAGACTCAAATTCTCTGTGGTCAAATACAAAGAAGCTACTTTTATTTGTATCCTCTAGTACTCAGCACTTCCTTTTTCCTCCTTCGGGGCGTTTTAATTTCCTTGCGGCCTGTTTCTGCAATGTGGTGCCAATAGAGTTTAACTTGGCCCCTTTCTTCCTTGCCATCTGGAATTCATACCACCGATTGATTGAGTGTTCATTTATTCTACATTCAACAGATGTTATCCAAGCCACATCAACCCCCCACCCCCTGCTTTCTCCAGATTACTGTACATGCTTAGGAAGAATATCCTTTCTTGCACCTTCTGGACTGTCTGTCATTCTATTCCAGTTTGTGCCCAAAATACTTTGCTTTCTGTAGTTAAACTTCACTGTGACTTGTTTCATTTTGTATTATTCAACATGCACTTTGTGCTGATAGAAACCTATCCTTACTTAAACTTTTTTTGATTCATTCATAGGATATGGGTGTTGCTTGCTGGCCAGCATTCATTGCTCAAACCTAGTTGCCCTTGATTAGGTGGTGGTGAGTTGTCTTCTTGAATTACTGCAGTCCATGTGCTGTGGGTTGACCCACAAATGCTGTTATGGAGGGAAATCCAGGATTTTGACCCAAAACATAATTCAAAACTTTGACTTCGACTTAATGAAACACATTTCAATCTTCCCCTACACTGGACTGCTATCCAAATGGTGACGACATTGGAAAACAGTTATTTTCAGCTGGTAAACTAAAACTTTTACTGCCCAGCAGGTAACTGCTTCTGCTTTTTCATGATTTGAAAAAGAATTCAGGAAACAATCAATGTGTGGAACAGAGTCGTTTCAAATTGGAAGAGAATAGGTGCTTCAAGATGAAAGTGAGGGGATTAAAAATGTTATAATGGTTGGTCACTTGATACTCTAGTATCCAATTGTTCCTCCTGGTATGGCCTCATCTTTACTCCTTTAAGTCCAAGGGAGGGAGATTGAATAGATATGGCACACAACTGGCTTAACTATTCACTATTAGATTTTGTTGGAGCATATAAAGGACTATTGGGTCCTGCCCTTTTCAGCTAAAACTGCTCACGATTCCAGGATAATCCTGGAATGCAAATATAACCCATTTCTCAACATAATCCATTTTCTGAATCTTTCTTTTCTATCTCTCTCACCCTTACTTCCAATCAAGTGTGAGGATATCTTTGTCACCCAAATTGAGACCATTCAACCATCTGTCACTTCTATCGCTGCCATGAGGTTACAAGGCCAAGCATCTTCTGAAGCCCTGCCCATCCAAGCCCTGAACTTGTGGAATCTCCAGTTTCTCTTCCATCTCCTGTCATGTGTTGTTCAAGCTCATCTTGTCCATAATGCCCATTTCCTGTTCCCTTGACCCTGTTTACACGAATGAACATCCAATTTCCCCTTTTGGTCCTCATGTTAGCTGATATTGTTTACTCTCTTCAGGACTGTTCTTACCTTCCCTTAAATCTGCTGTTACACCTCCCCCCCATTTGCATAAAAATACCCAGACTCTACTATCCTTGCAAACAATTGCCCCATGGTGGGCATGGTGGCACAGTGATTAGCACTGCTGCCTCATAGCACCATGGACTCAGATTCAATTCTGGCTTGGGTCACTATCTGTGTGGAGGTTGTACATTTTCCCCATGTTTAAGTGGATTTCTTCTGAATGCTTTGTTTTCCCCCTACAGTTCAAAGATGTGCAGATTAGATGGATTGGCTATGTTAAATTCACCTTAGTATCAGGGAGATTAACAGGGTAAATATGTGGGGTTGCAAGAATTGGTCCTGAGTGGGATTGTCATTGGTACAGACTCGATCAACCAAATGGCCTCCTTTTGTACTACAGTGTTCTCTGATTCTATAATTCTATCTCCAGCTGAGTTTTCTTCTCCAAAGTCCTTGAACATGTTATCACCTCTCAAATTCATGCCTATTTTTCCTGACATACCACGTTTGAAATCCTCCAATCAGATTTCTGCATCTGCCACCATATTGTACACTTGCAGTAAGGAAAGGTATTTGTCTTAATCTCATTAAGAAGCTAATTGTTTGGATGCTATAGATGATAGGTCAGTTCAGACATTAGCCAAGCAAATATCTTCTGAAATCCTTATGAGCATAGAGGTCATGTGGCAGAATGAACCATTTTCTGAATGTCATTTATTACAGCATGCAAGCTGCTAAGCAGAGCTTTAGTGAAGGGTCATCCAGACTTGAAACATTAACTCTGTTCTGTCTCCACAGATGCTGTCAGACCTGCTGAATTTCTCCAGCATTTTCTGTTTTTGTGTGAACAGTAACATTTCTATTCTTTCCTTCTCTTCCAAGTTAAAATCTTATCTCTATTGCAGTTTATCTCAATAAAAATTAACTCCTTTATTATTTAAAACTCAAGAAACCCTGCCAGTCTAGTTCCTTTGTGATGAGCACATAAATAATAATTTATGGACCTTGAGTAAATATCCTTCTCACTTGGCCATAACTTATTTCTATCTTTGCTTCCATTCATAAACTGTAATACATTCTATTTGAACTATATTTCTTACTAACTTCCTGCAATGCCGATCTTTTTAGTGTTTGTTCTCAATTTATTACTATTCTGCCCCCTAACATTTCTGTTCTTTTGATCAGTAGTTCGCAGTCAGAAAGTTAATTTTGTAAAGAACTTCTGAGGAATGCAAAAACCTTCCTATCTTATAAAGTTTCAATATTTCTCCTAACACAATTCCTAAGGTTACCTCAAGATTGCAGAGCTGAGCCAGAAAGATAAAACCGAACCTCCCACACATACACATAGATCTTATAAGAATTGAGACTGCATCCCACAATACAGAAATCTCTCAGCAGAATTGAGAGCCTCATAAACTACACATTCTTCTTTCTCATGAACTTTATACCTATAAAATAGATGGAAAGCACCAAGACCAAGAGAGCAATATAGTGACTGACTGAAATATCATAGAATCTACATTGTAAAAGGAGTCATTCAGCCTATTGAGTCTTCAACAGAGCATCTTACCCAGATCCTATGCTCTTGACCACGTTTATTTACCCCGCTAATCTCCAAACCTACACATCTTGTGACACTAAGAGGCAATCTAACATGGCCAATTCTCTTAATCTGCACATTTTTAGGGTGTGGGAGGAAACCTAAACAGATATGGGGAGAATGTGCAAACTCCACACAGACAGTCACAGGAAGCTGGAATCGAACCCAGGTCCCTGGCCCTGTGAGAAGCAATACTAATATATTGAATCTACATTGGAAGTAATTACTGAAAAAAATCGTACAAAAATGTAAAATGTTTAATAAAATCAATTGCTAAAAAGAATTAATTCTCAGTAGTCCTGAATACCCTATTACAGCAGTAGAAGCTAGTTATTTGTTAAGTATTTCAGCTGCTATGAAGAAGCAGTGGGAAAAAAAGGGGAAAAAACACACAAGCGTAATATCACAGGAAACTGTTAAGTTGGTTGGCTGTTAAGTACTCAGTGTGTGAAAAACTAGCATCTGAAATAAGGGACAGCTAGGGCTTACCCAGTAGGTAATACAAGTAATTACAAAGTGTGGCATGTAGCACAGTAGTTGGGGTGGCATAATAGCACAGTGATTAGCACTGCTGTTTCACAGCTCCAGCGACCTGGGTTCGATTCCCAGCTTGGGTCACTGTCTGTGTGGCGTTTGCACATTCTCCTTATGTCTGTGTGGGTTTCTTCTGGATACTCTGGTTTCCTCCCAGAGTCCAAGAATTAAGTTGATTAAGTTGATTGGCCATGCCAGAAGTTGCCCCTTAGAGTCATGAGACGCGTAGGTTAGCGGGTGGATATGGGGGTAGGGCTGGGTGGGATTGTGGCCGTGGCAGACATGATGTGCTGAATGGCCTCCTTCTGCACTGTAGGGATTTTATGATTCTATTCTATGATTCTAATTCAAAATGGAATAGAGTTAATGCAAGAGAAGTAAAAATAAGATATGATAGGGCAGCCCGGTCAAGTGGAGTCATGATCTGTAATATATGCAAAGTAATGGACATGATTGATGTTTTAGATGAATCAAATGTGCAGGAAGTGCTGCCAGCTGCAGAAACCTGAGCTTTGGGTTTCAGAGCTCAGATGGTGGCTGGAGTAACAGTAGTGTATCCGCAAAGCTGAGAGCTATGTGGCTAGCACATTCAGAGAGGTGATCACATCCCAGCTTTAAGAGCCTGGAGGCAGAGATGGAATAGGTGACTGACAGGCTGCCCAAGAGAACAAGGCAGGTAGTGCAGGAGACCTCTGAAGTCCCAATCAGAAATCGGTTTTTCATTTTGGAAGCTGTTCATCAGAGCAGCATGATCAGAGCCAGGTTTGTGGCACCACAAGTGACTCGGTTGTACAGGAGGGGAGGAAAAAGAATGGCAGTGATGGGGGATTTATTAGTTGTAAGAACAGGCAGATATTTTTAAGTTTATTCATTAGTTTCACAAGTAGGTTACATTAAGACTGCAATGAAGTAACTGTGAAAATTCCCTAATCGCCACAGTCTGGTGCCCATATACTGACAGAGAATTTAGCATGGCCAATGCACTTAACCAGCACATCTTTCTGATTATGGGAGGAAACCGGAGCATCCGGAGGAAATCTATGCAGGCATAGGGAGAACATGGAGACTCTGCACAGACAATGACCCAAACTGGGAATTGAACCCAGGTCCCTGGTGCTGTGAGGCAGCAGTGCTAACCACTGTGCCACTATTCCACCCTGTGGATGTGACTCCAGCATGATACGTTGCCTTCCTGGTGCCAGGGAATCACTTATAGTGATTCATTTAAAACATAAAATTATTGTTTCATCAAATAAATGGGTTTTGTTATTGTTGGCCTTTGAGAAGTTGAAGGGGATTCGTAGGGGCTGAAAGATATCAAACTCAGTAACCACAATTTGAAAAGTTTATGAACACCACCTGCAGCAGTTTTCTTCGTGGCTGTATTATAATTCATATCAAACTTGTAATTTACTTTAAAATTTCCAATAAATTCCTGCTCAGCTTCAAACTGGCAGCAAACTTTGCGGGAGACAGCGTTTATCTTGCAGATATAAATGAGGTTTTACTCTTTTCATGTTTTCTGGTTTATTGGCCACCTGTGAATCATTACCCCACAAATTCTTATTTCCCAGTTTGGTTCATTTACCCCTAGATATTTTTTCTGACTCTAATTAGAGTAATAGCAACTACTGATGTAGTCGCTGGCCTAAGTGTTTCCAGTACACACTGATGATGGTGAACTTTGCCTATTGCCAGTGTGCATTCAGAAAAACACCCTCAAAAATTTAATGCTGAGTTCCCTGTCAGCCCACCCTGTTTTTGAGTTTCCTCGCTCTGATGCTTAAAGTTGTATGCCTCCTTAACCATGCAGCTGTGGCCAACTGTTTATCAAGCAGACTCTCATGCTGCTTTCAACATGATGAGCTGAGTTTAAGAGTCATTGAGATTGAATGAGTTTCTTATGGAACAGCAAAATGTTAGGGAGGCTCATGTAAACAAATGAAGGAGAAACTTGAAGGTCAAAGCTGAGAATAAATTCTGTTCTGCGCCCTCTCCTTTCCTTCTCTCCTATATACTCTATGAACTTTCTTTCTAAAGGTTGCAAGGAACAACACATTTCACTGTGTGTATTAATGCATGTGACAATAATAAGTGTCAAATTCAAAAGACTGCATTCCACACCCATATTCTGCTTGATCTCTCCTCAATAATAGGTCTTCTGTTGCCACTTCACGTATAAATCTGGAACATTTTGTTTTGAAGTACGGCTTATTGCATCAATAAGATTTGTTTATGAATTTATAAAGTACCATGATGGACATTAGAACCATAGAATCCTTACAGTTCAGAAGGAGGCCATTTGGTCCATCGAACCTGCACTGACAACAATCCCACCCAGGCCTTATTCCTGTAACCCCAGGTATTTATTCTGCTAGTCCCTTTGGCACTAAGAGGCAATTTAGCATGGCCAATCAACTTAACCACTGCATTTTTGGATTGTGGGAGGAAACCCATGTAGACAGGGGAAGAATGTGCAAACTCCACACAGTCACTTGAGGCTGGAATTGAACCCGGCTCCTTGGTGCTAACCACAGTGCCGCCGTACCACCAATACTAAAATTGTGAGATGGATTTAATGCAATCTACTTTGGTGAGTAACAAGGCAGATGGGCCTATTTAATTGAGGGAGAAGCTTAACCCTCCAGAGTTAAGGGCGGAAGGGACCTTGGAGGAAATGTGTCGGCTAGCAGTGGGCTGTTGATTGTGCTCATTATTGAGTCAATTGTCAGCAATTAGCCCTGAGCCAGCTGGAATTTAGTGATGGCTCGGGCATTAAATTTGAGTTGGCATGGCTTTCCCATTCCGCCAAAAGGTCACCAGGTAAATGGGCTTGCCTGCAGCCTTCTGGGGAGTCCACTTTTTTAAAGGCAGTCTGTGCCTGATGGGTAGGATATGGAATAAGGGAGAAGGGTAGCCATTGAAAATCATCTCCTGCACTTACCCGACCCCTCTCCCATGACCGTCATCCACCCTCACTCACCTGAATGTATTGATGACCTCTGGTGAAGAGCTTGCAACATTACTGGCAACAGCCTCCTCTCTTGGTGGCACTGCCAGCAATGGGAAAATGCAACCTCCGACTGTCCAGCAGCTCTGGGTGGGAGGGACCTGCACCCCAGAATCCTAAATCCTGGCGAACTCCCACACTGGTCACTTACATTTCAGTTTGGCTTCCCCTTCAGAAACGCATGGTATTTCCCACCATCTGGAGAACCAGTGGTCTGGATCAGCCTCAATTACAGTAAATTCCACCCAGGAAGCGTAAATCAGGTGGAAAGGCTGAACAATCCCTGAGACTGAGCCGAGTGAGATGTTTGCTTCAAAGGAGCTTCATTTTGTTACTGTCCAGCATCAGTTCAGTTGTATAGTAAATGCACTATATTCAGGCTCCATTTACATTGCAGGGTTAGTACAAAGTTAGTAACCCCTTTTGAGAAAACTACTTTTAAACGGACTGCTTTCATAGAATCTCTGCAGTACAGAAGAAGACCATTTGGCCCATCAAGTCTGTACCGACCACAATCCCATCAAGGCTCTATTCCTGTAACCCTCAATTATCGTGCTAATCCCCCTTCTACGAGGGTCAATTTAGCTTGGCCAATTTGCCTAATGCGCACATCTTTGGACTGTGGGAGGAAACTGGAGCACCTTGAGAAAACCCGTGCAGACATGGGGAGAAAGTGCAAACTCCACACAAACAGTAGCCCACGTCTAGAATTGACCTTGGGTCCCTGGCTGTGTGAGGCAGCAGTGCTAAACACTATGCCATGGTGCTGCCCTGGGCCTCTCCTGTCTAGGATGTTATTGCCCAGTTCCCATAGCACCTCGATTTCCGCTTTAATCTTAAAGGCGAGGTGGCAGCCCAATGAATGAAATTGCAACCAATCCAGTTCTTCTTCCATAAATTCATTCTTTTTCTTGAGAACAGAACACAATTATCTTCACTGAGGTTACAAAATAGTTGTTTTCAGTAGAGGTTTAAAAATAAATATCTTTCCACTGTAGATATGCTTAGTAACTCACTTCACACCACCCCCCCCCCCACCCCCCACCCCTCCACCCCCCACCGTGGTTGAAGGTCATGACAACACCATTTTCACTTTTGGCGGCAATATTCTTTTATCCAGCTACGCTTGTTAAGTCTTGATGATTTTTTTTGGCACCAGCTATTTTTCACGCCCAACTTCACCCTCCCATCATCACTCCTGCCCCGCCCCACCCAACCCATCGCCTCTCCTCCCTTCCCCCAAACATACCCCTTTGAGTCACTCAACTTTGAATAGGTCTTAAACATTATTGAGTGTTCAAGATCAATTCATTCATGCCAGATAACTTTTCCCCTTTTAATTTGAAATACTGCAGGTGGTGCTATTTTGACAGGAAGCTGTCACGTTGAATAAATAGTTCTGGTTCACTGAGAGAATGTCATGCAAAACACTTTGCATCTGTCAGCACATTCCTGGAAGGTCACGGTGAATGATGAATGCTTCCACTTGGAAGCAATGTTTTCTTTTCCCCTTCTTCCATATATTGCATCACTTGGCAACCCCTCGGCTTCATTTGTTTGGCTCCTGTGGCTGCCGAGTCCTCCCCCCCCCCGTTATCATATAGGGCTTTGCTTCCTCTGCAGCCTTTTGTGGCTGTGTGAGGAATTTTATGCCTGGCTGCCTTGAGGATGCTGGAAGCAATCCAATGACTTTCCACAGAGGAGTTGCTCACTTTCCCCGAGGTCCGTAATATCCTGTGGTTTGGTTAGATCTCAGGATGTTCTGAAAAAAACATTTAGGTTTGCCATGTGTATCCCAGCATTTCTTTTCAAGAAGAGGGGGAAAAAAATCTTCCCTTTTTGCAATAGTATATTCTCCTTGATAGTGAATGGCTCATTTATCACAGAAAAGGAGTGGGCCCTCAGTGATTTTATTGAACAAGGATAATGTTTTCAACATATACTTAAACGAAGAAAACATGCTACCTTCATCATGTTGTAAAATTGACACTGAAGTGCTTCATAAAGAACTGCATAGTTCACATGAAATGCAGCATTGAAAGCTGAAAGAGTCATAGAAACATAGTAACTTAGAAACCAGAAGCAGGAATAGGCCATTCGGCCCTTTCAGCCTGTTCTACCAATCAATTTGATCATAATTGATATGATCAAATTGAAGTAATATAAAGGAGGAATTAAGCAGAACTAAGGGAGACTCAGTTAAAGACCCAACTATTTTTCAACCTTTTGTTAGACAGCAAATGCTGGGATATTCAATGATGCTTCATTTTTCTTTTTAAAAAAAGTGTTTTTTAAGTAAAAGATCAAAATGATCTTTTGATCGTCATCAAATTCAATATCCTCTTTCCATTTTCCCCTCTCGATATTTTTTCATTAGTATCATAGAATCATAGAATCCTACAGTGCAGAATGAAGCCATTCAGCCCATTAAGTCTGCGCCGACTACAATCAAACCCAGACCCTATCCCCATAACTCCATGCATTTAACTTAACTAGTTCCCTGACACTGAGGAGCAATTTAGCATGGCCAATTCACCTAACTCTGCACATCTTTGGACTGTGCAAGGAAATCTGAGCACCTTGGAGGAAACCCACACAACACAAGGAGAACATGCAAACTCCACAAAGACAGTGACCCAAGCCGAGAATCAAATCTGAGTCCCTGATGATGTGAGACAGCACTGCTAACCATTTAGTCTTTTAGCAGAAAAAAAGTGTTAGTTGACTGGGGTCCTTAGTGAGGGCAAGCTTGCTTTGTTGTACTTTTTTTTTCCAAAATGTATTGGAAGTTTGGAACAAAACAATAAAAGCTGCCAAAAAAAATCTTAAAACGTTCCAATAATTTTGATGCTTGACATTCAGTTCTGCATCCCCTGTTCCCATGTCTTGGGCAGATGCCCACAGTTAAAGTGTGGAAGTTCCTATCTGGAAATGATATGCCACAAAACCACACCAATGAAATGGTGGCTCCGATCTGATCACATTTTGCCCAGTTAAAGATTAGAATGAGTTTGGCCATATGAAAATCTGCAGAAAAGAATTCATAAACAATAAATGTGCCACAGCATCACAAACCAATTCAAGGCTTTGATCTTATTTCATAAGCCGAAGGAATAGGATTGCTTCCAGGATGTAAATGACATTTTTTTCTACAAAAGAACTGGAGCAAGTGTGACAATTGCTTCAATACAGAGATTCATTCAGAGACACCAGGATTGCACAGAGAGAAAGTAAGGATAAGAAAGCTGTTCAATTTGATTTGCTGTTTGGATGGATGATTTTTTAGATATGATCATTTTGATCTTTTACTTAAAAAACACTTTTTTTAAAAAGAAAAATGAAGCATCATTGAATATCCCAGCATTTGCTGTCTAACAAAAGGTTGAAAAATAGTTGGGTCTTTAACTGAGTCTCCCTTAGTTCTGCTTAATTCCTCCTTTATATTGCTCCACCCTGATCACACTGTGATGGTCAGAGCTGATCAGGTGATGACTTGAAACATACCAATTTGGTAATAGTGACCATTGGAATTTAAGTCCTGCCAGGGCTCAGATTGGAAGCTAAAAACAGTCCCATTAGCTGGCATGCCAGGTAAAGGTTTAAAGTTTACTTATTAATGTTAGAAGTAGGCTTAAATTAACACTGCAATGAAGTTACTGTGAAAATCCCTTAATCGCCACGTTCCCTCATCTGCTCGGGTACACTGAGGGAGAATTTAACATGGCCAATGCACCTAATCAGCATAGACTGTGGGAGGAAACCAGAGCACCTGGAGGAAACCCACGCAGACACAGGGAGAAGGTGCAAAATCCACACAGATTGAATCCAGGTCCCTGGCGTTGTGAGGCAGCAGTGCCAACCACTGTGCCACGTGCTGTTTCCTGGCGCCATCTCATTTCTGAGCCTTGTTGTGGTTGTGTATAAGGAGACTACCTGCCTAAAGGTGCTGGTGAGCCTAACAGAAGCTTGCTAAAATTCATTAGTGCTCCCCCCTCCCCTTCCCCACCCCGCCACAAGCATGAAGGAGCAATTACAAACCATCCTGTAGAGGTAACCTGCCCACACCCTGCTGTGGTGCTTAATTTTTAAAAAAAGTGATCATGAAAAATTGGGGAAGAGGAGCACTGCCACCTTGAAGCACCTTTTCCCTTTCTTAGCTTGCATTGCAGCCTACTGTTACTCTTAACTGGAAGTGTTCTGATTTCAAAGAGCCAGGGTGCCAGGAATACGCAGAGTGGATAGTGGCAATCAGCTAGGCTATAAAACTAGTGGTCATGGTTAAACAACATAGAAGAACATTTATAAAAATCAAAGATCCTAGATTAGGGAAAGATTGAAAGATATCACTTAGTGGAAAGTTTGAAGTATATTTTGTTTGGTAGAAAGTCGGTATGGATGGCACAGTGGTTAGCACTGCTACCTCGCAGCGTCAGGGATCCGGGTTCAATTACTGCTTTAGGTGCCAGTCTGTATGGAGTTTGTACGATCTCCTTGTTTCTGTATGAGTTTCCTCCAGATGCTCTGGATTCCTCTCACAGTCTGAAAGGCGAGCTGGTTATGCTAAATTCTCCCTCAAGATATATACAAGTTGGGGGGGGGTTGGTAAGCCTGGTAAAATATTTGTTGTTATGGGTATAGAACCTGAATAAGAGCCGGTGCAGACTTGATAGGTCAAATAACCTCCTTCTGCACTGTAGGGCTTCTATGATCTTTCAACAGAAGGATATAGGAATGCAAAAATTGCTTTTAGATGACTGAAGTAAATCGGTAGCGGAAG
Source organism: Sphyrna mokarran (assembly GCA_024679065.1). Lineage (NCBI taxonomy): Eukaryota > Metazoa > Chordata > Chondrichthyes > Carcharhiniformes > Carcharhinidae > Sphyrna > Sphyrna mokarran. Next base: position 92,532,351 of record JAGIQG010000005.1, on the reverse strand, counting down.
TACAAAGGGATGACTGAAGTCAAAAACAGGAAATTACAAGCCTCACTGCATCCGCAGAGGGTGAAACAAAGTTAATACTTCATGTTGATTATTTGCCATGACTGGGAAAAAGTTAGAGATGTGACAGAATTTTAGCAAGAATAGAGACAGGAAGTGTTGTTGGGGACGGTGGGGGGGAAGTGGGGTAATGTGTGGGAGGTGGAAAGCAGAACGGAGTATCAGTGATAAACAGGAGAGAAATAATGACAAAAGAGTTGATGCTGCAAGACAAATAGGGATTGTACTCTACAAGTAAAATAACAAAAGATAGGTCTAGAGGAGATGTAAATTGCAATAGTAAAATCATTAATGACAGCTGCTACCTGGTGAGGGAAGAGGTAATGATTAGAAGTTATTGATGTAAGTGTTGAGTCCAGAAGGCTTTAAGTTGTCTAATTGTAAAAAATGAGAAGTTGGTCATGAATTTAAGTTGGGACGCTCAAGATACAAGCAGAGGGATTCCAGTGGATGAAGAGGTGAGAATTAAAATCACAAAATCAGAATCTCAGGATATTGCTGGTAGACTGTTCCGCAATGCATCACTCAACCTACGTTTGTTCTCCTCAATGTAAAGGAGGCTACATTATGAGCAGTGAACACAATATATTACCTGAAAGAAGTACAAGGAGGCCATGGTTTCACTTAGACAAAGTGTTTGGGGTCCTGGGTGGAAAGTGATATGTGCAGTCTCTCCTTTGCTTATATAAGGAGTTGGCAGGGAGGTGGGGGAGTTGTATTGTGTTAGAGGTGATGGAGGAGTAGATCAGAGTGTTGTGGAGGAAATGATCCTACGGAATACTGAAAGGGATGGGAACATGTGTTTGGCATGACATTGGAGATGATGGAGAGTAAATATGGAAGCTGGTTTCTTAGAGTGTGAGAGAAAGGGGAAGACCATCATGGCTCTGAGGGGGAGGGCAAGAAATAAAAGCAGAAATTCAGGAAATGGAATGGTGAACGAGCTGGTTGCTTTGAGACAGGAGGCACTTGCTAACAGCCAATTCACCTTGAGGCAATTTACCTGCCAATGATCTTGCTATTATAAATTAGAATTTGTATTGCAGGAGACTTTTGAAGATTGGAATTAAAAGAGATTTCCAGCACAATCAAAGAGAACCAAACTATCCTCTGTATCTGAACATCATAATGAAATATTATTTATCCCATTGCATTGTTCTTTTCACTATTAAATGGCTTGAAAATTAACTTAACCAGAGCCAAACTAAAATACCACATCAGTGATAGTGCATTTCCATTGTACTTGCACTCCTGAGAAAAACCTCAGTATGACTCATTCGCTCTTGCAGAACAACAATAGCAGCGCACTGTTAGCAGTGCAATAACCATATTGAACTAATTTTGAGAATATTGGCCTGGGAAGATAAAAGTTTCCCGAGAAAGTCCAACAATATAAGAAGATCTAAAACCTTAGCTAAAGAGCAAAAACAAATCATCTTGTGCCCAGTGCTGAACAGCTTCAAATTCCAGATTCCTACTTTATAAAAATTTCTAAACTACAGAAAAAGTAAGTAAATTAACAAACAAGAAAAAGAAGACTGTTCCAGGAATTAATTGTTTCACCTTTTCAAATTTATATCCTAATTTCCTAAAGGTGCTAACTCACACATCGGAATTTTACCACCCCAACTGCCACGGGAATTGGGGCTGGTGAGGGGCAGGCAATGGTAGAGTCTGTTGACCTCTGCTAGGATTTTATGGTTTTGGACCGAGTGAAGCCATAAAATCCCATCCGTACTATTTCTGTATTTCAATGGGTGCTGTTTGATTACAACACCAACAAGTTCTGCTAGACTGAGAGCAGCTAATGTAGTACAGTTGCAAGTCAAAGTTTGGGACTTTTTCAGATTGCATTGCTCTGCCCTACCTTGGCAACATATTTACTGAATGAATCACTGGGGGGGGGGGGTGTCATCTAGTGTCATGTTGTTGTGATGATATAAGTATGGATTATTCATAATAGATTCTGTAAACATGTTGCGGATCCCTATATTTAGAATGGGCACATGGGATCCTGCATACAAAGGTAGAAAGCTCTTTGTAGCTGCTTCAGCCTTTGTTCTACTGCACTGCCAGTGCCAATGGCCCTTTTAGACACATGTCTTGCAGAATCAGTGAGAAGCTGGGAATTTCCTTGATGCCTGCAGGAGGTCACACCTTCCACATGTCTTGCTCAATTTGGATGTTTTAGTAAGTGCCCCAACGACTGGGATTGTACTTAGAATCTATATGCTTCATTGACCTGTGAGGATCACTCTATACTTACATTCATCCCTGAGTAGCTCTTTGCTGCTGTACATTTTGATCTTGTCTATGGATTCTGTAGGTTGTTGTCAAAATGACATGAATTCTTGTCAATGAATGCAGAGATTTGCCCTGATTCTGAACCGGTATTCCATTGTCAACCATGTCGTTTGGGGATTCTTTAACACTCTGCTGTTAATCCTGACAGGTCAAGCCTGTGTAGACCTTTATTCTAATGCCTGCAGAATGCAGTTGAAGCTCTCAGATATGGCAGTCGTTAACGGAACCATGGTGCAGACATCTCCTGTGTCAAAGTCTCCACTGGAGATGTCATCCTGGCAGTGTTGGCCTCGATGCACTGAAGTAACAGCACCGTCTCCTCGGACAGAAGGTGATGGGATACCTCCAGTCAGCCTTGCATTCTGAGGAGAGCCGCTGTCATCCTTTCCTGATGGATGTGACTTTGCTCTTGCAGCTCCAGCAGCTCTGGGACGACTAGACCCAGCGACATATCTTCAGGCACGGACTCAGCATCGTCATGACCTCCGGCATCCCTCCAGGTGCTCTGGGACATACATCTGCTGTGGATCTTCAACTGTGAGGAGTTCACCAGTGAGTAACCCAGAAGCCTGTCCACTTCATGATCCCACTGAGGGGTGACTGTCTGTGCTGGTGCCGGGTGCCGGTGACCAGCTGTGATGCCTCTTCAATAGTGGGGTCCACATAGTCTCCTTTGGAGCTGCTTCAGTCTAGTGGGCCAAGGATGGTCCGGCCTGCTCAGCTGCTTTGCCTGAAAGAGAAGGGAAATGGTATCACAGGAATAAAGGAGGGAATATTGATGACTCACTTGAGACTTAAAGAATGATAGCATGTCTTGAGGATTCTCATGTTTATCTGCTGCCCCACTTCACCAGTAGCGCAGACATTGTCTTCCTCCTCCCTGGACAGCTCAAGTGCTCTCTCTTCAAGTGGCAAGAGGATTCTGAGCATTATTTCGGCTGGGTGTGCGTGCTCAGGCTTGTTGGTTTTTGTCCTGCAATGACACAGATAGGGAGAGAGTGGTGACATTTAAGATGGTGATAGGGTATGGCAGGCGTAGATCTTGAGTGTGAGCTGGAGTGTGGCAGTTACTGGGGGGGAGATCATGGTGATTGGGGGAGGGGGAGGAGAGCCTCCTTACAGGTGTCGGCAAAGGCCGAGGTGTCTGGATAAGTGAAGATGGAAGTCCGACGATGTCCAGAAGAAGATTGAAAAACACTTACCCTGGCTGAGTGAAGAAGATTGTCCATCTTGCTGCCTCGTTCTCTTGTCCAGTGTGCTTGCACTCACCAGGCCTGCCACTGCATCCCAGGTGGGGGGTTGTGATCTTGTGGGGAGGCTTTCCCCTGGAGCGGGGAAGAGTGCATCCTGCCTGTGCTGCACTCCATCATGGAGTCTGGTGAGGTCTCGCTCGGAGAAACGTGGTGTGGGTTCCTGGCTGCCATCCCCTGCAATGGCTGTGGAATAAGTGTTGGGGGGAGCTGTTTATAGTAGCTCCCCAGTGATTAAGTAGAGCCATGATGTCGAATCAGAGGAAAGTTGCTGCAATCGCAGTTATTTTTGAGGCCGTAAAAACTTTTGAAAATGAAGCCCAAGATTCGGTCAGAAATTATGCTGGAGCCACTGACGTGATTTACTCCATTTTTCTCTCCGGAAAGAACACTCTGCCAAATTCTGGTAGAGTTGCCCCCAGAGATTTCAAATGACTGAATTAAGTCCATTGAATGCAAGTGAATAAGTCAGTCAGCAATTCCAAAACCCATCATGGGAACTTCACTCCATCTCTTAGAGGTGGAGGGAAACTGTCTAAGATGTGGGTAAGTTTAATTAACACATTTCAGGTCAGATCAGGTCAGCAGGATTATCCTGAAGTGGGTTAGATTGAAATTATTCCACTGGAGTCAAAAATAAAAATGAGCGGTCTGGAGTTAGTTTGGAATGTCTCATGTCTGCTACCACAATCTGCTGCTTAAAGTACTGCTTTTTCTTGGTGGTGAGCGGGCAGAGGAGCGGTTGGAGGAAATTGTCCAAAGGTCCTTAGTCAGCACTTCCCAAACCCATGACCATTTCCATCTACAAGGACAAGGGCAGCAGATACATGGGAACACCACCACCTGCAAATTCCCCTCCAGGCCACTCAGCGTCCTGACTCGGAAATATATTGCCGTTCTTTTGCAATCAAAATCCTGGAATTCCTTCCCTAACGGCATTGTGGGTCAACCCACAGCACATGGATTGCAGTGATTCAAGAAGGCAGCTCACCACCAAGGGCAATTAGAGATGGGCAATTAATGCTGGCCCAGCCAGCAATGCCCATGTCCACGAATGAATAAAAATAAATAGTGTAGTCATGGTTGATAGGCTATAATTAATTAAACAAGAACTGAATTTAAGGATTCAGTGACCACAATGACAGTGGCTATCTGAAGAATGAATGTTGTTAAATGATTAGAATCATAGAAATCCTACAATGCAGAAAGAGGCCATTCAGTACATCAAGTCTGCATCGACCACAATCCCATCCAGGTCCTAGCCCCATATCCCTATATATTTTACCGCTCATCCTTCTAATCTATGTATCTCAGGACACTAAGCGGCAATTTTAGCATGACTAATCAATCTAACCCGCACATCTTTGAACTGTGAAAGGAAATCAGAGCAGTCGGAGGAAACCCATACAGACAGAAGGAGAATGTGCAAACTCCACACGAATAGTGACACGAACCAGGTATTGAACCCAGGTCCCCGTAGCCGTGAAGTAGCAGTGGAATGGTTCATTGTATCTCAAATCCATTGATCGGCATTGCACTAACTGAAGCTTAGGGCTTGAAGGGAAAGGCCCCTCACTCCATGTGGAGGTAAGTTGTTGTCAATCTCTGCCACATAAAGCAGAAGGACGTTCAATCACCTCAAGGTGCAATGTATTAATGATAGAGATGTTGCTCACCTCCTTATCTCATATTCAGTCTATGTACCATTAGCTAGGTTTTAGGCAAACTGATACATGTGAAGGAAAGCAGCTGGAGATAGTGATCAACATCTTTCCTTTTGCATTTAGTTAAAGAATTGCAAGCAAAAAACTTTTAGAATGGAGTGTTCTTATGTTTGAGAGCTGCCTGCTCAACAAACAAGCTGCTTAATTTCAGATTCTGTAGGGAGAGGAGAGATTGCTGGAAATACACAATGGCACTCTCAGAATCTGAAAATAAGAAAATGTTAAGTTCGTACATTAAATACAGATTGTACTAATGAAGCAACTTGATATCATTGAAAATAAAGACTTGAACTTATATAGCCTCTTTCACAATCTGACATCTCAAAGCACTTTATCCCCAGTCAGATCCTTTTAATCACTGTTATGATGTAGGAAAAGCATCAGCCGGTTTGTACACAGTAAGACCCCACAAAGAGCAATGCGATGCTGACCTGCTTTTTGCAATTTTGATTGAGAGATAAATATTGGCCACCTGAGGACAGACAGGGTCTCGGTTTAATGTCACATCCAAAGGAGCTGGATAGAAGAATTTATATAATATTTAGTTATCTATTCACCTTGGTTAGAGGAATTCAATTTATAGTTTAGTTTTAAAAATCAAGCACTTATACTTAACAGAACATGAACCTATGGAGGTAGTACATTTTGTTACCTTTCTTACAAAATGTTTACCTGGAGTTCAAGGCTAAGTAAGATCCTCTGAAGAGCACCGGGTGTTGGGGACCATTTATAGGAATTATTTAAGAGAAAAAAAGGTAGGGGAGCCATAAATTTAACAGTTGGGTTACCTTTTCATCTCTTTCTATAAACTGGCAGCACCTTTACCTCCCTTCACTTTCCACACTCTGGCACAATCATACTGAAGAAGAATTTATTATGGCCAATCCACCTAACACATGCATCTTTAGAGTGTGACAGAAAACCAGAGCGCTCAGAGGAAACCCATGCAAAAAACATACAGAATCCACACAGACAGTGACTCAAGCCAGAATTCAAACCCTGATTCTTCATGCTGTGAGGCAGCAATGCAAACCACTCTGCCACCTTGCCTCCCTGAGAAAACAAAGTAAAAACAAACCAAGTTTGAACAATCTCTCCTATAGCTAATACCCTCCAAACTAAGTCACAGCTTAGTAAACCTTTTCTGTTTCCCTTCCAAAGTCTTCACATCCTTCTGGTAGTGCAGTGGCCAGAACTGCAATGCAATATTCCAAATGTGGCCTAACTGAAGTTCTACATAGCTGTAACATGACTTGCCAATTTTTATGCTCTGTACCCTAGCTGATACAGGCAAGCATGCCAAATACCTTCTTGATTATCTCATCCGTGCATGTTAAACTCAGAAACAGGGATGGGGGTCAGCGCAATGAGATTTTGTGTGATAATGTGATGAAAATAAAAATCAGCTGCTCATTTTGTATTATCAAAATCATCCTTAATCATACAAAATCAAAATCAATGCTTTACAGTCAAAACCATTCTAATAGCACATAGACTAATTTATGCCTGCGCAGACACAGCACAGTATTTATTTACATCTTTTGTTTATAGGAATCCTGAAACAGGAAAGTTTTACCAAATTTAACATGAATGTGAATGTTCATCTGTAGTTAAACCATCAGGTCAAAGTTTATGAAGACACATTCCATCAGAACAGTATAATCAGATGAAATTAAGATTGTGCCTTAAACATTTGGCCTACCCTTTCTTTAAGACTAATCTGTCCAGCAGAGGGCAGCAGAATGGCGACACCCATTGGCTATCAGGGTGAAGATTTCAGCTTCGGCTCAGTCACCGTGTTTAGAAGGGGACCTGAGCAAGTCAGTTGTTTGTAAAGGAGCTGCTGTCAAGGGACAGTTAAACCCCAAACAATACTTCAGAGGCTACAGAGTGGCTTGGACAGGCTGGCTGAGAGGGCAAATACTTGGCAAATACAATATAATTTGGATAGATGTGAAATTATTCGCTTTGGTGGCAAAAACAAGAAGAAAGTTCAGGAAAAAGGAAAGTGCAACATGACCTGGGTGTTATGGTGGAACAGTCGCTGAAGGTTGACATGCAGGTACAGCAGGCAGTGAGGAAAGCTAAGTGACATACTGGCCTTCATAGCAAGAGAACTTGAGTATGGGAGGAAGGATGTCTTGTTGCAATTATATAGGACTGCACCTTGAGTATTGTGTGCAGTTTTGGTCTCCTAGTCTGAGGAAGGACATTCTTGCCATTGAGGGAGTCCAATGAAGCTTCACCAGACTGATTCCTGGAATGACAGGACTGACATATGAAGAGAGACTGGATTGACTGGGCGTGCATTCACTGGAATTTAGAAGAATGAGAGGAGATCTCATAGAAAGATATAAAATCCAGATGGGACTGGACACACTGGATGTGGGAAGATTCTTCCCGATGTTGGACAAGTGCAGAATTAGGGGTCACATGGAGTCAACTATTTAGGACTGAAATGAGGAAGAATTTCTTCATCAGAGAGATGTGAACCTGTGGAATTCTCTACCGCAGAAATCTGTTGAGGCCAGTTCATTAGATATGTTCAAGGGGCAGCTGGAGATGGCCCTTGTGGCTAAAGAGATCAAGGGATACGGAGAGAAAAAGGGAATGGGATACTCAAAGTGCATGATTAACCATGATCATATTGAATGGTGGTGCAGGTTTGGAGAGCCAAGTGACTGACTCCTGCAGTTAGTTTCTGTGTTTCTAATTCATGCATTGAATCCATTCTGTTTGTATTATAGATTTCTAGCACACATTATTTATATTCCTGTTTCTATCGTAGAAGATGGAATGAGCAGTGCACAAAAATAACTGGAATTATTTATTCTATGCTTTGACGATTGATGCTTAACAGTCAAAACCATCTATTAAGCATTGATTTTGATTTTGTGCGATTAAGGATAGTTTTGATAATACAAAATGGGCAACAGGCAGAGGGCTGGATTTTTGGTAGAGCATCTTCTTTAAAAGGGCCCTGCCAACTATATTTCCTATCTGGGGAGCTGGAGTGGAATACAGATGGCCCGTCACATTCAGAGGTAGGTCAGAGATGGTGAGTGCTGACATGGAGTTGTTAGAAAGCCCATCTCAGTTTTCTGGGGCTTCACCCCAGTTGTTTCAAATTTTCTTGTCTCCCCACCCACAACCCATGTCATCTCCATGCACCCCCTGTCAATTCCATGACCCATTGCCACTTCCATGTTCACCTTTCCATCTCTATGTCCCTATGTCCTTTTTATGACATTCTTGCATCCTTTATTCCCACTCATGCAAAATGCACCATCAAACCAAAGAGGCATGTAATAAAAATGGCAAGTGTTGAAATGAACTTTAAAAAAAACACCCATTCCAAAATCTCCCTGAAAAACTATTGCACTTATAACCTAATAAAAGTGTCCATCAAAGGGATGCAACAAAGTTTCAATAACAGAAGTTTTATCTCACTTTGCACTCCTTATCTAAAAAAATCACTTAGACACTGAAAGAATTTTAAAAAATCTTATTGTAGCCATATAATTAAAGATGTCAATTGATCAAAGTAAGTACTCCACTGCTATTTGCAAAAACAGATAATGCATTATGAATCTTGAAGCTCAGCTGAGCATTCATAATGATGTCCTCTTTGAATGGCACCTAAAGGAAAAGATGGTCAGATAGCTGCAATTATATGGTCCATTGGTTTTATAGTGCATACGACATAAGTTTGGATGGAGGATGCAGGGGGTTATGCAAGGGCATGAAAGGGGCATGGGGGCACAGACATTATGATGAAAGCCAAGAAGAGTCATTCAAGGGCTGGGGGTCATGGGTAAGACCAGTTGAACATTTCTTTCAAAAGGTTTTCAAGAAGTGCCTTCCAGAAGCTGACCTTTAAAATTGTGGAGCAGAGTGTATGAGATGCCTAATCCCACAATGGAGCTGGCCAAGTCAGAAATGCAGGATGTGGACTCATTACCCGCACCCTTATCCTGATTCGACAATAATAGCTGGTGCAGGAAATGGGAGCTGTAATCCTGAAATCAGGTTGCTCTCACCATTTTTAAAGTCCTCCAGAGTCATCCCAACTGTGTAAAAAATTGGCTCATGGTACTTATGATGACCCTTTGTGAAACATTGCTTCAACTGGAGTATTATGCCCAATTCTGGACACTGTGCTATATGGAGGATGTAAAGGCTTTAGATAGGGGACAGAAAAGATTTGTGAGAATGCTTCCATGTATGAGGAATTTCAGCAGCATGGACAGATTGGAGAATTGAGTTGTTCTACTTTAGAAAGAGAGGACAGTTGGTAGCGATACTGTATTCAAATCAGGTAAGAGCAGTGCATTTCTTATCCTGAAGAACAGTAGTGAACTAGATTGTGTTATACCCATGATCCAGTAATTTCATGCTCATTATTAGAAAGACTTACATTTTTTTTGATTAATCTATATATTTATTATACTTAAATTCCTCCTTTGGGATTTGAGCTTGTGTTGCCGGAGCATTATAGGGTGTCACTGGATTATTAGTCCAGTATTATTACTACTATGTTGCTGTCCCCCTCAGAGAGCTCTGGGAAATGTTTAGCTGTATTCAGGTTCAAAGCAAGAGATAAAACACTTTAAAAGCGCTTCTGCAACTCCTGAAATCAGGCTGCTGGCTTCAAAGTGAAGGAATTCCTCTGGTCTCAGCTGACACTGACAACAGATGCACTTCATTCATATTGGATGCAATTTTATTACTCTCCCCATTCCTCCCCCCAGAACAGACTTGCAGGCAAAGGTGTCATAGGGTCAAATGGGTTGGTAGGGTTTCTCTGTCTATGACCTCCTCACCCACTCTGATATTTTACCAGCAGCAGGGGAGGCATTGGGTAACCTGCCCACTCTTGGTTAAATTGAAGTTCTTAAGTAACCAATTACGGGCCACATAAATTGTGGCCCATTACTGAAACTATTTTGGGTTGGGGGGAAGGGGGCGGAAGTGTGACCGCTGGGGTCATCCCTCCTGTTTGGGGATTGTGTGCCCAGTGGGAAGCTCCATTCCACAGAATTTCCTTGCCCAGTTTGTTATTCTTCCACCCCAGTCCTCTTGAACCCAGGCCCCTGCCATCCCCTCATTCCTTTTAGGGGCCAAGTGTCTGATACCCTCGACAATAGACTGTTGTGCTGGTTGTGCTGGTTGGACCAGAGATGCTGCAAACCAATTGATTGGTCAGCAGCTCCCTGAGGAGGGACTTCCTTCTAGGAGATGGGTGGGATTCTTGTCCTGAACCAACTAATGACCCTGTGGTGTCAAATCGCTGCGGGCCCACCCCTGACTTTTCAGTCAAGGAGTTATCATAGAACTAACAGTGCAGAAGGGGACCATTTGGTCATTGGGCCTACACTGACCACAATCCCATCCAGGTTCCACCTCCACAACATCACATATTTACAGCCCTAATTCCCCTGACACTAAAAGGCAATTTAGCATGGCCAATCAATCTAACCTGCATATCTTTGGACTGTGGGAGGAAACCAGAGCACCTGGAGGAAACCTGCATGGACCCAGGAGAATGTGCAAACAGTCACTGAGGCTGGAATTGAACACGCGTCTCTGGCCTTGTGAGGCAGCAGTGCTAATTGTGTCACTGTACTACGTTGGGAGTTGGAGTCACTGGCTCGGTGTGAAATTATACTCATTGTTTCAATCCCAGCATGGCCCCCACAGAGTCAGTTAATGAATGTACTAATAGTAAAGAATGATCAGAATTTACATCACTGCCAATCTGGGTGGAAATAATTCTTGTCCCACAATTGATCTCTGAAACCTCTATTGCAATGAAATATTGCCCAAGAATGCCACCTAAGACAAATTGTTTCATGTCAGTTTCTTAAGAATTGCTATATCAACTTGAGATGAAGGTCATAATATCCATAAAGGACATAAAATGCATTTATATTCTTCCTTGGAAGTGTTCTGTTGAGTTATTTCACATTAAAGATTAAATTACATTATTCATGTTAAATGAACATGCCCTGTAATAGCCAATAATTAAAAAAGAAAGGTTCATTAATTTTGATGAAGAACTATGATAAAGATTTTCAATTAACAAGGTAATTAATTACTTCTTGCAAAATGAATGGGCCAGCAGAAAGAGATGATGTTGCTTTCCTGAGCATATATATTAGGCCAATTTTTAATAGTGCTGCTGGCATTTCAAATGTAAGTTTTATATTCTCAAGGATAGGAATGAAAGGTAGAAAAGTAGAAAGCAAGGGTGGAATAGGGGAAATGAGGACTCACAGCAAACAGAGCTGTGGTACAAAATGAATGTGTAGTAATGTTTCAAAGACAGATCTAAAGGTTGTGTATCTGAATGTATGAGGATTTGCAATGAGGTAGAAGGATTAAAAGTGCAAGCTGTAAATGGGTAAAATATAATTGTGTTAACAAAGACATAGCTGCAATGTGACCAGGGCTGGGAACTAAATATCCAAGGATATTCAATATTTAGTAAGGTTAGGCAAAAAGGAAAATGAAAATGGGTGTCATTGTTAGTAAAGGATGAAATCTGTTTCATAATGAGAAAAAATATTGGATCAGAAATTCTTAGATGGCACAATGGCATTGTGGTTACCATTGCTGCCTCGCAGCGCTAAGGATCCAAGTTCAATTCTGGCCTTGGGTCACTGTCTGTGTGGAGTTTACGTGCTCTGTGCAGGTTTATTCCAGTTGCCTCCCACTGTCCAAAGATGTGCAGATTAAATTGATTGGCCATGCCAAATTGACCCTAGTGTCAAGGGATTAACAGAGTAAATATGTGGGGTTACAAGGATAGGACCTGGGTGGGATTGTGGATGATGCAGACTCAATGGGCTGAATTGCCTCCTTCTGCTCGGTAGGGATTCTAGGCTATAAGACATGGGAGCAGAATTAGGCCATTTGGCCTATTGGCTGATGTTTTTCTCATCTCCATCCTCCTGCCTTTTCCCCATAACCCCTCATCCCCTTGATGTAGAATCAGTCTGTTAAAGCTAAGAAGTATCAAGGGTGGAAATTATTAGAGGGAGTTAGGTGGTATGATAAAGTTTGACATTAACCAGGAAATCAGAGGTGCATATGACAAGGGTACCAAAATAATCATGGATGACTTTAATCTACATATGGACTGGGTAAACCACATATTCAATAATTCTGTGTTGGATGAATTCCTTGAGTGTGGACAAGATGTTTATTTAGACTTGGGTGCTGAGGAAACAACTCGGGAAGAGGCTGTGCTTGATTTGGTGTTGTGTGATGATCAATAATCTTGTTGTGCAGTATTCTCTAGGGAAGCGAGATCAAAACATGATAGAATTCTTCGTTGGGATAGAAAATGAAGTAGCCCAACTTGAAACTAGGGTCTTAAATCTAAACAAAGGAAACTACAAAGATATGAGGGATGAGCTGATAGCTCGGAAATATGTGGCAATGGATAGACAATGGCAAATATTTAAACAACAAATGTATGCGTTACAAGAATCATGCATTATGCATTCCTGGTGCAAAAACACAACAGAGAAACTGACCTAACCACAGCTACCAAAATAAATTAAGGCTGGTTAGAATAAGATGCAAAAAGGAGTCAGTTAAAGTTGTTGAAGAAATTATCAAGCCTGAGGATTGGGAGCAGTTCAGAATTCTGTAAAGTAGGGCAAAGAGGTTGATTAAGAGAAGAAAAATAGATAATGAGAGGAAACTTGCAAAGAACATCTTTGTAGATTGTAAAAGCTTTTATAAGTATAGAAAAATAAAAAGATTAGTGAAAACAACTGTAGGTCTCTTACAAGCCAAAATGGGAGAATTGATAATGGAGAACAAGGAAATGGTGGAGGAATTAAACAATTACATTAGGTTGATTTGATTTGATTTGATTTATTATTGTCACATATATTAGCATACAATGAAAAGTAATATTTCTTGTATGCTATACAGACAAAGCATATCGTACATAGAGAAGGAAAGGAGAGGTTGCAGAATGTATTTTTGCAGGCATAAGTAGGGTGTAGAGAAAGATCAACATAGCACGAGGTAGATCCATTCAAAAGTCTGTTGGGAGCAAAGAAGGAGGTCTTTTTGAGTCGGTTGGTATGTGTCCTCAGACTTTTGTATACTTTTTCTAATGGAAAAAGATGGAAGAGAGTATGACCTGAGTGTGTGGAGCCCTTGATTATTTATGCTGGCTACATTTCCAAGGCAGCATGAAGTGTAGACAGAGTTAATGGATGGGAAGCTGGTTTTTGTTCGTGACCGTTTTTAGTTTCTTGTGATCTTGGGCAGAGCAGGAGCCATACCAAGTTGTGATACAACCAGAAAGGATGTTTTCTATGGTGCATCTGTAAAATTTGGTTGTAGTGGAACCTGCCATGTTCTATCTTCACAGAAGGAGACACTAATAACTTTCTAGTAACGCTAGGGAAGCAAGGATCTAGTGAGAAGAAGGAATTGAAGGAAATCAGTACTAATAAAAAAAAGTCAGTGCTGGAGAAATTAATGGGGCTGATAATCTCCATCCCAGGGGAAAGGAGGTGGTCATGGAAATGGCAGATGTGTTGGCTGTCACCTTCCAAAATCCTGTAGATTCTGGGACAGTTTTGACAGATTGGAGAATGGAAACTGTAAATCCAATATTTAAGAAATGAAGAAGGGGGAAAGTAGGGAATTGCAGACTGGGTAGCCTAACATCAGTAGGAGGGAAAATGCTAGAGGCTATTATGCAATAACAGGATACTTAGAAAATATCACAAGATTAGAGAAAGTCAACATGGATTAATTAAAAGGAAATCATAACCTACTGGAGTTTTTTGAGAACATAACTAGTTAAATAGTTAAGGGAGAACCAATGGAACTAATATGTTTGGATTTTCAGAAAGCTTTTAATGAAGCCCCATGTAAGTGTTTATTGTACAAAATTAAAGCATATGGAAGTGGGGGTAATACATCGGCATGGATTGAAAATTGTTTAGCAAACATGGAAAAGTGAGAGTGGGGGTGGTGACTATTGGGGTACCACAAGGGTCAGTGATTGGCCACAAATATTCATAATATACATCAATGATTTGGTTGAGGGAATCAAAAGCAATTTTTCCTACTTTGCTGTCAATATTAAACCAGGTGGAATTGTGAGTGGTGAGTGGGAAGTAGAGAGTCTTGAAGGTGATTTAGAGAAGTTGAGTGAGGGATAAGTACACAGCACATGCAGTATAATGTGGTTAAATGTGAAGTTGTCCACTGTGGTTAGAAAAACAGAGTGGCAGAGCAATATTCGAACGATGACAGATTAGGAAATGCTGATGTATAAAAGGATATGGGTGCCCTTGTACACCAGTCACTGAAAGCAAGCATGCAGGTACAGCAAGCAATTAGGAAGGCATATTGGCCTTCATTACCAGAGAATTTGAATACAGGAGACTTTTAAGTCTCTTAAAAGACCCAAGCGAGTTTGTGTCTACCACCACTGACAGCAGCCAATCCCATTCACTCACCACCCTCTGAGTGAAAAACCCACCCCTAATATCTCTTCTGTACTTGCGCCCCAGCACCTTAAACCTGTGTCCTCTCATAGTGACCATTTCAGCCCTGGGAAATAGCCTCCAAGAATCCATCCTATCTATTCCTCTCAACATCTTACAAACCTCTATCAGGTCGCCTCTCAACCTTCGTCTCTCCCGGGAGAAGAGACCTAGCTCCCTCAACCTATTTTCATAAGGCATGCCTCCCAATCCAGGCAACATCTTTGTAAATCTCCTCTGCACACTCTCAATAGCTTCCACATCTTTCCTGTAGTGAGGCGACCAGAATTGCACACAGTACTCCAAGTGGGGTCTGGGGTCTGGGATCTCTTAAAATTACATTAGATTAGACGTCATCCACAGAAACCTTCATTTCAACACTGAATAGATGTCCAATTTTTGGCATTGGGAAGAAAGCTCATGATTGAATCAGGGCTCCAGCCATTCCAAATCCAATACTACCATTGTTCATGTCTTAGCTTGGTGAAATGCAGTATAGACAATTTGGTTTGGACCCCGAGCTAATGGCTTGTCTTTGAGAAATACTCTTTGTAACCTTGGGTTTTAACCTCAGGTGTTATTTCTAGCAGTATGGCATACAAGATAAAACTCACTGCAGCTGTACAGGGTCTTGTTGAGACCTGGAGCGTTGTGTGTGCAGTATTGATCCTCTTATGTACAAAAATATATACTTTCCATAGAGAGAATGCAGCGAAGGGTCATCAGACTTATTCCTGAGATGAAGGAGGAGAGATTCAGTCGACTAAAACTATAGTCACTCGAGTTTAGAAGAATGAGAGGGAATTTCATTGATACGTATAAAATCCTGACAGGGTTGGAGAGACTGGATGCAAGGATAATGTTTCCCCAGGTTGGGGGAGGAGTCTAGAACAATGGATCACAGTGTCAGAATATGAGTTAAGACTGAGATGAACAGAAACTGCTTCACTCAGGGTGGTGAACCTGTGGAATTTTCTACCACAAAAAGCTGTGGAGACCAAATAATTGGATGTAATTAAGAAAGAGATATGTTTCCAGACTCTGAAGGCATCAAGTGCTAGGGGAGGACAGCAGGAGTATGGTGTTTTGATATATCTGAGAATTAGCCATGATTACATTGAATGGTAGAGTAGCATCAATGGGCGAATGGCCTATTTCTGCTCCTATTTCTGATATTTCAATTATTGAGTGTGATAATCTGCAGAGCATTCTGTTCATTTTCATAATGCTATGCAGTACTGTAGCTGAAATGTACATTACATAGACACAATAGGGGTTTCAGATGTGCATTGATGAAATAGTGATCACTAGGATGGCTCAGCAGTTGGCACTGCTTTCTCACACCAGAGTTCTGCATTTGATTCTGGCCTTGGGCAAATATCTGTATGGAATTTGCAAGTCCTCCCTGTGTCGTCATAGTTTCTTCCCACAGTCCAAAGATGCGCAGGTTAAATGAACTGAA
This sequence comes from Sphyrna mokarran, assembly GCA_024679065.1. Classification (NCBI taxonomy): domain Eukaryota; kingdom Metazoa; phylum Chordata; class Chondrichthyes; order Carcharhiniformes; family Carcharhinidae; genus Sphyrna; species Sphyrna mokarran. The sequence goes on along the minus strand of JAGIQG010000005.1, from coordinate 92,516,030 downwards.
CTGACAATATTAAATTACCGTTAGTGTCCAAAGCTGTATAGGTTAGAAGGATTAGCCATGGTAAATGCACAGAGTTATAGGGATAGGGCAGGAGGTGGGCCTGGTTAAGAGGCTCTATTGGAGGCTGAATGGTCTCCTTTTGCACTGTAGCGATTCTATGGTTCGGCATTTTTATTTCAGTTGGGGAGCAAAGACGTGCATGAATGAATTCCTTATAGAGGGGGGCACCTTTGAATTTGTTTCATATAGAGCAAAACTCAAAGCTAAAGTGAAAGCACAATCCTAAAACACCAAAGTCAGGACGTAATAATCTTTCAAAGCATGGGCGAAAGTAATCTTCAGTCTACACCTAACAATAAATTAGCAATTACTTTCATTTTGCCCAATTTTCTTCTTTTATTGCAGTTGATAAATGGTAGCACAAATGTTAAACAAAATTCATTAGATAAAGTCATCATAGTGCTAGATGATCATAGGCTTCTCTCCCCATTGATGGGGAGAGATGACTGGTGGTAATTTAATCTGAGAATCACCATGCCTCAGGCAAGGAGCAAGATTGAGCCTTCTTGAATAACCTCAACCTGAGCAGGAACTGAATTCATGCTGTTGGCATCACTAACCAGATGATCAGCCAACTGAGCTAAACCTGAGTTGATGTAGAATGATGTCTACAGCGTGGGTTCAAATCCCATATCTGCTGAAATTATTCATGAAGTTCTGCCTTCTCAACCTAGCCCCTTGCCTGAGCTGTAGCGATTCTCAGGTTAAATCACCACCAGTTTTGTCTCCCCCTCAAAGGGGAGAGCAGCCTATGGCCATCTGGGATTTTGGCAACTCTAACTCATTATATGTTACTCTATTTGTCTGTCTAAAGCTGCTCCATGATCTGATGGATGCTTCCAGCATTTTTGTTTAAGATTCAAATTATCACCATTAACATGATTTTGTTCTTGTGAAACATTGGTCCAGATATTGCAGCCATAATGATGGTGAACCTGTCAGTGCTAGGCTGTTATTACATCTCTGAAGCTAACAGCAGTTTCTGGAGTCTGCACATGTGGACTTAAAAATGAAGATCCAAGAAGTGCTGTAATTGATTCTATGCAGAAACTTTGAATATTGAAGTTCACCTAAATTGCAATCAAGTAGAAATCACTGAACTGCTACAAACTTGCTTTTTTTATGTTATAGTGTCACAGCAAAAATCCTTGAAAAAGTTATACCTTGTTAAGTGAGATGTAACTACATCTTAGTGATGTACTATGATCATAACTACTACTGAAAAACATCTCTATCACTGAAAACTATTTTTAAATTTGTGTAATGTCAAATTTCTCTATTCTGATAAAATTTTTAAAAGCAGTTTTTAAAAAGGTGTTATGTTATTTGGGTTTCTATCCTAATCCCAGTTTCACATTCCAATTATTTATTTTGCTATCTATAAAATTTATTAATTAAAAGTAAAGGAATTCAATGGTTTTCAGTGAGAACTAGCAGTAATGGCTCAACCTTCATTATGTATCTCGCACCATTTTCTCATAAGAGATGACAAATCTGCTAATACTTGTTTCGTGCTATTGCAAGTTAAATTCATGATGTGGAGATGCTAGCATTGGACTGGGGTGGGCACAGTAAGAGGTGTCACAACACCAGGTTAAAGTCCAACAAGTTTATTTGGATTCAAGTGCTGTTAGAGTGCTACTCCTTCATCAGATAATTCACCCAATGAAGGATTAGCGCTCCGAAAGCTCATGATTCCAAATAAACCTGTTGGCCTTTAACCTGATGTTGTGGAAGTTAAATTCAGCCCAAGGACATATTTTAGTTCCATCCAGATTAAAATACAACAATGTGGCTGGATTAAGTATTAGTGCTTGCCTATATACCAACAGCAGCACTGCAAACCAATGTACAACAATTGATTTATAGTCCTATGTCACCTCAATCCATGGAGCAGTTATATAAATGGCATTGTTTAAACGATCATGACAAACTTAAACCAGTTTTGTTTCTGCCGCGAGCTAGATTCAGAATGTTTGAGCATTGCATTTAGATCCTTGAGCAGTTAATCAGTAAGATGAGGATGACATTACATCTGTTGGAACTGCCTTTGAATACAAGCCTTCCAATTTCCACAGAATTTGCTGTTGCCTAAAGACTTCTTTGAGAGGTTTTGGGTGTTGAAGTTTTTCTTAGTTATTTTCACTCTTTTCAAAAGTAAGATTTATGTTTGGCTTTTATACCCAGATGGTGATCCTATTCTGCTCCTTTATTTAATCTAGAGTTCACCACTTGAGTTCACTGCTAAATGGAGAATTTTACACGCTGCGTTAATATTTAATATGAAGAAAACCACACCACTAATTTAAATCATCAGAAAAAAAAACCTTCTGAACTGCAGTTAATTGGAGTTAATTTCACCAGAAAATAATAGATTAGATCACCGTAGAGTTTTGGTATTTCTACTGCGATACTGGCGAGCTGTTTTTATACAATCTTACACGACATCAGTTTAAAGATCCTGGAATATATATTCCCACTGCATGGCCTGAAACCTCTATAACGGATGGTAATGCTGCTAAAGGTATGAGTATGCGGTTTGGGGAAATACCAATTTTTTAGTAAAAGTGGTTGGAAATACTTATAAATTAAGGAAAATATTCTTATGAGTTCAAAACTGTTCTGAGTTCAAATTGTTCTGAGTCTGTCCAGAAAATTGCAGATTTCATCCAAAAGCCTCAAGTCCAGTATCATATGAACATTAGTTTTTGCTCTGTTAAACCTGTGTTCGACAAAAGGGTCTTTTGTCTATAGGATTGGTTTGATTGGAACACTATAGATATATTTGTTAAGGGTTATGTATTGTAGTGATTGTTTTGTTACTTGTTTGTAATTGATGAGTTTTTGCCAATTTTCTTACTATACATGTTAATTATATTTTTAAATAAACATTGTTTGATAGAAGTTCTGCAGTAGGTCATTTGAATTATGCCTGAAGTGAAACCTATCATGCTTTTTCCTGCCAAATTCAGGATACAAAACTTATGATCCAGGCTGGCTCCCAAAACACTTCAGAGTTTCTGACCTGAGCCATAACAATTAGCCATGGTAGATGTGTGGGGTTATAGAGGTAAGGTGGGCCAGAGAGCCTGGATGAAAGTAAAGTTTATTTACTAGTCATAAGTAAGGCTTACATTAACACTGCAATGAAGTTACTGTGAAAGTCTCTAAGTCACCATATTCCAGCGCTTGTTTGGGTCAATGCAGATAACCAGCATATCTTTCAGATTGTGGGAGAAAACCAGAACACCCAAAGGGAACCCAAATAGACACAGGGAGCATATGCACAGACTGTGACCCAAGCCAGGAATTGAATCGAGGTCACTGGCACTGTGAGGCAGCAATGCTAACCGTTGTGCCACCGTACTGCTCTTAAGGTACTCTGTTAAAGAGACATTACAGACTCAGTGGGCTGAATGCCTCTTCTACACTGTATGAATTCTATGATTCTGACAACAGGCTTGATTGACCTTCACAATAATACATGGATTTCTGTTTTTCATTCAATATATCTTGTATTGTGCTGGGAGTCTGAGGTTCCTGCTTACTTGGTAGGATAAGGATTAAATAATAGCAAAAATGATGTAGATATTGTGGCATCCCAGCCAAATGGAGAATGTCATTTATCTAGTGCTGAGTAGCCACATTTGCTTGATTTGCTATTCTACACCGGTGATCAAATTCAATTCAATAATTTCCTAAAGGGACACATTTGCTAATGTATCTGTCACTTATTTTCCCTTTACTATGTATAGAGCAACTGTAGACAGGTTTATTTCGCAAAATTATTGGTTTCTTTGAGTTTGTACTGCTGAACTTTTGTCACCATGCTACAGACCAAATTTACATTGAACAAATGTAATATTCTGAAGATTTTGAGCCAGGCCTATTCAATGCATGGAAAAAATTATCCATAATGGATACATATCAAACTAAGTTGCCTCACTAAACTGAGTGTATAGTGTTAATCTCATCCCATTCTAATTGGTTGCAGAACTCTGTTATGAATAGCCAGGATTGGACAAGTTATCATACTGATAATCACAGTGAACCTTTTTGCTTTTAAGTTCAACAATGGAAAATATGTACTTATCCAAGGCATTCATGTAAATAATACCTACATCTGGCAACCATTTCTTTAATATTTGCACATGGTATGGCCAGAAACCCATGGATCAAAAGTGACCTTTTATCTCAGATAAGTGACAGATATTTTTAATGAATCACTTCTCAACATTCTTGAGGGTGGAGCAACAACCTTTGTCATAACACGTAAACCCTGGGAACAATGTTTCATTGTTAATCCTATGTTCACACACCTTCAAAAGGAAATTTTATATATTTCCTCATTCCTTTCCAAGTGTTCTGAATGTGGTCTGACTCCAGTTGACAGATGTTGTTGGCAATATCAACAAACTTTCTTGATAATTGGAGAGCAAAAAAAACCGATTTATATTCCTTAATTATATTACACACTACACTAATCCAATTGTGATGTAAAAACATAACCAGATTAGCACTTATATCTAATTAGTGGAGATTTGTATTTTGACCCTTGGCGAAAGCAGGTTTTTGTGATTTTTGGTGGTTTGAAATTTAATGTTAGGAAGCCAAACCAGTGTAGAAACACATTGGAGCTTTAATTAAATTCGGTTGTTCTGAAGATGATTTCCACATGTTCAGAGATTAGTTAATTGGACTGAATATCTGTAAGAAGTCTTTTGGGGTGGGGTGTGGATAGCCCACAACTCTAGCCATCCAGTAGTTGGCTGCACCTGTGACATTGTCCTATTTTCCAGGGTAAAGGATATTTGTGTGGATGGAGTAGGTGTCAATGGCATTAATGATGCACAGCCTCAGATAGGATGGAGCCATACAATTGCATGAAATGTCTGGATGAGATAGTTGCCAAAGAAAAGAAATTCACAAAGCCATTTGAATCAGGAAGAATGTGAGGAATCAGCCCACTACTATAGTGAAAAGTTGAAGTTTGGTATCAGAGCACAGAGCAACATCACCTCACTCAGACAGTACCAAAGGATTTTTCATGAAAATTATGGAAGAACATGGTTCCTCAAGGAAAGGCACCTGGAAACCAAACAACTCCATGCTAATGGCACATGGAGGAACTGAGTTGACAGCTAGGAATAACCTAAATGAGAAGGACACTCAAAAGAAAGGCATTAATTGCATACTTTACCTCACAGGAACAGGTGGTCCTGTTATCCTGGAGTTGAGCATTGTGAAACATTGTAGTGGGTCTCAGTAAATCATGAGATGAAGGAATCATTACCAGAGATTAAAGATAGTGCACCCATTGGAAATACCACCCTATCAGAAGCAAGGAGTATCTGGTTTAAAAGTATCCAGAGCATTTTGATAAGATGACTGAATGGCTTGAGGATCACATTACTATTGATCCAGAAAAGAAACTTGTGATTTATCCTCCATGTAAAGTACTGTAGAACGGAAAGGAAAGCTTGAATGAGAGGTCCAAGAGATAGAAGAAAATAAAATGATCACCTCACTCATCAAACCTACAGATTTGGTAAATGTCATCATGGTGAGAGGGGAGTCAACACTAAAAGTGATCATGCCAGCACTGGTAAGTGAGCTTGGTGCCAGAAATGGCTAGTGGAATGAAAAGCTTGATGAGGAACTGTTGTTGTTGACAACATTAATGTTGGATGACACAAATTACTGCATTTATGTCCTGATCTTAAAGTGAGCCAGGATGTGTTCTAACACATAGCAAGTGAGACATATAGAGAATGTAAAGGAACAGTCATCATAGCTGATAATATCCAGAGCTGTGGTGTGGATGAAAAGACAACAGTTACCATCTACACAAGGCCATAGAAAGAACAAGGAAAGCTGGATCAAGCTAAACACAAACTAATGCATTATGCATTGTGAAGATGACAGAAAGTCTGTTCTTTAGAGTGGTGTGCACACCTGATGGAGTCTAGTGAGAGCTGATAAGGTATCTCTGAAATAAAAGCTCCAAGAGACAAGCAAGTGATGAGAAGTTTCCTTGATCCAGTACATGAGTTCTTTCATACCTCACATGTCAAAACACACAAATCGACAAGAGCTGATGAGAGAGGATATTGAGTTCCAAGTGCTCAGAGTCACATGAGAGGAGTTTCATTAAGTTCAAAGAATTAGTATGCCAGGAGGCAAGTCTGCTATACTACAGCAGAAAGACACTTGTCACTCTGCACAATGCTTTTGCAAAAGGACTGAGAAGCGGTTGTGATGCAAGGCGAAAAGCTGATAGCATTCACATCCAAATTCTTAACACTAACTGAGACCAGACATGCCAATTTAGAGAACGTTTGACAGGCGTGTATTTGAGAACTCTCCCACATATCTCTGTGGAAGAAAGTTCATAGTGGAGAGTGACCGTGGTCTACTGGAACCGATCTCCAAGCAAAGCTTGTGCAGGACGTCAGTAAGACTGCAGATGTTAATCTTGAGTCTTCAGAATTATGGTCCACTCTGAAGTACACAGAGGGGAGAGGAATTATGCTGGCAGATGTATTATCTCACTTATCACCACGGAGATGCATGAGAGAAAAAGTCTAGGTATGAGGATCCATCAGTGAGTGAACGTAGCCCCCTGATAATAGCAGATTACGACCCAAAGTTCCCCTTTATAAGAATAGTGAAAGATTTGGGAGTTCCAGCAATCATTTCACACTGCAAGTTCTGTTTGCTGAGCAAGAGATTCCTGGAAGAATAAGATATAATGAAGAAATACGATTCACCTTCTCTTTTAAGGAAATTGCTGAACAGTATGGGTTCAATATCATCATCTCATTTGACATTATCCAAGAGGATGTGAGTTTATAGGAAGACGTGTCCAGCTGGTCAAGAGAGCTCTCATAGAAGGCCGAGAGATAAAGAAAGACTTAAACTTTTATGTAATGTCATTCTAAACTCCATCGCACATGGCTGACATGAAATTGCCTGCAGAGTTACTCAATGGCAGAAAGTACAAGACAACTTTTGCCAAGGAAGATACACCACCCAAATGGCCAGGATGAAGTAAGGTAACAAGAATGGGGTGGCACTGTGATTAGAACTGCTGCCTCACAGCACCAGGGACCCGGATTCCATGCCTGGCTTGAGTCACTGTCACTGTGGAGTTTGCACAATCTCCCGGTGTCAACATGGGTTCCCTCCAGGTGCTCCAATTTCCTCCACAATCCAAAGATGTGCAGGTTAGGTGGATTGGCCATGCTAAATTACACCTTAGTTTGGGGAAACTAGCTAATGTAAATGCATGGGGTTATGTGGATTGTGATCAGTGCAGACTTGATGGGCCAAATGACCTCCTTCTGCATGGTAGAATTCTATGTAACAAATGGCTGATGCATAAGTAAAGGAGGCCAACACTTCAATAAACAGGCCAAATCCCTGAGTTGCATGAATTGTAGAGAGGATTGACTGGACATGTATAGGATCCAATCATGAAAACCTGGAATCCAGGAAAATTATTGGTGAAGCTGGGATTCCAAAATCATGAATACGTCATAGTGTCACTTACAGCACAGAATGAGGCAGCTTGAGTTTGTAGCTCTCTGCGTAGCAATTTGGTCAATCCTAACCCCCACCCATTCCCTATAGCCCAAAACATTTAATTTTGTAGGTGCCCATTCAATTTCCTTTCAGATCAATCATTAGTTTTGCTTCCACCAGCCTAGCAGAATGAAAATAAGACCATAAGACCGTAAGACAGATGAGGGGAATTAGGCCACTTGGCCCACTGAAACTATTCAATCATAGTTGATATTTTTCTCATCACCATTCTCCTGCTTTTCCCCATAAACCCTGATACTCTTATTAATCAAGAACCTATCTATTTTTGTCTTAAAGATACTCAATGACCTGGCCTCTACAGCCTTCTGCAGCAAAGATTTCCATAGATTCACCACTCTCTGGTTGAAGAAATTCCTCCTCAATTCTGTTTTGAAAAATCGTTCCTTCAGCCTGAGGTTGTGCCCTCTGGTTCTATCTTTTCCTACTAGTGAAAATATTCTTTTCATATCCATTCTCTTCAGGTCTCGCAGCATTATGTAAGTTTCAATAAGAAACCCCCACCCCCTCATCCTTCGAAACTCCAATGAGTACAAACCCAGAGTCCTCAACTGTTCCTCATAAGACAAGTTCTTCATTCCAAGGATCATTCTTGTGAACCTCCTCTGGACCCTTTCTATGGCCAGCACATCCTTCCTTAGATATGGGGCCCAAAACTGATCACAATACTCCAAATGGAGTTTGACCAGAGCCTTAGAAAGCCTCAGAAGTACATCCCTGCTCTTGTATTCTAGTCCTCTCGACACGAATGTGAACATTGCATTTGCCTTCTTAACTGCTGACTGAACCTCCACGTTAACCTTAAGACACTCTTGAATAAGGACTCCAAAGTCCTTTGTGCTTCTGATTTCCTAAGCATTTCCCCATTTTGAAAATAGTCTGTACCCGCATTCCTACTTCCAAAGTGTATAACGTTACATTTTTCCACATTGTATTCCATCTGCTATTTCTTTGCCCACTCTCCTAGTCTGTCCAAGTCCCGTGCTTTCTTAATACTAACTGTCCTTCTACATATCTTTGTATCATCTGCAAACTCAGCAACTGTGCCTCAGTTCTTTCTTTTAAATCATTAAGGTATATTGTGAAAAGTTGTGGTCCCAGCACCGACCTTAGAGATATACCAATTGTCACCAGCTGCCATCCTGAAAAAGACCCCTTTATCCCCACTCTTTGCCTTCTGCCAGTCAGTCAATCCTCTATCTGTGCTATGATCTTACCCTTAACACCATGGACACTTAACTTATTTAACAGTCTACTATGCGGCACTTGTCAAAGGCCTTCTGGAAATCTAAATAAATCACGTGCACTGGACCTCCTTTATCCAACTTCCTTGTTTCCTCCTCAAAGAACTCTAACAGATTTGTCAGACATGATCTCCTCTTGTCAAAACCGTGCTGACTCAATCCTACTTTATCATGCAATCTCATCTTTAATAATGGACCCTAAAATCTTGCCAATGACCGAAGTCAGGCTAACTGCCCTATAATTTCTGTCCCTTCTTAAACAGCAATGTTATATTAGCTACTTTCCAGTCGCTGCTTCCTGTGATTCCAATTTCCTTAGCTATCTCTTTTAGAACTCTGGGTGTAATTTATCCAGTCCAGGTGATATATTCTCCAGAACATTTGCCTTATTAATGGCCACTACTTTGACCTGTGCCCGCTGATTCTCCTGGAGCTTTGGCATCCCACTGGTGACTTCCACCATGAAGACCAATGCAAAGTAACTATTCCATTCCTCTATCATTTCTTATTATTACTATTATTTCCTATTATTACTTCTCCGGCCTCATTTTCCAATGGCCCAACTCTATTTTTGCCTCTCCCTTGCGTTTTATAAATTGAAAAAAACCCTTTCTATCTTCTTTTATTTTATTAGCTGGCTTACAATCATATTTCATCTTCTCCCCACTTACTGCTTTTTCAGTTATTCACTTTTAAAGGCTTTCCAATCCTCTGACTTCCCAATAATCCTCGCCACTGTGTATGCTTTTTCTTTTGCTTTTATGCTGTCCTTGATTTCCCTTGTCAGTCATGGATGCCTTGATCCCCCCTTAGCACGTTTCCTCCTCCGTGGAATGAATTTCTGTTGTGCCTCCCGAATAACACCCCCAAAACTCTTGCCTTTGTTGTTCCACTGTCTGCCCTGCTAGGCTCCCTTTCCAAACAACTCCAGCTAACTCCTTCCTTATTCTTTGTAGTTGCATTTATTTAATTATGAAAGCGTTACATCTAATTCCAGCTTCTTCCTCTCAAACTGCAAGGTAAATTCTATCATGTTGTGGTCACTGCTCCCTTAGGATTCCTTCACCTTAAGTTCCCGAATCAAGTCTTCCTCATTATACATCACCAAATCCAGAATTGCCTCTGAATAGGCACCGTCACAAGCTGCTCCAAAAAACCATCTCTTAGATATTAATTGATGGGAAATTTTCATTGACAACCCTAATAATAGAGGGGAAATTATCCTAAGGTGGATATGGCGAGTTGGGACCTTTCCTGACTTTACATACCTGCCTTGGGAGCGAAAATCCAGGCCTTTATGTTCATATATTAAGCCCTGATCCTCACTATTTTAAAACCATATTTCCATTATTGCTGCTACACCTTATTCCCACATATGCTACTTGTGCTTGTAATCATCAACATTGTTCACCACACTTTATGCATTTATATGCATGCACTGTTTTTGGTCTATTTTGTAGTCTTTCTGAGTCCACTTAATATGGAACTACTCCCATGTTTAACTGTGCAACAATCTCATATTATTCACCTTATTTTTCTTTTCTACTTCTATATGCTGGCATCCATCCCCATTTACTTTAAATTGTCCCCACTCTCACTAGTGAACTTGCTTGTGAGGACATTGGTCCCAGTGCTGCTGGGGTGCAATCTGTCCCTTTTTAATAGGTGTCTCTTGCCCTAGAATTGGTCCCAATTCCCAGAAGCCCTTATCCTGCACTCTGCTTCAAGCCATGCATTTCTATTCTGGCCAGCATCATCAAGACTGAAAGCAGTGAACAAGTGAAGAGGAATAGAATCCATATTCAACCTGTACCCAAACTGGAAAAGCTTGTCAACATTACCAATGATGTGAGTAACAAATGAGACAACATTAACAGCATCAGCACATATAGTGCAACATCAACAACATCACTAGCAAGTGATACAACATCAGCAGCAGCCTGCACAACTCCTAACAACACCAGCCACAACGTAGTCAGTATAGCATGCCAACTAATCAGTGAGAGCAATGAATGCCAAATCCACCGGATGGAGGCACAACTTCCTAACACCCAAGCAACACCAGAAATAACGTTTCTGAGAAAAGAAAACAAGTGTTAACAAACTCTTAAAGTATTCAACTTAATTATAAAATGCTATCTTCTTTCATTTAAACACTGTTAATAGTTGCAACAGCTACATTGATATAACAAGGCTTTTTTTTAAAAAGAAAATCAAATGTTGTCTTCTTATAATATTCATAAAAAGTTAGGAACTGTATTATTTTGCCCGTATATATTCTGGAAATCACATTATTTACTACTGCACTATGTGCCACATGGTGTGATCGGGGAAATATGTTTGAAGAGACCTCCAGCATTTTCTGTCTGAAAGTGTGATTATTTCATACTTCTGAGAACCACAAGGCGTAACACCACATTGTCTCTAATAATATTCACCCTCGAGGCATCCTGGCACTGCTTCCCATGGACTGCTCCTTCCACCAGCCCCAGTACTAATAAGGTCCTCATTTTCTACCAGAATATTTCAATTAAGAATGAGGTGCTCTCTGGCATTTTTACAGCTTGCAGATTGTTTTTACTTGTCACTTGATGTGGAGTACACAATTAATCAGCCACCCATGAATGAGCCACCAGTCAAAACCACTCTACACACTGAAAGATTGCATACATTTTTCAAATGGTATGAATCCTGAGGAATACTCATGGCTCAGCATGTTATGGGTGCGATGGACATTATTCACACACCTTGCTTGCAGTCAGGTTTATGCCTCGTTGGAATGTATATGTTTGGCTGTGAAATGCCACCCAAATATCAAACACATTCACACCCACCGCTGCCAAAATAAAATTGAAGATAATTGCCAAATGTTGAAATTGCTGAGATGAAATGGTGATGACACACCCTGTCAATACATGCATTACTACTTCCGATTAAAAACTAATCATCTTAGCTGACAGCAGGTCAATATTCCATTCATTATCACTAAAATTCAGAAACTCCAAACATTAAAGAAACATAAATCAAATCAAATTGATCTTGACAGACCTGTTAATTCATGATACCCATAGAATTTGCAGCATAGAAACCTGCCACTTGGCCCAATAAGGCTATGCTGGTGTATATGCTGTACATATGCATCTTCCTACATTACGTTACCTAATTCTATCAGCATAATCACTCATTCCTTTTACCCATATGTACTGAGCTAGCTTTCCCTTAATGTAGTTTATTGCATGCTAGATGGTAAACATGAGTAGAAAATTCGAAGAGGTCTTTTGCACTGTTGTTAGCTAAGCCAATTAATTTTTATTAGGAACCATTACATATACTTGTCCAGGATTTGCTGCGCTTTGTAGTTGCTTCCAAGAGAAAGCATGAAATTTTATGGTGACTGCTGAATGAAGATTTTCACACAGAATCTTCTTCCCACAAATAATATTTTATTCAGGAACCCCTTATAAATCACTCCAATGTCATCTATCATTTTAAAATTGTTTTGAACACTATGCAGTTGGTGGGCCATTTTATTTCACCTTATAATGCTTGCCATTGAGTGATCAAAGAACATGTATGCCCCCGGCATTCCTTATTATTGATTCAAGATGAATAACTGGAATATGTGGAAGATAATACATAATTACTAATAATTAATCCATTCTTTTTAAGTGAGTAAGGTTAGAGATTAAAAATACACATTAACATCTGTAACATAACAGGCTTCAACTAAACACTAATTGTAGTTAGCCAATTTTGAAATTATTTCAGAACATGAAACAATATTGAAATGTGTCCACCTGAATATAATGGTAAGCACACTTTGATTTACTGGATACCATTCATTCTGAGATCCAAGAATATTTTCTATCTAAATTATAAAAAATATTTGTTACAGGGTCTGAAGTTTGTCCTGGGCCAAATGAGCAAGAGTGGCTCAGCAAACTGTTTCATACTGTGTCCAATGAACTTTTCCATTGAAATCAGGTGATGTGTAAAATGAGCTACTGATTTGTTAGCACTCATTCAAGGGTACTCACAATTACACAATCATTCAAGGTCAGTTTTATCCTTAATCTGTCTTCAAATCCTTCTCATTGCTGTGGTTCCATTTTACCTACCCGTTTCCTTGTCTTCGTTAATAAGCTCAGTTAGCCGTGATCCTTGGGGATTACATTCAGTGTGAGGATTCGGAAAAACAGCCTTTCCTTTATTTTCAATGGTCTCACCTAGCCACTTCCAGAGGCGATGGTGTTGCACAATCCTGCCTGAGGTAATTTACTTCCATTTATCTTCTGTAGTATGGTGGCATTATAATCAAATTGCTCACTGAAGTTGACTGGCTATGAATCTTTCATAACAGTATTGCCTTGTTACGGACAGGAGGGAATTTAACTTGAACAGCACTAATTTCACCTCCTGCCATTCCTCCCTAAGCAGAAAGGCATTTTGATCCCCACCCCATCCCTGGCTTTATGAGCAATGGCATATTTCCCAAACTCTCAGTTTTGGTATGTGAATCAATTTCTATTAATAACCCCATAGAAAACTCAAGATTAATTAACTCTAGGGGTTAACTTATTGGTATGCAACATAGCCAGAATTTTTTAAAAAAAGATAAAAAGAGTTTTTAGAAAGAGTTTAACAAAGTTGTCCTATAGAAAGTGAGTCTGGAAAGTTGATGATGGAAAACAAAGAAATGGCGGATAAATTGAATAGATAGTTTGTATCGGTTTTCACCAGTAGCATCTCACATACAACTATAAACCAGGAATTAGAATGGAGGGAGGAATTCAGGAAATTACAGTCACCAGAGAAGTAATAATAAATAAATTGTTGGAGCAGTAGGTTGACAAAAGTTCAGGTCTTGATGGGCATTATCCTAGGGTCTTTAAAGAAATGTCTAATGAGACAGTTGATTCATTGATTTAAATTTCCAAAACTCCTTAGATTCAGGGAAGGCTCCATTTGATTGGAAGATAGCAAATGTGTTATCCAAAAATGGAGGATGAAAGAAAATGGGAAACTGTAATCTTAACATCTGTTGTAGGGTTTGAAGCTATTATTGAAGAAGGTCGAGCAGGGCATTGGGATATGTTCAAGGGAACTAGGCCAGCAACACCACGGTCTGTTTCAACTGTAACAGGAAAAATGGATGAACTTAGGGCCTTAATGTTTGCGAGGAACTTGGATATGGTTGCAGTGATGGAGACGTGGTTAAAGGAAGGGGAGCAGTGGCAGCTGAATATTCCTGAGTATAAGTGTTTCAGGTGTGACAGAGGAGGGTCCAGAAGAGGTGGAGGAGTGGCGTTGTTAGTTAGGGAGATCATCACAGCAGTGCAGAGGGAGGACAATACAGAGGAGTTAGGAGTGGAGTCGCTGTGGGTGAAGTTGAGGAATAGGAAGTGGGCATTTATTATGCTAGGGGTGTATTATAGGCCACCCAACAGCCCGCGGGTAGTTGAAGAAGGCATATGTAAAGACATTTTGGATACGTGCAGAAAGAACAGAGTCATTATAGTGGGAGATTTTAATCTCCCTAGGGTAAATTGGAAGGTACCTAGAGCTGGGGGTTTGGACGGGGAGGAATTTGTAAAATGTGTACTGGAAGGATCGTTGGAGCAGTATGTGGCTAGCCCGACTACAGAAGGGGCTGTATTGGATTTAGTTCTGAGTAATGAGCCAGGGCAGGTGGTTGATGTTGTAGTAGGGGAACATGTGGCTAACAGTGACCACAATTCTGTCTACTTTAGGATACAGATGGAAAAGGATGCTTGTTGCCCTACGGGGAAAGTGCTGAATTAGGGGAAGGCTAATTACAGTCGGATTAGGCAGGAACTTATGGAAACTGATTGGGAACGGTTGTTCGAGAGTAAGTCCACAGTAGGCATGTGGGATTTTTTCAAGGGAATACTGAAAATGTTGCAAGAAAGATATGTGCCAGCTAAGAGGAAGGATGGGAAAGGTAGGATTAGAGAGCTGTGGATTACTAGGGATATTGAGGACTTGGTTAGGAAAAAAGGAGAGTCGTATGTTAGGTCTTAACAGCTGGGAACAGAGAGAGCGTTGGAGGAATGTAGAGAGAGCAGGAGGGAGCTGAAACGAGCAGTTAGAAGGGCAAAAAGGGGATGGTTTTGGCGGATAGGATTAAGGAAAATCCAAAGGCTTTTTCCTCCTGTGTTAGGAATAAAAGGGTGGTTAGAGGAAAAATTGGTCCTCTTAGAGACAGAGGAGTGCTTAGAGCCTGAGGGAATGGGGGAGATCCTGAATGAATGCTTTGCGTCGGTATTCATGAAGGAGAGGGGCTTGTTGACCGGTCCTATCTGTGAGGGAGCTGTTTAATTATAATAAAGTTTTAATAAACTCGTAGTAATCAAATTCATGCCCTTACGGGGAATGAAACTGATCACGTCACCAGCAGCGGGCAGAGCAGGTCCCAAACTAAGATCTTGCCAGCCCAAGATCGCACCCGTTAGACAGGAGTTTACAAAAACGATTCTAAGTATCCAGCTAGCGTGAAAATGGGAGAATAGCAGATCCTTTTTTTGAGTGAGTATTCATGCCCAATCTTGTGCACATGGTGCATGGGAAAAATGATCTAGACTGTTTCTAGCTGCTGCAGGCAGTGGGTTGGGCTTAGTTCACCAGCCAGCATCCTGGGGGAGCTCTTGCACATGCATTGAACTCAATGCCTGCATATGTGCAATAGCAATTGCAGAAGGAGCTATTATACATGTGCAGATCTCTGATTCAGCACATGCCTCATACCAGCAGCAGCAGAGGTCTGACAGACAGAGAGAGAGAGCTGCCAGACCCTTGCTGCTGCAGGCAGCCTCAACAAACTCCAACACCAACAATCACTGGTGGCATGGCCAATTGTAATCCCCAAACCGCCCGAAATGCAGACTCCCAACTCTGCATTGCTGCCCGGACTGAATGTTCCCCTCTACCACAATCGCAATGCGGAGTGAGCCCTCTTCACTCTCCTCCACCGATCGCCTGCAGAGTGGTCACCCCTTCAAACCTTGTTGCATATAAGCCCCACCCCATAGACGCCATTCCCATAGGCCCTATCTCCATAGGCCCCACTCTTAGAAGCCTCGTCCATAAGCCCAGTAGGCATTATCAAGATGCCAGGTAGGCATTTCCAGGCTGGCACTGCCCAAAAGGCCCCCACCCCCTTTGCCCTCACATTCCCTGGGAGGGGCCTCAATGGCCTTCAGTTCTAACTGTTCCCCGTACATGGGGAGCAGGTGTTTTCCTCGCCAAAGAGAACCTCTTTTGACAAGTGAGGCAAATGAGCCTGAACCCTTGAACGTCAGGGTCACTAATGCTGTGTAAGTTAACATTGTTAAAAAATTAAATGATTTATTTAGCCTTTCCCCCATTTCCGGTGAGAGGTGGACCGCGCTGGGAATCTGGCTCTCATAAGATTGCGAGAGCCGTGAAATTGGGCACGATGCTGATTTCTCGGCTCTTGTGTGATTTTACCAGCTGGTATAAAGAATTGGGAGCACCGTGGTGAGTCACATCTGGATGGCTCCCTAAAACAATCATGCCAGGAAAGTCTCCCAGAGGCAATCGGAATGTGGATCACTGCCTGCTGAACAGGGGTGGGCAGCCAATTTAAATAAGTCTTAATTAGGGATGAATTTTTCTGGTTTTCCAGCATTTGACAACACAGGGTGAGTTTATTGGCTATTAAACATGAGAAAAACAGTAAAACACAACATGCATGCACAGAAATTAGTAATGAGACTTGGGTCCAAAAATAAGTTTGAAAAGGACTTACAAATCAGTCTTTGACTTGTCCGTGAGGACTCAATGGTGAAAGGTTGTGGTTGTTTGAGATTCATGATTCCAGTAGCACTGGCTTCAGCAGTTGAATAGTTGTTTTTGAGACTCCAATGTTCTGCTGTTTAGCTGAGACGCTTCCTTTTCAGCTGAGGCTTTGCTAACTGGTTTGCCATCAGAGATATTTGTATTTTACCGACTTAAATTTGGGTAGCTACAAAAATAATCAGAGTTTGTCAGCTCATTAATTAGCCTAATTGACATCCTGCTGCGATTACGCATGTTTCTTACATCCCCCCCCCGCCATGTCCACCGCCATCCAGCGATTAAATGGGTGTATGACTTTCACATTTCCCACCATGCCAGGCTGTGTGAACCTCTGTCTATGTTTTGGTTTCCCTGTTCACTCAGGTCCCAGACGTCTGCTTCCTTTGCTGTGTCGTTATGAGTTCGCACCTCCAGTAGCTTCATGCACACATTTGGTTTGAGCTGAAATATCCTCGGACAAACTGGACTAATAGCAGACGTATTTTTATTTCTCCTTCCTTCATCTTACTTGTGCTTCAAATATTTAGTGAAGCTTTTCAAAAGCTATAAGATCTTTTGCCTAACTCTCGTCACATGTAGCCGCTTTCCTTCTAAATGACCGTGTCCCTTTAAAAATTACAAAAGCAGCATCATTTTTCAGTAGCGTATTTGCACAGCTTTCTGCAAAAGGCCAGACTGACTTGGCAACATTTAGAATGCCTAAGGTTTGTTGGCTTAATTCTTGAAGGTTGCTTCTGAACATTTGTTTTGGGAGAGAAGTTGGCTGGTGCAATAATGAGGCCCAGTCATTAACATCATCGAGCAGACCTCCCACTGTTGTTCTCGGGTGGGTGGCCTGTATAATTCATCAGCTTCCCAGTGAGAAGTTAAAATTCCCCTTTTTATTCATTAACATCAATGGGTACATTTTACCCTTTAGAAGAAGCAGATTGAAAGAATACGATTGATGATTCAGATTGCTCCCGATTTTCTCAATCATCAAAATCAACAATTGGAAAATCATGACACTGACCAATTTTAGAGCAACACAACACAGCACGGGAAACAGGCCCTTCGGCCCAATGAGCCCGCGCCGCCGTCATAACTATATAGTAACAATTCCATTATCCTATTCTAATTTTAGGTTATTCCTAATATGGAAGAGTCTCAATGTAGGGACAATTTGTTTCCCAATCAGCCTAAGAGCGAATTTTTGGGATGTGGGAGGAAACCGGAGCGCCCGGAGAAAACCCACGCAACCACGGGGCAAAACTCCCGCAGACACCGGCCCAATTCCAAGTGTCTGCACAGCTACAGCGATAGTCACTGAGCTGTCATGGTGTCCTTCAGATGGTCCAGATAAAGCACTCATTTACGACATGAAGCACCAGGCAACCCATGAATCAACATCCAAGAGCTGTCCTCGCACCACCTGCCGAATGCATGCTCATTGTTGGTCAAGTATGGACCGAATTACCTGTGGAAAAAAAAGCCATAGTTAAACAGTCCTACTATATCCCTCTATCTGCATAACGCTCATGTGGCTGTCCAAGAGACCCTTAAACAGCCCTAGCGTGCCTGCTCCCACCACCTTACTCGGCAGTGCATTCCACACCCCCACTACCCTTTGTGTGAAAAACTGCCCTCTAATATTCGTCTTATACATAGCCCCCCTCACCCTAAGGCCATGACCCCTTGTCCTATCCATTTCTGAAAGGTGGAAAAAGTTTACCCATTTACTCTATCTATACCCCTTATAATCTTATACATCTCTATTAGATCCCCTCTAAGCCGACGTCTTTCAAGGGAAAACAACCCCAGTCTATTTAATCGTTCCTCATAAGACAGTCCTTCCATACCAGGCAGCATCCTGGTAAACCTCCTCTGCACTCTCTCCAAGGACTCCACATCCTTCCGATAGTACGGCGACCAGAACTGGAAGCAGTATTCCAAAGTGAGGCCTAACCAACGTTCTATACAATTGCAACATCAAACTCCTACTCTTGTATTCTATACCCTTTTCTATGAAAGCTAACATACTATACGCTTTCTTTATCACCTTCTCCACCTGTGAAGACACCTTCAGAGACTTGTGAACCTGCACCCCCAAGTCTCTCTGCGTCTCTATACTCCGAAAGTTTTACCTTTTATCCTATAACTCTCTTCTACATTTTTCCGGCCAAAATGCATCACCTCGCATTTATCCGGATTAAATTCCATTTGCCATCTATCTGCCCAGTCTACCAACCTATCTATGTCCTGTTGTATTGCCTGGCACTGCTCCTCTGTACCCGCCAATCCAAGCATCTTGGTGTCATCAGCAAATTTGCTGATCTCACCACCTACCCCAACTTCCAAGTCGTTTATGTAGACCACAAATAGAAGAGGACCTAGTACTGAGCCTTGTGGCACTCCACTAGTGACAGGCTTCCAGTCGGAAAAAGAGCCTTCCACTACTACCCTCTGTCTCCTCCTCCCGAGCCAGTTCTCGACCCATCTACATACCCGGCCCTGTATCCCATGCACCTTCACCTTCTCTATCAGTCTACCATGAGGAACCTTGTCAAACGCCTTACTGAAATCCATGTAGACGACATCAACAGCATGTCCTTCATCAACTGTTTTTGTCACTTCTTCAAAAAATTCCACTAGATTCGTAAGACAAGACTTCCCCTTGACGAAGCCATGCTGCGTATCCCTGATCAGATCGCAGCGCTCCAGATGCTCATACATCCTGTCCCTAAGGATCCTCTCCATTAGCTTACCTATAACTGAAGTCAAGCTCACCGGCCTATAGTTCCCTGGGTGATCCCTCTGACCTTTTTTAAACAACGGTACTACGTTTGCTATCCTCCAGTCCTCTGGGACCTCACCTGTGTCCAAGGAAGAGACAAAGATTTGCGTCAGAGGCCCAGCCAAGTCTTCCCTCAACTCCCTTAGCAGCCTGGGGAAAATGCCATCAGGCCCCGGAGCTTCATATGTCTTTAAGCTGCCTAACAGCCCTTTTTCTGTTTTCTGACCTATGTTCCCATTGAGCAAGATACTGGGTGGAATTTTATGACCCCATCGCACATTGTTTTGTAGTTGGAAAAAGTTGTAAAATCAGGGGTGAAGTGACTCCTGGGAATGGTTCCAGTTTTCGCGCCCATTACCATTTTACCATGGAAAAAAATTCATGATGATCGACATCCCACCCAAAATGGGTGAAACATCCATTTGCGTTTTTTTGCATTCATCACAATATTATTAGTAAGTTTCACCCCCAATCGTCCCAGCTCACTGGCCTTAATGCAACAAACTTGTTCACTGCAGCTGGGTTGGTCTGAAAAACATCTTAAGTATAAAAGTCACCTTCAGGCGTCTGAGCAGAGAGAGTGAGTGAGGAGGTAAGTCTCTGCTTTCAAACTACTCCCCGCTGCTAAAACAGTGGGGGGGGGGGGTGATGGTTGTTTCATGGCAGCCATGTTGTGTTTCAGGTGGGGGACCCTGTGAGCATGTGGGAGGGGGGGGGGGGGGGGGCTGCTGCTGTTCAAAGGATCCGAATTCAGCCTTTCAGGACAGCTCGGGTCACAGCACTGACCTCGGGTCTTAGCGCTGACTCTGGGTCCTAGTGCTGGCAGCAGCAAGCACTGTTACTGGTGGGGGATGGGCTGGAAATGCTCTAAAGTGGCAGAGCTGCCACTTGTCAAGCAGCACTGTCTGTGGCTTCTACTATATAGGCTCTGGGTGTGTTTTAGTCAATGTGGAGGGGGAGGAGGAGGGAGGAGGGCTTTATTGCCATTCTGGAGGCTGCAGGGCTGGGGTATGGGGAATATGTGGTTGCTGGGAGGCTTTTGGGGACTGTAGGGTGTGTGGGGAGTGTGTGTTGGTAGGGGCTGTATGGGAAATGTATGTTGGTGAAGAGTTGTGGGAGTGTGGGTTGATGGGGTATGTAGGGGGTGTGGGGAGTGTGTGTTGGTGGGAGTTGTGGAGGTGTATGGGAAGTGTGTGTTGGTGGGCAGCTGTGGAGTGTGGGGAGGTGTGTTGATCGGGATCTGTAGGGGGTGTGGGGAGTGTGTGTTGATGGGGGCTATGGGAGTGTATGGAAAGTGTGTGTTGGTGGATGCTGTGGGAGTGTGGGGAGTGTGTGTTGGTGGAGGCTGTGGGGGTGTGGGGAGTGTGTGTTGGTGGGGAGCTGTGGGGTGTGAGGAGTGTGTGTTGGGGGAGCTGTGGGAGTGTGGGGAGTGTGTGTTGGTGGGGAGCTGTGGGAGTGTGGGGACTGTGTGTTGATGAGGGTCCGTAAGGGTGTGGGGAGTGTGTGTTGGTGGGGGCTGTATAGAAGTGTGTGTTGGTGGGGAGCTGTGTGAGTGTGTGTTGATCAGGATCTGTAGGGGGTGTGGGGAGTGTGTGTTGGTAGAGGGCTCTGGGAGTGTGGGGAATGTGTGTTGGTGGGGAGCTGCGGGACTGTGTGTTGATAGGGGCATGTAGGGGGTGCGGGGAATATGTGTTGGTGGGGGTTGTGAAGGTGTATGGGAAGTGTGTGTTGGTGGGGAGCTGTGGGAGTGTGGGGAGTGTATGTTGATGAAGGTCTGTAGGGGGTGTGGGGAGTGTGTGTTGGCAGGGGGCTCTGGGAGTGTGGGGAGTGTGTGTTGGTGGGGAGCTGTGTGAGTGTGTGTTGATGAGGGTCTGTAGGGGATGCGGGGAATATGTGTTGGTGGCGGTTGTGGAGGTGTATGGGAAGTGTGTTGGTGGGGGTCTGTAGGAGGTGTGAGGGGAGTGTGTGCTGATGGGGAGCTGTGGGAGTGTGGGGAGTGTGTGCAGGTGGGGGCTGTGGGAGTGTGGGGAGTGTGTGTTGGTGGGGGCTGTGGGGGTGTGGGGAGTGTGTGTTGGTGGGAGTGTGGGGAGTGCGTGTTGGTGGGGGGCTGTGACAATGTGGGGAGTGTGTGTTGGTGAGGGCTTTGGGGGTGTGGGGAGTGTGTGTTAGTGGGGAGTGTGGGGGTGTGGGGAGTGTGTTTGGTGGGGGCTGTGGGGGTGTGGGGAGTGTGTGTTGGTGGGGGCTGTGGGGGTGTGGGGAGTGTGTGTTGGTGGGGAGCTGTGGGGGTGTGGGGAGGTGTTTGGTGGGGGCTGTGGGTGGGGGAGTGTGTGTTGGTGAGGGCTTTGGGTGTGTGGGGAGTGTGTGTTGGTGGGATGTGGGAGTGTGGGGAGTGTGTGTTGATCGGGATCTGTAGGGAGTGTGGGGAGTGTGTGTTGATGGGGGGCTGTGGGGTGTTATGGGAAGATGTGGTTGGTGGGGCTCTGTGGGAGTGGTGGGTAAGTTGTGTTTAGTGGGGGCTGTGGGGTTGATCGTGTGTGTTGGTGGGGGCCTGTGGGAGTGTGGGGATGTGTTTTGTGGGGAGCTATGGAATGTGGGGAGTGTGTGTTGGTGACATATGTAGGGTGTGGGGAGTTGTGTGTTTGGTGGGGTGGCTGTGGGAGTGTGGGGAGTGTGTGTTGATGGCATATTATGGGTGGGGGGAGTGTGTGTTGTGTGGTGCTGTGGGACTGTGGGGAGTGTGTGTTGATTGACCATATGTGGGGGTGTGGGGATGGGTTTTGGTTGGGTGAGTTGGGAGTGTGGGGAGTGTGTGTTGGTGGGTTGCTGTGGGAGTTGGGGGTTGTGTGTTGGTGGGTGCTGTGGGCGTGGGGGAGTGTGTGTTGATGGACATATGTAGGTGGTGGTCGGGAGTGTGTGTTGGTGGGTGCTGTGGGGTGTGGAGAGTGTTGTTGATGGGGGGTCTGTAGGAGGTGTGTGGGGAGTGTGTGATGGTAGGAGCTGTGGTAGTGTGGAGAGTGTGTGTTGATGGGGGTAAAAAATAAAAAATTGTAGGGAGCATATGGGGAGTGTGTGTTACTGGCTTGGAGGCAAGCAGAGTCAGATGTCTGTGGGAGTGGGAAGGGGGGAAGCTGTATCTGGCCTATGGAGTGGGGTTCTGCCATAGGAACTGCTTTTCTTCGCTTTCTCTGTGCATACGCAGTTTGTGGATCTGATCTGATTAGGTTGAATGGCAAATTGGGCCCCACCAACTGCCTCTAGCAGCTAGAAATGGTCTAGTCGACATTTTCAAAGAATGAGTGCATAAGATTCAGCGTGAAATCTCACCCGATAAACAGGTCAGGAACCCTTTTCACGCTAGCCAGGCACTTAGGAAAAAAATCTCATAAAATTCCACCCACTTTCTCTGGGATTCTGCAGTCCTTTCTCAGCACATTAATGTGTGGCTTATGTGACGAGTCATTCAAATCCCGGTTGACTTTGGAGGGACTGAAAGATCCCATTGGTGTGATGGGCCAGAAGATCCTGCCCTTTGGGTCTGGAGCAAAAAGATTAACTTCGCCAGTTCTACTTGATTTGATCAGGAAATATTACATATCTCAATATGCTATCATTAGAACAACGTCAATCCGTATTTAAATAAATTGGTTGAATGCCATCAAGAACATTAAACATGTTGATATGAACATTACTGATTGGAATAGATATCCTTATCTAGCGGTGACTTCAGAGTCAAACTGATTTTTTCCTAACCTTACCAATTTCAAGCAGGATTGTTGGAAAGTACCTCGGAGCAGAACTTCTGGCAATGCTTTCTTTCACTTAATCCAGGATACAGAGCTGTGGCCCTTTATCTGAGATCAGCTATGTCAGCACAAACTGGAATGCAACCTGGAACCATCCTATTTGGTTTTGCTGATCAGCTGAACTAGTTGAGTCAGTAGGAAAGAGTGTGTTTAAAGTTTATTTATTAGTATCACAAGTAGGCTTACATGAACACTGCAATGAAGTTACTGTGAAAATACCCTAGTTGCTACATTCTGGGACTTGTTCAGGTACACAGAGGGAGAATTTAGAATGGCCAATGCATCTCACCAGCACATCTTTCTGTGGGAAGAAATCAGAGCACTCGAAGGAAACCCATGTGGACATAGGGAGAACATGCAGACTCCAATCATTCTGACCCAACCCGGGAATTGAACCAAGGTCCCTAATGCTATGAGATAGCAGTATGAACTACTGTGCCACTGTGCTACAAGGGCAATTTGAAAGATTGATGTCTCCCTTATCAGCTCACAAAGCAATTGACTTTGCAGGACAGTGCCTGAATTCTGGGTAGCCATAAAACATGACAAGAAAACACCAGTGACAAAGTACCAGGGCCAATCATTCATGTTGAGGCACGTGTACCAAATCATAGTGCAGAAGATTATATGATGGCAACTTCACTACTGTTACCTGTTTGTCATAACACCAGCGAACACAGATACATAAACTCATAGGCAGGCATTATATTTCACAGGGAACAAATAATTTAAAACAACTTTTCATAAATTATCTTTGGAAATACAGTTGAACAATCGTACCATGAGAAAATGGAATTGAAGAAACCCAACATAATTAAAGGAATATTCATCAAGCATGCTGTCTTGTCTCAATCTTGCTCACTGTACTCCTCTGAGTCTACATTATTTTTTGAATCCCACATTAATTTCTGCACCAGTTAAAAGCAAATTAGGGACTGGCCAAGTGAGATCACAATTGGAGCACAAATCTTCATCAGATCCATAATAAGCAGTAATGCACTGTAACTAAAATACCCTCTTAACTCATCTCTTTATGGGCAGAATGATAAATGTTAGGCCAGGGTTTCATTTTACGACCATCATTAAAACTATAATGACTTCAGTGAATCCTATATGACTCAGTGCTATTCTGTTAATGGAAACTATACAGCATATATTTGTAACAGAGCTTATGTTGCAAACATATTCTGATGTTTGAAAAGAAAATGAAACTTACTGAGCGCAACATTTCTAACATTTAGAAGATGAGTAGGGCTTTAATTATACACCGGGATAGCTGGAAAATAGAAAGTATCACAATGGATTTTAATTCAATACCATATGCATACATATCTAGAAGCGATCAAGTTTACCCACTCTCTCACTTGCGTAGAGTTTTGTTAGATAAGGTCAAGAACGACAGGAAGGTCCCTACTAGGGGTGATCAGAAAATGATCCTGTAGATTAGTTCAGTGGATGGCATTCTCATTTCTGAGTCAAAGGTTTATGGATTCAGGTTTTGAGCACATAACTGTGGCTGACATGTGGAACATTGAATGGGAATGGTATTGATATAGTTGTTGTTCTTCATATTAGGAAAACCAAGGACCTGTCTGTTGGTCTGCAGGATGTTATGGCCTACAGATTATTCTACAAAAGGGAATATTTGCTTGCTATTCTGCTCAACATTCTTCCTTCCATCAAGCTTGATTAACCAGTCATTCATCACATCACTATTTTTGAAATCTTATTAGAAATATAGAAAAACTACAGCACAATATAAGCCCTTTGTTCCACAAAGTTGTGCCAAATATGTCCCTACCTTAGAGATAATTGTGTACGATGGCTGCTACACCTGTCTGTTTAACAACTGTTCCTGCATTTTCTCTGTTTCTCTATTGCAGGGAGTTGTACCAATGCTTTATTACACAGAAGATGAAGTCACCTGACCTATTAATTCTATTGCTGCCCTATCATATAGGTCTTGACTGTGCTTCTCTCACCTTGCTGTGCTAATTTTTTAGTGTGCCAGGAGAATCTCACAGGGGCAGATTTGTGGTGTTTGCCATTGCGTCTCCCAGTGCTGGATTTCTGGAGGTATCTGCTCCGCATTGGAAATTGTTGAGGAGCCTCACAGACCATTTTAATGGTCATTTTAATATTATTTCAATATCATTAACAGTCCTGGGACCTGAAGTCTCTGGGCCAGCTAGTGTCTCCAACACCACCAGAGTGTTTCACTCTTGTGGGGTTTAGAGTAGCTTCCCACTTTTGGGGAACCAGTGGCCTGACCTTGGCGACCTCACTAATCTTAGCACTGACAGATTGGCAAATGTGCAATGCCTGTTCAGCACACTGATTTCAGCTTCTCCAGCAGGAATAGACCCCGCTGCCTGAAATTTAATAATATTCACGCTGATGGCCTCAGTAGTGCACAGAATGTGAGAGATTCTTCTTTGAACTCCCATTGAAAAAAACAATGTGAATTACTCCAGTTTTTAGCCCCTTATATTTGTTGAGCAGTTTTTAAATATACTTGACAAATAATTTTTTTTCTCTGAGAGACAGAGATTGTGTTGCACCATTGGGTGAATTGGTCTTTTAGGTTATGTAATGTTATTTCTGTGACTAATTACAAACATATAAATATTGAATAATGCACCTTTATTCCACAATTCATAAGAAAAAAAACTGTAAAAATAAAAGTTGGAATAAGAGACATTAAAATATATTAAATTAAACGTGTAATATTAGATAGCGTGAGGAGGTTTTGTTGTCTTTCCTTATCTGTCTGGGTTTTTATTTTATCAATGGATTTTGGTGTCCTTAGTTTCTTCTGTTGGGAGTGAGAGTATTTCAAACACAACTTCAGAAAATCTCCCTGTACGGTATTGAACCCTGTTGGCAACGTTGCTATGTGTCTATAATTATAAATGTTTCATCGGTGGTTTGATGCATTGTAATACAGTACATTTAAACTGGGGAGGTCATGAGTTCAAATTCATGCTTGGACTGAGTTGTCTGTTCTCAACTATGACGCTGGATGACAAAAGAGGCTAGAATTGGATTTGACTATAATGGCTTAGTGGTGGAAAAGACTATTGAAATTCACAGTCTGAAATCATATTTGAAGAATGCCCACTTTGGCAAGGTATTTGATGATTGCTCCATTTTTGGAACAGTCTGCAACATGACTCACTGAAGAGGAATAGGGGATAATTGAAAATTGAACAAAAGCAACAAGAAATGCAAGGTCATACCGTGTGTGATAGGTCTCAATTAAATTGATGAATATCATTGTTCCAAAGATTATTGCTATTTTTTTAAATCAGTTGCTTCATCACAAATCAGCACACAGTTATAATAATTGGAAAATACTGCATTCAGAAGATCCTCTTCCTTTCATTTTTTTGATGCTGTTCATTCCTTAAATAAGACTTACTTAAAAAAAGATTTAAGATGCCTTCAATAAGATAGAAAGTAATTTTAGAAATCTCTAATACAGCAGATTGCTTGTCTACTTTGTGTGAAGATATTGGGGTGTGACTGCCTCTGATCACCTCTTGTAAGGCTACTATGAGAGTAATTTTAACTCAAATCTGGATAGGTTGGTGTGGTGTAGGATGTATCTGTTTTTTAAATTACTTCAGGGTTTAAATGCCATTTAAAGATTATAATAAGGCTAGGAGCCTTCTATTTAACTTATCTCACAGGTTAAGCAATGGCTAACAAAGTTTTCTGTTTCTTTGGAAATCTGTCAGCTTAAGGGAAGTAGGACAGCTGTGGACCACTTCTTGTGGGCTAAGTGAAACAGAAGTTTTCCCTCAGCTGCTGAGGCAAATACTCTTCCTTTGCATCTCCATTCTGAGAACAAGCCTATAGAACTGGGCATTTTCCCTCCACCCCCATCCCTCTAGTCGGGAAGGCAATGGCCTAGTGATATTATCACTAGACTATCAAACTAGAAGTTCTGCTAATGTTCTGGGAACCCAGGTTCAAATCCTGCCATGGCAAATGGTGGAATTTGAAGTCAATAAGAAAAAAATCTGAAATTAATAATCTACTGATGATTGATTGTTGAAAAAACCCCTTTGGTTCACTGATGTCCCTTAGGGAAGGAAATCTGCTATCCTGACCTGGACTGGGCTACATGTGACTCCAGAGCTACAGCAATGTGATGGACTCTCAACTCTCGTCAGATAATTAGGGATGGGCAATAAATACTGGCCAGCCAATGATGGCCATGTCCCACAATGAATAAAAAAAAATAAAGGACCGCTTCCCTCACCTCTGAAATTGGAAAACTGTGGGGTCTTCCTCACCCTCCCACGGTTGCAAATTCCTTACTATGCCTGGGGAAAGGGTACCAAGAAAATTCTTTGAGTAATCCCAAGGTATCTTTTATGTGCAACAAGGAGAGGAGACAGAGCCTTGGAATAACATCACATCTGTAAAATACAGCCTTCATTGTATTTCTGATATGCAAAAATCAAGGTTAATGGCCTGGAGATGAATTTTAAATTGGAAACAGTACTGGCCATCCTTTTCATACCACACTATGGCTGAAGTTTAAATTTTTTCAGCCATTTACCATTCAATCTCATGGTGCAGATGGTAGTCCACTCATGGCGGGAGGAGTGGCGACTGCTAAATTTCTTTGTAATTGTATAGACGTTATTAATAGCCTTTGTCATAACAAATCAGCATACTCCTTTGAAGCAGAGAAGCTTGTTAAAACTTTTTTCTTTATTCAACAGTTGCAGAAAAAAACTCAAGCTGATTCAGACCCTGTGAATCAGTCTTACTGCACAAAACTTCAGCCTTATAATCACGGAGAGACATCATAGTTCTTACATCTTTCTTTGAGAAGAGGCAAGATGAAGTGGAAGAGAGGTGCACCAAAGATGGAGATGACTAGCTATAGGATGTGGGTAGCACAGTAGCACAGTAGTTAGCACTGCTGCTTTATTGTGCTAGAGACCTGGACTCAATTCCAGCCTTGGATGACTGTGGGAAGTTTGCGCATTCTTCCAGTATCTGCATGGGTTTCCTCTGGGTGCTCCCGTTTCCTTTCACGGTCCAAAGATGCGCAGGTTAGGTGGATTGGGAATGCTAAATTGCCCCTTAGTATCCCAAGACAGGTGGGTTCGGGGATTAGCAGGGTAAATATGCGGAGTCATGGGGATAGGTCCTGGGGAAGATTTTCTGTTGAAGAGTTGACGCAGATCCAATGGACCAATTGTTCTTCTTCTGCATAGTAGCTATTCTATTCTATTCTAAGATGACATTCTAGACCTTCGTTTGTTCTTTTGGGGAAGAGTGGAAGAGGATGTGAATCAAGCAGTCACTGAGATCAATGATTCATCACAGGAGGAAATCCTGAACCTCACTTTATTTTTTGATGGCAGTATTAGCCCCAGCACATCTGCTGAGAGTGATTAGCATATTACTGAAAAATGAGATAAAGATATAAATCGGCCTGTTCGTTCTACTGAAAACATCAATGACTTACAACGACAATTTGATGCAGCACTTCTTTAATGCAATGTGGAATGAAGGCTAGAATTTCTCAATATTGTGGAACTGTTATTGCTCAATCTCAAGTTATATCTGGAAATCAAAAATAAAACACAGGTGCTTACTACAGATCTCAGTAACACCAGAGATGTACAAGAAAGTGTAATTTCTCTGCCTCTGTATGTTTCTTTCACTCTTGATGCTGGTGACAGCACACATCCTGATAAAGTTCCGGAGATGTTCAAGCCTGCGGAGGAGTAGAATCACACTGAAAAGAATGTGTAGATTGAACCTATACCTGCAGGGAAAGAAAATCCTTCGGCATTAGCAAGACAATTATCACTTTTTTATCAGGATATTCTTCATCCTTCCCTTCATTCACCTGACTCGTTGATGGGTATGTTATTACACAGAGCTTCATTCATTGCAGCAATCACAGTTTGCAGACTGTCTACAGTTGGACATATTTCCATCGCAGCCGTACAAGCTTCATCCTTTCAATGAAGAGCAACCAGTAGTTCTCCCAGAATGTGGAGAAAGAAAAACAGAAGAAAATGAAAATCTCTATTTATTGCCTTTATTCTATGGACCAGAAGCAGAAATCTTTGCTTGCAGAGTTCACTGCCTTCCAAGGAGAAGAAAATGGAGAACATACATGCTACACAACCTGAGGAAGAGCCAAGAATACTGTGGAAATTGATGCCAATGGCACAAGTCTCTGGTGGTGGTGGGTGGTGGCTGTTCATTGTGGGAGTTGGGATAGGAGGTGGCAGTGTGAGTAGGATGGATGTGTAAATAGTTAACGTTAACAAGTAGCACAAAAGACTTGTGGGGAGATAAATGCAAAATACTGCAGATACTGGAATCTGAAACAAAAGCAGAAAAATGCTGGAAAATCTCAGCAGGTATAGCAACATCTGTGGAGAGAGAGTACTACCAATGTTTTGAGTCTAGATGACCCTTCATCAGAGACTTATGGAGATGGTTAGTATAAAGTTAACAGCTGTTATGCCAGTTGTTATAGTACATCATCGGCGATGTTAGATTATATGTAACTGGAACCAGAAGGAAGAACATTCTAATGGAATCCTGATAATGTCTGCCTCTACAAATAGCATAGATAGTCAAGAATTGGTCACTGTTTTCAACAGCATGGTTTCCAGCCCTTTTCTATCAAAGGCACCCGAACTATGGGGTTATTAACAGTAACCTTACTTCTTCCATTGTAACCCTGGAGAGTCCAGTAAGCAACTGTCAACCTGGTCTTATCCTACTTTCTTGAACTGAAGTCTATTATTGCCTTTCATTCCTCGTAGGCAAGCCTCACAGGAAGGATTGAAATCCCAGAGCCAAAAATTACAAATGGTAAACATATGCCTTTTTATATGATTGGTGGATTCCAAAAGGTTGGTCCCTTCATCTCATCCAAACAACAATTTAACTGCTAAGTTTGCAATCTGCAGCAGAACTCCAATCCTGATTCTCACTTCAATCTATCTCACTGACTGAGAGAGACTTGAGAAGTGACAGCACTTGTGCATGGTAAATGGACATCTTCTGCAAAACATGCAGGCTGGGATTTTGCCACTGCAAGTGGGGGCAGAGAATTTGGTGCTCAGCCAAATCTCTATTTGCCTGCAGCAGCAACAGAGTCTTGCCGATATGAACGACCAGAAAACTCTGACTGCTATGTCTGCATCCTTACTGACTTTGCAAACACAATGCATTTAGATATTGGGTCTGAAATGCATAAAACTCTAACAGTAGATTTTAGTGTTGAAACTTTCAGTTGGATACTAACTTTCTGAGAAAAAAGACTTTCAGATAAAAGCAGGATTACCCTTGAATGCTTTTCTTCTTAACATTGCCTAAGTTTTTAACACAATAAGATCACATGTAACTGGAACCAGAAGGAAGTCCTGATAATGTCTGCCTCTATAAATAGCATAGATAGTCAAGAATTCGTCACTGTTTTCAACAGCATGATTTCCAGTTCTTTTCAATCAAAGACATCCAGAGCCATGGGATTAATAACTTACTTCTTTCACTGTAAGTCTTGAGAGTCCAGTAAGCAGCTGTCAACCTGGTTTTATCCTACTTTCTTGAACTGAAGTCCATTATTGCCCTGGTGTCTCACAACACTAGGTTAAAGTCCAATAGGTTTATTTGGAAGCAAAAGCCACTAGCTTTCGAAGTGCTCTCTGCCATTTCGTCAGATGAGTGGGATTTCAGTTCACAAACAGGGCATATAAAGATACAAACTTAATATACAAAATAATGGTTGGAATGTAAGCTTTTACAGGTAATCAAGTTTTAAAGGTACAGACAATGTGAGTGGAGAGAGGGTTAAGCACAAGTTGAAGAGATCAAAGAACAAAGAACAAAGGACAAAACAGCACAGGAAACAGGCCCTTTGGCCCAATGAGCCCGCGCCGCCACCCTGATATTCCCACCCCTACCCGTGATCCCTGTCTATGTTGATAGATCTATGGATTAAAAACCAAATTTGAGACAATTTAGGGAGAATTTGTTTTGCCAATTAGCCTAAGAGCACATATTTGGGATGTGGGAGGAAACCGGAGCACCTGGAGAAAACCCACGCAAGCACGGGGAGAATGCGCAAACTCCCACAGACACAGGCCCAAATCCATGTATCTGCACAGCACAGCGATAGTCACTGAGCTGTTGTATTGCCCATCAAATGGTCCAGGTCAAGCGTACACTAATGACGTGAAGCACTAGGATACTCTCAAAAAAAAATCCAAGAGCAGCCCTCTCACGACCCATCGCGTGTATGCCCCTCGTTAGACAACAAGGTGGACCAAAGCACCTGTAGGATAAAAACAAGTACATCAATATCATCATCTATTTACACACTTCCTAGGGACTCCCAAGGCTCATGATCCCTATTTTAAATCAGTTTTCTATACCCCTCCATTCCCATTCTGTTCGTGTGCCCATCTAAGTATTTCTTAAATAACTCCAGAGTACCTGCCTCCACCACTTTACTTGGCAGCGCATTCCATACCCCCACCACCCTCTGTGTGAAAAAACTCCCTCTAGCATCCAAATTATACCTTACCCCCCTCACCCTAAGCCCGTGACCCCTCGTGCTATTTGAGTCCATCCTAGGAAAAAGCTTAACCCTGTTTACTCTATCTATACCCCTCATAATCTTGTACACCTCTATTAGATCTCCTCTAAGTCTACGTCTTTCTAAGGAAAACAGTCCCAATTTGCCTAACCTCTCCTCGTAACTCAGACCTTCCATACCAGGCAGCATTCAGGTAAACCTCCTCTGCACTCTCTCCAGAATCTCCACGTCCTTCCAGTAATAAGGTGACCAGAACTGGATGCAGTATTCCAAATGAGGTCTAACCAATGATGTGTATTGTCTCCAGCTGGGACAGTTACCATAGTTTCTACAAAGATGCAAAAAAGCAAACAAGATACCACTGATCACGAACCCACTCAGGTCAACTTATAACACAGACTGTGCAGAGAACTTTGTTGTCTCACCACAAAGAGAGACTTTGTTGTCACACTCCTCAGCCACCTCATATACCAGCTCCACAGCAAACACCGCATCCTCAACACCAAGATAAGGTCCGTATTCTCAATTTGCACTCAGGAAACAGACCAGCTGTGAAACTCTGCCAAGCAGAGGAGACAAAGGAACTACGCCACTTACATGCACGCCAAGATCAGTAAACCTGAGAAACTCGGCATTGTCACCAGCAGCCTCCCCTAGTACCATAGTAGAAAATAGTACTACTGCAGGGAAGTCCATTGTTAACTTGTTGGATTACACACTTCAACCAGATGAAATCGAAGATCTCAGTCAAGGGGTGAATTTCTGCACCCCCACCAAAATGGACCCCATGAGTCTTGCAGCAGACACAGAGGAATTCTTCAGGTGAATGAGGCTGTTGGAGTTTTTCACAAACCCCAAGAGACCAAAAATGAACACAATGAGACAGCCAATGAACTGGAACAGCCAACAGAGGGATCCGCGGTGCAGCAACCGAAGAGGAAAGAGTCAAATTGGACTCCTCTTCTGCTGGCCTTGACTTGACATGTATGCCCAAACTGTCAGGAAGTGCATCAATCCAGATTCATCAGCCGCACTCATAAGACAGCCCTGAACATCACTCAACCACAACGCAAAGCCATCCGTGCTCTCAAGGCCAACAGAAACATTGTCATCAAACCAGCAGACAGAGGAGCGGCCATCATCATGCTGAACAGAGTGGATTACTGCAAAAAAGGTACCAACAACTGAACAACGAGGAACATTACAGACAGTCACTCACAGATTGACAAAAGAACCACCCGTCAACTCAACAGACTGATCGAGAAGTTGATCTGGAAGTTCAGAGCACCCACCGTGGTCTCATCTCATGTACTCCCCACGTTGGAGATCTCTACTGCCTCCCGGAGATACACAAGGCAAACATACCCGGCAGAATCATCATATCGGGCAATGGGACCCTCTCCGACTACATCGAGGGCATCCTGAAACCCATTGTACAAAAAACACTATGGATTTCCTACAGAAACTCAGCACACATGGAGCAGATGAACCAAGAGAATTCCTCATCACAATGTATGTCTCAGCACTCTACGCAAGCATCCCCCACGACAATAGCATTGCTGCAACTGCTTCAGTACTCAATGCAGACAACTCCCAATCTCGAGATGCAATTCTACAACTCATCCACTTCAACCTGGATCACAATGTCTTCACTTCCAACAAGCAACTCTTCATCCAGACACATAGAATAGCTATGGGGACAAAATTTGCACTTCAGTATGCCCACATCTTTAAGCACAGGTTCGAGCAAGGCCTCTTCATTTCACAGGATTGTCAACCGATGCTATACACTAGATACATTGATGACATTTTCTTGCTTTGGACTCATAGTAAACAATCACTGAAGCAACCATATGATGATATCAACAAGTTCCATCCTACCATCTGACTCACCATGGACTACTCTCTGGAATTGGTTGCATTCTTGGACACAAGCATCTCCATTAAGGGCAATCGCCTCAGCCCTTCCCTGCACTGCAAGTCCGCAGATAACTTCATGATGTTCCACTTCTCCAGCTTCCACCCTAAATACATTAAAGAAATCATCCCCTACAGAACGATTTCTGTATAAACAGGATCTGCTCAGATGAGGAGGATCATAACAGACAGCTCCAGGTGCCCTCATAAGAACAGGATATGGCGCTCGACTCATCAATCGACAGTCCCAATGCACCACAGTGAAAAACCGCACCAACTTCCTCAGAAGACAAACATGGGACATGGGGGACAGAGAACACTTCGTTGTCCAGTACTTCCTTGGAACAGAGAAGCTACAATATCTTCTCTAGAGCCTTCAACATTTCATTGATGAAGACGAACATCTTGCCAAGGCTATCCCCATATCCCCACTTCTTGCCTTCAAACAACCATGCAGCCTCAAACAGACCATTGTCTGCAGCAAACTACCCAGCCTTCAGGAGAACAGTGGCCACGACACCAACCTTGCCACAGCAATCTCTACAAGATACGCCAGATCATAGACATGGATGCTATCATCTCACATGAGAACACCATCCATCAGGTACATGGTACATACTCTTGCAACTTGGCCAACGTTGTTTACCTGATAACTCTGTAGGAAAGGATGTCCTGAGGCATGGTACACTGGGGAGACCATGCAAACGCTACGACAACGGATGAATGAACACCGCTGGACAATCACCAGACAAGAATGTTCTTTTCCTGTTGAGGAATTCTTCACTGGTCACGGGCATTCAGCCTCTGATCTTTGGGTAAACATTCTCCAAGGCAGCCTTCAAGTTATAGAACAGGGCAGAAAGTCGCTGAGCAGAGACTGATAGCCAAGTTCCATACATGTGAGGATGGTCTCAACCAGAATCTTGGGTTCATGGCACATTATCTGTAACCCCCATGACTTGCCTAGGTTTGCAAAACCTCACTTATGTACTGTCTGGAGTCAATACACATCTCTTTAACCTGTGCTTAACCCTTTCTCCACTCACGTTGTCTGTACCTTTAAGACTTGGTTACCTGTAAAGACTTGCATTCCAACCATTATTTTATAAATTGAGCTTGTGTCTTTATATACCTGCTTGTGAACAAAACTCCCACTCACCTGATGAAGGAGCAGAGAGTGCTCCGAAAGCGAGTGGTTTTTGCTACCCAATAAACCTGTTGGACTTTAACCTCGTGTTGTGAGACTTCTTACTGTGTTTACACCAAGCCAATGCTGGATCTCCACATCATAAGTTTTTAACTTCAGACCGAACTTTCTAATAGTAATTTTCTTACACATGCTATCTTTTTCCAATACACACCAGCTCCTCTTCTAGCTTCCCTCACAGGATATAACATCTGTTTTTTTTTGTTTTTAAACTGTTTCCAATGGCCTCTGATGCACATCACAGGCCTTGGCAACATGCTTAGGGCCTATAGAAAATGAACACTAAAATATAATTGCAATCCTTCTGTGGCCTCCCATGTTGTACTCCCTTCCTTTCCTGGCTGACTTGTTTGACCATGTGCAGTGGATGTAATTGTATGTTTCACATGCATGGAGGGACTGAATCATGGTGACTCACGGGGTAATCTTGGATCAATGCAGGATGTTTGAATTCTTCCTGATTGCCAGCTAAGTGTGTAAACAGTGTGGAAGCCTGTACAAGCGCTGACTGCCAATGCCAACTGTTTTAGTGTCGAGCATGAATGCTTGGCATGCATACTCCTGGCATCTTAATAACTGAATCAGGAGATCTCACACATACGTGAATCCAGATTAAAAAAACACCTCAAAGCTAAGTTTCAATTTTGGCAGCAATTGATGATCCTGGCACAAATTATGATGAGAACTACAAGTTTTGAGATGTGCTTTTCTCTCTCAAGTTTCTATTTCATTCATTTGCATATTTCCAAACATAATCTGCCATGAGCCAGTGTAATTGAACCATGGGTCAGAATACAGTTTAAAGAAAAGGATGTTTCTCCTTAAAATATGCTCCTTCGTGTATTTGGGCAGCTTGGTTTTATTTCACAAATAAAATATGCAGTTCGTATTACAATACCTAGATCATTGTTGATTTTACGTCAATGAAAATGATTTTACGAAGCATACATAGCAGCGTTTTCTCATTATCTTGGTGCACTGTAATCATTTTCAAAGTAATAAGAAAATTCCAAATCTTTTAAAACACACTCATTTGCGTACCTGTGTTGAAAATCCCACCTTAATTTTTACAGCCTACTTAAGGTCTGCAAATGAATACAATTAGCAGAAATACTCAATAATGGTTCATTCAGTCATGGAAAATCATAACGAGATCATTCACTATCTCTGCAGCAATCTCTTTTAGAACCCTTCGTTATACACCAACAGGCTCTAGAGGTTTGTCAGATTTTAGTCTCCTATCTTTTCCCCAGCATTCTTCCTCTGCTGATATTAATTACCAAAATTTCCTCACTCTTTTTTAGTCCTAGATTACCCTCCATTCCTGGTATGTTAGTGTCTTCCACTGTGAAGGCAGGCACAAAGTATTTCTTCAACATCTTTGCCAATTTTTCATTCCGCATGATAACTTCCCTTCCCTCAGCCTGAAAGGAACCAACATTTACTTTTGCTCCTCTCCTCCTTTTTATATACTTAAAAAATCCCTTACAATCTATTTTTATATTTTATATAAGTTTGTTCTTAGTAACTACAAGCCAGTCAGTTTAACATCAGCGGAGGATGATATTTTGGAAATATCAGTCAGAAATTAACAAGCTGCTGGAGATATTTGAGTTAATTAAAGGGAGTCAACATGGGTTGTAAAAGGCACGTTGTATTTGATTAATTTTTAAAATAGGATGAAATAACAGAAATGGCTGTTGAAGGGAATGCTGTGGATGTTGATTATAGAATCATAGGAACAGAGAATCCTTACAGTGCAGAAGAAACCCATTCAGCCCAATGACTCTGCACCGACAACAATACAGCTAGGCCCTAACCCCGAAACCCCACATATTTACCTCCTGTTAATCTCTCCAACATACACACCCCAAGACATTAAGGGGCCATTTAGCATGGCAAATCAACCTAACCTGCACATCTTTCAACTGTGGGAAGAAATCAGAGCACATGAAGGAAACTCACACAGACATGGGAAGAATGTGCAAACTCCACACGAATAATGATCCAAGCCAAGAATCTAACCCAGGTCCTGGAGCTGTGAGGAAGCAGTGCTAACTACTGTGGTGCAAGAACATATTTGACTAAGTACCTTTATAAAAAGCTGGTTAACAATATTGTGGCCTATGATACAGGAGATTCAGTGTCAGATTGGATTAAGATTTGGTTTAAAGACGGAAAACAATGAATCATGGTGAATGTTTATCTAATGACATCAAAATTGGAGGTATGATAGTGAGGATGAAAGCAATTGACTGCAATAGGACATGGTAAGACTAGTAGAATGGGCTGACAAGTGACAGATCAAATTTAATTGAGTTAAGTATGAGGTAATGCATTTTGGCAAAAGAGGTAGGGAGAGATGAAGTTCTAAAGAGTGCCTTTGAGCAGAATGACCTGGGGGTATAAACGTATCCTTTTTTGAACATACCACTACATAGTGAGAAAGTATTTGGCAAAGCATATTGATCTTGAGCTTCATCAGTAGAGGTATTGCTAGCACAAAACCAGGGAAAGCGATCTAACTCTTTACAAAGATTTGATTAGGTCACAACTCAGGTACCACACTTTAGGAAAGATGTGAGATTTCTTGAGGGGGTTCAGAGGAATGGCTCCAGGGATGAGTGAATTCAGCTTAAACATTGAGTGCGAGAAGCTGGAATTGCTTTTCTTGGAGTAACTGAAGTTAAGATGAAGGCTGAAAAGTTTTGTGTAGGATTATGACAGGATTGGATAAGGGAGACAAAGGAAAGTTGTTCTCATTAGCTGATAGTACAAGGAATAGGGCACGGGGATTGAAAGTTTTGGCCAAGAGATATGTTTGGATTGGGGTTGCAGTGTATGGGCTACGGTTGGCAGTGGGATGTGTGGCCATGAGACGTAAGGAAGAGTTATTTATGTAATTGTGGTGATGACCTGGGTCACCTTGCCAATGAGGTGGTGCATATAGAGGTGAACATTGATTTCAAAAGGGAATTGTTTGGGCATTTGAAGAAAAGAAACTTGGCAGAACTCCAGGAATAGAGCTTAAAACTAGGACTGTCTGGATTGTCAGGCTTGATAAGTTGAATGGCCCCCTTCTCTGCTATAATTACTCTGAGCTTGTATGAAATTCAAAATGGTGACCATATGAAACACAGCAGCCATCAAGACTTAGCTGCAAGAAGGACTGCAATTAAATTAATAAATTGCAAAAACTAGGCTGCAGTCAAGACAATGTTAAATATCACAACAACACTGTTAAAAAAACGAAATGAATATTACAGCTTATAATGCCCTATAGCTAAAGATGGCACCTCCTATCAGAATGCAATATCCAAACAGAAGAGGTTGCAGTGCTTATTTTGAATAGGCATTCAAAGACATGACAAATTCCTGGTTTTCACATAAGAAATGCTATGATTTAATGATCAGCATATTGTAAAGACTTAATCAGGCTTAAAAAGCACAAATCCTCATGTCTCTTAATAGCTCTGCAGCTGAAGATGGTTCAGCCTTGGACGCTACAATGTAATGATGTCTTGGGACTGAAATGATTGATTTATGATAACTACAAAAATCTTCCTTTGTGCTAGACAACAGGGAAGAGATTGCCTTCTGACTACCATTGACTCCAATTTTGCAAGGGCTTGATCAATTGCTGCCTTGATGTCAAGGGCGGTCGCTCCCACTCCTCCTCTTGAGTTCAATTTATTTGTCCATGTTTTGGATTAAGGCTATAAGGAGATTAGGAGTTCAGTGGTCCTGGCAAAACCCAAACTGAATGTTAATGAACAGACTATTGCTGTTTAAGTGCCACTTGATTGCATTGTTGACGATCATCACTTTGTTGATGATTGAGAGTAGACCAATGGGGTGGTAATTGTCTAGGTTGGAGTTGTCCTGCTTTTTATGGACAGGACATTCTTGGTAAACTTTTCATTTTGTTGGGTAGATGCCAGTATTGTAGATGTACTGGAACTGCTTAGCTAAGAGTGCAGTTAGTTCTGGAGCACAGGTATATCTTTATATATCTTTACCTGAGGTCTTTAGCTTCCACACTCCTGGCTCAATTAATATTAGGAAGTTTTGCTTCATTCATTTAAATGAAAGATCTTTTTAAAATACTGTGAGTTTATCTTTGTGTGAAGCTATCCCTATGTGCCTGTTGTACTAGATGATGAACTCATACACTACACATTTGATTTGATTTGATTTGTTATTGTCACATATATTAGTATACAGTGAAACGTACTATTTCTTTCTCACCATACAAAGCATAGAGAAGGAAAGGAGAGAGTGCAGAATGTAGTGTCATAGTCAAAGCTAGGGTGTAGAGAAAGATCAACTTAATATGAGGGAGGCATCAGGGAAGAAACTACTCTTGAGTTGGTTGATACGTGTCATCCGGCTTTTATAATCTGTGGAAGACAGAATGTTTGGAATGCACGTGGTCCCTGGCTAAGCTGAATGCTTTTCTGAGGCACAGGAAGTGTAGACAGAGTCAATGAATGGGAGACTGGTTTGTGTGATAGCCTGGGCTTCGTTCATTACCATTTGTAATTTTTATGGTATTGGGCAGAGTAGGAGCTATACCAAGCTGTGATACAGTCAGAAAGAATGCTTTCTATAGTACAGCAATAAAAGTTGGTGAGAGTTATAGTGGACATGCCAAATTTCCTTAGATTTCTGAGAAAGTAGTGGCATTGGTGGGTTTCCTTAACTACAGCATTGCCATGGAGGAACCAGAGCAGGTTGTTGGTGACCTGGACACTTAAAAATTTGAAGCTCTCGACCATTTCCACTTTGTCCACATTGACATTGACAGGGGCATGTCCTCCACTATGTTCCTGAGTTCGATGACAATCTCCTTTGTTTTACTGACATTAAGGGAGAGATTATTATTGTCGCACCATTTCACCAGATTTTCTATCTCTTTCTGTACTCCGTTTTGTCATTGTTCGAGGTCCGACCCATGACAATGGCATCATGAACAAACTTGAAAATTGAGTTGGAGGGGAATTTGGCCAAATAGTCATAAGTATATAGGAGTATGGTAGGGGACTGAGGGCACAGCCTTGTGGGACACCAGTATTGAGGATTGCACTGCTATTTTGCTCCGAGCAAAAAATCTGCCAGTTCGTGTTCAGAGACAAGTTACAAATATTTCTTCAAAGCTTCTTTTATTTTAATTTATATTCAATATACTCAATCTTGTAACAAAGCTCTTCAATGTCGCATCAAATATCAAGGCAGTCAACCATGGTAAACCACTGAGAAATTTTCATTTAATTTTTAAAAAAATCTCATGTAGTAAAAGTCATTTCCCTAATCATTTAACGGGATTCAGTGTGCATTGAGGAATCATCAGAGGAAACTTTGTTCATTAAATCCAGAAGGCATCATGCAGTTTTAGTATGAAAGTGAAATACTGCAAATGCTGGAGATCTAACATATGAACAGAAAGTGCTGGAAGAAACACTTCAGTTCTGGCAGCAACTGTGGAGAGTGCAACAAGATTAATGGCAGTGATTTTTCAAACACTTCGAGCCAGACGCAGATGGCGCTGAGGTGGCATGGGGTCAGAGAATCACAGGTAAGGGGTCCAGTAGATTCAGTGCCAGTGGGAAAGCCCTTAGAATGGAGAAACCAGGAGATACAGAAGGAGGTCGCTCAGCCCATCGAGTCTGTACCCAGACCCTATTCCTGTATCCCTCATTTACATACACATTCCACACAGACAGTGTGATTGAAACTGGGTCCCTGGCGCTATGAGGCAGCCGTGCTAACCACTGTACCAGCTGCCGCTCGTTTGAATTCTCCCAGCCACTGTGCCCCTGTGTAATGAGGTTCCCACCAAGTGAGGGAAGGAACCAGATTAGCATATTCAAATAAGAATTTAAAGATGCTCGGTCCATTTGAGATCAAATTCTGCCCACTCCCTGAATTCTTGGATTCTCTGGTGCATTGGGAACCCAGCAAGAAACTCTGCTATTCTCCGCCAATGGAGATTAAATGTGATGGCCATGCCAGGCGAGGGATGGTGGGGTGGAGGAGGGGTAGGGGTGGCGATGAGAGTGCTGAAAGGTCATTGAAGACCTATGGTGCTTAGGGACATGACTGGGCACTGCCCATCTGGCAGTGCAAAAAGGATGGGGCCTGAGGGGGATTGGGGCCTGAAGAGGGCATGAACTGGACCACGAGAGGGGGATGCATGGAAAGGTTATCAAGGATTATGAAGGACCCAATGTCCCAATGCTGGTGATCTGCGTTGGGGAAGGGGTAGGGAACAATGCCTTCAATGATGGGGAGGGGATCTGCTGTCAGTGGGTAGAGGGCAGTCTTCAATTTCACTTTGTGATCGGCGTACATTTTTTGAAGCTGGCCTTACTGGCACGTTTGGGCCCAATCCCTCTCAGAACCAGTGCAAAACGTGCTCCCTCCCAAAAAATGATGGTGTGGGAAAATTGCCATCAGTCTGATGAAATCACACTGGTTTTCTCATCCAATCTTACCAAGAAATGGCAGAGTGTTGGTTCTGGTGCGAAAAAACGGAGTGATGCCCATTAACTGTGCCAGCGTGATTTCAGACCAAATCTTAAGTCTCATTAGTAATAGTTTTTATGCTCAGGAGTATCACTGGCAGCGTGTTCCAACTGATTCAGCTGCCTTGCAACAATTAACTGCTGCAAGCACTGGGGAACACCATATAAACGGCTCCCCAGCACTCATTCCACAACAACTTCAGGGAATGGCAGGCTAAAAGGCCTCAATGCAATTTTTGGAAAGGGCCCTCAACAGGCTGGAATGGAGCAGAGGAGGGACACACTCTACCCCTGCTCTAGGCAATGGCATTCCAGCAGGGTCACCACCCCTGAATGGAATGCAGAACAGCACGGGGCAGCAGTGTCAGAAGAAGATGAATGAATATCATTTAGCAAGGATAAGTGAATCATCCCCAGTCTCCCACTTGACCCCACGGGCACTCCTCACACCCTCAATACTTTCTCTCACTCAGCCACCTTGATTTTTGTCAACACCAGTCACCAGGTCCCTTCCTCCTGCCACAATCATCATGTTCCCCCAGTAACTGCTATTCTTCTCACACTCCAGCTCCCACAAAACCCCCTTAACTTCTTTCAACTTCTCTTCCATTGGGTGCAGCTCTTTTGCGTCCACTTTGAACCTTAAATAAGTTACTTTGTGAGTTTGGAATGTACATTTCTCCTTCACTGTGGCCTGTTTAAATCTTTTTAAAACTACTATGACATTTGCCAGATGCTTCTGTTTGGATGCTCCTGTAATCAGTACATCATTTAGAATAGACAGCCACCTTCAGTTGATCCTGTAGTAAACTATGCGCTGGAAAACTGCACATGCTGATGAGACTCCAAAGGGCAGTTGAGTATACTGGTGTACACTGACATCTGTGGGTGTTTATTGTAACAAATTCTCTAGATGCCTCATCCAATTCTAATTGTTGATACACATGGCTCATACAAAGTTTAGTAGAAGTTGAGCCTCCCGCTAACTTGGTGCACAAATCTTCAATTCTTGGAATTGGGTATCATACAGTTGTAGAGGTTTATGGTATGGAAACAGGCCCTCCGGCCCAACTTTCCATGCTGCCCTCTTTTTTAGCCACTGAGGTAGTCCCAATTGCCCATGTTTGGCACATGTCCCTCTATCTTACCCACATGTAACTCTATTGATCTATTTTGCTGCTTGATTCATGGTTATTTTGTAGTCCCAACCTATTGTGATGGTTCTGTTTAGCTTAACCACAGGCACGATTGAAGCTGCCCACTCAAAAACTGTACAGATTTAATAATGCCTAATTCTTCCAGCCATTTACGTTCGGATGCAACCTTATCATGTAAGGCATAAGATATAGGTCGTTCTCTAGAACTCGGATGTGGCCTCAGGATCCATATAAAGTTTCAATTTAGGCACTGAATATTGCCCTAACTAATCTTGGATCACCTCCTGATACTTTTTAAGACAAGTTTTCATTGTTGACCTTGTTGGGAATCGAACCGGGGTCCCTGGTGCTGTGAGGTAGCAATGCTAACCACTATCCTACCATGCTTTCAATGGCCTGGGTAACCTCTAATGCCTTCTTCAAATTGCACTTTTATATGTATAGTTATATGTGTAGTTGTGTTGTTTATACCGTAGACATGTCTGTCTCTCAACATGTGGTGTAGATGAGTGCAGATCCAAACTCACACTGTTGAGCTGTTTGTCTTAAGTGTGCCTGTTACTGACTCCCACAAGATTCTTGTGATAGGATTGTACTTTTGTCGCTGCATTATTACCATGGGCTTCAGTTGATAATGGTCCTTAACTAATCCCTCAAACTTCTTAAAGTTTTGGTTTTGGAGTCAGGGGTATTTGGACAAATCAGACTCCTTATCAGGCTTTAGGCTGGAGTTCTGCAGGCTATCAATAGGATTATCTATGGCTTCTCTCTCCCACCCCTGATTTCATTGGCCTCAACTGCTCCAAGTTAGGGTCTAGTTCTCCAAAAGGGGGATTTTAATATTCATAGGCTATTGAATGAGTTTGCTGCAAAAAGGATTCTGGATGAGTTTGCCTTCCTGGTTTCTGCAGCAGTATGAAGATACTTTGATTAATTATCATCACCAAATGTGGTATCCTAAAGGTGGCTAACCACAGGTAGATTAATGGATGAATGGTTGGAAATAAATTACTATTTACACAGAGTGATATAAAAGCTGGATATACTCCACAACTCTTAACTGCAGGGAAAACCTGCGCTCAGACCCAAGATTCATGTGCTCTGCTCCCATTTGGCCAAATGAGTCACATGACCTTCCGAGTCCA
This sequence comes from Sphyrna mokarran, assembly GCA_024679065.1. Lineage (NCBI taxonomy): Eukaryota > Metazoa > Chordata > Chondrichthyes > Carcharhiniformes > Carcharhinidae > Sphyrna > Sphyrna mokarran. The sequence continues at coordinate 92,472,169 of JAGIQG010000005.1, read as the reverse complement.
TGCCCCTTAAAGGGGCAGACTACCACACATCCCATTTAGACTATCATCACAATTACATTGGAATTACATTGGAAGGTGCTTCCAGTTACTTAATCAAATCACCATTCATTTGGGAAACTGGGCTCTCCAATAACTTCTTAATTTTTTTTACTCATTTATGAATTGAGTGGAAACCAATTAAGGAGAACTTACATTTGCATAATGATTGAAAAAAATGTATTGCTAAAAGAAAATCTTCTTCGACAATCTATTTGAACTGTTATTTAGTGAGTCCAAGTGCTACATTAAATTATAGCATTAAATCCTACGTATATTTATGAATCACATTCTGTACTACAGGTCTGTTTTTAACAATGATTCTGTCACTTCATTTTAGAACTTAAGCCCTTTTCAGTACTATTGGAATGGCTAATTCTTCATGAAGTATTCTTATCACGTACTGAACAATGAATCTAATTCACTGTTCATTTAGGGTGTTAAAATTCAATTTAGGCTTTCACAGATGTTCCTAGACTCCCAGAATTTAATGAGGATGACTCATGTGCACACATGGTGTAAATGGTGTGCATTTAAACAGTGACTCAGAGTTCTCCAACAGCTCTTGAGATCAATTTCAGCAAAATTATTCCTATCACTGAAACTGCATGTATCTTGTCTTATCCTGTCAAGTATTTCTCCTCTGTGCTGTTTTTCACTCTCTTATCTGAATTCCAGTGAACCTGAGCCCTGAGCTTTATTTGATGAGATTTGGACAAAATTACATTAACAGTGATTCCCAGCAGATTACCTTGGTCAGAAACGTCCTCAGTTATTCGATGGCATCTCACTGGATTCGATCCAAAATTTTTCTGTGAAGTTGGATCCAATTAGGAAGCTATTAATACAATATTATTTTGTCTATTTAAGATATATCTACTGTAATTACAGTCAGATTGGTTTCATGTCAGCATGGCAACACCATTGAGGGAGTGAGATTGCACATTGAAAATTAGGTCAAAGGCACATTTGTTGCTTATGTAACTATTTATAATATTATTCTGTTGTTGATTTGGTTGATTTCAATGATTATAAATAAATTCTATAAACAATAATGTTTTTATCTATCTGTCTATATATCTACATTTCTGTCTGTCCCTCTATTATAAAAGCAAAATAGTACAGATGCTGGAGATCTGAAATAAAAATAATCACCAAAGATCTCCAACCTCATCCACAGTCGAGATTTTCTGGCGCTGTTGCAGTGAATGGAGATTTGGCTGAGAGCCGAATTCTCCATTCTCGCTGGCAGCAGGGCGGGTACGGATAAGATCAGAGAATCCCGCCCAATAAGTACTGGAAAATAGCAGCCGGTCTGACAGCATCTGTGGAAGCTCACCTTGGGATCAAATGTAACACCAACGTTGCAAACAGACTGGCTTAATTTCAGGGAGAGGGATGGAGTGTTTACTCAATGGATTTTAGAGTGCGAACAGACAACATTGACTTCAGTCTTCACAGTATTTCATTGGAGGAAATATCTTCTAATCCTGCATTGAATGTTGAATTAATCTAGCAACAGTGAAGAAGCTGAGAAAGGTGGTTATGAGGGAGAGGTGGTAGTGAGGGATAGGTGGTGCTGAGGTAGAGCTGTTTGCCATCAGTACACATGTGAAAATGGATGATAAACTGACTGGCAGCACCTAGATCAGTAACAGGAGGGGGCCATAAGAATTAATCCTTGGGGCACAACAGTAGAGAGCAGGAAGAGAAGGCATTGCAAGTGATTCTCTAGTTGTGTTAGATAAAGAAAGATGGAACCAGTTAATACCAGTCCCACCCAGCTGGATGATGAAGGAGGATGGTGTGGTCAACTGTGTCAAAGATTGCAGGCAGGTCAAGAAGAATCAGGAGGGAAAGATTACCTTTGTCACCATCAAATTGGATGTCATTCGTGACTTTGCAGTTAGTTTGGAGAGAAACTTGTCATATCATTTTAGTTTTAGGTTCCCCAACCAGAACTCCTGTCTGCAAACTCCCATCCCACGTTTGGAAATCTCGCCTCAGTATATACCTGAACCTTATCTCTCTACTGATACTGACTGACACTCTGGTTTCCAACATTTGCTGTTCTTGTTTCATTGATGTAATTATTCTAATGAAGGGTTAGACATGAAATGTTCTCTCCACAGGTGTTAATTGACTTCTGAGATTCCAATGTTCCTGCTATTGTGTCCAAATTCTGCAGTTTAAAATGAATCACTCAATTATAGTGCTGCTTCGAGTGTAAAGGAGTTTTTAGAATGAAGTGTTATTATTTAAGTTAATTTATTGGTGTCACAAGTAGGCTTACATTAACACTGCAATGAAGCTACTGTGAAAATTCTCCAGCCACCACACTCCGGTGCCTGTTCGGATACAACTGAGGGAGAATTTAGCACGTTCAATTCACCTAACCAGCATGTCTTTCAGACTGTGGGAGGAAACCAGAACACCTAGAGGAAACTCACGCAGACATGGAAGAATGTGCTGGCTCTGCACAAACAAACCAATCCGAGAATTGAACACAGCTTCTGGCGCTGTGAGGCAGCAGCTTCCTGAACTGACTGCGGAGCTGCCAGCCATTAGAATGCCAGAGACCCTCCAAGGCAGAATATCTTCCCAGTGATTGATGGAAGTCGTGCCTTCTGCCAATCAATGCCTGTTAAAGCTGGAGTTTGAAAAGGATATGCAGTCCACTGACTGTGCAGACAGTGGACAGTGAATGCTGTGAGGCAGAGTGCTAACCATTATACTACTGTGCTTTACACTCAATACTGGCATTTTATACAAGTTAACTTCACATTCCGTTATGAAAGCAAACTGGAAATATGCAATGGTCTGAATTTTCAGAATGGCAGGCACTCAGCATCCACCGTCTGCACAGTCAGATTCCAGCTTTAACAGGCATTGATTGGCAGAAGACAGGACTTCCACTGATCACTGGCAAGATATTCTGCTTCGGAGAGTCTCTGGCCGATCTAATAGTTGGCAGCTCTGTTGTCATTCCAGGAAGAGCATGGCAATGGCCAGAAAAGGCACAGCAATTAACTACCTGGGACCAAGTACCAGGAGTAGCAAGTGGCAAGGGATGGGGTCTTGTGGGATAGACTGGAGGTTTGGAACATCTTTAGGCCACAAGCCTCCAGTTGGAAGGCGTTAGCTTACTGGGTGGATGGGCGAGGAAAAGGCGGGGAAAAGATTTGCTTTGGATCCAAAACTAAACTATCAGATGTCCACCAATCTAAAATTGAGGCTGGATGAGAAAAGGGCCTTAAGTGGGCATTAAATGGCCAATGAAACTATCAACATCTATAAAGTCAGATTAATATATTCTACAGACTGAATGGAAATATCTGATAAAATTATTCAAAAAACATTATTTATTTACACATATTAATGTATTAAGTTGATCTTTCTTTGCACTCTAGCCATGATGGTAGCACTATATTCTGCACCCTTTCCTTTCCTTCTTTATGTACAGTATGTTTTGTCTGTATAGTGCACAAGAAACAATAGTTTTTACTGTATACTAATAAATGTGACAATAATAAATCAAATCAAATCAATTCATGATCTCAGGACATTCCAAATCACTTTACAAACAATAAAGTAACTCATCACCAGTTACCATTGTAATATAGGAAAAGGTGGTAGTCAACTTACAGCGATGAACAGATCATTTTTTAACCCGTCCTTCTTTATTCTTGTTGTGCATTTCCAGAATTTTCCAAAGATGAAATCCATTAGGGTTTATCTCTGCTTAATTACACATTTGAAAAGAACAGTCCAAGCATTTACACAATGACGCACAACATGAAATGGAATTGAATCCCAGAAGCCTTCAGTAAGGACTCATCCAGAAAGGTCAGGTATACAAAAGAATTTAATTATTTCTGCACAATAGGCATTTTATTCAGCAAAGTACAATAAGAAGCAGATTTTCAGTTCTACACTTCAGTCAATGATCTGTTAAGCATTGTAATAGGAAGACCTATTGCAGTTTTTGCTGACATGACTTAAAATCTGGTCCAAGTGCAAGAAAACAAAGCTCCTTTAATGCAAATGAACTCTTCTAGACTCATAACTTTCCATCAATATAACTAATAAAGTTAAGAAAAAAAATGAAAATACACAATGATCCTGGAATTTTCTTCTGTTATTCAAAGTGTTGCCCCACAGGTTATTGTAATTCCTAGTGGTTAGCAACAGAGGCAAAGAAATTCCTTTGAAACATTACATTCTGTACCCTCTCCTTTCTTTCCCTATGTATGGTGTGCTTTGTCTGTGTAGCACGCTAGAAATAATACTTTTCTCTGTATACTAATACATGTGCCAAATAATAAATCAAATCAAAAACCTCCATCTTAAATGGAAAATTTCCTTATCTTTAAATTGTGCCCCCTAGTTCTAGATTCCTCTGCAAGAGGAAACTCCTTTCAACACCTATCCTTTCAAGCACCCCCTGGAATCTTACATGTTTCAATAAGATCACCTCCCTTTCTCCTAAATTCCAATGATTATAGATCTATCCTGTTCAGTGTCTTTTTCCTCTTATGACTATCCCTTCATCACTTAACGAAACTTCTCTAACTGCTTCCAATGCAAGCATATCCACTTCGAGTAAGGCAGAATTGTACATAGTACTCTAGAGATGGTTCTAGCACTGTGCTGCAAGGTAGCAGCGAATCTTCCCCACTTTTATGCTCCGTCAACCCTCGCAATAAAGGCACATTTGCCTTCCTCATTGTTTGCTATACCTGCAAGCTAACTATCTGTCTTTCAGAAATAAGAACAATCAGATCCCTCTGTACCCTATTTAAATAATATTCTGCCTTTCTATTCTAGTGGTAGAGTGGACAACCTGACATTACACTCCATCTACCAATTTTTTGTGCTGTTTTTAAGCTATTTATGTCTATTTGTATTTAAATTCTCCTCACTGTTTGCTTTCCTATCTATCACAACACTGTGGGCCAAAGGCTCCTGTACTTTACTGTTCTATGTTCTAATTGCACTGCTGTTCTATTTGTGATTAAGAATTAGCTAATTCCATCAGATCAGGGATTGAACTTGACACCTTATTGATCTGCACAGCATCCACTGGTGTATTCACACACTGAACTGTGGGCTAGCTCCTTCTGCTGTCTCTTCATTTAGAAACGTGTCTGCATTAATCAATAGTTAAGCATGTTGCCAAATTAAAAATGGTCCAAGTAATCACAGGAAGTCCTAAATTTATATTTCTGGTATGGTAAAAATTTATATGGGGAATGGCCAGTGGGGAGGAAGCCAGTGAATCCGTGTAGGAACAAATTAAATAGTTTTTGAACATTTAATGGGATTTGTGTCACCAGAGATAAAAAGGAATCTTAGCTGTCTATTATGAATCTGACTAATTGCAATGAACCCTCTACACTTGAGTCTGAGGTTCGTTTATTACTTCTCAGTGTATAACATTGATCAGGCAACTTAGCTTTGAGACAACAGCCTGGATCTTGTACTGCATGGTGGGACTGCCGGGAGAACTCATCGACCTGTTGCAAAGTTTGGAGTCCTGACTTCCGGCTTATTTTCTGCATTTGGGGTCATTTTGATTGTCTTGGCAAGCTCCCTTGCTTTCGTTTGAGAGATCAGGAATGCCTGTGACAGGCTGACGAGCTGCCAGTTGAATAATCATGAATTGAAGAAGAAACATTTTGCTGATTTGTTTTTCAACAACACTTGATTTCAAAGGGTTTTACATATTTTTATCTTACATTGAAATCACAGCACAGAAACGTATCACGCAGCAGTTGTTTATGGTTTACACAAGCCCACTCCTCACCCTCTACTTTACCTCAATTCTGTCAGCACATTCTTGCATTCTTTCCCATTGATGTACTTAATTAACTTACTCTCGGTAATCACTTTAAAGGATCATTCTGTCATTCCCCCCCTACAACACCTGATGTCATGGATTAACTGATGGGAATTTCGTCATTTATGTTGTTGGCCACATCTTTAAAACTTCTCATGCATATTTGGGTGTGTATTCAATGCCCTATCCTCATAACTTCTAGTGGGAAATCCTAGTACTAATGGGGAGCAGCAGTCAACAGGCAGAGCAATTCCCAAGGAATTTTCCACTACGTTTAGTTTTCCGGCCTAACTCCATTGCAACATTTAATCCAACAGCTTTTACTCATCACAATCATTTTTCCTAGTTGTACTCTGTACATGGTCATGCTCTGGAGCATTGATCTAATTCATTGGTTAATAGACAGCTCAGTTTTAGCAAAAACCAGTTGTTTTTAATGTTTGGGGTGAGCTTTAACCCTGTGCATTAGTGTTAGGTTAACATTACATTCTTCTGTGGAGCCTGAATAATTCTGCTCATTTGGCATGTAATTGGAGGTAGTACCAGGTGATATAGAGAAATATGATAACTAAAATATGTAAATATGTTAAGCACAATTTGATTTGGGGAGGCACCCTGCAGACTCAGGCCATGTCATAAATTCATAAAATCATAGAATCTCCACAGTGCAGAAGGATGCCATTTAACTCATTGTGTCTTCGCCGACCACAATCCCACCTACGCCCTATCACTGTAACGCCACATAGTCACCCTGCTAGCCCCGCTAAGACTAAGGAGCAAATTAGTATGGCCAATCACAGCTTATGCTTGCCAATAAAGTCCATGATGACTCAAAGCTTATAGACTTTGGAGTAGTTTATTTTATCCCACAACAGTGCATCGAGACAGGTTTGGTCCTCTGGTTTGATGATGATCAGGCCATGAGGATATGTGGACCATATATAGTTGTAGGCCTGGTCCATGAAGGGTTAATGTGGGATTGAATGAAATATCATCCAAACAATGATGCATGAAGACACATGAGCTAGAAGTGAGATCAGTGTGGTATTGACTAGGGACAAGATGAGACATAGGAAGGTACACTTTACTGTATAGTTGTATATAGTTTACTTGTAGTTAATAAAGACTTATTGTCAAAACACCGATGACTTTGAAGACTTCTTAAACAGATAAATATGTTCTACAACCTACATCATCCTGACAACATGATGTGCAGGTATGCAATTCAGCTGCTGGTGATGACCCACAGTATCTTAGAGATATCACATTTTAGATGCTGTCTACTTAGCATAATAGTTATACCATTCCTTCGAATGTAGCATCCCTACACAATGGAGACAGGCAATCTGTCTATAAGATGTGAGTAGGCAAGGACCGGGTAGACTAGTTTGTTAGGAAAAGAAAGTTAGTTTTAAGGGATTTATATTTGTATTGGTAAATGTTAGAATAAGATATGTTTTAAGTGTGTTTAATGTAATTTTTCTGTACTTGGAAAGTAATATCTATAGTTAAATTCATGCTGGACAATGGTGTTTATATTGTAGGGATTGGTTAAGCTCCAACTGTGATCCTATTGTGCTTAAAGAGGGTTACGGCATGAAGAATAAATAAACTAGCAGTGGTTGCTTAGCAACTAGGGCCTTGAAAGGATAAACAAAGCTTTTAAGTCTTAGTTCCAACTGGAAGAGTAAACAGCTCTCATCTCTGCTAGGAGAAACTGGACAGGGAGCAAATCCATCAGTGATGGTCATCATGGAACATCATTTCTTTCAACAATAGAAAAGTTTTTGCAAGAGTTATTAATTGGATTATCACTCACCTCAATAACTCAATGTACCCGGAATCATAGTGCAGTTTCTGTGCAGAACAGAGAACAGTAGAAATTATTTTTGCAGCATGTCAAATTCCTGCAAACAATAAGAACCTCCATATGGCGTTTGTTGACCTGACTAAGGCTAATGAAGCAGTAAGCTGGAAAAGCCTGTGGAAGGATCTGTACAAATATACATTGCAGATAAATTTAGGTGTCCTTTTTCATTACCTGAGATCAATATGTTTGTTTATAAATGGTGCATATCTTATTACCCCAATTGTCTCAATTTAAATAATCCAAACTTTTTATTATTTAAAAAAAAGGTTATTATTACTTGCCTGACATGATGTCTCACTCACTCAACTTATACAAACTATCACAAACACAAAGATTAGATGAATGTAAAAGAATGCAATAACAATTCATGATAGTCTCAGTCTCTTTTATGGCAGGCCTGTAGTTTCTGAGATAAGTTGCGGATTTGTTTGAAGTAAAGGATTGCAAAGCAAAAGATTCTCAGTGAGCCATGAAATTTATTTTAATTTTCAAGCAATTTTATTCTCAGGTGGACTCGGATTTGGAACAGGTCGAGGGACATGCTTCTTCCACTTTCAAGATATTGCTTTTTATTGTGTTGGCTCCTTAGATGACTCAGAGCTGGTTTGATGGCTTTCAGGCAGAACTCTATCTATAGAAAAATAGGCAACAAATTGCCTTCCCCACCACATGATGTATCATACAAGTTCAAAGTAATTTTTCTAAATGCAGTAAAATATTAAAAAGAAAGAGTGGCTAAGATAAACATTGGTCCTTTAGAGGATTTAGTAACAGAAAATGAGGAACTGGCTGAGGCGTTGAACAGATATTTTGCGTCCGTCTTCACAGTGGAAGACACAAATAACATGCCAAAAATTGATGACAAGAAGGCTATGGCAGGTGAAATGATTTGCTTGTCATTTGCTTGTTTTGCAATAACTTGATGGCAAGTGTGATGCAAAATAGTATGTCATCAGATTCCTTTACAATCACAAATGGCAGCAGGCAAAGTTCTGTTTTGGCTTCAGCTCTGTTTGCCCTGGACTTCTCATATGCACTTAAAGATCTTGACACAGGAGAACACATTCAATTCGGGACTGCAACCCCTTCAAAGTCTCATGGCTTGCACAAAAGTTTTGGAAAAGTGAACGCTTGTTTACATGTAGCACCGTACTAGATGAGAAAATCAACCATTTCCTGGAAAAACTAGTTCAACCTTTGGCTGGCTAACTCATAGACTTTAGAAAGACTCTGAATTTTGTCTCAGAATAAAGATCAAAGTCTGCCAGAAAGTCATTCTTACATAACTTTCTTATGGGCATGAGAATTGGACAACCTACCAAACCTATGTTTGGCAACTAGAAGTATTTCAACTTCACTATTTGGGATCTATTTGCAACACTAAAGTTCCTGCAAAGTGTTGCATGTCTCGCATTGAAAACATATTCATTAAAGCTCAGCTTCGCTGGGTCTGTCATGCTTTTTGTATGAAGGATTCCTGTATTCCAAGGGAGCATTCTATAGCCAGCTGAGCAGGGGAACCTGTACCACAGGACATTCCAAACTTAGATATAAAGGTAATTTTAAAGCCAATTTTAGAGGTTGCAAACTGGATTCCAATGCATGGGAAAAAATGATTATGGCCAAATTCAAATGGATAAGTCCTAGGCTTCACACTAATTTGACATTCGAGGAGAATAGAATGAAGTGCCCGCAGGATAAGTGAGCGTGGCATAATACCAATGTTTCCATCCAATCTTCTGACACTGACTTAATATAAAGCATTTGTAATTGGTTATGCAAATAGAGACTTGTCCAAATGTTTCACATTGGAAGTCATTAATTTACACTGTAAACTGGTCTATTTTTTGACTGAACATTCAACTGTTGAAATGATGGGAAAATCTAATCAACCCTCCCAGTAGTGTTCAATATGGAGAAACACTGATTCACAAGTTGAGAATAAAAAGTTGTTAGAAAATGGACATTTTACTGCAAACCAAAAAAATCATAGCTATCAAATAATCTGCTTTACAAATCATGGTTGATTTAAACAAACTGAACATAAATTATAGTCATTTTAGAAAGTGAAATCAACACAGAAGTCAATTATCAAATAGCAGCTTTCACTGGAGCCTTTCATAATAATTCCCAAAAAGCAAGTATTTAAGAAAATACTGAACAAATTTCTTCTTCATCAATCTTTAACATTGGGCCAAAGTCTCCGACCTCAATCCCGTCTGGGATTTTCCGGCCCCGCTGCAGTGAACAGAGATTTGACTGAGCGCCGAATTCTCCATCGTCGCTGGCAGCCGCTGCGTGGGGTGGGGTGGGGTTTCTGCTTTTTGGCAATGCCTTGCCCGTGTCTGTGAAAAAAAAAGACTTGAATTTATAGAGCAACTTTTATGACTTCAGAATATCCTAAAGTGTTTTACAGCCAAGGAAGTATTATTCCTTCAATTGTTATTGCTGCTGTAATGCAGGAAATATTTACTGCACACACCAACCTTTTACAAACAGCAATGGGATACTGGCCAGATAATCTATTCGAGTGATGTTAATTGTGGGATAAATATAGGTCAGGACACCAGGGATAACTCTTCTGCTTTTTTCTCAAAATCATGTCATAGGATAGGAACACATCAACATCCTTGATGCTTGCCATACCAGAGGGAATAAATGACCTCTACTCACTTCAAACATAGCTACCCTCCTCCCTTCCCCCCACTGTGAATGTCTGAGGGGATGTAGTTTAAGAAAGTAAGTGTTTGTTTGGGCCCTTGTCTCTGGCCTGCATGACAGGAGTATAAGGAAACAAGTGAATGCAGGTTGCCTGGTTAGTGGATACGCCATCTGGGTTGTCAGATTGAGTTCTGACCTCGGCCCCTGCATACTGGGCAGGAAACAACTTTCTTATAAAGGGTCAACCATCTTAAAAATTGCAGAGCTTCTGGTTGTCTATTGCTGCTATTCTTGACCTTTCCTGCACTGTCATTATTTCTCCTCTCCCTGCTTACCACTTGGTACTTTGGGCATTTCATATAATATTATTATATAGAAGAATGAAATGAAGGCAGAGGATTCTAGAAAGCTGCTCCTGCTATTTATATTGGACTCTGGATTTTCAGCCCCAAATTATTCCATTGAATGTAACATTTCTTTCACAAGTAGAACTTCTTTTACCTAAAAAGTAATAAAGTTTTGCAATTAGTTACCTTGATTTGATTTGATTTATTATTGTTACAATTATTAACATACAATGAAAAGTATTGTTTCTTGCCTGCTATACAGACAGAACATACCATTCATAGGGAAGGAAACAAAAAGTGCGGAATGCAGTGTTACAGTCATAGCCAGAGTGTAGAGAAAAATCAACTCAATGTGAGGCAAATCCATTCAAAAGTCTGACAGCAGCAAGGAAGATTTGAAGTAGATGGCGTTCATGGGTTCAAGAAACGATTGGGAAAGAAAAATAGCTTGATCTATGAAAAATGAACAGGTTTGTTTGAGCCAAATTGTATTTTTCTGTTCCTAGAACTTAACTGTCATGATACCCTGGCTTTTCTGGTGGAATCCCACCATCACTTTAGTCAGAGCCCAAATAACAATACCAAATTAGACTTGGGCCTGCATAGGCCAGATCCTGACTTTGTGCCCAAGTTTCCAGGGGTGGGTACAGTATGTTGCCAAGTTAACATTGGCATCTGCTAATGATAGGGGAACAATAAGAACTCTCACTTTCCAGTAAGTGGGCGAGATCAGCAAGGCAGCCTGATGTGCGTACACACCATACAGTACTACATGGAGATTCATGGCCTCGATATTTAGGAACTCAGTTTGATCTGCAGCTCTCACTTCCTCTCCCTCACTTGGAAGGAAGGAGAATAGAATAAAAGGTTTTTTGCACTCAATGACCTTGAAGGCTGATTAATATCTCAATGCCATTAAGTGGATCACAAACTCTAATCTGCTCTTTTCCATTCACATTAAATTCCCCTATTAGCATTTTTAGCTTACTCTTAAAGATAACTGTATAAAATGACAGCTTCAGATTGTTAACAGCTTTCACAGCAGTTATCAGTAAAGGCATATTTTCGAAGGACAGCTTTTCTTTTGAGATTGATAATGTACCGAAGAGAATCACCCACAGAGCTATGCTGACAGATATAATTCTGCTGCCACATTTGCTCTTTAGTGTATGAATAAATACAACTAAAGTATAATTTTCATTTAGTGGAAAGTTCCTGTTGCAGGACTGTGGTTCTCTCTGGCAGTGATGATGAACATTGGAGCTTTGTGTGATGTTGGGCAGGCTCTCAACCACTTTTATTTTGTGCCCGAATGAAGTTTCCGTTGAAAAGAAAGTGGCAGAGCAGCAAAAACCTGAGGAAATCAGTCGCCATCAACTCTTGGAAATTGAACAACTCTCTTCTTTTGAGCTTAATGCTCTCATGCCTGCTGCTGAACCACACGGATACCTGCAGGGGAAGGTCTGCGAGGAATGACCCTCGTATTTTGTGGGATCCCTGCCACAGGTGTCTGAAATGCCAGCAGAAGCCACCGAATCATAAAATCATGCAATCCTTATAGTTCAGAAGGGGGCCATTTGGCCCATCGAATCTGTACTGACCACAATCCCACCCAATCCATCTATTTCTGTAACCCCTCATATTCGCCATGCTAGTTCCCCTGACACTGGGATCAATATAGCATAGTCAGCCCCACGTGTCTTCCATATCCCATTGTGGGAGATGGGGGTGCTAAATCATGTCCTGATTAAAAGCCAAGGAGCAAAATCTATCAACTTAGAATACCTTCAATGCTGGCTGGCCTTGTACTCTGTGGCATCAGAGACCTTGTAATGGGGTTTGATTCTTACGAAGCCACAGGAATCAAAAAACCTGACATGATGACTTATTACGGTGGAATTCGAGCCAAAGCTGGAGCAGGACTGTGCCGCAAGGGTCATGCCTTTCACAAACTAATTTACTCCCCACTGCTCTCTGCTATCCTTAGGAAGGTTTCCAGAAGACATGATCAGCCCATTCATGTCTGGTAAATGTATAGAATAGAACAGTTCTGCAAGTGCATGCATAACCCTAGAATGTACTTTTGCCTGAAGATATCTAGAAAATATAGTTAGCCCTGGCCAGAAAAACCTGATCATGGTATCCTGGTTTAATGGATGTCCCACATTCTTGTACTCTTTCCTTGAATTTGGTCTGCAAAAGTACTGATGTTGGCGCTGATTTTGAGCCTGTGTGCTGCATCCGTGGGAATGGCAGCATACTCAAAATCAAGAAAGACTCAGGAAAAACTATTTGTGCCAGCAAGTTTCCAAGTTCTGTTCTTCCAGCCCCAGAAACATGCTGCAGGACTCCAGAAAGCTCATTTTAATAACAATTAGCAAGCGCTTTCTCTGGGACTACCCCTCCTCAATGGATATTCAGCTGGCACCGACGCACACCACAGCCAATTGCAACAGGTTCATTTAGATGTAAATCGTCATAAGGGGTGTCTCCCCAGGGGTATAAAGGTGAGTATAACCCTCAGGCAAGAGGGACATGGCCAGGCAGTGAGACAATACTACCAGGACCTGATGGTTTAAGTTATAAGGAGAGGTTGAATAGACTGAAAGCTTTTTCCTAGAGTGTAGAAGGCTCAGGGGTGATCCTATAGAGTCTGAAATAATGAGAGGCATAGATGAAGTAGATAGTCAAGATCTTTTCCCAAAGGCAGGGGAGTCTAAAACTAGAGGGCATAGGTTTCAGTTGAGAGGAAGGAGATACAAAAGAGTCCAGAGGGATAATTTTTTCACTTAGAATGTGGCATCTGGAATGAGCTGCCAGAAGTAGTATTAGAGGTGAGTACAATTTTATCTTTTAAAAAGCATTTAGACAATTACATTGGTAAGATTGGTATAGAGGTATATGGGCCAAATGTGGGCGATAGGAACTAGCTTAATGGTACAAACTGGACGGCATGGACAAGTTGGGCTGAAGGGCTTGTTTCCATGCTGTAAATCTCTACGACTCAATGACTCTATTCTGGCCTAAATCTCAAGGAGGGAGAATAAAGAAATCTGGTGCAATCCTGGACTGGTGTGGAGAGTAATTTAATGCATCTCAGAGCAGGACCAGATGTCTGGCCTATTTGGAAATCCCTATCTGGCTGATGTGTCTTTGAGCTTTCTCTCATCGTCTGTGTCTTCCAAAGTGATTGAGGGCCGACCCAACCAACTCTGCTTGTCTGGTAATGTTCCTGAGCTGACCCTGCACAGGCTGGCTCATGATTCTTTCATGATGCCCCAGTGGAAAGCCCAATTTGGACCAGGAACTTTCCATCCATTGTGAGTTGAACCCGGGAAGTCTGGCGGGGCAAGTTTGCTTGACACAAAGCCTGCTGGCCTCCAATTCTGCTACTTCAGCACTGGGCTCAGAAAGTATTGTTCTTCGCAGGCTAGATAAAAAGCATTTCAGCAAAAGAACGTCTGGTTGTGTTTTTCGGTCACACCTTCGATCTGTATCACACCTGGATTTTCCACAGGCTGTATTGATTCAGAGTGATGTTTGCAGCAGCAGCATAGCCAGAAGGTCTGCAGTAAGGAAATAGATGTGTCAGCTTCTTTTGTCTGGTTTCCTCCCAGCACTTTCTTTGAGTTCAAGCTAGGTCCCAGAGATGAAAGGAGGTCATTGCAACTGACTAAAAGAGGAAGATTAGTTAATCCACGGTGTAATCTCCCATCCTTCACCCAGTTTTGACACAAAAAAAGGAATTAATCTTTCGTCATGATCTCCATCTCTCAAGCCTCCTCTAATTGCTGTTTAATGTCTCGAAAAAGGGTGTGGTGCAGTGTGCTGTGGTTAGTCAAGATCTTTCATAACATGGCAAATGTTTGCCAGTGCTACAGCTCATTAACAATGTTGGGAAATTATCAAGTCACAGATCTACATTCATTAATTGTAATTTTGCAAACATGTATTTGTGATAATGCAAAGAATTGTATCTACAAAAAGTGGTCTCCATTATAGAAACTGCTGTTTGAGAGTTTGCCATGAAACTAAAATGAAACCCACGAAGCACAGGCTTTATATTTTATAGTTCACACCATATCATCAAACTATGTTAATGTGCCTGTTGATACTCATGAGGCTGACAAAGAATATCCATGGAGTTACTAGGACTGATATGTTTCATTTGCAGGAAGCAGTTGCTTTGTATGTCCTCTGATAACAACCAGGATGGATGTATACTTTTGTACTTGTACTGATAACATTTGCTCTTTTGAAATTCACTGTATTAATATGCTATGCCTAGCAACCCAAGGTTAGATGCAACTGCAGATCAGGATAATGCATTATATATGCTGCTGACTTAATATCACATGTTTTGACACAACCCAACATTTGAAGCTAAACAGAATACATACATGCAATTTAGTTAAAAGTGAATGATGCATTTCATTGACCTCCATGTAAAGAAGCAGTGGAAACTTTGCAAATATAAACCTGTACCATGTTATTTAATTACTATTGAGTAGTTTAATTGACATTTTATCCACTGATATAATAACAAATATATTATGAGCGCTTAAATGAAAGGTAAATGAGATGAAGGCTTAGACTGGCAAGTTTTTTATACAAACAGTGGAGGATGTCTGGAACTCGCTGCTGGGGTAGTGATGGAGGTAGATATGATAGTGACTTTTAAGGGACGTCTTGACAAATACATAAAAAGGGTGGGAATAGAGAGACATTGTAGCCGGAAGGATAACAGCTTTAGTTCAGTTGGGTAGCATGGTCAGTGCAGGCTTGGAGGGCCGAAGGGCCTGTTCCTGTGCAGTAATTTTATTTGTTCTTCGTTCTTATCTGATAAATCGGGTGGCACGGTGGCACAATGGTGTTAAAACTGCTACCTCAGCACCAGGGACTCGGGTTTGATTCCTGGTTTGGGTCACTGTCTGTGCGGAGTCTGCACATTTTCCCCATGTCTGCGTGGTTCCCTCTGGGTGCTCCCAGTTTCCTGCCACATTCTGAAAGACATCCAGGTTAGGTGCATTGGCCATGCTAAATTCTCCCCTACTGTATCCAAACAGGCAGTGGAGTGTGGTGGCTAGGGGATTTTCACAAAAACTTTATTGTAGTGTTGACGTAAGCCTACTTGTTACACTGATAAATAAATGTTAAACAAAAAATATTGTAAAAAAAAGTACCATTTAAAATATTACACACATATGGGATGGAATCTGCTGTGTTTTAAGTGGGCCTATTAGGTAACAATCAAACTACAGTGCAGGGCAAGAAGTAAGCTGTAAAGAGCATTAAAAATAATTTATGGTCTCCTTATGTATACAGAATCCAACTTAATGTTACCTGTCTTTTTGTTTTTATGTGCTGACTTTGGCTTTATAACATTTATAATTAGAAATTGATGTCACATTACTGTTCACAAGATGTCAGCTGAAAGAGACGTGGATGAATTGAAAGCTGAGAAAGTCTTTCAATACTGAAGGACCCATTTTTCATGAACTATTAGCACTGACATTGTGAGCCTTTCATTGTAATTGAAATTACTGTTTAAACATCATTTCCGGCACACCAAAGTGCTCAAGTGAGATTGAAATCTCACCTATGACTTCAAGTCAGCTGGATGTTCATTACTCGAATTTCCTTTGTCAACAACAAAGCAGAAAAAAAATCCAGCTTTCTTGCAGAATTTTTGTCCTTTACAGAAGCCTTACATTTTCCTTTCATTTGTTTAGATTAATTTTTAGAAAGGCATGAGTTAATAAAATGCTATTAAAAAGTAGAAGAAAAGCTGAGGTTGGAATAGGTTGTTCTACTATGTTGCTTACAACCTAAGAAAGATCTATTGGGCCAAATAGCCTGTTTCTGTGCTATCAAAATAGTATGAAATTCTATCGAATCCACAGAATTGTACATAAAGCCAGACCTGGATTGCCATTTCAATTGTCTGGTTTAAAGTAAAGTGACACACTTGACAAGTACTGGTCATTCCAAAACACTCTGATAGCATGCAGAATTACAGCATTGTCTGCAAGATATTCAAAATGCCAGCTGAATAGCCTGTTTTCACTTCTACGTGCATTGCTCTGACAATGACAGCATCTGATAAATGTGATGTGACTCAGATGAATTGGCAGGCAAGGTTGAGTCTGAGTCAATCTAGTCATAGGAGCATCCATCTTTTCAGAGCTTTGAAAAGTTCTTTGAGACTTCTGGAAATCAAGCTGTAAGGAATGGCTAAACAGTTTCCAGCTACACTCGGCTGACTGGCCATAACCATTTGAAATCAGCCTCTCTAAAAGAAGTGTGAAGTGGTGCCTGTCCCTGTTGTTTTGATGTCAACACAAAATTTACACTTGGTTGTTCCAAATGAATATCCAAATGTTTTCTTCCTTCTTCTTACGTTCTGAAAAGCAAAACTAATGTCTCGCTGCAAACCTTAAAAACAAAGTAATTAATCATTTGTCGCAGGTAATATTTAATATTAAAAAGATAATCTACTTTTATGCACTTTGAACAGAAAGCCAAAAAATAAAAAAAAGTCTCAATTTTAGGTTTGCAAAATGCTGGAAGTGGAGGCCCTGGAGCACTTAGAAAACCTGGAAGTAACCTTAGCAGATCTGTCAGTGATCTTGTGATGCAAACTCCTCATTGTAATTGTATTTTTGGGCTTCCTGTTGGCATGGTGGCATAGTGGTTAGCATTGCTCCTCACAGTGCCAGGGACCTGGTTTGATTCTTGGCTTGGGTCCCTATCTGTTGCACATTCTCCCCATGTCTGTGTGGGTTTTCTCTGGGTGCTCTGGTTTCCTCCCACAATCCAAAGATGTGTGGGTTAGGTGTTAAATTGCTGGTTAGAGGGACCAGATGGGATAAACAGTGGGATATGGGGATACAGCCTGGATAGGATTGTGGTTAGTACAAACTTTATGGACTGAATGGCCTCCTTCTGCACTGTAGGATTCTACTGATTCTATGATTCAATCAAGAAATGTAATATTGGCTCACAAGCCATGATTTCAACTCCACCATCTCAAGTACCATCTGAACTTGCAAATGAAGGAGTTTTGGGTAGGAATAAGACAGAAGGAATTAACAGACTTCAGTGTTGGGGGCCAACTGGATGAATCTATCTGATCGGCTCTCCTTGTGAAGATCCTGTGACACCTCTTCTGAGGATGAAGTAGAGAGGGACTATCCCTAAAAATGAGGCTTGCTGAGACTGAGAGGGCATGGTTAGAGATTGAGAGAAGGTCCACAGTAGAAACATGGTGCTTTACTCCAATGTTCAACGTAAGTTTAATTTCAGTTTCAGCAGTTTAATAACCTCGGTAAGTCTGGAAAAGTGAATAAATTCACCAGAATCCTAATGTGTGCATCTTTCCCATTCTGCTATTTCAAGCCTATTTCATCATATCACTCATCACACTCACTTAATTTGCTGATGCACCCATCCTTCCTGTTCTGTGCATTTCCTCTCATTCTGATTTTACAATCTACCACTCACATGCACCTTTGTGTTTATTCAATGTTTCTCACTGATTGTCACCCTTATCAAATGCTGTTCATCCATCGGATAAACACATATCATGACATGTGATGGCAAGACTAGGTGTGAGAAAAATCTGAAAGAGGTGGTGGTAGGGAGTGGGGGGAGGAGGGGGTAGGGGAGGGGGCACCAGTTCTAGAAATGGGGCCACTGATAGAAATGCCACTTTTCCCCTCCCTTTCTGCCCAAGGTCTGAGCAGGCTAACCTGGTGATTTCATCCCCAAACAGCCACTTCTCCTCCTACCTAGCTGAAAAAGTGTGATAGTTGGGAAATGGGGATGCAATGGTCTAGGGGACCATTGTTCGAATCCCACTTCAGCAGATGGAGGGATTTGAATTCAATAAAAAGTATCTGGAATTAAGAATCTTCTGATGACCATGAAACCATTGTTAATTGTCAGAAAATCCACCTGGTTCATTAATGCCCTTTAGGGAAGAAAATCTGCATATTCTTAGTTGGTCTGACCTACATATGTCTCCAGAGCCACAGCAATGTGGTTGGCTCTCAACTGCCCTGGGCAATTAGGAATGGGCAATAAATGTTTGCCAGCTAGCAGCACTCAGGTACCACAAATGAATTAAAAAATGTCAGCAACTTAAGAGCATCAGTTGAGGTGAGGGTGAGTGGACTGCTCTAGGCATTGCCGGCCTCTTATAAAATTGCAAACAGGCAGGATTGGGCAAGAGTGGGGTTGGAAGGCTACCGTGGGACATTTATGGGACCACCTTGCCTGCAGATTCACCTGTGACATGTGGGGGGACGGGTGATAAAATTCTGCCCCAGCATTAAAACACAGATAGGAGCAAATCTTGCCCAGAAACCTCCTGACAAACTTTCAGGATCTTTCTTCAGGTGCAAGGGAGGTTTATTATGTTGGTCTCAGTAAAAAACTACCAAAGTTGCCAGACTCCATTTGACATTGTCTTGATTAACATGACCTTGAAAACCTTTCAAATTGTAAATCATGGAAGAAGCGAGAATCTCCTTCCTCACACAGAAATAATGATCATTACTGTTAGCAATAAAAAAGATAACGATGACACATAAATTTAGGACCTCTCAAAATCAATAAGAGATCAGCAATACAAAAGAATGAAAACTTCAAATAAATCAATGAACCTTCTTAAATATATCAGGCCAGGAATTGTCGAAAATGCAATTGAACTTCTTTAATATGTCATACTTTAAATGGACATAAGAAAGATAACTTCCTGATTTATCCACCATCATTGTTTTTCATATTCAGCAATTTAGATGGAAGCATAGAAAAGTATTCACAGACTTTTAACACTAATGCCACTTAATAGTTCTGTCAAGATGACATATGGTCAGTACAGTGCAAGATTAATAGTGTGCCAGTTTGATGGGATTTTTGAATTAACAAGTTCGATTGGTGCACACGAAAACCAGTGCACACAGTTTGTCGCTTTGATAGCAAATCATAGATCCACATGAACAAGACCACAGTTTACTGAAGTGATTTATTTACATGACTATTGGTTTTTAATTTCAAATACAAAACTTTTGGGTGTGTTAATTTTTTCAGGGACTTTTCCAGTTTCCCGTGGAAAGAAAGGACGTGAAAAAAATGGTTTGCATCTGTTTAGTAAGAAGTCTCACAACACCAAGTTAAAATCCAATAGGTTTATTTGATACCACAAGTTTTCAGAGCACTGTTCACCTGATGAAGGAACAGCACTTGAAAGCTCATGATACCAAGTAAACTTGTTGGACTTTAACCTGGTGTTGTGAGACTTCTTACTATGCCCACCCCTGTCCAATGCTGGCATCTCCACATCACATCTATATAGTGCTTTTCTCAACTACTGGAAGCCTTCAAATGCTTTACAGCCAGAGTTCTTTTGAGATATAGTTGGTGTTGAAATGCCGGATCTGCATTGGGAGATGAGTACAATACCCAAGAATATGGATCAGTCCCATTTGGGAATTTCTCAACTGTTTTGATCTCACACACTTCTACCCCACCCTTGTAAGGTAAATGACTCTCAGTAAATGGAGACAGGTGCAAGAGCTACCTCAACTAACAGTTATCACTCCTGGGCATCATAATTTTAACAATGTTTCATAGGAAAGCCATCATTCAATTGCTCAGGAATCATTTTTACTGATTTGAGCATGAGCCAAAGTTAGCCGAATTGTTCAGGTATAGTGCCAGTTGTGAATGTTAAGGGAGAAGGGGAGTTGCAGGAAAAACTCCATCAATTGTGAGTACCATGTAAGAATCAATAAAAAAACAACTATTTTATCCTATGTACACAGCAACCATTTAATGATTTTCAGCTGAATTAACAGCTATTTGTAAATTAGTTAACATAGAACATAGAACATTACAGCGCAGAACAGGCCCTTCGGCCTTCGATGTTGCGCCGACCAATTAAGAAAAGGCAATGACCCTCTAACCTAAACCATTCCCTTTTCATCCATAAACTTATCTACTAACCTCTTAAACGCCACCAAACTTGGCGCATCTACAACTGCAGCAGGCAGGGCATTCCATACCCTTACCACCCTCTGGGTAAAGAACCTACCTCTGACATCCGTCCTATAACTACCACCCCTTAATTTAAAGCTATGTCCCCTCGTGCTAGCTTTCTCCATCCTAGGAAAAAGGCTATCACTGTCCACCCTATCTAAACCTCTAATCATCTTATATGTTTCAATAAGGTCTCCTCTTAGCCGCCTTCTTTCTAACGAAAACAACCTCAAATCCTTCAGCCTCTCTTCATAAGACCTGCCCTCCATACCAGGCAACATCCTGGTAAACCTCCTCTGTACCCTCTCCAATGCCTCCACATCTTTCTTATAATGTGGGGACCAGAACTGCACACAATACTCCAAGTGCGGCGCACTAGAGTTTTGTACAGTTGCAACATGACGTTGCGGCTCCAAAATTCAATCCCCCTACCAATAAAAGCTAAGACTCCGTATGCCTTCTTAACAACCTTATCGACTTGATTGCCAACTTTCAGGGATCTATGCACATATACACAAGATCCCTCTGTTCATCAACACTATTAAGAGTCCTACCATTAGCCCTATACTCTACACATTTGTTATTCCTGCCAAAGTGAATTACCTCACACTTTTCCACATTAAACTCCATTTGCCACCTCTCGGCCCAGCTCTGCAACTTGTCCAAGTCTCTCTGCAAACTATAACACCCCTCTTCACTATCTACCACTCCTCCGACTTTGGTGTCATTTGCAAATTTACTAATCCATCCTTCAATACCCTCATCCAGATCATTTATAAAAATTACAAACAGCAGGGGCCCCAAAACAGATCCCTGAGGTACACCATTAAGAATATCTAATTACTATTCAGTTGACAATAAAAATATTTCACTTCAAGACCTGAGATTGAAATTTTGTTCCACTGTAGAGCACTTTTATTTTTGGCTAAATGACCTAAAATATTGCTTGTAAATCGGAAATTTTGGATTATTAATAAAACTGAATCTAGAATCAACTAGTAAGGATGGAAATTAAAAATGTGACTTAAAATGGGTCACTGATAGGGAGTTTGCGTTCCCATACCTTCAATGTATAAGTCATAGAGTCATAGAGGTTTACAGCATAGAATAGGCCCTTCAGACCAATATGTCTGTGCCAGCCCTTTTTTTAAACCGTAAGCTTGTCTCAATTGCCCATGTTTAGTCCATATCCCTCTCTGCCCATCTGACCCATGTAAATGTCTAAACACTTTTTAAAAGACACCTCTACTACTATCTTTGGCAGCTTGTTTCAGACACTCATCACCCTCTGGGTGAAAAATTTGCCCCTCTTGACCCTTTTGTATCTCTTCTAGTTTAATAATATCCTTTCTATGACAAGAATAGTACACAGTATTCTAAATGTGGCCATACCAATATCTTGTACAACTTCAAAAAGACATCCCAACTCCTGTACTCAATCTTCTGACCAATGAAACCAAGCATGCCGAATGCCTTCTTCACCACTCCTGCCAAATGTTCAATCTCTGGAAAATAAGGTGGGCGTACTTAAAGCCTGATTCACTTTTCAAAGGGAACTGAGGAACTGCTGTGTAATCTGTTTCATGGGGATGAGGCTCACTCCTGCTTAGGACTGTGCAATACAACCAGAAGGCTTCTCAATCCACCAAATGGACTATACAATGGCTTCAGGCAAGGCTATGGGAGATGGTGTCTGCCTTCTAATTAACACTTCTTGGTGCCTAGACTGTTCCCAGGACCTAGAATACCTGGTGCTAAAATGCCACTCCCACTACCTGTTGCAAGAATTCACCCCTGTTACCCTGATAGCAGTTAACATCTCATCCCATATTGGACAAAATATAAACCACCTCAAATAGCCTTAAGATGAAATATCCCAAGGCCTTGTTCATCTTGGCTGGGGCTTCAATCAGGTCATGCTCAAGAGTGTCCTACTGAGATACCACCAACATGTCTCCTGTCCCACCAGAAGCCCAAATATTCTAGACATTGCTGCACAAATATTGAACATGCCTACCACTTGCTCACACTTTGGCAAGTCAGACAACAAGATTGTGCTCCTGCTCCCGGCTTACATGCAAAAACTGACATGGGAGAATTTGTTGGTCTGAGGAATTGGATAATGTCTTTCAGGACTGCTTTGAGTCAGTGGACTGGTAAATATTTAAAAACTCAGCGACCAACCTGAACGAGTATGCCACTCCAGTAACTGATTTCATTCACTGATTCAAATATGTAGAAGACCCTGTGTCAAAGAAGCAAATCTCTGTGTTTCCCAATCAGGAATCATGGATAAACAAGGATATCCATTGCTTGCTGAAGTCCAGGTCTGAGGCTTTCAAGTCAGAAGATAGTACCAGACTAAGCTAGAGTCCAAAGCTAGCCACACGGAATCCCACCAACCATGGCAATGTCTACAAGATAAAGCAGGCTACAACATGAAGGCATGTAGAATTGTCAGCACCAACATACCCCTCATGAGCCCCTCACTATATACTAATACATGTGACAATAATAAATAAAATCAAATCAGTTTATTGACTGTTGGCTTGAGCGTGGAGGCAAGCCTTGTGATGAAACCTCCAGGAATACATTTAATCAAAGTTGGCAACCCTAGCCCTGTAATGAACAGTATTTCTACCCACTCCCATATAGCTGGCTTGGTCAGAGATGCAGAAACATGGAGTTCTTGTTTCTCTGACCTATAAAGAACTTGGTGTAGTGGTAAGGAAGAAGTTGCACAAAAGTTGATGTGTAGAACAAACTTTAAGCACCACTTTAGATCAGCAAACATTTAGAAACAGTGAGATACAAAGACATGAATGTACCAACTAGGAGCTGGAGTAGGTTATTCAGCCCCTTTCGCTGTTTCATCTTTTGATAAGAAATATAAAGACTTGATAATTCTTAAGCATAGAAGCCACTTGACTTGAATACAGCAATGTTTTGCCATGCAACACTCTGAGGTGGCCTCAGAGCAGCACCGGCTGACTGCCTGACTGATATTTGCGGGCAAAATGGTGATGGGTAAGCCTCAAGTTGCATTTGCTCTATGCCTTCTTCCTCCCATGCTGAGGGCATAAATGGGTTAGTGCATTTAGAAAAGATTGGCATTTAAAATTTGCAAAGATCATGCATGCTTCTGCAGATGCTCCAGACTGTAGGGAAATAGGTCCAATAAGTACAAATAATTATCATCTTTCTTGAATCTTTAGAACATAGAACATAGAACATTACAGCACAGAACAGGCCCTTCGGCCTTCGATGTTGCGCCGACCAATATAAAAAGCAATGCCCCTCCAAACTAAACCATTCCCTTCTCTTCCATATACTTATCAACTAACCTCTTAAACGCCACCAAACTTGGCGCATCTACAACCGCTGCAGGCAGGGCATTCCACTCCCGAACCACCCTTTGGGTAAAGAACCTGCCTCTGATATCCGTCCTATAACTATCACCCCTTAATTTAAAGCTGTGTCCCCTCGTGCTAGCTTTTTCCATCCTAGGAAAAAGGCTATCACTGTCCACCCTATCTAAACCTCTAATCATCTTATATGTTTCGATCAGGTCCCCTCTTAGCCTCCTCCTTTCTAACGAAAACAACCTCAAATCCCTCAGCCTCTCCTCATAAGACCTGCCCTCCATACCAGGCAACATCCTGGTAAACCTCCTCTGTACCCTCTCCAATGCCTCCACATCTTTCTTATAATGTGGGGACCAGAACTGCACACAATACTCCAAGTGCGGCCGCACTAGAGTTTTGTACAGTTGTAACATGACGTTGCGGCTCCGAAATTCAATCCCCCTACCAATAAAAGCCAAGACTCCATATGCCTTCTTAACAACCTTCTCGACTTGACTGCCTACTTTCAGGGATAAAAGTAGGCAACTTTAACTTGGTTTAACTTGAACTTTAACTTGGTTCAAGATTCATTTCACCAAGATCAGATTCCTCGCACAAAGCTAACCACAATAACAGGTCAAAATTACTTCTGTGATTTCAATGATTCAGGAAGAATCTTCATATTGTATTTATTTTCTTAGGCGCAAAAGCAAAAATAGTAACATTTTTAAAAATGACTCATATTAAAAAATACTTAAATGACCAAGAAACAGATCAGTGTACACCAAACACAACTACTAAATGTTTCAATTTCTTTCTCTCTCTCTTTTTGCATTCCATCCTCATTGTTCAAGGATGAATAAACATGGCTTCATGATGCCATGCCAGCACAATGGAGCAAGGGGAAGAGGCAGACCCCAAAAACAACCTCATTAATATGAGACCCAGCCTGATTATTGACATTAGTAAGCATACATAATGGTTCAGTGTTGTTCCTTTAAGTCATTTTCTGTGATTTGAAACTAAGTTATTTACAGGAGAAGGACTGGACATTCTTATCAAAATGCATATATTTGGTTGAAAACCAATTTTGAGTTTTAATAATAAAATTGCTCTAGGTAACCTTTCTTAAATGTATTAAGGAATACGTTTTAATGAAAAGAAGCAAAGAATATTACGTACGATTGCGCAGCCCGACAGTGCTGGAAGATTGTGCTTGTTTGTGATTACACAAATGAACTTCAGCTGTAACTGTAAACTAAGCAGTGAATTTTTAGGAACAATTTGTTTCAATTTCCCACTTACACCAAGGTGAAAACTCTGTTCCTGAATCTTTTCTGCTATATTTGGCAAAATGTCACAATGAGTGATGCTCCTGCTGACGGAAGAAGTGGAGAATCCATGGTGGACCTTACTTGGAGAATAATGAGAAACTGAATTTTATTTTCCAAAAGATAGTTTGGATCAGTCAGAATCCCATAGTCAGTAAAATATACGAGATCTGTTTTGCACCCATTTATGAAAAAGTAAACCTAATTTTTGAATGTTGAGTATGGGTTCAGCAGACTCCCCAGTAAGGCTGGTTGAAATTCCCTATCCCATTCTACTTCATGTGTTCCACAGTCAAAGCTACAATTCAGTCAGTTCGCTGAAGACTGTTTGGATCATTAGGTCATTTATTTAGACATTGTTTGCAAAGGATGAGGTCAGTCCTAAATCACTCAAAATGTTAAATAGCAGAAAGTTTCCTATAGATGCATAATTACATTAAAAGACTGTTGTCTATAATTGCGTCAACCTTTTGTAATATTTTAAGTTTAGGAATGGGGTTTGGTATGATGTTTTACTTTCTTTGAGGGTTTGTGTGAAGCATTATATGAGATCCATTCAAAACCAATTACAAGGGGATTTTCACAGTAAATGTAAATCTACTTGTGACTAATAAATAAACTTTAACTTTAAAAAGGCAAGAAAAACTTGCATTTATGTAGTGCCCCTATTCTCCATCATTAGTTGCCATCGTCTCATCTTATATTTAATTTAGCCGAATAAATTGCTGGGTGATTTCAGATAAAAGTCAGCCACATGGCTGGGAGATTGAGGGGTCACACAAGACTGAGAATGGATGACAAATGTATCTGTTTAAAGGACATGAGAGAACCAGTTTAGCACTTACAACAATCTAGTGGTGTCGTGGTGAGTTCTCTACTAATACTTGTGTTTTTAAATTTTAAAAAATTAAAAATTCTCCAGCTGCTATAGTATTCTCATTCTCTAGGTCAATGCGTCAGAGATGGTCAGTAATGGATCCAAAATATTATCATCTCTGATGCATTGAAACTTAGTGTTTGGTGAACAAAAACTGCAAAAATCTGATGATAAATGAATGGAAATATGATGACACTGTGAACTCCTTGAGATCCAGCCACAGACCTATTTATTTAAAAGCAAACTTAATTAAAAAAAAATTAATTGAGGTGGAGAATACTCACCTCTCCCTCTTCCACTACATAATTATTACTGTTCAACTTTTTATAGGATTACAGAAGTTTACCAGTTTGGCTTTTTTGATGTCATTGAGGATACCGATAGGGCAGAATAGGAATACTGTGATTGTTTTGCTGATGGCATCACATGAAATAAAACTTTCACCAATATCAAACTCTGGATTTTCTTCTTTAAGCTAAATGGAGGACATCGAATAGATCCTGGTATGGCCTGTCCACTTTGGTTCAGATTGCCCCCAAAGCTGGGATCTTCATTGCTCAGGACTGGGTTCAAGTTGGAATCAGTTGAGTTGACACAGGTAGAGATACAGATGTAGCAACAGTGATAGCTATGTTCCTGCTGTGAAAATAACAGCAGAGATCAGAGAGTCAATCAAATCATATTTCCTCTGGAAAGCAGGTGTCTTCTGATTCTAACTGATGTCCGGGCTCTCAGTCAAGCCTTATTATGTATTCTTGGTTGAAAGCCTAAACATATATTCAAATAATAGATTACCTGTGTCCCAAAGGAAACATTTTCTGATTGCGAGTTCAGGCTCTCTGATCTCTATGGCCAATGTTTATTGCCAAAAGTAAGTGATTACAATATTTGTGCTTTGTGGTTTATGGATTATCAAAGGGCCTGGATGATTGATACTTTTATTAGCTTGTCTGGATTTTTTTTCAAGCACTGGGGTAAGTGATTACAATTTTTCAAAGCAATTTTTTTACACACGGTACTTTATACTGTGGTTCTAGGAAGTATGCAGTAGGTCAATGGGTATGGGAGTGCCAGAGTTTGGCATTGGGGCATGAGAGCCTGTGGGGATGAGTGGACGTATTCATAACTTGGCATGGAGGCATGAGGGGGACCTTTTGAACTTACTTTTTAAAAGATCACTTCTTGCACACCAAGGATTACGATTCCTCTAAGGGGCAGTGCACCATGACTCAAACCTGGCCCAATTCCACGAAATTTGGAAAAGATGGGTAGGAGAAATTTATTTTCTCAATGCATCAGCCTCGCCATGAGTACCAGATGCAGACTTTTGACAGAAGCAGCCCACATCCTTTAAAGGCACTCCCAAAAGTCAAGCAGCCTGTGAATCAAGAGCTGCCTGACATTTTTAAAAGGCTTGCAAGACAAATTGACTTGGTGAAAATCCAGGCCCAACTGTTTAAAGTTGCAAGCACTCACCTTAATGATATTAATGCTTTACAGCATTGAAAACTTGTAATGATTATGGCCAAGTTAATGCCATGGTAAGCACAATTTAAATGATTACCATAAATCACAATTTATAAATCAACCTGACATATAAGATAATTGCATTTTCTGGCCCCAAAAATCCTGTCTTTGCATAAAATCAGCCTATATGTTGACAGCCCCACGTTTCAGCAGAACATGCTAATACTTGCATTAGCAGTCAGCCCCTATTTTCTTCCCCACAAATGCACATTTTATTCACCGATACCTAATAACTGGACATAGGGGATCAATTTGGTGATACAAAATGTCTTGAATACATCTGCGGGAGTATAAGATGCGCTCACTCTATTCATTGGAAGCAGACTTCAAAATAGTGACTACCCGCACCCATGTCAGCGTTTGGCTTTCATATTCAGCATACAGGTCAATCCAATTTTGGAGAGATTTTTTTGAAGTTTCAAAGTTTGACTCCTGCACCGAATGGTAAATCTATTGTAAGTTCTTTTAAATTTTTTCAACTTATGTAAAATGGCAAAGCCATATAACCTTTCCAATGGATGCGCAAGGAATTATTGCAACGTTGACACCTGTTGTGTCCATTTATTCATTTGCACAGGCAAAGAGACAGCACTGTTATGAGTTTTAAAATGGTTTTCTTTTGTTGAACAGAACTTAAAACATTAATGTGACAGAAGCAAAAAGAAGGTGAATTTGGTGACTGGCTTCTAAGCAAGGCAATCCCTGTACTGAACAGATCTGAATGTTGTCGAAATCCAATCTGAAAAACACACACTAAAATCCAAACTGCGGTGGCGATTCTCCCAAAGGCACTGAATTGGTGGGAAAACTGTTCCAGATCCCGACTGTTTTGTCAGTTCAGCTTTTCACCTGAATCTCCGCACTCTGTGCTCTGCCAAGGTCACAATCGTGAATCTCATTAAAACTCAGGAGCAGGGCCTATTCGCATTGGAGTTTGACAGTTCTGGAACTCTGTGCTTGTGCAGTGGCCCCGATCTGTCAGTCTCCCCGTTTACTGGCCAGCTCAATTGCGGCTCTACACTGGAGTTGAGATCTAGAATATTTTCCTGCCAATTCAGTGCCTTTGGGAGAATAGCGGCCATAGTTTGAATTTTAGTGTATGTTTTTCAGTTTGGATTTCAACAACATTCAGATTTATTCAGTGTAGGAACTACCTTGCTTAAAAGCCAGTTTCCAAGTTCACTTTATTTTCATTTCGGTCACATTAATGATTTAAGTTCTCTTCAACAAAAGAAAACTATTTTAAAATGCATATTAATGCTATTCCCTTGTCTGTTCAAATGAATGCGTGAACCCAACAGGTGTCAATGTTGCAATAATTCCTTGCGCATCCATTGGAATGGTTATATGGCTTTGCATTTTTACATAAGTTCCCAGGCTAGCCCTGCCCACCCCACCTCTGCTGGAGCACTCTGATGTCCAGCTCCACACTTCAGCAGCCTGGTAGATTCTGTCCCCCTCTCCTTCCCTGCTCTGACCTCCCTCCAGTGTCAGACCCATCCCTGGAGCTACTCCCCCAGCCCCCCAGCAGACTCCTCCATCCCCAGCCTGCTCCAGTTGCTGCCATCCCTCCATCCCAGGCCGATCCTGTCTGCAGAGTGGCAGTCGGACCCCCAACCCCACTGATTGCCCCTAGGCTTTGCCCACAATAGGCCCTGCCTCCTTAACACTGCCCAATGCCCTGTGGGCAGAGTCAAGGTGTTCTCTTGGCATGGGCACTTTGCCTCTTGGGCAGTGCCAGGAAGTACAGGCTGTCACTGCCAGGATGCCCATGCCCAGGGGGCACCATCTCCACCACTCGACCAGCTGGGAGACCCCAGTTGCACCCCTTCATTCCATTGGGGTCTCCCGCCACTTCCCTGAACATGGAAAGGTAATATAAACTTTGCTCGAATGAAGTACTCAAGGCGGGGTGGGAGATTCAATCGGGACCTCAAAGGTCTCAATAATTACATTGAAAACATATTTCAAATACATTTAAAATAAATTCAAAAGACTTATCTATCTTCCCACCAGTTTCCAGCTTGGCCTGACTGGCAACTGTTCACCAGCTCTGGGATATGCACATGCATTTCCGGTGCATGCGCAAATCCCAGAACAAGGCTCCTTCTGCAATCCATCAGAAAAGTTGCGGGTTGCGATCGGAGAATTGCAACAATTTTCGCAGTCTGTCTCTGACTTAGAAAAACAATTCTTGCAACTGCTGTTATAGGACTGTTGTTTTCTTGCATTACGTACCCTTCAGGAATGCAGTCCATTTTTAGCTAACCTTTAGCTTTCTAATTCTACATGTAGTCAAGTTAGCAGAGTTAATTGCATCAGCATAAATATCTTTGTGTAGACTAGAGCAACCAGGGCTAAGCATACGTAGGATCTCTCGATTCCATTCTATTTCTAATACAGTTACATCCTGTCCCTAACCCATTGAAGCACTTTTATTGTAATTTCAATATGTAACTGCAATCACTGTTCATTACCTACCCAGCTCCAAACAAAAAAATTCTTATCATTTCTAATCCAAGTTTCCAATTAAGCAGATAGTGATCAGGAGACCACAGGCACTAACAGTAAGCCTACATCTAAATAACCACTAAAAGGTTGAGATTTAACAGGTCAATAAGAGAATGCATGTGGAAAGGAATTTGCAAAGAGAGCAAAGCATAGCATCAGTGTGACAAATCATAAATACACAAGCATTGAAGTTCAGAAATAAATAAAAGATTCTCTCACGTTAGACTGAAGTATTTGTCAAAGAAATATTTACACAAGAAGTAGATTTCTCAAATGCAACATTAATTATTTGAGTAAATTTTCTTCTTGGTGCCTTGGCTTAGAGATTATAGACATAGTGAGAATGCAGAGTGGAAATTTATGTACACAAACTCACTACAACTTTCCATCCACTATTTCTCCTTCAATTTTCCTTCACTATTTCTCCTTCAAAATTTAATGTTATTATTTTGCATTTAACATTGAGATCATGCTACATTTTATTTAGCATGTGGTGAAATTATTAAAAAGGTGAATGACATCTGTTGCTATCATTTACATGTAATAAAATAAAACAACTTACCTTTTTGACATTTCTGCTGAGAAATTCATTCACATCCTGTTGTTCCAAACTAGGTCATTGCTGTGAATTAATGGAATTATTTTTACAAACAGCAAACTGGTAACGGTAATTTTCAGCAGTAAATGTTTTTTTCGGAAAGAATGACACAAGCACTTGAATGACTGGAATCATCTTATTGATATAAATACACTGACCACAGTGGACTTGGAGCCTAAGGAAGTGGCAAGTTAGTGACTTGGTCCGGGTGAAGCTTGCAAGGGACTGGGCGCTCCTGAGCTGGAGAAACCACAATGTTTACCAATGCTGAGCCCTGAAGGAGCAATCTTAAATTTCTCTGATCCCACCAAGGAGAGTATGAGGGCCTCATTTGGGCCTCTTCATCCTCCCCAGCAGCTGTTGACCCATTCTCGCCTTCTTCACTCAGGAGTGGGTTAAAATGCAAAGGATCATATTAATATAAGAGGAGCGTGTTTTGTATAAATCCAGGGTACTCCAGCCTGGTTTTGGCATGTTCCTCAGTTGCCAGGAAAACTGTAGTGGTTATGGGACAAGTTCTGAGCCACCTGCTCAGTCTTAACTGCCTCTCCCAAACTTTCTATACAGAAAGAGTAGAGTGAAGATCAACACTCATAATGCCTGCAATAAGATACGGCTATGCTAATGTCTGGTGATGAGGAGAAGGAAGAATGTTGACTTGATGCAATGCCCCAGTCAAATAGCCTGTTGTCTCCAATTTTCTTAAGTCACACATGCAGAATGACTAAGTATAGATGATGCAGAATTGTTGAAGTTGTTGGAGGAACTGTTCGCTACTTCCACAAGTGAGTAAAGGGAAGAGAATATTGGCAGGGGAAGGAAAGAGGCGGCAGACTCCACCATTGATATATATTGGCAGTGATTCGCTGACCTTGCTGCACTTAATAGATTGTGTCAGTCTCGGAGAACAGCGAGAGGGCCTAAAAATCCGTTTCATATTCGGCACCAGTTTCCGATTCTCCCAGTTCCTTCCTAATGGCGCTAACCTAGGTGAGTCTGGTCAGCACATTTAAAGTAGCATTTAAATATATATAGCCCATTCAAGTCCCAGCACTTAGAATTCACTGACCTTTGGGTAAGCACAATAATGGCAAAAATCATTATTGGTCACCACATGTGGAGACCTGTTGTGATAGTCACGGGGGCTCAGAGGTTACTAAAGCCCCTGGGTGGTTGGGGACATGATCAGATGATTTACCTGGCACTGTCAATGCCCAACTGGCAAACAAGCAGTGCCCAGCTGTGGCCATCAGACAGCCCAGTAATGGAAGTTGAAACTGTCAGGGTGCCGGGGCAGTGCTGAGGGGTGTGGGCCTGAGTGTGGGCCATAATGAGGGTCAGAGGGTTAACAACAGCCTGGGGAATGGGTGGGTGATGTGGTGCAGGTGGGGGGAATGGTGTTATATAGGGATGGGTCATGCAGGAGGTCTTGAAGAGGGGTTGGGGGACATGTCAGAGATGAGCAGGGGGAACGAATCAGGAGGGCTGGTGACCCATTTCAGGGAGGAGGTGAGGGAACATGCTGTTGATGGAGTTGTGTGTTTTTTTTTTGTGGTGCACAATACTCCAAGTGCGGCCGCACTAGGTTTGTACGTGAATGATGCTGCGGCTCCTAAATTCAATCCCCTACCAATAAAAGCTAAGACTCCATAAGCCTTCTTAACAACTTTATCCACTTGCTGCCTACTTTCAGGGATCTATTGACACATTGAGTTCTTGGGGGGATTGCAGGGAGTAGTATCCCTGATGTCTGTGGGTTAATGGAGGGTCTCTCAGATCAAGACACTCTAGCAAAGTGGCACTCAAAGCCAGGCACACTCGTGTGTTTAGGCCTTGATCCACCCCATACCGGAGCAAATCTCCCAACTCTCCAAAAAAAATGTGTAAAGATTACATTGCAGAGCGCTCTTGAGAAACCAGCCTGGATCATTCCATTATTCTCAATTTTTTGAGGAAATTTCCTCTCATTGTCTCATCATTTTGCAGTTTTACCTTCTGCCACTTTCCAATTATAGTCGCAGCTTTACGTTCTCCATTGGTGTGTTACCTTGTATGGAACACAGAGCTGTTTCACTGCAACTCAATGATGTTGCATTCCACTATCAACATTCAGAAAAATTGCTACAATACCTACTGAATAAAACTGGGTCACAGAGTTGCAGGAATAGCCCATCAATTCTTCTCTTGAGCTGAATGCTCAAGAAAATGCTCCTGAAAAGGAGTAAAAGGAAAGTAACTACTAGTGCATTTGCATGAATGTCTTCTCAAAGAGTGAAAAGTGACTTCCAAAAAAGAAGCAGCACGCGTTGCGGCAGTCAGCATCTCTCACTGTTGCTCATGAGGAGACCTTAAACATGTTAATCTTCAGCAGTTGCTGCTCTTGATGATGAATAAACTGATGAAGCAAAACAGTTTAACCTCAGGAATGATAATTACTTCCATGAAGCCAATGTGGTTTGGACGCTATAAAAGGTTACAAGTATCTTCACTGTACATAATGGAACAGGGTGATGTTCAATAACCTAAACACCACAAAGTAATCTGAAAAGAATTGCCCTTTTATCAATCTGTTCAGAGCAGTTTAACAAAGCTATTTGAAAAGTGTGGCTTGGAAAGTTTGATTGGGATATAAAATTGTTCACAATGCCATGGACCCCCTTGCTAATTAATGGCCTCCTAAGTCCTTTTCTGAACTTGCACTGTAATTTTTAACTCTTACATTGGGCAGAGGCTGGTGCTAAATTGGCATTTCTTGGGCTTGTAGTAAGTAAGATGAGTGCAGGATACCTCCCTTACAGCCACATTGGGCCTATAGAAAGCAATCTTCTCCCCTCAGTTGCTTCCTTTCCCTCCGAACTGGTGTGTGCCCACCCCAGTGCCCAACACCCCTCCCCACCCTTCCTAGGATTTGTTAGCATGGCCCCCCAGCCCCTTTCCATATCCTCTCCCATTTAATTCCCTATCAGGTTCCAGTGAGGTTTGTTGTTGGGGATTAAGTGCCACTTCTGTCGTGACCTCTGTTCCCGGGATGAGAGTACTGTTGGCCATTTGATTGGCCAGTAGTTCTTAGATGCTTCACCTTGACGTTCACAGTTGGATGGGTGGAGGTGATGGTGCTGGGGACCCACAAAACAACTTATAACGGTGTCCAACACACCTCCTTTATTTCGGCCCCAACTCTTCCCATCATACGATGTATTTCTAATTCAGATGTCCTTCCTAAAAGGCAGGACTTTTCAACAAAACTTCCTCTCCTTGGTGAAGACCTTGTCAGCTGAATTGTGTTCATCAATGTGTGCCACAAATTCAGGTTGAGCTCATTATCAGTACAGATAACAATCATACAGTCACTGAATCCCTACAGTGCAAAAAGAGACCATTCAGCCCATCGAATCTGCCCTGACTCTCCAAAAAAGCATCCCACCTGGGTCCTATTCCGTAATTTCACTTATTTACTTTACTAATCTCCCTAACCTAGACATATTGGCATCCTAAGGAACAATTTAAAATGGCTAATCCACTTACCATGCACATTTTTAAAGTGTGGGAGGAAACCTGAGCATCCGGAGGAAACCCATGCAGACATGGGAGGAGTGTGCAAACTCCTCACAGTCACCTGAGGTCTGGCGTTGTCAGACTTCTTACTGCTGGAATCAAACCCAGGTCCCTGCCCTGTGAGACAGCAATGCTAACTATTGTGCTACTCTGCCACCCTTAATAATAATAAAGGAGGGAAAAATACAAAATGCAATGTATTAATCAACACAAGACTTTTTAAAGATATTTATTGCAGCCCATGGGCAATGTTTGTTTAACTTTAGCTAAATCACAATCTGACTTCAAAGTGAAACAGCTGCAGGAAAAAGGTACTAATTGGGATTTGAACCGTATGATTGAAATGAGCTTTCTGAGTGGATACACAAGGGATTATAATCTGCTGTACTACCCAATTCCAGCAGTTCTGTCTTTTCACTAATGAGCTAATAAGTAAATAGGTGTTAATTTAATCAATCATCTTGTCTTGTTATATCTTCCATGACCGAAAACTAATACTTGTTTCCAGGATAATGTTGCATGGTTCACTGGAACCTAAAATTCTTTTCCAAGTGAAATTTCAACTCAGATATTTTTCATGCCAACATATGTTGTTTGGATTTATTAATGACAATGCTCTCTGAATATCACTATTTCTCTGTGCCCACAGATGAACTAACTTTCAATATTTCTTGGATTTTGTCAGTAAATACAATGAACTGACTGAGCATTATGGGGTTTTGTCACGGTATTATGGAACCACACAACCCAGTGCATGTAGGATCATGTGCAGCAGTTCAGTAGAGGGCAGCAATGACACAGATGTAGCCAGCACTTCCACTCTCTTTCATTGAACATTCTGAATCTGACACGTGTCTGGGGTATCTGAAGGATGTGAGAGAACGTCTACCGGTCATCAAACACCTTGAGTGTTTTCTCATGAATGTGCAAGATAAACAGGCCATTCAATGGGTTCTTAAAGCAGTCACAAGTACAAAATAAAATTGTTAGCTGAGAGGGCTCAACTTTGCTTTCAGAGCCACTGCCTCTCAGCTATGTTTTCTCCCCCTCATGCTTCTCATCCTAATTCTTGTGTGCAGTGTCTTCAATGGTACTCAGCGCTGACCTTCTGGAACCTGCACAGGACAAGACAACCTCGGCAGTGGCCAAAGTTGCTCCAATAATTGACAGGCCATCAGAGGGAAGGAGAAAGGGAGACAGAGGGAAATGGGAAAATACAAGCGAATGGACAAGAAAATAATTAATAGAAAGGGGAAAAGAGAGGCTGGGAGAATTTAATAAAAAAAGTCAGAGGGAAAAGGAAAGATAATAATTAGGGGGACCAGATAGGGTCAATGTCAATGCATAGGGTTATGGGGATAGGGGCTGGGTGGGATTGTGGTCAGTCAATGGGCCGAATTGCCTCCTTCTGTACTGTAGGAATTCTATGATTCTATGATAATGAGGGAGGTTCTTGGGGAAGATAAAGGATTCAGATGAATGTTTGACAAAATAAAAAAGAAAAATTATAACAGAAGCAATGAAACAATTGCAACTGGGCAGACATAAGCCTTAATAATAAATGTGAGGTTGGGAGGAAGCAGAGGCAGAATGGAGTGAGGTTTAATGGCCAGAAAACATAGATATATGTGTTTCCTTGAAGTCTCGTTGAATGAAAACAATCTCTGCTTCTCAGCTGCATCCAGATAGATCGAGAAGCTGGCTGGCTGTTACGTGAGTCAAACTGTAACTCCAGGCCCTCAGGAATGGGGTCAAACATTGAGGGGAGAAGCTGATCTTCTTCTTGATCTGTCTGTGCCTTTGACATAGTTGACCATAAAATTCTCCTTTGACCTGTTTTCATTGTTGTTCAGCTGTTGTGGGGTAGTGGATGGGTGGCTGGGTGGGTGTGTGCAGGGTGGGAGAAGGCCACCAAATTTGATTCAGTGAATCACTTCAAATGGCTTCTCTTCTCCCTCCCATAATGTTACCTCTTATATCTCCCACGGATGTATCCCTGTAACCTCCTACTTCTCATTTATTTGTTGCCCTTCAGTGACATCTTCCAGAAGCACAACAACAAATCCATCCTGTTGACATCCAACATGACCTCATCACCAGTTTCCTCAGCCCCTTCACTGTTTCTGGTTAGTCATGATGCTTAACCTGATACCCAACAGTGGTTGAGAAGACCTTTCAGCTAAGATCAAGTGTAGAATTGACATACTGCATTTGGTTGAAGTCATAAGATTACATTGTGGGTTCGTTTGAAGAAATTTTCTAAAGTGGCATCTTGGCCTTTTGGCTAAGATGCAAATGAGATCAAGTCTTGGAGGAGGTGCAATGTGTGCTCCAATCAGCTTGGATCATATAGATCAAGCCCAAGGCAGGAGGTGAGAGCCTTGTCTTGTCAGCTTGGATTGGGAATGTCTCACTTGTTGAGACTTTGATTGAATTGGATATATAAACAAAAAAAAAGTGGTTGTGCAAGGTTTTCTTCAATTTACTTTGGGAAAACTAAATCCATTGTGTGCGGTTATTGCCCCAAACTCTGTTCCCTTGTCACTGACTTATGTCCCTCTCCTGGGTCAGTTTTAAGGTTGACCCAGATTGTTTGCAACCTTGGCATTTTATTTGAGCCTGAGATGAGCTTCTGAGACTACTTCTCTCCATTACAAACACTGCCTGCTTCCAGCTCCACAACATTGTCTGTCTCTTGTCCTATCTCAGCTCACCTGTTGCTGAAAACCTCATCCATGTATATGCAATCTCTAGACTTACCTACTTAATGCTTGCCTGGATGGCCTCCCATTTTCTACTGCCTTCAATTTGTACCTATCTAAAAATCTGCTGACAATATCCTAACTCGTACCAAGTTCCATTTACTCATTAGCCCATTGCTTTCTGATCTACATTGGCTTATATGTTGGCAGCGCATTATTTTTAAAATTCTTTTGGTCCATGTTTTCAAATCCCTGCATAAGTTTATTTATTCTCACAAGTTGGCTTACATTGCAGTCAAGTTACTGTAAAAACCCCCTAGTCGCCATACTCCAGCACCTGTTTGGATACACTTGGCAGAGAATTTAGCATGGCCAATGCACCTAACTATCACATCTTTCAGACTGTGGGAGGAAAACTGGAGTACCCAGAGGAAACTCACACAGATACAAGGAGAACATATAGACTCTGCGCAGACAGTGTCCCAAGCTGGGATTCGAATTTGAGTCTCTGGTTGTGTGAGGCAGCAGTGCTAACCACTGTGTCACTGTGCCGCCCATATAATTTTACCCATTCTCACTTTTGCAACCTCTTTCAGCCCTACAACTTTCTAAGATCACCTCACTCCTCCAGTTCTGGCCTTTTGCACATTTCAATCACTTCAATATTGGCATTGATAACCTAAGTTGCCAATATGTCCCAAGGTCAGAAATTCCATTCTTTAACTTTCCTTATCTCTTCTTTTCTTTCTTCTATGACACTGCATAAAACCTATCTCATTGAAGATTTGGCCACCGATGTGAATCCTCTTATGTGACCTCATGTCAGGTTTTGCTGCTCCTATGAAATGCCTCAGGTGATTTTACTATTTTAAAGATGCTACATAAATGCAAGTCTTTGTTGTTTGACATCAGGAGGGAAGCAGACATTGGGAGGGGTTTGGACATTGCTTGAGGTTGTCAAGGGGTAGGTACACCTACTCTTTCTGACTCCCAGGCAGGACTGGAGAGATACTGACCTGACCCATCCAGCCCTTCTCATCTCGCTTTTAGAGTTCACAAGACCTGGGAATTCCATTCAGCAAGAGAAAACTTAAAAAATGGTAAAATGTGAAGCATGCAGCCTCATTAGAACACTTTCATACAGTGTATCTCCAATGTTGGTTCTAGATGGGGGAATTCCCTTTTTGTAGATAATATTCCTCTTACTAGTTGTAAACAGCGGACTTCCCAGTGGTTATAGACTCTGGGTCTGCTGTTGTTGTAGTCACTGAATTTCTCCCTAGTTATAAATAGTGAATATCCTGCTGGCTGCAAACAGTGGATTTACTGCTAGTTATAGACAGTGTATCCCCAGCTAGTTGTATACAGTGAATCACCACCCTAGTTGTAGACAGCGAAACTCTGACTTGTTGTAGATATTGGATCTCTCATTGATCATAAATATCAGATCACCAGATAGTTACAGATATTGAATGCCCACCGGGTTGCAGACAGTCCTCCAACTTTCTGTTTTGGTGAATTTCCTGTTAGTGACAGAATGAATCCTCCACAGGATGTAAACAGTGGATTCACTACAATTGCATCTAGTGGATCCCCTGCTGTTGTAGGCAGTGAATCTCCTGCCAGTTGGGGACAGTGGATCCCCTGCTATTGCAGTGGATCCCTGTTTTTGTAGGTAATGGACCTCAAAGGCCATTTGTTTAAAGGAACATTGGATCAGAGTTTACCCATCAGTATCCAGCCTTTCCTTGGGAAATGAATGATTCTACCAGCAGACTGAATTCCAAATAATAATTAAAGGACTCCAAAAGAACCCCCTGCAGAATCCCAGTCCCACCAGAACCACCTGTCTTGATATTGAGCAGCCCTTTTTGGCCAATATTCCCCAAATCATACAATTTAATGTTGAGGAATGATCTGCCAACCAGCCAAATCTTATTAGATGTTTTACTACCCACAAGCACAGCAGCAAAGGTCAAAACCAAAGGGTAACCAAGTAAGCAAATTCGCTGGATGTATGTGGAGTGCTGTTGCTGCCACAATACTCTGGACCCCAAGCACTTGCTCTATCATACTCTATAGCAGAATAGTGTGTGCCTGTCTGGCAAAGGTCACCATACACGTCTTGATGACACAATGAAACAATGAATACCATAACTGGAATTCTCTGCTCAACATCCCTCCCCTGGCTTCTGGTCATTCTTGTCACTCCCCCACATAAACCAACTCATTATGGACAGTGTGGGGGGGGGCAATTGTCATGTCACGACCTGCAAATTTTCTGGTGGATCGGGTCAGGAGATGTGCGTGTCGGCAATTTCACGGGTTCCCCGCTAGCGTTTACTCCAAACTCCCAATAGCATGCATCTCCCAATTGGGAAAAAAGAAAACCATTGTGCTGCTGATTTGCATTACTTTACATACCTTAGCATGCCATTATCGGGATCGACATGGCAATCTCTACTCACGTTTGTGTCTCCCACCTCTTTGGCGTGATGTCCCTTTGGCATGAATCAGAATAGGTTTTTGAAAGTCTCAACATGGCACGGGGGCCTTGAACTGGCCTGCGGGGGTAAGTACTGCTAGCAGATGTTGCAGGCAGGCCCTGGAGATGCCTGGTGGGCTTCTTCCTGGATCAATGATGTCTGGGGTGAAGAGTGTGGGGGGGGGTGGTTTTCTTTCTCAGAGCTCTCTTGGTGAGATTCCATGCTCAGCTCTCCTCTCCAGGGTAGCGCTGTAGCTCAGTGAGGGTATCACTGTCAAGGAGTCCTGCTGACCCCTCCTCTCCAGAGCACTTTGCAGTGGCGTTGTCTTGCGGTGAAGTTAGTCAGGGACTTGACTGAGTGCTGGTGTTCTGGGGTGGGGAAGGAGTGCACCATGTGCTGACTGAGGCCTAACCAGATGAAGCAGCTGCTGCTCCAGGTCGGGATGCAGAGGTTCAGACGTGGACTGCATGGAATCTGCTGTCACTGGGCAACACACCTGGTGCTGCTTTGCAATCTGTCCCTGTCCTGTGACACGTGCCAGTAACAGATGCTGCAGTTGCACACACAGCAATGGCTCAAGGTTGCACATTGCCCATGTCTGCATACCGACCGGCATAATCTGTGCCAGCATTTGTCATGATGGGAATCTCAAATAGCCCTAATCGGGCCATGCATGGCACCATGAATTGTTGCCAGCTCCTACAAGTGGGCGTAGTGGCCTAAGTGAGGGATTGTGGTGGTGCTGGGTCTAAGCAGCCAATGATAATAATCCATCATTCTATGCTCTTTCCAAACCCCACTGTGCAGATGGATCTCGATTTGCTCGATCTGGAGCTGGTCATGTTGGTGGCAGCAGGGACTGGGGAGGAGGCAGCGGTGGGGTGGAGAGACCACCGCAGGAGCAGCCACCAACAATCCCTTAGGAAGGAGGGCAGGGAACTGCTGCTGAGGGCCAGGAGGTGGGTGAGCAGGCTCCCGAGAGGGTGCACAGAAAGCAGAGGATGCCAAGGTCAAGAAGATATAGGCCCTGCAATTCCTTTGAGCCCTTCTCGGAGGAGATGTGCTGTCGCCAGTTGCGGCTTGATCCAAGATCAAATGTGCAAGACATTTGTGAGGCGCTCTTACTCCTGGCATTACAGGGGAGGGGCAGCCACTCCCTGTGGATGTGAAGGTTACAGCTGCCCTGAATTTTTACGCCTCTGGCTCATTTCAGGCATCTAGTGGTGATCTAGTTAGGATCCCCTGGGCCTCATGCACAGATATGTGTGGCAGGTCACAGATGCCCTGTTTGTTTGGGCAGGACAGTTCATTAATGTTGAGGTGGGCCGTGCCCAGCAGGAGGCACGGGCTCTCAGCTTTGCTTCCAGTGCTGGGACCCCGAACATGCAGGGAAAGTGGAGGGGACACATATTGCCTTGCGGGCTCCACATGCGGGGCCACAGCAATTTGCGAACAGGAAGGGATTCCACTCCTTGAATGTCCAAATTATTTGCGGCCATCAAATGATGATCATGCAGGTCGATGCACATCATACAGGGAGTGTCCGTGATAGCTTTATGCTCATTCCCCGGGCTCTTTGAAGACCAGCCCAGGCTCCCAGGATGGTTACTGAATGACAAGGGTTACCCACTAGGATCATGGCTGATGATGCTTGTGCGGAGGCCTGAGACCGAGGCGGAGACTTGCTACAATAAGGCCCATGCAGTCACCTGGTCCATTATAGAGTGGTGTATTGGCCTGCTGAAGATGTGATTTCACTACTTGGACTGCTCTGAGGGGGTGGGTCCCTCTAGGTTAGCTCTGTGTGAGCTTCACTTGTCAGCATCGTTTGCTACGCTCTTCACAACATTGCGCAGCAGAGGGAGGGCAGCTGGAGTAGGAGGAGGAGAAGGAGGAGGAGAAGCGAGCAGGTGAGGAGGGCGTCTCACTGCATGAAGAGCCGGAGGTGGCGGTGGCAGATGTCTGGCAGGGAGGGACAGTGAGAGACACTTCGATTGCAGCCTGCTTCACCCAGCTGGTGGCTGTGCCGTGAGGGGGCTGCAACCAACACACACCCACCAAACCCCAGGAGCAAGTGCAGCCGCAATTCCCATTCCAAACCAACCTGGGCCCTCAAATCACCACATCACCCTTCCTCAGCTCCTGTCATTCCACCGCCCTAACATGGAATGGGATAGGATCGGGGGAGGGAGGGGTGGAAAATCAGAAACACATTAGTCACAACTGGGAGGTGCAATTAACAGTTTATTGTGTTCTTAATGTTATTGGTTAATAAACCCTCACTAATTCTGACATCTACCATGCCGTCTTAGTGAACTACAACTCTCTTACCATGTGTAGTCCACTGCTTCTTCAAGGTGCTATCTCAGGATGCTCATTGGAGGTCGAAATGTCCAACTGTGATTCATGCCCTGTTGCCTGTGATGTCCTGGGTGGACATCTCCTGGGAGGGTTCCTGCTAGCTTGCAGATGGTACTGTTTCAGTGCCACCCTGTTCATCTCACTAGCCCTGAGATGCTCTGGTGTGAGGAAGGGAAGAACTGGAAGTTCTCAGGACGTCAGGATCTCCTGGGTGGAAGACTCCGGCATGGGCTCAAGTCCTTCCTTCTCCTTTGGAGCACCCAGAGGTCCCAGGGGCACTCCAAGGAACACCTGGGTAGCTAGACTGAGCTCCAGAAGCTTCAGCGTCACCATGATCTACCAGTCCTGTCGGCCTAGATGTGTCAGCCCCATGATGA
Source organism: Sphyrna mokarran (assembly GCA_024679065.1). Taxonomy (NCBI): domain Eukaryota; kingdom Metazoa; phylum Chordata; class Chondrichthyes; order Carcharhiniformes; family Carcharhinidae; genus Sphyrna; species Sphyrna mokarran. The sequence continues at coordinate 92,429,706 of JAGIQG010000005.1, read as the reverse complement.
CCCTAAGTCCTGCCCCTTGGAGACTTGGCCAAGCTCTGGAGCCCCTCGACTACAACATTCTTTGAGCAAACCAGCCTCTGGAACTCCTCAGCAGTAGCCGTCTGAGCCTGAGCTAAGTTGTCAAGCTGACAGCCACAGCCTGCTGTATCTCCAGAATGCCAACTAGAGTTCTAGACATAACTAGCAATGACTCCCACACCATGGCTATCAAATGTTATGCCTCTGGGATGCCAGAAACACACTCACCTGTGACCTGTTGTGTTTCCAGGATGGCCTGGATCTTGTCACCCATGAATACAGACCCCCTAAGCCAGACTTTCCACTGTGATCACCACTCTTGCAGTTTTGGCCTGGTTCACACACTGTGTTGGCATCGCCCCCTGCAACAGCATTCTGTTTGACTCTCCTAAACAGTCTTGTAGGCACAGCACATCATTGCTGACAGCCCTATCACTACTCCCCGGGTTTGCTGATGCATTTCCACTGGTTTTTGGAGGTACACTTCCAAGTCCTGGCTTCTGGCTTGGGGACAGATGAATCCTGGGCTCCAGCAGAGCTCCATGTGCCCGGGCTCTTGGATGTGCCCGCCTCCACCTGATGTATATTAATGCCTGTAATACTCAAGGCTCTCATTTCAAGGGAGGGAATGCTCGCAAGCTGGGGTTGCGCATGTCAGCGCAATGCTAATTCTCTGCAGGGCAGCAGTGGGGACAGTATGTTCAAGAGATGGAGAGATTATGTTCCTGCTTTATCCAGATCCATGGGGGCATGAGGTGTGTGGGCAGCCATGTCTGTGTGTGGGAGGAGGAGGGGCAGCAATGTCTGTAAGGGGGGAAGGGAGGCCAGTGATGTCTGTGGGGAGGTTGTGGGAGCTAGCAATGTCTGAATTGAGTTGAGGGGCTCGCAATGTCTGTGTGGGGGGGAGTCGGGTTGGTGGTTTGTGGGGGCCAGCAAAGAGGCCAGCGATATCTGTAGTGTTGGATGCAGAGATCTGGATGCTGGGAGGTATTTTCAGCAATCTTCCAGAGATGTACGCTTGCGCAGGTTCCTGCTTATCCTGCTGATTTCAGGCTCTTTGGCGTGAATAGGGCCTGCCCCCTGAGCTTTTAATGAGATTCACAATATGACCTCTGCATTGCACAGAATGGGAAGATTTGGGTTGATAGTTGTACTGAAAAAACAGTCATGATCTCAACCAGTTTTCCTGCCAATCCAACACTTTTGGGAGAATCACCCCCGTTTTTCTCACTGGTGACAGACCAATGGCTCTAGACAGTTACGATCTCACTGGTTATAGACTCGTGGATCTCTGGCTGATGGCAGGTAATTCTTTTGTAGAATTTTCCATTGGTTGTTGACATTGAATTCCCACCTTGTTATGTACTGTCAATACCCCAGTAGTTGGATGGTGGATTCCAGCTGGTTTTATGCAATGAATCCCTCACTCATATTTGACACTTGGAGAACTGTCATCAATGAGTCTGCTGGTGATTTTCAGTGGATTATGGACAGCTGGTTATAGACAAGAGAAACCCAGCCAGTTAGAGAAAGTAATCTTACACTGATAGGCAGTGAAGCACTCACCTATTCCTACACACGTACACTAGTTGCAGATTGCTCCTAATTGTAGATAGTCATTATAGACCCACTGGCTGCAGATAGTGGGTCCCCTGCTTACTGCATTTGGCAGATCCCTTTCTGGTACAAGAGAATCGATCGCCCACTGGTTGAAGAGAGTGGATCACCCACTGGTTGTAGACAGTGAATTTCCCATTGGCCGTAGATGGCAGACCTCCTATTGTTTGTCAGTATTGGATCTCCTGATGGTAGTAGAAAGTAGATCCTCCAATGATTTAAACTGTGAGCAATCAATTGATTATAGAGAGTGGATTTTCCACTGACAGTGGACATTGAATATCCAACTGGTTGTCAATAGAAATAATTTTCCATTGTTTTAACAGAAAGCCATTGCCGAATTTGGTGAATGGGTCTGCTTGACCTCAATCACTGCAATTTTATCAGACTGGATTTCTGCATTTCATTCTGAGTCTTTGATGGATCAGTGTTTTGACCACTTAACATGATTTCTGGGAATTGCCTATTGCAAGAAATTCTCTGCTAATTTGATTTTGTTCTGTAGAAATTGACTCTATGTTGCTGATGGTATGCAGATAGCCACTTCAAGAGCAGGTGACTCTGTTCTATTTAGGTCTACTGATCAATAAGTGAGAGTAAAGGTAACAGTACCATAAAATTGTATTTACTATCACCTTTAACATCACCTAAGGCATATCGAGGAGCATTATAAAACAAAGCATGTCACTGAGCTATACAGGAAGATAAAGACCTGGATCTTTCCATCCATGACAATGATCATTGGATTGTTGCTGCACTCAAAATTTCCTCCAACCTGATACCGTTGCGCAATTATTCTACCTCATTTGAACCTGGTTTTCACAGAAATGTGCAGTTCAGTGTCCCTCAGAGAACTCCAGCGGAAAAAAGAAGAGTTGGGGGAAGACATGACATGTCTCCTTTCCACAACTCTAGCCATCTCATGGTTAAATGTTCAGCTTGAATGCTAGTGAATGGATGAGGGTATGAATGAATGAGTGGCTGAGTGAATGAGTGAGTAAATGGGTAGGGGGTGAATGGGTAGGTGCATGAGGTGGTAGTTGGGTGAGGTCAATCAATTATAGGTGGAGTGCAGGGAGAGAGAGAGATGAGGGAAGTTGTTGTCAGACAGATTTCAGAACAGGAAAAATGACCCTTTCATTTTATCCTAACTTGAAGACACAGTCCCAAATCATAATGTTTTAATAATCTTCATAATTGTAATATGAGCACTCGTATCCTCCTGGAATTGTAAAAAACAGTCCAATTATGCCCCTTTCAAAAAAAGCAGGAAAAGTCCAACCTGAACAATTACCACCCTATTAACTATTTGTCATGGAAGGTGTCATCAACAATGCTATCATGCGGCAGCACTTACACAGCAATAACCTGCTCACTAACACTTAGTTTGTGTTCCACCAGGGTTACTTGACACCTGACCTCATTATAGTCTTTGTCCAAACATGAACAAAAGACCTTTAATCCAGTGGTGAACTGACACTGGCTGACTAGATATCTAAGCCACATTTCATGGAATGTAGCATCAAGGAACCTAAATAAAACAAAAAACAATGGGAATTAGGGATAAACTCTCTACTAACTGGAGAAACACTTAGCAGAAAGGAAGATGCTTGCCTTTGTTGGGGGCTTTGTTGGACATTGCTACAAGAATTTTTATCGCAAATCTAACCATCTTCAGTTGCTTCATTAACAATCTTGGCTCCTTTATTAGGTCAGAAATGTGGATGTTTGCTGATAATTGCAGTCTTTACTTCTATATACAACTCCTCAGATAATAAAACAGTCCATGTCTGCAAAAAGCAGCTGAACAGTATTCACGCCTGAGGTCTTAAGTGGCAAGGAACATGCATGCCACATAAGAGTCATGCAATGATCATTTTGAATAGGAGAGATTGTAACAACCTTCTTTTGACATCCAGTGACATTACCATCACGGAAGCCACCACCATTAACTTCCTGCAGTGTGTTTTAATATAACTGCATCAGCAACATAGAAGCTTTCATCCCCTCCAGCACCATAACATAATTACTGCAATCTGTACCATCTACAGCATGCATTGTAATAACTTGCCAAGTCTCCTTCAACAAAACTATTGAAATCTGCAATGTATATCTCATCAAGGAACAAAGGCAGGAGGCACATTAGAACTCCTTTATTCTTCTATTTTCAGTTGCCAACACAATTCCAACTTGGAATTAATCATTGTTCCTTCACCATGATTGAATTAAAATCCTGAAACACCCTCCCTAACAACACTCTGGGTGTATCTGTACCAAATGAACTGAAGCAGTTCAAGGAGACAGCTCACCACTATGTTCTCAAGGGCAATTAAGAATTGACAATAAATGCCAATGACACCCTCATCCCATGAACAAATAATAAGAAAATAGCAGATACAATTGCTGATCTATAAATACTATAGAGTGAATCCTGTATTGCTAGCTGTTGAACAAGTTTGGACTATTAGAAAACCTAAGTGAATATCTAAGTTTCCTCTCAGACATATTTTGAATGAAGAAAATAATTAATATTTTGGGATATCTATTATTTTAGAGTTTGAAGTATTGGTGTTCATTTACTGTAATCTTGTGAAGTCTTCTATGTTTCTCTTCTCTGTTTAATTTTATTTCTGATTCCTTTTAGAGTATGATTCATTCCTGAGTTAGAGAGATTGCCAATTGTGGTGTAGTCAATGATTTTTCATCAAGGGCATGCTGTTTCCCAGATTAATTTGCTTTGAAACCCTTTCTTCAGTTCATAAGAAAAGGGTTCCATGTGCTGGGAAAATGTATCTGGAAAGCACCAAGGCTAAGACTCCCGGGAAACATAATGTAGGTGCTACCTTCTTGCCAAACAGCTAGATTCAATTTTTTTTAAACAATGTGACACTGAAATGATTTTTGCACCTCCCTCTGCTTTTGCGATGGGACTTGGAACTAGAACATCACTGGTCAAAACAGTAACCGGATACTTCCTGGATCAAAGGGCAGAACTATGTCTACACCCCACATCATCTCATAAATTGCGGCCTCTTGTCAAGTGTATTGACTACGTTTGAAGCAAAGCATGCACCTACATTGCAAACATTTACTCATATAAAAGCGTCTGAGCAATTTACAAGACAATAAAACAAACAACTTACTGTGGTTTTATCAGCTTTTGGAGTTAAGATTGCAAAATCCTCCTGTCATCACTCTTGCTTTTACTATGGAGCTAAAGCCATGTCTCTGCTGCAATAGCTAAAGTTAAAGCCATGCTTTGTTGGGTGCCTTACCCTGAGGATCTGAATGACAAGAAAAGATCCTTCACACCAGGTCCACCAGGCAGCTTTTAGCTGAACCTCACACAGTTTGAAATGAGTTTCTGCTCATAATTTAATCAATTGCTAATCTCATAAATATCTGCAAAGTCAATTGGATGGCTGGGCACTTTGTGTTGATACTATTTATGGCCATTGATTGCAATGTATAAGTCAATCTCTAAAGTTTCAAAAAATCCTTCCATAAGGACAGAGGTGGAGAAGGTTTAATTTAAACGTGTAGCATAAAATGCGTACCACTGGTGTTGGTGCAGTAGTACTCATTTCTGTTCATTGGTCACTATGCACATATGCTCTATGTGGGCATATCTTCTTGCCAATATGGTCTAAGTTATCTGCTTGATCCCATATGTTGATTAAAAGGCAAGTATAAAGCCTAAACATGTATCTTTGAGCTAAAAAACAGGCCAACTCCGAATGCGAGAATAATCCTAAACATGCATTTATTAGTTGGAAAAATGAGGACAGCAGTTGACACATTTGCCAAGTACAGGCCTAAACATACATTTCAAGCTAAATAACAGGGTCATTTCACATGCATGATTTATATACTGAGATCTCAGGTCAATGGCAAAATTGACCCACATTAATGGAAAGTCTATGTAGATGTGTAGCACTGAAGAGGTTGAGGCAGAGGAAGTTGGGGAAAAAGTTAAAGAAGGAGACAAGGACAAGTGCTTTTATGTCATTATGTTCTGGGTTGCAATCTGAAATGGTGGCTTGAGCAGATTTAATGGTAATTTTCAAAAAGAAAGTAGATAAATACTTAGAAAGGAAAAATTTGTAGGGCTGTGGAGAAACGGCAAAGAAGTGGGACGAATGGATAGCTCAAAGAGCCAGAATAGACTCATTGTCTATTCATCCAGTTGTCGGTAAGACATTTCAAAAAGGAGTTTCATGTGTTCAACCGTTGAAGAGCTTTTAACAAACTTCCTGCCAATAATTGACAGATGATTGATGCATGTTCTGCCACTCTGATAAATATTTAGATGATAGTGGGTGTAAAAGGAAACTAAAATTTACTGTTCATTAGAGAAGAATGATTTGTTACAAAGACTTTTCATCTGCAGATGTGATCTTGGAAACAGCTGAAATGCAATAATGCAGAGGGTGGTTGGATTAAATGCAAAGATTTGTAGATTTAAATAAATCTTTGACTCGGACACTATGTAATATATAGACCAGATCTTTTGTTAGAATTTATTATTTTTACAAAATTCACGTCCTGAATCCTTGCACAAACACAAACCTTTATTGTAGTGAAACTTCCTCAGCATGGCATTGCTTCATCTTTTGTTTTTTTTTATATAGCCAGTATGTTTCACAAAATATTTCTAAATAAATGTGACATAACTCAGTTTGAGAGTTATTACAATTAAAACAAAATTAAATAGGCAAAAGAAGTAATTCTTCACAACCAATGTTCATGCATTTGGTTAAATGACCACCTCTTTCAACAATTTGGCTGCACTACTCAAATAATTCATGTCCTATTAACTAGATATGAAGAGCCACATGTCCCAAACTGTGTCATAATTTGTGGAGCAATACATGAATAAGGTGTGATTACAGTATTGTGGTGACTGTCTCTTTAAGGGCAACACGGCAGAGTAAGGGCCACTTAGCCTATGTGACCAATGGGCACTCAGAGTGGGGAATCACTCGAGGGAGATGAGTTCTCTTTGGCAGAGATATTTTAGAGCTACCTGTAAACATGCAGCTGTTCTACAGGCCTTGTTAATAAATCTCTTGTTCATGAATGAAGGCTGGAATTCTCCAACTTTGGCTGAGCCTAGGATTATCCGGTCCCAGTGCAATGAATGGAGATTAGGTTGAGAGCCAAATTCTCCTTTTCCGTTGGCGATGGTGATTCCCAATCGAACTCTCTGAAATTGTATTATCACAAATACTGAATGAGCGACCTAAAGATCTTGCAGACAATTTACAGCTACATTTCATTGATGTTTCTCAAATGAAAAGCAGGCAACTGGTAGTTGAAAGCTGGGTGGTGGGTCAAGAAATCCCAGTAAATATCCATGCCTTGGGGCAATTTGGGGAAAATGTGCACAAGATGAAGAAATCCAGACCACACCCAGAAGGTGATTTTGTGTGAAAATCAGGCTGTAGACTGATTGTAGACCCCTATTGCATTATTCAGGTATAAATGAATTGAGCCACAGTGATGATTTTTTGATATTCTCTGAATGTGAGTGTCACCAGTGTGACAGCACTTGTTGCCCTTTAACTGAGTGGCTTGTTAAGCCATTTCATAGTCAATCACATTGCTATTGATCTGGAGTCACATGTAGGCCAGACCACATAAGGATGAATGTTAGTGAACCAGATGGGATTTTATAACAAGTGACAATGCTTACTTTTAATTCCAGATTTTAATTAATTAATTAATTTCCATATTTCACCATTTGCCACAATGGGATTTGAATCCATGTCCTCAGAGTACTACCCTGGCTCTTTGGATTGCTAGTGTAGCGTCAATATCACTGTGCCACCTTCTGCCCAATATATAGTGTTTAAATGGACTACTGAAGGATCAACTCAGGAAGTACCCTAAAAATGACATTGCTGCTTCTCCAGATCTACAAAAATAACTGTGAGCCAAAACCAGCCATTCAATACCTTCCTTGAAATCACCTCTACCCCAAAATTACCCAGAATGCTTCTCGTTGGCAGAATCAGTGTAGAAGTTGGCTAATTTCTCACCCTCCCAGTATCAGACAGATAGTCATTTCCTTGCCGCGACTCAGTGGCATCGGTTAAATGATAGCCAACAGAAAATTGTTTTCTATATTGATATTAGGCTGGTAGAACAGATGTTGCAGTGATAATCTTGGGACTCTTCTTTCTCAACATGTGCTCAAGTGACCTTGGCAAGTCCAAATATGTGCAGGTTAGGTGGATTGGCCATGGTAAAATTTTCTCCTTAATGTCCCAAGATGTGTAGGTTAGGGGGATTATCCATGGTAAATGTAAGGGGTTATGTGGTTCAGATGAGGGAGAAGGTCTGGATACTCTGTCAGAGAGTCGGTGGAGACTCAATGGGCCAAATAGCCTCCTCCAGTATTGTAGGAATTCTACAAGAAGTTGTACAACTGAATTCAATAAATCTGGTACATTGTGGGTTGTTCCCTGGAAAGTAAAGACCATATCAAGATGCTGGATTGTTCTTAAAATCCATTAGTATTGTATCCTCTAGGAAATATTTGGATACTTTTATCTGGCATGATCTGTTTGGTCCACACCATCTGATATTGTCTTTGAAGAAACTGAGCTAACCATTCAATTGTTCAAAAATCTTGATGAAATAAGATAGCCCAACATTACCATCTTTTCAAGGCAGAGGTGTTTTCTGGCCAAAGTCACCCACATCCTGAAAGTCAATTTAAAAGAGCCTGCCTTGGTATTCAACTATCCTGGTTACCTCATCTGTGGTTACCTCATTCGACACCAGAAGATCATAAAACCATATGACATAGGAGCAGAATTAGGCCCCTTGGTCCATTGAGTCTGTTCTGCCATTCAATCATAGCTAATATTTTTCTCATCCCTGTTCACCTGTCTTTTCCTCATAACCCCTGATTCTGTTAATAATCAAGAACCTTTCTATCTCTGTCTTAAAGACACTCAATGACCTAGCTTGCACAGCCTTCTGTGGCAAAGAGTTCCACAGAACAACAAAGTATATTCCAAAACTTCCTATCTGTAACAATGATATAACTGTGTACTAACCATCACAACCACAATACCGAAACAAACAAAACCCACTAAACAAACATTCCAAATTGGCCTTATCCAGCAAACCAGCCAACATTCTCTACAAAAGTCAACTACTCAATCTTGTGGCTGCCTTGAGGGCCTGACCTCTTACTCATAAACATTACTACCCCAGTGGCTGCCTGGCGATCTTAGTAGACAGCACTGAGCAGCTCTGGCCTGTGAAAGCCTGCATTCCAGTTGTATCATCTTAGCATGGGTTAATTGGCTGACATTGACAGAGTGGCAGTAGGGGCAGGATACTGTTATCCTGAGAGAGGACAGCAGGTTTTTGCCACCCAGAGTCTGTGCCATGCCATGTCACCAAACCTAGTAATCTGCTAGAACACAGATTGCTGGCCCTCGGTGAGTGGCTGCAAGCTTGTTTGAGCACTTGTCTCTGCAGCAACGGTGGGAACACTCTGAACCTGCTTTGCAGCTGAAATATCCTGACTTCAGTTTGAGTTTCCACAGCATCACTTAGATATTGTGTGGCTTCTGCCTTTGATACAATGGAAGTTGAGACTTTAGCTCATCAGATGCTGAGTCATTGTGAGGTCCACAAGAGCTATCATGTAGTTTGATCACCACTTGCATGTTAGAAAGCTCTGTTCAAAGCCCAGCACCAAGTTAGGCTCAGACTGCGACAGGGAGGCTTTCTGGCCAATCTGTCAATGAATTTAAATTCCACAATAGCGGAATTTAAATCTGTGCCTCAAAGAATTAGGCAGGGCCTTTGGATTGTGGTGTACTTGTAATGTTACTGGGATAACAATCCAAAGGCCCTGCCTAATAATTTGAGGTACAGATTTAAATTCATTTAATTTTAAATTGATAAATCTGGAATTAAAGCTAATCTCAGTAATGGTGATCATGAAAAAGCTATAAGATTATTGTAAGAATCTATATGGTTCACTAATGGCCTTTTAGGAAGGAAATGTGTTTAAAAACAAGGAGGTTATATTGCAGCTGTATAAGGTGCTGGTGAGGCCACATCTGGAGTACTGTGTACAGCTTTGGATTCCTTATTTGAGAAAGGTTGCACTGGCGCTGGTGAGGACGCAGAGGAGATTCACTAGGTCAATTCTGGAATTGAGAGAGTTGCCTTATGAGGAGAAATTAAGTAGACTGGGAATATACTCATTGGAATTGAGAAGAATAGAATATCTGATAGAAACATATAAAATTATGAAGGGAATAAATAAGATAGAAACTGGGAGGTTGTTTCTACTGGTGGGTGAAACCAGGAAGTATAGCCTCAAAATAAGGTGGGGGAAGGGGTGTACAGATTTAGGACTGAGTTGAGGAGGAACTTTTTCACCTGCAGCATTGTGAATTTGTGGAATTCACTGCCCAATGCAACAGTTGAGACTATCTCATTGAATGATTTTAAGGCAAAGATAAATAGATTTTTGAATAGTAAAGGAATTAAAAGTTATAGTAGGCAGGCAGATAAGTGGAACTGAATCCCCAAAAAGATCAGCCATGATCTTATTGAATAATAGAGCAGGCTTGAGGGGCCAGAAGGCTTGCTCCTGCTCCTAGTTCTTATGGTGCTGGAATGCAAAATATGAAGCAGGGGGAAATTGGGGGACTGCCCACCACATTCAAATTGTTTAAAAATTGATTAGTTAATTTTATTGAAGATGCAATGTACTGCAATAATATGAGCTACAGTACTGTTAGAGAATGTGAAACACATAGAAAGGAGAGATTATTTTTGCCTGAATGATTCAAAGGGCAAGTTTACAATCAGCTGCTGCGTCCTTTGTTTGACTTCAGCAGCTCAGGTTGTTGTGAGTACTGTTACCATTTGCTTTTGGAAAATATAGTTCCAGGTATTAAGGCTTAAATGAATCTGTGGAAATATATAGTTAATGCACATCTGCAATACAGTCTGTTTGATTGTAAGAAGATGGGGACAGTGGTGTCTGTGAGAAACACTTGTTACAGTAAGAAGGAGGAGACTGCGAGGGAGAAGGCCAAGTGGTCAAGGGCACGATGCATTAGAGGGTGGCAGACTTGCACTGGCACTAGTAGCTGATGAGGGCAGGATTAGTACAATATGGATTATGAGTAAGACACCTTGCAGCCACTAAACCACCTACAACATCTTCACAAGGTTTCAATCAAGAAGTATTCCAGTCTTTAAGCACAAAAAAATTACAATTCATGCAACCATGTCAAGTATCATTTACCCTCTCCTTGGTCCTCTTCCCATCTCTGTCCCAAATTTGGATAATGCTTTTTGTAGTTTCTTCATCCCAAGACTTGGCTCCAATTTCACCTCTGCCAATTTGACAGCTCCATTCTGGAGAGGACCTTACGTCATTAGTGTACGTTTGACCTGGACCATTTGATGAGCAACACGTTAGCTCAGTGACTATCGCTGCGCTGTGCAGATACATGGATTTGGGCTTGTGTCTGTGGGAGTTTGTGCATTCTCCCCATGCTTGCGTGGGTTTTCTCTGAGTGCTCCAGTTTCCTCCAACATCCCAAAGATGTGCTCTTAGGCTGATTGGCAGAACAAATTCTCCCTAAATTGTCTCAAATTTGGTTTCAACGCATAGATCTAGAAACATAGACAGGAATCATGGGTAAAAGTGGGAACATTGAGGTGGTGGTGTGGACTCGTTGGGCTGAAGGGCCTGTTTCCCATGCTGTTTTGTTCTTTGTTCTTTGTTCACAGCAGAACCTCCTCCTGCAGCAGTTTGAGGATTATTAGGTCGGGCATGCCACCTCCAGTCCTGTTTCTCTCCTGGGTGTTTGACTTGATTAGATTTATTGTTATCCTGTGTATCAACATACAGTGAAAAGTATTGTTTCTTGCACGCAATACAGACCAAACATCGTTCATAGAGAAGGAACCGAGAGAATGGGGACTGTAGTTTTACAATCATAGCTAGGGTGTAGAGAAAGATCAACTTAATGTGAGGGAAGATCATTCAAAAGTCTGACAACAGCAGGGAAGAAGTTGTTTTTGAGTCATTGGTACATGATCTCAGACTTTTTAATATTCTTCCTGACAGAAGAATGTGGAAGAGAGAATGTCTGGTATGCATGGGGTCCTTAATTGTGCTGGCCACTTTGCTGAGGCAGCGGGAAGTATAAACAGAGTCAATGGATGGGAGGGATTCATGACCTTTTGTAGTTCCTTGCGATTTTGGGCAGAGCAGGAGACATACCAAGCTATGATATAACCAGAAAGAATGCTTTCTATGGCGTATCTGTAAAAATTGATGAGACATGCCAAATTTCCTTAACGTTCTGAGAAAGTAGAGGCATTGGTGGGCTTTCTTAACTATAGTGTCAGCATGGGGGGGTCAAGGTAGGTTGTTGGTGATCTGGACACTTAAAATCTTGAAGCTCTCGACCTTTTTTACTTTGTCCCCATTGATGTAAACAGGGGCATGTTCTCCTTTATGTTTCCTGAAGTCGATGCAATCTCCTTCATTTTGTTGACATTGAGGGAGAGATTATTGTTGCCACTGCAGTTCACCAGATTCTCTATTTCATTCCTCTACTCTGCTCATCACTGTTTGAGATCCGACCCACTACGGTAGTGTCGTCAGCAAATTTGAAGATCGAATTGGAGGGGAATTTGGCCACATAGTCATAGATGTTTAAGGAGTATAGTAGGGGGCTGAGAACACAGCCTTGTGGGCACCGGTGTTGAGGATGATCATGGAGGAGGTGTTGCTGCCTATCCTGACTGATTGTGGTCTGTGAGTTAGGAAGTTCAGGATCCAGTCATAGGGCAAGGTGCTGAGGCCCAGGCCATGGAGTTTAGATGAGTTTCGTGGGAATAATAGTGTGGAAGGCTGAGCTGTAGTCAATAAATAGGAGTCTAACATTATGTCTTTGTTATTTAGGTGTTCCAGGGTTGAGTGCAGGACTAGGGAAATAGTGTCTGCTGTGCACCTGTTGCGGCAAGAAGTAAACTGTAGTGGATCCAGACAGTCTGGGAGGCTGGAGTTGATTCTTGCCATGACTAACCTTTTGAAGCATTTCATAATGATGGATGTCAGAGCTACCAGCAGATAATCATTAAAGCATGTAGCTTCATTTTCCTTAGATACCAGGATGATGGTTGTCTTCTTAAAGTAGATAAGATCTCAGACTGTTGTAAAGAGAGGTTGAAGATATCTGTGAATGGCCCTGCCAGCTGATCCATGGAGGATTTGAGTGCTCGTCTGGGTATCCCATCCAGGCCGGTTGCTTTTCTGCAATGAAGTGTGACAGCGATGGTTATTTTCAGCTACATTAATTTTGTCACATACCCTAGCTTTGTGGGGAATGTATACTTTGCACAATGATTGGCAGCTATTTTGATGTGTGCCTCCCTCAGGGAGGCCAACACTCCCTTCCCATCATTCCCTGAGAGCCTTGATACTACCATAGAGACTGTGATTTGTGCATAATGTTACTGCAGACTTGACAGTTACTCACAATACTCAACCCTTATCGAGACTTCATCTCCCTTGTGTGTGAACTGACAAAGTACAGACCTACTTCCCCTTGTGAATCTCAAAAGACCATTTAGCCTCTTCCAGCATTGCCCACAGCTTCACAGTTAATCTCTGCAGCATATTCCATCCAAACAGCTTGTGTCATTGCAGAAGGTCTTCCAATCTCATCCATTGTCATCAGTAGCTCAGGCCTAGCAGTCACAGCCTGAAGGGCTCAGGCTGAGTCATCATCAAAGCATAGGGCGGTTCAGCACTCCCTTCCCTGCACTTCTCTTCCCCTGCTCCAACTTTCCCTCCCCTCCCCCAACTTTCCCTCCCTCCCTTATGGCTATCTATAGAGGAATAAATGTGAGAATGATTCAGCTGCTCAATATTCAGATCTTAAAATGATGCGGATGATCAGAATGCATGCCAAGTGTCTTCACTGCCAAAAAATACTTAATTCTAACTTTCTGTAGAATTTTAAACATTATTCAGTTTAATAATACTTCCTTCAGTCAGTGCCCCGCAAACTTGCAGAATTCAATAACTTCCTTCTTGCTTTCAGGTGCGGTAAATCACAGATGTGGCTGGCACCAGTTGGTGAGCCTGCTCCTGGACTTGGCCAATGTGGCTATTAACTGGTGTAGGCAAGTGCAATCAATAACCAAGAAGCCCGACTGTCTGTCCCTCTTTCACAGCTACCAAACACAGCTGTGGCCAGGTGTCCCTGGAGAGGGAGGGCACAGTGTCCACTGGCATGTTTGATGCCTTCCATGACTGTGTGCACTGTGGAGACTGCAGTGCATCATCAGCCCTGCGAATGACATTTTTATTTAGTTTCTCTTAATGCTTTGTCCTTTTATTACAGTGTCCCTTTAAGAGCTAATTTCCTTGTAATTAGTTTGTTTTATGGATTTATTATTATTTTACAAGAGTGACATTGTCCCGTGGTTGGTGCTCTTTTAAATTAAAAGCTGTGACCTCCTCCTGAGTCACTGTTTGCAATTTCGGCTGTCGGACATTCTGTTTTCCATATTGGATTGGTTGAGAGAATAGTAATTCAGTGATATCATGGGCTGTAAACCTGTCCTGTGGGCATACATGTGACAAAATATGATGGCAGCGGCGGGGGTTAGTGAGCTCCCCATTTCCAGATATGAACTCCCACCTACTGAAATGCACTGTTACATTCAACCCTTTATATTACGAGAGAGAGGAAAATGTGTCAGTAAGTATTTAGCATTGTGTTTGGACGATGTGCCTGTCATTGTGTGAATGCTGTGAGGGGTGGGATATAGCATTTGTAGGAATGAGGATGAAATGAGGCTAGAAAATTTGGGCACTGTTAGGATATGAGATCCGAAACCCTAAGGTGTATTATGAAATTAGACCAGACCTTAACTACTTATTATTTTGGCATTAATGTGAGGATATGAAGCTTCACTTTAGGCATGATTCTACTGACAAATAGAGAAGCTTTTATCAAAACAAACATGATTTAACAACAAAGTTTAATTATAACAAATGAATTAGCTTAACATTTACTAATTGAATAATACTTAACCATGACAAGATATAGTTCTTAACTGCTAATTTATTTCTATGAGTTTGAATTCAAACAATATTCCTCATACAGATTTCAAATCCTTCTTCCAAACCGGTTAACAACACACAGACTTACGTAATTTGACTTGATGATAGGCCTAGAGCTTTTTGAACATTTCTGGAGAGAGAAGGAGACAAAGAGATACTGGGCTTCTGGCAACCCCAAACAGTAGCCTCAAGAGAGAGAGAGAGAGAGAGAGAGAGATAGGTAGACAAACAGAAATTCATTTCTTGCTTCTTTCAGAATCAGTATAAATTGAATGTTTTAAAATGAAAGAGAAATTATCGGGACGAATCTCCAAGCCTGTTGCACAATGGGCTGGGAGACATCAGGAGTGGCCTTTTAGCTGATTACCCACTGGGTGCCAGGGCATCTGTACATTGCTGGAAACAGGATGTCCAGAATCATCAGCTCCGTGCTGGAAATCAGCGTAGAGTTGATTTAAATATTAAAATTTGGATTTAAATCCCATTAGTGGGTCTGAAGACTTCAGTTCCATTCCCACCAGCATCTCCCCTCCCCCTACCTCTCTCTGCTGGGAGTGGTTCACTCCAGCAGAGTTTACAATAGCCTCCCACTAGCAGGGAACTGGTGTTCAACCCGGCTGGAATGAAGGGATGCCATGGAGGCCTGCCAAGAGGTCAGAGGTAAAGATATTGCCTTGGAATTTCCTGGGCATTGCCAGCCGGGATCTGCTGGCCTGGACACTGGCATTGCCCAAGGGCAAAGTGGCAATGCCAATAGAGCACTGTCCATTGGTCATCAGGCAGTGCCAAAAGGATGGGACCAGATGGGGTGACGTGATTGTTTGGGGTGGGGGGGGTTCCACTGCCACTCTGGGCTTGGGATTGGTGGATCGCCAGCAGAGAAGGGAAGTTGGGCCATCCTGGTGGGGTGGGGCAGTTGAAGGGGAAAAATATTGGGACTGGCCCAGAGATGTCTGGGAGGTCAGCGATCGGTGAGTGGGGAGGGAGGTCAGGAAGCCAATGATGGGGGTTTCTGTGGTGGCCAGCGATTGGGAGGCCAGGAATGCTGACAGACCTGTGCATGCACAGTGGCCCATTCAGTGCTATGCTGCCAGCCTCTCCAGCGGGAATAGGCTGTGCCCCCAGATTTTCAGCATGAGGCATTCTGTGATGCACTGAATGTGAGAAGTTTATTTTGAAAATCTCATAAAAAAAATACAATGGGAGTTACTCCAGTTTTTCATGAGTTTGGTACTCAGAATGTTTTTGGGAGAATTGCTCCCTTATGTGTTTTCCCTGCAAGTTCTTCCCATTACTATAAGATTATCTCTTTCAATCAACCTAATCAAAACCCTACTTGGAAACCCCAAAGGAAATAAGTAAACAAAATTCCATTAACTCTGTTTAGACAAGCACACTATTAGATAAAATGAGTTATTATTCCATATAATCAACATCTGAGTTGCCTGTTGCTCAGACAAATTTGCACCATGTAAAACAGAGTTGGATTTTAAATATATTTCTTATAAGAAACATGATTAAAAATACATTTCTTTAAAGGCGTAGTATTATTGCAGTAAGAGTTGTGTTTGAATGAGTGGTAGGTGAGTAAGGCAGATGGGTGATGTATTGAGAAATGTGGGAGGTGAGTGGTTGATGTGTAAGGGCATGGCTGTTAAAGATCTTGACTTCTCAGGCATCCAGGTCCTTGGGGCTACACTGTTGGCATTAAGAGCATGGCAATCTGCTTCCACTATCTTGTTTGTGTTCTTCTGGAGCCTCTTCTGACCCTTTGTGGTTAGAACTCCTACATAGATATCTCCAGTGCTGCATGAGAAAAACTGGGAGTGGTCTCTCTGCCCTGTGTTCACTCTTGGTAAGAACTCAGTAAGAATTTAGCAACACCAATTATTAATCCAACCGATTTATTTGATAGTAAAAAAGCGAGCTTTCAACACTCCCGTGTCTTCCTCAGGCAAGTGCAGTAACACTGCACTTGCCTGAGGAAGACACGGGAGTGTTGAAAGCTCGCTTTTTTACTATCAAATAAATCGGTTGGATTAATAATTGGTGTTGCTAAATTCTTACTGAGTTCTTACCACCCCAATCCAACGCCGGCATCTTTACATCTTCACTCTTGGGTCAGACACTTTTGCAGTATCTGCTGCAGCCAGAATGTTCCTCCTTTTAACAGGTTCATGTGGAATTTAAATAGTGCACATAGCTTTAACTGGTGCTAACCTGACACGGAGATGGATTCCTGGTAATCTGATTTGATTTGACCTATTATTGTCACATGTATTAGCACACAGTGAAAAATATTATTTTTTGCGTGCTATACAGACAAAGCATACTGTTCATAGAGAAGGAAAGGAGAGAGTGCAGAATGTAATGTTATAGGAAATGTTATAGCTTAGCAAGCGACTCAAGATTCACAGATCATGATTCACACGTATGTTTGTCTGGTTTTATCCAATTTCTCTTCAAGAGAATGCCATTGGCACCCTGATCAATACACACACAGTTTGGAATTTTACAGGCACGCCTGCCCCGATCCCAGGGGTGGGTGAGGCTCGGAGAGTGGTTCTGATGACCTTGGGCAGGATCGTACAAACCTTGGGCGGATGTGCTGGTAGAATTCCACCCACCATGATTCATTCTGAAAATAACTCCTGGAGAAAATAAAAGCATTTTGTTGGGTTTAAAATGAGCAAATCATTCAACAACTTATGTAAGATCTAGTTCAAATGACCACAGCATTTTGAAAAGGTTATTGTCATTATAATGCAGAAGCAAACTTTTGTGAGTTCTGGAAATTTGAAATAAACACAGAGATGTTTTAAGCAGTCAGAAGCTCAGAGAGCACCAAATGTACCTGAATATGGCAGCTGCAGAAAGATAGTATGTCCTCTCCTTGTCTCTACTCCTCTACCCTCATTGACCCTCAAGTGTCATGCCCATTTCTGCTTGATTCGTGATTGGAAGGTATAACTGAAAATGGATGGGATCAATAGGTTGGAGAAAAATTCATGGATAGTGGCACTAGTTTGGCACATTTGCTGACATGGAAGATATAGACCAGTAGAAAATAAAAAAGGTTGGTGAAAAACCAGATAACATACACACATTGAGTGGCATAGTGTTTAGCATTGCTGCTTTATAGCGTCAGGTACCTGGGTTTGATTCCCGGTTTGGGACATTGCGTTTGCGGAGTTTGCACGTTGTCTGCGTGGGTTTTGTCCGGGTGCTCTTCTCACATTCTGAATGACATGCCAATTAGATGCATTGACCAGAACAGGCACCAGACTGTGCTGACTCGGGGAATTTCACGGTAACTTCACTGCAGTGTTAATGCAAGCCTTATTTGTGACTAATATTTCTTTTTCGAAGTGATTTTCTGTGCTGGTATTGGTCAGTTAAACTAGTTGGAAAAGAATTGCCATTATTTTCTTTCCCCAATTGGCAATGTGTTTTAATCTATTTTGTTTGACATCTCTGGGCAGAGTGGATAGGGAATGTTTAAGCACGACGCTGCAGGCATTATGACTTACGATTGCCTATGTTATTAGGTGATGAGTACATTCTTATGAAATGATATGCTAACTTTCCTGGGCTAGGCGCACAATCTAATGAAACAGTACGGATATTTCAATTCTTATAGCAGCTGTAGTCTGGACACGTACAGTGTAGAGGGCTATAGAAGTGCAAGTAACTGCCTCCATTTCCTGATTATGGATTGAAAAGTATCCTTTTTTTAAAAATTCATTCATGGGCCAGGTGTATAGGACAGTTCAGAATCAACCACATTACCATGGCTCTAGAGTCACATGTAACAGGTAAGGGTGGCAGATTACCTTCCCTGAAGGATATTAGTGAACTAGGTGGGATTTTACAATAATCAACAATGGTTTTCATGGTCATCAGTAGATTCTTAATTCCACATTTTTTTTTATATTGAACTCAAACTCAAATCCCACCATGTGCTATGGTGAGATTCAAACCCAGGTCCCCAGATCATTCATTAAGTTTCTGGATTTATAATCTAGTGATAATACCGCTAGGCCATCACCTCTGTACTTCCTAGCAAACTCTTAGCGGTATCTATGTTCAACAGTGCATCAGAGAGACTTCACAATCAGGCTCAGAGTTTTTGGTTTGGCTTCCTAAACACTCCCATTGTGTCTCCAATTCTTATTACTCCATTGTAGCCATGAGGACATGACAAAAGCAGTCTCAATGCAATCAACACTGCAAAGTCTTCTTTATCGATACTAAGAGACCTATGACAAAATTAAGGAAGTTATTTCATAAACTAGCCTAATAACAGGCACACTCATTGATTTTCAGCCAATTGAGTTCTCCTTCATCATTCCTGGATATGCTTTGCCCACCATTCCTCATAACATAGATCTCTAACACTAACAATCACCTGTGTGATTCTTTTCTGCACTATCTCCACATCTTGAGTGATTCACTTATCACATCTCTTGCGTGTGAAGGCACAACAATGAAAACTATGCACTTATAAAATTCTGATGTGGAGATGCCGATGTTGGACTGGAATAAACACGGTAAGGAGTCTCACAACACCAGTTTAAAGTCCAACTAGGAATTGAGTTGGACTTTAACCTGGTGTTGTGAGACTTCTTACTTATAAAATTTTAACAGGGTTCAGAAAGAATATTATTAAAGAATAATAAAGAATAATTTCTTTATTATTTTGTAGCTCTTCAAAGGACACTTTGTAAATAAGGGTCAAATCACACTTTTGAAATTGCTTCAGAACTCGAGTCATTGAAACAAAAATAATTCACATCTACCAATAAAAACAGGACAAGATTTACAGATGATGGGGGAGTGTAGAACTACGGATTACAATTTGAGATTAAGGGGTAAATTTTTTAGGACTGAAATGAGGAGAAATTTCTTCACTCAGAGAGTGATGAATCTGTGGAGTTCATGAGCACAGGAAGTAATGGAGATCATAATGTTTTGTGATTTCAAAAAGGAATTAGATGTAGCTCTCAGGTCTAAAGGGATCAAGGGATATGGGGGGAAGGCAGAATCAGGATATTGAATTTGATAATCAGGCATGATCAAAATGAATAGTAGAGCAGGATCTCTTTTTGTTTCGATGTTTCCTCTGCGACATCATCGTTTCAAATGAAAACACAAGGTTTTATAAACAAGTTATCATCAGGACAATCTCCTTTTAATGACAATCCCCTTTTAATCACATCATCAAGTGATTAACACCCTGGAATGAAAACCCAGCATGTCTCTTGTTGATGGCAAGAACAGGATTTAATCGAGCACTTCACAACTACAAATGTTCTCTATGGTTTGCTCCCATGACATCATAATTTCTATTGCTATCCATTCATCTTCACATGCAGAGAGAGAGAGAGAGAGAGAGAAGCTTGGTTAAAATCCCAAATGTTTCTTTATTATTTTGTAGCTCTTCAAAGGACACTTTGTAAATAAGGGTCAAATCACACTTTTGAAATTGCTTCAGAACTCGAGTCATTGAAACAAAAATAATTCACATCTACCAATAAAAACAGGGCAAGATTTACAGATATGATCTTTTCACTTTCCAGCTTTTATGAATGGCAGCTTTCCATTCAAATGCTAGTCATTCGCATTTATTGTCATCACCACAGCAAGGTAAAGACTAATGCAAGAACAGACTCAGTCCCCAGAGAGCTGTAGAGTATTAGTTCGTAATGATTTTTAACCCAGTTATCAAATGCATTTATTTTTCTACTGACAGTGTATATCTGTAAAGCTAGCCAATCTTTTAATTCATTCAAGTCTGCAAAGAGGGTTCTCTGTGCGTTAAAAATACATTCAGCTTTTAGCTACTTTGGTTTTATTTTTAATTCTCCACAAATCCTGTATCAGGTCCCACAAATCAATGCATTTACTGGCAGAAGCGTGCTCTCTCTCTCTGTCTTGAGTGAAGTAGTTGTCATTTAAGCCATGCTGTCTCCACAAACAAAATGGTAAAAAAAAGCATTATAGGGCGAATGACTCATTAGTGAAGCAGCAAGGACAATATATCTGTGTTCCCCTGGGCTGTGCTTGAATATCATGCTCAGACGAGATGCCACAGAATTTTCCTTTTCGAAGGAGATTCATGGAGGTTAAAGGTTGACTGCTGGTTCACCAAAAATAACCTAACAGAAGTGATGCAGCTGCACAGCTCATGAACAAATGTGTTATGAGAAAATTCTTCCCCTTTCTCTGCCTACAGGCAGATCCTAGGCAATTTATTTGCTGAGTCATGGAAAGATTTTATCCACTGCAAATAAGTCTGCCTCAGACAAAGTGAGGGATTGAACGCTGTGCTGGTGGCTTTGACCTGATCCACGTGCTAGCTGTCCAGCCAACTGAGCTAACTGACCCCTCACGAGAGAGATTATAAGCCTAGATATGAAAATGCACCCAAAGGGGGTGGGGGGAGGGTGGTGGGTGACATGCGGAGCCACAAATTACCTGCAGCAGTTCCTATCAATGCAGACAGCTCTTCCCAAAGGGACCCAGGGCCTCTTGAAAGGATAGAGCTTTCAGGCTGAAAAGTAACAATTTGATCAAGAAATAGCTGAAGAATAGAAGATGTGGGCACCAAGGTTCCACCTCTCTCAATTCCTCCACTGTTACTCAGTTATCAGATAGCTTATCTGACATCCAATAATGGGTGACCAGAAATTTCCTTGTATCACTTATTAATTTATTAGGAAGACTGAAGAATTTCAACAGAATGTTCCTTTTTTAAGTGCTGGGCTTCACAGCTAGCTTTTTGCACTATATTGTCCAGCACCTCAAAAGGATGCCTCGATCTCTGATTGGAAAAAAAGGAGCACTCCCTTAAAGAGCTGCCGCGAAGAGAATGAAGCTGATTTCAATATTCATAACTTAATTTAAACATAATTTGTGAGTCCCAGAATGCAATTGTCTGGGCTCACTTGCCTTAATGATCTTGCTGGTCGGGATCCTCACCGGCGAGGATAACAGATGGCCCCCACCAACAGGAACCAGATGTGATGGCCTTGCCGGTGGAATCATGGCCATTGAAGCTCCTGGGTGGTCAGAGGCAAGGCAATGCCCCTTGGGCAGTGCCAGCTTGGCAGTCTCCCACTGCCCACCAGGCACTGGGCAGTGCCAAAAGAGTGGGCCTGATAGGATGGGCTTGCCAAGTGGGAGCTCCATAGTGGATGGGTAGGGAGAGTGGAGGGAATGGAGGAACTCTGCAATTGGGAAGGGGATGGAGATTGGCACGTTAATCAAGTGTAATTTGGCGTGATCAATTGGGGTGGCGATCAGTGGGAGGGGTGGAGTTTGATCGGCAAGGATGGTGATTAGGGACGGTGGGGGCACTTGCAGCGAGTGATCAATTTTTTTTTGAAGAGTCATAGAGATACACAGCACAGAAACAAACCCTTTAGTCCAGCTTGTCCATGCCAACCAGGTCTCCTGAACTGAACCAGTCCCATTTGCCTGTGTTTGGTCCATTTCCCTTTACACCTTTGAATGCTACAGATACCTGTCTGACTGCTGATAAGGAACACACAAGACAAAGTCAATGCACTCAGTGGCATCCTGTGAGGAATCTTACTTACGGATCTGAAACCCAGTTCTTTTTTGTTCTGCCTTTTGTTGTCAACACAAAAAGAGAAGGTAAGTGTTTGTCCCAGTGTAGGAAGCCTCAGTGATCTCCCTATTACTGGTGAGGACTGTGAACTGGGTGTTGCTGATGTTACCTGCTACAGCCTGAACCCAAGATATGAAACAGTGACCTGGACAACGCAGAGTATGCTAAAAAATGGATGCCGGGCAGCAAACTTTGTCGGCTCCTTTGCATCAAAGAGAACCCCCCCCCAACCTTTTGCGCAACCACCTACAAAATGTTTGGGAAAGTAAGTAAATAATGCAACTTGTCTCCTGAAATTTGGAAATTCTGGTGACAAAGTTGTCACTAGGTGGGGATAGCACTGCCCTCCAGAGAGGAGAAGGGAGGTGGTAAGGGGGTGCATATTAATACGAAACTAGCAGTGTGTAAGGAAGGAGATGGTAAACTGAGGGAAAAGGGACAAGGAATGGATAAAAGGCTTGGTTTCTATCAAAGCAAGAAGCTTGAAACTACAAGGAATATTACATTTTGAATATCCAACTCCAACAAGAAGTCACAGCATCAAATGCTACAATTATGTTATAGGAGGAATCCTCCAATGCAGATCTTTCCATCTGAATTAACAATGACAACATCAAATACCAAGCAAGTTACCTTGGTTACCATGTCAAAGCAGCCTGAATGTGCATGCCATGAATTATCATAACCAGCATTTGAATTTTAGCTTATTTTTTTCCAGTGCTAAAGCAGAAAATTCATGTTATTGGCAATGCTGTTACATTTTACACTTCAAAGTTTAATCTCAATTTTAAATTGAACTTTGTTCAAGGGTGAATTTTCCATTAATTCTACAACTTTGCCTGTAGTAATGTAAACACTATAATCAATCGCGTTGACGTTGGGCTTATTCTTTTTCTTTAAAATCTGAGTTAGCTCCTGCAGTTGAAACAAAATGCAATCGGCTGCATCGCCGGTGAAAGAGACAGTGACAAGATGGGGAGTGTCAGGAGACAGTAGCGGATCGGATCAATCAGCCTGAATAACAGGAATGTATGGAGACAAGACTTTTGAGTGGCAATGGGTTTCTTCCCAAATCACATCACAGCTCTTGCTGCATTGGCGTCGCTTTTAGTGACATCAGCGCATTCTTCTGCTCCGTGTGAATGAATGAAGGGGCAAATTGATCCCAGCGGGGTTGTACGCTCAGATGCTGAGTGTGAGTCCAGTCTTGCTGCTCAGCCAGCCAGCCTGGCGGCTTTGAAATGATGCAGAAACCCGGAGCAGCTGCAACTTTCAGATTCTCCCTTCCAACAGCATTTGAACCTTTCCTTTGTGGATTGATACGATTCAAACCCCTCCAATTCTATCACTGCGTCCGCCCACACCGAATGAAATCACACGACTTCAGGATCATAACCAGACCCTGAGTGTAGCATTAAAACAAGGGAGGCAGGAGCATTAAAGGTGATTCTTTATTACTGGTGGCTGGAATGTGATCATAAATTGGATACACTTTTAGTTCAACAGCTCCCCGGGGTATAATTTATCTTTGCATGATGTGCATGGCCTGGAATCAGTGTGATGATATATTGTAAGCCACACAGAACTGAGTGATATGCCATGGAAAGAATTTATGTAGCACTGCGTGGGTTTCCTCCTGGTGCTCTGGTTTTCTCCCATTGTCCAAAGATGTGCGGGTTACATCGATTGGCCATGATAAACTGTCCCTTAGAGTCATGAGATGTATAGGTTAGAGGAATTAGCAGGCAAATATCTAGGGATATGGGGATAGGGCCTGGGTGGGTTTGTGGTTGGTGCAGACTCGATGAGCCGAATGGCCTCCTCCTGCACTGTCGGGTTTCTATAATCTATTAATTCTATAGTTTTTATCACACGTTGATCCTAAATTGCTGCTTTACTGTTAACAGCTCCATTCGTTGGCATGCAGTGCTATGGATGGCACAGTGACACAATGGTTTACACTGCTGCCTCACAGTGCCAGGGACCTGGGTTCAGTTCCTGGTTTGGGTCACTTTCTCTGTGGAGTTTGCACATTCTCCCCACGTCTGCATGGATTTCCTCCGGGTGCTCCAATTTCCTTCCATAGTCCAAAGATGTGCAGGTTAGGTTGTTTGGCCATGCTAACTTGCCCACAGTGTCCTGGCATGTATAGACTAGTGGGATAAATGTGTGGGGATAGAGCATGGGGTGGGATTATTGGTAGTGCAGACTCAGTGGGCTGAATGGCCTCCTTCTGCACTGTAGAGTTTGTATGATTTCTATTGAGCAGCCTGGCTGTACACAAGTGAATGTGGATGTTAGAAAGGAATCTATCATGTAATAAGAGGACTGATATTTCTTATGATTTATGTTGCAGAAATATTGTAATTAGTAGCTTTTTCTGCAATGTGATATCTTACTACTACAGATATAACAACCCCTTCAGTTGGCTGCTCACCTGAAAACACTGCAGTCTCATTCATAAATCATTACAACCGCCATTCTTGTGGTGCCCGTCGTGTAAAGAAATATAGAACACTTTGCGAGCGAGCTAGGAGAATGCTGTGCAGGAAGCTGAGAATATTAAGGCATGTCAGTGGGTAGAATCTTCCGGCCCCTCCCACCGGTGGGTCTTTCAGTCCCATCAAAGGTGACCCACTGCGGCCACACAAGACACTATAGCTAATGACGAGCTGCCTCTGCCACCAGCAAACATGGCGTGGGGTGGGGGATGGGGGGAGCAATACTGCCTTAGAGGAGCAGTATGGAAGGAGGCCTGGCAAGGAAGGGGGTGGGGAAAGAGCAAGCACTAGGGGTGCAATTTTGCCATACTTTGTCAGGGTGTCAGGATCTGACTGAAAACCGGTGTGTATCTCTCCAGAAACACAGCTAATTTTTCAGATCAGATGATCTGGCACTCTGCAAAAAAAATCTGGAGGTGTGGCTTATGCAGTCACTGATGGGCCGGAGCCTGATAGAGCTGGCTCCTCTTCAAAGGGCATCAACTACAAGGGCTTCTTTTCATGGGATTTATTAATTTCCAATGTCTTTTGTCAGAAGCACATTTATTTAGAAAGGTTATGCAAGACCAAGACGGAGCTGGACTATTCTCTAAAATGTTTCCCAGTCATTTAATCTCAGTGAGTGATATCACTGTAACATGTCTCCTTCAGCACATCCTCAGTAGCAACTATTAGAGTTAACCTTTTTCTCAACAATACGCACCCTTTTGAACAATAATTCTTTGATCATAGAGCAGCAGTGTTGAATATTTATCCTGCTGACTCCAAGCCAGTTTATTTAATCTTTTAATTACAAAACAAGGGAAAGACTGTTTAGCAAAAGGATTTAAAAACAAACAGTTGGAGTTTGGTCAGAAGGAGATACATGGGCACATGAGATAATTTCAACTGGTTTGCACTGCTGCCTCACAGTGTCAGGGACCCAGGTTTGATTCCCAGCTCGGGTCATTGTCTGTGCAGAGACTGCATGTTCTCTCCCTGCCTTTATGTGTTTCCTCCAGGTGCTGCGGTTTTCTCCCACAGTCTGAAAAATATGCTGGTTAGGTGCATTGGCCATGCTAAATTCTCCCTCAGTGTACCTGAACAAGTATCAGAGTGTGGCAACTAGGGAATTTTCATAGTGTTAATGTAAATCTATTTGTGACTAATAAATAAACTTTAACTTTAGAATGGGAGGGCTTGGATCATTATATACCTCACTTTCACCTTTCTTTTCAGTGACTTCTCATAAAAGAAATTGAGCAATGGATGAGCAAATTTACATTATTCCTTTTCTATCATTGCCAGAAGTTTAAATGGTCCATAATCACCATGTATGCTGAGTATTTGTTTTAAATTCATCCAAATATAACTCTGCAGTCTTATTAGCTGTAAGGTATCCTGTAAATAATGTATTTGGTCAATCTCAATCCATTCCTTAGGGGGCATGAATCCACAGGACCATAAACTGCCCTTCATGCAACACTAATTCAGAAGTTTCTCTCAGAGACATTACAAATTGCAGCACTAATGTTAACTGAAAGAGAGCTGTGTTTCTGTAGTGTTTGTAACGCAATGAACCCTCGCCACCCCAGTCAGCCAGCCAAAAGATTCTACAGAGAAATGCCCAGCTGTAGAAACAGAAGGACAGAGAAACAGAGGGAGAAGTTTGAAAATGGAGTTGAAGACAACAATTCTTTCATGCGTTGCCAACATTTTCTGATTTGTTTGAGATTGCAACATTCATAATTATTCTTTTTGTTTCCACATTCCTTTGCAAAACTTTCTTGGATCCATCACCACTGAGTCAACACAAACAGCATGAACTTCCGTGGAGTGACAATCCAAGTCAGATTGCATCTACTTTCTTCCCTTAGAATCAGCGGATAGTCGATGGGTGGGCGATGGTTGGTACAGTCGGGGTGGGTAGAGCTGGTTAGTCAAGGAAAGGGAGTTGGGCAGTTGGTGATGATGTGGTTGGGTGGGCAGAGGGGATGAGGGTGGATGCCATCAAGCAGTGGGGAGAAGGGATCGGAGTTAGGAATGGAGTCGGCAGTGGCAGGGGATGTGGAGGAGGGAAGGGTTTGTGTGCATGGTGTTGAACCGTTGTGGGGTTTTGGCCAGAGGGGTGGGGAAAAGGTGGAGAGGAACTGAGGCACAGAAAAAGAGTCACGAAATGGGGAGGAATTGGGGAGTAATTTCCCGGTGCATCTTTGGGATGTCCCATCCAGATACACTACACTGGTGCTCGGAGATTATGGTCCAACTTCATATATAATTTTATTATTTCCGCAGATCACACTGGCACGATCAAGCATGTTTATGCCTAAGGGAAGAATTTCAACATATTCAAAAAAGACAGGCACTATGTTACATTAAAGGCACTAAGGAAATTCATGTTAGTGCTGGAATTTACAATCAGGGTGGGTGGAGGGTACTCGAGGGAGATTGGGCAGTCAGCAGGATGGTATGGGAGACTGAAATAAAACAAAATGCTGGATATTCTCAGCATGTCTAACAGCATCTGTGGAGAGAGAATAGAGCCAACAATATGAGTCTAGGTGACCCTTCATCAGAGCAAAGAGCAAAGAGAATCAGCAGAGATTTATACTATGGCAGGTGGTGGTGGGGGGGGGGTGTTGGGGGTAGATGTGGAATGGGACAAAGGGAACATAAATAAGGGTAAGAAGGCTGAGAATGTGCTACAAGTGTGTGTTGAGTAATCAGAACGCAAGAATGGCAGAACAGAAGGACAGATCGTGAAAGGACTGCATAGAGATTATGGCAGCTGCCCTGAAAGGAGAAAGAG
Organism: Sphyrna mokarran; assembly: GCA_024679065.1. Lineage (NCBI taxonomy): Eukaryota > Metazoa > Chordata > Chondrichthyes > Carcharhiniformes > Carcharhinidae > Sphyrna > Sphyrna mokarran. Next base: position 92,402,014 of record JAGIQG010000005.1, on the reverse strand, counting down.
GGAGGTGGGGTGGAGGAAGCAAGAAGGAGAGCCAGAATGGTGAAGTGGAGAAATAGAAGTGATAAAGAAGAATGATAAAATGGATGAATGAGATGAAACAAAATTAAACAAAATAAATGGAAATGGGGTGAAGGTGGAGGCGAGGCTTCATGCTCTGAAGTTGTTGAACTCAATGTTCAGTCTGGAAGGCTGTAAAATGCCCAATCAGAAAATGAGGTTGCTAGAACATTGCAAAAGGCAGTGCTTTTCCAATGCTAGTTTCCAATGCAATATTTTGCTATTGTGGTATGGGACGTTGGTTAGTTGCAGGGAGGGGTCATGTTGGGTTAGGTTGGGCCTAAAGTGGTGTAATCCAATGGGGGAAGTGGTGGCATAGTCCCATAGGTGGGGAATCCTATGGGTGGGGTAAATTCCTTGGGGGTTCAGTGCTGGTGAGAGTCCCATGAGGGGAGGGTGAGGGGGTGGGGTGGTGGTGGGGTTGCTGTGGGTCTGTACAATAGCTAACCAGAAGCTAGAACAGGTTTTAATTCTCCAGACAGTTTCTGGACATTTACTGATGTGACCCTGTCAGAATCAAAGTTAGTGATTTAAAGCACATTTGCAGATTATTCCCAGTGTAGGGCAATTGCCAGGGGAAATTTGACTTTTCGGGCAATTGCCACGTAAACCTTACCTGAGAACTTCTGGTGGTGGGTGGGGGAGAATAGCATGTTCCCTTGGTGTACTTTGTGGTACTCCACCCAGTTACACTGCCCTTGAGCTTAGAAGTTATAGTCCAAAGTCAGATATAATGACATTAGTTCCACTGAACACACATGCACAAACAATCATGGAAAACAATCAAGTATGCTTATGCCTAGAGGAAGAATCATTCAAAAGAGACAGCCAGTACACTACATTAAAGGCACTACGGAAATTCAGCTCTCTTCATGATCGTGCTAGAATTTGCAATTCTTCTAATGTCAGGAACAAGCATAATCCCAGGTTAGGTGTAACATAGAAGTATTGGTTCAACAAAATGACTTAACTCCAACTTGAAAAAAAATGGCAATTTCCATGCCAGTCATTCATTCAATAATGTCTCTGAAAAAAATTCTCCAATTAGTGGAGGACAATATGTTGTCTTGTGGATTTTTGGCGTCTAAGAAATGAATTGACAGTGACCAAATGCATTCCATATAGATACCTTACAACTAATGGGCAGCAGAGGCACGTCTGAAGTGCATTTAAACATGGAAAACTGATGGGGCATTGTGGGAGAGGCAGTCCTTTTGATGATTAAGTTTCCCCTGATGCAATATTCGGTCAGACCTGCCAATGGTTGAGTGGGCCGCTGGCCTGAAATAGACATAAAACTTTATAAAATATATAATTTGCAGCTTGCATTGCATGCCGTGGGTGTTGTATTGTTCACTTTTTCTTTTGACATATGTAGCAGCTTTGTTTAGTTTAAGTATTTGTGTCACAAGTAGGCTTACATTAACATTGCAATGAAGTTACTGTAAAAATCCTCTAGTTGCCACACTCCGGCACCTGTTTGGGTACATGGAGGGAGAATTTAGCATGGCCAATTCACCTAAATGTAGCAGTTAATGAGGCATTTGAAAAACCAAGGAAAATCCCAGGAAAACCAAGGAGTCTAGTGGCGATACTATGGTATAGCTTGAAGAAGCTGTATTTGGAAAGGATAGCACAGTAAGGAACTTCCAATGCAGTTGTATCAATGGCAGCAGCATCTTTAATGGCACATTAATGAGTACATGCAGGTCCCCGTTCCCTCCCTAGTGCCATAATATGGAAATCTCATTGCCCTAAGGTGGAGATGTGGAATCAGTAGAAGTTCTAAAGGTAAAACAATAAGTGTCCTTTGCTGGCTTGTCCTGTGATAAGGTCCCACAGAGGATGTTTGTAAACAAAATTAGAGCACAAGAGATTGGAGAAAAGGAACTCGTATGGATTGTGTATTGGTTAATGGACAGAAAGAAGAAAGTTGGAATAAATGAGCCATTTTCAGAATGGCAGCCTATTACTAGTGGGATTCATCATCCAGATAAACAGTTTGTAGGTGGGGAGCAAATGTAACATTTTCAGATTTACTGATGACACAGTATTAAGTCGGAATATAATTGGAAAAGAATGCAAGGAGCTTCATATAATCCCTTCGCTACAGAAGGAGGCCACTTGATCCATCAACTCTGTACTAACTCTCCTAAAGAGCATCTTACCCAAGCCACCACCCCACCCTTTCCCCGTAACCCTACTCATATACCATGGGTAGTCCATCTAGCCTACACATTTTTGGATACTAAGGAGCAATTTAGCCTGGCCAATCCACCTAATCTGCACATGGAGTGTGGGAGGAAACCGGAGCACCTGGAGGAAACCCACACGGACACAGGGAGTGCGTGCAAACTCCCCACAGTCACCCAAGGCTGGAATTGAACCCGGGTGAGACAGTAGGGCTAACCACTGTGCCTCCACACTGCCCCTTCAAGGGGATCTAGACAGGCAAACTGAGTGGACAAGAATATGGCAGACTGATTATAATATGAATAAGTCTGAAGTTATTCACTTTAGTAGAATAAATTGAAAGGCATAGTGTTTCTTAAATAGTGAGAGGTCAGGGTGTGTAGATATCCAAAGGGAGCTGGGTGTCCATGTTTATAAGTCAATTAGGAAGGCCAATGGTATAAAGAACAAAGAACAAAGAACAACACAGCACCGGAAACAGGCCCTTCGGCCCAACGAGCCCGCGCCGCCGTCCTAACGTCTTAATGACATATAGGGACAATTTGTTACCTAATCAGCCTAAGAGCACATTTTTGGGATGTGGGAGGAAACCGGAGCACCCGGAGAAAACCCACGCATCCATGGGGAGAACGCGCAAACTCCCGCAGACACAGGCCCAAATCCATGTGTCTGCACAGCAACAGCGATAATCTCTGAGCTGTCATGGTGCCCATCAGATGGTCCAGTTTAAGCATACACTAACGACGTGAAGCAACATCCAAGAGCAGCTCTCGCACGACCTGCCGCATGCATGTCCTTGTTGGTCAACAAGGTGGACTGAACATCCTGTGGAAACAAATAGGATATTTAAACAGTCCTACTATATCCCTCTACCTGCAGACCGCTCATGTGGCTGTCCAAGAGACCCTTAAACAACCCTAGCGTGCCTGCTCCCACCACCTTACTCGGTAGTGCATTCCACACCCCCACTACCCTTTGTGTGAAAAACTGCCCTCTAATATTCATCTTATACATAGCCCCCCTCACCCTAAGGCTGTTCTATCCTTTTCTAATGGTGGAAAAAGCTTACCACCATTTACTCTATCTATATCCCTCATAATCTTATATACCTCTAATGGATCCCCTCTCAGCTGAAGTCTTTCAAGGGAAAACAACCCCAGTGCGTTCAATCTTTTCTTGTAAGACAGCCTTTCCATACCAGGCAGCATCCTGGTAAATCTCCTCTGCACTCTCTCCAGGGCCTCCACATCCTTCCAGTAGTAAGGCGACCAGAACTGGACGCAGTACTCCAAGTGAGGCCTAACCAATGTTCTATACACTTGCAACATTAGACTCCTACTCTTGTATTCTATACCTCTTCCTATGAAGGCTAACATACCATACTCTTTCTTTATCACATTCTCCACCTGTACTGACACCTTTAGAGACTTGTGAACCTGCACCCCCAGGTCTCTCTGCATCTCTATACTCTGGATAGTTTTACCGTTTATCCTATAACTCCCCGCTACATTTTTCCGGCCAAAATGCATCACCTCGCATTTATTCGGATTAAATTCCATTTGCCATCTATCTGCCCAATCTACCAGCCTATCTATGTCCTGTTGTATTGCCTGGCACTGCTCCTCAGTTCCTGCCAATCCAAGCATCTTAGTGTCATCAGCAAATTTGCAAATGACATTTAAGGTATGTTGGCCTTCATTGCATGTGGGTTTTGAACACAGGAATAATGATGATATCTTCCTGTAGTTGTATAGCGCTTTATGAAATTGCACTTGGAGCATTGTGTACAGTTTTGAGCACCTTATCTAAGGATGGATATAGTTATCATAGAAAGATGAAGGTTCATCAGACTAATCCATAGGATGTGGGATTGTCTTATCAGGAATGAATGAGGAAACTGTGCCTTATGTTCTAGAGTTTGGAAGAATAAGGGTGATCTCATTGAAACTGACAAAATTCCCACAGGGTGTGAGAGGGTAGATGGGAATAGGATATTCCCCCCAGCTGCTGAGTCGAGATCCAGAGGACAGAGTCTCAAAATAAGGGACAAGTCATTTAAGATGGAGGAATTTCTTCAGTCAGAGGATGGTGAACCTTTAGAATTCTTTTTCCCAGAGGGCTGTGAAAGTTCGGTCCTTGAGCATGTTTAAGACAGAAATCAATTGATTTTTGGATACTAATGACATCAAAGGAATTGGAGAAGGTGAAGGAAAATGGCACTGAGGTGGATGATCAAGCATGATTTAATTGAATAGCAGAACAGGCTAGATAGCCAAATGACTTACTGCAATCCCCATCTTCCTGTGTCTCTATGTCCTGATAGGAAGTCGCATTCACTTACTCAAAGCACGTAATTTGACAATGATTTAAAACATTGATTGGAAAATAGTGCACAGTGATTATATAAATTTTTGACATGACTTCTCAGTGTGAGAAGTTCCTTGCCAGAAATGCAAAGTCATAGATTACCCTTGTAGTCTTACCAGCATGACTTAAGAGCAACATGATGAAGAGAATAATCATACTAAAATGTCTTGTTAACTTAAATAATCTTAACTGTTGCATTGTCAATTGAATAACTGCTAAAAATAACAATATGATGTTCTGTTATGAAAAATTGACTTATTTAATTTAATGCTTAGTTATTGGTATCACAAGTAGGTTTATATTAACACAGCAATGAGCTGGTGAAAATCCCCTAGTCACCATATTCTGGCACCTGTTCGAGTACATTGATGGAAAATATAGCATGGCCAATCCACCTAAACAGCACGTCTTTTGGGAGGAAACCCATGCAGTAACGGGGAAAACATGCAGACTCCACACACACAGTGACCCAATCTGGGAATCAAACCCAGGTCGCTGATGCAGTGAGGCAGCAGTGCTAACCACTGCACCACCCTCAAATATAATTTATATACTTATATTCAACGTGGAATGATATTAAGCTATACTTATCCATTTGTCTCAATTATTGTAGCTTTGAAAAATAGATTACACAAAGAATTGGTTTGAAAACTTAGCTCAGTGTGGGGATTGTTAAATAAGAAACTTGTTTTAATCTTGACAGATCTTAAATATTTCTGATGTATGTGAATTATAAATTAACACTTAATTTATATTTAAACATCATTGAAGATGGAATAGCTATCGCTAAGACAACTGGCAGCTAGTCAGTGGCACATATGTCTGTGCTGATAATCTGTGTGTAAAATTCATTTTTAGTTAGTGTCATGGCAACAGACAGGAGGTTGAAGTCATGTGTACAAGGAAGCAAGTGGACAGAATTACTGTTGTGCAGGGAGGGATAGTAATGAGGGATGCAATGTTCCGAAGGACAAACCTTGCTACATGCTGGAGCTAGTCAAATTTGTTTTAATTTCAATGCTCGCAGCTGACCAGAAAATTCTGGTCAGTTACTATGACTACAATTATTTTCAGGAAATGAATTCATACTTTGTTTTATGTAACTTGAATGAAATCTGTCAGACATTCCCAGTGGAAGTCGAAAGTATGCTGCAGGCAATAAGCATGTCCCCATGCAAAACAAAGGCAAAAAGGTAATTGGAACATTGTGTTAATGTTGCCTTGATAGGTTAATAAAATAATATGATCATTCTCTACAGCACAATTTTAAACACCATTTATTGAAAAACATATTGTAAAGCCTAGTAATTCAAAATAAAATAATTTAAGTGCTATTTCTAAATGTGTTGAAAATATTTTAAACGTTATAGCTGAGACAATTCCTGACGTGTCTGTCCATTCTGGATCTTCACTGTCTGGATATGTTACTTGGAACTCCCCCTCATATTATAAAACATACATTACTCATTGGTTGAATATGTATTCTGGTTAAAATCTGATTGTTGCTGCATATTGCACAATAGCGATTTTGCAGACCATTTGTTCTTGGACAATATTGCTAAGATATCATCAAATATGATTAAGCATTTCTTCCTGTTTCTAGAATTTCAAATGTGTGTTGTACAATTGGCTTGTGGTTTTATGGATGGTGTTCAGATTCTGCCTTCTAAATCGGTTATTCTCAAAGCATCTGGGCCACAAGAGTTTTGCAGGATGATCCATGAATCCTGGGAAAATTTGCCAGCAATCAGCATTATAATGTTTAAGGTATCTTGTATAATTTGCATGTTCAGGGAAAGGAATTCCATCTTGTTAACATAAGCACATATGGATTATTGAAGTGTAGTTCTACATTCACTATGACATCCCTGCTGAACCCACACATCCTCACATAGTAGTGTTTATTCTTTGTCTACTATTAACAAGCCAGCTTTAAGACACTGGCTGGAATTCTCCTGTCCTGCCCACCACGGGAAATTCAGTAGACCATTGCATAAGTCCATTGACCTTGGGTAGGATTCTCTGGTTTTGAGGTGAATGTGGCCAGAGAATCTCATCCACTCAGTTCCACAGTTGCTATCCTCTTATTTCATTGTGGATGTATAGTTTATATCTCAACTACACTAAATATTAGTTTTAACAATTGGAATCAATAACTTCTTAGAAATAGTGTTCTATCTATTTTTAACAATGAGTGGATATTACAATGAATTTGGGCAAAATTCTATTTCCAATAAATTTTAGTGTTGAATTTACTGATTTTTTTTCCATGTTGTTGAAAAATGTTATGGTTGATTTCCAACAGACATGTAAATTGTTTCAATGGTGCCTGCCATAAATGCAAATAAAAACATGTGAGTTGGATGAGACCTTATGTTTTGTGAAATAAAGTTAGCTTCAAAATCTCAAAGGAAATCATTAGATTTAGACATGTTTGAACACTTCAGAAATGTTAATACAGCAAAATTAAAAAGAAAGTTTCCAATGTTTTGCTTAGAATACTTTTATGAACAGGTTAGGAGGATGACCTCTTTTTCTCCCACTCCTGGCTAATTATTACAGTGTATGAATTTAAAAAGGAGATATTGCCAGTTCAATACATATTTATATAGCTTGATGTAAGAGCCAAGCTAACCAGATCTTTGAGTTCACAAAGAAATTATAATTCTAAAACTCACTCAAGTAAAGACACAAATTATTAACAGAAAGATTTTAAATCTAGCATAAAATGTTGTTTTAACATGTTCTATATACACCCAGCAGATGGCACTTACAATATATTACATGGAAAATCTTCATAACAATACATGATAAAATTTGAGGTTTGTTGGATCTTATAAGTAACTGACTGAAATCCAAGAAATTAAGTGCCAAATAACACACAGAAAATTGTAGGCACCATCAGGGCATTGTTAACTGGAGACTTTAATAGAAGCCTTTAATAAAATAATTGCACAATTGAAGGTAAAACAACAATCTAATGCGTAAAATCCCTTTATCCAGTCAACACAAAATTTCAATTTGATCACATATAAGCAAATTAACAGCAATTTGATTCAAATTGTATGGGGCAGAGTGAGTGATCAAATTGCTTAATTTTTCTAAAGTTAGATCTGAACTGCTAGGCAACAGCGATTGATGAATAGTTTAAGTTGTTTGCAAACTTTGTTTCACTTGCCTTCTTGATTTTTCATCTAGCTAATAGTTATAACTGTATAATCAACAATAGGATATAGATAGGGTGGTAGCTTGGGCAGATAGATGGCAGATGGAATTCAATCCTGATAAATGCGAGGTGATGAATTTCGGGAGAAAGAATGTAGGGGGGAGGTATATGATAAAGGGTAGACCTATTAAGAGTATAGAAACGCAGAGGGACCTGGAGGTGCAGGTGCACAAGTCTCTGAAGGTGGTAGAGCAGGTGGAGAAGGTTGTGAAGAAAGCATATAGTATGCTAGCTTTTATAGGAGGGAGTATAAAGTACAAGAGCTGGTCTTTAATGTTGCAGTTGTATAAAACGTTGGTTAGACCTCATTTGGAATACTGCATCCAGTTCTGGTCGTCTTACTACCGGAAGGACGTGGAGACTCTGGAGAGAGTGCAGAAGAGGTTTACCAGGATGCTGCCTGGTATGGATGGTCTGAGTTACGAGGAGAGGTTAGGCAAATTCATGCCGTTTTCCTTAGAAAGACGTAGGCTTAGAGGACACCTAATAGAGGTGTACAAGATTATGAGGGTTATAGATAGAGTAAGCAGGGTTAAGCTTTTTCCTAGGATGGACTCAAACAGCATGTGGGGTGACAGGCTTAGGGTGAAGGAGGCAAGGTATAATTTGGATGCCTGAGGGAGTTTTTTCACACAGAGGGTGGGTGGGGGTATGGAATGCACTGCCAAGTAAAGTGATGGAGGCAGGCACTCTAGAGTTATTTAAGAAATAATTAGATGGGCACATGAACAGAATGGGAATGGAGGGGTATAGAAAACTGATTTAAAATAGGGATCATGAGCCTAGGGAGTCCCTGGGAAGTGTGTAAATAGATGATGATATTGATGTACTTGTTTTTATCCTACAGGTGCTTTGGTCCACCTTGTTGTCTAACGAGGGGCATACACGCGATGGGTCGTGAGAGGGCTGCTCTTGGATTTTTTTGAGAGTATCCTAGTGCTTCACGTTGTTAGTGTACGCTTGACCTGGACCATTTGATGGGCAACACGACAGCTCAGTGACTATCGCTGTGCTGTGCAGATACATGGATTTGGGCCTGTGTCTGTGGAGTTTGCGCATTCTCCCCGTGCTTGCGTGGGTTTTCTCCAGGTGCTCCGGTTTCCTCCCACATCCCAAAGATGTGCTCTTAGGCTAATTGGCAAAACAAATTCTCCCTAAATTGTCTCAAATTTGGTTTTTAATCCATAGATCTATAAACATGGACAGGGATCGCGGGTAGAGGTGGGAGCATCGGGGTGGCGGCGCGGGCTCGTTGGGCGAAGGGCCTGTTTCCCGTGCTGTTTTGTTCTTTGTTCTTTATTCAGTAAACTCCTTAAAATGCTGATTACTACTGAAAGTAGCATGCACAATGTGGTAATCACTATGAACTTGTTTTCTTGCTAAGGCCTATTCTTGTATCAGGCATCTTGAATGCTTGGTTGAAGCATCAATTATTAAGTTATTAATACTTTTTTCTCTGCTCAAGTCTTTGCTCATTTTGATACTGCAAGTCATGCCAATCACTATAAGCTACTTTAAAAACTAATTTAAGACTCTTTCTTCCTGAATCTAACAAACACCCTGCATTTTGGTATTGTGGGTGACATTTTCTAATGATTATTTGAAAAGATACATACAATTGTTTGGAAACATTGCCTCATCCCTCTCCTTTACAATGTTGGCAATAACAAAGTCAGAAAACAATTTCTCCTTGCTGCAATTACATGAACTAGTTTTAACGTGGCACATGGCACACTGCTGCCTCACAACACCAGGGACCCAGTCATATAACTAAATGTAGAGAGGAATGTTTATTTCAAGTAATTAATTGTAAGCCATTTTAACAGTTAATCACATTGCCGTATTGTCTAATTCCCTAAATCTCTGATGAAGCACAGAAATTCAACACCTTTCTCTTATCCACCAAACCCCTATTGTCCTCCTTTGCAATGGAGCATTTTGCTGAGATATATCAGCTGGGATTCTCAAGCCGTTCACACTCCACTGTCACTGACGGCTCAGGTTTGAGCCTAATGGGGTGAAACTGGTCGAGAGAAATCCACCTGGATTGGTTAACGTTTTCTGGTTAGAAAATGCTCACTTGAATGAAATCCAGCTCAAATATCCAGAAATGTCTAGGAACTGTAAAAGGAGCCGAAGCAACTTTACACATCAACCAGAAAGCAGTAGTGCAGTTTTGCGAGGTCTTCTGCTATTGTTTGCTTTAAAGGGAAAATGTGGAAACAGAAATTTGAAGACTGGAACAAGAAGATATCATAAAACCTGTCCAGGTCGTAGAATGGGTAAATGACTCTGCACTAGATCGAGGGGATGGTGAAGGTGGAAAGGCAAAATGAAACCCGATCATGACAACAGCAGCTGGGAGAGATAATTGGAAGGTAGTGAGAAATTACTGGTAAAGAATTATGCCAAGGGTCCCACAGGGCTATCAGGGAACTGTTGTCTCTAGGAAGGGACCAGTATCCTACAAAATGTGCATACATAAGGCTATCCAGAAAAACATATGGATCAGGTGCAGGTCTTGAAATCACATTTTGTCTAGGAGTCAGCTAGGCACATGGGCTGAGAACCAAGGAGAGTTCTCCCAGATCCGTCTCCCCCAGCTGTCTGTCACTCATTAAGACTTCAGAGTCCAAAATGGACACCACGTAGCTGTGGCCACTCCTTTGCTCCTGAGGAATGAAATGAACCTGAACTCCATAGCTTATCTTGTAACAGACGAGCATCTGTTCGATACATACCTCCCATGTTGGATTCAAGTTGGAGGAATTGGATCTGTACTGAAATGTCACTAGAGACCCACGAGAAATGTGAACCACCAAAGTGCTTTGGACATAAGGGGGGAGGGAGGCTTGTAACGACCTCAATGAGGTGGGCCTCCTGGAGCCTGATTGTGCTGATTGAGGTAATGATTGCCTGCCCAATCAGAAGTCTCGCCTATGCATGTAATGAGGAGTGTCAGGTGTACTGGGACTCTGGATTCTGACTTTGTATCAGAAGCATCTTAGCGTTAGAGATAAGTTTGTAAATAAAGGGAATCTAGTGAAGGGACTTTGTCCTCAAAGAAGTTATTTCATCATCAGTTCAGAATTGATAATATTAGGAAAAACAAACTCATTGTGCCTAATTTTCAGCAGGCAACTCATTCCTTTTTGACACTTAAAAACCAAATCAAGTCATTGTTAATAATGTTCATATGGTCAGCTGGATGTTTGATAAGTAACATAACTGTTAAATCTTCATTTATCTTCATGAGTCAGGAACATTTTAGCCAATAGATGATTTCCTGAAATTGATACCTCTGAGATCATACATTCTGGTATGATGCCTTTAAAAAGTATGATATAATCATAGAATCCCTACAGTATAGAAGAGGCAATTCAGTCTACACTGACTCTCTATGAGACCATCTTACCCAGGTCATCTCCCCTATCCTATCCCTGTAGTCCCAAACATTCGTCATGGCTAATCCATCTAACTTATGTATCTTGGGCAACTAAAGGACAATTTAGCATGGCCAGTCTATCTAACTTGCCATCTAAGCTGAACTGAAGCTTTATTACTGTTGCCCCATAGACTTTGGAATATGATGGTTGGAGCTCATCCAAGTTCATACAGTTCCATTGTAGTTATTGGACTGTGGGAAGAAACTAGAGATCCAGGAGGAAACACACACAAACACAAGGAAAATGTGCAAACTCCACACAGAGAGTGGCCCAAGGCCGGAATTGAATCCAGACACTGGAGCTATGAGGTAGCAGTGCTAACCATTGTTCCACCATGCCAATCAATAATGAATGCACAATAGATACAAGATTCTCAATTTTATAGTCAGAATAAAAAAATTATAAAACTGGATGATTCAAAGTTAATAAGACTATTAAATGGGAAACTGATTAAAAGAAAAAAGCTATTTTATGTTGATTAGTCAAGTTTTTTATTGTCAAGGACCAACAATCTTTTGATCATTTTTAAAAATCACATTAATTTTTATCACTTCTCATTCCTGCAAATCACTGTGCAAACTACTGGGTAAATATATCAAACTTATGTTTAATTCTCTTTTGTGTACTGGCATAACTACAATGGAACTGTGTGAACTTGGATAAGCTCCAACCATCATATTCCAAAGTCTATGGCGCAACAGTAATAAAGCTTCAGTTCAGCTTAGATGGCAGACATCTGACGTGCAATAATTGGGCATCCAATGCAGGATCATGCAAATTGTCAGAACTGTATTGTTGCAAGAGATCAAGATTGGTCATGTATTGAGTCACTGTTGAACTCAATGGTAGTCATCTTTGATCCATGGGATGGACTGCCAAATTCTTTTGGCAGATATTAGTGAATTTTGTATTGTGTACCGAATATTTTTCAAATTGTTTGGCTGTGACTTGTGTAGGGACACATCAGCCTAAACTTCAGCAGATCAGCGGAAATTCCGAGGGAGTTGGTGAAAACAGCTATTTCTGAGATTTCAACAATGTTCCTGCTGATGTCCTGTTGAAGTTAAAATTGATAATTGCAGGAATCCCTGTGGGAATTCTATCTTGATCTTTGTTAATGAAAACAACCCGGCAGCACATTGCTATCATTTTCAGCTTTATCCAGAAGCTTATACTAATCTAGAAATTCCTGCCCATGCATTATTCACAGGCACGTGGCTTACTGAAACTTGCTGTGAGAATTTACATTATTGAAGAATTTGCTGCTTTAACCTATGAGCATTGTCTTCAACACAGTACTGGATGGGAATTTACAGCCTTACTCAGGTGAGACTGGAAATTCCTGCCTAAGGTAAATGAAGATTTCAGTTGTTGGACCCTCACCTGCTCCAATTCAGTGGCCGGCGAGGTGATAGAGTTCTGGCCACTGAATCAGTCAATGAGAATGATGGATGGGAAAGCAAAAATGCTTCATCATTTACCATGTTGAATGGCTAGTATGAGTTCAAACAAGCCTATACAAGTTTTTAGGTGTCCAGATCACCAACAACCTGTCCTGATCCCCCCAATGCTGACAGTTATGAAAGTCTCCATCAATGCCTCTACTTTCTCAGAAGACGAAGGAAATTTGGCATGTCAAGTACGACTCTTACCAACTTTTCTAGATGCACCATAGAAAACATTCTTTCTGGTTGTATCACAGCTTGGTGTGACTCCTGCTCTGCCCAAGATCGCAAGAAACTACAAAAGGTCATGAATGTAGCCAGATCCATCAAGCAAACAAGCCTTCCATCCATTGACTCCCACTGCTTCAGCAAAACAGCCAGCATAATTAAGGACCCCATGCACCCCAGACATTCTCTCTTTCACCTTCTTCCTTTGGGAAAAAAATACAGAAGTCCGAGGTCACGTATCAACTAACTCAAAAACAGCTTCTTCCCCGCTGCTGTCAGACTTTTAAATGGACTTACCCTGCATTAAGTTGATCTTTCTCTACATTCTAACTAAGACTGTAACACTACATTTTGCACTCTCTTGTTTCCTTCACTATGAATGGTATGTTTTGTCTGTAAAGCACGCAAGAAACAATACTTTTCATTGTATGTTAATACATGTGACAATAATAAATCAAATCAAAACAAATCAAAAAGCTACTTAATGCAGCCTGAACCTCTCTAAAGTGAGGAGCATTTGGTTGGAATCACTGCTGGAATTCATTGCATAAGTCAGTTAACTTGGGAAAAGCAGTGAAATGACACATCACTGGCAGAGAGCAGGTTTCAAGTTTGCAGATGGAGCATGAAGGTTTTTGTGCAGAAGGCTGACAGGAGAAGTGAAGGTTATCCACCAAGGGAAGTGAGGGTTACCCTCGCCTGCTCCAATTCTGTGGCTGGCGAGGTGGTAGAGTTCTGGTCACTGAATCAGTCAATGAGAATGATGGCTGGGAAAGCAAAAATGCTTCATCATTTACCATGTTGAATGGCTAGTATGAGTTCAAACAAGCCTACGCAAGTTTACAAACAGATTCTGAGAAGACAAAGTCTGAGCGTCAAAATCCTGGAATTCCCTTCCTAACAGAACTATGGGTGTTCCTACAACAGCTGGTTCAAGAAGACAATTCACCAACAACTTCTCAAGACAATTAGGAATGAGCAATAAATGCTGGCTTAAGCACTGACAATTAATAAAAAATAATGGGAACAGATAGCTGTGCAGGTTCAATGCAAGCAGTGCAGTCCCAAGTATCTGGATGCAGTACCTGAATGAGTTCAATGATCTCACATGAGTCACGAAGGCCAATGAACACATCTTGAAGTGCATATCTCATTAGCCTCACTCACTGATGAAAGCATTATATTCCCAGCTGCCACCAACCAGCTATCTCCATCAACCACCGCTCATTCATAACTTCATTTTGTCCTCAAACACATTACAGCAAGCCTGACACCTATATCTCACAGCTTGTGTTTACTGCCAGCTATCCAACTATGATGGTCACATCATCCGAACATGTGCATCTCACTCACTGACACTGATTTTATAGGGTAAGATTTTGCAAAACCAAAGATGGAAGGAACTAACTGGCATGGCTAGATGCAGCTGCATGTCTTCACCTCAGTGAAGACATTGTCTGCCACCATATCATTTCCACATCATGGCTACCATTGTAGCAGCCAGGAATGAAGTTGTGATTAGTAGCAGAATTGAATCATTTGAAGATGATGATTTGCTCATAGCTGTTTCTCCTGTTCATGTCCCATTTCCCTCTTATCCCACAATATCTTCTGATAGTAAGACGTCACCTCTTCCCCAACCCTTGTGTTGTTTTCCTTTCAAATACCCAAGACCTGCCACTGGGCCAGGCAGTGGGGCAGGCGTGTAATGTCAAAAAGGAAGAAGAGACTGATGATGAAACGATATCAATTTCTCACTCAGGCTGTCCAGATACTTTGCTGGGTGTATTTTAGAGGGTAGTTTAGAGATATGACCGGCACATGTTGCACAGAATTGATTGCCCTGCAATCAGAGAATGAGGAAAGGATAGAATAGGTGGAAGCACGCAGGCATTTGAGTTCATACAGGAATCATAAGAATCATGAGAACTATGGGCTGGGATCGACAATTTAACCCCTTCAGTCTGCTCCATCATTCAATACAATCTCGTCTCATCTAATCTCAGCCTCAACTCTACTTTCTTGCTTGCTCACCATTGCCCTTCAAACATTTACTTACTAAAATTCTGGCACAGTAAGAATTTCACAACGCTAGGTGAAAGTCCAACAGGTTTATTTGGTAGCATGAGCTTTCGGAGTACTGCTCCTTCATTAGGTGAGCAGTACACCAAATGTTTTTACTACCAAATAAATCTGTTGGACTTTAATCTGGTGTCGTAAGACTTCGTACTGCGCCCATCGTAGTCCAGCGCCAGCATCTCCACATTAATAGTTTCACCCAGGCTCTATCCCCGTAATCCCACACACTTACCCCACTAATCCCTCTAACCTACGTATCCCCTGACACTATCAGGTAATTTAGCATGGCCAATGCACCTAACCTGCACATCTTTGGAACATGGGAGGAAACCAAAGCACCCAGCGGAAACCCATATAGACATGCAGAGAATGTACAGACTCCACTCAGACAGTGATCCAAGCCAGGAATCGAACCCACGTCCCTGGTGCTGTGAGGCGGCAGTGCTAATCATTGTGCCATGGTGCCACTCAATGGTTCATTGGTGCATGAATCTGCTTTGTTTTGTAAGGGTGAACATGTTTGACCCTGCTCCACCACTGCCACTAGTGCTCCTGTTGTCTGTCAGCCAGCTAATCAAGACTGCTACCACCATGGAAAGGTTGCAGCCCAAACAAAAATGAAAGTGCCAGAAAATCTCAACAGGTCTAACAGCATCTGTGGAGAGAGACTAGGGCTAAGCTTTTGTGTCTGAATGATCCTTTGCCATAGCTGGTGAGTCCAAATCCTGACTTCCTCAAGTTCGAGGCTGTTTCTGCAAGGTATCCTGCACTCTCAGAGCTACCAGCCACGCTGCAATTAGGATAGCACTAGATTGGAGCTGTGTGCTAGGGAAATCATAGAAGGAGGCCATTCAGTTCATCAAGTCTGCACTGACCGCAATCCCACTCCAAATTCCTGCAACTCCACTTATCTACCCTACTAATCACCCTGAAATTAAGGAGCAATTTAGCATGACCCGTCAACCTAAACCACACTTTTGTGGAGTGCGGGAGGAAACTGGAACACCCGGAGGAAATCCTTGCAGATACGGGAAGAATATGCAAACTCCACACACACAATCACCTGAGGCTGGAATTGAATCTGGGACCCTGACATCATAGACAGCAGTGCTAACCACTGTGGCACCATGCCACCCAAGTTAGGCACTAATGGAATACACAAGGATGATAGGTTGAATCTTGTAATCTGTGTTGCCTCCAATCTCCATATCACGATAATGGCCAAGGACGAAGATGATTACAACACCCATTCCTTGAAAGCGAGCAGTTTGATCAGACCATTGAAGCGAGAATGAAGGCCTTCGAAGGGGAAAAAATCACATTAATGTTAAGTGTATTTATTAGTCACAAGTAGGCTTACGTTAACACTGCAATGTAGTTACTGTGAAAATCCCCTAATTGCCATATTCCAGCATCTGCTCGGGTACATGGAGGGAGAATTTAGCATGCCAATGCATCTAAATAACACATCTTTGGACTGTGGGAGGAGACTGCAGCACCCATGCAGACATGGGGAGAATGTGCAAACTCCACATGGACAGTGACCCAAACCGGGAATTGACGGGGTCCCTGGCTGTGAGACAGAAATGCAGTGTCGTATGAGACTTAAATTTGTAATGGATCATGTGCATGCAGCACATAACCTGCAGGCTACCAGATCAAGGAACGGTTCACAAAGTTTAGAACAAGAAAAAGAGAAATCATTCAAAATAACATATTCCCAGTCTTCAATCAACACCGCTTTCGGTAAACTTTATCAACTTTAAATAATCGCACAAACCTTCTGATACTTCCACAAACTCAGCCACAGCCAGTGGAAACCAAGCAGCAACTATAGCCTGGAGCTTTTTCAGTAGTGCTGTCTTTCCTGCTGCTGAATGCATATGTGTGAGGTTAAGGGGAGACATTAGCTGGAGGTTTTGGGATTGAAAATGGCACATTAACAATCAAATCAGCACCTTGCACTCACTGCGATCACTGACTGCTGACTCTGCACATTTCCAGCACATGCCCTCACCAAAATAGAGTTTGATGCAGTCATCTCTGAGGAAGCTGTAGACCAATTGAGGGAAATATCCATAATGACAGAGGAAGTGTTAGAGCTTCTAGGTAGCATTAAAACTGATAAATCTCCAGGGCCTGAAGGTGTTTATCCCAGGCTGCTTAGGGAGGCACGAGGTGAAATTGCTGGTCCTCTGACGCAAATCTTTGTCTCTTCTTTGGACAAAGCTGAGGTCCCAGAGGACTAGAGAATAGCTGATGTTGTACCGTTGTTTAAAAAGGGTAGTAGGGATAACCCTGGAAATTATAGGGTGGTGAGTTTGACGTCAGTGGTAGGGAAGTTGTTGGAGGGATTCTTAGAGATAGAATGTGTAGACACTTCGAGCGTTGCGATCTGATTAGGAATACGCAGCATGGCTTAGTTAAGGGGAGGTCGTGCCTTACGAATCTAGTAGAATTTTTTGCGGAGGTGATGAAAATAGTTGAGAAAGGGCAAGCCATTGATGTCATCTATATGGATTTTAGTAAGGCGTTTGACAAAGTCCCTCATGGGTGGTTTGTTGAAAAGGTCAAGACTCATGGGACACAAGGACAGGTAGCTAGATGGATAAGTAACTAGCTTGGTAATAGGAGACAGAGATTAATAGTGAAAGGTGTTTTTCTAGCTGGAAGTCAGTCACTAGTGGTGTGCCGCAGGGCTCGGTACTGGGACCTCTTCTATTTGTAATATATATAAATGACATGGAAGAGGGAGTAAGTGGAGTGATCAGCAAGTTTGCAGACGATACAAAGATGGCTGGACTTGCAGAGCGTGAGGAGCATTGTCAGACGATGCAGCAGGACATAGATAGGTTGTTAGCTTGGGCAGATACATGGCAGATGGAATTCAATCCTGATAAATGTGAGGAGATGCATTTTGGGAGAAAGAATGTAGGGGGGAGGTATATGATAAAGGGTAGACCTATTAAGAATATAGAAACGCAGAGGGACCAGGGGGTGCAAGTGCACAAGTCTCTAAAAGTGGCAGAGCAAGTGGAGAAGGTTGTGAAGAAAGCATATGGTATGCTAGCCTTTATAGGAAAGGGTATAGAGTATAAGAGCTGGCCTTTAATGTTTCAGTTGTATAAAACGTTGGTTAGACCTCATTTGGAATACTGCGTCCAGTTCTGGTCGCCTTACTACTAGAAGGACGTGGAGACTCTTGAGAGAGTGCAGAGGAGGTTTACCTGAATGCTGCCTGGTATGGAAGGTCTGAGTTACAAGGAGAGGTTAGGCAAATTGGGACTATTTTCCTTAGAAAGACGTAGACTTAGAGGAGATCCAATAGAGGTGTACAAGATTATGAGGGGCATAGATAGAGTAAACAGGGTTAAGCTTCTTCCTAGGATGGACTCAAATAGCACGAGGGGTCATGGGCTTAGGGTGAGGGAGATAAGATATAATTTGGATGCTAGAGGGAGTTTTTTCACACAGAGGGTGGTGGGGGTATGAAATGCGCTGCCAAGTAAAGTGGTGGAGGCAGGCACTCTGGAGTTATTTAAGAGATACTTAGGTGGACACATGAACAGAATGGGAATGGGGGGATATAGAAAACTGATTTAAAATAGGGATCATGAGCTTTGGGAGTCCCCTGGGAAGTGCGTAAATTGTCAATGATATTGATATATTTGTTTTATCCTACAGGTACTTTGGTCCGCCTTGTTGTCTAACAAGGGGGATACACGCGATGGGTCGTGAGAGGGCTGCTCTTGGATTTTTTTTTCCAAGTGTATCCTAGTCCTTCACGTCGTTAGTGTACGCTTGACCTGGACCACTTGATGGGCTACACGACAGCTCAGTGACTATCGCTGTGCTGTGCAGATACATGGATTTGGGCCAGTGTCTGTGGGAGTTTACACATTCTCCCTGTACTTGCGTGGGTTTTCTCCGGGTGCTTCAGTTCCCTCCCATATCCCAAAGATCTGCTCTTAGGCTGATTGGCAGAATAAATTCTCCCTAAATTGTCTCAAATTTGGTTTCAATGCATAGATCTATAAACATAGACAGAGATCACGGGCAGAAGTGGGAACATCGAGGTGGCAGCGTGGGCTCGTTGGGTCGAAGGGCCTGTTTCCCGTGTTGTTTTGTTCTTTGTTTTTTGTTCTATACCAGAAGGTACAAGCACGCGAAGCACCAACCATTTTGTCAACAAAATGGCACTTGTGATATTGAAGGATCAGGAGTAATAGAGCTGAATCTGCAGCCAAAAGGACTTGCATAGAAATAGAAAAAGCCAGGAGGTTACAATTAGAAGCAATTTTTAAATATTGTGGGTGAGATTTTCCAGCCCTGACACCAGCAGGCATCATTAAGCCTGGAGATAACTGGAAAATTTGGTTAGTCCCCAGTGCCAGGACTGGGAAATCCTGGCCTATGTGTGAGAAGATAAAGTCATTGACATGTTTACGATGAGCAATACCTTATGCAAACACACACAGGTGCCTATTTTTCTGGCCCTGCCATGGCAGATGTGGCGAACCAGCCAAAAGTCCATCACTTGCCCAGAACCAGTAAATCTTGCCTGCTAGTGGAACTAGAAGTTCCCACTGACAGATTTTTCCAATAAATTAAAAAGAAAATCAAAAATAAAATTCACACAAGTATGGCACGTTAGAGGCAGTTCCTCTCCACTAGCATTGTAACAATTGGTGACTTCTTCTTAAAGGTCATTCTGCTTACCAAAGAGCTTTTTAACAAATTAGTGTTATGTAAAAATCCAGAGTGGCCGATTGACTGTCTTGCTTTTCTTCTTCCGAACTGGATTCTGGATGTTCTTTTGGATCATTCCCTGTTATAAATAATTGTGTTGGCAGGGTGACAAATGGTTAGCACTGCTGGGTCACAGCTCCAGGAACCCAGGTTCAATGCATGCCTTGGATCACTGTCTGTGTGGAGTTTGCATGTTCTCTCTGTGTCTGCATGGGTTTCCTCCCAGTGGTCCAGTTTCCTCCCACAGTCCAAAATGTGTGCTGGTTAAGTTGATTGGCTGCAATAAATTGCCCCTCAATGTCAGGGTCATTAGCAGGGTAAATATTTAGAGTTATGGGATAGGACAGGACCTCGGTGTGATTGTTTTTGGTGCAGGCTTAATGGGTCAAATGGCCTTCTTCTGCATTGTAGATTCTATCATTCCACATAATAATTTTTTTCACCCTAAATTCTTGCATCTCAGTGCAACAAACTGACTTTGCCCATTTCAGAAAAGGCATTGGCACCATTAACTTCAGAGTACTTTCACTGTTTCTCAGCAGAAGATCAACAGATGTTCTGGAAAAATAGTGTAAATGCCTTTTTTGGGGAAATTCAACTCTTAAATGTTGATCGGTTGGAAAAGGATGCTACAAAGGGAACTCCTTTTTTCCAGCTACACTTCCTTTGCGAGACTTATTTTCAGTGTTCACTTGAAATGTAGAATTCCTATAGAACCAGCAGGCAGACCAACAGGCTACCTGGCACAATGTTCTTTCTCTCCTCCATCTGGAAGAATACATAAAGATTAAAAAAAGGATAGTGGCTGTGGAGAATGGTGCTCTCAGGATGTATGTGTGACAGCTCCCACGTATAAAAGTGTCTGGCATGAATGATCTTTAGCGTGAGATAAACTTAAAGATTACCTCAGCTGCAGCTCAGCAGGAGGGAGGTGATGCCTTGGGGACCTGTCCAGCACTCATTGGCCAGAGCCACTCCAAGTGACAGAAATTGGGTAAATTGTACATTTACTGTAATGATTGCATTTCATAGAAAATGGGTGGTCAGGAATATCGGTTAATACCAGAGGTGAACAGATTGCCTTCCACCAACAATAAAAGCCTGTGCACAGCTTTCCAGACAGAATATAAGAAAATTGTTCTCATGAATTTGTGTTCAGTGAAAATTCAGTTGCGAAAGAGACCATCAGCCATCCTCCCTCATTACTAGAGACAACCAATGCCAGTATCACCCTCAGTTATTATATTTCTGGCTTCTTTCAGGGTAGTTTCAAGGGACAACATCAGTACCAATCAGTCTTCATGCCTACCAAATATGAGACAGCTGCATTTCTCAGCACCTTCTCATGTCCTTTCTCACTCAATAGCAGCAGTAGCCGTGATGAGGCTATCTAACGTCACTACAAGACAGAGGCTACCGATAACAAAGTACTTTATTTATTAGTGTATTAACAGTGCAGTGAAGTTACTCGGAAAATCCCCGAGTCGCCATACACTGAGGGATTACATAGCATCTAACCAGCACATCTTTCGGACTGTGGGAGGAAAGCAGAGCACCTGAGGGAAATCCACACAGACACAGGGAGAACATGAAGACTCTGCAGCGACAGTGACCTAAGCTGGGAATAGAACCCAGGTCTCCTGGCGTTATGACTAACAATTGTGCTATCATACCACCCTATGCAAGAAATCCGAATACAATCTATGGTGAACTGAAAATGCCAGGAGACAATACCAGACCAAACTGAAGTCCAAGGTTAGCCACACAGACACACACCAATTATGGCAATGTCTGCAAGACATAGCAGGCTATCAGATGAAAGCAGATAGAATGGCCAGCAACAATGTACCCCTCCCTGATGAGCTCAACAACTTCTATGCTCGCTTTGAGCAAGAGGTCAGCGAGAGAACGTATTTCGTTTTAGAAACCTCGGCTGAACCTGTATCTGTCATCAACATTGCAGACGTCAGATCAGCCCTCTTAAAAGTTAACCCATGGAAAGCAACTGGCCTGAATGTGGAACCTGCTCGAGCACTCAGATCCTGAGCTGACCTGTTGTATTCACACATATCTTTAACTTCTCCTTACACCAATCTGAGGTTCGTACCTGTTCAGGAAGACAATCATCATCCTGAACCAAAGAAAAGCCAGGCAGTTTGCCTTAATGACTATCACCCAGTGGCTCTGACATCCATCATTATGAGATGTTTTGAAAGGTTAGTTATAGCACATATCAATTCCGGTCTCCCAGATTGCCTGGATTGTCTATTGCCGCAATTGCCACAACAGACACCATCTCTCAGGCCCTACACTCAACCCTGGAATCCCTGGGTAACAATGACATTTATATCGTATTCCTATTTATTGATTACAGCTCAGCCTTCAACACCATTATCCCTACAAAACTCATCTCCAAACTCCGTGGCTTGGGACTCAGCTCCTCTCTCTGAGACCGGATCCTAGACTTCCTAGCCCATAGATTACAATCAGTGAGGATAGGCAACGACAACACCTTCACGATCATCCTCAACACTGGGGTCCCGCAGTGTTCTCAGCCCCTTATACATTCCTTATGATGGCGTGGCTAAATTCTCTTCCAATTCTATTTTCAAGTTTGCTGATAACACCACCATATGGGTCAGATCTCAAGCAATGATGAAAAGGATTACAGGAAAAAGGCAGACATTGGAATTTTACTGCCTCTCCCTTCCAAAGTTCGTAAGATCCCATCAGAGATCAACAAAGAATGCTATTCTGCGAACCTTGCCAGCCCCAATTTTGGGGTGGACAAGGCAGTTAAATTCCAGCAAGAGAATCTTCTGAAATGGTGCAACATCAATTATCTCTCCCTTAATGTCAGTAAGACAAAGGAGATAGTCATTAACTTCAGGAACTTTAGTAGAAGGCTTGCCCCTGTCTACATCAATGGGGAGGATGGGGAAATGTTTGAGAAGTTCGTGTTTCTAGCTGTCCAGGTGAATGACCACCTGTCTTGGGGTTCCTCCACATTGACACTATAGTTAAGAAAGCCCAGCAATGCCTCTACTTTCTAAGGAGGCTAAGGAAATTGGCATGTCAGCTATGACTTTCATCAATTTTTGTACACGCACCACAGAAATATCCTTTCTAGATATATCACAGCTTGGTGTGGTTCCTGCTCTGTCCAAAACCACAAGACATTACAAAGTTGTCGAATCCATCATGCAAATCAGCCTCCCATTCATTGACTCTGTCTATACTTCCCACTGCCTCGGAAAAGCAGCCAGCATAATCAAGAATTCCATGCACTCTGAACATAACTCTTCAACCTTTTCAAGAAAAAGATACAAAAGTCTGGCATCACCAGACCAACTGACTCAAGAACAGCTTCTTCCCTGCTGCCATCTTGAATGGCTTGGTGATCATTGCAGTGGGCATTTAAGAATCGATTACATTGCTGTGGATCTGGAGTCAAATGTAGGTCAGACCAGATAAGGATTCCTAAAAGGTGTCAGTGAACTAGCTGGCTTGTTATGACAAACATTGATAGATTCGTGGGCTGGAATTTTGTGCTCTTGCTGGTGGTGAGTTTGGAGATGGAAGGGATACTTCCATATGATGGCATCTGAGAACACTGCAACTTTTCCCCTCCGCCAGGATTAAGTCCTGGGTGGGAAGATCATTGGTTGACCTTCCCTACCTGCCATCAATTGAGGTCCTTATGTGGCCAATTAGTAACCAGTAAAGGGCCTCATCCTGTTACCGTTGGTATTAAACCAGCCATTTCAGGCATAGGTATCGTATTACAGGTTAATTAATTTAGTCACAAGCTTAACTGACCTTTGACTATCTATTTAAATAAGGCAGATGGGTTGCTGATTTTAGAACTCGGACACCACCCCACATTATAGGGGTGAGCTCGGGCATCACTCTATTTTATGCGCCACTCTGCTGAACATCCACAGCCAGCGATGGCACAGTGGTTCACACAGCTGTGTCACTGAGCCAGGGACCCAGGTTCAATTCCAGCCTGGGTTGAATGCGGGGTTTTTCTCCGATTGCTCCAATTTCCTCCCGCATTCTAAAGATGTGTGGGTTATGTGGCAGGCCATGATAGATTGTCCCTTAGTGTCAGGGGAATTAACAGGTTAAATACGTGGGGTTATATGGATAGGGACTGGGTGGGATTATTGCTGGTGCAGGCTAGATGGGCCGAATGACCTCTTTCTGCACTGTAGGGATTCTATGATTCCATTCAATGATTAAATACAACACTTGGTCTTGCTGAAAAAGATTGCAGTGCAAGAAATAATGCACATCAAATGCCACTAAATAAACCCACAAAAGTGATCCTCACTGCATGTACGGTCTGCCCAACTGTCGCATGCATATTCATTACAGTTAGCAATCAACAGAAATATTTAATTTAAATCTGACAATTATACCCCCCAAGGGGAGCATTTAAACTTTGTGCAAAGGCAGATTTTCTGCCATTACCACCTGAGGTAAATCCACTGCTGCTCACTCTGGGGAAATTCCTGACTCTGATTGCTCATTTATTGATTGTAATCTGAGCTCTCACTACCTTTGTCTATAGAATCCAAACCGAGTAAAATGCAGTATATTTTATGGTAGGAAGCCTAACTGCCTAAGGCCAACCATAAAAATAGATAAAATGTACAGCTCAAACTAAAAGGCTTTTTGGGAAGTGTAAATTGTGAAAGAGATAAATTTAAACGCTATAGGTGGAGGTCGGGGTAGAGATACTTCCAACTAATTGCTGAGATGAGCAGTAAATAATAGTGGATGATAAGATGTACATATTTATAGTAAAAGTCAAGAGAAAATGGTGCAATAATTAAGCAAAGGCCAATTACATCACTTTGCCATGTCAGCTGACACTTTACCTGCTGTTATTAGGCATGAATGCCTGTGAAATGACTGCCACATATAATTCAAACCGCGTTTTATATAACAATTCCTAATTCTGTTTTAAAAATGCAATTGGAGGAACTGTCACTTCTTGATCATTTGTCCATTTTGTGCGGGATCTTCAAAAGCAGTGTCAATAAAGGTGTAACTTATATGCAGGGAGGGAGAAGAGAGAGGAGGAAAGTACCTATAACTGTTTGAGAGCAACTCGATGTGGTTTGTAATCAACAATGGCTTTATTGCCAAATAAAAAATGATATAAAAACAAGGTCAGACTGAGTTACAATGCAACTGCTTGCATCCAACTCTGAGTCTCTTCTTGACCAGTGGTGTCCCCACCTCCCCCCTTGCCAGCCTCACTGCCCATTGGCTCAGCTTCCCACTGTGACAATTGATAGGATCCACACATGTCCTCCAGGAAACACCCCCATTAAAGAGCCAGACTAGTATAGTACCTCTCTGGGTGTAGGAGGAAGAGAAGGTGAAAGGTAGGGGGGGTGAACAATGTAAGTGAGAAAAAGGGGAGGGAGGAGAGGAGAGCAAAGCAAGGAAGGAGGACAGATATCACAGCAGGGTGTGAACAAATTAATTTGAAAAAAATTCCACAGGAATTGTTGATGTTCGATTTTCAGATGGAAGCATGATCATTCGTATTGTTGATCATGTGTCGATATTCTGAGATTATTTATTAGGTTATAATCAATTGAGCCTAGATTTTCTGGTGTTAGCGCCAAAGGTAGATTGTTAAATGTTAAGATCAGAAATCCTAGCTGGTTGTTCTGGGTTTTAATTGCTTTTCATTTCATCCTGCTTTCACAACCATTCAGTCATGAGGGTGGGGCCATGCAGCTTGTCAGCCTACTCACTGATACTGTCAATTCTATTGCTTGGCTAAATAATAATTTATTAATTAATAATTTATAATAATAATTTATAATAAAGAATTTATAAGTTGCCTTATCAGAATTACTTTGGAGCAACTATTATCACAGAGAAGATAAAACGAGGTGGAAACACTAGAAACAGTAAATGGATTCGAGTTGAAAATTCACTTAATAATGATATTGATGGAATATTGTTAAGCACTCTACTTAGCAAACACTTTGCTGCCCCACTAATAAGATAATATTCATTGATAATACATATTTAATATTGATATTGCTGAGCCTGCTACAATGTTTCGCATGGCCATCCAATTCAGCAATACAAACAGGAAGGCTGGGTGAGTCAGTAATACCAAGGCACGGATAAATGTCAAGGCAAATCAGGCAGCCTTACTGATCACCAGACGTCAGGTTGAGAGCATCCTGCGTTTGTTCACTGCTGTGGCTGCTCATGTTGTACTGCAAGTGACAACAAAAAAGTAAAACAGTACAGGGCGGGATGTTTACTGTGAGCCTGCAGGCAGAGTGGACCGTGGCAGACACGTAACCCAGCATTCAAAAACACAGGGATGACTCATCTCTCTCAAAGCACTTCAGAAGAACAGCATAATGAAATGGCTTGGAAAAAACACACAGAAAGACTTAATGGAGGTCAGATTTCAACTCTAACCTTTATACGTTCGGCGTAATTTGTTGGTTTTCACTAAGCTAAAACCATCTTCAAGGATATGTTGTGGTGAAAACAAGTTGGCTCGTGAAGACATTAAATCACTATAGTTGCAGTAATTACTTAGTTCACTGCGTCTTCATTCAAATGAAAGGTGACAAAAGAACATTAGTTACTACGAGCTGATGATAAAATGAACAAAGTTCTTGCTGTGCTGATTTGATACCCGGATTATGGTCCACATATTTATGATAATCTAATGAACCAGCTCTTGAACACACTAGTGACTAACAGAATTGAATGCTGTACCTTGACAAAAATTAAAATGTATTCAAACCGGGCATTTCATAGCAGCCAAGTTATCCAATTTAGCTAATTTTCAGACACTCTGGCATGTTTGGGAGATATGATTTTATTTGCAAAATTCTCAGTGATGAGAAACCCAGTAGAGATGAAATGTAATGGGCAAAAAGAGCTTTTGTTCAGATAAGAATAGATTGTTCAGAGCATGAACTGTGTTCAGTATTGGATCTTTTGAGAGAGTAAAAAGTCTGTCAACACCAGGTCTACAGTGGACACAATACCCTTTGTTGTCCAGTACTTCTCCGGAGCGGAGAAGCTACAACATCTTCTCCGAAGTCTCCAACATATCATTGATGATGATGATCATCTCGCCAGGGCCATCCCCACACCCCCACTTGCCTTCAGACAACCGCACAACCTCAAACAGACCATTGTTCGCAGCAAACTCCCCAGCCTTCAGGAGAACAGTGACCACAATACCACACAACTCTGCCACAGCAATCTGGCAAGACATGCCGGATCATCGACATGGATGACATCATCACACGTGAGAATACCATCCACCAGGTACACGGTACATACTCTTGCAACTTGGCCAACATCGTCTACCTAATACTTTGCAAGAAAGGATGTCCCGAAGCATGGTACATTGGGGAGACTATGTAGACATTATGACAGCAGATGACTGAACATTGCTTGACAGTCACCAGGCAAGACCATTCCCTTCCTGTTGGCAAACACTTCAGTGGTCACGAGCATTTGACCTCCGACCTTCTGGTAAGCATTCTCCAAGGTGGCCTTCACGACATACGATAGCGTAGAGTCATTGAGCAGAGACTAATAGCCAAGTTCTGCACACATGAGGACGGTCTCAACAGGGATCTCCCCAATGTACCATGCTTTGGGACATCCATGCTTCGGAACATGGTCTTCCCATGCTACCAAGCATGGTACATTGGGGAGACCATGCAGACACTACGACAGCGGATGAATGAACATCGCTCGACAATCACCAGGCAAGACTGTTCCCTTCCTGTGGGCGAACACTTCAGCAGTCATGGGCATTCGGCCTCAGACCTTCGGGTAAACGTTCTTCAAGGTGGCCTTCACGATACACAATGGCGCAGAGCTGCTGAGCAGAGGCTGATAGCCAAGTTCCGCACACATGAGAATGGTCTTAACAGGGATCTTGGCTTCATGTCACACTATCTGTAACCCCCATGACTTGCCTGGGTTTGCAAAAAACCTCATTTACTGTGCTGTCTGGAGACAATACACATCTCTCTAACCAATGCCCAGGGTTTCCTTCACCCACATTGTTAGCCACTCTAAGACTTGAATAGCAGATTAGGTGTAAGGATTCGCATTCTAATCAGCAATCTGTGACTGTCTGTGCTGATATGTGTGCTATTGCAGACCAGAACACTGCATTTGCCTGACGAAGACGAAAGTCAAAAGCTTGCAGATTTACTATCAAATAAATCGGTTGGATTTAAAATTGGCGTTGCCAGGCTCTTACTGAGTTTGCCCCAGTCCAACATCGGCATCTCTACATCATCTTTAGAGAGAGTCAGGGCAATCTGGTAAGTGAGGCAAATAATATTGTATGGTATGGAGGAGGGAGGAGTGATCGGAAGAGGAATTTCAACAGGAGTTTAATGGATATACAGTGTTAAAAATAATGTTCCCTGGGTTTTCACAGCTCTTCGTACATCTGATGAGCTGGTGAACCCTTGCAAATGTTGAGCCCCTTGAAGCTTAATGAGGAAAGAAGGAAAATCTATTTTCAGATGTAATTTTTTTTATTGTGAGTGCTGATGAGACCCAAGAAATCACATGATGTGATGGGAGTGTGTTCATTCTTTATTTGCTCATAAACAATTATTTTGTCCACTATTCGAGTGCCATTAAGTGATTTAAAGTAAATAGGTTAGCACTTTCATTAAAGCACCATACAAATTAATGACACACAAGCCCATTGTGTTTGCATGCTGACATGATGGAGTCATTCTGGCTCCTAAGGTTAAATGCTGTAACATGTGGTTTCATTAATTAAGTACTTGTAAATTGGACTTGGGAATTTTTGGAGTATGGTTCACTTGTTATCATGTTTTAATGGTTGAAATCAAGCAGATCTGAATCACTGTCCTGTGAAAAGTATCATATGTTTCATAAATAGTAACTTGCTAAAAAACCCCAGTTACAAGTCTCGCTATCAATGCATTAGCAAGTGCATTGGTTTCTCTGTAATATAATGGTGAACAACCATTCAAATAAATGTAAGTTTAATTATTGTCTAATTGTTGGATGCAGCATCAGATTCCGGTGATTTTATTTTCATTGTTTAATATAAACAGGTGGTGCTGCCAGCTCTGAGGATTGTGACCCAGATAGGGCAAGGTCAGTGAACGATATGAGAAGTCTGATGGTGAGATCAAAGACAATAGACCACAAGAGGGAGTAAGGTTTCATCTAAAATTGAACTACAACTTATTTGGTGTCCTATTTTAAATGTTTTACTGTCAAGATTCCCTGTATCTAACACCATTCCTAGAACGATCTCTCCCATTCCTTTTGAGCTTCAATTGGTCAACTCCTCTCTCATTTTTTTTAAGTTTTTAAAGTTTATTCATTTGTGTCACAAGTAGGTTGACATTAACACTACAATAAAGTTACTATGAAGATCCCCTAGTCACCACACTGAGGTGCCTGTTTGGTTACACGCAGAGGGAGAATTTAGCACGGCCGATGCATCTAACCTGTGGGAGGAAACCGGAGCACCCAGAGGAAGTCACGCAGATACAGAGAGAGTGTGCAGACTCCACATAGACAGTGAGCCAAGCTGGGAATTGAACCTGAGTCCCTGATGCTGTGAGGCAGCAGTGCTAACCACTGGGCCATCCATGGTGCATTCTTAAATTGAGGTTCATTGCAATTTTTTACTCCTAACTAGAGAAAGTCACCACAGATCAGATGACTATAGACTGCTTTCCTCTTGGTGGGGAAGATCTGACTGATGGTGATTAAACCTGAGGATTATCACAGCTCAGGTGAAGGTCAAGGTTGAGAAGGCAGGGCCTTCATAAAAGGAATTGAATTTCTGCTGTTGGCTTTGTTTTGCATCACAAACCAGCTGTCCAGCCGAATGAATTAAACCAGCTCCTCCTAACCCATCTTCACCTGAATCTCATACCTACCTTATTTGCCTCAATCTGTCCTTCCCTTTACAATTTGCAGTCTTGTAAAGGCCAGTTTTGGGCATCTAATGGCTATTTGCTGACCCATTCCACCTTTTCTATTTTTTACAATCTTGATGTTGTTCTGCACTATGGCCAAAGATTCTGACAAAGATCTGGCTGCAGCAGGGACTGCAAGTGGCTGCAAAGAGTTTCTCAGATGGAATATTTGGAGCAATGGAGCAGCAGACAAAGGGGAGGCCTCTCAGATTCAGCCATGAGGCCTTAGAGCTCAGGTTGGAAAAGAGAAGAGAGCTCATCTTTCTGCAGGGGGTCAGGAGGCCTTCCATAGACACAGCGGTAAAGGAAGAAGAGCAGGTATCCTTCGAGCATTCTGCAAGGAATCAGGCACCGAAGACCTGCTGCAATGCTGAAATTCAATGACCTCACACAAGTGAATGTATTTTCTAGTGCCATCACTTCCTCAACACATCACCGATATCGAAAAGTGCTAAATGCACTCTATCCCTTTACTGATAAATCAGCAATCTCTGACAATCAGGACTCATGCCTAATATTCATATGCCTCCCCCAAACCTTGCACACCTACCACTGCAGCAAGCCTTATATCCATATTTCACAGCTACACAGACTTCCAACTATAAGATAGGTAAATCACACAATCACAGTGCAACACACTCACTGCCACTTTTACTCTTGCATATGTTGACCTACATTGGGGGAGGGCAACAAAGGACTAGTGGGGGAATAGGCATGGCTGCTTCTCCTTGCATGTTGGAGGACGTGGTATGCTGAGTTGTCAGTGCTGCTGTCACTATTGCAAGAATTGAAATAATCAGAATGATGGAATGTTCCTATGCTATGCATCTTCTCAAATCCCATTTCACCCTCACCTCGCAATGTGTTGGGAAATACAAGCTGCAGATAGTCTAATCATGCCACCCTTCCATCCACTGGGTCTCTTTTCTGTATTTATGCTTTCAGATAGCCAAGACTTGCTCGGTGAGTGCAGCCTGAAGATGAAGAGTGATAAGAGGAACATATATCTGCATACATTACCTTATCTGATACTGGGATGCTAGTACTGCTCAAGAGGGAAGTGAAGAAGAGGGATCAGCATATCATAGAATCCTTGCAGCACAGAAAGTGGCCATTTGGTCTATCGAGTCTGTACTGACCATAATCCCATCCAATCCCTATTCTGGTAACCCCACATATTTACCCTGCTAATTCCCCGACACAAGGGTAATTTAGCATGGCAATCAACTTAACCTGCACACTTTTGGACTGTGGGAGGAAACCAGAACATCTGGCGGAAATCCGCACAGGTGCAATGGAAACATGCAAACTCCTCGGGTCACTGACCTGAGGCCAGAATTGAACCTGGGACTCTGGCGCTACGAGACAGCAGTACTAACCACTGTGCTACCAAGCACAAGTGAGCTGCAGAAAAGTCACGGGGAAAGGGCAGTGCATGTTCCAGCTCTCCAATGGGCAAGGTTATACAAGTTCAGTTGCAAAGGATTCTGCTGAGGACTTTGATGGATAGTGTACAAGAAAAAGGCTGGTGGGTCTGCACAGTAAAATTGTGGTGCATTAAGAGGTTTGCTCGATAGCAGTTTGGCTTGAGTGAGGACATAGACTCTGTCTCCAGCCAATTAACCTCCTTGAGTGTTAACTGGCTGAGAGACTGACGTGATCAGCAGGGATGAGTTCTCTGCCAACTCTTTGGTGGGGGGAAAGGAAAGCCATGGGAAAAGCTTTCAGTGCTCCATGATCAGGATTTCAGATAAGAGGGTGAAAAGGAGAAACAAAACTGGGAAGGTTAGGTGGCACCAATTTCAGACTGCTCATACCTACAGTCACACTGCTAGTCATATATCCAGGGGTAGCTAACTGGCAAAAATGGTAGTGTTTCCAACAGCAAGGAGGAAAGTTTCCTTTGATTTTCTGCCAAGTCATCCAAACTATTTGGGTGAAGGGGTGACTGCTGTTCTGTGCTAGACCCAAATTAACTGAAAATATAGATATGAAAGTTAAACATGGAAAGCATTCCTTCTGGTTGTATCACAGCTTGATATGGCTCCTGCCCTGTCCAAGACCACAAGAATCTGCAAAGGGTCATGAATGAAACCCAAGTCCATTATGTGAACCAGCCTCCCATTCATTTACACTTTCCACTGCCTCGACAAAGCAGCCAGTATAATCAACGAAACCATGCACCCCGGACACTCTCTCTTCCACCTTCTTCCATCGGGAAAAACATACAAAGGTCTGAAGTCATGTACCAGCTGGCTCAAGAATAGCTTCTTCTCTCAAAAGTCAAAAGACTTTTGAAAGGACCTACCTTACATTAAGTTGATTTTTCTCTGCATCCTAGATATGACTGTAACACTACACTCTGCACTCATGAAGAGAGAGTTTTCTATAAATGGTATGCTTTGTCTCTATAACACGCAATAAATAACACTTTTCACTGCACATGTGAGAATAATAAATCAAAATTAAAACCTGAGGGAAAAATGCCAGAGCAATGCAATCTAGCACCATTTCACATTCAAAAATCTGCCCCAGATATACAGATTGTATCCTCAGACTGGAAGCTGCTGGGCAGCACTGCTAACAAGGACACCATTCTTTTGCATTACTGCACACAGCAGTACCTTAAGGGCACCTTTTTAATTATGGCTGCGCAGTGTTTGAAAATCTTTATTGCACAGCCAAGTGTGAAATTGCAATCTTCTAATGTTCATTCGAGATAGTTCATTCCTTTATATAACTTGTGTTTTCAGTAAGGTAGTAAACAAAGGCCCTGCCCATCTTAGGCTAAGGAAACTTAGATTGCACATTTCAAAGGAGAGCAGGGAATCGTGCTGATATCCTAACCAATGTAAGCATGCCAGTCAGACTCAACACTGTGAAACTTCAAAAATTCCAAATCTGATCTATTCTGGCATCAGATGACTTGCAGCAGCTCTTTTCCCCCCAAATGTTTGGACTTACCGACCACCTTCTCAAGGCAATTAGAGATGGGTAATAAATGCTGACCTAGTCATTGATATCCTCATCTCATGAATGCAAATTTTTAAAAAGCCTATGCTGCGCCAATGCAGAGAAACCGCGGGTGCCATTTTCTTGGCCTACTGCACTGTTTGAGTAGCGCAAATGGCCGGGAACAGTCAGCAGGATGGAAAAGATGAGATTCGTAAGTGGAGTCTGGTCAGTCGCAATCCTCCTGGCCCTTTTTTTGGACATAATCAGCACGAGAACTAATGCCGTATGCAGAAGCTGCTCACATCCATTGTCTGGGCTCACTAACGTTTCTGCCCCCGCCGGTGGACGTCCACACCAACGGAGATCGCATATGACCCTCAAAGTGTTTGCCTCGCTGGTGAAACCAGAGGCCCCAGGAGGTCAGGGGTAGGGGAAGTTTGCCTCTTGGGCACTGCTGACCAGACCCCTTGGCACTGCCAACTGGGCACCTTGGCACTGCCCGTCAGGCTGGATCTGAGGGGAGGATGGGCAGAGCCAGATAGGAGTGGGCAGGAATTTTTGCGTGTGGGTGGTGGGGTCAGGGATTGGATATTGTATCTGGCCACATCTGAGGGGTGCTTTGTGCCAGCGATCGGAGTTGGGCGGGGCGGAGGGGGGAGGCAGCGATCGGGAGGACGTCAAACAGGAAGACCGACAATGGGGATGAGGGGAGGAGTGAGTCAATTGATCTCCTAGTTTACTGAGAAATTGGTGCATGTGCCACTGGCTCCTTCAGCATGCTGATGCCAGCCTCTCCAGCAGCATCTTAGAAGTAGAGTGAAAATTCACAAGCAGAAAACCATCAAACCAATTTTCCATGGAATACAAAGGCACAACAGACGCTGCAGTTTTGCTAAAACATTCCAGGAAATCATGGGCCATTGTGTGGTGTTAACATAGGAAAAGATCTGTCAAATAATATGAAAAATTCAGCAAAAAGGCTCTTGCTCTTGAAAAAAAAAGTGAAACTTGGTAACTGGGACTCAGAGAAAAAGGAAAGCAGAACCTTTATTCAGTGAATGGATCCAGCAGAAATAGGATTCTTGACCAATTGACGTATGAACTGCATTTGACTTGTAAGAATTATGTGTGAGGTATTTGTTTTGGAAGAGTTGCAAAAATATACCTTCTTCCACCTGAGGCACTGGGTGTGGAGCATGGAATACAATCTCTTTCATCTTTCTAGGAAACAGAACTTCAAACTGTAACTTGGAAATGTATTGACGTGATTATGTTATCACATACGGCAAGCAAAGGTTTGCCTTGTCATTTTCTGCGAGTTGTTAAAAAGATGTGTTGTTACTAAGACAGTGCAAGCTATATCCAGGATATTTTAATAGCATTATTTTTTCCCTTACTTGTCCATGAGTTATAAGATAAAGCAGGCTGTTTGTAGTTGCTCTGAGGGTTTTAAGTGTTAATCACAGGCATGGGGCTGTGTCACATGTAAACCAGACCAAATAGAGAGTGCCTTATTCTCTGTAACTCCATTCCATCAAAAGTAGGCTAGTTCTTCAATGCTGCTGCCCAGCTTCCTCTCCCTTCCATTGTTCCTGACTAGAAAACACCTTGATTCTCGTGGGTATATTGCTACTAAAAAATATTCAGTGGTATTGGTTGATCTGTCTGTGTCAATGTGTGACTTTCACAAATACTGAACAATTTCAGTTTGATTTCTGTTCTCTTACCATGGTGTGATTTAAAATGGGGCATGGCCCTTTTAGCACTGGTCATGTGATAATTGTGTGAACCTACAGACATTCCCCCCTTTAAATTAGAACTAGAAACTTAATTCAAGGAATAGCGTTATATATTGGGCTTAAGTGGTCCAGTGTAGTCTGTGAAAGAAGAAACTGATCTGTCTTCCCATGTTGAGCAACTTTCTACAAGTACGTCATGCTGAAGCTGGCAATATAACCAGAGCAACATGCTTGGCTGAACACATCAGCCGTGATGACAGATATTTTTACACAATAACACATTCTTGTTTTCAGACGGCTAAATATTTTGGTACTGGTACACACTAGATCTTTATGATAAATGATATCCTGCCCTTGAGTGTCCTTACACTTGAGCATTTAAAAAAGTTGGAGCCTGCAATCCTTAGGCTGGATTTTCCCACTGGGCTGCTGGATTCTGCTGTCAGCTCAAATGGGGGGGGTTAAAATACTGAACTGTGTAAGAAAACAGTCACTCAGGGTGACTTCCCTCAAAGTGACCCGGTAATGACCCAGACTGAGGGCTGGCCGACCTTCTGCCTAAGGATAGCAGCAGGTTCTTGAAGCAGGAGGGGCAACCAGAGGTTTTCCAACTAGAAAGCAGCAGTAGTTTGCCATGGCAAGAAAGTGAAGGAGAGGACATTCCCAAATGGAGATAAATAAAAATTGGTCTTTTCCAGCCAGTCCAACATTGTGTGAGATGTGTGGAAACTCCTCCACAAGGTGACCTGCAGCAGTTGCTTTATCTGGGCTTTCCTGGAACCGTTCTTCACTCCCCAACCCCACTCTAGAGGGTATGCAGGCAGGAAAATAGTTTCTATCATTTTGGGAACCTGGTGGGCGACTGGAAAATCCCTGTACAGTTCCTTTGATTGCCTCTAAGTGCTGCCTCTCCCTTTCATCTTCCCCCTTTGGGAAAAGGCCTGAGCATAGTATAGAGCTGGCTGGCAGTACTGTTCTTGGCTCCTGCTGCTTCCATTCCTCACCTAGTGGGGGCTCAAATTCTAGCCCCATACTCCAGTAGCTTGCCTTAAATTCTTTTTCAGAGACTTAGCAATCAAAGGCTTGATTTTATCCCAACCAATTAGCAGGAATGAGGAGTGGAATTTTCCATTTATTTGTCCAAATAGTTCTAGCTGACTGAAGTGACAGGAACTCGTGCCCAATTCCATGTTTGGAACCTTATAAATTATGTATGCATGAGAATCAGGCCAAGTCGCCTGATGGGTCAAGAGTTGATTTGTCCGTCCCCTCCATCAAACAGCAGGTTTGAAGGTCCAGGCGCCAAATTTAAATGTCAGTTCAGGACACACATTTCACTCTCTCTAGCCACCTGTCCTCTCAAGACCATCACAGACAGCAGCCTGAGGGTGGTGATAGCCACCTGATTCATCTATCAGGCCCCTGAAGCCTTGATCCATGGAGTCTGAGCCTATGCTCTCTGCCTGTGGGGTGACTTCAAGAAGCGTGTTGCCAGCTGGGTGGCATCACCCTGGAAGTTAGCAACTGCACCGAAGCACCACGCAATGCAGGAAGCGGATGACGGATTTCATTCCCTCCACCAGGGGAAATCCTCTCTCTGTTTCCTTCAATATTAAACTCTCAACATGACACCATCAGCTACTCTTTTCACCGATCCCGCACATTCATTAGATGGGGTCACAAAGCAACATTCTTTCTCTCATGGATACTTTCACAACATGGAAACATAGAACATAGAAGCAGGAGGAGACCGTTAAGCCCATTGAACCTGATCCACCAATCAATACAACCCTCTGCCTCAACGCCATACTTGAATGCTCTCCCCATCCCCCTTTATGTATGGAAATTTATCTATTTCTTTCTTGAATACATGCAGCGGTTTGGCCTCCACAGCCTTTTGTGCTTGAGAATTCCATTGGTTCACTGTTCTCTGAATGTTTCTCCTCATCGCAGTCACAAATTGCCTACCCCATTTCCTGAGACTGTGATCGCTTGTTCTAGGCTCCCCAGCCAGAGAAAACAAGATTCCTGCATCCAGTCTGTCATTTCCTGTCAGAATTTTACACATTTCAATGAGATCCCCTCTCATTCTTCTAAATTCCAGTGAATGCAGTTCTAGTCAACCCAATCTCTCCTCATGTGACAATCCTCCTATCCCAAGGATTAGTCTGGTGAACCTTTCCTGCACTCCTTATATACTATGTAAGTATATATTTCGTACATAAGGAGACTAAGTTGTACACAATTCTACAGGTCTCATCAAGGCTTTGTGCAGCTGCAGTAAGACATCCCTACTCCTGTATTCAAGTCCTCTCACAATGAAGGCCAACATAATATTTGCCTTCCTAACTGCTTGTTGTTCCGGCATGCTTGCTTTCAGCAACTGGTACCAGGATATGAAGGTCCCTTTGTATGTCAGTATTTCCTAATCTATCACCCTTTAAATAATACTCTGCCATTTTGCTTTTCCAACCAAAGTGGATAACTTCACATTTATCTGCATCATGCCTCATCTGCCATGTATTTGCCCATGAACTCAACTTACCTTAATTGCATTGAAGCCTCTTTGCTTCTTTTTCGCCACTCACAATTCCACTTAATTTTGTGTCATCGCCAGAATCCCATCAGTCTTGTTACATATACTCCATCCTCTGACCTTTCTGGGCAGGGCTCAACACATACAGGAGACATGGATATCATCCAACTTCTGCTCCATCCTCTCTGCCTCCATATCTTTCTTTCATTATCATATGGGCCAAGTTGGCACACAATAAAGACAAGCCAGCCCAGACAGGGTGAAGGATGGCCAAGATCATTGCAGAATCTGAGAAAGCTGCAGCCATCCTTGCTGGGGAGGTTAAGTATTGTTCCTGTGAAGAAGGGGTAATTCACATTTCCAAACAACCTAGTTTGGATCGCACCTCGATCATCTCATCAGCACCAGGGTTCCAGCTGGTTCAGACTTGATGGGCCGAATGACCTCCCTTTGCCTCTGATTCTAAACCGTGACAATCACAGTATATGAAATATAGTCTGTTAGAACTTAAGCTCATGAACTAAAACTCTAATCTCCATTTTGGAGACTGAGCAGCAGTCTGAGCTCCCAGAGCATGTCTGAGGATGAGGAGGCTCACAAAGAACCATCACAGTGCTCACCTGCACGCTCCAGCAGTGCAGAGAGATACAGCATGGTGGAGCGTCGTGCAAGGTTAGACTTGGAATCACTTTCTGGAGGACAACCCTTAGACACGTCCTCTGGAGGCAGGGACAGCCCCTGATCTTCAGCACTCAGGAAGGTCGCTGGAGACCAGCCGTCTGCTCACTCACAGGCAGATGGTGAGTCTCTGGAAGCAGCTGTCAGCCCACTGGTGGAGATGCAGAGGGAGGCAGTGAAACAGTAGGCAGAGTTTCAACAGTCACTTGCCAGAGTAGAGAAATTGAGAGAGGAGTCTGTTCATGATTAGCCTGATGACATGGCTCCGACATTTCTAATGTCTCAAGGTCATCATGAGAACGTTATCACCCACCACAGAAACCTTGGTCCAGCAGGTTCAAGGATTTGCACCTGGTCACGCACTTCATGGCTCCTACCCTAGTGGGATGTAGGTGATAAGGGGTTGAGGTACCTTGATTTCACACCAGGTGCCCCATCTCCTGCAGGAGTCAGCCCGGGGATTGTGGCACCCACAATGAGGATGAATGCCAGCTAGGCATCCTTGGGCCTCCTCCCAGGATACTCCATTGGGCTTCAATTGTATAAAAGCTTGATTATTCCATAACTGAAGTATTGTGCGCAGTCTTGGTTCCCTTACTTCAGAAAGGATATTATTGCCATAGAGTGCAACAAATGTTCATCAGACTTGTTCTGTGGATGGTAGGGCTGTCTTATGAAGACAGATTGGGAAAACTGGGCTTGTATTCGTTAGAGTTTCAAAGAAAGTGAGATGACCTCATTGAAAGCTATAAAATATTTGAAGGGACAGATAGGACAGATGCTGGTAAGGTGTTTCCCTTCGATGAGGAGACTAGAGTCAGGGGACATAATTTCAAAATAAGGAGGAAGATACTTAGGACCGAGATGAGAAAAAATTTCTTTACACAGAAGCTTATGACTTTTTGGAATTCTCTATCCCAGAGGGCTGTTCAAGCTCAGTCATTGAGTATGTTTAAGATAGAGATGATAGATTTCTGATTAATAATAATGTGAAGGCTTATGGGGTTAGTCAGTCACTTTAATCCAGACTACAGTAACCTGGCCCTGGTGATGTTTCTTTGGCTTCTAAGCCACATCTTTCCTCGCGCTGATTTCCTCCACCAGGATCTCCAGAAGGACATCAGAAAGCCTTGATATTTATTGTGTCTTGCATAGTACTTTTACATTGGATGGACAACCCTCTAAACATATGAAAAACACTCTGGCCTCGCACTCACATCACAGAAACTTCCCACTTACCTCAGCCAGCCCCGTACGAATCTGGCCTACTACCTGATTCACCAACTGAAATAAAATCTGATCCAACAACTGGCAACTTTATAAAGTAAATGTCATTTTGAACTTTAGTTTGAATTAAGTTTGAATTTTTGTTTCAAATACGTGTGTCATTAGACATCTGATGAAGTCTCATGCCATTGATGGCATTGCCATGGATTATTTGTGGTAAATAAAAAGAAATCAGCACATTCTGATTGTCACATCTCACATACAAGATGAAGGCATAAAAAATCGCCAGCTCAATGCATCCCTTCCTGATGAGCTCAATGCATTTTATGCCTGTTTTGAGCAACAGGTAAGCGAGAGCAAGCCTCCCCCGCCTTCCCCCACCCTGAAAGCTTCAGATGAATCTGTATCCGAGGTCACCATTGCAGATATCAGATCAGGCTTCTCAAAGGTCAAACCACGGAAAGCGACTGGCCCGGATGGGGTACCCGGACGAGCACTCAGACCTTGCATGGGCCAGCGAGCAGGGGTATTCGCAGACATCTTGAACCTCTCTTTACAACTATCTGAGACCCCTATCTGCTTCAAAAAGACCACATCATCCCAGTACCAAAGAAAAGCCAAGCAGCACGCCTTAGTGACTATTGTCCGACATCCATCATGATGAATTGCTTCTTAAGGTTAGTCATGGCACAACTCAATTCTGTCCTTCCAGATTACCTGAATCCATTACAGTTCACCTACCATCGCAACAGGTCCAAAGCAGATACCATCTCCCTGGCTCTGCACTGAACTCTGGAACACCTAGGTAACAAAGATACCTATGTCAGATTTCTATTTATCGACGATAGCTCAGACTTCAACATCATTATTCCTTTGAAATTCATCTCCAAACTCTGTTGCTCGGTACGGTGGCACAGTACTTATCACTGCTGCCTCACAGCACCAAGGACCAAGGTTTAATTCCCAGCCTGGGGTCACTGTCTGTGTGGAGTTTGTATGTTCTCCCTGTGTCTATGTGGATTTCCTCTGGGTGCTCTGGTTTTCTCCCACGGTTCAAAGTTGTGTGGGTTGATTGGTCATGATAAATTTCCCCTTGATGTCAGGAGGATTAGCAGGATGAATGTGTGGAGTTACAGGGATGGGGCCTGGGTGGGATTGTGGTTAGTGCAGGCTCTATGGGCTGAATGGTCTCCCTCTGCACTGTAGAGATTCTATGTTTCCTCCCTCTGCAACTGAATCCTGAACTTCCCAGCTCACAGATCACAATCAATAAAGATAAGCAATAACACCTCGTGCACAATCATCCTCAACACTGGCGTTTCACAAGGCCCTGTCATCAGCCCCTTATTATAATTCTTTTATGCCGATGATTGTGTGGCCAAATTCTCCTCCAGCTTGATTTTTAAGTTTGCTGATGACAGACCTCAAACATTTCGAGACAGAGGTTAGAAAGAGATAGCGAATCTGGTGAACTGGTGCAACGACAATAATCTCTCCCTCAATGTCAACAAAATGAAAGAGATAGTCTTCGACTTCAGGAAGCTTGGTGGAGGACATGCCCATCTACATCAATAGGGACAACTAATGTCAAATACTTTGACATTTCGACAAAGTAGAAATGTCGGGAGCTTCAAGTTTGTAGGTGCCTAGATCACCAATAACCTCTCCTGGTCTCCCCATGCCAACATTATAGTTAAGAAAGGCTCTACTTTCTCAGAAGACTACGAAAATTTGACATGTCTGCTACAACTCATACCAACTTTTATAGATGCACCATAGAAAGCATTCTTTCTGGTTGTATCACAGCTTGGTATAGCTCCTGCTCATCTAAGACCACAAGAAAATACAAAACGTCATGAACAAGGCCCATTCCATCACAAACACCAGCCTCCCACACATTGACACTGTCTATACTTCCTGCTGCCTCAGAAAAGCAGCCAACATGATTAAGGACTCCACACACCCTGATTATACTCACTTTCACCTTCTTCCACCAGGAAAAAGATAACAAAAGTTTGAGGTCACGTGCCAACCAACTCACGCACAGCTTCTTCCCTGCTACCATCAGACTTTTGAATGGACCTACCTCGCATTAAATTGATCTTACTCTATGCCCTAGCTATGACTGCAACTCTACATTCTGCACTCTCTCCTTTCCTTCTCTATGAATAGTATGCATACCGTGTTAGAAACAATACTTTTCACTGTATACTAATACATGTGATAATAATAAATCAAATCACATCTGCAGAACTGTACACCTTCATTACAAAGTTCATAAACCATTCATTTAAAAATGCTTTCCATAGAATATAACCATTTCATGAATATTCAATTCATCCCATGTTATTTCCATTAACAGTGATGATAGGATTCTATATCCCCGTCCCTCTCCCCTTTTCACCCACCTCCCATCTCTTCTGTACATTCTCTTTTACCAGAGGTTAGATGGTGTGGTGAGTCAGCAATCAATGACTCTGAAAACCAATGCAATTATCACTTATGAAAGAAGTATTCTAGTGCTGGAACCATTCATTACTGCATCATCTTTCATCTGAATGACCCTGGTTTTTATATTTAAAAAATTACTTTGAACATTGACCATGTGTTAGTGTAACACATCAATCTTACATGTCTCCAAATCAGGAACAATGTTCAACATTTGAAAAAATCTGGATGGACATGTAATTTTTTTTAGGATGCTGCGGATTCCAATGTTTGTGAAATTATTAATAACAATGTATGCATTGTCAGTAAGTAATTGTTCGATCAATTCTTTTGGAGAAAATTGTACAAGTTAATTCATTGTCTAAATGTTGCTGTAATAGAACATAGAACATAGAACATTACAGCACAGAACAGGCCCTTCGGCCTTCGATGTTGCGCCGACCAATATAAAAAGCAATGCCCCTCCAAACTAAACCATTCCCTTCTCTTCCATATACTTATCAACTAACCTCTTAAACGCCACCAAACTTGGCGCATCTACAACTGCTGCAGGCAGGGCATTCCACTCCCGAACCACCCTTTGGGTAAAGAACCTACCTCTGATATCCGTCCTATAACTATCACCCCTTAATTTAAAGCTGTGTCCCCTCGTGCTAGCTTTCTCCATCCTAGGAAAAAGGCTATCACTGTCCACCCTATCTAAACCTCTAATCATCTTATATGTTTCGATCAGGTCCCCTCTTAGCCTCCTCCTTTCTAACGAAAACAACCTCAAATCCCTCAGCCTCTCCTCATAAGACCTGCCCTCCATACCAGGCAACATCCTGGTAAACCTCCTCTGTACCCTCTCCAATGCCTCCACATCTTTCTTATAATGTGGGGACCAGAACTGCACACAATACTCCAAGTGCGGCCGCACTAGAGTTTTGTACAGTTGCAACATGATGCTGCGGCTCCTAAATTCAATCCCCTACCAATAAAAGCTAAGACTCCATATGCCTTCTTAACAACTTTATCCACTTGACTGCCTACTTTCAGGATCTATTGACACATACACCAAGATCCTTCTGTTCCTCAACACTATTAAGAGCCCTACCATTAGCCCTATACTCTACACATTTATTGTTCCTGCCAAAGTGCATTACCTCACACTTTTCCACATTAAACTCCATTTGCCACCTCTCGGCCCAGCTCTGCAACTTGTCCAAGTCTCTCTGCAAACTATAACACCCCTCTTCACTATCTACCACTCCACCGACTTTAGTGTCATCTGCAAATTTACTAATCCATCCTTCAATACCCTCATCCAGATCATTTATAAAAATTACAAACAGCAGGGGCCCCAAAACAGACCCCTGAGGTACACCACTTGTCACCGAACTCCACGATGAATATCTCCCATCAACCACCACCCTCTGTCTTCTATCTGCTAGCCAATTCCTAACCCAATTAGCTAAATCACCTCTATCCCATACATCTGCATTTTCTGCAGAAGTCTTCCATGGGCCACCTTATCAAACGCCTTACTAAAGTCCATATATACCACATCAACCGCCTTACCCCCATCCACCTCTTTGGTCACTTTTTCAAAAAACTCAATGAGGTTAGTAAGGCACGACCTACCCTTCACAAAACCATGCTGACTATCCCCAATCAATTCATTTCTCTCTAAATAACTATAAATCCTATCCCTAATAATTCTCTCCAATACTTTGCCCACAACAGAAGTAAGACTCACTGGCCTATAATTCCCTGGAAGGTCTCTCTTCCCCTTCTTGAACAATGGGACCACATTTGCAATCTCACACTGTCAGGGTAAATCTGACTAGTATTTTAAAATAGTGCTGCTGCCAATTGCAAGGATAAAAATGTTATGACTTTCATTTCTTTTTAAACTGTGGTCAGACAGAGGGCTCATGTTTTGTACTAGTTTGCCAGTTCTTTTCCAATTCACCTCTATTTATAACATTATTGCACCTTGCCCCTCTCTCAGTTTTCTTATGCTGCACTCATTTACTGGTGGGATACTGGCCCAGAATTTGCTGGGAAAATAACAGTGAGTTTAATGTGTGTTATTCATATTTAAATCATACTTTGTGAGTTGCGAGTAACCTCAAGTTAGCGAGGTGATTGTGCCATTCCGCCACTGGCCTTGTGGGAATGAGATCTCGCTGTGAACCTCCCCTTGAGTTTTAAAAAGTTGCTGCATTTGCACTGTTAATGCAAATTCGGGCTGCTACTTAACAGTGAAATATCCTTTGAATATATTTATGAACCAAGTGAGAACTGATACTGGTGTCTCAATCCTACAGTTATTATATTGTATGAGATTTTTAATATGTTAATGTTGAAATGTTTACTTTTTAAACTTTTTCATTCTGATTCTTTTTTCTTTCTTAATCCAATCCATTTTTCTCTCTTTTTATTTGTCCTTTTTTTCATGATTTGGTGGTAATTCACCTGCTTCACCTTTTCTTTTTCAATTCTGAAGGAGATAGACAATTAGACTGAACATCAATGAAGGTCCCAGAAGCCCCATTGCGCTTGCTGCATCATTTTTTTCAGACTTTTGCTTAAGAATTGGGTAAATTGTCTGGCTGCAGTTTAAAATAGAAGATGAAAATCAAAATATTATTTATTCTTGCAGCTGGCAGCAACACAATTTAAAAATACAAAGCAGGTTTACCCTGGCAGTGTGAGATCACAGAAACATTTGAGAAAATGAATTAACTTGTACAATCCTATTAGACAGTGCAAAAGACTGCCACTGCTTCCAATTTACCTTTCCTTTCATGGTGCTTCTTAGACAGCTCAGGTGGGGGTTGAAGCCATCTACAGAAAAGCAAAAAGAGAT
Source organism: Sphyrna mokarran (assembly GCA_024679065.1). Lineage (NCBI taxonomy): Eukaryota > Metazoa > Chordata > Chondrichthyes > Carcharhiniformes > Carcharhinidae > Sphyrna > Sphyrna mokarran. Next base: position 92,357,786 of record JAGIQG010000005.1, on the reverse strand, counting down.
GTTCTATCCAACATTAATCCTAAAGGCTTGTGACAATCACCAGATTAACCTGATCTTGTTAAATCACCAAGGCTCAGCTATTCTGCATGAATCTGGAACTAAACTAATAATATAGCTACTGTACTGAATAATTGGGAAGCCTGTGGTGCAATGGATAGCTTCCTTGATGTGTTTTATTTGGAGATATGCAGAGATGATATCTTCAGATATATGAGTTTAATTTAATGCTTTAAAATTCCTGCTCCCATACTTCCAGCTGCTTACTTACTCTTTATCTTTTTCAGTGACCTACTCCCAGGCTTAGATACCAGACAATCAACTCCCAAACAGTTGAAAAACAGTACACTACAATCCCTACCTCTGAATTAGAAGCTCAGTTATTAAAATTAGGGTTTTGAAGTATAAACGCTTTCTAATTAAAAAAATCTTAAGGTCCGACTTCTTAATTTCTCAGTTGTGCTAGACTTACAAGATACAAATATTTATGAATCAGGTAGAATTTATTGAAGAAGTTTTTCGCTCAATATACAAGAAGCAATGAAGACACCAAAGAAGTTTCTAATCTCTCAAGATTCTCAGAGTTCTTGGTTTTACCAGCACAGCCGATGCCTTTGTCTTTGAAGTGATGTTTAATTATGTCCAGAAGAGTTATATCAGAGAAACTATGGTATCACTGTGCCAACACAGACACTAATTCTCCAACTTTTGTCCCTTAGATTTTCATTCCTCTTTCCTTTTTTGGAAATGGTCTAAATTCACCTTTTATTTGTACAGGGTGCAAGTCGTCTTGTGTCACCCCACCTTTATAGCTACAGCCATACAGACTGAAGTGAAGTATTCATCCCTTTCCCCGTTTCATGATTTGTAAAGTGAGGCACAGCTCTATTTCTTATTTCTTTAGAAATTTACATTCAACTACAAACAGATGCATATTCCATTTACAGAGAAGCCATTAATAAAGGCACATTCCCTTGTCAACATATTTTAAACCAAACCCACATACCAGCAAACAAAGATTCCCTTTGTATAGATCAATTAAATAAATATATGGTCTATTTAAAGATAAGGGCTGGAATTTTACTATCCCACCCAATAAGGGAATTGGAGCAGGTGAGGCATTGACCATGCAAAGTTCTTTTAATCTTGAATGGGATTTTCCAGTTTCAAAGTGAGTGAGGCCAGAAAATCCTACCCTATGTATCATCCTAAGTTCAGACTATTGACTGCTGTTAACTATTCTGTCAAAGCAGAAAATCCCCTTGAATTCAGACTTTGCAGCACCATTAAAGTTATAAATTAATCCATTTTGTGCCTCATAAACAACTGCTTTCCTATTTCCCAATTACCTTGACTGTGAATTATCCAACAGAAATTCAAAATAAAGCTTTTAAATTTAAACCATGGTTATAGAATGAAATCTATATATTTAAGAGAGTCAAAAATCTGTCAAAATCAGTAGAGTTATCAAAATCTTTCAAAGTCCCACTTCAGGACTTGATGGCCAAGGAAGTTGTGTTTACAATGCAGCCAGATGGCAAATGTTTCCAGCACACTGCAATATGGCAGGTGGTAAGAATGGGAGACTGTCCTGGTCAGCCAAGTGATGGAAAGAAAATTGGAGCCCTACCATTACTAAACATAGCTCCAGACTACAACATGCATGCCAAGTGCATGTTGCCACAGCAACTCAGACTCCCAGAGTGATCTGCAACACACAACGAGTGAATAATTATTACAAAGGAATATACATTTCACATTGCATTTATCCAATCAGTACAAACATCAGGCATGCAATTAAAATACGTATGCATACAGATTTATCCTGTTTTATATTTATCTACCTATCTTTATATGTGCATCCTCACACAAATATACATAAACTGTCAAAGCGTCAGCACAATATTTAAGGTATAAGTATTTTGCTTCTTACTGTTCTTTCCTCAGCTTGCAGGGAAGAGTTAAAGGAAAAGGACTAGATTCTAATGCAAGCAAATGAGATTTTGATTTACTTTGACAAGCAGAAATTATCAAGGATGATTAAGGATGCACCAAAACCTTACATGAAACATTTTATTCAAGTGGCGTGTTCACATTCAAAGTGAAATAGCCATACTATAATCTGCAACTTCTAGATAAATCATATTGTCAGTGAAATTTTTCTTATGAATACCTACAGCATGTGAACTTAACAATTGTACTCAATAATAAACTCAACGTTACATTTTAATTCTGGGTAGTCGACTGCCCAGGGCTCACTGCCCTGTTAATGGCTGTCTTTTTCCAATCAACTAAAGATCTATAGACCCTCAATACATGGACCAGCATTGGTAAGATCCAAATAGGGCAGGATTATTCCCAAAGATAACGTTAATGTAAATACCTGATGGAAACAATGCTTTGTAAAACTACTCAATCAGAATTCCACGGTCATTATGTGCCTCCTTGAGAATCTTCCACAATATACATTCGGATGTGAGTTAAGCAATGCAAGCTAGGAGTCAGTTAGCTCAGTGGCTGAATGACTGCTTTGTGATGCAGTATGATACTGACAATGTGAGTTTGATTCCCATATCTGGCTGAGATGATTCATGAAGGCCCCACCTTCTCAATCTTGCCCCCTGGCTGATGTGTGCTGATCCTCAGGTTAAATCACCACCAGTCAGTGCTCTCCCCTTCTCAAAAGGGAGAGAAGCCCATGGGACTAAGGTGACTTTACCTTTGAGGCAAAGTGATAACTTCTGTCAAGCAATAAAAAGAAGAAAGCTTCTGGTCCTAACAATATCCCTGAAGAAGTGTGGAGGAGATGTACTGATTTCTTGGATACGTGCCATACTTATAATGTTTTGGCAGAATGAAGAAAGCCCCAAGTCAGATTGATCACAATCTTCAAAAAAGAAGCCTCCTCAAACTGCAGCAACTACACAAGCCAGTGCATTGCTCTCAACTTTTGGTAAAGTCTCAGATGAGGCATTTCCTAGTTGTCTCTTGCCAAGTGTTGAGGAATCCATCCAGAGTCCCAATACTATTTCTGATACACCAAAAGAAAAGTCAACATGATTTTCATAGCAAGCCACTTCAGGAAGGGTGTAGGTCGCTAAACATCCCTGACTACATAGCTTTCTTCAATCACACATGCATACAAAAATTGAATTGCTCCTTGGAAAGCCCTGCAGCAATATGGGTAGACAGCTTCCATCACAAACACTGACTGTCACCTGTGCGACAATATGCAAATAACTGAGCTATGCAATAGCTTCACCACATAACCCTTCTCTCGCCAAACAGGTGTTGAAATGAGTGTGTCATTGCATCATTATTATTCTTAATTTTTCCTGAAACAATGCTAAAGCTTATTACTGACAGGCTCTCACAAGATGTGGTAATAACTCATCACACTATAATAAACTGTTGAATGCCAATCAACTGAAGGTTAAAACCAAAACAACAATTTGTGATAGAGCTTCAGTATGTTGGTGATGCACGTTAGTGCTGCTCTGAAGAAGAATCATAACGAACAACTGACATTCCCTGAAATCATTGAGATTATGGGTCCTACCCTGAACACCAATAGACCAAAATCCTTTACAAACCCACACCAAATGCATCAAATTCAATGCCTCACTTGAAATTCATGGTGCCACATGGAGAAATGCACCTCGCTTCTCATATTTTGGAAGCTATTGATCTCAAAAAGCTAACATTGGTGAAGCGATATAACACTGAACCATGTCCTAATTCAGATTATAGGAAATTACACACTCAAGTTTGTGACAACTGTGATATTCCCATCTCTCACCATCTCTGTCACCCGCCACTCATTCATAGCTTCACTTTGCCCTCATACACACTATTGACATACATATCTCACATTTACTGCCAGCTATTCAACAAGTTGATCTTTCTGTACACCCTGGCTATACTGCTCCATTAATATCAACACATAGAAAGCAGAGGCCCAATTAGATCAAAGTGTAGTTACATCACGAAAATGGTGTCAAGATCTTCCAATGAACAAGAGTGTTAGGAGAGGGAGGATGGCCGGAGAGGCAGAAAGACAGGGCAACTGCTTGAGCCAACAATCCAATTATTATCTACACTAGCTGACAATCCATTTCCTCACTTTGGGAGATCCAGCATGGCTAAAATAAGATTCATAAGCTATTTGTGACTCCATTGCCAACATTGACATATCAGAACCACCCCAGCTATTCTGAAGAAAGAATCACCCTTAACACGAGGGATTGTTGATACTAAATGCTGATGCTATGGTCACTCATGCTCATCGTCAAAGTGTCAAGTGCAGAGTTCCTTGGGTGCACCAAATTGAAAGCCTATTAAAATTCAAATTGAGATCTTGTGGCATAATATGGACCTGGATTTCCATTTTTGGACAGAACTGAGCACAATACTCACCCACTTTCCCTGGCCCACATCTCATTCTAGAAGGAGTGCTCTTCTGGGCTGCACAGAACTATCTTGGGCGAACCAAGACGTTCTAGCTTTGATTATTTATTTTACACTGACTTGTAGATCAGTAAATAATTGTTCTGATTATTAGGCTAGGGCTTGAAACTTCAATTTCTGTACTAAAATATAATTTAATGTCTATCTCTAATTGCCCTTGAGAAGATGGTGCTGAGTCATCTTCTGGAATTGCTGCAATCCCTATGGTGTGAGAACACCCACAGTGCTGATAGGAAGGAAGTTCCAGGATCTTAACACAGCAGGTATGAAGGAACAGTGGTGTAATTCCAAGTTAGAATAGTTTGTGATTTGGAGGTGGTAGTGTTCCCAAATTGGAGCTGGTGGTGTTCATCTTCTATCCTTGTCTTTCTATGTGGCAGTGGTTGCAGGTCTAGAAGGAGCTGTTATAAGAACATAAGAACTAGGAGCAGGAGTAGGTCTTCGAGCCTGCTCTGCCATTCAATAAGAATCATGACTGACTTTTTCGTGGACTCAGCTCCATTTACCCGCCCGCTCATCATAACCCTTAATTCCTTTATTGTTCAAAAATTTATCTATCCTTGCCTTAAAAACATTCAAAGAGACAGCCTCAACTGCTTCACTGGGCAGGGAATTTCACAGATTCACAAACTTTTGTATGAAGAAGTTCCTCCTCAACTCAGTCCTAAATCTATTTCCTCTTACTTTGAGGCCATACTCCCTAGTTCTCATTTCACTCATCAGTGGAAACAACTTCCTTGCTTCGATCTTATCTATTCCCTTCATAATCTTATATGTTTCGATAAGATCTCCCCTGCACCCCCTCCAGTGCCGGTAAATCCTTTCTCAAGTAAGAAGACCAAAACTGTACACAGTACGCCAGGCGTGGCCTCACCAGCACTTTATACAACTGTTTACACCTCACTGTTTTTAAACTCCATCCCTCTAGAAATAAAGGACAAAATTCCATTTACCTTCTTAATTACCTGATGCACCTCCAAACCAACTCCTTGAGATTTCTGCACAAGGACATCCAGGTCCCTCTGCACAGCAGCATGCTGCAATTTTTTACCATTTAAATAATAATCCATTTTACTGTTATTCCTACCAAAACAGGTGGCATGTTGAAGGAGTATTAATGAGTTGCCCCAATTAAAGAACAACAAAAGTTCTCCTGATGACCTGAACAAATTCCTTCCTCCATCTCCTTCAAGTGCCATGACCCGTGAGGGCATTGATGATCATGGACTTCTATTGAATTAGTCCATGATTATGCTTGGCAGAGTACTGCAGTAGGCAGCCTTTGACTTGTGCAGTATAGCTGAGAAAACCTTCCCGCTCTTGCCACTGGACATCAGATGTCTTGGAAGGATTAGCTAGCTCATAATCAACCTGTTTGGCCACATTATGCATATACTTACCATGGTCATCAAGTCCTGAAGTGAATCTTCCACCCAGAGCTTCTGGTCCAGGAGTAGGGATTCCACCATGGCACCACAAGACCACTTCACTGTTATCACAGCAAAATAATCTGACTCATGACATTTTACCAAATGAGATTACCTTCAAGAATAATTATTTATGTAAAATGGACAGAAACATCTTGATGTAAGAGATAACTCTATAAATGTAATTAATAATGAGGCCAAACTCCTTGTGCACAATACCACTTAGGTTCAAGAAACACAGAAGTGTCTACATTAGGTGACATGGAGTTTGGGTTTTAAAAGTTTTAAGACTGGAAGATGATGAAGAGGTTGCAGAGTGTAAAGAGTTTGAGAACATGATGATGTGGGGAATGGGATAAACTGGAAGTAGAAGGTTAGTTAATGAGTTGGCTGCAACATAAGGAGGATACAATGAGGAGAAACAGCATTTAAGGTAGTGTATGGCAGCTTAGTGGATGTAACTAATCAGATGAGCACTGGGCAAACTCCACTTTCTATCTCCCACTGATGCAGTCAATGTTGTGGCTTCACAGGCACATCCTCTCACTCTTCATTAGCAAGTGCCTTGGAACATGAACATGGTGTATCATCCCCCAAAGAAAACATACATTAATAATATATCTGCTTATAGAACCATTTTTTACCAGCATTTTCAGAAATATTACAAAACAAGACTATCCCAGTAGTGTCCTGTGAAATGTTGTATACAGAGAGTATTAAAAGTGAACAACTTTAGATATTGCATTAGCTCATTGTGTAATTGTTGCTAAGAACTGCACTTTTATCCTGTCTCCATTGAAATCTGCTCACATTGCACTTTCATCCCATGACTTAAGTTGTGAGTCATAAACATTGTGCAACCCTCGTTTTAGACAAACTGGGAAACTAGCAAAGTGTTCCCTTACGTCAGCAAGTTAATCAAAAGCACTGACAGAGATGGGTAATATGTTAGCTGAAGATGCTTTTAAATGGCATATTTATTCATCTCTACATTGATGAAATCAATATCTGATACCTTTACCTGAAGCTTAAATATGATTACTCAAGTGAGAATGTGAATTGCTCACTGTCAGCTGCCCATATAAAATTTGGTAACTTTTTGCAGGAATAAATCCTAAAATTGTGGGAATGTGTATATTTAATGCTATCTGTGGATCATCTTCTGCTTTCATGAAGATCAGTGCTGTTGAAACTGTCAGGACATTGGTATGTTTTTGTGGTTCTTGTCTTATATCTAACCTGCAAGCAGCACTTTGGTGCAAGAGGTTTTTATTTGATTTTGAATCTGTTTTTTTCCCTCTCACCCTGAAGACATTTGAGGGAAAACTTTTCAACAAAGAGACTCTCTTGGAATAAGAATATTAAATTCTCAGCAGGTCTTCCAGCAGCATTCATGCAGAGAGAAACAATGTTAACGTTCCACGTTACTTGCAAGTTTGGCACACACTGGCTATATAATCTGCTGACCCTACTGTCCATGGCTTGCTACAGTGTTCCAATGAAGTTCATTGCCAACTTGAGGAATAGCACCTTATCTTTTGACTCAGCACTCTGCAACCTTCAACATCGAGTACAATAACTTTAGATCATAAGCTTTGCCTCCATCTTGTTGTATGTGTTTTTCCTCATCTCTTATTTTGTTTTGTTAGGCCTTGTTTCTTTCTTTATCCCTTCATATTGTATTAATTTTTAATTCTCATCCCAATGCAGAGAGTGGCGCAATAGTTTGCACAGCTGTCTCACAGCGCCAGGAACTTAGGTTTGATTCCTAGCTTGGGTCTCTGTATGGAATTTGCACATTCTCTTTGTGTCTTATGAATTTCCTCCAGGGGCTCTGGTTTTCTCCCACAGTCCAAAGATGTGTGGTTTAAGTGGATTGGCCGTGCTAAATTGTCCTCTCGTATTAGGGGAATTAGCTAGATAAATGCATGGAGTTATGAGGATAGAGTCTGGATAGGATTGTGGTTGGTGTAGGCTGAATGGGCTGAATGGCCTCCTCCTGCACTGTAGGAATTCTATAATTTAACAATTGATGCCACTTTAGATACAGTTTTAGTATCTTTACCACCCTCTTTGGCTATTCCATCATGAAAGCTTTTATTTAATCTCTCCCAGGCTTCCACCTTCTTCTTTGTTCTTCCTGCCCCCTCCTCTCTATTCATTGTCTTAAAACTCTTACATTTCTGTCCTCCATTCTGATAAAAGAGTCATCATCCTGAAACATTAACTTTGTTTCTCTCCAAGATGCTGCCTATTGTGCTGACTTTTTCCAGCACTTTTTGTTCTAAGTTTCAGATTTCCATCATTTGCACTGTTTTAGTTTTGTAATAAAATTTTTTTGCCTGGATGAATGCCACTTCAATTCGACACTCAAAAAGCATGACACTATGCAGCCCCTTGATCAGTACCTTATTCATCACCTTAAACACTTATTCCCTCTACAGCACCAGCACACTGTGTGCACTGTCTACAAGCAACTCACCAGGGTTACTCCAACAGCACCTACCAAACTCGTGACCTCTATCACCTAAAAGGACAGCAAGCACATGGAAACATTTAGCAAGTACTACCCCGAGTCACTCACATTCCTGACTTGGAACAATATCGCCTTTCCTTCACCGTCGCTGGGTCAAAATTCTGGAGCTCTCTCCTCAACAGCACTGTGGGTGCACCTACATCACATGGACTGCAGCAGTTCAGAAGGGCAGCTCACCAAACTTTCTCAAGGAAAATTAGAGGTGGACAATAGAAGTGGACCTTGCCAACTGTTGATGTAAACAAATGAATGTTAAAGAATGGATAATTTTCTGATCGTTGTCCTAGATACTTATTCTGAGTCAAAAAGTTCAAGACAGAAACATAAACATGAACATCTAGACTGATACTCTGGTACAGTAGTGATAGCGTGCTGCTTGGTTGGAAGTGCTGTCTTTCTGATGAGGTATTAAACTAAAACCCTACTGGCTTTCTAAGGTGGGGAATTAAATATGCCATGACATGATGTTGAAGAGGAGCAGTGGAGATATCCTTGGTGTCTTAGCCATTATTTTCTCTCAAGCAACATCACAAAAACAGATTATGTCCTCATTATCACATTGTTTTTGTGAGCTTGCTGTTCACAAATTGGCAGCCGCATCTCTTATATTACAACAATGACTGTATTTCAGAAGTATTGCATTGGCTGCAAAGTGCTTTGAGATGTGTTAAAGTTATGAAAGGGACTTATAAATGCAAGTCTTTCATTTTTTTTTGTTAAAGTGCAGTGCCATGGATCCCAGTCACCCACCAATATATCATCTGGATGACAGTTCTTTATGTGAAGAAATCACAGCACAATCTGATCCAATCTTCATTCATCATCCTCAGGGGTCCCTGTATACTTAAAAGATTCTGACTGATTTTCTCATCTTGAATTCAGGCTAATCACTGAGGCCAGTTATAACATCTCTACATGCTGTGCTGATTGGATTAACTAATTTAGCACACTCCAAGGATCAAATTTTTTTTTGTTCCACATGGTTCAATTACTTACTGTATTGAGGAGCTGAATCCTTAAACTGTAAGGCACTCTAAGGGCTTCCAGTCTCTGGGCAATTCTTTTTCTTAAAGATATCAACTTATGTACTGATATAAGCTTTATTACAACGAAGCAGTAATGAAGCAGTTACACATTTTAATATTTAATGTAAAAGGATAAAATACACAGTTATATAATTTTAAATAAATTATAGTTAATAAATAAATTATTTTACTTCAGTTGACTGCCTTCCCTTTACCAATTCACTCGTCTGTTCTATTTCTGCATTTTTTTATTCTTTCATGGGAAATGGACATCATTGTCAAGGCCACATTTTGCTGCTAATCCTCAATAGCCCCTGAACCAAGTGACTTGTCAGGCCACTTCAGAGGACAGTAAAGAGTCAACCACATTGATGTGAGTCTGGATTCACACATACACTGGTAGATTTCTGTTCCTCAAAGGCATTACTGAAACAATAAGCATTTCCAACAATCAATAGTTTCACCGCACTATTTTTTGAAAATCTGAATGGAAAGATGAGCTTTCAATTCCAGATTTTTATTAATCCACACATTCTGGATGACAGGTTTAGAACCAGTTTTCAGCCAGTCAAAAACCATCTCCTCACTCAGGCTTTCATCATTACAACGGATGCCTGGGCCCAGAATACGGAGCAAACACAATAAATCAAAACAAAACATAAAAACAGGCTTTTTTAAAATTATTTTTATTAATGAAATACATTAATAAATTGAATTTAAATTTCACCAGCTGCCACAATGAGATTTAGAATCATGTTCCCAGGTCAGAAGCTGACCCTCTAGTGTACATGTTTAGTAATATTACCACTATGACACCATTACCTCTTGATAATTTACTTTGCATCAGTCCAATACAGCCTGCTATATTAATATTACCTATACATTTTTTCATTAAAAAAGATTGTTTTTAATTTTTTTAACCTATTGTGTTTGCTGTGTTTCCTTGGAAATGTTGTGGGATGAAAGGTTGGCATAACTTAAGTTGCAGATGAAACCCATCATTTGTATAATGCAAAGTCGTGGCAAAATCTTTTTTCCCTTAATTCTTGCTGAGAAAATGTGAATATTGGTATTGGTGTTACCTTGGTTACTCTCTTTTGCTCAATCTGGTTATTAAATGTTTTACGATTTGTATTCAGTTACCATGGTGACTCAGAAGCAATATTTGTAAATCAAAGAATCTTCCCTTGTTGTTGCTGTTAGAGGTATAGGCCAGTCTCTATGTGGGATGGTGAGGGTGGAATTTAACACTCTTTCACAATGGTCCACTGCCAAACATATTTTGCGATCACAGAGGAAGATATGCCTACAATAGCTCTCTTGCCAACTTAGTTCCTGCAGGAACTACCTCCAAGCGACCTTGCATGTAGCAACGTGAACAGTTTTAGATGTCATTGGTTTGCACAGTCCCTCTTATGACTGTCAGAATTGTGCCCCCATGTAATTTCCATAATCACTGACCATAACCACTGAAAAGCATTGGTCCCATGTTTGAAGAATGGTTTCCTTACTGTCAAATACTAATCAGAAATGAATTCATGCTCCTCTATAAACTATGGGTATTTTCAAAACAATGCTTTGCAAATTGCCGTAGCAAATTTTTTGTGCCAGCATTCATCATTCCAGTGTGAAAATTGTAAATGCTAAAACTGCAGTGGGGACATTTATACTTCCTTTATTTCATCATGAAATGCAAGATCAATTTATAGGTTCAGTTGAGAATCTAGTCCAGTTTTTGCAGGATTGAGGCATAACCTTTAGTCAGCTATACCACCATAAATGGATTAAGTTATTTGTACTGATTGGGATGTATGCTAATATCTGTGACAGTGCTGATAAATTGTGGTAATATCACACTTTTTGTTTCAATACTCCCCTGCGCCTGTTCTGCATTTTAGTCAATGAAGCAACTCTCAGCCATTCACACAAACTCAGGCAATAGCAGCCTTCAGCGATGAAATATTAAAATCTGCAGCACAGTTTCTATGGAATTCCCAGGAGGGGGATTCTTTTTGTATTTATACATATCATAATGCTTGCATTCTTCTTCCAAGCTTAGAGAAATGATTGCAAAGCCGTTATCTTTTCTATTCCTGCTGTGCGGTGGTGTGTAGCCATCCCACGAGCGATTCCAGCACTTTCTATTTGCAGACTAATTCTCCTGCTTCATCCAATTCTCAGTGAATCAGAGAGGCAAAGCTTCAAGGCAAGAAGGTCAGAAGGTCTCCTTTGTAACCATTCTCTTTAACTACTACAATTTGTGGACTTACGTATAGTGCATTGGCTCAGAATGTTCTATCTCCAGCATCCTTAAAATGCTTTGAGCTTACATTAATATAATTTCTTTCAATAGATGAGTCATGTCTAACCAGCCTCCCTAATCTCACTTGTGCAGGCCAACCTGCAAAATTCTGAAAAGCTGACATCAAAACAGAAAATGGATTTTGCTTTTATTTGATTGAAAATTTGTTTTCCGGCTTCAAAAAAGCTCTCCCCACACAACCTAAAACTCTGCCCACCTGTCTTCAGGGAATTTCTGCCTGCCCCTATCCAAGGTACATTGGTGAGAGCTCACAGAGATCTCCAATAGGCACAAAGAATCCATTTATTAAGGTATAAATGTTCAATGCCAGGGCAAAACTTCAGCACCACTGGCAGTGGGTGGCAACCAACTCCTATATGCTTAGCTCATTCCCCATCTTGACACACATCATCAGTGATGGCCCCCCTGATGAGTCTTAGTTTTTATGGAGATGGACATGGTTATGCCTCAGAGTGTTGACTGTCTCATGGAGTAATAACATCTGCGCTCAGACAGCTGTTTGCTTGCCCTTCTTGTGCCCAATCCTAGTCTGGTCCCCTTGTTGCTGATTCCTCAGTGTCTGTTCCTGGACCCCCCTCCCTCCTCTCTTCACTGCGGGGCCCCAAAATCATGCTGGTTAAGACCCACAGCTCTTGGCTCACTCCTTCTGCAAGGCCTTTCATCCAGATCTTTCTGCCTTTCCCTAATTAGTTGCTTTGGATGCAAGTGCCACTGCCCCAATTTGACTCTGGTGCCATGTCCCACATTGCTGGCACCTCTTGCCCCCACCCTCTGCCATCATTTGGCAATATCCTGTATGCACTACCCTCCCTGCCACAGCACACTGGCTTTGTCAATGGCTGGTTGAGAGAAAGCCAGTACTGACCCCCTACTTCCTTGTCATTTCCATTGTGCACTATTAGTAATATCCCCAATAAGAAATAAAATTCTAATTAATTAGCCTCTTGAATACTTTATCTGCTGTTACATTGCATTGATGTCTGAAGTCCTCTCTTCATGACAGCTTCTGAACCTGTTCTGGGAAGCCCTGTAAAATCCTGCTACCTTTCTTATAGTGACCCTGGGAAGTTGCAGAAATAAAAGCAGGTTTGAAAGAAACCTAGCCAGCACCTAGGCCCTGCAGCCTAGCTTATTATGTGCAGCAGGCTAGCCCAGCACCTTAAAGCAAAACCAGCTGGCATTTGCAGTTCTGCTGGTGAAGCTTGATGCCTTGAAAGAAACATTAGTTATGCAAGTGTTCTATTTCTGTTAGGGGAGATTAGTGGGTGAGGGGTTTAACTAGCAATTGCAGATACCGAGTGTTTTTGCATCTACAGGAAAGCTTTGGTGCATTCATGTGCATCGCTATGTTGTGACTAATATCTGTTGTCCTCCTTAAGATAGGATGGCCTGACCTATCTATGCCATTGTTTCTGCCTAATTCAACCATGACCTTGATGCAGATGTCATAATGTGTTTACTTATTGATGTCTTTCCCATGGAGTGTCAGAAACACCTGCCCGATGAAGAGTAGACATTATTCACTACTTGAAGTACACCAGTAATTACATATCATTTGCAGAAAACAAATTCAGTTTCATTTTGAGTGCCATTATCTAGAAACATAAAAGACACTAGATTCTGCTCAACTTTATAGCATGCAAGAAAACAATGGTATGTTAGCAATGCCACCGTTATTAATGAACAAATTGATCAGCTCTTCCGAGTTCAAAAGATTAAGAGATGCACTATGACTTATGAATGTCCAGAACTTATTGGCTAGCCCACTGTTTGCTTTGCATAACTAGCATCTTCCCATAGAGTCCATTACTTTAAAGGACCTGCTGCATTTGTATATTACCTATAAAATGTGTCAGAGAAAGTTAAGTCTAGTGATGAATAACATAAACATTCTTTTAGATGTAATAATTGTTACTAATTCTAATCAACCTCACTGTCCCAGGTAATGAAAAAGTCAGTTTCATTCCTTTAGGTAGTGAATTGTTATTGGAGATTTGTAAAATGTTTGAAAAATGTCAAATTTTTAATTTTTATATTTTTGTCTTGTTTCTTCTTTTCATATGTTCCCTCTTTCTCTTAAAGTAATCTTTCCTTTTCATTTTTTATTTCTCAATCATTAATTCTAATTATTTGAGAGACTAGCTGTTGATCTTGCTGACAGCCAGGACCCTAAACACCCCATTGTACTTCCTCGACCATTATCAGCTCACACCTCCAGCAAGCTAGAGTGCAAAAAAAATTTGAACTGTAGAGTGCAGGTCTTATTAACACTAACTATTGACCTACTAATTATTTTAACTATTTTCTGGGCTTATGGCAATACCTTATAGAGACATAGGTAAAGGAGGGTATTGCGACGCTTGTGTACCTTTAAAAATTAAAAAAAAGTTATGTTCACTGCAGTTACGAGCGGGCTTTTTAATTTCATTGTTACTGAAGAGGTTTCATTGCTGCTTCAATTGTTTAAATGGTGTTTTGTTTATTTTTACTCAGGGCCTCAGGTACTTTTGGGATTTTAAGACCTTTTGCATTGTGAGGGGGAAGATTGATTGACAAGTCAAAGTCAGGCAGTTCCTCCTCAGAAGAATCTAATGATTCACTTTCAGTTTTGGTTTTAGAGTCAGAAGCTGTCCTGGTTATCAAGTGGCAGCAGGTTCTTTTTCTCTCTCCCTTATATTACAGATTCTGCTGGCTAGCTGCAAGCGGATCTCCTGGTCTTCCTGGAATGAAAATCCTACTGTTGGTGGTTCGCTAGCTGGTACCTAGAGTCTCTCTCTCTCTCTCTCTCTCATTCTCCCTAGTGTTTTGGGAAGTTATAGTGAATTCAAGCTTATCTGTACGTATATATCAAGAAAGCTGCATTATCCAACCAAATAACTAAGTTCCAGCATCATGTGATATATTTTCTGTGCTAAACCTTTGGCAAGGGTTTTGTTTAAGGAGGGTATTTGGTTGGAACATTTCATATATTTGTCAAGGATTTGCAGTATCATTGTTGTTTTTTTCTTCTTGTTTGCAACTGATAAAGTTATTGCTAATTTTCTTGCTGTATATGTTAACTGTATTCTTATTTTTTAAATAAAAGTTCCTTAGTTGAGTCATATCTGAAGTAAAACATCTCATACTTACCCAAATTCACATTCTAAAACTTATGATCCACATCAGCTTCATAAAAGACTTTAGAGTTTCTGACCTGAATTATAACAGTATCACAAACTCTACTTATTGTCTATTAAGTCTGCACAAGATCACAGAAGATATTTTTGCACTGAGTCATTACAGGTAAATCTGACTTTGCTCATTTTCGAGAGAATCAGATGCGAGTTAAAAGTAACACAACAAATTGTTTATCCAGAACAACCCCCACAAAACAGATCAACAAGTGTTAATGAAAAGTTTAAGACAAAGCTTTTCAAACATGAGTAATCAGAAGTTTGCAATAGTCCACATGTATTGGACACTCAGTCAGAGTCAGCCAGTTTACTGTAGGAGAACATTTTAATGTATCATTACAGACATTAGAAGACTAGAGACACTATATGATCTCATTGCATTAGACAGAAGGGAGGTGTATTTCACCAAGAATCTAGGATACTAAGCCTTCACCTCCACATCCTGTTATGTGGGTGGAACCTCCTGCAAGCATATACTCTCTTCTGCTCCCCTTCCTCTTTCTCCATTGAGCATTTGCAGGTTTCTCAGGTTAAGGTTGTTGCTTCAAATGTTGGCCATCGCAACAGAAGATCAGTCTAACGCAATCAAGGTTTTATCCATCAAGATCTGAGTCTCAAAACATCCAAAGTGTACACACTAATCTCTGATCCCAAGTACTGTGAAGAAACCTTTTTCCAAGGATTGCTAACATTGCAGCTGTGAATACTGTCTTTTTATTGAACCATTTGCCTGAATTTTAAGGAGCCACATGATTTTATTGCATTTTCTAACCTTAGTTTTGGAAACAAGTTTAAGAAATCCCAGGGAAACTATGAATGTGATATTAAGTAGATGTACCACTAGAATCCTCACTAAGGCCTATACCCCAGGTTGCTAGACCATTATTGATTGTACCCTCTTTGATCACCATCTTTTCTACCCTGCATCATCAAAGGTCAATGCCTTATCCTGTCATTTCTCCTGAAAAAAGCATTATCCATGCTTATAAGTTAAAAATTTGGAATAACTTTTGTTAAAGGTTAAAGTCCAACAGGTTTATTTGGTAGCAAAAGCCACTAGTTTTCAGAGCGCAGATCCTTATCCACTCTGTCCTTGTCCCTCATGACTCTTGCAACTCAGCCAACGTTGAAACACTGCAGGAAAGGATGTCCCAAGGCATGGTACATTGGGGAGACCACGCAGACACTACAACAACAGATGAATGAACACCGCTCGACAATCACCAGACAAGACTGTTCTCTTTCTGCTAGCGAACACTTCAGCGGTCATGCGCATTTGGCCTCTGAACTTTGGGTAAGTGTTCTCCAAGTCGGCCTTCATGACACACGACAGTGCAGTCACTGAGTGGAGACTTACAGCCAAGTTCGTACACATGAGGATGATCTCAATCGGGATCTTGGATTCATGTCACACTATTTATAACCCATGACTTGCCTGAGCTTGCAACATCTCATCTACCATCCTGTCTGGAGACAATACACATTTCTTTAATTTGTGCTTAATGGTATCTCCACTCACATTGTCTGCAACTTTAAGATTTGATTAGCTGTAAAGTCTTGCGTTCTAATCAGTATTCTGTAAACTGAGTGTGTGCCTTTATATATCCTTTTTGTGATCAGAACTCCCCACTCACCTGATGAAGGGGCAGAGACCTGAAAGCTAGTGGTGTTTGCTACCAAATAAACCTGTTGGACTTTAGCCTGGTGTTGTGAGACTTCCAACAGAACATTCCGGGCCTACCCAATCTCTCTTCACATCTTTCGACATGCAAGTTTTTGTTTCCAGTTAGATTGAGAACTTGTAAAAATCATTATAATTCTGGTTGTGGAATAATTCTTTAAAAATTCATATGCAGGATTAGGGAGCTGCTAGCAAGGCCTGCATTTATTGCCCAGTCCTAGTAGCCATTGAGAGGGAAATGGTGAATTGCTTTCTTGAGCCCATAGTGTACTTGTTAGGGAGGGAGTTCCAGGATTCTGACCCAGCGAAGAATGGTTTCCAGGTCACCCTGCTACTTCTATCAATGTCTGAAACTGTTGTGAAAGTTATCCATCCACTGCATTTCAGACTACACCGATAACTCTGCACAGTGATCAAAGTTGGAAGTCAAACCCAGGTCTCTGATGCTGTGAGGCAGAAGTGCAACTGTGTTTCCCCAGCATGATGAGGGAAGCTTGAGGTTCTGTGGTCAGATTTTGAGGAGCTAGGAAGGAAGTTTAAGAAGCAGGACATTAATGGTAGAAATCTCCGATTAATCCCAGAGTATTGTGTACAGTTTTGATCACCTAGTTACAGGAAGGATGTAAATAAGGTTGAAAGGGTGCAGAGAAAGTTCACAAGGATGCTGCTGGAACTTGAGAAGCTGAGTTACAGAGATAGATTGAATAGGTTAGGACTTTATTTCTTGGAGAGTAGAAGAATGAAGGGAGATTTGATAGAGGTATATAAAATTTTGATGGGTATAGATAGAGTGAATGCAAGCAGGCTTTTTTCCACTGAGGCTAGGGGAGAAAAAAAAACAGAGGGCGTGGGTTGAGAGTGAAAGGAGAAAAATTTAAAGGGAATATTAGGGGGCTCTTCTTCACACAGAGAATGGTGTGGAATGAGCTGCGGGATAAAGTGTTAAATGCGGGGTCACTTTTAACATTTAAGAAAAACTTGGATGGGCTCATGGATGAGAGGGATGTGGACGGACATGGTCCAAGTGCAGGTCAGTGGGACTAGGCAATAAATGGTTCGGCACAGACAAGAAGGATCAAAAGGCTGTTTCTGAGCTGTAATTTTCTATGGTTCTATAACATCTATCTTTCACTACAACAGCTTATTTTCACATCTGGAAAATGATGAAGCGTGTATTAAGTAAGTTCCATTGATAAAATTTGGATGGTACAGGCACCAGGTCATTGTTGTTGAAGGACCACGTGCTTGAATTGAAAAGCAGATGATGTGGAGATGCTGGCATTGGACTGAGGTAAACACAGTAAGAAATCTCACAAAATCAGGTTAAAGTCCAACAGGTTTATTTGGTAGCAAAAACCATCAGCTTTTGGAGTTCTGCTCCTTTTCCACTATGTGCATGTCCCTCATAATCTTGCACATCTTGATAAGTTTATCCCTCTCTCAGCCATAATTGAAGGAGCAGTACTGCAAAAGCTAGTGACTTTTGCTACCAAATAAACCTGTTGGACTTTAACTTGGTGTTGTGAGATTTCTTTCTATTGAAAACAGAGACAGGGGAACATTTCTAAATGAATATATGGTAATAATTATGTGCCTTCCTTGCTGAGCATAAGGCATACTATTGTAACTTCATAGTGGTTCCGTTATTTAGTAGAACAAGTGTTAAGATCTAAGCGGGGAAGGCATAAGCTCTGATGTGATGAGATATATTTTTGTCAGGAAATGATAGAGTGAAGATCAATTTGACTGTGAATATTCATGCAGCTCCTTGCTAAAATGTTCTAAATAGCAATTTGCAGTTCAACGGTTGACAGAAAAATAATGCCCGGAAATTTCAGAACACAAATTCTTTGCGAGCAAGTATTAGTTTTTATTGAAGAAGAAAAAGTCACATGCTTTCCTTGCATAGAGTTTAAAAGGCTGAACATAACCATAAGCTATCCTTCCTGCTCCAAACTCGTGACAGTCAGCAGTTCTGCAGTAAATTGTTTATGACACAAGTCTATCACTGTTTTCCTCTGCAGAACTTATACATTCACACATTGAAATACTTGTTCATCTCAAGTCAAAACAATGTTTGAAATCAGGATTGTCTGCGTTATCCAAACATTTAAAGCACACTGGTGGGAATTCTCCAAAATTAAACTCAAAGAACAGATGGGCTTTATTAAGGATCAGGGCATGGATGACCCATGTTACCATTTTACATGCTCTTCCATAACATCACATTGTATTTACAAAACAGAAATCAGCCATTCAGTTCACCTGGTCTAGTTCAGTGTTTATGCTCCACATGAACTCTGTCCCTTTTTTTTTAATCTAATCACATCAACAGATTTTTCGATTTGTTTCTCCCTCTTATGCTTATCTAGCTTCCCCTCAAAGGTATTTATGTTATTCATCTCCACTACACCTCATTTGTAGTTACAAATTCTAAGCACTCTTAGGGCCAAAACGTTTTCCCTCAATTCACTATTGGATTTACATCAACATAATGGCCAAAAATTTGGATTTCATGAATGGCTTTTAATAGACACCAATTTATACTTCTGTGGCATTCTTCACACTCAGGTAATTGTCAAAGAGTTGTTTGACATTTATTCTGATGCCTGTGGAGGAACCATAAACCAAAATAGCCAAATGAAAAAACATCGACAAAATTACACTTTTTGCAACTTACACTTAAACATGAATTAAGAGACAAATTATACTTTGAATAAAAAGATATGTTTCACTTTGAAGAACCAATACAAATTACATACATCATAACCACGAGTACCTGCATCACTCCCTGCAGAAATATGGCACAACATGCAATTCCAAAATTCTCCCACTCAGCCTTTGGTATATAGGCACTTGTTACTATTACAGAGACTTGGTTAAGGAAAGCACAGGACTGGCAGTTTAGCATTCCAGGATATAGTTGCTTCAGGTGGGATAGAGGGGAATGGAAAAGATGTGGGGGATTTACTATAGGCTGCCCAGCTGCCAAGCGATATAGAGGAACAGATGTGTAAGCAGATTTTGGCAAGGTATAAAAATACAAAGGTAACTGTGGTGGGAGATTTTAATTTCTCTTATATTGATTGGGACTCACTTAGTGTTAGGATTATGGGTGGGGCAGAGTTTGTAAGGAGAATCTAGGAGGCTTTCTTGAAACACTATGTAGAGAAACCAACCAAGGGAAGGGGCCATATTGGATTTGGTATTGGGAAATGAGCCTGGTCAGGTGGTCAATGTTTCAGTAGAGGAGCAGCTCAGCAACAGTGACCACAATTCGACAAGCTTTAACGTACTGAAAGATAAAGGAAAGTATAGCTGTCAGGTTAAGTTAGGTGCTAAACTGGGGGAAGGTTAATTACAGCAATATTTGGCAGGAACTGAAGATTATACATTAGGGGCAAACGTTTGAGGGCAAATCAACATCTGACATGTGGGAAGCTTTCAAGTGTAAGTTCATAGGGATTCAGGATCGGCACATTCCTGAAAGGATAAAGAGTAAATATGGCAAGTTTTGGAAGCCTTGGATAACGAGCAATATTGTGAATCTAGTCAATGAGAAAAAGGAAGCATTTGTCAAGAATAGGAGGCTGGGAACACACAAAGCAAGTATGGAATACAAGGAAAGAAGGAAAGGAGGGCTAAAAGGGGTCATGAAAAATCTTTGGCCAGCAGGATTAAGGAAAATCCCAAGGCTTTTTATACATATTTAAATATTACATTATATATTATATTACATATTATACATATATTGCCACTTAAGTGGATAAAACCATGAAGAAGGCTTATGTTATGTTAACGTTTATTAACAGGGTGTTTGAGTTTAAGAGCTGTGGGGTTATGCTGCAACTATACAGGATCTTGGTGAAACCATATTTGGAATATTATGTGCAGTTCTGGTCATCTCACTATAAGAAGGATGTGGAAGCATTGGAGAGAGTGCAGAGGAGATTTACCAGGAGGCTGAGAGGTTTAAAGAGTAGGTCTTATGAGGAAAGGTTGGGGGAGATGGGGATTTTTTCTTTAGAGAGGAGAAGGATGAGCAGTGACTTAATAGAAATTTATAAAATGATGAGGGAGATAGATAGAGTAGACATTCAGAGACTATTTCCCTGGGTGGATGTAGCTGTTACTAAGGGGCATAACTATAAGGTTCATGGTGAGAGATATAGGAGGGACGTCTGAGGTAGATTATTTATTCAGAGTGTGGTTGGGGTGTGGAATGCACTGTCTGCAGTGATAGTGGAGTTGGACACTTTAGGAGCTTTCAAGTGGTTATTGAATAGGCACGTGGAGCACAACAGAATGATAGGGAGCAGGATAGCTTGACCTTGAGTTCGGACACATCTCGGCACAACATCGAGGGCCGAAGGGCCTGTACTGTGCTGTAATGTTCTATGATCTATGAATGTTTCAGGGATTGTGATTCTAGCGAGTATTTGGGAGAATGTGATTCTAATGAATATTTGGGAGGATTTGATTCTAGCAAGTATTTGGGGAGGATGTGAACTCAGTGCTCCTGCCTACATCAGTTGTAATGTAATGTTTAAGAAGGATAGCAAGAATAATCCAGGTAATAACAGGATAGTGAGTCCAGAATACTGAGAGAGACAAGAGAGAAATTGCTAGGGCCTTGAGAGAAATCTTTGTATCCTCACTGGCTACAGGGGAGGTCCCAGAGGATTGGAATATAGTCAATGTTGTTCCTTTGTTTAAAAAGGGTAGCAAGAGTAATCCAGGTAATTACAGGCTGGTGAGCCTTTCATCAGCGGTAGGGAAATTATTGGAAAGGATTCTTTGAGGCAGGATTTGCTCCCACTTGGAAATAAGTGGACATATTAGCAAGAGGCAACGTGGTTTTGTGAAGGATAGGTCATGTCTCATTAACTTTGTTTTTGAGGAAGGTTTTGAGGAAGTGACGAGGGTAGGACAGTGGTTGTTCTCTACGTGGATTTCAATAAGGCCTTTGACAAGGTTCCTTATGGCAGACTGGTGCAAAAATCAAAGTTGCATGGGTTCAAGAATGAGCTGGCAAAGTGGATGCAGAACTGGCTCAGTCATAGAAGACAGAAGGTAGCAGTGGAAGTGAGTGTTTCTGAATGGAGATCTGTGACAAGTGGCGTTCCTCAGGGATCAGTACTGGGACCTTTGCTGTTTGTAATATATATAAATGATTTGGAAGAAAATGTAACTGCTTTGATTAGTAAATTTGTGGATGACACAAAGGTTGGTGCATATGCAGATAGCAGTGAGGACATCAGATGGTATAGCAGGATATAGATCAGTTGGAAGCTTGGGTGGAGAGATGGCAAATGGAGTTTAATCCGGACAAATGTGAGGTAATGCATTTGAAAGATAGGAAATATATAGTAAATGGCAGAACCCTTAAGAGTATTGATAGGCCGAGGGATCTGTGTGTTCAGGTACACAGGTCACTGAAAGTGCCAATGCAGGTGGAGAAGGTAGTCAAGAAGGCATATAACATGTCTTCCTTCAATGTTTTCCTTCCTTGGCTGGGGCATTGAGTTTAAAAGTTGGCAAATCATGTTACAGTTTTATAGACCCTTAGTTAGGCCGCACTTGGAATATAGTGTTCAATTCTGGTCGCCACACTACCAGAAGGCTGTGGAGACTTTGGAGAGGGTACAGAAAAGATTTATCAGGATGCTGCCTGGTGTGGAGGGCATTAGCTATGAGGAGAGATTGGAGAAACTTTGTTTGTTCTTATTGGAACAACAGAGATTGAGGGATGGCCTGATAGAAGTCTACAAGATTATGAGGGGCATGGTCAGAGTGGATAGTTAGAAGCTTTCTCCCAGGGTGGAAGAGTCAATTACTAGGTGGCATAGGCTTAAAGTGTGAGGAGAAAAGTTTAAAGGAGATGTACGAGGCAAGTTTTTTTAATACAGAGAGTGGTGCGTGCCTGGAACTTGCTGCCAGGGGAGGTAGTGGAAGCAGGTACGATAGTGACTTTTAAGTGGTGTCAGGACAAATACATGAATAGAATGGGAATAGAGGGATATGGTCTCTGGAAGTGTAGGGGGTTTTAGTTCAGTCAAGCAGCATGGTCAGTGCAAGCTTGGAGAGCTTATTCCCGTGCTGTAATTTTCTTTTCTCTTTGTTCTTTGAAACAGGGAAGAAAGGCAGTTGTAGTATGAGTCGCTTAGAGGGAAGACAGATTGTTGTTACCTTGTCCCAAACTCTGCCTCTGTGGTGTGCAGCTCCCTGCTGGAATTACCAAATTGGCGAACTTGTCTTTCTCTAAAATGACAATGAAATAATGATGAGGATGAGGTTTTGACATTGTGTTCAAAATGATATGTATATCTTGGGTTCTAATCTTATAGGACTTATCAGATACAACCTAGAATAACTCTTTCATAAAATGACATCATTGTACAGTAATAAAGTGTTGCTATGTTGTCAAGCTTGTGGCATTTTGCGCTTGATGGGAAGAAAGAATTGAGGATGATTCAAAATAAAAGCATAGTGATTGACTTTTTCTTGTGTAATGTAGTGTGCCATAAGAGCACTTTATCCTCCAGAACTTGCACAATGCATTAACCATTCAAATCAAGCTCCACTATGTAATTAGAAGCCTGATTTGAATTACCAGTTGTTGGCCAGGTTTCCCAGGGCTCAGGAAACCTGGCATTGACAACGAGGCAGGAACTGTTTGTTCAAGAAGACAAATGCTTTTTTTTTAAGTAATCCTTCAGACCGTTGCCCTCCCTCTCTACTGATTGCATCCTCTTTCTCCCCCACCCCATTGCAATCAATGACCTCCCCACGCAAGTCCTATAATGCAACACCTTCCTTTCCGATTGCTGGGTACCGTCCCTAACTGTTTCAGGCTGTGGCCTCCTGGTTTTGGTTTTCTGGCCTGGCAGTTTGCCAATATAGCAATTTGCTGAGTGAGAAACGGAAGAAAACAAAATGATATTAAGGTACTGCTGTTAAATTAAACAAGACCTCCGGCTTTACGCTTTCCACATACTCTCTTGAACTCTCCCTGTCTCTCTATAAATATCAGGCCCTCAGTAGTGCATCAAATTGCACGTAGCTGATTGTAAACATATCCCATATCCTGAGCAAAATGTATTTGTCCACTTTAACACAGCTTTTTTCTAAATCCATACCATACCTGCATTAATTGGCCTAGAAACTGGTTCATGCCTGAAAAGATAGGGTTGAAGGAGATCACAGACTCTTATCTTTATATCAGTCTTCTGCTTTTTATACATTTTTTTCTTGCTTGTTTTTTAAAATAATTACAACCTCAGGGCTGACTGGGAAAAGCTGCATCCATCATGCCGCACTGTGATGGATGATATAAGGGAAAGGGATTGTTATACCAAATGCTCAGTAGGGACACAAAGAAAACTGTTGGTCAGAAGTCTATAAATGTTACGTTATGAAGATTATAATCAAGTGGGAATAGATCCCGACTTTGTGCATTGTGTAAATAACAAATTTTACAGCCTTCCTAACTTATATCCCGATTGTCATCAACATAAATAAAAAAAAATAGGGAGAGCTGTAAAATTGATTCATTCTCACCCATTCTACACTAATGCACACAGTACTGATCTACCCAGTATGTTCAATACTGTAGAGAAATAATGCTTCAAGTGAATCCCCTGCCCTATATTCCTAGCACGTTTACTCCATTAAAATAAATAGATGCTTGACGATCCCATGAACTCTGAATTTCTAATTATTGCTCTCATGCTTTTAAAATGGCAATAGACTCATGGACTGATGTTGGGGAATGAGTCCTCACAATTTAAATGCACACATTTCAGAAGCAGTGAGTTTAAAACACTAAACAGTAACAGACTGCTTAGCTGCACAGCACTGCAAGTCCGAGTGATTATATACCTGTGATATGATGGTTTATTTTCTGCTACAATTCCTTATTTACATGGTGTTGGAGAGTTTCAATGCAAGGTGATCAGTGTTTCATAGAATCACAGAGTCTCTCCAGTGTAGAAGGAGGCCATTCAGCCCATCGAGACTGCACTGACTGTCTGACAAAGAATCTTATCCGGGCTCCCTTCACCCATTCCATCCTACCTCTGAACCAGAATCTCCAGGTTCAGGCCCCACCCAACTTGATGGCCAAGAAAGGCGCATTCATAATGCAGCCAAACAGGTTGGCTGTCAATCTGCAAATCCTTCCAAACACACCAGTGGCTGGTGGTAAGAGTAGGAGAGCTTTCTGGTCAGTGATGCTTGATCTGGAGTGACATTCCTCATGCTCTAAGCCCCTGGCAACAGATTAGTGACCTTTTTCGGGAATTTTTAACTATGGAAACAGATGAAAGTCTGCCTTAGTGCACCATTAGGTATGGGAAGAAAATTGAAAAATGGAAAAAAAGAAATTTAACTTATCGGAGTGAGGGGAAATGATGCACCTCAGTCCCTGCGGACTCTACTGATCACAGAAGGAGTCTTTCTTTATGCATGCAAAACATTTTTAATCAAGACGCATGTTAGCAGTGGAGAGAATCCTTAATCAATCAATGCCCTTTCATTGTGTATTCTTAACCTTAATAATACAATTAACATACAATTAGCATAATTCATTCTAAAATCTGGCTGTAGGCAAGTATCCCTGAAAAAGATATCTGCAACAAATTAAATCTTTCATTAGAAAATGAAGGCTCCTAATGAATTTTATGAAGAACAACAAAATGTCATTAACGTTTAAGATGTGGACAAAACAGAAATGTGGCGATTACTCTGCCTTTAACACACTGAGATTCAGATTTGCATCAAATGCACTCTTACATCAAAATAAGAGAGGGGATATAGAACTGGGCACAAGACCTACCCAGGCTGTTGTTTCAGTGATCCTGTACTTCTGGCAATAAGATTATGACAGGCAGTAAAATATTAAAGGTTACTAAAGGAAAGAAAATCTCCTGATAAAAAACATTGTGGCTGCCAATGACGACACTGGAAAATCCTTCAGCTATTTTTAAACAATATTGATCTTCAAATCTCTGTTCTTTTAGAAGGAGAAAAGCACGAACACTGGAAATTCAAAATGACAGAAAAGAGAAAAACAGATAAATTCTGGAACCATTTGAAAGGGTCTGTCCAGGAATTTACACTCAATGTGTTCCAATCTATTTTCCTCTCCCAGATCCTGACAAACCACCCATGTATTTTTGGCATTTTCTATTTTTATTGCGAGCAGCTTTGCCTTCACATTAGGATTCTCTCCGCTGCCGACACACGTCTTATTGCTAAAAGATGTTTGATGTCTGCTGAAATCAGAATCTATTTACCGTGTTATTTAGCATATAAATTGCATTTTCACGCATAAAGGATATTGGTTTGATACACTTTACGAATCATAGCATTTTTATAAAATGACAGACAAAAATGGAGAAGTAACTTATAGACACTGCGTCTTCTCTATTATTACTTCAGAGTTGTAGACAGGTAACAAAATTTCATTTTAAAATGCATTGAAATTTTTTCAGTCAATCTGCCCCTATGAAAAATCCATTCTGAAAATGTCCACACTTCCTGAAGTACCTGCTACGCTTACAGATGGCGCTGTGACAGAGGTTTTCAAATGTTCAACATGTGTAACGCTGCTGACACCATAACAGCTGGAATTCTCCAGCTGTTCAAGCTGGTGGGATTCTCCGGTCCCTCGGCAGCTCACATGCGCCCACAGCTTTCCTGCTAGTGTGGAGAGATGTCAATAGAAATTCCTGGTGGAACCAGAGAATCCTGCCATTAGGAAACAACACGCCACCTCCTGATGGTGGGAAACACATGGATGGGAGGCCGGACAGTCTCACCCGAACATCTTGACCACTAATTTCAACAAGGGATTTCCTGGTCATCCTTTGTAATTCCTCCATGGTAATCCTACAGTAATATTGGGCACAGTATTTATTTAAAACTAATTCCAGAGCCTTTTGGCCTGGGCTACGAAAATCATGACTGGAAAAGTGAGATGAAGGGGGTTGTTGGGAGGTTGGCAGTGGGAAGGTGGCCATGCACTAAACTCGGTTTGATCTAATTGCCATATTAGTTTATGACTTCCTGGGGCCGGTAAAAGGGTTCAATCTTAACTTAGGTAGTGAACATGGGAGGGTGGATGACCTGCCTGGAGTAAAATCCACTCAAATTTCATTCTACTTAGAAGTAAGTTCCATTTATTTTTGGCTAGAAGATTATAATGAGAGCCATCTGTTGGTGAATCATTTGAGTCCCAAGCATTTAAATGCCAATTCTCAACTGTAATCTGTCACAGCAGTGCAGAAAAGGCCAGTGGCCCATCGAGTCTGCACCGACCCTCTGGCAGAGTATTCTACCCAGGCCCCAGGCAACTCCATACATTTGCCATAGTTAATCCTTCTAACCTACACATCTTGGGACAGTGGGAGCACCTGGAAAAAACCCATGCAGACATGGGGAAAATGTGCAAACTTCCACACAGGCACCGACCCAAGTCTGGAATTGAGCCTGGGTCCCTGGAGCTGTGAAGCAGCAGTGTCAACCGCCATGCCACTGTGCTATGTTTGGGAAATAAGCAATATTCTTTAAAGCAGCAATAACTTCTCTTTTAGGCTGAGATTTTAAACAATATATGAAATATTCTCATCTGGGACTAATCCCATGGTGGGGCCGGGAATGTGGACTGTTTCCTGCCGTGGTAGCCAGTGAGAAGAAACACTTTAACTTCTAGCCCCAACATTAGTAATTATCCACTGGGAGTTTTGTGCCATATTCCACCATGGGATGGGCCTAATGGCATGTAGTCTGCCATTGAATCTGGACACCGTGTTGAAAAAACATCACTGACCCATTATTAAAAGAGGAAGATGGACCTCCTGAAAATGAAGATAGAGCTTCAGAAGCACTCCGATGCTGAAAGATGGACTTCTTCAGGAGACCGAATTCTGGAAGATCCACCTGTAGATACTCCAGGGTCGAGGATTGCTGGTGGCCTCCATCCCAAACTCAGGTGTAACCATGGGCACTGTTGAAACGAGTCCCAAAATCTGCACCCCATGTTATTTCAGAAGTGTTTTGCACCAATATGTTTTCCCAATGGCATGCAGGATGGAGTATGGGTGGTCAGGCCTTCATCCACATCCCACTAACGGGATGCAAATGAGTTTCTTGCTGGCCTTCAGAGTGTTTCCTGATCTGCTAGAGTGGGCACCAATGGAAGATCCTGCAGGAAAGTAATGCTGGTTTCAAGCAATTTTTGGGCCTCTTGCCAAATTGTCTCTCCCTCCTGCCATTGAATCCACCCAGGGACAAACAGAGCGGAATGAGGAGCTAGCAAGAAAGGAAAATGTGAAATACAATCTAACAGTAACTGGAAGATGTACAAAGGCTGGATCATTCACCATAGCTGTTTAGTCACATGCTTAAATTGGGTGACTCCACTGACAGGTCAAGTTGCTCAAAAGCCTTTTGGAACCTAACATTAATTCTGATCCTCAAGCTGGAAGGTAGAAAATTGGGGAACAAATACAACAACTCTTGGTGGCAAAGCATTGAATGGTGTGAATAGCCCATTACTGAAGTCAAAATGTATGAGATGAACAAAGAACAAAGAACAAACCATATTACAGCATAGGAACAGGCCCTTCGGCCCTCCGAGCCTGCACCAATCATGCTGCCCGTGTGAACTAAAACCCCTTACCCTTCTGGGGACCATGTCCCTCTATTCCCATTCTATTCATGTATTTGTCAAGATGCCCATTAAAAGTCACTATCATATCTAAAGACCTGAACAATCCAACATTTCCTCTTTTACCATCGTGTAGGCCTGTCCAGATTTGGCACTAAAAAACAAACACGCTGGGCAAAAATCTGTTTTGGGCACTCCAGCTTCTGAAGAGGTAAGTTCAGAGATCCCGGCGGCTCTCTGACTCAGGCTGTCAGACCCCCCCCTCGCCCCATGTTGCTCAAGATGCCACAGCCTTCAGCTTGGGATTGGACATAGATTTTTAAATTTAACTTTCCTTCTCTTCAGATCCAAGATGAAGATTTCACTGAATGGGATCTGTCTGTGATAATGGAATCCGGTACGTCAAAGCCAGCCTCTCAGTCGTACGGCAGCTGCCTTCTCCCAGTATAGGTTCCACTTCTACCTCTGCCCCCTCCTTGGTATCACTGGCATTATTAAGGGCGGGAGGAGATTCAGCTCCTTACAAAGATGACGGCTGTCATTCGGAATCAGTGGGCACACTTAAGTCCTTTGTTTCTTTTAGAATTTATCGT
Source organism: Sphyrna mokarran (assembly GCA_024679065.1). Lineage (NCBI taxonomy): Eukaryota > Metazoa > Chordata > Chondrichthyes > Carcharhiniformes > Carcharhinidae > Sphyrna > Sphyrna mokarran. The sequence goes on along the minus strand of JAGIQG010000005.1, from coordinate 92,328,893 downwards.
ATCTTTTGCTACGGCAGAGCAACTATTATTCTGCTGCTTTCTAACCCACACAGTGAAATCTTGTCTTTGCTTGTTCAGATGCATCTTATCTGTGTCACAAGGTGGCCTCATGTAGATCGGATGATTCTTAAATACCAATTAGCAATATCAAACATCACTGAACTGTGGCTGCGCACTATGGCAGTATTCATCTCTGCACTGACGGATGAACAGAAAAGGACAGCTTTTTTGCTTTTCCAGATCAGCTGATCATATCTGCCACCAAATGCACTGATTTATGAAAGGTTCATGTGTTGAAAAGACTCCCTCACTGCAGGGATTCAGTAGCTGATATTCAGTTTTTAGATGGGGTTATTATAGCAGCAGCAGCCTAGAGTAGTCGAATTCTACACATGACCCATTTCGTGTTATTTGTTTTATTAGGGCCTGATTTTATCGTTTTCATTCCAAGTGCTAAATCTGCGTGTGATTCGGGTTTGACTTGTAAACCTGTTCTCCGATGCCCTCATACGCACTCAGCCTGAAAAAGGTTGAAAATCTGAATTGCACTGTGTGCAGGGTTTATCACACCCAAATGACTGCTGCTCCGATAGGAGCCTCCAACTGCACATGCGCTGTAAAAAAAAATTTGAAAAACACTCCCCTGCCACATCACTTCCAGGCTGCAAAAAAAGCAGCATGGGAACAATGGCCTCCATAGATATCGCTTCATCTCCCACAACATAACTGTCCCCCTTATCCATCCTCTCACCCCACTGCTACCCAGACTGACGTGACCCCTTGCCCCCTTACCGATCACCCACAGAGTAGCAGTGTACTTCTCCCCCTTTCTTCCATCGATTGCCGGCAGGGTGGCAGTGGACTCCCCCTGTCCCCCTGCATCGCTTCACCAGATGAATTCCACCAGAGATTGATCTGGCCCATCTCCCCCACCCCCACCTGGGAATGGTCTGACCCATCTCCCATCCCCCATCACCACCAATCTGAGTCAGAGAGCCGCCAGGATCTCTGAACTTACCTCTTCAGAAGCTGGAGTGCCCAAAACAGATTTTTGCCCAGCATGTCTGTTTTTAGTGCCAAATCTGGACAGGCCTACGCGATGGTAAAGGAGGAAATGTTGGTAAGTTTGGGTGTCCAGCCATTAAGTCAATTTAAATGCATGCAAATGTAAAGGTGGAATTGGCACGGGCGTGGATCACACTATTGTCCTCAAGCCCGATTTTACCAAGTTTTTGTACCCAAAAACAGATGCAACGCAATTGTAAAATTGAGTCCGCAATGTGATATTTCATGCAACACAATAAATCTAAATTGATCTTAGTATCAGAGAATTAGCAGAGTAAATGTGTGGAGTTACAAGGATAAGTGGGAATGTTGTCGGTGCAGACTCAATGGGCTGAATGGCCTCCTTCTGCACTATAGTGATTCTATTGAAAATGTAGGCCCTGAATTTACTAAAGATTGCTTCAGTAGCTCAGGAAGGAGAGTAGATCTATGTGTAACAGTGAAAAATGGATAAACCCCAAGTTGGCTGAATTTCATTTCCATAATTCTTAACATTTTTCCAGACTCCTTCGTAGTTTGAGGTAGTTTTCCCTAAGCCCAGTGCATCTGTATGTTTATTGTAATCATACTTCATTCTGCTGCTTTTTGATCAATTCTGAATCACTGGGAATAGGGGGATCTTGCAACTCAATGGGGATAATTCTTAGTGAGAGTTTACAGTGGGAGAGGGGAAAATGGGTTGCTAGCTTTCTATTACCTTTCAATATATTACTATATTGAACAAAGTCAAGATCTATGCTAGGGTGCTCCCGGTCTGCTTGGTGAGGAATGTATTTTCCTTCTCACCTTTAGAAAACCAGTGATGCCAAGCCGGGATGGAATCAGGGATCAAGTTTACCATTCTGGGGTTCTTGCTTCCTCAGCTTAGTCAAGCTGTATGTGGCAGAGCTCCCGTATGCTGAGAAAGTTGACATTTACTGAATTGAATTGAACCAAGGAGGGATATCAGTAGCAATCATGGACCAGTCTCTGGGATGGACCGTTTCTGCGCATGAGGAGAGGAAATGAGAGAAAAGAGATTACACACAAAATTAAATGGAAAACTGTCTTAGAAAAATCCTCAGCACTGAACTCTGATCATTCTAGCTCCTAAGATTTCATGATTAATTTCTTAAATAAACTACTTTTTGTAAAACATTGAGGACTGTAATCTTTAATCTTCTTCTGACTTTACCAGGGTTTCCTTTTTAGCATCGGACTTTTTTTCCCTGTAACAATCATATCATGTTTGAAATCCGATACATAGCATTGCATTTCTTTTTACATGATAAGGTTAGGTACAGAGGTAGTTAATATGCAGTCATTTGATAATTATTAAACATTTATAGTTATTTCAATACCTGAATGTGGTTAAAAGGCAATAATCTTATCAGAGGGTTCGGATAATAATATAAACCTTCTGAACTCTGACAACAGATTACAGTTTAGCCATTACAATCGTCCTACAAGATAATCATTGATGTGACTTGGTTTCAGATTCACATTGACGCCATGAGATGTAAATCTGATATCAAAACTTAAACATCTTCTATAGCTGAGTGCAGTCACATCATCTTCTCTAGGAAGTCTTTTCCTTTGCTATGATATCAAAATATCATTTAAATTACAGCTATAATGTGACTGCTCCCTTAAAATCGCTCCCTATTAATAAACAAACTCTTTCTTCTTTACACCTTGAATAATTCTGACTTTGGCCAACTGGCATTGAGAATAATGTCACAAACATAGAACCTCTCATTAGTCAACATTGTCTCTGAGACAAAAAAATTGTGATGCTTACAGTAAAAAAAACATCGACAAGAAATTCAGGAGATTCAGGAAATTGTACATATTTTATGTATAAAATGTAAAAATAATTCACTGCAATGTGAGAACATTGAGATTGCAACAATGACAACTTGTGTTTATGTAACATATTTAATGTATTTAAATGTCTCAAGGCAATTCACAGGAGCTTTTTCAAACACCATTTGACACTGAGTCAGAGAACAGGCATTAAAACTAGTTAGTCACAGAGATAGGTGCTAAGGAGGAGAGATGAGTAGTGAGGTGGAGAATTGAGGAAGAGAATTTCAACCTAGGAAAATGAATTAGCTAGTTATAGAGAGGCAATGAAAATTGAGGCTTATAAGAACCAGAGTTGGAAGAGTATGGGGTTCTTGGACAGTTCTAGGGAGGAGGTAGATACATCATAGCAAAGACAAGGTTAGGTTCACCATTCCTCCCAGAGTAGCCAGTTGTCTCCCAGAATTGACCTCAAGCTCCCAGTGGGCAAACAAATTCCAGGAGCTGTTTCAGAAAAACGTCAGCTCCCAGTAACATTGGCCAGATGCCATCCAATCACAGTTCATCCTTGGGTATTAACGATCCTCCAGGTGGACAAGACCCATTGCTAACCAATCACACCAGGGATTCAGGTACTATCTGACTTTCTTTACCTCAGGCATCGACTGCCAGCCAAAGAGCATTCAGCTGACTTTCTCTAAGTCAGGAACCTACTCCTCCAACCACAGAAATCCATGACTTGGTGGAGGTCACTTGATGGAAATATCTAAATGGCCTATAGATCATGTGGTTAGTGCTCCAATCAGTGGAGATAACGGCCGCTTGGACTGCACAGCTGGAAGAAAGGGTGCTGATTATGAGCCAAGTGTAGTCTCAGCTGAGATTGGCTGGGTGCTGGTAAAGTGATCAATTAATGTTATTATCCTTTCCAATTAGCATTGAGTTGATTTGATGCTTTTAGGCCTGAGTAGTGCAGTCCAGAATTCTGTCCCACCCGACCAGTTGGGGAAGGAATTGTTAAAACTCAGTAGCTGAATTGAGTGGAGGCAAGTTCATTCCTTCTCACTCAGTGGCATACTAAATTCACAGTCGATGGAAACACTTACCAGAGATTAGATGACCAGTTTGATGGTAAAGTTCAATACAGCATCATAGCTGAATTCTACTCTATCTGTGTACCTGCCATTCTTGCCTGTATTACATTGAACTATATATAGTACAGAAAGTAACCACTTGCCTGAATTAGTCTGTGCTACAATATTACAGCCACAACATCCCCTGTAATATACTGTGTCTGTGTTGGCAACCCTAGGCGTGAAATTTATTTAAGTTTAAGTTTATTATTTGTGTCACAAGTAAGCTTACATTAACACTGCAATGAAGTTACTGCGAAAATCCCCTAGTCGCCACACTTCGGCGCCTGTTCAGGTACACAGAGGGAGCTTGATCAATGTACATAATTATTGTGGGGTGGGGGTAGGGAAGTGTCAATTCCAACATAGGATGAGGAGGTGGGCCCCTGAGACCTTCATGGTGCGGGCAAGGAGGTGGTGGGGGGGAGGTTTACTCAGGTTCTGATCCGGCTATTCTTTAACGATCTCTGTGCAGCCAAATTTTGCCAACATGTTTAGGCCCAGCCTCTCTGTATGGTGGCATGAAACATACCCTTTTGATTTTTTTTTAAGCAGATTGCCATAACCTTTGGAGAGAAAGCACACTGGTTTACTTGCCAGAAACAGCATGCTACCTTTATTTATTTAGGGCCCTCCAATTATATGAGTAATACAAACAGTAGCCTAGAGTCAATGCCACCAAGGCTGGTCATGTTGCCAGATTGGTAAATGTTACAAGGTGCTTTTGAAATCATGAGTGAGTACACACTCCTTTGTAATATTTCCCCTTTGCCAATTCACTTTCACCCTGATTGGGGAAAAATGATGAAATTCTGCCAAAACAATAATATTATTATTTTGCACATCTGTAGGTGAAACTGAGTTTTTTTTTCTCTCAGGTCCATCCTGCTTAACCAGACCCCCTCACATTTTGTTTTGCATTTCCTTTTGAAGAGTACACATTCCATCAAAACATTACACACGTATGAGTTACAGTGTAGATCCCAAGCCAGTATAAGGTTGGTATTCCTGTGCAAATATTACAGGGCCTCAAGCTTCACTGACATTGTAAGTTGTAATGCATCACTGCCAGGGAGACTTCAGATGTGCTCCACTGGCCTTGTGACCAGTTGAAATGCAGACAATCTATTACTTCAATGATATTACATCTAATCCACTAATCTGACCTTGTGATCAAAAATAGGCTTTTAAGCACTTAAATCCTTAACTAATAACTTGCTGAATAAGTTGGACTCTAGGAACTGAATATAGAAACGTGGTAACTTGATTATCAATGTATTCACAATTTTAGTTTGGTATCCCAGTCAATGTTTTGTGAACAAATAGCTGGCAAGATCTGAATTATACTCCAGGCTGCAACAGTACTATGATTACGAGAGAAGAATTCTGCATGTGCATGTGTACATACAGCTTTGGTCCTTCATGATTTATCTTTCAACATTAATAGAGAGGAGTTGGCAGCGTCCTATTTTCCTACGAACATCAGCCTTGAATTCAGGAAGTTCCTTTGAGGTCCAACACAATAGCAATGAATCCATCCCTAAATTTTGAAACTCAGCTTCACACTGTGCTGGAGGTATACCGCACTCAGGGTGAGATACAAGCAATGTTAGATTATCTTCTGGAAGAAGCCTCCACACCTCTTGGTTGAAGTGGATTTGAGAATCAGATCATGGTGTGATCTCTCATATAGGTGTATGCTGAAATCCTTTTTTATTTCATTTATAAATAGTCACATACCTTCAGTTTAGGAGCTGGGAGCCCAGATTACTCATTCTGGGTAAGAGTGGGGTTGAGGATAGTTTATGTTCAAGCCTGGTATAAAATTGGCCGATTACACCATCATTTTAAGATGTATTGCCCTAATAAGTCAACCCGTGGTAGAAGGGCCTACGTAAAATAGGTCCTTAAGAAACAAATGGCACCAGAGTTGTGGAACAAAGTGACCACAGTACCAATATATACTATACCACATCTCCATACTGTCTGTAATTCCAGAATGGTGATTCAACATAATGACAGCATTTTATGTCTGTGATATGAATGTATTCTTTATCTAAGCCTTGGGGCAGTGCAGTGTTTAACAGACAAATCCTCCAGTATTGCATGAAAGGAGATGAGGAAAAAAAACATTCTGTGCCTGAAAATCCCTGGGAGCCATTCACAGCAATAAAGCTGAAATGTACCCACACTGAAAATCAGCCATTTGCCTGTTAAATTTTTAAGGTTTGGGGATCCAAAGGTGTGAGGTTAGGCGGATGGGCCATGCTAAATTGCTTCTTAGTGTCCCAAGATGTGCTGTTAGGGGGATTAGCATTGTAAAAATCAGAGGTGGGGCCTAGGTGGAACACTGTCAAACTTGATGACTGCATGGCCTCCCGTTCTGTAGGGATTGTATGATTTTTGAGATGTTCCACAAGTGCAGGCCTTTAGTGATGTTCAGGTGCACCTGCAGCACCCTCCCTTTGACAGGTCATTCGACCAGCTGACATTCAAGAGGCTGGTACACTTCATCTCAGTGTGCATAAATGACTCTAAATTTGTAGTGGGTTCTTTCTAGTCTCAGAAAGTGAGAGCCCCCTGAATAAGCTGATTATTCATTCTCAACGTCAGTGGTTTTGTTTGGAATGGAAGGAGACTCCACAACTCTTTACAACCTTCCCAGTGAAAACCCTGGAAATCCAGTGTGAAGTCAGGCTCCAGCATTTTCAGATCTTGGTGAATCTGTGACAGTATTCCATGTGTTCCTGTTGAAGTCAATTGGACTCTGTTGAAGATTCCAAGCGATTTCAGAAGCTGTTATACCATGTTTACATTTATTTTTGTCCAATTAAAGGTTAGTGTCAAATTTATTTTGTTGTTGAAATGCTTTTTCCTAGCCAATTCCTAAGAGGTCCCTTATTGATTTAGCTGAGTAGATACTCTACAGCTGAACACCATCTTACATTGTAATAACTTTCAGAAAGAAGGAGCAGAGTTTCCAGCAATCCTGTGGCATGCTTGAGGAGTGAGAACACACTTATGAAACCACAAAAGTTGCTTGTTTGGATCAGAGCAGTGCTTAAAGTCACTGATTAGTTCCAGGGTCAAATGATAAACTTGTAATATAGCATTAAGAAAGTGACCTTTAACCAATTTTGTTTAATGGCATTTTTCTGTGAAAGATGCTAGTAGCTGTGCCAATTAACAGACCACACAATGGGAATTTATAATCGTTGTTAATGAAGAATATCATTGATTTAACCTCTCATTAGCCAGGTTCAGATTCAGCAATGCCATGTCCAATGATAGTAAATTATGGCAGATGCTGGACAAGTTAAATTAACTTACTAAGCTTTGTCTAAGTGTTACTTGTTGTTTTAATATCACTGAAGCCTTCTCAATTTGTGATTATGCTGGCAGGAGATGTGGTAAAAATGCTTCTGTACCTGACTTTGGGATATGCACTTAGACACTGTGCAGAAAATGTTCTACTCTCCAGTGTAAGTACCTGGGGGATAAACAATATTATTATTCTCCTTTTGTACGGGAATAAATTATAATTAAAGATACTGAAATTTTTAAAAGAAGTGTCCTGAAATTCATCAATGTCGAAATATGTTTATACAATTCCACATCAAACACTTGCAATGTACTGTTGAATGCTATAAAAAGAAAGGAAGAACATTTTTTTATTTATTCCTGGAACATGGGTATTGCTGGCTGGCCAGCACTTATTACCCATCCCTAGTTGCCCTTGGAGGGCAGTCGAGAGTCAGCCACATTGCTTGGCTCTGGAATCATATGTAGCCAAGCCAGGTAAGGATGACAGATTTTCTCCCCTAAAGAACATTAGTGAAACAGATGGGTTTTGCTGACAATCAACAAGGTTTCATGGTCATCAATATATTCTTAATTCCAGAACTTTTTTGTTGAATTCAAATTCCATTATCTGCTGTGGCAGGATTTGAAACTGGGACCCCAGAATGAAAACTGAATCTTTGGATTGATAGTCTACTGACAATGCCATTAGGCTTTCACCTCCCTTTTACATTAATATGGTGCTTTTCAGTTACTCAACATGTCTCAAACTATTTTGCCCCCCCAGTGAATCTGGCTTAGCCAGCAGTACCCATGTTCCATGAATGTAACGTGCTCAGTGTTGTAATATAGAGTTGGGGATGTAGCAGCCAATTTGTGTATAATAAGGTTTCATAGACAGCAACAAAATAATGAACAGAAAATCTGATTTGGTTATTGTTGTACAAATATTGGCCAGCTCTCTGAGAAAATATACCTAATCTTTAAAAAAAACCTCATCCACTTGAGTGGACAAACTGCACCTTGGCTAAACACTCAGCAAAAAGACTCGCATTTATTCACTGCTTTTCATGGCCACCAGAAGTTCCAAAGTGTTTTATGGCCAATTAAATACTTTTGAGCTGTACTTGCCGTTGCATTGTAGGAAAGACAGCAGCTAATATGCACACAGCAGACTTCCACAAACAGCAAATGACTCGATAATCTGCTTTTGTCATGTTGATTTTTGGGGGTAGAAAATAGGTAGGACATCCGGGCTAACTCCAGTGCTCTTATTGAGTGCCATGAGGGCTGGGATTCTCCAATTTTATTTGCCCTGCCACTGCTGCCAGTGAGAATGAAGAAACTGGCACTCAGTCGGACTGGAGAATCCCAATTGCGTGCAAGGTTGAAGATTTCCAGCCGAAATCTTTTATGTCCACCCCGTAAAGCAGACAGAGTCTCAGTTTAATGTACCATCTAAAAAAACAGCACCTCGGATAGTGCAACACTCTCGTTGTATGGTACTTGAATGTCAGATTAGGTTTTTGCCTTTAAGTCTTGAACTGAGACCTGAAGTCACCATTTTAGATCAAAGATCAAAGAGAGTCCTACCAACTGAGCCACTGCTAGCACTTGTGACAAAATTGTTCCAGAAATTCACAGATAATTATAAAAGAATGAATATTTCAGTGATAACTTTGGCCCTGTGGTAGCAAGGTCTGAGTCAGAAAATTGTGGTTTCAACCTCAGCTCCGGAAACCTGAGGATGTAACTTAAGCTGAAAATGGAATTTTTTCACAGAAAGTCAATTTTTAGAAATCATTAGCAAGGCATCTATGAGTAAGATATCCTTACGATACACTCATGGTACATTCTACAGATTTTTATTGAATTATCCTATCATTATTAAGCCATGTTTCTTGATCTTGAAGATTCATTTGGTGCTCAATAAATAATTAAAATACTCCATTGTCAACATACATCATAAAGCATCAGTGCAGTTGTTGAAAGCTTCTGTGCCACTTTGATAACTATTTCCTACATTTCCAAGTAGCAAATATATTTTAAAATTGAGCCATTACTGAAGTTACATCAAATATGCTATCACTGTGAAAGATGAAAGGCTTTGAATGGAAGCTTCATCCCAAGATTTACAAACTAGTTAAATGACAACAAATTTGTATTACACTGATCCTCGTCGCCATAGCCAATTCTATATTTTACAGGGAATGCGACTTCATCCTCACCCTTCACTTGTCTATACGTGAGTAGGTCAACAGTAACCCCTTTTGATCCACTGATGTCCTTTAGGGAAGGAAATCTGCAGTCCTTATCTGGTCTGGCCTACTCCAGAGACACAGCAATGTAGTTGACTCTCAATTACCCGCAGGCAACTAAGAATGGGCAATAAATGCTGGCCAGCCAGTGACGCCCAAGTCCCTGAATGAATTAAAAAAAAATGATAGTCTGCTTACCAATCTTTGTTAATGCTTCTTCCACCATACATGAGAAGTGGAGGCAGACAACATATTAAGCAAATATAGAGAATGATTGAAAATGTAGGAAGAGAGATGAGAGATACAGAGAGATGCCGAATTGAAGGGTCGTACACCCAATGGTACAAGACAGATGTGGGATTTGGGAAAAGAGGAGGCAATAACTTTCTCCAGGAAGGAAAAGGTGATGCACCAGCAATGAAAAGAGGTAAAGAGGGGAGTCAGTTTGGCAAAGTGAAGACAGAAAGAGGATTAATACAACAAGGGTGAGATAGAGAAAGGAGTCACTCCAACAAAGATAAAAGGTAGAGGTAAATACCAGAGAGAGAAGAATCACTCTGGCAAAGATATTAGAAAGAGGAGTTATTCCAACAAAAATTAGTTAAAGACAGAGAGGAACCCAATAGAGTTAAATGGTAGGGATAGGGTCACCAAGATGAGACATAGAGAGAATGGAGTTTAGTGATAATATTGCTGACCTAGTAAAATCCAAGGCCTCAGCTCAAATTCTGAAGTCAATTAGTTCAAATGTCACTTATCAGCAGAGTGACAGTAATGAATAAAATTGGAATAAAATTTATGTCTAATAACTACCGGAAACTACCAGATTGTTAGGCTCTTGGTGAATCTACAGTCCTTAGCCGTTCTGGTCCACATGTGAATTTAAACTCATAACAAAATGGTTGATTTTTAACTGACCTCTGAAATGGCTGAGCTAGCTGCTACAGGAAGATAGCTCTGTGGGTGTGTGTGCAGTACACAGACAGAAGTCGTTCCCTGGAGGAACCACTGATGTCTGTGTACTTCATGCACACCCACAGAGATATGGTCAGTTAACTGTTCTGTGCTGCATTCTCAATGGCAATGTGCCTCCACTCAATCAGCATTCTCTTCTCATGCCATATCAATTGTTCGTTTTTTTGTGAGCTACATCAGTGAGTGCAAGACAAAAAGCTTTGATAGCATATTTCTTTTCAAGGACAATTAGGGATTGCTGCCATTGCCAGGAACACTTACATTCCTAAAATTATTTTTAAAAAACAAAGAACTGGAGGGAAGAGTAATTCCGACTAAGTTAGAGAGCAAAATCACTCAACCAAGTGAAGGGAGGATGAAAAGGCACACTTAAAATAAGAAGGATAGCATGAGAAATGAAAATGGTAACTCCAACAAAGACAGAAGAGATTTCAAACAAATTAAGAAAAGACACTGGCCATGATTTTACTGGCGGTGTGCGCCACGCTTCCACTGCAGTGAAATTAGAGGATTTGGCAGCCAGCCAAATCTCCGTTCACTGCAGCAGGATGGGAACATCCCACTGACATGAAGGTTGATAAGATTCCAACTACAGAAACTAGAAAGGAACATTAACACCAATAGAAATAGAAGCAAGAATGTGAAATAAAAGAGTTAATGCCCTTCATGAAAGCAGTTTCTAATAGAGGGAAAAACTTAGATAAATTTGCAATGCATTGGCAAATCCGAGAAAATATTTTTAAAAATTCATTGGTAGGATGTGGGCATTAGCAATGTATTTTCTGAAATGGCCCAGCAAGCTACTCAGTTCAAGGGCAGTTAGAGATGGATAATATTTTATAAAATTGTCACTTGGGTATGGATGAGAAAAAGAGACATGCTATCAAAGCTTTTTGTCTTGCACTCACTGAGACAGCTCACAAAAAAAAACTAACAAAAAGATATTACATGAGAAGAGAATGCAGACTGAGTGGACTCTGATCGGTGGAGGCACATTGCCATTGAAAATGCAGCATGGAACAGTTAACTGTCCAGCTAGGTTCAAATTCAAACCGGGCAGGCAAACTTTGATTTTTAAAATTCACTCATGGGATGTGGGTTTTCATGGGATATAGGCCAACATGTATTGCCCATCCCTAATTGCCCTAGAGAAGATGGTGGTGAACTACCTTTTTGAAGTGCTGTAGTCCATGTGGTGCAGCAATACCCACATGCAGTTAGTGAGAGTTCCAGGATTTTGACCCAGCAACAGTGGAGGAATGACAATATATTTCCAAATCAGGATCGTGGATGACTTGGAGTGGAATCTTCAAGTGGTGGTGTTCCCATCTATCTGCTGCCTTTGTCCTTCTAGATGTTAGAGATCATGGGTTTAGAGGGTGCTTTCTAAGGAGTCTTGGTGAGCTCCTGTCGTACATCTCGTACATGGTACACACTTCCACCATTATTGCTTGAAAAAAGATTTCCCATTAGGAACACAAAATCAATAAATTACCCCAGGCCACATGCAAAGCCAAAATAACACCATTCAGATGAACTATTGTCAACAGTAAGCTCCTTGACTCTCAATTTACATTATTTTCTTTCTAAGCAGTCACTATTTTAAATAGTCATCTGGCAGTACAGAACTTGCTGAAAAAAAGACTCCCATCCCTGCCCCCCCAATCAGAGATACATCTGACCTCCCCATTAATGGACTCCCATCTGCCCCACCCGCATCAGTGAGCCATCGGAACTCCCTCCTCTCCCCTCCCCCAAACAACGACCTGGCCTCAGTCCCCCTCTGGAACCCCAGGGAATGGTCTGGCCTCACTCACACACCCCTCCCCCAGACAACAATCTGGCCTCACTCATCTCCCCACCCCGTCTCTGAGAATGGCCTGGCCTCACTCACCCCAGCCCCCAGAGGAACATCTGATCCGCCTCCTCCTCCCTCCCCACCAAACAATGATCAGCCCTCCCCCTTACCACCTTTTGAGATACATCAGCCCCATCTCTTCCTCTTTCCATCCCCAACCAGACAACGATCTGGCCTCACTCTCCCTCCCCCCCTCCAGAGAATGATTTGACCCGGCTCCCTCCTTCCCCCACACCACTGATCTGAGTCAGAGAGCTATTGGAAGCTCTGAACGTGCTCTTCAGCAGCTACTGCGTCCAATTTAGACTTTTATTTAGCAGGTCCATTACGGCACAGTTCTGGATTGGCAAATGGGATAGTAAATGGGGAAATGCTGATAAAGTTGGGTGGGCAGTTCATTAATTTAATTTAAATGCATGCAAATACATGTAAATTGCCGTTGTGCCCGTTTTGGGAGCAAATTGAATCACTGTCATTCCCGGGTTGCAATAAAGTGGCAATCTGTGTGGACGCCAGCGCGGATCACGGTAACGGCCTCACATCCAACTTTACCACGTTTTTGCACCCGAAGACAGGCGTCAAACAATGGTCCCAATTGTGATTTATTCAAGTTTGCCGATGATCCAAATTTAAATGGGAATTTAAGCACTGAGGAGGATAGAAAGAGGGTATTTTTGACTCTTCCACCTTTCCTTCATTGAAATGAATGCCAGCTGAATGAATCTTTCGAATGCTGTTCTTTGGATGACTATGGTTGCTCAGTCCTGTATATTCAAATCTGATATTAGGGGAATCAAGGGACATGGGGCTCAGGCTGGAGAATAAACGTTCACTATTATCTTTCTGAATTGTTGAGCAGACTCAATGTGCCTCATGGTCTCATCCTATGCAGAGATCTTGGCAGGTATTTTTTGGCCGGTCTTGCCACAAAACTGGAAAGTCCCACATGAGATGAAGGGACCTTTGCATGGTCTGCCCACAACCACCCCGGCCCCGGCTACCATTCCCATGGTGGGTGTGATAGGAAAACTACCCCCTCTCCATGTCCTTGTAAAATACATGGAAATACATAGAAGTTCAACTAAATATCTGAGGAAGAAAGATATACTTTGGGTGGAATTTTGAGCCCGTGTTAGTTACTAGTAAGAATAGCAATGCAGATGCAAAATCCTGTGAGAATTGGAAAATGCAATTCTCGTTGGCAAAGGTCGAACGCATTTCCCGATTTTCCACACTCTTCACCAATATTCCCACCCACCAGGAGTAAGGAGCTAATTGTAATAGATACAAATAAATTTTAATATTGTCCAAAGATGTGTAGGTTAGGTTGATTGGCCATGCTAATTTGACCCTTAGTATCAAGGAGCTTAGCAGAGTAAATAAGTGCACTTATGGGAGTGGGCCTGAGTCCAGGCTTGATGGGCTAAAAAGTCTCTTTCTGCACTGTAGGTATTCTACGATTCTATGAATATTATGAACGAGCCCTCGCCAAATGACCCCCCCCCCCCCCCCCCCCCCCCAATTACTTAATATTCATGCTTCAGAAATGTGACGTCATGTCGGCAAAGGTGATAACAGATATATGGAGGCATGAATCGGTCAAGGAAATTCCCCTCCATCCTCCCAGGGGTGCAAAGTATAGCCCGTGGGGGGAGAGGAGCGTGCCCACACAGATTGGCACTGCCCCAGCACAGGTTGGCACTGCTCTCAGGCACAGGTTAGCACTGTCCCAGCAAAGCTTGGGAGCCCATTTGGAGGGGTGAGTTTCCCGTTATGTTTGGTGGGTGGAGGGATCGCTGAGATCTTTGAAGGGGGGACTTGGAAGTGACAGGAATGCGGCAATTCAAAGACAGACCTTGCAGTCACAGGGGGTAATGGATAGTGAGGAAGGATTGGGTCGTAAGGAGGAAACTTGCAGTCACAGGGGGTAGCTGGTAGTGAGGAGGGATCAGGTAGTAAGGGGAAACTTGCACTCGTGGGGGGGAATGGACATTGAAGGGTGATACCAGCAGTGAGGGACACCTAGCATTGAGGGGAGAGCAGTCATGATGTGGAGATGCTGGCGTTGGACTGGGGTAAACACAGTAAGAAGTCTGACAACACCAGTTTAAATGCAACCGATTTATTTGATAGTAAACTCGCAAGCTTTCGACTCTATGGCCTTCATCAGGTGAATGAGGTGTTCTGGTCTCTCACACTGTGCTGGTATGTGTGCTGTTGGAGAGAGACTAGAACGTCTCATTCGCCTGACGAAGGCCATAGAGTTGAAAACTTGCGAGGGTACTATCAAATAAATTGGTTGCATTTAAACTGGTGTTGTCAGACTTCTTATTGAGGGGAGAGCACCAATGATATTCTGTAGTGGTTGCTATCAATGGTGGAGTGGGGACAAGAGGTGGGGAAGAGCCTCTGATAGCTTTTTGTTGGGGTGAGGGGAACAGATGAGGCTGCTGGAGGAATTTAGAACTCTTTGCTGATTAGGGTGCCCTTTAAAGATGGCACCTCTATATCTGTGGAGCCGAACTTGCTGGTTCTATCACGCCCCAACCCCCAGACTGATGGTGTAAACCACATTCTCAGGTTTCTTTTGTCAGAATGCCAGATATTATGGTCTGTAAACTTACTGTGCATTTGGAGAAATGCATGCCAATTTTAGTCAGAGCCTGACAGTCTGACAAATCATGGTAAAATTCTGCCTGTAGGATGCAAATTCTCTTTAGATTACAGTATTCTAAGAATAGGAATGTTACAGAATGCCATGTTAGTTAGATATTTTCCTGCACTTGTGTTAGCAGGTCTTTTCTCTATAGGTTTCTGGGAGTGTAAGCTGATAACAGGGGCAACCAGAATCATGGAACAGGTAACAATTCTCCTTAACCAATGAGATTTAAGGATTGAGGGAGAAACAGGGGATTGATGGAGATAAAGCGAGAGTTTAGAGTCAAAACTTGTACAGAAAAAAAAGTAAAGATGAGAATGAAAGATTGAACTGAGAGAAGGAGAGAGAAAAGATAGAAAGGAAAGGTAGGAAAAGCTACAAAAATTTTAATTAAAATAATTTACTACTTGTGGGAAACATACTTTAAAAATTTCCCTTTCTGGGACAGAGATGTTGATTGGTTGCACTGACAATTATCGTGTTGTTAAAAAGGTACCTATGCCTTTAATTGCTAAACAACTTCCTGTAGCAAGTTTAATGGACAAAAATGTGTCATTTAACAAGTTCTTAACATTAACAGAAGGCCAAAGGCTAGATGAGTTTGAGCAAAGCAAACAGTCGGGTGACATTATTCAGCCAACAAGTTCTAGAGATTCATAATTCATCATATATCTCTTAAATTTGTGACTTTGTTGGCCTATTTCTATATTAAGAATAGCTTGAATCTTCAGCATTTCATAACTTAAGGGCAGCATGGTGGCACAATGGCTAGCACTGCTGCCTCACAGTGCCAGAGACTCGGGTTCAATTCAGGCCTCAAGTGACTGTGTGGAGTTTGCATGTTCTCTTCATGTCTGTGCAGGTTTCCCCTCGGAGCTCCAGTTTCCCCTCACAGTCTAAAGATGTGCAGATCAGGTTGATTGACAATGCTAGTGTCAGGAGGAGTACAGGGTAAATACATGAGGTTACAGGAAAAGGGTGGGATTGTTGTCGGTTCAGGTTCGAGGGGTCAAATGACCTCCTTCTGCATTCAAGGGATTCTAGTCAATTATGACCAGATTATTATATTAATCTGCCATTTATCTGTTTGTCACAAACAACTTACGAAACTAAAACTTTCATTTTATTTATTGTTTCGGCCAGCACTCGTTTCAATGAAGGGAAAGTGTACGAGTCAAATATACCATTAGGTCTCAAATAGTAACAGGCCCTGCAAAAGCAGGATTCCTTGGTTCCATGCCAGTTCTGTTTACCATCAGAATCAGCCCATAGTATCATGTCAATTGCTTTAAATTTTAAAAGGCCAGCATTTCTTTCCCACTCCTATTTGCTCTTGAATTGAGTAGCTTGCCATTTCTAAGGGCAGTTAAGAGTCAAACACATTGCTCTGGAACTAGAGTTACATGTCAGCCAGACCTGATAAGGAGGGCAGATTTCTTTCCCAAAGGACATTAGTGAACCAGATATGTTTTTATAAACCTTATTATAGTTTCATAATCACTGGTATTTCCTTCTTTTTTCTATGGAGTGTAAGCTTTATCAGCAAGGCCAGCATTTATTGTTCATCTTTAATTGCTTGAACTGAATGGCTTGCCAGGCTATTTTAGAGGGCAGTTAAGAGTCTACCACATGGATGTGGACTTAGATTTACATGTAGTTCAGACCATGTAAGAAGAGCAGATTTCTTTCCCTAAAACGCAATCTTAAATCAGATGGGGCTTTTTTTTTAAAACAACAATCACTGATAGACTTCTTAGCAATTCCACACTGAATTTAATTTCTACCAATGGCCATGGTGGAATTTAAACATATACCCCTCGAATATTAGCTGGGCCATTGGGCTAAGAGTCCGGTGACATTACCATCATGCCAGGTTGCTCCCACAGATAACAGATTGGGGGGAATTTTTCCGTTCTGCCCGCCATGGGAATCATAGTGGGCGGGGGATGGATCATGCAAACATCCGTTGTCCTTGGGTGGGATTTTCTGATTTTGGGGCAAGCACAGTTGAAAAATTTCACCTGTTATCTGTGGCACTCACCATAGTGTATTTCTTATCTAACGTTTCAGGAAGCTTCTTATTGTTTCCCAGTCACAACAAATCTAGGGATATAACTCAAAATATTTTCTGACTGTAATCCTAAATTTCTGTCACAATCGTCTAGAAGTGTCACAGCAGACTCATAAAAATCAGACCGAAGGTTCTTTAATTCAGGAAATGCAAGAACATGGGTGATTGAAAGGTCAATTGTAAATTCTGATTTTTGTTTGTGTGTATCATGTTCTCTAAGTATTTATTATCAGGCTAACCTTAAACACCTCATTTTCTCAAGTCGCCTCCAACACTTGAAGGTTTCCATTCGGTTAGATTCTAACTGACAAATGATCTGCTGCAAAGTTTAGCTGCCATCAACTGACAAAGTATTTTTGACATGCATGAAGAGACCTCCCACGGCATTCTACAAATAGCTTGCAGACTTAAAAAAAACAATTACATTTGTCACATATATGGCATAGGAAATCTTGCCCATTTAACCTCATTTAAAGGTATACCTTTAAATAGGATTTCCTCTCTGCAAAAACTGTTTGGGCAGGAAACACCACAATGAGTCATTTCAGAATTAATTTGGTTTTATATTGACACGGCTACAAATGGTGGAACAGATGATTCATTATTTCCAGTCTGACCTTGCTGCCTTTAATTCGTACATGTCAGGCACACTGTCTTGCTCGATGCTGTCAGTTCAGAGATGGATGCACTAAATACATGGCAAGATTTATAAAATGTGGCATTGACGGTGTTCATAATTTAGGCACACGGCAGTGCTGAAAACTTGATCGATACCTGGTTTCCCTCACCATAGATCTACAGGTGCCTTGTAAATTCTGCTGGGTGTTTGGCAGTAAAGCTCAAGAAAGAGCTTGCAATACATTCCTGAGAGCTGAAGAGTTCACTCTGTGTCTTTTTTCTCTCTCAGCTTTTAAGATTTTTTCTGATATTTGAGTTTCAGTAGCAGCTTTTTTTATGAATGTTCATTTAATTCTCAGACCATTCTAATCACCTCTGAGACTGTCTGTGAAACATGCCATTTTTTTAAAATGACATTTAACATTTCATTTCCGTTCAGAAGTTTTACAAAAATCTGATTTTGCTGTTCAGTAATCAAATCAAATCTAACATCGATTGCAATCCTCACGTACCGTGCCGTATTTATTCCAAAATGGGTCCGTAATCTTTAAAAATATATATTTCACACAACATGCCAAACAGCAGGTACTATTTGACTTTATTGGCACCAACCTTACAAAGTTGTTGGTATTGATTAAATATGACAACATCTGGGGAACTGTGGCCATTCCTATTTAGGCACGGGCCTCTTCTCCAGTACTTGGGTTTGAGTCCAGTTCAAACTTGCTGGCTATGAGGTTGCAAAGTGAATTAATTGACTTTTGGTTGCTTTCAATCCATATCCCAGTAGGTGCACCTACAGAAAGCAAAACTCCCTTCCTAATTGGTACCCTCATACAGAGTGGCCTCAGGGTTGCTGCTGTGGAACATAGAAACAAAAGCTTCATCTATGCTTGTTGATACTCTACAGTCTCTAAGGATTTGTTTTCTGTGTATGGTTGAGCTATACCTGACCTTAATACTGACAGTAAGGGGTCAATTTAGATGCACTTTGCATGTCAATAAAGAGCTGGTAACAGTTTCAATCGCTTTACTGTGTGTTAAGACCAATAAAGTGATTTACATTCTTTTGAAAAGGAGTCTATATCCACACACCCAAACCTATGTATTCAAGGAGAATTTCACTTTCAATATGAGAGTAGGAGGTCTATGACATAAGTAGGACCCCAGTTGCCAATTTAGATTTAAACTATCAGAATACTCCATCATAGAATCCCTACAGGCAAAAGGAGGCCATTCAGCACATTAAGCATTCACCGACTCTCTGACAAAGCATCTCATTCAGGCCTTATCTCTATAACCATGTTTTTACCCCATTAATCCCCCTAATCTACCCATCTTGGGACACTAAAGGGCAATTTAACATAGCCAAAACTCCTAACCTGTACATGTTTGAACGGTGGGAGGGAACTGGAGCACCTGGAAGAAACCAACGCAGACACAGGAGAACGTACAAACTTCACACAGTTACCCAAGACTGGAATCGAACCCAGGTCCCTAGTGCTGTGAAGTAGCAATGCTAACCACTGTGCCACCCACACAAGTGCAATGGAACTGAAGAAACCAGCCAAGGGTAAATGTCAAATTATTATATGGAGGAGTAAATGTACTTCCCTGGTTGCATATAATTAACCTGGGTCACTGCTTCCCCAGGACCTCTATTCGCTGATGCCACTGTCTCCATATTCTGTCACTTCCTTTGATGGTAGCTGCACTGATACGTTTTTCAGGCCTCAATCTGGTGACTGACATTCTGTCACTTAAATGCCAGTTTTAAGAGAAGTAAGGGCCTAAAAATAACAGAGTATCTTTGTTGACAGACTGATGACACACTCCACCTGAAAATCAAGCATGTCGTTAATTTCCCAGCACTAACATTATTTAATGAGTGCAAAAGAAAGCAATATCAAAAAGTTAAAGTAGCTTTGATCACATAGAAGACAATAGGCTTCTATGCCTAGTAGCCAGTATCTGATGTAAATTCATACTTTCCGTATCTGCCATTGCATTAATGGCTCCACATTGCATGTTTAATACTAACAATAACATGAGGATAATTTTTCACAAGATGGTAAAGGTGAAAATTATCCCCTGAGCATTGAGTGGATTGTCTATGACTGGGTTTCCTGGGTGTTCTGGAAAGGTGTTTTCTAAACATTCAATGGAATATAACAACCTACCTGGAATTGTTTGAGAGAGTAATAATTGAAAATCTTCCACCGTTATCAAACTTGTAGCTTTGACTCAAAGAGCTCATGAAAGTTTCAATATGGCTAGGCATCGAGCCTACTTATTGTGGAATAAACCTCGAACAGCATTCCATTGCTGGAATCAAACAGGAAAACTGTACTGTATAATCTTGTCAAGGCTGGAATGAGATCATTGTTGCCGACTGTGTCCTTCACTCTTTGCCCTGAGCAGGGGGCCAATGAAAGATCTTCCAGGAAAAGCAAAACAGTGAAAGCTGAAGAAGAGAGGACCACTCAGAAGAATTTCCGATTTAAGAAACTGCTCAACTGCTGCAGTCATTATTCAGGACCTAATCACTTCCATTAATACAATTTTCCTGTTGATATTTTATAATATTCCACACACGAGCTCAATTTCCAAGCTAAATGAAATTGGCATTCCAGCTCATACTTGAACTTCCTTTACATCACAAAAACTTGAGTATTTATTAGTCCTTACATTGTATAGTCCTGCTGTGTTCAGTATCCAATTTCAATTTCCTTATCCAAAGTCTTCCTGCCTCTTACTTCATAAATTTGTGTTCTTTCTAGATGTTTCTGCAAGGAAGGATTGAGAAAGATGATAGTTGTGTAGCAGAGCTTGATTCTGGAGATGGAAATGGTCCAGTGACTCTTTTTCCAGATTCCAAAAAATACCTGTCTTGGTCACTTAGTTGTAGTCATTTCAGTGAAATTCAGATGATGTTAACCTGTGCCATTCCCTGACAAATCCAACCAATTCTTGTTTTCTCCTTATGGTGGGCTGTCCCTTGAAATAGCCAGAGAGATATCTGAGAAATTGTGGTGTAGTGATATTGTCACTGGACTAATGATCCAGAGACTCAGGCTAATGCTTTGGGTATCTGGGGTCAAATTCCATCTTGGCTGATGCTGGAATTTGAATCTAAAAGACTACTGATGACCATATAACCATTGTCAATTGTTCTAAAAACTCATCTGGTTCACTAACTTCCTTTAGGAAAGGAAATCTGCTGTCCTTACCTGGTCTGGCCTACATGTGAGTCCAGATTCACAGCAATGTGGTTGATTCTTAACTGCCCTCTGAAATGGCTGTTCAGTTCAAGACTAATTACAAATGAGCAACAAATGCTGGCCTTGCCAGTGAAACCCACATCACCAGAAAGAATAAAGAAAAAGAAAGTCATATATACAGTTGAAGCTCTGCATTAAGATGATCTCAATCCTTACCATGACTCCACAAGAAGCATTTTGCTATATATTCGAGTCCATGATTTCTATAACACTAGAACATAGAACATCACAGCACAGAACAGGCCTTTCGGTCTTCGATGTTGCGCCGACCAATTAGGAACAAGCTGTGACCCTCTAACCTAAACCATTCCCCTTTCATCCATAAACTTATCTACTAACCTCTTAAACGTCACCAAACTTGGCGCATCTACAACTGACGCAGGCAGGGCATTCCATACCCTTACCACCCTCTGGGTAAAGAACCTACCTCTGACATCTGTCCTAAAACCACCACCCCTTAATTTAAAGCTATGTCCCCTCGTGCTAGCTTTCTCCATCCTAGGAAAAAGGCCATCACTGTCCACCCTATCTAAACCTCTAATCATCTTATATGTTTCAATAAGGTCTCCTCTTAGCTGCCTTCTTTCTAACGAAAACAACCTCAAATCCCTCAGCCTCTCTTCATAAGACCTGCCCTCCATACCAGGCAACATCCTGGTAAACCTCCTCTGTACCGTCTCCAATGCCTCCACATCTTTCTTATAATGCGGGGACCAGAACTGTACACAAGAAAATATAGTACACAAGAAAATAGTGCGGCCGCACTAGTCAAAACATTTGTGTGATAAGCCTAAATTTAGAACTTTGAGTAACAAATTATGTGCTGAAGTGAATATTTGCGTTCTGTTACATACAGATATAAAAGTGCAGAAGAAGGAAGATTGTGAAAGATAATGAGTTCGACCCAAGTGGCCAGGAGAACAGCAGCCTTATGTGAAAATGTGCAAGTGCAACTCTAAGCAACTTTGTGCTGATCTAACATTTTGTGCTTGATACATTGCCCAATAATTGACCAATGCAGTAACATTGTGATATAGCAAAATGACACAGTGGAAAATGCAAAAGTCTATATATTTACAGAGATCAGCAGCTGGCAGAGTTCCCTGTAATTTGCTGCATGCTTCTATGCCAACTTTTACAGTGAGGATGAATAAAAAATATTTGGCAAGACAATTTATTGAGACGCAGTCACACAGTTGCTAATTAACCTTCTGACTGTTTTGTGCACATTACAAAATCTCACCCTGAACACCTTTTAAGGTCTGGACCGCAGGCAAGACTGCATTGCCCCATAACCCCATTATTGTTGCTCTGCTTGAACTCCTTGCTGAAGATTGATGCTCTCCAGTAAATAAAATTGTGCTTTGTTAAAAACCTCTGGTGGCCCAACTAAGCTGGCTGTTGAAAGAGCTCACAATCATTGCTGGCAAGAAAAGAGGTGCACTTGTATGGACAGCAAACATCCATTTAGTAACTGTTAACACAAAAAAAATCTAACTCCTGATCTGGGTGAGGGAGTTCCATAAAAGAGCACAAATCAGATGACTGTGCATCATGCGTGGCTGCCAAGCTAGCGATGCATTTTTGACTCCTGTAAAGTTCTGCAATGTTTTGTTTTGCTTAAATTCCTTTCCCACAATAAAAAAAGTGATTACAATGACATAATTTGCGTCCTTGATCACATGTTGCCCACATTCTTGTTGACAATTTTGATGGAATACTATGCCAGTTATTTTCCAATATGATCCTGCAAGTAGGATGATAACAAAACAAGACATAATAATAAAAACAAAACAAATAAAACAGGGCAGACTCTTCTCTCATCCCGTCTGCCACTGGAATTCTAGCAGGCAGTGAAAAATGACACTGAAGTTGGTCAGGAATCTCTGGTTTTTCAGGTGAGCGTGGCTGAAGAATCCCACACCATATATGGTAAATATCATTTCTACAGAATCTTTATGAAACAATTTAAAAGGTTTTATGTAGCTGAAACTAAGATTATGTAAAGATTTTAGACATTTTTTCCAACTGTGCTCCTTGAATAGTTTTCTCAGCAAATAACTTTCCAATTTGATTCAAATTCATAGAATCATAGAATCCCTACAATGTAGAAGGAGGCCATTTGGCCCATCAAGTCTGCACCGATCACAATTCTACCTAGGCCCTATCCCCATAACCCTATATATTTAGTCATTTAATCCCTTTAACTTATGCATCCCAGGACAATAAGGGCCCGGTTTTACCATTGAGTTGTGCCCATTTTCGGGAGCAAAAACCTGTTAAAGTTGGGCGTGAGGTGAGTAGCGTGATCTACACCTGCCTCTGCGCCAGTTCCCCCTTTACCAAGGCCCGAAAATGGACACAATCAGAATCATGCACAAAAATGATGCGATGGCCATTTAAATACATTTACCAATCTGGAATCAGCACAACAGACATGTTCCACAAAAGTCCAATTCAGATACTTGGTCAATGAGGGTTAGTGAGGAGGTAAGTGTATAGCGTCCAACGGCTCTCTGCTACTCATGGGTGTCCTGTTGCTGTGGGCATTTTCTGTCTCAGGTTGGTGACGGCTCTGGTGATTGTAAAGGTGGGTGGGGGTGGCGGGGGAGGGGGCTGCTCCTCCAATGTCCAAATTGCAGCACTGACCCGGGTTTTAGTACTGAACTTGGGTCTTGCGGTGCTATTGGGCCCTAGTGCACTTAGCTCACTTCAGTGCACAAAGCCTTTGCAAGTTGCACTGCTGCAGTACCTCACCTTTGCAAGGAGCTGTGATATTGGGGAGCATTTGGCCCTGATCATCAAGTGGTCCAGTCACTAGGGGATGGTATCTGTGGGTTCTGTCCTCCCTCAAAATTCTTTCTATGTTCTGCAACATTGTCACATCAGAGTGGTGGGCCAGGAAATGCTGTGTTAGTGAGTTTTTTGGCAGGCAGGATGGTGATGGTGACTCGCTAAGCACCATTATGTTGATGCCCTGGTGCAAACTAGTTTGACTCCTATCTGAGTGCTGCATGCACCCCAGTACCTGGACCCATGTTTGTGTAGTGGGTAAGGGATCTGAAACCCCCATACAGGGCCCTGGGGTATATGGAATGGGGGAAAAGGAAGGAATTGCTTGTTGGTTTCTCAGTGGCACAGCATTGAGGGCCCTCCCCAACTGACATCAACATGAAGCGTTGTTCCAGCGATCAATGGAAGAGGATTCCTACTTGAGACAAATTAGTCACAGGTGGATGGTGAAAAAACATTTAACTGCAATAAAGGTGTTTAAATAAGATGCTCTACCATAAAAACTTGTGAATAGAAACCATTAAGGTGCTTAAATGCCTTCCTAACTAGGGCAGGCCTTCACCCTATCTTCCTCACCTATCACTACGTCTCAGTGACTCCCCAGACTGTACATCAAAGGTGGAAGGACCAGCTGCCTACTTCACCTTGTGGCCTGTGATGTACATGGCAGGTGTCCTTTGGAGGCCCTTGGCCTTGAGGGCCCTGCCCAATCCAGGTGTCTGGAATGTTTCCATGACACCCTCTTCATCCCATTGTCCCCGAGATGCCCTGGTGTCAAGAAGGTGGGCATAAGTGCAGCCACAGCCACAGTTTCTTGGCTGGAGGGTCCTGGCATTGGTTTGAGCCCTTCCTCCTCTCTTAGGTTCCTGTGGGTCTCTGGGTCACTCCATGGGACAGCGATGCTTTTGCAGTGAGCTCCAGAATCTCTGGCATCAAAGTGATATAATTTTCTTGGTGTAATTTTCTTTGATCTAATTTCAATGGAGAAATGTGAATCATGTGTTTTACATCCAGGATTCCTCTCGCTCCCTTGGTCTTAACCTTGTGTCCTGTGTTGCAGGCAGAGATCTGATCACCCTAGGGCCTTCTGAATTACAGGCCCCAAGCAATGGTCAAGTCACAGCAGACCACAGCTGAGAGACTGAACAGGATTCTCAAGGTTCTGCGGCCAATGGCTGCAGAGTTTGCGGGAGACCCAGCGGAACAGTGCTGAGATACAGTGGGCTATGGCAGCAGCCCTTGAGAACATGGCCCAATCTCAGAGATCATAGCTGAGAGCTTGCAGAGCATGGCCCAGTCTCAGAGGACACTTGCTGTGGCCATTTACTGGTGGCCCCTGACTCAAGTGGCCATCGCAGAGACTTGACAACAGTTGGTAGGATACAGGTGATCCTCTAGGACTGGCAGCGTCAGATGATGCCTCAAAGTGAATGGAGGATTGACAAGTCTTAATGGCAGCCCAACCATGTTGTTGCTGATGGCCCACATCTCCCCTCCTCTGGAAAGCTCCAGCACTTGCTCCTCAAAAGGAGGTGAGGACCCGGAAATCTGACTCACCACTGTCTGTCTTTGCCCTCCTTCTGGGTGTTATGGTCGGTCTTCTCCTGTAGAGACTCCTGCAGAATATAAGGTGGTGCCCCTTAAAGGGCAAGTGCAGTGGGCTCTTCGGGGGTTTTGGAAGGAGCTGCTTGGGAGTTGGGAGCTGGAAGCAGGCAGGGTGCTGGGGATGGGTGAGATTTGGGGGAAGATGCAAGATGGGGTTCAGCACTCACCCTTGCTGCATGGATCTTGTCATTGACTTTTTTCTGGCACTGCTTCCCAGTTTGATTAGTTCCCCTGGGTCTGCATCCTCCTGGAGAGAAGAGGGTATCATGTTTTGTCTCTGCTGCCTCCAGCAGTCTCCTGAAGTCACCCTTAGAGAATCAGGTGGCTGGTCATGTGCACATCCTGTGCAGGAATGCCTGTTTTCTTGAGTTCTTGAGTTTTTAAATGGAGCTGCCCCTCGTTAGGGCAGATCAGTTGCAGGCAGTTTGGCAGAACTTTCCAACAAGTTCCATACAGTTTGATAGCATTGAGGGGAAGGCAAGTGAGGACAGAGGAGAGAGAGGGAGGTGACACACAGCCATCGGAGTCCAGAGGAGATGGGAGGCCAGGCTGAGGGCGATCACCCTGCCTGGTAACTGTGGGGTGGAAAGAGCAGTGTGGATCTCTCTGCCTTAGCTGAATGAGGGGGAAGAGTGGGTAGGGGGCATTGCCACTCTGTCTGAAATCAGTGCGGGGGGAGGATGGAGTAGGTGTGTGTAAGTAGGGCTCCGCTGCCTTTCTGCCTGAGATTGACAAGGGGGAGGGAGGAAGGGCCTGTGTCAGTCTGGGTAGTAGGGGGGGGGAAAAAGGGGCTTATTAATGTTGTGGGTGTGGGGCAACGTCTATGGGCGCTAGGGGAGACATTACCCCTCCTAGGAGCACTGTGGCTGGGGACTGTTATTCTGTCATTTTTTTTCTGCACATGTGCAGTTGGAGCCGATCAGAGTTGCAGGGTTTTGGGTGCGTTAAGCCCCATCCACAGGCTTGGGCAGCCCAATTCGGAATCACTGATATTTTTTCAGGCAGAGTGCGTATAGGAGCGCTGGAGAACGGGTCAAAAAGTCGGTTTCAAGTTTCTCCCAGCAACTTGAATCAAAGTAATAAAATAGGGGCCTAAAAGTCAACTTAGCATGGCCAATGCATCTAACCCACATGTCTTTGGACTGTGGGTGGTAACCAGAGCATCTTGAGGAAACCCTCACAGACATGGGGAGAGTGTACAAATTCTACACAGAGAGTGAGCCAAATCAGGAATCAAACCTAGGTCCCTGGAGCTGTGAGGCAGCAGTGCTAACCACTGTGCCATATGCCAGCCCTATTTAATTATTCAGTTACTCATAGAAATCATTCAATCATTTGGCATAAGAGTCCATTCTGTCCATTGTGTCTGTACCAGCTCTTCGAAAGAATTTTTCAATCAATCCCACTTTCCTGCTCTTTCCTAATAGCCCTGGAAATGTTTGCTTTTAAAGTATATTTTCTTTTCTGAAAACTCTACTGGCTCTGCTTCTGCCATCCTTTTAAAGGTGGAATAAAAAGTTCAATTCTGTTCCTCACATCCCACATCTCCTTCCCCCACCCCCACCCAGTCTTGAGCTTTAGTGGACAAATGAAATGAGTGGTAAAGAACCAAGATAAGAATCCGTGATCCCAGGTTTGGTCTTTGATCCACAGAATGTTGGCAGCAATAACTGCTCCAGTTAGACTCAGCGTTCCAAATCTGGAAATGTAAGCGTCCTCACTCTTGGGAGCATGATCTGGTGGCCTCTGTGAAAAGTATGTATTCATAAAGGATAGAATCAATTAAGAGGGTCCACAGGATATGTCCCATGCTGACATTCACCTCAGCAATGGGCACCTGGATGAAGTGACATGAGGCTGATACCATGCGTGGGAACAATCACACAGCACGCGTCCCTGCCTTCAGGATCAGTTACAAGAAAATAAAGATGACAAATGCAAATTCTGCTCCTCTCTCTGAAACCGATTTTCTGTAATGTCTGATTTTTTTGAGTATTGACATGAATTCTCAGTCACACAAATCAAAATCCAGCGGTTGTAATTCACAGGATTTTCCATCCATTGTAGAGGAAATCAATGGGTGACACAGATGTGATTTCAGATATGGGGCTAAATTATATGCCTTCATTTTTAATTCTCCACGTGCTATTGGAGATGGTACCTGCCGGAAAAAGTGAGCTGTAGGAGTCATTGGCAAAGGCAAATTTAGAATATTATTTAAAGGACAACAACCACAAGATTTGCATAACATGACTGAAAATCATTGAACCCTTTGTTGCACTCCTCTCATAACTGCAGCATGGGTTCAGCAGAATGGCCCAGAAATCATACTGGGATCCAGATCTGTCCATTTTTTCACCCTTCTCTCCAAAGGAAACCTCATTAGGGGAAGATTTCTGGCTACCCCAAACAAGTAAGAAGTCTGACAACACCAGGTTTAAGCCCAACCTATTTATTTGATAGTAAACTCACAAGCTTTTGAGGCTGTCCTCTTTGTCAGCTGTTTACCCCAGTCCAATGCCGGCATCTCTACATCATAGCCCAAACAAGGCCAGTGGCTTGAAACAGGACATGGTCGAATTAGAATCTCAGACCACAAGCTTTCTTAACTTCATCCTGCTGTTTGATGGGTGCTGCATGTGTGGCCTACACATTGTGTGAAAGCAGATGTACTAACTGTTAAAGTAATGATCTGGGTTGTGTTCTGGGCCTTTAAGGTTTACAAATGTAACAAAGATTTCTCATTTTGATCTCCTGTCTCCAATCCCATCCATCACCACCACCCGCCCCCATCATTGTCCCTTCCTTTATAAAAGACTTAATAGGAAGGAAATACTTAATCCATCTCAACAGGGTTTGTTATCAGGTCCTCAGGCCATATTTTACAATCTCCTTGCACGCGTGCTTCAGATGCACAAACTGCTTCATTTAAATTAAGTGATTCAACTTCCTTTGTTTAAATGAAGTGATCGATTCCACCCACCCCCTGTCACCGCCGCCATTATTACCACCACCACCACCATCCCCCTCCCAGATTCCAGATACATCAGCGAGTTTGATGCTAATGGCAGAGGTGGATTCATCCTAGCTGGACACCAAGACCATATGAATGTATAGACTCAGCATTTTTACTGTAGTGAAACATTCTGAAGTGACCCACAGTATAAATGAAACCCAAACAGGGTAAAGTGCGTTGTTGAATAGGTAAGTCCTAATATTTCTGAAAAGAAGGTTGAGATGTAATGAACAGAAAGCATTCTTTCTGGTTATATCACAGCTTGATATGGCTCCTGCTCTGCCCAAGACGGCAAAAAACTACAAAAGGTCGTGAATGTAGCCTAATCCATCATGCAAACCAGTCTCCCATCCATTGACTCTGTCTATACTCCCCGCTGTCTCAGTAAAGCAGCCAGCATAATTAAGGACCCCTTGCATCCCGGCCATTCTCCCTTCCACCTTCTTCTGTCGGGAAAAAGATACAAAAGTCTGAGATCACATATCAACCAACTCAAGAACAGCTTCTTCCCTGCTGCTGTCAGACTTTTAAATGGGCCTACCTTGTATTAAGTTGATCTTTCTCTAAATCCTAGCTATGACTGTATCACTACATTCTGCACTCTCTCGTTACATTTTCAATGAATGTTTTGCTTTGTCTGTATAGCGAGCAAGAAACAATACTTTTCACTGTATATTAATCCATGTGACAATAATAAATCAAATCAATTCAAAATCACAGGAATTTAGGAAGGAAGTTCTAGACTGTGAGCACTGGAAGCCCAAAATCTGTCTTGAACAGCAGAGTTGTTAAAGGGAGGCAATGCCAATAAATTAGAATAGGAAGAGAAGATGTAAACAGAAACAATAGTTTGAGGAATTTGCAAAGGTTGTGAGGAGTGGAATCAGAGAGAAAATTGCACACAAATTTGATGATTTGAAGCTTGAGGGATTGTAAAGCAGTGGGGACAGGGTGAAGGTGGGTAGTAAGGACAAGGTTGTTAGGTGAGTGTGATAAGATGGATGAGATGTTGAGAGAAATGTTTTGCATGAGTTGAGGTTTATCTTCTGTAGCATTTGAAAGGCCTTGAAGGTCATTGAAAAAGTCAAGTTTGAGAACACAGGATTCAGGGTTTTGGCAGTTGGAAAATGAGGTAAAGACATAGAAAAAGCTGTATTTTCTTGGAATATATTAATTAGTTTCTTTGGCAGAGGAGTTTGCAAAACAACTATAAGAACATTTGTATCACCAATTATAATTATCTTTGAGATTTTTACGTATATACTAAATAGCAAGTGACATGACCATATTGCCACTGTTTGTGCTCAATTAGATATTTATTAACTTTACCTTGGAGTAAATAAGGACCAACTTGCGTATCTTACTTTCATTTTGAGAACAGGCTGCTGCCAATCTCAGGAGCTGATCCTATTCCAAACTCCCATAGCAAATCTCCAGAAGTGGCCACAAAATGGATTATTTTAAGCCTAGGAGGTAAAAATCTGAATGGCACAGTGGCACAGTAATTAATACTGTTGCCTCACAGTGCCAAGAACCCCGGTTCATTTCTCAGCTAGTCTGTATGAAGTTTGCACATTCTTGCCTTAGCTGGATGGGATTCCTCTGGGTGCTCTGGTTTTCTTGCAGAGTCCAAATCCATGCAAGTTAGGAGGATTGGCCATGCTAAATTGCCCCTTAGGGTGAGGGGGACTAGCTAAGGTAAGTGCAAGGGGATATGGGGATAGGGCTTGAATGGGATTATGATCGGTGCAGACTTGATGGTCCAAATGGTCTTCTTCTGCACTTTAAGGATTCTATATTTCTATATAAAAAAAATCAGAGGCTAAATATTGGCAATGACGTGCGATTGATGATTCAATGTTCAAAGATATAAGTTATACTTCATTATATTAAGAATCATTTCTGGAGGCTGACAATGTTAAATAATTTTTAAAAATTACTAAAGCTCTTGCGGGTGGCAAATAATAAGTATACTGACAGATATATCTTTCGAATTTTCAATGTGCAAATTGGAGACAATTGCTCTGATCTGAGAATAACCAAGTGATTCAGCAGTAAAGTATTTGGGTGGATCCTGCATTTAATAAGTCATCATTCATTGATTACCAAGGGGGGTAAGAGGAGAGCAAATGTGTTTCCATATGATTAAGATATGGTTAGCAATCAATAACAAATCTGAACTATAGATCCCAAGTTAAAGATATTGGCCAAGTGTTTCATTTTGGGATCAGTGAACTGGATGTAAATTATATACAAAATTGCATTAAGGTTTTAGTGTGTTTATTTTCCTCAAATGTCTGGCTAAACTTAACATAAAATCTTTCATAGACAAACATTATCAGGCAGCAATTTAGAAACATATCTATATTTTTAAATATTCCATGATATATTTAAGCATGGTAACCTGATACAGTTCTATCACAAAAATAGGTTTATCACAAAAATATTTTTAATCAGTGTGTTATACATCATCATTTGAAAATCTCCTTAAAAGGCTTTGCAGAACCATTTACTAAGTCACATTGGTGTACACCAGTCAGTTTGTTAAAATATCTAAAACCTTGTCACAGGGGCATGATGTACAAACCTCCACATAAAGGCAGAGGGAAGAAAACTTGCTCAACATCACCCTTAACTTGAGGCTGCATCAAGCTGTGTGAAGATCCTCAGTATGCAAACACCAAGGTAGTGATCTTACCGCCTCGTCATGCCTGGTTTCTTGCCTCTCTTGATGATGCTGGCATGGTCAGCCTCATGCCATTTTATATTTAAATTTTCATTTAAATATCATTAGTGAGCTTTGGACTCAATCGTCTGGGTTCAATTGCCTTAATGACTTCACTGTGCAGGTTCTCACTGGTGAGGATCACACATGGCCCCCAGCCAACAGCAGAGGTGATTGGGAGGGGGGGAGGGAATCAAGATTTGATATTATTTTCTTGCCAAAAAAATCAGGTGCAATTCACTTCTGTTTTCACACTGTTCAGTACTTCGAGTTTTTTTGGTAAGATTGCCCCACCAAGTGTCACTAGGTGCTGAGTTTCTATCTGTTCCTGGTTTTGCAAAGGATGGGCTTGGCTATTCTGCCATCTAACCTCCAAGTAGTTGGGCCATGTACATAGTACCACCTGTCCCTCGTGGAAAAACTTAGTCAGAGAAACACCTTTCCCCACAAGTCCTTCAGGCAATGGTCTGCATGTCCTAGACACCCAACAGGAAAGAGAGATGGTGGATCTTGTTGGATGGTTCCCTGAGCAGACTGTAAAGGTCATTTGGCCGAATGCCTCATTGCCTAAAACTTTCAAAGCATCAAGTTTAATTTGGCTGGTGGTGAGAAAGGCCCTCCCTGTCAGATCCTTCCAACATGCGCAGAATCTTATCCCATCTACATGTTACTCTCGAGATGACTGATGAGGATGGGACCATTGTCCACCTCCTTGTGGAATGTGTCTTTGCAAAGATCTGGAGAGAGATGCAATGGTTTTTGTTGAGGTTCATCTTGAACTGCTCCATAACATAGGACACTGTTTTCTACAGCTGTTTCCAGGGACATCTATCAAGACAAACATCACCTGCAGCTGTAGGATCATCAACTCAATGAAAGGTGCTCTTTAGTCTCTCTGAAACTTGTTGGTCTTCAGTGCAGCTGATCAAGTGTTGCAGACTGGCTCATTCCAAAGCCAGGAGTATGTACTGAGGGAGGCACTAAAGCTTGGGAGTGCTACTGCAGAGGTGCAATGAAAAGAAGTCACTGTCTAAGACCTTTCAGAAATAGTACATCAAGGGGAGGGGAATTGAATAGAATACCTTTGGGCTGTATGGTTCACACTGAATGTAGACAGTAAATATTACATGTAACACAGTTATATTGAAGCATATCACCATGAAATGTGATTTAGGTAAACTATTCAAACATGTAAACAACTTAAGCAACATTTTATAATGACTATTTTGAAATGCCTGGCATATATCTGATTGTATTGAAGAACCTCAGAATGAAACATGGTCTATATAGAAAACCTGAATGTTATTGCACTGTGACGGTCATTTGAAATGTTTTGCAGTGTTCTTCTAGATATCATAAGAATAAAGTATATTTTTGCAACAAGAAATTAGTATCCTCATACCTAAAAAGGTTTGATATTAAGATAGAACATTACAGCACAAACAGGCCCTTTGGCCCACAAGTTGCACCAATCATACCTATACCTACTAGACCATAGAACGATCTGTAACTCCCAATCCCATTTAATCCCATGTACTCATCCAGAAGTCTTTTAAAAGACCCCAGCGAGTTCGCCTCCACCACCACTATGGCAGCCGATTCCATTCACTCACCACTCTCTGAGTGAAAATCTTACCCCTAACATCTCCTCTGTACTTGCTGTCCAGCACTTTGAACCTGTGTCCTCTCGTAGCGACTATTTCAGCTCTGGGAAATAGCCTCCAGGAATCCACCCTATCTATTCCTCTCAACATTTTATAAACCTCTATCAGGTCACCTCTCAACCTTCATCTCTCCAGGGAGAAGAGACCTAGGTCCTCAGCCTATCTTCATAGGGAATGCCTCCCAATCCAGGCAACATCCTTGTAAATCTTCTCTGCACCCTCAATAGCTTCCACATCTTTCCTATAGTGAGGCAACCAGAACTGCACACAGTACTCCAAGTGGGGTTTGACAAGGGTCTTATAAAGTTGTGGCATTACCTGCCAACTCCTAAACTCAATCCCTCAATTAATGAAGTCCAGTATACCATACACCTTCTTGACCACATGCTCCACTTGCAAGACCGATTTAAAAGTCCTATGGACTCAAACCCCCAAGATCCTTCTGCTCCTCAACACTGCTAAGACGCCTACCCTTGATATTGTACTCCTGCTGCAATTGCCTGCAAGTAGGCACAATTAACAGAAACTTCCAATGGTGATTAGTCTGAAAGTGTGTTGCTTTTTAAACGAGCACAAAAGATCACAATAATTTGCTAAGCCCAATACACAAATTGGACTTAAAATGCCTTCAGCTTTTGCACAGATTTGACTGGCTTCAGCTGTGTTCAAAAAATACTGATGCAATTGAACAGAAACTCTAGGCTGTAGGATATTCCAGGCCCTGAGTGTTTCATGTATAAAGATAGATATTGGTGTATGGCACTGAAGGAAGATTGAGATACCTGGTTGAGATTTTCTAACTCTTGCTTTGAGTTGCCAGTTGTGGAATTGTGGATTGTTCTTTCCTCCTGGTATCTTTGTGTCATTTCTGTAATTTATTTGTTCCAATTTCTTGCAGCTTGGTTCATTGAAGACTTCAGTTTATCCTATGTTGTTAGCAGTATACACTCAGCTGGAATCCTGCCCTTCAAATCTTCCATTCAACTCTAATGTGAACATATTCCTGCAGAAGTGAATCATTTACCTTCAGCCCGCATACTTCATTGCACTGATGTGATCTTCAACAATCTTATGATTCACTCGAATCACTCTGGGTTCGTCTGTCTTCCTTGCTCTGAAATCTTCTGTTTCCTTCTCTCTGGATTTGTTTTCTTTGTAGTAAGAAGTCTCACAACACCAGGTTAAAGTCCAGTAGGTGTATTTGGTGACAAAAGCCGTTAGCTTTCAGGCCTCTGACCCTTCATCAGGTGAGTGGAGAGTTCTGATCACAAACGAGGATGTGAAGTTTACAGAATACTGATAAGAATGCAAGTTGTTACAGCTAACCTGCTATTCAATCTTAAAGGTATAGACAATGTGATTGGAGATAGCATTAATCATAGGTTAAAGAGATGTGTATTGTTTCCAGACAGGACAGTAAGTGAGATTTTGCAAGCCCAGACAAGTCATGTCCATTCTTTGGGATCTTTTGTTGTCCTTTCACTTTTGGCAGCCTAAGCTTTAGACTTGCTCCAGATAAGATGAGCGGCCAGGTACCCCATCTACGATCTGGGTCTTGAGAGCTTTCTTCTTGCCATTGCATTGGGCTATCAGACTCATTTGTTCTCTCGGTACAAGTACTATACCATTATATCGTTTCAATCTTACTTTTGAGGGCTTCATTTTTGGTGCTCCATGTTGAATCACTTCACACAGACCTGTGAAGGTCAGGACGTAGCAAGACACATTAGCGTTCATTTGATACTCTCCCTCTGTGGTCACCGTTGTAACAGTCACAAACCATCTATCTCTTATCGATTTGACTGAACCAACGTGTTGTATCATGCATAGTTCTTTATCAGACTCCTGTGCTGATAATTCTCTAGTGGCCATCTGTATAGGTTTTTTTTCCCTCACCAAATACTTCCGTGTGAAATGATTTTGCCCTTTGCAGTTAAAATACTGTTTTCTGCATGCTGGAAAAAAATTATTTTCCTGTGTGTGCTGTCCTTTGCAGTATTTGCATTCTGCCCTTTACCTGAGGTTGCTCTGCTCTTGCAGCTTGGACTGTCTCTCAGCATAATGTCTCTCCTGCTCTGCCAGACATCTACTCTTGCTGATGTTTCACAATGTCTACATTTCAATACATTTTCTCCAGTGCCAGTTTCTCATTTTTCAGTAGACCTGCTTTCACCAGGTGGTCTCTCTCATCCAATATCTTTAATCAGATGTTTTTTAGCTGACCCAATTCATATGATTCTGCTGTGTTACTGGAGTCATGTGCACATTTTCACCCTGAACCCCAGGGTTGAACACATAGCATTCATATATCATATTTGCTCAGGTTCAAGATGTGCATTCAAAATTTCTGTTATCTGTTTTCTTTGCTGGCCAGTTAGACTTAAAATGGTATACACACTATAGCAGTCCCACATCTTAGTGCTAAAAGTGTAGCTAATCTATCTTTTCAGGTTCTTTAATTAAGTCTGTTGCAGTCTCGTAGTCTTGCCATTGTACATGGTAAAACTGCCAGTATTGCTATGGATCACCATTTATTTTGACTGAAGATGGGAGTGGAAAATTTACTGCAGTTATGTTTTACTCAATCAGTACCTACTTGCAGTTTTTGCATGCATTTCCTTTGTCTTTTTTTAGGTCAGTATTTTTCATTTGTTTTATTTTTCAAAGCTTTCTGCAGATTTGAACATTTCTGAGTGTCTCTTTGAACTGTGCATTCTCTCTCCAGCCCATATTTCACATGTAATCTTTATCTGTTTTCCTTTGTCCTTTACAACAGCTTTTCATTTGGTTTTGAACTCCTCCTCACCTTCAAGCTTGCTGAGGAATTCCCAGAAATAGGAATTCCTAACTTTAGAGGAGAATTCCAGTTAAGAAGTGAAAAGAAAAACAAAACAGGTAACTTTCAGGAAAGGGTGTATCTGGCTGAGGTTTTCTATCCATTAATATCAATGGGTGGAATTTCTGAGCAGAACATTCATGATGTGCTAATAAGTCACACACTGCAGGCAGGGCCTGGCTGGCATAGAGTCTCGGATAGCTCCATCCACAATATCTTAGAAGGCTGTTTTGTTATTGAGTCATTCATTATTGGAGACAAACAGGCTTTCTCCTATTTTCATTAACAGAGGAATTTCACTCCCACATGTGCATGCAAAGCCCTCACTCACAAAGTAAAGATTCCTTGACTATTCCTCCTCTGTACTCAATGTCGTTTCTGGCACAGGCTTCAACTTCATGAATTCTAAATTAAACAAGCATTGATTTGCATGTACAGTAGTATTTCAATGAAACGTTGCCAATACATATATCAATTAATACAATGAATGACTTGAGATGAGAAATCGTGGCAAAATACACTGTGAAAACAGCTTAATCCCTTAATCTTTTCCTGCCCCATAAAGAGTGCAAACTGAGAAGAATAACAGAAAGCAAAAGCAAGATTTTGTGTGTGTCCAAAAGCTCCTGCAGAATGAAACCAAACAGGAATCTCTGAGATGGTAGGAACCAGTTTCTGCTTGTACTTGTGCATGGCAAAGAGGATGTACATCTGCATGAATTTTTATACAGGGGAAACATGCAAATAATCTTGTCACTGAGGTTAGTTTAAAACCAAATGCTGAAAAGACCTATCCAATTGGAAGCCCAGATATACAGGTTCATCTTCATTTGCAAAGAAGAAGCCAAATTGATTCAATATTACCATGTGATATGTATCAATTTCTGGGGGAGGGAAACTTTGTTGGCCTCCCCCCACTTTGACAAACAGTATAGGGGCATGAGGGGGCCTTGGATAATTCAAACTTTTAAACTAAAAATTGTTTAAAATTTGGGGAGCTAACTTACCAATTTAAAGTCATTTCATTCCTGGTCTGCACCATTTCCTTTTCACCAACTTCCAAGGTAAGAGTGTGTCCAGCTACAGGTAAACATGTCCTAATTGAAAAGTAAAAATTGTTTCTGGACTTTGCATTGGGAGAGGAGGCGGGGGTTATGAGAGGGAGGGAGGAGGGGGAAATGGATTGCAATGCAGTACTGGAGCTCAGAGAAATAGGATATGAGGCAGCAGAGTGACCAGAGGTTTACCTCATTTTCATGTTTTATTTTTCTCAAGCTTCGTGCTTTGTTCCTCTTCTGTGTGATTGGCTCATTTGGTAACACCTCTCAGTCAAAATGTTGTGGGGTCAAATCCAACTATAGGATTTGAGCATAAAATTCCAGGCTAGCGCTCCTTAGGAGTGTCTTCCAACCCAGCGGCATTGTATTCACTCTTGCTAATCTTGGGAGGGAGACGTTAAAATCAGACAAGTCCTGCTGTTTCCTTTCTAACATCTTCATGAGTTGCTACTTCAGCAGCATGCCACCTTGGACCCCACCCCCCTCCCCCATATCCACCCCCCCAAACCACCACAACCACCAAAGAAGTAATATATCAGTCTGAGGTAATGGGCTTTTGAAAGAAATACAAACCAGGCAGAACGAAGTGAAGGGATAAATCTATTCTAACAATCAATGTGGTAAGTACAAGCTGGTAACTGGGCAGTCGGTGCACTAGTATCAGCACAGCCATTGACAGAAGAGACTATCTATAGCTTGCTGATTAAACAAGGAAATTCGAGTTTCTATTTGTTAAACTTACGCACATTATGGCACTGAGAAAACATTTGTCTTCATGAGTTGAAGGAGGAGTAATTTATTATCCTTTTCCAAGTAAGATTCATAATTGAAAACAAACATCAGTTCACTCAGTTTTATTTGTCCTGTTCGACCTTGTTATCTCTAATCTCTAGGGTGGCACGGTAGCACAGTTGTTAGCACTGTACCTCACAGTGCCAGGGACCTGGGTTCAATTCCCGGCTTGGGTTAGTGCCTGTGTGGAGTCTATATGTTCTCTCCGTGTTTGCGTGGGTTTCCTCCAGATGCTCTGGGTTTATTGCCACAGTAGCAACTAGGAGATTTTCACAGTAAGTTCATGGCAGTGTTAATGCAAGCCTGCATGTAATACCAATAAATAAATCTCTTCTTTTCTTCACCATCTCCTCTATTACCTATTTTTAATCAGTGGAATTTTACTTCTTTTTATTTAATATCTAATCTTTCTATAATCTGAAGTCACTTTTTGCCTAAAGATTTGATTTAGAAGATAATTTGTATTAAGCAATATAAATGTGACATCATTCTGCAAATAAGGGCCTTGATATTATCAACAGTGTGCTAATCCAATGTCACAACTGGAATAGGGCCTTCTTTTTCCCATTCTCACTAAGTATAATTAAAATACTAAGTGTCAACGGTATGCAAGGAAAACACATATGATTCAGTGGCAGGGGATGCTTTTCATTGATAAAACCCCTGTCAGCTGACAATGCATCAGATTTGGGCAGGCTATGAAATAGTCTCCTGGTCAAACAGGGAGATTCTGCATCACAGCTACCAACTTCCTGTTCAACTCCATTGCCAGTAAAATAAGAGTTGAGAGCAGAAAGGAAGTACAGGTAATTTTCAAAATTAAATTTTACCTGTCAATATTTCACATGACATTGGTTTCACTTTATTCATGCGTGCATCACAGTCATTGATTGAGATGAGTTTAGTCAGAGAGCTCAATGTGCTGCCACACCCCCTGGTCAGCACACATCGATGATTACAGGGGAGTTAGGGAAATTTCCTTCATTGTAAAAGAAACAATGTTCTGTTTCCTTTGCTCACTCATTCTTGAATGTTCACGTTAACATCTAGTTTTGGACTCACGGTTCTGTGGGACATAGCTGAACTTAGAGACTCAGCTGGCTCCCCCTTCTACACATTGTGAAGGATGCTGTTCAAGGGCAATCTCAGTGGGGACAATTGAAATGTGGTAAGTGAACTCCAAGCCCTGCCTTGACTCTGTCAGCCAATATTCCGAGGTGAACATATTTGGGCATTAGGATAAAAGCAAAATACTGCAGATGCTGGAATCTAAAACAAAAACAGAAAATGCTGGAAAATCTCAGCAGGTTTGTCAGAATCTGTAGAGAGAGAATAGAGTCAATGTTTTGGAGGCTGGATGACCCTGCAACAGAATTGGGCAATTAGGGAAATACTGATATTGCCCTTTAGGTCCATAATTTTCTTTCCCTTACTGACTGTTCCCATTAGCAGCACCCCCACCATTGGCATATCTAGGAAACCCTATCCACTTCACTCCTCCAAGTTCCTGATCCCAAGCACTGTCACTATCTCCCCATCACCTCCCAATCTCATTTCCACTCCTCCATGATCTCAACCCCACTCTACCTTCCCCGTCACCACTGACTCCCCTTGCCAATCTGGAGCCTCCATGCAAGGGTTCATTCTCCTGCTCTCCTCTCTTGTGCTGTAGAACTAAACCAGGAAAACCACTAACCTTTCTCAGAACTGAATAAAACCGACTGGTACACATTACCTTTAAACAATTGTGTGACATGAGGGTCTTGCGTGCCGCTGACTTTATCCCTAGGATAGGGCTTTATTAAAAACTGTTTCGTGTTAATAAGTATCTGTGGAGAATTATGCTATGGAGCATGGAATGTTTAAAACAACAGAGCTTTATTTACAAATGTCCGTTCTCTTACATGGCTGCTTCTTCTCTGCCTGTTTCCCACATTTATGTCATCATTTTCGGTGAATACATGAACATATTAACACAGCAAAGCTCAGTAAGCCAATAAGAATGAATACAAATACATAACATGTCCCATCATCAGGAAATCAAAATTGTGCACCTGGCCTAATTAATTCAACCCTCATACCATGTTTCCCTTTCTTGTCATGCCTGAAAAATATTGTTAAGCAAAGAAATGTGTAATGGGAACTTTAAACAATTATTCTCCCACCTGTTTTAATTTAGATGCAAGACTTTAAGTGTGCTCCCATCACTGCCAACAAGTTGAAAGATTCTGTTTAAATATGCAAATGAATTGTAATGCTTCAACTGCAAACATTTTGGCCCCCAGAATATGAATCCAAAAGTCACAGTTGTGGCATTAGCAACCATCTTCAGTCAGAAATGCCAGGTCCTCGTCAGATCCTCACTCTCAAAGTTGTGAGTCTTCAGCCAGTTTGATTCATTCCATGAAACACCAGGAAATGGTTGAGTGTGCTAGACACAGCAAGGCTTACAAACTGCAACAACATCCCAACTGTGCTGCTGAATACCTGTGCTTTAGAACAAGCCAGACCCATAGCCAAGGCATTGTTAAAACATTGACACTTATCCAAATCCAACAGCTCCACCAAATTAATTCTAATCAAAATAATAGATGGTGTTGGAGAAATGCTATTTCCTCTTTCTGACAGAAGTAACAAGCTCCAGATCTCACAGTTTTGGTCCAAACATGGACAAAAGAGATGAATTCCAGATTCAAGGATGATTACCTGGGGATCAAGTTGGCCTTTGACTCTATGGGCCTGATTTTACCAAAAACTTGTGCCCGTTTTCAGGTGTGAAATTGCAGTAAATTCGGGCGTCGGGCCTTTAATGCAATCTGCACCCGAATCCAAGCAGATAGCGGCTTTACTGACACCAGATTGGGATGCAGACTTGGTCTCTGCCCAAATCGGGTGACCCGACCATTTAAATGCATTAGCATGCATTTAAATCAATTTAATGAACTGTGCGCCCAGCTCTCTCACCAAATCCCACTTGACCTTTCTCTGGCCCGTTCTGGATCTATGGTGTAAGCGAGCTACAAAATAAAAATTTGAAGCCGTTTTTTATTTTGCAGGGGAACCTCTGAAGTGGATTCAGAGCCTGCAATGGCTCTCTGACCCAAATCATCCGCTGGGGAGGTGGGGGGCAGGAGGAGGCTGGTCAGCATGTCCTTTGGGGGGAGGGAGGAGAGGGAGGGGAGAGAGGGTGATCGTTGTCTGGTGGCAGTGAGAGGCCTGATCACTCACTGATGGAGGGGAGGGCGGATGGATCTCTGGTGGTGGGGGGCAGGGGTGTCCGCTGCCACTCTGCAGGCGACCTCCTCCTCTCCACCGAGGAATGAGTCCATCCTCCCTGAGTGGACGTGTTGCTATCAGGAGGTGCGAACAAATAATGGACTGATTGAATGTATTTATTGTGTTAAAAAGGTACTCAGAGCATTTAATGGATTATGTCAACAGCAGACAATCGTTCAATTGCTGGAAATACTGCTATGAGCAGTGTTGCTGTATAAATCACCTCCGACTAGAGATCACCACCAGAGATTCATCTGCTGCTACTCCCCCCTCCAGCAGTGAGCGATTGACCTCACCCCCACCACCAGACAACAATCAGCCCTCTCCCCCCCACACCACCCAGAGGATGATCTGTGTCAGCTCTCTCTGCTTTTTTATAAATTTCCTGATCCAGGCGCACTTCTTCAATTTTTTTTAACTGCACATGCGCAGTTCAGACCTGTGATCGCTCCAGTAGCACTGATCCCCGCCCACAGCACGGATCAGACCGGAGCTGGCAAAAAGCGTATGTACGCGCTGCAAAGAGGATTCCAGGCTCGGATCTGTATTATACCTGGATATGGCCCTTAGCCACCAAATGGTAAAATTGGACCCTATGTGGTAAATTTGAAGTCAATGGGAATCATGAGTCACACCTAGCAGAAAGAAAGATCTTGTGGTTATATGAGGCCAATCATGTCAGCTGTGGGATATTGTTGCAGTAGTCCATCCAGATGGTGTCCTAGACTGAATCATTTCCAGCTGCTTCATGAGAGATAAAAATGTTTGTTGATGATGGCCGAAGGCATCACAGGCCACGGGGTGCTATAGGCAGCTGGCCACCTCCAACTCCACTGTACATCCTGAGGAGATACTGAGATGTAGTGGTAGGCCACATAAGGTTTAGAAGTTGCAGATGGCACGGTGAAGTGCAATACTAGGTAGGTAGAATATTTTGGCACTTTAGAGTCTCATTTTGAAAGCACTATTGTTGGCAACAATAAATGTTATTTCATCCCACACTTAACTTGTGACTAATTTATCTCAAATTAGTCTCTAACAAGGATGTACTTACCCCAAAGACTGCTGGAGGGACCCTGCACATTGATGTCAGTGGGGGCGGCCCCTCGACATACTGCTCCTAACAAAATCAAGGCTCAAATAATTCACTGGCTACAGCAGGTGACGTGCAATGGCAGCAACTTATAGCATATGTCATGGCATTCCCAGAACACATGAGAGGTTCCCATTTCCCCCAATCCACCATCCTTGGATGCCACATGGGGATTTGGTGTTCCCTTACTCACACCCAGATGTAGGCCCGGATGTTAGCGTGCGTGCGGAGCTCAGGAAGGAGTCAGATTAGTTTGCTCCAGTGCATCATCATAATGGCGCATAGTGTATCGTCAACATCTCCTGCCTGCCACCAAACTCACTAATACAGTAACACAGACTCACCACTCTGATGTTTAGAATGTGGCAGGAGATTATAAGACCCCATGTGACGGGGGTGGTTGGGGTTGGAATGAAATGCAAAGTCCTAATAACCAAAGCACTTGGTGATTAAGGCCTCCCTTGCCCCCTTGCATGCCGGATCCTTGCTGCTGTCAGCCCTCCAGCATCTGGGTGGGGTTGCTTATCATTGTTGTTCTCCTCCTCTTCTTATTCCTCCTCCTCCTGCTTCTCCTCAGCAAAGCCCGGCTAGTCAGCCTCCACACTCTACTCCTGATGACAGACGATAGCTGATCCACCAGAAAGCTTTGCAGTTCCTTGCAGTTGGTCTAGTGTGGCTGTCAGATGCTCCTGCATTCCCCGGCACGGTTGCTGCATCTCCAACAGTGAGGGAGAAATGATCTCCAAGGACAAGCATGTAGCCTGATGCCACCTGAGTCATCACCTTGGGAAAGTCCCTGTGTGCCCGAGGCCTCCTTCCCTCCTCCACTCAATGTACCTCAGCTGATTAGTTGTGCTCACCAGAGAGTGACCCAGATGCCTCAGCACTAACCTGACTCACTGATGTGAGCATCTCTGGAATGGTAAGTTGTGAGGGGGAAGCTGACGTAAAACTGGTGCCGGTCTCAGAGGTCCAATCATCTGCTTCCTCTGAGGAGACTTTTGAGCTGTCAGGGGCAGGATGGGTGGCAGCAGCAGTGGGGGCTGTGATGCTAAATGGTCCAAACGTGTCGGGATCCCTTCCTGTAAGAGGGCACAAAGTTAAATGCAAGGGAGGGAGAAAAATCTGGGCTGCATGCAAATTATTTGAAATTTCTTCAGCAAGTGGAGGATTGTCAGGTGCTCGCTTCTAGGCTCCAGCCCGACAAAGCTGGCACCAATGGTCTACATGCCCTCCTCTCCCGCAATCTCCAGTGCCCACTCCTCAAATGGGGATGAGGAACCCGATCTCAGGCACATCTCTCCTCGCGATTATGGATATTCTGCTCCTGTGAGAACAGAAGGAGCCGTGTAAAATCTGATGGCATCTACAGGATATCAGGGGGTGGCCCTTAGAGGGCAAGATTTGTGACATCCTTGGGTGGAGAAGGGAGGTGCTGTGGGTCATGTGCTGAAAACATGCAGGGTTCTGGGGGTGGGGAAATATGATGGTTATTTAGGGGGAATTTACCTCACCAAATGAGGTAAAACACTAACCCTTGCTGCCCAGATGAGATCATTTAGTTTCTTGCAGCACTGCTTCACGGTTCTCCTGGTCACACCCTG
The DNA here is from genome assembly GCA_024679065.1 of Sphyrna mokarran. Classification (NCBI taxonomy): domain Eukaryota; kingdom Metazoa; phylum Chordata; class Chondrichthyes; order Carcharhiniformes; family Carcharhinidae; genus Sphyrna; species Sphyrna mokarran. The sequence goes on along the minus strand of JAGIQG010000005.1, from coordinate 92,285,428 downwards.
GCTTGTTGTCATCCCAGACTGCATTTCTCTCTTTTCCTCCAGGATGGCATCCTGCTGGGAGAAGAGGGTGTCCCGCCTTGCCTCCATAGCCTCCAGTAATCTGCTCAGATCAGCATCTGAGAAACAAGGGACTGTCTTTCTCGTGGCCATCTTCCTGCATTGCCTGCCTTCTGTCCATCCTTAGGGTTTTTAATAGAGCTTTTCCTTCATAGAATCATAGAATCTGTATAGTGCAGAAGGAGGCCATTTGGCCCATCAGGTCAGCACTGATCACAATCCCACCCAGGCCCTATTCCCAGAACCCCGCACATTTACCCTGCTAATCCCTGACACTAAGGGGCAATTCAGCATGGTCAATCCACCTAACCTGCACATCTTTGGGCAGGGGGAGGAAACCAGAGCACCTGGAATATAAACACACACAGACAGAGGGGAATGTGCAAACTCCACGCAGACGGTGACCCGAGGCCGGAATTGAACCCGGGTCCCTGGTGCTTGAGGCAGCAGTGCTAACTACTGTGCCACCGTGCCACCTTGTTAGGATAGATCAGCTGCACTAATAAAGAAGCCCCGTCAATTGATCCCTCATAGCTACCAGCTCATATATTAGCATTACATATATTATAAAGGCCAGTTTAGAGTTGGGAGCAGTAATTCATCAGGGGACTTAAGCCAGGGGTACAAGATAGTTCATTTTCAATCTGACTGGAGGTTAGATGGGATCACAGATAAGTATTATTGCAGACAAATCAGCTGAGGACCTTAGAATTGCTACAGTGCAGAAGGAGGTCATTCAGCCCATCTCATCTGCACTTACTCTATGAAAGAACATCCTACCCAGACTCCACCTCTACAACCCCATGTAGTTACTCCGCTAATTCCCCCTAACCCACACATTCAGGGACACTATGGGGAAATTTATTAAGGTCAATCCATCTAACTTGCACATCTTTGGATGATGGGAGGAAACCAGAGCACTCGGTGGAAACTCATGCAGAGAGAATGTGCAGACTTTGCACAGACAGTCCCCAAGGCTGGAATGGATCCTGGGTCCCTGGCGCTGTGAGGCAGCAGTGCTAACCAATGTGCCACCTTTGATGGGTTAGATTTTGGGACGCTTATGAGGATGGATTCAGTGATTCTAGTTGCATTGGTTGGCAAGTCAATCAGTATAGAGGAGTTTAACTCCAACTTGGCGAAGATTACCGTGCAGAATTTGCCCTCTCTGCAGCCAATGTTCTATCTCCCTTGTGTGTGGACAGGTCACCCACTTCCTCTGTGCAGACACAGCAACTCTCTCTGGTAAACCCAGGAACTCACCATAACACCTCCAAGAATATCCCAGAGTACTTTCAGATATTTTGCATTTGTCGAATTTCGTTAAAATTACTTACTCAACAAATTGGATGCCTGTCCCTTTATAGGAATGCTAATGCAGGGTCCATTGTACAACTGAATGGTTGACGTTTGCTGAGTTATTGTCAGGGCCTGTGTGGTCTACAATTGGTATTCCAATGTTGCATTAGTCAGCTGGGGTGTGTGACTTTGAGTTATCATGCATTCACAATCTTGCAAATCTCACTGGCAGCGCTAGGATGTGCACTCCTCACAAGAGTGTGGTTGAATTTCTTGCTTACATATCTTGCTGATATAGCCAATAGATGTAATTTACACAGTTTTCCCTCGATGTCATCAATGTTATCTTCCTCATTGTAAGCTGCTGTTAATTTACTTACTTCCACGTTCTTATTCTACTGAAGGGTCTGTCAGTCATGGCATAACTTATTTCTATTAGTAGAACATTCATTATTTCTTAGGAGCTAAACTGTTCTTTCAGTTAGAATCCATGAAGCCAAAATTGCACTCTTAGGGTTTAATCTGATAGTACAGGTTAAACCATGACTAATGTTCAGTCACCAGATGCAGGAAGCAACTTGTCAGCAGCCTAGGTCGAACGTTTACTGAAATCAATGATTTTCTAAGTAGTGCTAAAGAGATTAAATTGTGAATAATAATGGCACCAATCAAAGAGGTAACCACACTAGCATGAACTAAAGGCTGAAGCTGTTAGTGTCAGAAAGCTAAAAATATTAAAGAGCAGCATGGTGGCACAGTGGTTAGCACCGCTGCCTCATAGTGCCAGAGACCCAGGCTCGATTCCAGCCTTGGCTGACTGTGGAATTTGCACGGGGATGAAGGAGTACAATATCAAAGGTAGGACTCTTAGCAGTGTTGAGGAGCAGAAGGACCCTGGGGACTCTTAAATCAGCCTTGCAGGTGGAGGATGTGGTCAAGAAAGCTTATGGTGTGCTAGCCTTCATTAATCGAGGGATTGAGTTTAGGAGTCGGGAGATAATGCTGCAACTTTGTAACACCCTTGTCAGACCCCACTTGGAGTACTGTGTGCAGTTCTAGTTGCCTCACTACAGGAAGGATGTGCAGAGGAGATTTACAAGGATGTTGCCTAGATTGGGAGGCATGCCTTATGAAGATAGGTGTCTTCTCCCTAGAGAGACGAAGATTGAGAGGTGACCTGATAGAGGTTTATAAAATGTTGAGAGGTACAGATAGGGTGGATTCTTGGAGGCTATTTCCCAGGGCTGAAATGGTCGCTACGAGAGGACACAGGTTTAAGGTGCTGGGGAGTAGGTACAGAGGAGATGTCAGGGGTAAGCTTTTCACTCAGAGCCTGGTGAGTGAGTGGAATCGGCTGCCGTAAGTGGTGGTAGACGCGAACTCGCTGGGATCTTTTAAGAGACTTCTGGATGGGATTTAATGGGATTGGGAGTTACAGATAGTTTTATGGCCTAGTAAGTATGGGTATGATCAGCGCAACTTGTGGTCCAAAGGGCCTGTTTGTGCTGTAGTGTTCTATGTTCTATGTCTTTCCATGTCTGTGTGAGTTTCCTCTGGGTGCTCCAGTTTCCTCCCACACTCCAAAGATGTGCAGGTCAGGTGAATTAGCTATGTTAATTTGCCCCTCAGTATTAGGGTAAATTAGGGTAATTGGGGTTCTGGATGCTGGGTTAGGGCTTAGGTGGGATTGTTGTCAGTGCAGGCTCGATGGGTCAAATGGCCTCCTTCTGCCCTGCAGGGATTCTATGATTTTATATAAACTCAATGCTATTTCAAACTCACCTGTTTATCTCATTCAGTCATGTTCTCATGTCAGAAATCTCACCACTCGTATCAGCCTGTCTGCCTTGAACAAATTAATTGCAAAGCAAAAGAAATAACTGTTTCTTTGAATTAGAATTAGAACAATGTCACATGTTAATCAGATCTTTATGATTTTCTAAAACAGAACTGTTGACGGTCCATAAAAAGGATACAAATGTTGGATCCTCAATTCACAAACACGCAGAAAGCTAACTAAAAAGCTTTAAATGACTCAATACTTTGACATTTTAATAATTTTACATCCTGATATGAATATTCACTGATGAATTGCTGAGCCAACTACTTTGGTCCAGACCAGCATTATTTTGGTAACATGTTGTGTACGGGATTTCACAATTTAATGGGATTCCTGGAAAAACTATAAGTCACTTCACACTGGATCTTCCTTTAGCTAACATGGAGTTAATGAATAACAGGCATTTATGCAAGGCCAAATTATGCAACAACAAAATGAGGGGAAGAAAGCTGATGAAAGCTGATTATATATAGCAAGGCCATAAACATCTACCCTGGGCTGTGCTGCTTCTTTCTGCATTTAAGTGCACTTTGCAGCCACTTAGATGTTTTGCCAGATTCAATCAAACAGGATGAGTCATCTATATCTTTTTGCTGGGTATGGTCAATGGTCAACACACTTGCTTACAGTATCATAGAGTCATTATGGTCTTCCATCTAAGATCAGATGACAACAGTACATGGATGTATTGTTGTGTGCTTTGATCTCAATTGCAGATTTCTAATTGCAGAGGCAAGTGAATTTTAAAATTTCTATTATTCCAGGATATTGCAATCACTAAAATGTTCATATAATTTTGTTTTGTACTAATGCAAATGCCAAATGTCATTAATGTGGCTCTATTTGTTTTTCTATGCTAACCCAGCAGACACTCACTTCTTACCTTCTGTTGAAATGTTTTGAGTAATCAGGTGTTATAGCCTTTAACACGCTGATCCCTAGTTGAAAGATTTTTTTGTGGCTTGTCATGGGGCAAATGAAGCAGTTTGTATTAAATTCTCAAAATTTGACTTTTAGCAGAAAACACATTATTGACACTTGTTCAAAGATTTTCCAAAAGCAGCAGAAGGAATGTGAAAATTCTCAAAATGACCTGAAGCAGACAAAAAAACATGCACCACACTGCCAGAAGAGAAAGAAATGGATAGAGTATCACAGACGCAGCAGAAAACCCAAACTATTCTGAAAGGGAAATGTTCCATATGTTTCAAACGTCCCATGTGGATGCTAAGGACATGTGTGTTAGAGCTTTTGGCTTTATCCCAATATCTATATTTGTGTTCAAGGCTAGACTGCGGTTTCCATAAGCAGACAAAAGCCTTGGTTTGAACTTCAGGCCATTTTTCTTGGCTGGCGAGCAGAGTTATGATTTAGAAAACTTGCGCCCCGATAATGGAGGTAACACTCAGATCTCATTTACATCACCGCAGCTGGTTCCACTGGATCCAACAGGTAAGCACTGGGGTTAGTTCCTGGGAATGTTCTGCATGAGGTCTTGTGGAATCTTAAGGAGTCTTCCTACTCCACCTGGAATAATTACAAAGAACAAAGAACAAAACAGCATGGGAAACAGGCCCTTCGGCCCAACGAGCCCGCGCCGCCACCCCAATGTTCCCGCCTCTACCCGCGATCCCTGTCTATGTTTATAGATCTATGGATTAAAAAACCAAATTTGAGACAATTTAGGGAGAATTTGTTCTGCCAATTATCCTAAGAGCTCATCTTTGGGATGTGGGAGGAAACTGGAGCGCCCGGAGAAAACCCACACAAGCACGGGGAGAATGCACAAACTCCCACAGACACAGGCCCAAATCCATGTATCTGCACAGCACAGCGATAGTCACTGAGCTGTCGTGTTGCCCATCAAATGGTCCAGGTCAAGTGTACACTAACAATGTGAAGCACTAGGATACTCTTGAAAAAGATCCAAGAGCAGCCCTCTCACGACTCATCGCGTGTATGCCCCTCGTTAGACAATAAGGTGGACCAATTAGAAAAATAAATATTTTAATTTGAAAAACATACATCTACGAGACAGTTCTGATTTCAAACATCCTCACTGTTGGTTTGGCATGATAAGAATCTCATTGCCATTTGGTGCTCAAGCCATCTGGTTATTATTGCATCCCAGTCCTGATAACATTCCTTAATGAGGACCTCTTTGCCCTTGGGATTCCTGGAAAAACTCGGAGGTAAGATAAGCTGCAGAGCTGAGCCGAGAGGTGGCAAATGGAGCTTAATGCAGAAAAGTGTGAGGTGATTCACTTAGATAAGAGTAATATGTGTACAGAATATAGGGCTAATGGTAGGACTCTTAGTAGTGTAGATGAGCAGATAAATCTCGGTATACTTGTGGATAGATCCCTGAAAGTTGGTACCCAAGTTGATAAGGTTGTTAAGAAGGCATACTATGTGTTAGCTTTTATTGGTAGAGGGATTGAGTTTCTGAGCCAAGACTTCAGGTTGCAACTGTACAAAACCCTGGTGCGGCCACATTTGGAGTATTGTGTACAGTTTTGGTTGCCACATTATAAGAAAGATGTGGAGGCATTGGAAAGGGTGCAGAGGAGGTTTACCAGGATGTTGCCTGGTATGGTGGATAGGTCTTATGAGGAAAGCGACTTGAGGTTATTTTCATTAGAGAGAAGAAGGTGACATAATTGAGGTATATAAGATGATTAGAGGGTTAGATAGGATGGACAGTGAGAGCCTTTTTCCTCGGATGGAGATGGCTAACATGAGGGGACATAGCTTTAAATTAAGAGGTGGTTGTTATAGGACGGATGTTCGAGATGGGTTCTTTACTCAGAGGGTAGTAAGGGCGTGGAATGCCCTGCCTACAGCAGTTGTGGACTTGCCAAGTTTAAGGGCGTTTAAATGGTCAGTAGATAGGCATATGGATAGCATTGGAATAGTTTAAGTTAGAGTGTCATAAGATTGGTTCCATTGGTTAGCGCAACATTGAGGGCCGAAGGACCTGTACTGCGCTGTAATGTTTTGTGTCCTATGTTCTTGGGCAGGCATTCTTCTTACCTACTCAGAAGAGCAGTGGAAGTCAAAGCTGTCAGTTCCCATCGGCTCCAGGGCTATTGAATGACCTGAGCGATTTTAATTAATTACTGGCATTGAGCTAGCCAGGTGGCGTTAAAATTCCAACCATCTACAATTACACGGAAACACCTCCAATGCAGCAAGTGGTGGCCTTTTAAACTATTCCAAAGTTTCCCCTCTCATTCTTCCATTTGGGAGTCCTTTTCGTATGTCTATCACCTTCTGCACCAGGAACCCTCTGATATCAGAGCTTAACATGCTTTTTACAAGATTAAAGCTGCGATTTCTTATTCTTGTTACACAATGAAATTCAAAGTGATTTTCCAGGTTTACCTGTTCCATGCAATTTTTAATCTCACACACTTCTATAAGATCAAATCCCTTCAAAGTTGAGTAATGTGCATTTTTCCAAGTTTTTCCAAGTCACTGAAAATTACAGCGATCAGAATTAGGACTCTGATTTGATTTATTATTGTCACATGTATTAATATATACTGAAAAGTATTGTTTCTTGCACATGTAAAGACAAATCCTACTGTACACAGAGGAGGGAAGGAGAAAGTGCAGAATATAATATTGCAGTCATAGTTAGGGGTATAGAGAAAGATCAACTTAATACAAGGTAAGTCCATTTAAAAGTTTGTTAACAGCAGGGAAGAAACTGTTTTTGAGTCGGTCGGTATGTGATCTCAGACTTTTGTATCTTTTTCCTGATGGAAGGAGGTGGAAGAGAGAATCCAGGGTGCATGATGTCCTTAATTACACTGGCTGCTTTTCCAAGGCAATTGAAAGTGTAGGCAGTGTCAATGGATGGGATGCTGGTTTGAGTGATGGACTGGGCTTCATTCATGACCCTTTGTAGTTCCTTGGCATTTTGGGCAGAGCAGGAACCATACCAAGCTGTGATACGACCAGAAAGAATGCTTTCTATGGTCCATCTGTAGAAGTTGGTGAGCATTGTAACAGACGTGCCAAATTTCCTTAGTCTCTTGTTTACTCCCCTCCCAATGCTTAAATGTCTCGATGACCAGCATTTATATAATTGTGTGGTGACTAGAGTTCTGTACAGTTTGATTATGGCTTTCGCTCACTTCAATTTTTATCTGTTTTGACTTTATAGTTTAACTTTTTGCTAGGTTTGTTTGGCTATTTCAGCCTGTGTATACTAAGATGTCCTGGTCTTTATTTAACATTATCTATAACTATTGCTGCACCATTTTTGCCTATTTGTCCTTCCAAAATATTGTTCTTTATACTATCCTACATTAAATTTCATCTGCTACTCTTCCACTCTCTTTCGTATTTAGAACATAGACCATTACAGCGCAGAACAGGCCCTTTGGCCTTCGATGTTGCGCCGACCAATTAGGAGAAAGAAATGACCCTCTAATCTAAACCATTCCCTTTTCGTCCATAAACTTGTCTACTAACCTCTTAAACGCCACCAAACTTGGCGCATCTACAACTGCAGCAGGCAGGGCATTCCTTACCCTTACCACCCTCTGGGTAAAGAACCTACCTTTGACATCCGTCCTATAACTACCACCCCTTAATTTAAAGCTATGTCCCCTCGTGCTAGCTTTCTCCATCCTAGGAAAAAGGCTATCACTGTCCACCCTATCTAAACCTCTAATCATCTTAATGTTTCAATAAGGTCTCCTCTTAGCCACCTTTTTTCTAACGAAAACAACCTCAAATCCCTCAGCCTCTCTTCATAAGACCTGCCTTCCATACCAGGCAACATCTGGTAAACCTCCTCTGTACCCTCTCCAATGCCTCCACATCTTTCTTATAATGCGGGGACCAGAACTGTACACAATACTCCAAGTGCGGCCGCACTAGAGTTTTGTACAGTTGAAACATGACGTTGCAGCTCCGAAATTCAATCCCCCTACCAATAAAAGCTAAGACTCCATATGCCTTCTTAACAACCTTACCAACTTGATTGCCAACTTTCAGGGATCTATGCACATATACACCAAGATCCCTCTGTTCTTCAACGCTATTAAGAGTCCTACCATTAGCCCTATACTCTACACATTTGTTATTCCTGCCAAAGTGAATTACCTCACACTTTTCCACATTAAACTCCATTTGCCACCTCTCGGCCAGCTCTGCAACTTGTCCAAGTCTCTCTGCAAACTATAACACCCCTCTTCACTATCTACCACTCCTCCGACTTTGGTGTCATCCGCAAATTTATTAATCCATCCTTCAATACCCTCATCCAGATCATTTATAAAAATTACAAACAGCAGGGGCCCCAAAACAGATCCCTGAGGTATTCCACTTGTAACCGAACTCCACGATGAATATCTTCCGTCAACCACTACCCTCTGTCTTCTATCTGCTTGCCAATTCCTAATCCAATTAGCTAAATCACCCTCAATCCCATACCTCTGCATTTTCTGCAGAAGCCTTCCATGGGCCACCTTATCGAACGCCTTACTAAAGTCCATATATACCACATCAACTGCCTCACCCCCATCCACCTCTTTGGTCACTTTTTCAAAAAACTCAATAAGATTAGTAAGGCACGACCTACCCTTCACAAAACCATGCTGACTATCCCCAATCATTCATTTCTCTCTAAATAACTATAAATCCTATCCCTAATAATTCTTTCCAATACTTTGCCCACAACAGAAGTAAGACTCACTGGTCTATAATTCCCAGGAAAGTGTCTATTCCCCTTCTTGAACAATGGGACCACATTCGCTATCCTCCAGTCTTCCGGCACTATACCCGTAACCAACGACGACCTGAAGATCAGAGACAGAGGCTCTGCAATCTCCTCTCTCGCCTCCCAGAGAATCCTAGGGTAAATCCCGTCCAGCCCAGGGGACTTATCTAACTTCAAACCCTCAAGAATATCTAGCACATCCTCCTTATCTACTTCAATATTTTCCAGTTTGCAACCCTGTATCCCAGTGTTCTCCACAACTACATTTACATCTCCCTGCCTGACTCATTGTATATTTTCTAAAGTGCCTTCTCAAATTGAAATAACCCACTTTAATTTCTTCTGCAAAGGTTGGTACTACCTGCCTATTTGACTATTTTCCTTTGAGTTTCTGAGTCTAAATAACTTTGGGAAATTAGAAACAACAGTGGTCCAGTAATGATACTGGGGGTACATCAAGTAGCACTTCTCACCATGTAAATCCTTTAACTACCCGAGTTTGATTTATCATCATTTTTCTGAATACTGATAACACAACAGCTTGGATCTTGTAATGATGGAACAATTGTTAGTGATTGTCATCAATTGTAATGATAATTGTGAAATTGACATTATTTAGTCCAACCAGCTGATTTACCAAATTTGGACATCAAAGGCCCATTCAATAAATTTGCAGATCACTCATCCAAGAAACAGTGTTCAGCTGCAGGTAGGGTCCAGCGTATTTAGAAGGTCAAATTGTTGGTTAGGTGAATTTGGAGACCATTTGTTATTGCATAGTCTCTATTGTGTTCCTCAATCTTGCAGACAGTTTATGGGATATGCAACATTTTCTTCTGCCAGGCCACTGTGTGATGAGTAAAAGTACTCTGAGATTATTTGTAAATTCAATCGCATCTGAACACTAGTACATACACATATAACAACCAACGTAATTTTTAAAAGTTTTTGCTCACGGGATATGAGCATTGCTGGCTGGACCCACATTCATTGCTTATTCCTGATGGTATTGAACTGAACAATATTGCCATGGGTCTGGAGTCATGTGTAGGCCAGGCCAGGTAAGGACAACAAATTTCCTTCCCTAAAAGACATTAAAGAGCCAAGTGTGTTTTTACAACAATGATTTCATTGTCATCATTTGACTTTCAATTCCAGATTTTATTGAATTCAAATTTCACTATCTGTCATGGCAGGATCTGAACCGGCATTCTCAGAGCATTACCCTGGGTCTCTAGATTACTAGTCCAGTGATAATGACAGTACACCACTGCCTTCCCTGTTTTAAAAGAGAAAAGAATATACTCATCTCAAAGTCCTTGTAGATCTCATCAGTGACATTGTGTAGTTGTTATTGCAGGAATTGATTGTTCCTCGCATTGTTATTCATATTTGACACTAAAGTTGGGGTGACAAAGAAGACTGAAGACAACAGGAGTGAGTTTTGCATATCCAGTAAACCCTTACTTAATAATCTTTTAATAAACATAGATTGTAGCCAACTGTAGTAGGGAGCCATATTTCTGGTTGTTAGTGTTTACCTTTTTATCAGTTGCATTATTACTCCAGTGAGGAAGTTGTACTGTTTATCCTTTACCCCTAGAGGGTTGCAGGTAATCAGTTCCATTAGATCATCGAGCGTTCTCTTGCTGTAAATCAAATGTGTTGTTGCAACACAGCCACCAAATAAAGTGCAAGTCCAGGCCAGTTCTGTAAAATTCAAATTCAGCTGAATTGTCCAAAACTGATAAAAAAAATAAGGTCAGCAAACTTCCATTTCTGTCACAGGGGCGATAGGGAAGAGTATTTCCAACTGCTTGCTGCCCCTTTCTCACTGCATGGCCAAAAGAGGAAAATTCTGGTTCAACATCTGCGCTGCTCATTTGCCCACCTGCTTCAACCCTCAGGCAGGCCACGAGAAAGGGGCCCCGCCCTCCAGCACGGATCAGTCAGGAGGCTGTTTAAAACCCAGGTCTTAGACTAATTATAGGGCCCAGATCAGAATTTTAATGCCAATTGAGCAGTGTATTCACTGAGCATTCTCGTCCTAGTTGTAGCTCGACATTGCGCTTTCATAAACGATCGCTTAGGGAGAGCTTTGTCTTTTCTTGAAGATTGTTGCAGTTCTGGCATGTGCAATTTCACCTTATTTTACCACAGCCTCCATTTTATTGACTGTGAAATGAATAGTTGCCACAGCAGCAACTATTAAGGAAGATGTGCGGGGGAAGTTTTCACACAGAGAGCGGTGGGTGCCTGGAATCCGCTACCAGAGGAGTTGGTGGAAGCAGGCACATTAGCAACATTTGAGAGGCATTTGGGTGAGTACATGAATAAGGAGGGACTAGAGGGATGCAGACTGTGTGGAGCAAAAGGATCTTCTTTAGTTTAGTTAGGCCATCTTGATCGTCACAGGCCTGGAGGGCTAAAGGGACTGTTCCTGTGCTTTGTTCTTAGCAGGCGCTATTGCAATAAATTTGGACTGAAGTTCCTCAATTTTAACTTCAAGGAATAGAGCAAAAAAATATTAGGGCCATGCAAATTGCCAGAGCTTTTGGAAGCAACCTTTGCAGGTTTAGATTCACTAATCCTCTGGTTAGCAGCTTAATAAATGCCTCTGCTGCATTCAGATTTGCCTTCATCTGAGGATTTACTGTAATGTTCCCAATTGTGTACAAAAAGCAGACTGAAACCCAGATTTTTTTTAAAATTGTGGTTAAGAAGTGAAAAATGATTGAACATTTTAGTCCAGAGGTTCTGACAGTGGGACTTTTTTGTAAGCTGATCCTGATGAGAAGGCATTTCTACCAGTCTACGGGGATGAGTGCGAAGTGTACTTTTATCCTGCAGACAGGAACAAGTTGCACTTACAGCACTGATGGTGCATCTACCTCAGACATGGTGCCCTGTCATTGTGACATGAGGGCTTCTAGTTTAAATGCAACAGAATGGAAAAAAGAAGTCAAGTTCTGACATTTTCAATTCGACAAGTATACTTCAGAGAAATATATCCAGAAGATGCTAGAAATACTCAAGACTTGCAGCATTTTCCAGTAATTTCAGAAGCAGCCTGTTATGGTTGTGAGTTATTAATTTATTAGCAACAATTTTTATATACATGTAACCAAGGGTCTGATGGAACTGCAGTACATCTCTACTCTTCTCCTCCCCGGCTTCAACTCAGGTTCCTCCCCAACTAAGGAGGAATCCCTTTTTCCTCACTGGCTCGGCCTTCTGCGCTGCCTCTTCGTAGGGTCCATCCCGATCACGTGGCCCTGAAGGATTGCTCCTTTAAAGGAATTCCGCTACCAGGCATTTCAAATCAAATATGAAGAAGAATCATATTTGACTCAGAACATAACTCTTTTCTCCTGCTCACAGATACCATTGGCCTGATGAACGTTTCCAGAACTTTCTGATCTACTTCAGACTTCCTGCCCTCGCAGTAGTGTTGTTTGGACTTTTGAGAGGATGGCCTTTAAATTTTGAGCCCCTGTGCCTTTAGCAACCACTCCTAGCACACAAATGACAGGAAACATATCACAGAATGTACTTCCTCATTCCAGTCAGAAGATGCTCACCCATATTGCAGCATTCTTCACTTCTGATTGGAGTTTTTAACGGATAATATAAGGAGCAAAAATCTGGCATGACAAATCTCCGCCTCAGATTCTACCCCAGTGGTTTAACAGCATATCAATATCTGAGGTAAACTGCAATAGACCTCAGCTCAAGCATTGGTTTTGTTTACAGCAAGTACATAGGCCTCATCACTTCAAAACCACAGATGGGATCAAATCTACTTTCTCCCTTAAGACCGTTTAAGCAAAAGTTTCGTCACTGATGTTGTTAGCTCCAGATAAATGAATATAAACACAAGTTGTTGTCATTTTTAATGCAAACACATTTTCCAATCATTTCACAGTCTAGGTTTTCTGATCCAAACATGACTTGCAACATTTTTTTTTGCAACTAATGCTAAAAAACTTTTAAGCTCCACTGGTATCTTTGGTGACAACCAATATGCACGGAATGCTGGAAAACTGTGGCTGAAAACTGGGAAGGGGGAGGGATTTCCCAGAACAGAAATCTCTGTTGGCCTCGGGCAGGATTTTACGATCTCGCCCGAGTGAGGCTGCAAAATCCCACCGTGTGTGTCCACTACTAGTCGACAATTACAGGCAATATATCATAAAATGCACTTCCTCAACTAAATCTTAGCATGCTTCTCCATATTTGACTCAGTACTACACTATTCTCTTAGTACTAACTCCACCATCAGCACTTTTCCATTACACAGGTTTAGCCTTTTCTGTTTTGCACTGACTACAAAACTGTACACATTTTTGTACAGAGTTGAAGATACTGTACAAAATGAGATTGTGCTCCTGGGAGTTTCACTCAATTTCTTTCTAGTGTTAGATTTGGCTGTGACTTCAGATTGCATAGAGGCTAAATTGAAATAATCCTGCACTCACAGAGAGAAGCCTCATTCAATGATAGTATTGATTCATGCGAGGGTCACAATGTCCAAATACTGATTCTCCTAAATCAATTGTCCATGGATTCTCACACGTCTATAAAGACCTCCCAGAGGCTCTACAATATAATATCAAAGTGTTTGCCAACAAGGGCTGGCTTTGTGGCTGAGCAGTGATAGCAGCCATCCAGGTTGCTGTGGTCATGGTGTGTCAAGGCAGAGTAAGCAGTTAAGGACTGGCCAGAGGTGGGATTGAAGTCTGGGCGCCACTTTGCAGAGTGGGGTGGCTGAATGTCACAGCAAATTCTACATGGAAGGGCAGCTCGATGTAGACCTGCAGTTAGCAAAGCTGGTGATAGGCATCTGGTAAGTTCAACCTTATGCAAGAGAGGGAATGTTTTTTATCATATACTTAAAGAAAGGGGCAGCAAATAAAAGTTTTCCCATATCCTGTTTGTAAATAGAGAATGATTTACCACTGTCACTGTCAAATATCACAGCAAGGATTGACAGACTGCAGTGAGAGGGAGCATACCTATCTCATCTTTCCTTAAAAGCGTTATGAAGTACACTTTACATTCCTCACTTTCATATCATGAGTATTATATTATATTATCATTTAGATTGGAGTCCATGATTATTATCCATTTGAATAATTATCATTATATAATCAATATAATCATTCCAAAAGGTTGGAGAACCACTGCGCCAACTAGTGCTCCCTATGGGCATGGTTTCCACTGAAGGTGCAGGATCGATTAATTTAAGGCACAACAGTAATGCCTGAACAAAACACAACCACTTGTCTTTCACAAATAGTTGTGTTTGGTATAGGCAATGTTTGTTGTAAGCTGCACAGTGCACGGCTATGTGCTGCAAAGGGGACCAACGGGCCAAATCCGTTTAAGATGTTGCAGAGGGGAAATCTTAAAGAAACTGTGCAATGCAATAAACACCCCATGCAGACTGGAGGGATCTAAGAGGAAACATTGTGAGAATGTCATACATTTGTTTAGGCAGTTGGCCTTTGATTGCATTGTGAATGAACCTATTCTGAAATAAGCTGACTTGCTGAATGAATCATCACAGTTTAACAATTAGCAGATTGACTATCTTATCTGTAGTTCCTTGCAAATCCCGATTGCAGTACAGTCTTTCAAGAAAAACTAGTTAATCATTACTGGGGTTGAACTATACCACATTTCAATTTCAGATGGGTACTAGTGAAGTTGAAAGCTAATCAATGCTTAACAAGTTTGCAGACTAATTCTATTTATTTGTAAAGGGACATGATCTTCAGAAAACGGTATTTGCTAGGACCCTTTATAATTTATTTACAAATATGCAAAACAATGGCATAAATATCATAAAAATACATTGTAATCGATAATGTGCAAGACTTGGATAGGTTGGAGCAGCAGTTGGATGCACTTCGGAAAATGAAGGTGGCAGAAAGCGTCATAGACAAGAGCTTTAGAGACATGGTCACACTCAAGGTGCAGACAGATAGATGGTGACCGCTAAAAGGGGCAGGCAGTCATTACAGGAATCACCTGAGGTCATTCCCCTTTCGAACAAGTATACCATTTTGGATATTGTTGTGGGGGGAGTGGCCTATCAGGGGATAAAAGCAGCAGCAGCCAGAACAGTGGCACAATGGTTTGTTCTGATGTTAAGCAGGGAGAGACAAAGAGCACAAGAACAATTGTTATAGAGGATTCTATAGTTAGGGCTGTACATGGATGCTTCTATGGATGTGGAAGAGACTCTAGGATGGTATGTTACCTCCTTGGTGCCAGGATCCAGGATGTCCTGAATGGGGAAAAAGCATTCTGAAAGGAGAGGGTGAACAGCCAGAGGTTGTGGTATATGTTGCTACTAACGACATAGGTAGGAAGAGTGATGAGATCCTGCAGATTAAGGATTTAAGTAGAAAATTAAAAAGCAAGACATCTACGATTAAAATCTCAGGATTACTTTCTGTACCACGTGCCTGTGAGAGTAGAAATAGGAAGATAGTTCAACATGTGGCTAAACGTGATGTAGGAGGGAGGGTTTCAGATATTTGGATCATTCAGATCTTTTCTGGGGCAGGTAGGATCTATACAAGAAGGATGGGTTGTACCTAAACTGGAAGGGCATAAATATTCTGGTTGGGAGGTTTGCTAGTGTCACACGGGAGGATTTAATCTAGTTTGGCAGGGGGTTGGAAACCAAAGCAAAGGTGAATTAACAGAAGGCAAAAAAAGAGAAGGGCCAGTAAGACTCAAAGAAAGAGCAGACAGGATGTGGTTGCTAATCAAAGAGGGTCTGGTGGACTGAAGTGCATTTGTTTCAGTGCGAGAAGAGTAACAGATGAGGTAGATAAACTTGCAGCTTGGATTAGTACTTGGAACTGATATTGTTGCTATTACAGAGACTTGGTTAAGGGAAGGACAGGATTGGCAACTTAACATTCTGGGATTCAGATGTTTCAGGTAGGATAAAGGGGGATATAAAAGGGATGAGAGAATTGCATTATTGGTTAAGGAGAATCACAGCTATACTGTGGAAGACACTCAGAAGGCTCATACAGTGAGGCAATATGGGTAGAGTTCAGGAATAGGAAGGGGGTAGTCACAATGTTAGGGGTTTACTATAGGCTGCCCAACAGCCAGTGGGAAATAGAGGAACAGATATGTAGGCAGATTTTGGCAATGTGTAAAAGTAACACAGTTGTTGTGGAGGGGGATTTTCACTTTCCCTATATTGACTGGGACTCACTTTGTGTCAGGGGCATGGATGGGGCAGAGTTTGTAAGGAGCACCCAGGAGAGTTTTGTGAAAACAGTATGTAATAGTCCAATTTAGGAAGGGGTCATACTGGACTTGGTATTAGGCCATGAGCCTGGTCAGATGGTCGACATTCCAGTAGGGGAGCAGTTCGGGAACAGTGACCACAATTCAGTAAGTTTGAAGTCCTGATGGATAAAAATAAATGTAGTCCTCAGGTGAAGATGCTAAATTGGGGGTAAGCTAATTGCAACAATATTAGCCAGGAACTAAAGATTGTAGACCGGGGACAGATATTTTAGGGCAAATCAACATCTGGCATGTGGGAGGATTTCAAGGGTAAATTGAATTCAGGGTAAATATGATTCAGGACAATCATATTCCTGTAAGAATGAAGGATAAGAATGACAAGTTTTGGGAACATTGGATAAAGAGCAATATTGTAAGCCTAGTCAAAGAGAAGAAGAAAGCATTTGTCAAGGTTAGGAGGCTGAGAACACATGAAGCAAGAGTGGAATGCAAGTAAAGTAGAAAGAATTTTAAGCAAGGAGTAAGGAGGGCTAAAAGGGGTCATGAAAAATCATTGGCCTGTAGGATTAAGGAAAATCGTAGAAACTCTACAGTTCAGAAAGAGGCCATTTAACCCATCAAATCTGCACCAACAACAATCCCACCCAGGCCCTACCCCAATATCCCTATATATTTACCCACTAATCCTTCTAATCTATGCATCTCAGGACACTAAGGGCAATTTTTAGAATGACCAATCAACCTAAAGCGCACATCTTTGGATTGTGGGAGGAAACTGGAGCACCCAGAGGAACCCCACACAGACATGAGGAGAATGTGCAAACTCCACACAGGCAGTGACCCAAGGTGGGAATCGAACCCAGTTCCCTGGAGCTGTGAAGCAGCAATGCTAACCCCACCGTGCTTATGTGCTGCCCCAAGGCTTTTTATACATATATATAAAAAACAAGAGGGTAGCCAAGGAGAGGATTGGCCCACTCAAAGACAGGGGAGGGGATCTATACGTGGAACCAGAGCAAATGGACAAGGTAATAAGTGAGTATTCACTTTTACGTCAGTATTCACCAAAGAGAAGGATCTATTGGATGATGAGTCTGAAAAAGGGTGTGTAGACAGTTTGAGTCATGTTGAGATCAAAAAGGAGGCAGTATTGGGATTCTTGAGAAACATTAAGGTAGACAAATCCCTTGGGCCTGATGAGATGTACCCAAGAAATGCAATGGAGGAAATAGCCTGTTTCCTTGAGAAAAGCCTTTGTATTCCCACTGGCTACAGGGAAGGTCCGTGAGGATTGAAGAATAGTCAATGTTGTTCCTTTGTTTAAGAAGGGTAGCAAGAATAATCCAGGTAATTACAGGCCAGTGAGCCTTACGTCAGTGGTAGGGAAATTATTGGAGAGTATTCTTTGAGACAGGATTTATTCCACTTGGAAATAAGTGGATTGATTAATGAGAGGCAACATGGTTTTGTGAAGGGGAGGTCATGTGTCACTAATTTGATCAAGATTTTCAAGGAAGTTTCGAAGATGATTGATGAGAGTAGGGCAGTGAATGTTGTTTATATGGACTTTAGTAAGGCCTTTGACAAGGTCCCTCATGGCAGACTGATGCAGAAAGTGAAGTTGCATGGGATCAGAAGTGAGCTAGCAAGGTGGATACAGAACTGGCTCGGTCATAGAAAACAGAAAGTAGCAGTGGAAGGGTATATTTCTGAATGGACGATTGTGACAAATGGCATTCCTCAGGGATCAATGCTGGAACCTTTGTTGTTTGTAATATATATATAGATGATTTGGTAGAAAATGCAACTGGCTTGATAAGTAAGTTTGCAGATGACACAAAGCTATGAGGGTCATCAGAGGATACAGACAAATTGGAGACTTGAATGGAGAGATGACAGATGGAGTGTAATCCAGACAAATGTGAAGTAATACATTTTGGAAGGTCTAATGCATTTAGGAAATATAAGCAAATGGCAGAACCCTTAACAGTATTGATAGGCAGAGGGATCTGGGTATATAGGTACACAGGTCACTGAAAGTAGCAATGCAGATGGAGAAAATAGTCAAGAAGGCATATGGCATGCTTGCCTTCATCGGCTAGGGCACTGAGTTTAAAAATTGACAAGTCATGTTACAGCTTTATAGAACCTTGGTTAGGCCGCACTTGGAAGATATTGTTCAACTCTAGACGCCACACTACCAGAAGAATGTGGAGGCTTTAGAGAGGGTACAGAAAAGATTTATCAGGATGCTGCCTGGTGTGGAGGGCATTAACTATGAGGAGAGGTTGGAGAAACTTGGTTTGTTGTCACTGAAATGACAGAGATTGAGGGGCGACCCAATAGAAGTCTACAAGATTATGAGGGGCATGGACAGAGTGAATTGTCAGAAGCTTTTTCCCAGGGTGGAAGAGTCAATTCTCGGGAGCATAAGTTTAAGGTATGAGGGACAAGATTTAAAGAAGATGTATGAGGTAAGTTTTTTACACTGAAGGTGGTGGGTGCCAGGAACTCGTTACCAGGGAAGATAGTGGAAGCAGATATGATAGTGACTTTTAAGGGGCATCTTGACCTATACATGAATAGGATGGGAATAGAGGGATATGGTCTCCGGCAGGGTAGGGGGTTTTAGTTTAGTCAGGCAGCATGGTGGTGCAATCTTGGAGGGCTGAAGGGCCTGTTCTTGTGTTGTAATTTTCCTTTGCTGCAGGGATACAGTCAATGTGAGGTTAGCTCACTAATGATGGTTACTGGAGTAGGCTGGGGAATCACCAGAGGGAGTTCTATCTCAGCACTGTGAGCTGCCAGGATGATCGACGGGAGAGAAACTGGTCACAAAGTAAAAATGCAGTATCACTATCTTGACAGCCCAAAGTTAGGGCACAGTTTAAAATAAGAACTGGAAAAGAACCTGCAAGGAAAGAGTTCTGGGGCTGTGTGGGAGGAACCCAAGGCTGGATATAAGGGTCCTAACAGGGGTCACACTGCTTCAAATAATAACATGGAAATGGAGCCTGAGCTGGTAGACCTCAGAAGAGTTTATTGAGAAGGTGCAATTAGATCCATTGCCATTTGGGGCTCTTTAACATTAGATTTGGGTTCACAATGAAGTTGATCAATTTGAGCGTAAACAGACAGAAATGTGAGCTGCTGGATATCTGCAGGATGATCAATCAAAGCCTCTAAGATGTTTTCTCCAAATGACATTGGATGATGGGCTGAAGGGCATCCACTCATTCCAAAAGTGCAGGTTCGGTGTAATCACTAACCAGAGCAGACACAGTGAAAGCATTGGTAATGTTGAACATATCCTGGATGCGCTCGGGAAAGAGTTCCATTCCCTAAATGTTCAGCTGGTGGATAAACATCAGAAGCACCTCATGTATGTTTGTGCCAGTTCCTCTGGGAGTTCCCATGACTCATACATCCTGAGTCACCCCAGCTGCCACGATGCTTACAGGGCTGGTTGCTTGATGATAGGGGGTACTCACTGAACTGGTGATAAAAGTACCCATTGAACCAATGGCTCATGAAACCAATGTGACAATATTAAAGTGCATCAGAGAAGAAATACAACACAGCACATAATTGGACAAAGTCCATCATAGAGCAGACCACTAACAGCCCAAAGATGTACACATCTGATGCTTGGACTGTTCAACTGCAGCTCTGCAAAGTCTTCACAGACAGCGTCCCACATCATCATGGTCTGTTGTGCCCTACAAAACCTGATGATTCAAAGGGGAGATCACTTGCTGGAGGAGACATGGAAGAGGCCAACACCTCACATGATGAAGAATTGGAAGGGCAGAAAATTGAAGAGGATGATGATCTGGTGTTTCTACATGAGGATAGCATCAAATCCGCAAAATCGTATAGCCACAAGATTCCAGGAAGAGTTAAGTGCTGGCAAAGACATCCAAGTACATCTGTCTTGTACCTTAATGACAGGCCAGTGATCTGAAAGGCCATTACAACCATGAACATCAAGAGCAAAGTCAACATTAGGCCTTGGACCTCCAACCTTCATGTTGTACCAGGTCCTAATCTTTGGAAAGGTCAGCAACCAAAGCTGTACATAACTGTTTTGGGAGTGAAACGCAATATACTAGTGCAAAGCCTGCACCAAGTAGATTTGATACAGTTGTGTCCTTCTAACTGAAATACTTCTTGCTGCCACAGAGTTAGACATATGGCTGGAGAGACAATCATGGCTTCATGTCCCGTGCTTTGGCACAAACTGATGAAAAAACAACATGAATGGTAAGTCTGCAATGCAGTTTAGCACACATCACTCCATGGTGTCTTAAATTCCTAACACAATTTACATTCACTTTCAGTAAAGAGGTTAACACATTTCCCTGACATTAGACATAGGGCACATGACTAAAATGAGTTAGCTAAACACCACATGTATTTCAGGCTCACAAATAGAGGTGATCACAGAGAGGGAGTTTGGGTGATCCTCGCAATAAGAGGCCTCATCGATGCCCATGCGCAAGAAACATTCAAATGACAAGATCATTGTCATAAATAGCAGATGTATTTACAAAGATTCATGATATGTACATTGAATTCTTGTGGCCCAAAAGTGATATTAAGGTTTCTTTATCTTTCTAACCATACTGCTTCATCTTGGTGCATCCCCAGTCTCTGCAGCAGATGTGGAGACAACCTGTTGACTACTAATCCCTGTGTCTTGGGCGGCATGGTGGCACAGTGGTTAGCGCTGCTGCCTCATAGCGCTAGAGTCCCAGGTTCAATTCTGGCCTCACGTCCCTGTCTGTGTCGAGTTTCCTTGGGAGAAATCAAGACTTCATGGAATCTGCATGCATTTCCTCTGGGTGTTCTGATTTCCCTCCGCAGTCCAAAGATGGGGGAGTTAGGTGGATTGGCCATGGTAAAGTGACCGTATTGTCAGGGGGGATTCGCAAGACAAATGCGTTGGGTTACAGGAATAGGGCCTGGATGGGATTGCGATCAATATAGATGGGCTGAATGGCCTCCTTGTGTTCTGTAGGGATTCTATGATTTCAGCAGATGTTCTTCTGGAGATGGAACAAGTGAACCCTCCCCAGCCTGTGGAACTGTTGCTGATGGGGTCACCGGCGGGGGGATTGGAATCAGCTGAAAACTCTCACAGTCACTTGGGTGATGGCCCTGAGATGTTCAGCTGCTGGTCCTCCTCCCTGCTGGTACTCAAGGGCACCTGCCTAATTCTTTGAGGCTCCTAATAGCTCCGCCCGCCCCCCTTCACCACCAATGTTATAGCGATGGAATGAATGTCCGAGGGCAAATTCGGCAAACCTGTTGGGCCAAAGTTCCAAGACCTCTGCATGGAGATCTCAAGGCGCTCACATGTTGGAGTCACTCCTTCAGACAGAATCCTCCATCCTTTGCTCTAGTCTGTTGACTGCCTCTCACAACTCTGCCTGATGTTCCACCACCTGTCTTTGCATCTCTGCTTCCAGACGATCATCAACTGACTCAGACTCAGTGGGTACCTGTTCTCCAGCAGTTCTCTGAGTGCCAGTGACTTGAGATATCACTGCCTCTGGCTGTGGACATGTGTCAGTGAGATGTCCCCCAGAATGTGACCCTGAGCCTAATCTCTATCTATTACTCTCCGCGCTGTGTGTCTCTGTGCTGATGGAGGGAGCAGGCAAATGCAATGATGGGTCTTCTTCAAATTGATCTTCGCCATCCTCCTCCATGCTGGCTTAGGGAGTGGGGCTTATGTTGCCTGTGCTGGTCTGTCTGGGTCTGCAGCTACCTGGAAGAGAGAGAAGATACATTTAGTTCATGAGCAGGCTGAATACACAACTGCCTGTCACTCATTGTGAATGTCAGAATGTGATCAATTTAGGAAGGACTCATCCACACTGGTTTGCTGGATAGACTGTTGCCATCTTTCACATCACAGCGATCTCCATCCATGCCACAAACGTGGCAGCATTTTCCTTTAGTTTGCTGATCTGTTGAATGTCCCAGCTGCAGTCTGGAATTTCTCCCTTTTGTTGTGGTTTGCAACAAAAATGGATGGAATATGATGAGAAGGGGTGGAGCAGAAGTTGGGAAGCATACATGCCCATTGTGTGTGCTGAGCCTTCTCCAGCAAGGGCTGATGATATTGTTTGTGCAAAATGACAAGTGAGATGTTGTTGAATATAGGTATTCAATCCTAATGTCTCCCCACTAACTGAGCTGTATGATACTGAGTGCAAAATGTGTGCAAAATGCCATGATGACGCATAATTCAGCAAGCAGCTCGCTTTTGCATAATTAACAAGATTTCAAGCAGAAGATCAGACATCAGAACCTGATTCAATGAAAAACTTGCCATTAGTCCTATCCTCAAGTGCACTTAATCTCCGGAGCAGAAACTTCCACTTAGTGTTCCTGTTCCCAGGGTGTTCTGACAGAAAAGATCACTGTGTCTAACATTAGGAACACACTCTGCATTGCTAAAGCTGTTTCTGCAGGATTTCTGCTAATTCAACTTCTCAGGGCCATTACTGCTGAGCAATAAGTGCCAGCCTTGCCAGAAATGGTCCCATGCTGGAAAGAAGAGAAATCCTCAGCTTAATTGCAACAGGATTGAAATCATGAATGGAGATTTATCAGCAAGTTTATCTTGTGCTGTTCAGGTGATACCTGTGTTGTGAACAATGGGTGCGGATTCTCTCAAAAAACGTATGTGTCGAATTTGCATGAAACTTCGAATAAGTCCCACTGGAGTAAATCCTGGTGGTTTTTTTTTCAGAAGGGTTTTCAAAGTGAATCTCTCACACTCTGTATACTGTGAGGGCACGAGTGTGAATCATTCTAAAAATCCAAGGGTGGGGTCTATTCCCACTGAAGAGGCTGAAATCAGTGCACTGAGCAGGGCCCTGCACATGCGCTAGTCTCTGGGACATCACTGGACTCCCCATTCCAGCACCCCCCATTCCCCCACACCTCTTCACACCACACAGAGCACTGGCTTCACTACTGCTTTTCACACACACAGTGCTGTGCTGCCGTGTACACCCCCTGCCTTCGAGCATTCACCTTGTTGAGCGCAACCCTTGATCAACACCCCCCCCCCCCCCTCTCCGGGCCACAGTGTATTGTTGAGTTCATCCGATCAGCAGTTTTGGAGATGGCTCACCCTCTATTGAAACCAGGTTACCTGAACATTATTCACAATGAAAATTAACTAATGGGCCCATGACTGGCCCAAGCTGACTGCACCTGGACTCCCTTAACAACGATGTGGAGATGCCAGCATTGGACTAGGGTAAACACAATAAGACGTCTCACAACACCAGGTTAAAGTCTGACAGGTTTATTTGGTAGCAAAAACCACTCGCTTTCAGAGCACTGCTCCTTCGTCAGGTGAGTGGGATTTCAGTTCACAAACAAGGCATATAAAGCCACAAACTCAATCTACAAAATAATGATTGGAATCCGGGTCTTTACAGGTAATCAAGTCTTAAAGGTACAGTGTGAGATTGTTATATTGTTACAATTACAATGTTACATTGTTTGTATCTTTAAGAGAGACTTCTTATTGTGCTTATCCCAGTCCAATGCCAGCATCTCCACATCATGGCTCCCTTAACAAGACAGTGCTGTATATAAGCTACAATGATGAACGCACAGGCAGTCGTGCCAGGACGATGGCACCCAAGAAAAGCACTTCCAGATTTTCAGAGTCTGAGCAGACCTGCCTGCTGAATAAGATGGAGGAAAGTGACGACTGCTGTACCCTACTCGGGGCTGTTGCTCACGGGGTCGTGCATCAAGCGCCGTATGGGAGGCCGTAACATCTGTAGTGAATGACAGAATACTGACCCCTTGATCCAGAGAGCAGTACCATATGAAGGCAAACGATCTTTTTTGGGTGGCAAGGATGAGTGTGCATCCCATTCTGATACCTGAATATGTGCTGCGCTTACAATGTCAAACCATCCCCATACACCTCAAGGGTAGCCACCAATCGCACCCTGCCAAGTACTGCCTCTAACCCCAGTGGCATCCCCTTAATCAGCAATCCCAGTGGGAATCCATTTCCCCAAAATGGCCAACGCTAGCTCCCCAACCCCCACACACATTGCACCCCAGGTCCTTCCAGACATCATGCTTTCACTCCCCCTTATGTCCCCATTGGAGAAGGAGAAAACTGGCGGTGGATCTGCGGCTGCTGACGGGGTCTGAGCAGCGTGCCCTGGAGCTGGCAGGGTACACTTAGAATGGGCACTGTCAGCCAGATCAACATCGGGCATGCACGTGAGCATCAGCTGAACCCTATTCTTGAGTTTTCTTTGGATTAATGCTGCATGGGCTTTTTTCCCCTCTCTTCCCCGAATGTATGTTTTTCTTACAGTGCTGGAATTTGATGAACTTTCTGATGTCACGGCCCCTTCCCTGATGCTCCTGATCCAACTCCCGTGGATACCTCGGATGACACCTCGAAGGGAAACCCTGAGGAATTCTCTGAGGGTAGCATCAGTGAATTGGCACAGGTACCAACAGCACAACCCACTAACACAGAGACTATCTGGTTCATGCTGACACTTCTGCTTCTGCTCACCAGTGAGCACATCACAGTCGCTGATGCCCATCGGGTGGACGTGGGCGCATCTAAGGGCTCGGGCACATGGAGGTTTGCCAGAGGTGAGGTATCAGCTGGCCCCAAGCCAGATACTGGGCATCAGCAAATCCAGGGAGTTGTGGACGGGCTGTCAGCAACAATGCTGCGACTGCAAGGCTATTTAAAGGAGTCAAACATAGTGCTATTGCAGGAAGTGATGCCAACACAGCATGAGAACCAGGTCAACACAGCAAGAGTGGTGTCTGCAGTGGAAAGTCTGGCACTCGGATCTAGCCTCATGGGTGACAAGGTCCAGGCCATCCTGGAGACACGGCCAAAGGTGTTGCTGGTATCCTGGACACACATTGTTCTGTGGCTATAGGGCCATATGGGAGAACCTGCTGACCATGGTTGGGACTCTCACTGGCACATGTAGTATCAGTGACTATATTAACCAGAACACCTCTGCTTGGAGCACCAGCTGCCTGAAATGATGAGCCCTCAAACAGCACATGGTGCACTTCCCCTCCTTCCTTAAATCCAGCGCTCTGTCCAGTCCGTCACCACACCCCACAGACAGAACAATGGAACAAACCAGTGGCTCCAGACTGCAGCCTAACCAGTATTCAGTAAAGGAATCAACCACACACCCCCAGAAACTACATGGAACATTCCTGTGCCTGGGGACAACACTTCCAACTCTCCAAGGACTACCCCACTGCAAGGCCCTGTCTCCAATCTCCCCTGCACTTCAGCGGCTGCAGCTCCATAACACTTACCTCCTTAGTCCTGTTCAATGCTGCCACGCTATGTCCCAACCTTAATGCAGCAGTTGTAATCCTTGCCAGCATGTCATCATACCAGAGTGGGGGGGCAGAGATTCTAGTCGCAGACCTGCTAATTAGATGGTAAGGAATGTAAATGCATGCTAATATCTGTTACACTTATTTTCAGCTTGGATTCATCAACGCCAAAAAGTTTAGGCTGGGAGATACACAAAGGACAGGATGCCAGCACGAATCAGCCACTGCTTGAATTTCCACCCTGCTGCACTAAAAAAAATTAACACAGCGGGACGGGAGAATCATCCCTAATATTGTGTCACATAACTGGGTGTTGCGTGTTGGGTATAGAGTATGGATCTATTACCCAGTATGACCTCTGGGTAATAGATCCATAATCTATTTTTTCATGTTTGACACAAACTTTTTCGTGTCCTCTGAGTGAGGTTGCCAACTCAATGGCAATTAAATCCAAATTATGGTCGATTTTTGTACAGTTGTCATCCAAAAAAAAACAGAGTGGAAACTGTCAAAGCTAATTACATGTAGCTGACAGTCTGAGCAGGGTTCAAAGCAGAAGTTAAAAAATATACATTCTAACTAATCAGAGAGCTATGAGGAACCATTGGAGAGAAAAAAATTGATACAATAAAAT
Source organism: Sphyrna mokarran (assembly GCA_024679065.1). Classification (NCBI taxonomy): domain Eukaryota; kingdom Metazoa; phylum Chordata; class Chondrichthyes; order Carcharhiniformes; family Carcharhinidae; genus Sphyrna; species Sphyrna mokarran. The sequence goes on along the minus strand of JAGIQG010000005.1, from coordinate 92,259,205 downwards.
TGGAAATTAAATTCAACGCTGATGGATTCATTAACGACATTTTTGACTCGAATATTTTAGCTTAAATTACAGAGGTTGGTTTTAACCCAATCTCATGATTGGAAACCAGACAGGTTTAAACAAAAAACAAGTTGATTATGGCTGGAATTTCAGTGGCCTACCCGCCTTAGGACTTGGAGCGGGTGAGGGGCGGAGCATTGGAAGGTCTGTTGATCTTGGGTGGAATTTTATGGTTACGGAATGAGCGAGGTGCTTAAAATCCTTGACCCTGACCCTTTACTGTTTCTCATGCTAGCCCATTGTGTTCTGCAGCGGCTGAGATACCTGCTTAAAGTATAGGAAAGAGCCTCATACCTTTGTGCAAATTGGGATCCTACTATGTAAGACAGTGACAGCAAATTTCACTAGGGCCTGAATGGTGAAAACTCTGTAGCTTTCTTTCTCAAGCTGAAATATGTCAGCAGCTGGTGGGAAAGCCTAAAAGGCCCTTGAAGTCAAAAATGTCCCTTTGTGGGGCCGGGAGGAAGAAAACCATTTTTCTGGGGCTCAGAAGGAAAATTGAAGCTTTTCCTATAGCCACCATCACCACCACCCCCCTCTAACATTTTCTCCCACGATCTTCTGAAAGTCTACTCCTTGCTGCTTAACCACAAGCCAAAAGGCAAGCAAAGGTCACCAAATTTCCCTTGCCCGCAGCTGCTAAATATCCTCTTTTTACCCTATTTAAGATTGAAGGCACTGTTTTAAAATAGGTGACTTCCCAGTTGAAATGAGATGAGGAAATGATTTCTTTCAGAGGTTCATTAATCTCTGGAATTCACCACTCCAATGAGCAGTGGAGGCTGAGTTATTGAATATGTTCAAGATTGAGTCAGGCAGATTTTTAATCTACAAGGGTGCCAACAGGCAGGAAATTGGAGATAAAACCACGATCAGATCCCACTGAATATTGGAACAGACTCAAGGGAACAAATGGCCGACTAGCATTCCAGATTCTGACTTTGTACCTGGAACACTCTTAGGAGTAGAAATAAGTTTATAAATGAAGGGAATCTGATGAAGGGATGCCAGCCTCTGAGGAATTATTTCGTACATATAATTAAGGAATTAACAGCACAATGTTGCATATCTACTCCCGACAATGCCCTGACTCCAACTGAAGCCTTCCAGCCCCAGGAATGCACACCATCATAGAAACCCTACAGTGCAGAAAGAGGCTCTTCGGCGCATTGAGTCTGCACCCATCATAATCCCACCCAGGCCCTACTTCCATATCCGTACACAGCCTACTAATCCCTTTAACTAAGCATCCCAGGACACTAAGGGGCAATTTTAGCATGGCCAATCAACCTGACCTACACATCTTTGGACTGTGGGAGGAAACCGGAGCACCCGGAGGAATCCCAGGCAGACGCGAGGAGAATGTGCAAACTTCACACAGACAGTGACCCGAGCCGGGAATCGAAGATGTGAAGCAGCAGTGCTAACCACTGTGTTACTGTGCCGCTCCTATTGCTCCTTTGGTTCTGGCCTGCTCATATAGTCTGTGAAGGATTGCCCTTTAGAGGGGTCATGCGATCACAGTAGCCATTCTAAAGTGGGGTTCCTGGAGCTGCTGTCAAATTACCTTGAGAAGAGCTGGAAGTCTCACTGCAAAATAGCCCTTTATGGCACTACTCTAGCATACTATTCCATGCAGGTCATCCAAGATGAATATTCTGCAATAAAGAAACTATATCAATAGGCAGGACTTTGCAACATCACTATTAGTGGGGAATGGGATTTTCAGAGTTAAGCAGAAAGATGACAGAAGTCTAAACATCAATATGAACAAATTAATATAGCAGCACTCATTTTTCTCTCTTTTAGCAATAAGATTTGAAGAACTGTTGCAATTGACCCTGTAAGGACATCACAGCAGGGTAAGGGTCACCTGGTCTGGGTGCCCAATCAAAACTCAGGGCCTGATTTTACCATTGAGTTGAGAGAAAACTTGGTAAATCGAATGTGAGGCAAGCAGCATGATCTGCACTCACCTCCGCGCCAGTTCTCCCTTCAGCAAGGACCCGAAAATGGACATGATCGGGACTGCACCTGAAATGGGTGTGACAGCCATTTAAATGCATTTAAATTGAATTAATGGGTCGCATGCCCAACTTTACTGGCACTTCCTCTTTACCACCATGTTCGCCAATCCCAAATCGGTAGATCTGCTCCATAAAACTCTGATTTGTGCGCTTCATCAGTAAGGGTTAGTGAGGAGGAGGTAAGAACAGAGTGGGGAGCATGTAGCTGGGGGAACTAGGGGGTATAGACAATGATTTTTGCTCTTCTAAGGGCAAGCAGTGTTCCTTAATCTCTACATGTGACATGTGTTTCTCTCCATCACCATACCCCCCCCACCCCAATTCTTCAGAGTGATGAGGTGACTTTTGCAAAGCAGTTGATCTATCTTGCTGTTCATTTGGTTGCTGTTGGAGCTGAGGAGAAGGAGCTGGAGAAGAATTGCGGACACAAGAGGCCCAGACATTACCACTTGCACGACTAGGGGGAATGACTACTAGAGGCAGGAGGTGGCCACCATTATTCCGAGGTGGTGGGGGTGACTGGAGGGCAGGGGGGTGCGGGTAAGGTGGGAGGGATGTTGGTAGAAGAAGGAGGGAACAGAGATCCGGTAGTTCCTTGCATGAGAGTCATTTGAACAGATGCCAGACACCATATCGCTGATGTCTCCACCTCTGCCTCCGAAATGAGATAGTGCAACATCAGTGCAATCTGTTGCAGGACCTGGCACCTAGAGGCAGGGAAGGGACACCTACTCTTGGTTGTTGTCAAATTTACGCTTCTCTGAACTTTTATGCGACTATCTCCTTCCAGACCCCTAGTGGAGATGTCTGTGGCATCTCCCAATCAGCTGTGCATATCTGTGTGAGGCAGATCACAGAAGCCCTGTACCCCCAGGCTGGCCTGTACATCAAATTTAACCTGGACCAAGCCCATCAGGAAGTCCAGGCTGCAGGGTTCGCAGCCATTGCAGGGACGTACAGGGAGCCATCGACTGCACACCATCGTCCTCAAGGACCCCCTACAGAATCCACTGGGATTCATCAGCGGAAAGGGGTTCCACTTTCTATTCAACGAGTGCGTGACCATAATATGACTGTCATGCACGTCTGTGCAAGTCACCCAGGAGTGTGCAATTGTCAGGAGCGCAGGTATCCCGGAGGCATTTCAGGAGGACCCCAGATTGCGAGGGTGGTTCCTGGGTTATCTGGATTACCGGCTTTGGACACGGCTGATGACGCCTGTGCGGAAGCCTGTGATTGAGACACAGCCCCACTATCACGAGGCCCGTGTAACAACCTGCGAGACAGTGGAGAGATACATTGGGTTCCTCAAAATGTGATTGCAATGCCTGGACCAATCTGGCAAGACCCTCCAACACAGCCCTGTGATCTCTTCCCGCGTAGTGGTAGTGTTGTGCCTTGCACAATCTGGCCCTACAGACAAGTGACATATTGGAGGAGGAGGATGTGGAGGCTGACCAGACAGACATTGCTGAGGAGGATGTCCAACTGGAGGAGGAGGAAGAGCATACCGAGGAACACCACCCAGGTGCTGAGGCAGTTGGAGTGTGGGACGGGAGGGAATTGCTCATGGATTCTGGGGAACCAATGGCTTCCTTTTCTCAGTGACACAGCATTGAAGGACCTCCGCAACTGACATCAACATGAAGCATCCGTCCAGCAATCATCAATGGAAGAGGATTCCTATTCGAGATAAATCTGAGATAAATTAGTCACAGGAGGGTGGAGAAAAAATATTTAAATGTAATAAAGGTGTCAAAATAAGACATTCTATCATAAAAACTCATGAGTAGAAAATGTTATGGTGCTTAAATATCTTTTTAATGATTGCACCTTTCACTTGTGTCATTTTAGTGCAACTACAATTTCCTAAACTTATGTAACCTGCCACCATATCTCAATGACTTCCTAGAATGTACACTGGAAGCGGAGGGGGCTAGCAGACTACCTCACCCCGTGGTCTGTGATGCATGTGGCAGGTGTCCTCTGGAGGCCCTGGACCTTGTTGCTCCTGGTCTGCTTCCAAGGTCTGGCTGCATGAATGCTATCTGTTCCAGCTCTGCAGTTCGCAAATTGTAGAGTCTGGCTAGGTTTACATTTGGTTCCCACATTTCAAGCTTTTATCCATGTTCATGACAGAATATCGATATTCCTGGAATAATTCTGGAGGTCATGGGTCACCTGACCACAAGTCTGTGAAAATGCATCTTTACAAGTATAAACATTAAAAGGGAGGCACTTTTAAAACTTGGTCCCAAATGTATTAAGCCAGGGAAAAAGCTTCAATGCGAGGTAATATTCCAATCTTTGGTAATTCCTAATGCTGCTGTAGAATAGACCTTTGTATTCTGGAAATCTGACCTCCAAGGTTACTAGAAAGTGCCACGCATTTATTGTCCTAGACATATTAAGTTCCATTCTTTGTACAAGTTGGCAATGTCCACATTATGTATACAGAGCACCTACTTAGTACCCACACAAGATGTAAGCTGCATGTGACACCCATCCCCTGCAGTTGAACCTTGTTAATACTGTATTGCAGCTTTTCATATTTCTGTGTAGCTGTTTGTTATTAATTCCCTTCTGTTGTCAGAACATTAAGAACCTAAGAAATAAAAATAGGCCATATGGCCTCTTGATCCTGCTCTGTCACCCAGTAAATTAAAGTTTATTTATTAGTCACAGGTAAGGTCTATATTAACACTACAATGAAATTACTGTAAAATTCCCGTAGATGCCACATTCCAGTATCTGTTCGGATCAATGCATCTATGTAGTACATTTTTCACACTGTGGGGGGAAATTGGGGCATGTGGAGAAAACCCAAGCAAACATGGGGACAATGTGCAAACTCCACATAAACAGTGATCCAAGCCAGATATCAAACCTGTGTCCCCGTGGCTGTGCCCCCGCACTGATCATGGCTTATCTGATCCTGGCTCAACTATACTTCTCTGTCTGTTCCCCAGGACCCCTATTGACTCCATTATCATTCAAGCATCAATCTATCTCAGTCTTGAATGACTCAACTCCTCCGGGTAATGAATTTCAAAGACTCATAATCTTCTGAGAGAAGGAATTCCTCTTTCTCGCTGTCTTCAGCAGGTCAAACTTTATTCTGAAACATGCTAACCTCTAGTTTCAGATTTTCTCACAAGCGGTCAAATCCACTAGACATCTTCCCTGTCAAATTCCTTCAGGGTCCTCTATGTTTCACCGAGGTCACCTTTCATTCTTCGAAACTCCAACCTTTCCTTGTTAGGCAACCAATTCATCCCAGAAATCAACATAGTGAACGTACTCTGAAATTATTTTAAAAAGGCGTTCATGTAAGGTAGGTGTTGTTGGCTAGGCCAGCGTTTATTGATTAATCCCAATTGCTCTTGAGAGGGTGATGGTGAGCTGCTTTGCTTTCTTGAGCCACTGCAGTCCATGTGATGTAGGTATACCCTAGGTGCTGTTAGAGATGGAGTTCCAGACTTCTGACCCAAAATGACCCAACTTCCCGAAATTCTAGTATTTGTAAGTGTGATAAAAGGCAGGAGTGGAACACATTGACAGATCTTAGAAACTGAACCACATCTGTTATTTTTGCCTGTTCTCCAGGCAATAGTCATTGTATGTTGTTTTGAGAAGAGCTTTGAGCAGCCCTTTGGGCATATTCTCTACTTGCTAGATTCTGCAGCAAGCATGCCAGAAAAGTACATGTGAATCTCAGGAGATTATAACACTCTAGCATTATGTCATCAGCAGTGTTTACAACTGGACATATTGGACAAAATTTGTGTGCAGAGACTAAGATTTCCCCAAAGAGGTGACCGCAGAAGTCTGCACACTCCTACAGCCGGATGCTTATTTACTTAATGAGCAGACATGAGATCTCCCTGGGCTGTATCGCTTGCAGTCAAGGAGATTTTATGCAATGGAATTGATCCATGTGATAGCAGGAGATGTCTGCCAAATTACCCAAACTTCATTGCATATTTGTATCATAAAGATTTCAGTTATCCTGCTGGCTTTTATGAATTCATCAAATGAACATTGGAAAACATGCAGTTCTGTGGAAACCCCTGCACTTCTGCCATCTGTCTGGATTCCTCAAAATGCAGGATATTAGTTACAAAAACACAGTGATAAACAAGGAAGTCAGAGAATATTAGGGGTAAGAGGGACTACAGATCAGCCACGATCTTAATGAATGAACTTGAGGGGCTGAGTGGCCTACTCCTGCTCCCAATTCATATGTTCACCTGTTCATATGCTGACCCTTTCCACTTCATCAATTGGTCTTCCATCACTGGTGTGGAATCATATCCATTAATGCCTACTATCTGGGCAAAACATCATAAGTTATTAATTAATGATCAACAACAATTCTACTATTACATGAAGTAACAACAAGATTAAATGAATTGCTGCTTGGATTGGGAGTAGGGGGTGGGTGGGGAGGTTCCCATGGCTATCCACTGTTATCAGGCTGCTTGATTCCTCAGTGATATTTCTCAGTTTCTCAATGTCTTACCCTAGACCTAACCATCTTCAGCTACTTCTTCCAATTTCATCTTTTCTTTATTATAAGGTCAGAAGTGGGAATGTTTGTTCATGATTGCACAATCTTCAGTACCATTTGTGTCTCCTCAGACACTGAAACTTACATGTAGCAAGACTCGACAAGATTTAAGCTTGGGCCGAAATCCATGTCTCTAAATGCCCAGCAATAACCATCCTTTGAGAATCTTACTTTCTCTCCTTGAAACTAATGGCATTATCATCGCTGAATCACCTACTATGAAATTCCTAGGGATTACCATTGATCATAATACTGAACTGAGCCAGCCATAATTTGGAGATTCTTGTCTATCAGACTTGAGGAAGGATGCAGTGGAATTCCCCAGGGGTCAGTGTCAGCAGCCATGCTTTTCTTGTTACATTTTAATCTCCTGGACTTGAATATACAGGACACAAATTCAAAATTTGCAAATGACACAAAACTTGGAAGTTTTAATTGAGCAGCAAATTTCAAGAGGAGCTAGGCTGGTGGAATGAGTGAGCAATGAATGGTAAAGGAAATTTAATTCAGAGAAATGTGAAATGATTCAGTTTGGTTATGAGTGATGAAAGGCAATACAGGGTACACTTCTCGAAGGGATGTAAGAATACGGGGACCAGGGTGTACATACACACTAGTAGTTGAAGGCGGCAGGGCAGGTTCTGAAAGCAGTTAATAACTCATTAATAAAGATCCTGGACTTTATGGCCGGGATTTTTAAAAATTTTGGCCGTGTGTCAAACTCGTCGGGAAAACTGGTTGTCCTCTGGTGGGGAACATGTTTTTCCATATCTTCAGCCACTTAGAACAGTAAAACATTCTTCCCTGATTTCACGGCACACAGATGGACTCTGATTCACCTGGCTTTCCCTCATGCTGAGTGCTTTAATTTAATTAAACGCATGTTCCAGGTCCCAAGCACACAATGACTGCCAGGAAGGGCGCACCAAATTTGTTAGACTGGGAGCAGGTTGAAATGCTATAGAGAATGGAGGCGAGAGTCCAAAATGTTTACCCTTGGATGGGGATGAGGCCATCCAGCAAGGTCATCAAGCTGGCATGGGCATTGGTGATTACACTGGTAGTGCCCGCTCTCCACATAGGAGATAGAGAGTGCAGAGCAGGAAGAGAATGAATGACCCCCTTTGCTCCGCTCAGCCAAGGTAAATCATTGTTCTCATCAACATCTGCTCATCCACTTGCAGATGTACACCCCTGCCACACAGTAGCTTACGCTCTTCCCATCTGTTCCCTTGCAGGAAAATAATGTTCACAACCACTGGATGTGAGCAAAGATGGGTGGAAGGATGGATGAGTTGAAACTGCTAATGGAGTTTGATGAGAGAGCCAACCAGGTTGCCGGGGAGAATCAGGGCTGCTCCCATGCTGAGGGCTTGAGGAAACGAAGTGAGGACCCAGAACCCGATTGTCAACCTTGCGAAATTCACCTGAGTTTTATCACTTATATTCTTGTGCCACTTACATGCGTCATGTCATCTCCCTACTCTTGCAGTCACAGCAAGGGTGCAGCAGAGTCACTTTCAGACTGGGTGGAAGAGAGTAGTCTAGGGAGCAGCTTCAACCAGTTCTCAGATGTGCACCTCAAAGATGTGGCACTACTTTTGGCTGTACCCTCCACCAGATCAGAGACATGTCCCTCAATGGTGGGGCATAATAGTAGAAATGTTTCGGGGTCGCTGACTGGTGAGCACCACCTCACAGCAAGCAGAGGCAGAGATGTCCTGGGGATCCACCACTCAGAAGACAGCTGGATATCAGCACTCTGATGCCCCTGTCGGGTGATATGCCTCTGGACCTTGCCCTGTCACTGGAACTCCTAAGGGAAGATCAAGAAGGTATGTCCATATTACTCCTCAGATTCCAAGACCAAGTGAAGGAGTCCCAACAGTCTGAGGTGGATGTGCCGGCACTCCGGGACTTCGAGGTCAACACTGTGAGGGTGGTGGACGGTGCAGGGCATGAGCTCCATGGTGGAGAGTGCATACTCTATGGTGCAGGCACAGGTAGGCATTTGTGAGTCTCCGTACCAGATGACAGCAGGACTTCTGCATCTCACTCCAGCTCTAATCCATGGAGGATGTTAAGAGCCTTTGAGTACCATAGGGAGGAGAGGCTGGTCCATTGCCAGGGCCTTCCAACCGGGCGGCTGTGCAATAGTCTGGCCTATGTGACTCCATCCCTTCCCTAACCGATTCAGCTCCAGCCTCATGCACTGAGGAGAGTGATACTGCCACCCTGCAGCAGCCCGAAAGCAGGCCAGGGCCCTCAAGGCCATGGAGTCTCAGAGGATGCCATTATCACAAGCATGGGACATGGCAGACAGAAGCCTGCCTACACCTTTGCAGGTATTGAGAGGGAGAGACTGGTTTAGGAAGGTGGAAGGAGAGTAGTTGCACCCAGTGGCACTGCTGTTGTTAGTCAATTGCAGATAGCGAGTGCTTATTTAAAGATTAAACCACCTCAGTCACTTTATTAAACTCACTTTTTGAACCCTATCTGTACCTACCTGTTCTCATTAGCTCGCTGCTTTGGTTCCCTGGCTGTTTATCACTGAACTCCCCTTTGGAAGCGAGGCTGCCAACTTGACATTTTTAAAAAGCTCTTGTAAAACCTGCAGGCTACCTGAGTGGTGACACTGGAGACATAGAGTCAGATAGCAGGGGAAGGATCTAGTGGGACGACACGCTAATCACATAATCATGCATTCAAATGGGCTTCCCCCACCTTTGATGGTGGTAGTTGTGGGTCATCCACCATCATAAATCCTCCTTTCTTGGCTCCCATGGTATTTTGCTACCTAACTCCATTGCTACCCACTGCAAACAGGGCTAGGAAATTTAACCCTAGAAGTAGGGGCACAGAATGAAAAAGGGAGGAAGTTATGACGAACCCTATATAAAACACCGATTCAACCTTAATTGGAGTATTGAGTCCAGTTCCAGACGCCACAATTTAGGAAAGATGTGAAGGCTATAGGGAGAGTGCAGATAAAGTTCGTGCAAATGGTTCCAATGATGAGGAACTTTAGTTACGTGGATAGGTTGGAGAAGTTGGTGCTACTGTTCTTGAAGGAGAGAAGGTTAGGAAAAGATTTGGCGGAGTGTTCAAAATAATAAGGATCTGAACAGAGTAGATGGAGAGAAACTGTGCTCATTGGCAAAACGATTAAGAGGGTGGTGATTTTAGCTAATTGGCGAAAGAAGCAATTGTGACATGAGGAAACATTTATTTTACACAGTAATTAGTTAGGATCAGGAATATGTTGCCTGAGAGTGCATGGACACAGATTCAATAGAGAATTGGGCAATTTCTGAAGGGAAAAATTAAGCAGGGCTATGGGAAAAAGACAGGGTATTGACACTAGGGGACTTGCTCTTGTAGAGAGCCTGCACAGATCAAATGGCCTTTCATTCTGTGATTCTGTATAAACATAATGGCTGCAAGAACAGGTCAAAGGCAGTAAGTTCTGTAGTGAATATGTAACTTCCTGACTTCCAGAAGCCTGTCCACTATTTACCAGATACCAGCTAGAAATGCAATAGAATGCTCTTTATCTGTGGCTACAGTAATACTCAAGAAGCTGGACACCATCCAGGCCAAAGCAGCCTGCTTTATCATCACCCTGTTCACCATCTTAAACATTCACTTGCTCCATCACCAGCATACAGCAGCAGCAGTGTGTACCACACACAAGATAGAAACATAGGAATTAGGCACATTCAGTAGTAGGTAAATTCAGCAGTTTGAGTCTGCTTAGCCTTTCAATCAGATTATGGCTGATCTCTTCCTGGTCTCAAATCCACCTTCCCATCTGTTCCCCATTTCCCCTTTTTTATTCAGAAATATATCTATCTCCTTCTTGAAACCATTCAACGGTTCAGACTCCACCATGCCATGGGGCAGCAACTTTGACAAATTCAGCACCCTCTGCGAGTGGTAGTTTCTTCTCATCTCGGTTTGAAATCTATCGCCTCTCAACCCATCCCACTCGCCACGGGAATCGTAATGGGTGCAGGCGGACCATGCAAAGATCTGTTGACCTCAGGCGGGGTTTTACATAGGGTGGAATAGCAAAATAACAGCCAGAAAAATCCCACCCACAGCAATAACATTTCATAGAAGATGTTCTTCCTGGTTCAACACGGGAAAAAATGGTTCATTCAGATGTATTATAGAAAAAAATCAACTAGGCAATAAAACAATAATCATAATTAACTCAGACATGAGTTAATCAATGATTTGAAATTCTTATGGCGAGAAAGGCCATTTTACCAGAATAACCCATTTTGAAATATATTTTAATGCAACACCCAAGCTGCTAAAAAGACAACCTAGAAGAAATCTGCTGATGGAGTAGTAACATCATCTCTCTTCCTTCTTCTCTAATTCAAAGCCCACGTGAATTTTCTGCACCCCTGTGACATATTTCTCGGAGGCGGTTGCCATTGGCCTGTGGCAGGACCTTCTAATCTTGCTGTTGTCAAGGGGATTGCCCATTCTATGCACCCGCTGCTGCTGGGAAACCTATGGTAGTGGTTCGCTGTTGACACGACCAGAAGATCTCACCAGTGAGAACAGCCAGAAAGTTCTCGCCGTTATTTTTCATAGATTTTGGAAGCCACCACAGAAGTAAAGAATTTTTATCCAAAGGGAATCTGAGATACAATCATATCAACTTTTGGAAAAGTCAGGTTGTAGTTTAAAAGAGATTGTCCCAAAAAATTCCAGTTTACACCAGCCTCAACTTCATTAGAGTTTCAAGACTATGATGGGAAAAATCTGCCTCAGCCACAGGAAAGGACTCACAAACAGAAAGTCCTCCATTCTTATTTACCTTTTGCCATCAGATCTTAAATTGATCACAAAAACCTCCTACTTTATAATCTGTTATTGTATATGCTTGTGTCTGTGCGTATGTTACCATGGTCAGGACAGGAATTGTCTTTTTAAATATCTTTATATTTTTGTATGGATAGCTTTTTAGCTCAATAGAAACTGATCGTGTTTAAATTCAAGAAAGCCTGTCAGGGTGAGGTCTTTGCAATCTGCACACAAGTGGCTGAGCCCAGATGTTGAACTAATAGATTCATCCATATAGATTAAAAAAAAAACCCTGTTCCAATCAATTGAGGAGTGAGAAAGAAAGGCCAAGTGCTAACACATCTTAAAGTCATTGCGTGCAAATAGGCACTCAAAGCATGGCTAGCGGTACAGCCAAAAGTTGCTCCATAAAGCAAGTCCCTTTCTGCTTCATGGAATGGCATATCTGCTCTCCTTATTTCTTAATTAGTGACAGAGAGACTCATCTTCTTGCTGAAGCATTCTCTCAGTGACTTATTTACTGCAGCCAGCTGTTCTTTTGAAGTTGGATGGACTTACTGAGCCCTTCTACCTCCCTGAATTGGACAGGGAACCCATCTTTATGGCAATTGAGGGATTTCCTCGGTCAAGTTAATAACAAATGGCAGTTCCCTCACAGGATCGGATTTGGGATCTGGAAACAGTTCCTAGCTCCTATTTTGCATCTTCCAAAATAAAAATCCAGTTTCCGACCGGACCTTGTGTCAATTATGACATGTGGCCATCGACCTGAAAGGTTTACTCTGTTTCTCTTTTCACAGATGTTGGCAGATCTGATGAATACATCCGGCATGTTTTGTTTTTCTGATAGAGTGCATGCTCATTGGTTGAACTGTCCATCAGCATCCTGATGGATGTTTGCATCGATTTGGTGAGTGCTGCAGGACAGCACAGCAAGGATGCCCCAACTTATTATACGTATGTTGTTATAACTTTGTAAAAGGACTTTACCATGGAGTAGAGTACAGACATCAATCAATTGCAGAACACGTTCTCAAACAAGAGGGAGACCAAATAATTGGCAAATCAATCAAAGTGCCTTGACTTAGCATCATGAGTTACCAAAGCAACGGTTTCAACACAAAGTCACGATTCCCTTCAACACCAGGGAATTTTTTGAATATTTATATACACACATCTAAATCATACAGGGAGCAAATATTTATCAAAACTTAAATGTTAGTAAACCTTCAGTTATTTTCATAAGGCACCTAACAACCTATCTGAATAAAACTGAGCTTAACATCAGGAACCCTGACTACGTAAGTACTTCTAACTAACCACTTTAATTGAAGTTTATCTGACAATAGCAGATAGAGCTGCCAAAGTATTAGTATTATCGATTCCAACTCTCATTCATTCAAATCATGTATGGTACAGGAGTGTACATTGTGTTTACCCTTTGTGATGATGTTGGTTTCCTACTTTATAACCATGTGCTTCTTCTTCATGTTTCCTCAAATCCAAATTCCTTACGCTGAAGTTGTGTAGGTTAGGTTGACTGGCCATGCTAAATTATCCCTTAGTGTCAGTGGACTAGTGGGTAAATGCATGGGATTGTGGGAGAGGGCCTGAGTGGCATTGTGGTCAGTGCAGAATTGAAGGGCTGAATGGTCTTCTTCTGCATTGTAGGAATCAATGATTTATTATCTAAATGGAGGTTGCAGGTCATATATCTGATCATGTTGGTTGTGTTGATGGTCCTTGTAATGACACGGTGATGCTTTCCTCTACACAATTTTGGAACTCAAAGAGTTATACCTCATTTTGTAATCTTAAGTAAGTGTGTGTGAGATGGTAGGAAGCTACTAGTTTTGGTAAATTACCAGTTTTCTTAGCATTTCTTTTCAATTTTTATATTTGTCAAACACCACATTTTAGCCTTATATATGCAACTTCATACTATCCTGCAGTAACAGGAACCGCATGTACTGATGCAACAAATAATTGAACCTTTATGTTCATTTAATCTGTTCTATGAATGTTGCCATGTCACTTCAAGAGACAGCGTTCATCATCATTACCATCTCCAGCCATTTCCCTTCTGTTAGTCATTCCCTCAACATGTCGTCAGGCCTGTATGGGAGCAGGCCGAAGGATATCAATGAGATTGTTTTCAGACTATCATTCGAACTACTTCAATCTGGTTCCATGATAATGGTGAATTCAGACAAGAAAGTAGTTTGGAATCAATGTTCCCTGTAACGTTTGTTGTTGCATGTGGCTATTTTTTCACTGTGCAGTACTTCTAAAATGTTTTTGTGTGGCACGATAGCGCTATGTATAACACGGACTAAAGCCCATGTGACCTCTTCAGTGGGAGCATTGGTTTGCACTTCAATCAGTAAAAAAACTCCAACCAAAATGTATGGTGGAATGTGTGCCTGAACCTTTAACTCTTTGACATAGGATGTTCCACCACAGGGGACATAGTTGCGGTCCAGCTCTCCACTGTGACCTACTGCTTGGTCAGGCAGTTGTACAGCATTGCACAGATGTGGCTGTGGATGCTTCTCCACTGCACAAGCTACTAGCTACACTCTGAAAAAAATTAAACTATGTTCCTATGAGCTCTGATTCTCCAGCAAGCTGCTGTTGGAACACTCCAGCTTGTCTTTGGCTAACAGTTTCCATCTCCTCTAACTTCCTTCTCAATTGAATTTTGATGCCGATTGTCATGTCCAGCAACTCAGCAGAATGCAAATATTATAGTCTCAGGTTCCTGGTACAGCAGTGTGTGACCTAGGGTACTGTATAGTATTTGATTAAGGGTGGTCATTGTGCTTGGACACTAATTTCCGTGAAGCCTGACAGGAAAGGAAAAACATATTTTACACACTGGGCAAAGACTACAGTGCAACAGCGCATGAGAGAGTTACTGAAGAAATGAATAAGGAGAAGAAATGAAAAGCAAAGAATGATATGATTGGCAAGAAAAATTTGCCCAAATTCTATCTGCACCATTTCCTCATTATCGAAACTTCCAGAGCTCTTTTCGCATAAGCAACTAAGAGTTGACCACTTTTTTGTCTACAATTTCTGCTGAACAATATTTGCTTCCTTTTCTCTCTATGACTGTTACTTAGCTGTGTCTCTTTAACAAAAAACAAAGACATTTGTGGAACAGGAATTTGGGAGATGTATACGACTCAAGTGCCTAGCAACTGTCTTACATGATTGTGTGAATACAAAACAGGCAGTTCATTTCTTGACAGATTTTATAGGTCATGTGACAAGTCCCTTGTCATAACACAAACACTGCTAAGACCCAGGCATGCTGTGCATTTGGAAAGTAGCTAAACAATTGCATGACAGTAGTGCATGTCTCACTAAGATGCTGCATCATGCCTACACTGATATGTTGTATTAGAAACTTTTCCAAGACTATTAAATCATGACCGCATTTGGGAAAATATTTGGCAAACTAGAAACAACACAAGGACTCATTTCTACATAGCGAGTTGCATTCTGGAATGCAGTGCCTGTAAATAGAAGTACGCTCAACAATAATATTAAAAGAAAAAGAATTGGATAAATATCTGAAGGGAAAACATTTACACATCTGTATGGAATGTTATTAATGAGATAGTTTTACAAAAGAGCAGGCACAAGCACAATGGGCCAGATGATCTGTTTCTATGCAGTTTCATTGGTCTATGAATGGTCTTGGCTTGCTTGTTCCCTATTTCCTTGTTTTCTGCTCCCAGACATAGGGCACAAGTCTATCTTTACTCAGATTGTCCTTCTAACAGGCTGCTCAGACAGCTCTCTTGACTGCCTCATTCCCCCTTCTCTGAAATGATTTGTTTATCCTTGTCACACCTCCTCAAAGCACTTTCAAAACAACATCTTGAAATGTTGCTGATTTGTCTCTGTCTCTCATTCCACAGGGTAAAAAAAAATTACATCTAACTTTCCTTTATGGAGGAATTGCAATCAGCTGGAAACCTGTTTCTGGTTTAGGTGCCTTCCCAATATGTCAAATGCTGCAAATGCAAAAATGTACTTAATGCAGCTTGATAACATGGTGTTCAACTCAGTGCAATAGGGGTTCACACAGAGCCTGATAGGGTAATAATAGTTATTAATGCACAATTCCCAATTCACACTATCATCCTGTTATTAGATTATTTTACTTCACATTCAACGACCAAACATCCCTCATTCCATCATTCAATCTGCTTTTTTTAAATTTATGTCTTTCATGGGATGTGGGCATTGTTGTCAAGGCTACCAATTGTTGACAATCCCTAATTGCCCTTGAACTGAGTAACTTGCCACACCATTTCAGAAAGCATTTCAGAGTCAACGATATTGTTGTGGCTCTGGAGTCATATGTAGACCAGACCAAGTTAGGACGGCAACTTTCCTAAAGGACATTAGTGAACGAGATGGGTTTTTATGACAATCGACAACAGTTTCAAGGTCACCATTACTGAGCACAGTTTTTAATTCTAGATTTATTCATTGATTTTAAATTCTGCCAGCTGCCATGATGGTATTGAATCCTTGACCCCAAAACATTAGCCTGGGCCTCTGGATTTTGAGTCTGGTGATATTAGCACTATGCCATAGTCTTCCCTAATATGTAGATTAAAATGTATTTTTCTCAGATGACTAAGTTCAAAACCACTAGCAAAAATGATCTTGCAGTATGAAGAAGTGTTCAATTTTTTCAGTGATTCCGATCTCATTCTTTCAGATTGTGGGACAAAGTGTACAAATCAATGACCTGAGAGAGTTACTTAAATCAATAAATCAATAAAAGAAGATACTTTGACCAAATTATTTGGGCTGGGCTAACATTTGTTGCATTTGATTAAATAAACTATTAGTTGAGCTCATGTGTGCACATTACCACAACAAGGTCGGTCTCCCCTTTGGCTGAAGACACCTTTTTAATGATATAGCTTTTATCTGCGAGTCCCTCGACTCAGATTGCGACTGATTTTTATCTTTGCAATGTGTAGATAATTGAACAGGTGCACCAGCAACAGCTGAAGTCATGTTGAGACAGCTGGGTATTGTCACTTGAATTAGATAACTTCAAACAATTTTATCACAAACGGCCATAGACAATATTATTCTGCTGATGAAGAGACAGATATAATTCATGATTAAAATTCATGATTTCATTTCAATAGTTAGGTGTAATGGCCACACTCAATTCTCTCCTAGTGTACCCGAATAGGCACTGGAGCCTGGCAACTAGTGTTAATGTAAACCTACTTGTGACCCTAATAAACTTTAAACTAATCTATTAGTTACTTGCCCAAAGGCACACAAATATAGAACAGTGCAATGAGCAAAAGGTTCATGAAAAGTAAAGCCAAATAAACCACCTATGATATGAAAGATAATTCTCTTGCAGTTGACTGATCTATCATTGAATGTTGTTTATTTCCTTATTTTCCATAAAGCAACTTCTCTTGCTTGTATCTGTGTATTCAATTCACACGTTACATTGAAGCTTTGTTGTAGCTTATGCACACGCACATACACGCACTCGTGCACACAATGTTATGTAATACATTGTGCAAAGGCACGTCCATGTCTAAAAATAACCTGCCTGCACACAAGTAATGGCTAAGTTTTGTCTGTTTGTGGTAAATGGGTGAATAATGGGCGCAGCAGATATGGCAATCAATGACTCTGCACAGGGCCAAATCATTTTTCACGGTCAGTTTTCATTATAATACAATCTGCAAGCTCCTAGGACCAAACTGCTGATTTGGGCACTACAGCCACTCATCATTAGGAAGCAGAAAGGAGCAGCTTAAAGACATGTATTCACTGCAAGGAACAGAGAGTAGTCACACATTGGAGCCGCAGATAACATTAACTCAGAAACTACTACTTAAAATGTCAAGACGTATTAAACTTAGGGGGAAACTTAGAAATGGCTGCCAGAAACAGCTCCCCAAACATTGCGCCCAATCTTAACACACAACAGTCGAAGATACCTTTAACTAATGCTCCAAATGGCTGTCTCCCAACCATAGTAATGGAGTAAAAACTGTCAATAATGAGGCAGAAAGAGACAAGTATGTTATTAGGTCTAAATATCATTGCTTGACCTCTGTTTCTGCAAATGTTTTAGGTCGCTGCCTATTTAATGCCAAAGCCCTGATTGCCAAACAGCAGGTCCTCCCAAAAATCTGAAAACAGTCTTGGCACAACAAAAAAATTAGCAATATGCTAGCATTTCCATGACACATTTGCTTTGTTGCAGGTGTATATTTAGCATAGTGTAAAAAGGTCACAACTTAATGTTTTCCCTGACAAAACAAAGGATGTTCCAAACAGCACATTAGCTGACAGTGCAACTCAAAATGTGGAGATACCAGCGTTGGACTGGGGTAAACACAAATAAACCTGTTGGACTTTAACCTGGCGTTGTAAGACTTCTTACAGTGCAATTCAAACGCAGACACCAGTTAAATGCCAGACAGGAAGCATCTACATTGCAAAACACTTCCACAACACCCACAAATAATATAATTGGATTGTGCACTAGTTCAGTACCTTAGCTGCATTACTACAGATCATCACACTGAAAATGTGCTGTTGGTCTCTTAACATCGCATAGATCAAACCAACTTCTTAGCTATTAAAACTGACAATTACTGGACAGTGTAAGAGGACTGAGGGCTTTCTCAAGAAGCAGAATCTTTCTCTCTGTGGTTATGAGGATCATAGTATTTTTCACAATCAAGCTCTTTCAATCATAACTGGGGAACATCTTTGAAAGCCAGAGAACCATATCCACAAGCATTCAGGACATGGCCAATAAACAATTCCAGAGACATCTCAGGATCAACTATTTTCTAGAGACGCAAGCAACAGCCTCAGTGAAAACAATTCTATGCCATGAAACGATAAACAATGGCATAGCTGGTGTCTGGTTATTTCAGAATATAGTAAGAAGTCTCACAAGACCGGGTTAAAATCCAACAAGTTTATTTAATAATAAACCAACAAGCTTTCAGGATTTACTCCTTTGTCAGGTGAGTGAAGAGTTCTGTTCTCAAACAGAGCATATAAAGGCACACACAGTTTACAGAATACTGATTAGAATGTCAGTCTTTACAACTAATCAATCCTTAAATGTGCAGACAATGTAAGGGGAGATAGCAAAAACTGGTAGCCAAGTTCTGCGTGCATGAGGATGGCCTCAACTGGGATCTTGGGTTCATATCACACTATCTGTAACCCCCATGACTTGCCTGAACTTGCAACATTTCACTTGCTGTCCTGTCTGGAGACAATACACATCTCTTTATCTTATGCTTAATGATATCTCTACTCACACTGTGTGCATCTTTAAGACTTGATTAGCTGTAAAGACTTGCATTCTAATCAGTATTCTGTGAACTGTGTGTGCTTTTACATGCTCTGTTTGAGACCAGAATTCTCCATTCACCTAATGGAGGGGCAAACCCATAGTGGGTTTACTATCAAATAAACTTGTTGGATTTTAACCTGGTGTTATGAGACTTCTTACTGTGTTTACCTTAGTCCAATACCAGCATCTCCATATCATTATTTTGGAATACACTTTCAAAGAAGGCTGATTTTCAAATGATGGTAAGAGGATGGTAATGGCTCAAATCTTGTGTTCTATCATGTTTAATTCCATTACAGACATACAGCTTCATTTAAATGTGCCTTCCTTGTTCTTCCCTCTGCTGCAGCTCTCCTTTTGTGTTTGGTCATACAGCTTTTGTATGTTAACTTTCTTTCTGTTGTTTCCAGGTCAAAGGTCTCTGGGTCACAGTATTCTTTATTATTTAAAAAAATTACAATGGATCCCTTCATAATTGATGCATACTTTTAAAAGTCAAACATTTTTAAAACCAGTTACAGACTCTACAAGCATGTCAAAGAAGCCACAAATGTTACCTCCTGTTTGCTTTCAGGTCAAAGGTCAAAGCCCACTTGATTGCCACCTCATCCACCATCCTAAACATTCACTCCCTCCAGCCCAATGCACAGTACAGCAGTGTATACCATTTAGAAAATGCACTGCAGCAACTCGCCAAAGATTACTAGACAGTACCTTCCAAACCTACAATCTCTATCACCTAGAAGAACAAAGGCAGCAGGTACAAAGGGAACACCATCACCTACAAATTTCTCTCCAAGTCACCGCATCATGACTTGAAACTATATTATTGTTCTTTTATTGTTTCTGAGTCAAAATACTGAAACTCCCTTCCACAGATATCCATAGAATCCATAGAATCCCAAAAATACCATTTGACCCACCAAGTCTGTACTAACTCTCAAAAAGAGCATCTTACCAGGCCCATCCCCCTGCCCTATCCCTGTAATCCTGCGTATTTATCATGGCTAATCCCCAAACCTACCCTAAGGGGCAAATTTAGCATTGCCAATGCACCTAACCTGCACATATTTTGAACTGTGGGAGGAAACTGGAGTATTGGAGGAAGTCCACGCTGACTCGGGAGAATGTGCAAACTCCTCACAGGCATTCACCCAAAACAGGAATTGAATCGTGATCTCTGGCACTGTCAGACAGCAGTGCTAACCACTATGACATCCTTCTACTGTACTTGCATCAGAATGTGTGCAGTGGTTCAAACATTTCAATGCACCACTTTCTCCAGGAGCACGTAGGGAATGGGAGAGAAATGTTGCCTTGCCACTGAGGCTCACATCCAATGACAGGATTAAAGTATTGCTTGTATCACTCTCTGTTGTGGCCTTAAAACCTAGTTCCTGTCCACACTGAGTGTTTCAGAGATTCTTTGCAGGTTCATCAGCTTATATATTAATTAATTGCTTGAAGCATGTAATATTTATATGCTGACTTGAGGAAGGGAAGTGACAGTTACAAACCTACCATAAGCGTTTTGACAATGTTACAAAGTAGAGAACACCCATTAGAGAAATTTCAGGAAGGAACGGGAGGGGAGCCATCTGCAATAACATGCACCCATCGGAAAGAGCAACAGACCAGTACATAGGCATCAGACAAATCGGATAATATCAGGATGAGTAACAGTTGTGTTGGGCTGTGGTGAATGTGGGAAGCAGCACACATGGTAAAGATATATCCTTATGCACATGAGTCAGGAAGTGATAAAGTAAGGCAGAGGTATGAAACCAGTCTGTGTGATTGGTGTCAATGATAGCAAGGTAGTTCAAGTACTGTCCTCTCTCAGTCTGCTTCCCAGTACCACGATATAGGCTGCCCTGTGGCCTTACCTAATAGATGATCTGAATCTTACCCCGCATATTACCTGTACTCCCACTGACCAAAGGAGAAAACAAGAGAATTGGGACAAATGCAGGAGACAAAACAGAGGCAACTCTGTTTTGCAGAGGCAAAACAGAATCAGACATAAGCAGAACAGGAAACAAACAGGAAGTAAAAGACTTTGGAAATAATAAAGCAAAACAGCAGGAGTAGACAAAGGTGCCAGTGCCACTTAGATGACACAAATGGGTAAGGCTGATAAATTATCCCCCAACTTATCACAGCAATGCCATGGAAGCAATGGACATGTGCTTACATACATGCATATACATGTATCAATTGAAGTCTTTCAACCAGCAGATGGCTACTTCTCTTCAGTAATTTCAAATGGTCACTGCTGTAAATTTAGTTTTTAAAAAACATACTGAACATGTTATTTCCTGCATCTGTGGCCTTGAGGATGAACAGAGACACTACAAGGAACTATTACTGTAGAGAGAAATATCCCCTGCATGACAATTAGTCTCTGATCTCTAGATGTGCTTAACCACAATTATTGTCAAATGGAGTTTAGCGGTGATCAGAACCTTACAGGCACTCTGTCATTGTAACAACCTAGTGATACATTATGGGCATAACACTCCTACCTTTAGAAAATGGTGAATGCTCTGTAGCATTATGTATTCTTAGTCAATGTTAGTGAGGTTAAGAGACCTTGACTCACATCTAGGTAATTAAAATACTCCATGTCACCAAAAAAAATTTGCATAACCAATAGTTCCCTTGCGGTTAATAATAGCTGGAACTTCCTCTTGTTTTGAGGCAGCTGGCGGAACTCTTTTATATCAGATCGATCTATTGTCTGATAAATGTGCATTTGAACGTGAAGCGAGGCTGATCACTGCCGTTCAGTTGCCCTTCAATTTCTTTCTCAAAAAGATGTTCCAGGCAAGATGTTGTACTGTTGTTTAAAAAGGGTGTTAGGGAATACCCTGGAAATTATAGGCTGGTGCGTTTGATGTCTGTTGTAGGGAAGCTGTTGGAGGGGATTCTTAGAAATAGGATGTATAGACACTTAGAGCGTTGCGATCTGATTAGGGGTACGTAGCATGGCTTTGTTAAGGGGAAGTCGTGCCTTACGAATCTGGTAGAATGTTTTGAGGAGGTGACAAAAACGGTCGAACAAGGGCGAGCCTTTGATGTCGTCTATATGGATTTCAGTAAAGCGTTTGACAAAGTCCCTCATGGGAGGTTAGTTGAAAAGGTCAAGGCTAATGGGATACAAGGACAGGTAGCTAGATGGATAAGTAACTGGCTTGGTAATAGGAGACAGAGAGTAATAGTGGAAAGGTGTTTTTCTAGCTGGAGGTCGGTCACTAGTGGTGTGCCGCAGGGCTCGGTACTGGGACCTCTTCTATTTGTAATATATATAAATGACTTGGAAGAGGGAGAAAGTGGAGTGATCAGCAAGTTTGCAGACGATACAAAAATGGCTGGACTTGCAGATAGTGAGGAGCATTGTCAGGCAATACAGCAGGACATAGATAGGCTGGTAGCTTGGGCAGATAGATGGCAGATGGAATTCAATCCTGATAAATGCGAGGTGATGCATTTCGGGAGAAAGAATGTAGGGGGGAGGTATATGATAAAGGATAGAACTATTAAGAGTATAGAAACACAGAGGGACTTGTGGGTGCAAGTGCACAAGTCTCTGAAGGTGGCAGAGCAGGTGGAGAAGGTTGTGAAGAAAGCATATGGTATGCTAGCCTTTACTGGAAGGGGTATAGAGTACATGAGCTGGCCTTTAATGTTGCAGTTGTATAAAACGTTGGTTAGACCTCATTTGGAATACTGCGTCCAGTTCTGATTGTCTTACTACTGGAAGGACATGGAGACTCTGGAGAGAGTGCAGAGGAGGTTTACCAGGATGCTGCATGGTACGGAAGGTCTGAGTTACGAGAAGAGGTTAGGCAAATTGGGGCTGTTTTCCTTAGAAAGACGTAGACTTAGTGGAGATCTAATAGAGGTGTACAAGATTCTGAGGGGTATAGATAGAGTAAACAGGGTTAAGTTTTTTCCTAAGATGGAGTCAAATAGCACGAGGGGTCACGGGCTTAGGGTGAGGGGGGTAAGGTATAATTTGGATGCTAGAGGGAATAATTTCATCTCCTATTTTCAGATACGCTGCTCATGAGCTAGTGGCAGACAATTTTTTTTGTCATAAAGAACTTAATGTAATAATTCTAGAAACATGCAGATTTATTTTCCAATGTAAGATCATTGATTAAAATATTATTCTGCAGTGTACTCTAATGTTGTCACATTGACTTTTCTGTTGCTAAGCAAATAGGAAAAACAGAAATCATTTTCTGTTCTGATACAATTGCACAATAAGTGGTTTGCAAACTACCTTTGTAACCTTGAGGGATAGGGACACAATATTAAATGTAAAAAGGAATAGATAAGCGATAGCT
Organism: Sphyrna mokarran; assembly: GCA_024679065.1. NCBI lineage: Eukaryota > Metazoa > Chordata > Chondrichthyes > Carcharhiniformes > Carcharhinidae > Sphyrna > Sphyrna mokarran. The sequence continues at coordinate 92,235,991 of JAGIQG010000005.1, read as the reverse complement.
ATCCTAATATGCACAACCCAATGTAAGTTAATCCTTCACCTAATATTTCAGAATATACACAAACGTGTTTCAGTTTTAAATACCTCTTATTAAAGATCCAATAGTTATTATTCTAAAAAGGTTTAAAAAGAAATAAAAATCTCATGGTATATGTTGACTGAAGTGATGAATTCCCTCATGTTACAAATGCAAATCAATTAAAAGCTTACTAACCACTACCTGTCCTTGTGTCCCATGAGTCTTGACCTTTTCAACTAACCACCCATGAGGGACTTTGTCAAACACCTTACTAAAATCCATATAGATGACATCAATGGCTCGCCCTTTCTCGACTATTTTCATCACCTCCGCAAAAAATTCTACTAGATTTGTAAGGCACGACCTCCCCTTAACAAAGCCATGCTGCGTATTCCTAATCAGATCACAACACTCTAAGTGTCTATACATCCTATCTCTAAGAATCCTCTCCAACAGCTTCCCTACCACTGACATCAAACTCACCACCCTATAATTTCCAGGGTTATCCCTACTACCCTTTTTAAACAACGGTACAACATTAGCTATTCTCCAGTCCTCTGGGACCTCAGCTTTGTCCAAAGAAGAGACAAAGATTTGCGTCAGAGGACCAGCAATTTCACCTTGCGCCTCCCTAAGCAGCCAGGGATAAATGCCTTCAGGCCCCAGAGATTTATCAGTTTTAATGCTACCTAGAAGCTCTAACACTTCCTCCCTTGGAATGGATATTTCCCTCAAATGGTCTACAGTTCCCTCAGAGACAGGACTGGTCAACAAGCCCCTCTCCTTTGTCAATGCTGACGCAAATTTCATTCAGGATCTCCCCCATTCCCTCGTGCTCTAAGCACAGTTCCCCTCCTCTGTCCCTAAGAGGTCTAATTTTGCCTCTAACCACCTTTCTGAAGTAAGTTTATGAACTTGCATTAGATAATGGCTGCCCCAGGAATTTAAATATTGATGGCTAGTTATTGTTTATGCTAGGTTATGTAAATGTTCCATTTTGAATGACATCCGGAACAATTATTATTGGTTATCGACTGCCTACTTCTGCCTTTCTTTAGTATCTCCCGTATCTATCCCTGCTTCAACTTATCTGGTGCTCAAACATTTATCGATGTATCTTTTTTAAGTCCCTAGACTTGACTAATTTCCTGAATAACACTCCCTACATTTATCCTCCACAAACATGAGCTCAACCAAAATCCTGCAGCTACTAATTCACATAAGGTTCTGTTCATCTATCACTACTGTGATCGCTTACTTATGTTGCTTCTTCTTTTATCAACGAGTAGAATTTCAAATCGTCAACCGAGCTTTCAAATTCCTTCATAGTCTTATCCTTTCTATTTCTGTAATCTCCTCTAGCCCATTACCCTCTGAGATCTCTGCCCTACTCAAATTCTTCCTTTTTATGCATCCTCAACATTTTAGTTTACTATAACTGGTCATATTTTCTGCTGCCTAGGTTTAGCTCTGGAATTCCCTCTCTAAACCTCTCCAACTCTCTGTCTCCACTTTTCAAGACACTCCTTAGAATATTTCACTGACCATGCTTATGGTCACCTGCTCTGACATCCTTTTTGCTTGCTATGAGCTTTCATGTGAGTACACTCTGATTGCTTTAGGAAGTTTCTCCATATTAAAAGTACCATACTTATGTACACTGCAAGACCATCACAAAGAAGTTGGCTTTGTGGTTTTGATATTGGAGCAATTCCAAATTACTGTGAAAAGAACCTAACTGTTCATCAGCTGGGAGGTTTCATCATTATTTTGAAGCCTTTCAATGTTTGCAAGAACTTCTCACTAAGTATCATTGGGGCACCTGCGAGTTGGGGCTTTTTGCATTGTGCTTGCATTTGAATAACGTTTTACATATCATGGTTAGTGAATGATGCAAAGTTGTTAATAAAATTTAGTTTTGTCAAGGCTGCAGCTTTCAGCCATCAACTCATGCCTGATGTGTAACAATAGGAGTGCACTTGATACTTTGGCTTAAAATATTGCACTTATTCTAAACCATAGGCAATCACATTTCTCTTCATCCCTTTTCATGTTCATTTTAAGGAGGCTTGTGGTACAGTGGTAGCACCCTTTCTTCTGGATGAGAATTTCCAGGTTTAAGTCCAAATCTAGGGCTTGTTGACCATGGCTGATAATTAGCTCAGGAACCCTTCTGCCACTTTCCCACTATTGCCCAAAGAGAAACGCAGTGTGGATGAAGGTATGTTAAAAAAAATCATGTTTTGCATACGCAGAACATTTCTAAATTGATATATAACATAATTTTTTGATATATAACATAATTAAATCACTTCTATGAACACAATCATCATCAAAATGCATGCATGTAGACAATTGGTGAAGATTAAATATGATGCTCTAGTCATTAAAGGTCCTGCCAGCACTTGCTTTCTTATTTGAGTTTGAAGTTTATCTATTATTGTCACAAGTCAGTTTACATTAACACAGCAATGAAGTTACTGTGGAAATCCCTTAGTTGTCACATTCTGGCACCTGTTTTACGCATGCTGAGGGAGAATTTCACATGGCCAATGCACCTAACCAGCATATCTTTCAGACTGTGGGAGGAAAGTGGAACACCCAGACAAAACCTAGATACGGAGAGAATGTACAGATTCTGCACAGTGACTCAAGCTGGGAATCAAACCCAGGTCCTTATCACTATGGGGCAGCAGTGCCAACCACTGTGCCACCATGCTGTCCCTTCACATAATAAAGGTAGTTGATCTACTGCAAGAAAATCAAAATTCATCACTTTCAGCAGAGGAGGGGAGATGGAAAATCATGTATCTCGGTAGGAAAAAAATGAAAACTTATTCCAAACTCAACATTGTCTCATTATAATTCCTCTTGAGATAAATTGGTGAAGTGGAGAGGATGGTAGGGAATTTTTGGCATATAACTACCAAACTTTATGTCCCAGATTGTTCTTCCTTGGTCACATGCACAAAGAAACAACTCCTGTTTCTGGAAACCCGATCTTTAAAAATGGTGTTTGCTGTTCCAATTTCCATTCTGAGGAAAGAGACTGAATTAGAAGTTGGGTCTATCACCCTTGCAGGATCGCTAATTTTTGAATGGATGTAGGCGCATCACTTTCCTCTGTGTTCAAGCATATTGTTGAATCCAATTATAAAAAGGATTGAAACAATAAACTGCACCCTCAGTCCTCATCCTTCATTACTTATCCCACCTTACCACATCCCAACTATGCCAACCTGTGCAATCTTATACTCCCCACTTACCACCTCATGAATCCTTATACTCCCTGTGCCAACACCTGCCCTTCTTCTCCCCATAACCCCCACATTCCCATGACCCCTTATAGTATCTGTGCTACATAGCGTCAACTTAAATCAACCCATGTTGTCCACCCTTTGCCCTTACTTTCTCCACATTAACACACTAGTATTCACTATAAACAAACCTCAGGAACTGTGCTAACATAAAATAAAGTTATATATCTATTGATGATGTCCCCACTTATACAAAAAGGCACTCACTATACAGCCATTCAATACATAGAAATTTCTTCAACTAATCTCTTATGAAAATGAACAATTCTGTTAGAAAGCAACTTGATGCTGTCAATCAAACTGCTCCCTTAACAGACACCCCATTGTAATAACGTTAGTTTGTAAAATCATTGTAGCACAAATCTCATAAATGATGATCCACATAATTATGTCAACAGACAGACTGAAATATCAAACGCTGGTAATATTTGAACTACAGGCTGCTTTTTTAAATTTAAAGCCCAGCAGAGTTAAATCCATTGATTGTTTTGACAGTTCCAATCGACAGGGTTTTCCAGCTGCTAACATTGGTGAGATACTCCAGTCCCGCCAACAGCAACCCTCCCACCACAGGATCTCTGGTAGCAGAGAGAGCAAACAATGGTAAATGCCATAGACAGCGATGGGAGCAGACAATTTTGCTGCTGGTCAATGGTAGACTGCCTCTGCCACAGCAACACATGCCACAGACATAGTCACAAACCTCACTCAATTATCTTTTTATACACAATTGTTCATTTTCAGCAATCCTAAAGGGTGCCTTATTTTTCTGAAAAATGTTCTGGCACTAAATCGAGAAGGGTACTTTTCCTCTCCAAAAGGGTACTCTGGCTATCCAAATGAATCTATTATGTTCAGGCCAGCTCTGACCTGAGCTAATCAGCTCATAAAAGTTTTCACACTCCTGGCCTACTAAAATCCCATTTCAATGGGGGGAGCTGATAATTTAAATAGTTAATTGCCTCTGTAGAATGCATAATCACGAATCCTATACCCTCCCCATGACCCTTGCAAAAGTAGGAATTGCTGTGCTCGGGGATGGAACTTTGAATTTTTGTGTTAGGTTAATAGGCCATATTAAATCGCCCCTTAGTGTCAAGGTGACTAGCAAAGTAAACACATAGGGTTACAGATGCACTGGAATTGTTGTCAGTGCAGAAGCGATGGGCTGAATGGCCTCCTTCTACACTGCAGGGATTCTTCCGCTCTATCATTCTAACCTCAGTAATAAATAAAATAATCAAATGATGGAAGAGCAAAGAAGCCAGTCTGACAGGTTCAGAATGTCCTTTGGGATTTAAGAATACTTACCAACTATTATTTACATGATTTCAAGGTATCTTCTAACTCTAAAGGTTACGGCCAGCATAACATAAAATAAAATAAATGCCCCTGTACAAAGTCTCAGTGGTGTACCTTTCACCTTGTAAAATGATTCTGACACAATTCTCTTAGGCAAGAAAAAAGAAATGAAATAGCGTGTTAAAAAGCCAACACCACAATTAACTGTGCCCTTTTTTTCCCATTACTAAATGTCAAGCTAGCAGCAAGGGTTATTTTCAAACTGTGAATAATTCTTCCCTTCCCCCACTGTGTACAATAAAGAGCTTCAGTTCAATGATCTCTGTTTCCTCAGGTGAAGTTAGAAGTATCCACTGGAAAACCTGGAGCAGTGATCTTTCTCAGGCAGCATTTGTAAGAAGTCAGAAAAATGGATGCAAGGTTCGGAATACCTGTGGAGAGTTCAGAAAAGGGAGCTGAGTAAAATCAGGAATGATCATACAGAACAGGAAGAGCAAAAAAAAGACCTAGGACTTTCCATTCTTCATTGAGCACCAAAGGCCAAATCTTAGCCCTGTTAATAGATACATTTCTATAGGAAGTGAGGAAGAAAATAATTCTGAGCAAGTACCAGCTCATAATTCCTCTTGCAGCTCCTCAAACTCAGTTAACATAGGTTTGGTAGCAGATTGTTTGTTCTTTCATATTAATTTGAAATGGTAGCCCAGGTTTTCCCATAGAATTTGCTGCTTCTTCACTGTCACTGGGTCAAAATCCTGGATCCCTCTCCCTAACAACACTCTACTGTAACTGCAATATAATACTGTGCACCTACACCACATGGACTGCAGCAATTCAAGAAGGCAGCTCACCACTACCTTCTCAATGCCAGTTACAAATGGTCAATAATAAAATGTTGACCATGCCAGCAACACCCACATTCCAACAACATTTTTTTTTAAAAAAATGCTGGTGTTAATTTGGCAGAGCAAGCTCAAATGTTATGCCAACTGACCAAACAGATTTCATTGGAATCAACCTCATGTAAATGTTTATTGCTCAGATTTTGGCAGAATGTTCACTTGTGCTAGGGAATCTTCTGCAAACAGACTACCAAACCTTTACTGCTGTTCAAGGGCCGAGGTGACTGTATCACAGTTTGGGTAATGGAATGTGTTTGAGCATCAGCAACTATTGGTGCACTCATGAGCTGCCTATTTTTCCAGAGTTCTGATTTTAACATAGTCGGACATTCTGTGCTTATTTATCCCTATTTTATTTTTCCATCCCTACCGCTGATCATTACTGCTGCCAAAAGGGATCTGTAGGATTCTGTCTGGTTCTGCAGGAAGCACAAGGATGTAACTTCGAGCCTGAATGACGGGTTTCAGGTCATTATGCCCCCACACATGTACGTGGGACATCATGGAAGTCCTGGTGCATGTGCATGTGCACTGAAAGACCATCAATTTTGAATATCCAATCGAGGTTCTGAAAGTTGCCAGTACTGAAGTACTGTGCTGGAACTTTTGCCACGTACACTGTTGTTAGGTGAATTTATTTGCAGGTTTAATTTTTGGTCTAGCTGCAGCATGTAAAGCACAGACATTCTTTGGATAGGTTATTTCTTTGTACATGTTTTAAAAATGATGTTTAATATATATGTAAATCACAGAAAGTGAAAGAATGCTTTAAAAAAATTTATAAATTTGTCATAACAACTTATTCCAGCAAAAAAGTTTGGTTATATAAAATAAAGTGGATGTTAGTGTCTGGAATAAATTTCAGCATTTGGATTTTGCAATATATTTTAAGCAGTTTTAAACCCTTTTTTAAGACTTCCCTGATGAAATGTTGATCCTTATGCAACTTGGCTAATTCAAATGCTTTAGGAAATTGTGTCATTTAAGATGACACATGAAAATTGATGTGAACTTGTTATTATAGAATCCAGTACAGCTTGAAAATCTGGAGTCACGTCCCACAACCACTGGAACGTTATGCTTTTCATTTGATACTTAACTGAAGGCCCTTTTCAGGATTTGATGTAGGTATGGAAGAGTCAGGCTACATGTTAAATCCAAACCCTTCTCTCACTCTTTCTTCCTTCCTCCCTTTAATTGCTGACTTGCTTAGGAGATTGATTAAGTGATAGGAGATGCAGAATGGGAAGAATGGAAAGGTCCACTGATGACCTTCTCTCCATCACACAGTCAAAAATGAAGATGTTTGCTGGTGATTTCACAATGTTCAGTACCATTCTCCATTCCTCAGGTATAGAGCAATTTATGCCCATATGTTGCAACCTGTGCCCATATGCAGCAAAATCTGGACAACATTTAGATTTGGGCTAAGAAGTGGCAAGTAAAATTCATGTTACAAAAGTGCCAGGCATGAGGCACAGAACAGCCATTCTCACACTGATCAGGGATGATGCACTGGGTGTGTGCAAGTTGAAATAGCCTGCTGATTTCCATACCCTATTGCCTGAGATGATCTCGGCTGGCATATCCTGGTGGGCTTGGACCTTATGGGTTCCAGACTGCTTTCAGGAAGCATGGGTGTTTCAGTGCTGTCTTCCTTGGTGTGGGGGGTTGTAGATATGTCATTCACAGGAAGGGGGAGTCAGATGAGCTGGCCATCCTTTGGGACTCCTGACTGTGCCCCAGATGATTCTCATCCATTCGGATGCCCATGGCCTCTATGTCAATCTTGGTGTTATCTGCAAACTTACTAACCATGCCTACTAAATTCTCATCCAAATCATTAATATAAATGACAAATAACATTAGACCCAGCATCGATCCCTGAGGCACAACACTGGTCACAGCTTCCAGTTTGAAAAACAACCCTCTACAACCACCCTCTATCTTTTGTCATCAAGCCAATTTTGTACTCATTTGGCTACCTCACCCTGGATCCCATGAGATTTACCCTCATGCAACAAGCTACCATGTGATACTTTGTCAAAGGCCTTGCTAAAGTCCATATAGACAGCATCAACTGCACTGACCTCATCTACCTTCTTGTTTACCCCTTCAAAAAACTCAATCAAATTTTCCAGCTGATTGTCCATAATCAGTCCTTGTGTTTCTAAATGCCTATAGATCCTGTCTCTTAAAACACTTCCAACAACTTACTCACTCGGGATGGGAGGCTCACTGACCTATAGCTCTCAGGCTTTTCCCTGCAGCCCTTCTTAAACAAAGGTGCAACATGTGCCACCCGCCAATCTTCAGGCACTCACCTATGACTATCGATGATTCAAATATCTCTGCTTGGGGACCTATAATTCCCTCAGTAGCCTCCCACAGTGTCATGGGATACACTTCATCAGGCCCCAGGGGTTTACCTACCTTGATGCGCTTTAAGATTTCCAGCACCTCCTTCTCTGTTATATGTCTCCATCTTCAAGGTCTCCACCTTCACAGTCTCGGCCTCATTACACTGCCATCCCTTTGGCCAAAGGCGATGGGACTCTTGCAGTTGTCCTTACAGTCTGAGGAGGGCTGCTGTCATCCCTTCCTGGCACTCATGATTCTGCCTTTCCATCAGGTCTGGAACAAATGGACCCAGTGGCACATCATCAACCAGGGATTCATTAGAATCCCGGCCTCCAGCATTCCTTTGAGTGCCAGTTCCCTGGGAGATCTCTGCCTCCATCTGCTGTGGAACTTCAGCTGTGGGATGTTCACCAGTGAATGATCCAGAAGATTGGCTACTTAATGATCTCACCAAGGTGTGAGTATCTGTACTGGTGCTGGGCACACATGGCAGCTTTAACATCTCTTGCATCGTGGGGTCCGAGAAACCCTCCTCAAATCTGCTTGTGTTCAGTGTACAGGAGGCACAAGGATGATGGAACTGCTGCAGTCCATGTGGTGTGGCAGGCATGAGTGGGAACTGGAGTGTGAGGAGTGAAGCAGTATGAAGAGGAGAACATAGTGATAGTGAGAGAGAGAGAAGGACCTTATGCCTTATCCTCCGGGATAGCTGGGTGAGAAATGGAATTGGAGGTGTGAGGGACAAGCAAGGAGGTCCGGAATAGGTGCTGAGTGAAGAACATCATTTGTCTTCTTCCAACAATGCTGCCCTATCCTCTTTCGCAGTGAGCTGGCACTCACAAGGGTGCCACTGCAATCCAGGTAGCGGTGGTGGTGACCTTGCTGGAAGGCCTTCTCCTGGCGCAGGGGTAGAGTGTGTCCCACTTCTGCTGACCATCCAACAGTGTGGTCAGGAAAAATAAAGTACTAACTTCTTGGCTGCCACCCCCTGGGGTAGTGTGGAATAAGTGCTGGGAAGCTGTTTATTGGGAGTTCCCCAATGATTGCAGCGATTAAGCTGTGGCGGGATGGGTGAATCTGAGGGAACACACTGCAAGTGCGGTGGGAATCACTCTGTTTTTCACGTCGGAACTCAACACTCTGCCAAATTCTTGGAAGATTCCATCTATAAAAGCATTCCCCTCCCACTTCAAAGAACTGTTGTTGTGACTTTTACAACTCACAAAAGGTTTTTGCTGTTTTAATGACTGCCATTCAAAATTTGAGAACAGCTCATGCTCAACCACTTGAGGTTTCCACTGCAGGTAGTTTTATAAGAATATTTACTCAGAGCATCATGAGTATCCAGGCAACGCTTGTCAGCTGCACTCTAGGCTGCTCCTATTGTGATATGTTAAGCAAATACTTCCAAACGGCTGCCACCAACTGATTCAATAACAGCTCATCAGGAATTGGTTACGGAAGGAGATTCCCATATATAGGAATATGCCATTGGTTCAGAACAGAACCACTGAGTGGGGGTTGCTTTTACCAGACATTCTTCCCAATGAACATCACCAGCAAGTTTAAGCAAACACACATCGTGGGTTATTACTACATATACGTATTGTTTGGTTATCATGTTATTTTTAGAAATGAGACACCAGCTGGTTTAATAATTACAATTACATAATAAAACATTACTGACAGGATTAAACATTCAATGATAGTAATGTTAATAACATGATATTTGAGGGAGAGGCAGTTAGTTTATACTGACGTAATATCACACACTGTCACACACTGCAGTCTACATATCAATAGTATGTATGTAATAGCACTGTAGGGAAGTGATTGAACAGTGTTAATGGCTCCAATCTATAGGAAGACTACATACAGGCTCAGTTACACAAACACACATATTTGAACCATCGATATTAAATCATAGAGTCACAGAGGTTTACAGTATGGAAACAGGCTCTTTAGCCCAACTTGTCCATTCCACCCCTTTTTTTTAAAACCGTGAAGCTAGTCTCAATTACCCACATTTGGCCCATATCTCTCTATATGCATCTTAACCAGAACTGTACACACTATTCCAAGTGTGGCCTTACCATTGTCTTGCACAGCTTCAACAAAATGTCCCAACTCCTGTATTCAACATTCTGACCAATGAAACCAAGCATGCTAAATCTCTTCTTCATCACTCTGTCCATCTGTGACTCCACTTTCAAGGATCTATGAACATTTACCCCTAGATCTCTTTGTTCTGTAATTCTTCCCAATGCCCTATCATTAACTGAATAAGTCCTGCCTTGGTTCAATCTACAAAAATATATAGGAAGGAAAAATATACAAAAATATATATAAGGAAGCCTGTGAGACTATTGAAAGTTGAGATATGTTTAAAATTATTTCTCTATGGATATGTAGAAACTAAAGAAGACTTTAAAAATAAAAGTCCCGAGTTCCAGAAGTCATACCCATCCAACAGAAAGAACAGGTGGTTTATGCAGTTTCACATTTGCCTGTGCTATTTACTCATTGGCTCCTGCCAATCAAGTCATTCAGGCCTGGAGGTGAAGAAGGAAAGTCACATGAACTATATTTCCATAAAAACTTTAATACTATCATAAATGGAGGCACTGTGTTGAAAGTATTTAATCACCATATATCACAAATCAGCATCGACCATGAACCACAAATCTTTAAAAAATTTTTTTTAGAAACAAAGATATCAGATCAACTATAAGTACAATGCAAAGAGGTAGACAAAGAAAGCAGAATTTGACACTTAAGTGTTTAACATGGTCCTTATAAACTTTCCCTATTGATGAAACTGTTTGAAATCATATTTAAAATGTGCTGGAGAAAGCAGTGTTCAGGTCACTGTGCTTAGAACCAGCACAGTAATTCTTCCCTTGATCTTTATTGTATTTGTTTCCATGATGACACGGAGCAAGCTTGCATTTATTATCTTAATGAGAAATCTTACAACATCAGGTTAAAGTCCAATAGGTTTATTTAGTAGCACAAGTCACTAGATTTCAGAGCATTGGCCTTCGTCAGGTAAGTGGGAATTCTGTTCATAAACAGGGCATATAAAGACACAATCTCATTTATATAGAATAATGGTTGGAATGCGAGTCTTTACAAGTAATCAAGTGTTATAGGTACAGACAATGTGAGTGGAAAGAGGGTTAAACACATGTTAAAGAGATGTGTATTGCCTCTAGCCAGGACAGTTAGTGAGATTTTGCAAAACCAGGCAAATCACAAGGATTATAGATAGTATGAAATGAAGCCAAGATCCCAGTTGAGGCTGTCCTCACGTGTGCAGAACTTGGCTAACAGTCTCTGTTCATAATTCTCCACCTGTCCAACATCCATCCTAAACATGTTAAAGAAGCCATCACCTATGAACAAGCTGACAGAGAGATCTGCAGTGCAGCAACCGAAAAGGAAAGAGTCAAATTGGACTCCTCCAGAAACCTGCTGTCCTTGATTTGACATGTATGCCCAAACCGTCAGGAGGTACGTCAATGCCAGATTCATCAGCCACACTCACAAGACAGCCTCGAACAGCACTCAAGCACAATGCAACACCATCCATGCTCTCAAGACCAACAGAAACATTGTCTTCAAAGCAGTATACAAAGGAGGGGTCACTGTCATACTGAACAGAATGGATTACTGCAAAAAGGTATACTGACAACTGAACAACAAGGAACATTACAGACAGCTACCCACAGATCCGATCATGAGTCTGGATGAAGAACGTGAAGACGTTGTGGCCCAGGGTGAAGTGGATGAGTTGTAAAATTGCATCTGGAGATTGACAGTTGTTGGCATTGAGTACTGCAGCAATGCCAGCAGCGTGGGGGATGCTGGTATAGAGTGCCAAGACATCCATTGTGATGAGGAGTGCTCCTGGTTCAACTGTCCACGTGTGCTGAGTTTCTGTAGAAAGTCTGTAGTGTTGCGACAAAGGCTGGCAGTTCTTTCCACAATGGGGTCAGGATGCCCTCAACGTAGGATGCCCACAACGTAGCTGGGTGTGTTCGTAACATGGTCCCATTGCCTGATACAATGGGACAGTCAGGTGTGTTTGCCTTGTGCACTTTCAGGAGGCAGTAAAAATTTCCAGTGCAGGGAGTATATTGGACGAGAGCACAGAGGATGCTCTGAAGGTGTGGATCAAAGGTCTTGGTCAGTCAATTGAATTGACGGGTGGGTTCTTTGGTCTGTCTGTAGTGTTCCTCATTGCTCAGTTGTGTGCTGAGATTCTGTAGGAAGTCCATAGTGTTATATCAACTCAATAGACTGATCAGGACCTTTGATCTGGACCTTCAGAGACCCTCCATGCTCTCATCCCATATACTCCCTGTGTTGGATGTCTCTACTGCCTCCTGGAGTAACACAAGGCAAACACACCCAGCCATCCCATCATATCCGGAAATGGGGCCCTGTATGAGAACCTCTCCAGCTACATCAAGGGCATCCTGAAACCCATTGTACAAAGAATCCCCAGCTTTTTTTGCCAAGCTACAGACTTCCTACTGAAACTCAGCACATATGGAGCAGATGAACTAGGAGCACTCCTTGTCACAATGGATGTCTCTGCACTCTACACCAGCATCCCTCACGACAATGCATTGCTGCATCTGCCTCAGTACTCTATGCCGACAACTGCCAATCTCCAGATGCAATTTTATAACTCATCCACTTCATCCTGAACCACAACGTCTTCCCCTTCAACAATTAGTTCTTCATCCAGACACGTAGAACAGCCATGGGGACCAAATTCGCATCTCAACATGCCAACATCTTCATGCACAGGTTTGAACAAGACCTCTGCACCACACAGGACCTTCGACTGATGCTATACACTAGATACATTGAAGACATTTTCTTCCTTTGGACTCATTCTTAACAATCACTGAACAACTATATGATAATACCAATAATTTCCATCCCACCATCGGAGTCACCATGGACTGCTCTCTGGAATCGTTTGCATTCTTGAACACACGCATCTCCAAGGATGGTCACCTCTGCACTTCACTGTATTGCAAGCCCATGGATAATCTCATAATTCTCCACTTGTCCAATATCCATCCTAAATCGCCATTCCCTACGAACAAGCCTCCAAATATACAGGATCTGCTCAGATGAGGAGGATCACAACAGACATCTCTAGATGCTGAAAGATATCCTCATAAGAACAGGATATGGTGATTGACTCATCGATTGACAGTTCCGATGCACCATAACAAAAAACCAGACTGACTTCTCAGAAGACAAAGGCAGGATGTTGTGGACAGAGAACCCTTTGCCATTCAGTACTTCCCTAGAGCTGAGAAGCTACGAAATCTTTTCCGGAGCTTTCAACATGTCATTGATGAAGATGAACATCTAGCCAAGGTCATCCACACATAGCCCCATGTCTTGCCTTCAAACAATCGCACAACATCAACAGACAATTATCCGCAGAAAACAACACAACCTTCAGCAAACAGTGACCACAACACCACACAATCCTGCCACAGCAACCTCTGCAAGATGTGCCGGATCATCGATAAGGATGCCATCATCTCACGTGAGAACACCATTCACCAGGCGCACGGTACATACACTTGCAACTCAACCAATGTTGTCTCCCTGATATGCTGCAGGAAAGTATGTCTTGAGGCATGGGACATTGGGGAGACCATGCAGATGTTACGACAATGGATGAACAAACAATGCTCGACAATCGCCAGGCAAGAATGCTCTCTTCTTGTTGGGGAACATTTCAGTGGTCACAGGCATTCGGCCTCTGATCTTCAGATAAGCAATCCCAAGGCAGCCTTCATGACACACAACAGCGCAGAATCGCTGTGCAGAGACTGATAGCGAAGTTCCACACACATGAAGATGGCCTCAACTGGGATCTTGGGTTCATGTCACATTATCTGTAACTCCCACGACTTGCCTGGGCTTGCAAAATCTCACTAACTGTCCTGGCTGGAGACAGTACACATCTCTTTAACCCGTGTTTAACCATCCCTCTACTCACATTGTCTGAATCTTTAAGACTTGATTACCTGTAAAGACTCGTATTCCAACCATTATTTTGTAAATTGAGTTTATGTCTTTATATGCTCTGTTTGTGAACAAAACTCCAACTTACCTGACAAAGGAGCAGCACTCCAAAAGCTAGTGGTTTTGCTACTAAATAAATCTGTTGGACTTTAACCTGGTGTTGTGAGACTTCTTGTGTTTACACCAGTCCAATGCTGGCATCTCCACATCTTTATTATCTTAATCCAAGTTGCCATGAGAAAGAGATGGCGTGCATTCTCGTTAAAGTACAACAGTCCTTGTACTAATAGTCCTTCGACAATAGTGTTGGCTAGGGTGATCTGAGATTATGGCCCAGCAGTGATGACTGAATGGTGACTTATATTTAAGTCAAGGCGATGAACGACTTGGGTGTGACATGTATGTGTGGTGTTGATGCTTTTTTGTCCTTTGTGGTAGTGGAGGTCACAAAACTTGCAAGTGTTTTTCAAGTAAGCTTGGCAGATTGTTGCAGTGAATCTTATAACACATACAGCTGCCTCAGTACATCAGTGATGGATAGGATGATGATGAGAATAGATGCTTTGTCCTGGATAAAGTTTTATTGTAACTGCACCCAGCAAGGTGCATAATCCATAATTTCTTGATTTGATCTATCAAACTAAATTGAAGTGTAGAGGCAAATATTTCTAGCCAATATAATCCTAAGATTCATAAGCATTTTGTGCAAATTTGCATCAACTTAATTTTTATTTCTAAGGTGATTAGGCAAGTCTTAACTTGTTTTAATAATCCTGTAATAATCCCTGATCCAGTCACATACTCTACAACTTATTCTTGAGAAATGCACTCGGAAGGTAGTATTTTCGGTGCAGTGTATTGAATTGACTCTACATAGGGACTCTTTGTACTGGTGTTGTTACTGCTACGCCCTGTATGGGACGCAAATAAATGAGTACTGTATCATCAAATAACCCAATTACACTAGAGATTACATCCAGTTCAGATCACATAACTCAGTTCATGCCTGCTGGCATGGAAACTGTATCCTCTTGCTAAATCCAAAATTGTGAGGCCACTGCAAACTACAGTTTCATCCCTGCACAACATAGTATTGTATAACAGATTGGAAATGTCAGTCTGAATCTCGCCCTAACACTTGTTCTAAAAATAATCAAACATCGGAAATATTATTCTGCCTGCCTGTCTTTATTGAAATTTGCTATTTAATTTTACTCAGCAGACAAGTTAGCAAGAGGTGGTAATTTTTACTTTAGTCTAATGGAGAACAATGATTTCTGCTGTTTACGCAGGGCAATCCTGGTGCCACATCACAGGTAGGAGTGGTGCATTATATTTATTCACAGTGATAACCATAGGAAGGTGAGGTGGGACTGTCAAAGTGAGACAGTGGGGAAAATACATGGAAATATCAGAAACGTGGAACTGTTGCTGAATTAAACAAAATTTGATCTATTTCCCACCCGCCAGATTGAAAGCCAATGGCAGAGGCCCATGGTTGGAAAGCACTGCTGCCAGTGCTTGCTAATTTGTAAAAATTATGGGTTGAAGGGGAAAGAGTCAGAATGACAACGAGGGGGACAAGGAAAGATTGCCATGCAATCATGGGCTTGTGTGGTGTTGGTGGCGGTGGGGTCGGTGGGGCGGGGTGGGGAGTGTGTGGACGAGTGCATTAGCTGATCAGAAGCCCGAGAGGAGACCCCCTCCCTTGGCAGAAAGTTTGCTTGATGGGCACTGGGAAAAGCAGTGCCATGTCTTCTGGTTCACAATCAGTGTTATAAAAAGCGCATGCCTTCTGCAGCCAGCTGCTCTCATCTCCAATTTAGCTACAGGGTTCCCCAAGCCCTGGAAAATCTGGCCTACAGCTGTCAACTTGAAGCCAGGCTGCCAACTGATGGAGGCATGCTGCACAATAGCATACTCTAAAAAAATGGTGGCAGGCGCTCACATGGTGGGTTGATGACTCATACCACCCCTGCCACCCGTGATCAAGCTCTCTTCTGTCTGTCATGGAAGGGTTAATATCAACCCCATTATTTCTGGAAACTAATTATTTTTCCTTCATTTTAATTTTCTTAATTGTTCTGACAATCTCTGGTTACAAGTATTAAGGATAATTTGCCACAAAACTAAAGTCAGCTTAAGAAATAGAAACCAGGAAGTTCAGTGTCAAATTACATTAGTAAAGAAAGAAAGCTATCATTATAAACAGCCTCAATTTAAAAATTTACTTCAGTGTTACATATAGAGCAAATCACGCTTCTTTTTAATATGCAATTCATATAGTTAACTTTGACAATGTCTCAGCGCATTTGCTTAAAAAAAAGTCAAAAGTTTACATTTCAGGAAAATGAGGACGGGAAGTAATTGCTGCTAGGCCACAGTTATGCACTGATGGAAGGTCAACAGTATGCTGTGAACTCGATATTATTTACGTCAGCAATTCTAATAGCACAAAGCAGTTCCATGTGACATCGGACAAAAATTCACTTTTTATGTGGTAGCACTGAACAAAGGATCATGTCACTCACTCATTAATATTAATAACTCAATTTACATTCATTTGCAGCATGGTTTAGACTTGAAACTAGAATTATGGCTGAAAAGCAGAGATAAATAGCCTAGCAAGAGTCCTTAAACGTAAAGGGACCTTTCTTGTTCAGATACACACATAAGAAATGCAGAAAACTGAATGCTGCAGGGATCTCAGGATGTGAGTCTCAATTTGTATTTTTTTAATTTAGATATAATTTTAACTGCAATACCACCTCATTGCCTCGCTGACATCGAGGGTGCACGGTTTAGGCTAGTTTAACATTTCCAGGCTGGTTCCATGGAGCCCTGGGTCTGTGGAACACATGATGTGGAGATACCAGCATTGGACTGTGGAACACATCCAGGGGTTCCGTGATAGGTTTGGCCAATGGAAGGCGGTTGTCACATTGCATTGGTTAGCGATTAGTGCACTGGTTAGCTTATTAGCAGCCAATGCACTGAAATGCTGGCCTGTGATAGGCTGAGTTGGGGATAAGGGCAAAAACGAAAGTGACCAAATGACAGAGTAGTGCTGGAGCATGGGGCTGAGGGGAGCCTGAGCATTTACACATTTTCTCTCTTTATTTCAGATTTTCAGCATCATAGTATTTTACTTTTGTACTCACAGTTTCAGCATGACCTGGCTTCATATGTAAACTTGGAGATTCCCTCATACCAAAAAGGGTTTTTATATTTACCTCTGGCTGCCAACTCCCTGAGGATGGATCTTGTGCAGCTAAATGCAGATAAATGTAGCAGATTTTTAAGGACTGGCAATCCAGAAGCCCCTTTTCCTCTTTGGAGCTTAATGACTGCTGATAGTCTCCTTGATGCCTGTAAACATCATGGGGATCATTCCCATACAACTAGCTGAGTATAGTAACCCACAAATCTGTGCTCACGGATAGTTTATTGGTGTTTTTTTTCGCTCTTCACAGGCTTCAACAGCTTAAATAACATCTTGCATTCCTGGATCCAATGGGTGGATTAGATTTAAGTCGCTCCCAGTGTAATGATGCCAGGATAGCAACATGCATACATCAGTAACACCATAGCAGCCAATCTCCACAGGAATGAAATAAGGAGTCCTGAAGGTTAACTGATTCTCGAGAGTTTCAACATTTCATCCTGAATCATCCCATGAAGGATGTTGGGGGCAAGAAAACTTCATGTTTGATCCTTCCTTAGATCTATAGAATGATAGAATCCCTACAGTGTATTTGGTCCATTAAGTCTATACCAACTCTCTGAAAGAGCATCTTACCCTTTCTCCCTTTCACCCTATCTCCATAACCCCAAATGTTTACCATGGCTAAACCATCTAACCTACATACCTTTGGACACTAAGAGACAATTTAGCATGGCCAGTGCACCTAACCCGCACACCTTTGGACTATGGGAGGAAACCCACGCCGACATTGGCAGGACGTGAAAACTCTACATTGTCATCCAACAGTCGAATCGATACCAGGTCCCTGACACTATGAGGCAACAGTGTTAACCATTATGCCACCTTTCTTTAAATAATTTACAGATCAGCTGAGTAAGAAGTGCTGCCTGTGTCAGTAGGGGGTATGAATTTCAGGGACACAGACATACAAGTCTTACCAGCTCATGCATTGCAGTCCACCTGCACAATGTATAACAATGGGTGTAGTGTAGATCCTGTACTCACAGGTGGCCAGGCAGTGTTAGTCAGAATACAGAGAAGATCACATTCATCATTTTAGTGTTTAATATGAAATAAATCATAACTAACTCAGAAGGAGAAAACAGTAAAAACTTGGAAAATGGTATTAGTCCAAACTGCTCTTTTATATCTTAAAGTGGAACTCCAGTTCAGGTCTCTATCAGTTATTTCCAAAGTTCAATGTTTCTTTCTTATCAAATGATTGGTAATTTAGTTGATTATTTATGCTCAAAAAACTCCACATTTTAAAAAAAAAATCACTTTCCTAAATATCATTAATTGGAGGAAACAATTCATTGCAGTTTGGACGAGTTGCTGAAATGCTAGAACTGGGTAGCAATTGCCTTTCTGTACAATTGATTGTCGATTAGGTGGTGACATTCGAATCAGAGACAACTGGCAGACTTCATGCAGGGGGTTGAGGAGGTAACTAAACGTAACAAACCCTAAGGGCGGAATTTTATGGCCTTGCTCATATTGAAACCGTAAAATCCTACCTGAGGTTGATGGATCTTGCCGTATTCCGCCCCTCACCCACTTTGATTCCCGTGGCAGGGCACGGCAGTAAAATTCAGGCCTATAATTCTGTAGTTTAGAAAATAAAGGAGTTCCACTCTGTGTTGACCAAAATGGAGCTTTTAAGCTAAATAAGATTCACCATCATTAACATTTTCCAGCAGTGGAAACACTTGCAAAGGAAAAAAAAAGTTTTTTTGCTTTCAATTCTTCCAGTTCTGAATGGGTACAGTTCCAGGAACAGTAGCTAATTTCCTGATTCAAGATAGTGAGTGTTGACAAGTTACTTCACATGGGAGATATCTGACTGTGACATTATCCTCAATGATCCCACAATGTGGAATTTACAGACTATGGGAACTGGAAGCAAATTGTTTCCTCCTGTTAATTTTATCCTTGGGTATGCAACAAAACACAATAATAAAGCATTTGTAATTTTGAGCCTATGTAAGTATTTTTGATTTCACTTTTCCATTTTCATTACAAACTATTTCATTGTATGTGACAAAATATTGACTTTGATTTTCTATGCAATCCCCCGACAATGACCACCTTGCCACATCTTCATGTAGATTCTGTTGCCTTGATTATGTTTTGGGCAGAATATTTAGTTCTGTCTAGCCCAGATGCACCTATGGTGCCTTTGAATCATTCTGGCCAAGTCCAGATAGTGGAATTTCCAGGCAGCAGCAGTAACAAGCTCAGGAAATAGATGGAGGAAGAACAGAAAGCCAGGGCTTATTGAGTTCACCAGATCCAAAACCTTGATACTGAGCTGTTTTACCAACTGCAACACTTACTTAGAAATTGTGCAAGCATCACACCAGATGCCTCATCTAAGAAAATTAAAGCATAGTGCTGCAGTTTCCAAAAAGTTCGATTTAGCACATTTCAAGCTTTGGACCCAACTGTGGAGAGTGAATATTAAAGGTCAGTAAGTTTACTGCCTCTGTGGAAGGGAGTTGCTAAAAAGGTGCTAAATTAATGGACTTCCTCAAAAATTCTCACCAAAAAAAATTCGAAGCCCCCAATTCATGTGAAAATGGGAGTAACTCCCGTCAATTTTTTTAGGGTGATTTTTAGAATGTATTTCTGACATTCTGCATCACAGGATGCTCAAGCAAAATTCCCTCTGAAAATCAAGGAACTGGGACTATTTCTGCCAGACAGGCTGGCAGCATAGCCCCGAGCAGCCACTGCACATGCACCAATCTGTCAGTGCCGAATTTGGCATATGCACAGTAGCTCCACACTGCTGGCTTCCTGACTGCTGGCCACCACCATTGTTGGCTAGCTCCGCAACTCCCCATTGCTGACCTTCCAATGCCTCCCACCCCTAAATCCCTGGCTTCCCAGACTTCCTTGGGTCATCCCTGATATCTCCGCCACCTTGGCCAGACCTGATGCCTCTGACAGTCCCGATACCTTCTCTTGAATTCCTGAGTGTCCACTCCCTCCCTTGGCAGCCCCGAACCCTCTGAAAGCCTCTCTCCATCCCATCCTGACAGCCAGTCCCAATCGCTGTCTTTCCTCCCACTGCCTATGATCCCGAATGCAGAGTGGCGGTAGGTCCTCCCCACCTCCATTGATCACCCCCAATAGGCCCCATCACATATAGGTCTCACCTCCCTCTGACCCTGTCCCCTTGGCAGGTTGATACTGCCCAAGGGGGCACCCTTCCTTAACCCCTGACCTCCTGGGGAGAGTGGAGGGACCCTCAATGACCTCTGTTTCCTCCAGCAAGATTGCGCCGCCTGTTGTGAACCCTGCTGGAGTGAACCACTCCTGGCAGGGGGAGGTGCCAGTGGGCCTAGAGACTGTACGTGGGTGGAGTCTGCACCTTCTCCCCGTATCTATATGGGTTTCGTCCAGGTGCTCTGGTATCCTCCCACAGTCCAAAGATGTATGGGTTAGGTGGATTGGCCACATTAAATTGTAGGACAGAGTAGCTAGAGTGAATGCATGGGATTATGAGGATGGGGTCTAGGTTAGATTGTGGTTGGTGCAGACTCAGTGGGCTGAATGGCCTCCTTCTGCACTGTGATTCAGTCCCAGTCCCGCTAATGATATTGAAACATGGATCAGAATATTGATTTCAACTCCACATCGATTTCTGGTGCAGAGCTGATTACTCAGAAAAATTTGGTCCTGGAGACGCACAGAGGCTGTGGAGTCCAGCGGGAAGCTCGCGAAACAGCCTCTGCTGATGTCTCCTGGCTCACTGTGCTGCTAGAGCAGTAAGAAGTCTGACAGCACCAGGTTTAAGTCCAACCAATTTATTTGGTAGTAAACTCACAAGCTTATGAGGTTTCCCTCTTCATTCACCTGACAAAGAGGGAAACCTTGAAAGCTTGTGAGTTAACTATCAAATAAATCAGTTGGACTTAAACCTGATGTTGTCAGACTTCTTACTGTGTTTACCCCAGTCCAACGCTGGCATCTCTACATCATGACTGCTAAAGAAGCACAGGGGGCTGGGAGAATCGACTCTAAGATGTCCCAGAGACTGACATATCTCATGAATTATTTGTTGAAGTACATTGTTATGTTGGTAAACGTAATTCTCAGATTGGTTACAGATGGTCATAGCAAAATTGTCATAAATTTCCTGTTATTCCATTTTGGTGGTATTTGTTGAGAGCCAATTGTTAGTCAATGCATTGCCTGGTCTTCTTCAGAGGGAGCTTTGGAATCTCTTAACATCCAACTAAACAGTTAGCTGGATCTTTAGGTTAACGTGTTATTGTTCAGCATCGAATACTGGGAAGACTGGGGAATATTATTGTTTACCTGGCCTCAGTCTTACTGTTCGCCAATGCACTCTGATTTCTGCCCCTGAACCAGTTTTGAATCAGTGCCTCCTGTTAAATCATACAGCTATAATTTTGCTGTTGAAAGGCATATGCACAACATCAACTTCATCACCTTCATCCAACCTTCCATTACATCATTAAAGAGATGAATGATGAATGAGGAGTGATCTTACTGAAAGGTGTCAGATTCTGAGGGAATTTATTGGAGTGGGTACCTGCAGAACATTTACTCTTCTGTGGGAGACAAAAACTAAAGGACATGATTGAAGAATAAGAGGGTTCCCTCTTAAGATAGAGATGACGCAATTTTTTTCCCCCAGAAGGTCTTTTGTTTGTGGAACTCTCTTCGCCAGAAAGTGATGAATCATTGAATTTATTCAATGCTGACTTAAATGGATTTTTGATAGAAAAGACAATCAAGGTTTACGGGAGCAAAAGTGGAGCTGAGACCATTACAAGAGCAGCAATGATCTCACCAAATGGTGGAGTAGACTTGAAGGGCTATTTGGCTGACTCCTGCTTCAAACTCTAAGTCTTATGAATAATGTCAGCCTAGATTTCAAGTTCAAATTGCTCAGCAGTCACAACCGACAATACCTAACTCATATATATTACTGCTACCAACTTAGCCATGTCATAGTGGATGTTGAAGTGGACATTTTTCTGCAAAGACAGGGTTTGTTATCTCAACTATTTAAGATTTGCATTCTTGAATAATAAAAAGAAGGCTAAAGAAGGTATGCTGGAGAGATCAGCTAAGACTAGTGCCAGAATAGCACCTGTCATTAAACCACCAACTTTATCAGCAGTTTTTTATATACTAGTTTTCAATGAACAATGAAAATTCTTTCTGAGATGTAGGATTGCCACTAAGTAGTGATGGAACTCCACCATCTGCAGACACAAACATCTTGAGGTAAGTCTCCAGCATGGAGATATCAATGTCAATTGTAAATAATATTGCTGCTCCTTCAAATTATATACTTTAATTTCCTTCCAAATTCTAAATATATATAATCAACTTGCTGCCCACTGATAAATCAAAATATAGGACTGATGCATTTTTATCTCCTTTTACATCAAATACCAACAATATGATAATGCAATGGCTGAAACTGACCATGTTATGTTACTAATGGAAGGAGTCATAACCATGTACAGCTATCCCACTGAACTTTTAACGTGTAGTCATTATACGTGTCATTGTTTGGAATCCTGTTAGCATTTCAGAGTGACAGAAGTTTCAGAAGGAAGCATGAATGCTCTGCTGCTGCGGACAGAGATGCTGAGCATTCAGAAAGTTGCAAAGTTGACTGGCAGCTTTGGGCAGCATTTAGTAAAAGAATAACAGGTTCTGAAGACACATTCTGTGGTCTGTTTATATGGGATCAATACAAGGAAGCTCCTGTGCCTCTTACCTTTCTCCTTCCCTATGGTTTGCCAGCTCTTTCACATTGTACGGAGTAAATTCTCAATCTGCGATCACTTGCAAGGCACATTGGATGATTCTTCCCTGGCTAGATTACTTTAACATCAATTTCACAATCTCCCGTTCACATTACAAAAAAGCTATCCTTAATTATGGCTGTGAATTTGCATGGCGTTTTACCCCTCAAACATAACAAGAATTGCTGTATCCAGTGTATCAGGCCAAAGTTGCACTCAGCACCATCCCAATTTCAGGAGCACCCGTTATAGGATAATTACTTATAATTTGCTCAGCGCAAACTGGGGATCAAACCTGAGAACTTCTTGATCAGCACGAGAATACCAAAGGTGGTGATGTGCTAAAGTGTATTTGAGCTTATAAATTTCTATCTGAGTGAAGTAAATGTAAATTAAATATCTTAGGTGGTGATTTACATGGAGTGGATGATGGTGAATGGAAAA
Source organism: Sphyrna mokarran (assembly GCA_024679065.1). Classification (NCBI taxonomy): domain Eukaryota; kingdom Metazoa; phylum Chordata; class Chondrichthyes; order Carcharhiniformes; family Carcharhinidae; genus Sphyrna; species Sphyrna mokarran. The sequence goes on along the minus strand of JAGIQG010000005.1, from coordinate 92,212,584 downwards.
TGAATGTAGATTGCAAAAAGTGTTGGCGTTTGTTATTTGACATAAATATTGGAATTTGAATGATGCTTTTACAAGTTAAGATCACTTTTCAAATAAGGGTTATTTTAAGAGAAACTTTAGAATCGTTCAAGTTGGAAGTGATGTGACTGGGTCCATAAATAAGAAGGAGCTCATGTACAGATCTACTTAGTGCACTCTCTTCCATGTGATCCTGGACCGAACCCAAACTGTCTGCATTTAAAATATTTAAAGAGTGCTGATATACCACACAACTACTTGCATCAGTTTTATGATTCTTCAACAATGTGAAAATGGATCATTTCAACCTTAACACTCATAATAACAGCGGAGAGCTTCAACATACCATTTTGGATGAATAGTCAAAGATAAAGAAAGCAGATATTCAGGTTTGATCAAACCATGCAGAGGCTTTATGAAAATATTCCAACTTGTAAAGTTAAGGAGTTTTCTTAGTGTGGATCTTCATCTGGTAGGAGTGCAAGCCCACATATTTGCATAGACATTGTGCATGATCTTCTAAGTGTGGCATTAGTGTATCTTCATGTTCTCTATAACTCACAGCCTTAGCTGATGTCACTGTTGTTGAGCTGTCTGTGGGGAGTCCTTTGATTGCTCCTTCAGTGGTCTAAATGGAGATTGTTTATTTTTGCTTTGGAAATTAGTTTGATGACTCTGCATTGTCAGAAGGAAGGATGTTTGCAGATCAGGTGACAGTAGTTCTTTCATTTTCAATTCTGAGCTGCAGGGTTTAGTTGAGAAGGAAGTGGGTATCAGACTGAAAGCAGCCTCTCTCTCTCTCTCTCTCTCTCCTTGGTTTTGGGAAATTCTGCTGGTTAGCTGAAAGCCTTCCTAGAGTAGAAAATCTGCTGTTGGTGGTTTGACCAGAGAGTCTCTCTGTTGTTCTGGGAAGCTGTTCTGACTTCAAACTGTTGTGAGTCTATCGGGAGAACTGTGGTGTTCATTCAAAGCACTCAGTTCCAGTATCATGTGAACATTAGTCTTTGCTGTGTTAAACCTGTGGAAGGATTTCTCTAAATAAATTTTTTATTTTATTGGAACATCTTAGATATACTTGTTAAGGGTTATCCATTATTGTGGTTGTTTTATTTTTGTTTATAACTGATAAAAGTTATTGCTAATTTCTTTCCATACATGTTAACTACATTCTCAAATAACCTTTGGTTGATGAAAGATCCCTAGTGGTTCATTTGAATCATACCTGAGGTGAACCATATCATGCTTATCTTAGCCAAATTCAAAATGCAAAACTTATGATACAGGCGGGCTTCATAAAACTCTTGGAATTTCTGACCTGAGCAATAACATAAGCATTGGTTTGATGTGTCCAACATGTGCTCAGATTTTCCATCTGTGTTTCTCTGGGCATAATATGGACTATAACATGAGACTAAACTATTATCTATTGAAGTAGATAAGGAGGATGTGCTAGATATTCTTGAGGGTTTGAAGTTAAATAAGTCCCCTGGGCCAGATGGGATTTACCCTAGGATTCTCTGGGAGGCGCGAGAGGCAATTGCAGAGCCTCTGGCTCTGATCTTCAGGTCGTCGTTGGTTACGGGTATAGTGCCAGAAGACTGGAGGATAGCGAATGTGGTCCCATTGTTCAAGAAGGGGAATAGAGACTTTCCGGGAATAATAGGCTGGTGAATCTTATTTCTGTTGTGGGCAAAGTATTGGAGAAAATTATTAGGGATAGGATTTATAGTTATTTAGAGAGAAATGAATTGATTGGGGATAGTCAGCATGGTTTTTGTGAAGGGTAGGTCGTGCCTTACTAACCTTATTGAGTTTTTTGAAAAAGTGACCAAAGAGGTGGATGGGGGTAAGGAAGTTGATGTGGTATATATGGACTTTAGTAAGGCGTTCGATAAGGTGGCCCATGGAAGGCTTCTGCAGAAAATGCAGATGTATGGGATAGAGGGTGATTTAGCTAATGGGATTAGGAATTGGCTAGCAGATAGAAGACAGAGGGTGGTGGTTGATGGGAGATATTCATCTTGGAGTTCGGTGACAAGTGGTGTACCTCAGGGGTCTGTTTTGGGGCCCCTGCTGTTTGTAATTTTTCTAAATGATCTGGATGAGGGTATTGAAGGATGGATTAGTAAATTTGCGGATGACACCAAAGTCGGAGGGGTGGTAGGTAGTGAAGAGGGGTGTTATAGTTTGCAGAGAGACTTGGACAAGTTGCAGAGCTGGGCCGAGAGCTGGCAAATGGAGTTTAATACGGAAAAGTGTGAGGTAATTCACTTTGGCAGGAATAACAAATGTGTAGAGTATAGGGCTAATGGGAGGACTCTTAATAGTGTTGATGAACAGAGGGATCTTGGTGTATATGTGCATAGATCCCTGAAAGTTGGCAATCAAGTCGACAAGGTTGTTAAGAAGGCATACGGAGTCTTAGCTTTTATTGGTAGGGGGATTGAATTTCGGAGCCGCAACGTCATGTTGCAACTGCACAAAACTCTAGTGCGGCCGCACTTGGAGTATTGTGTGCAGTTCTGGTCCCCGCATTATAAGAAAGATGTGGAGGCTTTGGAGAGGGTACAGAGGAGGTGTACCAGGATGTTGCCTGGTATGGAGGGCAGGTCTTATGAAGAGAGGCTGAGGGATTTGAGGTTGTTTTAGTTAGAAAGAAGGCAGCTAAGAGGAGACCTTATTGAAACATATAAGATGATTAGAGGTTTAGATAGGGTGGACAGTGATAGCCTTTTTCCTAGATGGAGAAAGCTAGCACGAGGGGACATAGCTTTAAATTAAGGGGTGGTGGTTGTAGGACGGATGTCAGAGGTAGGTTCTTTACCCAGAGGGTGGTAAGGGTATGGAATGCCCTGCCTGCTGCAGTTGTAGATGCGCCAAGTTTGATGGCATTTAAGAGGTTAGTAGATAAGTTTATGGATGAAAAGGGAATGGTTTAGGTTAGAGGGTCATTGCTTTTTCCTAATTGGTCGGCGCAACATCGAAGGCCGAAGGGCCTGTTCTGCGCTGTAATGTTCTATGTTCTATGTTCTAAACTTCATTTGGACCTATGTAGCCCTAGCTTCTAATTTTCCTTGACATAAGGTGGATTGGTAGACAGAATGTGCTTCAAGTTAGGACTGATGTAGCGTTTTGAAGACAAAATTTGGGGATTCTATGATTTCACACATTGCTTTTATCTTTACCTACGTAGCACACCAGTTCTTTCTCAGAAATAAAAAGAATGAAGTAGTAAATGGTGATTATTTTCTCAAAGCTATTAGAATGAATTCTACAAATGTCAAAGCAACACAAAACAAATTCATGCATTGGGTTTGAAAGGATTACAATCTTTACAAAAGGATACAAAGAGTAGGCTCTTTGTTGCTTTGAGGCTAAGGTTATTTATGACCACCTCATATTAATCTTGTTCTGTAATTCAGATTGGTTTCATTCAGAAACGTTTCACAAAGTTTGCTATTAAAGATGGAAATTTCAATTCAAACTAAGCTTGCAGTGGTTCCATGGTTGCTGTCAAAGTTTAACATTAATCAAACCACACATTAGCTGCTTAATGGATTAACATTTATAAAGCCTTATACCAATCCTATGAGCCAATGTATATCAACATGCCTCCAGTATGATTCTACTATGCATAATGTACTTTAATGCACAGCAAAATCAAAGTAAGATAGTGTCAACCTCCTGATACAGGAATTAGTAAACAATTGAAGGAAAGGAGCATTTAAATAAAATCAATTATCATGTGTGTTTACCACTCAGTTGCACAAGGAAGCTGTGGAGATGGTGCAAATTATTCATACTGTTACGAGCAGGTAAGGAGAAATGAGCTGGCTCTGTTTTCCTTCAACCCACTCAGTTGGCCACAACAAAGGTTTGTTTAAAATTCTTTCCTTTGTGGATACTTTTCTCAAATCAAATGTATTTACTTTTCTAAAAGAAGCTGAACAAACTGGATTTTGTTGAAAGAAAGGATATTAGTCACTAATACCCAAGGGAAAATAACAAAAGACCCAAAACATATCCACACAGATCAGAAAAGAAAGTTAAAAGTCCAAATAAAAGTTAAAAGAAAAACATGTATCAGTCTTTGGCTTGTCCATTGGTGGTGGTACCTTATAGTCAGGAGTTAGGTGATTTCAGTACAACGCTGGAGCTGACTTTAGTAGTTTTGCAGTGTGTTTGAGAAGATACCCTTTGAATGTTTCCAGGGGTAGAAATGACCTTCAGTGGTGACTGTCCTTTTGTTCCTGCTGTTTCCTTTTCTCTGTTAAAAGAAGAAAGTGAGAGAGATGTCCTTGCTCTTTTGTCATTGTTCTGCTCTCTTGCCACATTGGTTTCAGAGCCAGTTTTAAATTAACTTTTCTGTGTATTCCCAGAAAGGAGATAGGCATCCCATGCATCCAAAGTACATTTTGCTTTCATCTCAGAAATATTTTGACATACTCTGAGACATAAATTAACTGGAGATATCTAATGTTAGGTGTCTAATGGGATGTATTTGGCTTGGGAGTGGGAGGTTGTTGGGTGCAGTTTCCATTGTCTTGACAGAAGCATTGATTTCAAATTCCAGCCTTTTGCATTTTATATGTCTTCCTTTCAAATGTCTCTATTTCAAGTCGGCCTTTCTTTGTCTGTGAAATATCATATCTCTCAGGATAAGCCTATCATTCCAAACCAAGTCCTGGGTATGTTGCCTTAATTTTAAAATTCTCATCTTTGCTTTCAAATACTTCCTTTGTCTCATCTCAGAACTTCTCCACTGTCTCCCAACTCCCACTGCTCCCCACTCCGTTCCCCAACTTCCACTGCTTCCTGCAACAACCATGTTCACCTCTGTAATTTCCTCCATATCTGAAACCATTGTGCCCCCCAATTTTGGCCTCTTGCATTACCCTAATTTTAATCACTGCCAGTAAAAGACCCAATTTCAGCTATCAGGGCTCCAAACTCTGGAATTCCCTCCCTTATCCTTTTCACCTTTCTTTTGTTCTCATTTAAAAGGATCCATCAAGCTTACCTCTTTAGTCAAGTTTTAATCCCATTTGTTCCAGTATCCCTTTAAATTATCCATGTGTGGATCCACAAGGGATGGGTGAGATCTTAAATGAATATTTCTCATCAGTATTTACTGTTTAGAAAAGTATGGATGTTAGGGAACCTGGGGAAATAAATAATGATGTCTTGAGGAGTGTACATAATACAGAAAAAGAGGTGCTGGGGTCTTAAAGCACATCAAGGTAGATAAATCCCTAGGACCTGATGAAGTTTACAATTTACATAGATGATTTGGAGTTGGAGACTTAGTGTCGCAAGTTAAAATTCGCAAATGACACGAAGATGGATGGCAGAGCAAAGTGTGCAGAGGACACTAAGGGGTATAGATAGTCTACGTGAGTGAGCCTGGGTCTGGCAGATGGACTATAATGTTGGTAAATATGAGGTCATCCATTTTGATAAGAATAACAACAAAATGGGCTATTATTTAAATGGTAAAAAATTGCAGCATGCTGCTGTGCAGAGGGATTTGGTGTCCTTGTGCAGGAATCTCAAGGAGTTGGTTTGCAGGTGCATCAGATAATTAAGAAGGCAAATGGAATTTTGTCCTTCATTGCTGGAGGGATGGAGTTTAAAAACAGCAAAGTTATGTTGCAGCTGTATAAGTTGCTGGTGAGGCCACACCTGGAGTACTCCTTACTTGAGAAAGGATATACTGCCACTGGAGGGTGTGCAGAGGAGATTCACTAGGTTGATTCCAGAGATAAGGGGATTGGCTTATGAGGACAACCTGAATAGACTGGGGCTATACTCAATGGAATTCAGAAGAATGAGGGGAAATCTTAAAGAAACAGATAAGATTATGAAGAGAATTTACAAGCTAGAAACAGGAAAATTGTTTCCCTGACAGGTGAAACTAGAACTAGGGGGCATGGCTTCAAAATAATGATTGAGTTGAGTAGGAACGTCTTCACACAATGGGTTGAGAATGTGTAGAATTCCCTGTCCAGTGAAGCAGTTGAAGCTTCCTCATTGAATGTTTTTAAGACAAGCATAGATAAATTTTTAAACAGCAAAGGATTATAGTAAGCGGGTGGATAAGTGGAGCTGAGTCTACAAAAAGATCAGCCATGATCTTATTGAATGGCGGAGCAGGTTCAAGGGGCCAGATGGCCTACTCCTCTCCTAGTTCTTATGTTCTTATATAAGTATATCAGTGGACATTGTAGGAAGCTAGGCAGGAAATCGCTGGTCCCCTACTGAGATATTTGAATCATCGATAGTCACAGGTGAGGTCCTGAAGATTGGAAAATGTTGTGCCTTTGTTTCAAAAGTGCAGCAGGGAAAAACCTGGGAATGTGAGGCCGATGAGCCTCACATCTGTGGTGGGTAAGTTGTTGGAAGGTATTTTGATAGACAGGATCCATAGGCATCCAGAGATGCAAGGACTGATTAGGGACAGTGAGCATGGCTTTGTGAGTGGAAAATTCACAATTTTCTTGTGTCTCACAAGTTTGATTGAGTCTTTTGAAGAGGTAACCAAGAAGGTAGATGAGTTCAGTGCAGTTGGTGTTGTCTACATGAACTTTAGCAAAGACTTTGACAAAGTACCGCAAAGTAGGTTATTGCATAAGGTTAAATCTCTTGGGATCCAGGGTGAGGTATCTAAATGGATACAAAATTGGCTTCTTGTCAGAAACCAGAGAGTGGTTGTAGAGGGTTGTTTTTCAAATTGGAAGCCTGTGCCCAGTATGTGCCTCAGGGGTCAGTGCTGGGTCCATTGTTATTTGTCATTTATATTAATAATTTGGATGAGAATATAGGAGGCATGGTTAGTAAGTCTGCAGCTGACACAAAGATTGACGGCATAGTGGATAGTGAAGAAAGTTATCTCCAATTGCAATGGGATCTTGATCACTTGGGCCAATGGGCTGATGAATGACGAATGGAGTTTAATTTAGATAAGTGTGAGGTGATGCATTTTGGTTGATCGAACCAGAGCAGGACTTACTCAGTTAATGGTAGGGCACTGGGGAGAGTTACAGAACAAAGAGATCTAGAGATACTCCTTGAAAGTGGAGTCACAGGTGGACAGAGTTGCCAAGAATGCATTTGGCATGCTTGGTTTCATTAATTAGAACATTGAATACAGGAGTTGGGACATCTTGTTGAAGTTGTACAAGACATTGGTAAGGCTACATTTGGAATACAGTATATGGTTCTTACCATCCTATTACAGAAAGGACATTATTAATCTAGGAAGAGTGCAGAAAAAATTTACTAAGATGCTACCGAAACTTGATGATTTGAATTATAAGGAGAGGTTGGGTAGACCGGGACATTTTTCCTCTGGAGCATAGGAGGCTGAGAGATGATATTATAGAGGTCTATAAAATAATGAAGAGCGCAGATCAGGTAGACAATCAATATCTTTCCCCAAAGGTAGGGGAATCTAAAACTAGACAGCATAGTTTTAAGGTGAAAGGGAAGAGATACAAAAGTCTCCAGAGGGGCAATTTTTTCACACAGAGGGTAGTGAGTGTCTGGAACAAGCTGCCAGAGGTAATAGTAGAGATGGGTACAATTTTGTCTTTTAAATAGCATTCAGACAGTTACATGAGTATGATGGATTTAGAGGGATTTAGGCCAAATTGGGATTAGCTTGGGGGTTTAAAATAAGAGGGCAGCATGGACAAGTTGGGCCAAAGGGCCTGTTTCCGTGTTATAAATCTCTATGTGGCTTGGTATCAAATTTGGTTTGATTACAGGCCTAGGGTTATTTCGCTACATTAAATGTCCGATGTAAAGGCAGGTTGTTTTGTTATCTTCGTGCAAGCTCTGCTGACTGGTGAAACTTTCCACTCTGTGCTTGGCATATTTTCCAGCACTATTGAAGCATTGTTTCTTTAAAGGAAGTTGAGAAGTGATATGATGTTGGACTGTAAGCATTACCTTCTACAGTACTAATCTCAACCAGGTTGCAAAAGGAAAGCAGCCAGTGAAGGTGAGATCCTGACAGGGAAACATAAAGTCATTGTGCTCTTGTGGAGACCTTTCTGAAATAATGCTCGCAGCAAGTTTGGAGTAAATTTCCTGTCCCTTTCTCAAATTGTAAGCAATATGTGGCATTGTCAACCTAGAAGCAAGCGGGTAAAGTAACTAATAATGAGCAAAGAACATGTTATAATTAACTTGGTGAGGTGCAAAGATACAATGATCATCATAAAAGAGCCTTCAGCTCTTTATTTTTTTGGTCATTAATTCCTGTAACATCTGTTTTGTTGAGTGAATGAACAGCTGTAATATTCACCCCAGGCAATGTTCCAAGGAAAATTGAATCCATTCAGTAGCAACCAGCATTGTATCATCTTACTCCAGTGATTATGAGATTATAAAAGACACGTTCACATGCTGCAGTAAGTACTTCACAGAAACTTCCTCTCCTTAGGTATGGTTTCAATTTTTTAGGCACTGTTGCTAGGCTGAGTAAACAGATTCTGGGGGCAAAATTGGACAGCCCTGAAAACAGTCATGAGGGCCATAACATACAGCTAACCACTGCCCATTCCTTCAGCTCACAAAGGTTGTGTTAGCTGCTCATATCAATGATGGGTGGCATGGGCTGTTGTCTCAGTGCCAGGGACCTAGGTTCGATTCCCAGCTTGGTTCACTGTCTGCGTGGAGTCTGCACATTCTCCCTTTGTCTGCCTGGGTTTTCTCTGGGTATGCCGGTTTCCTCACACAGTCTGAAAGACGTGCTGCTTAGGTGCTTTGGCCATGCTAGATTCCCCCTCAGTGTACCCAAACAGGCACTGGACTGTGGCAACTAGGGGACTTTTGCTATAATTTCATTGCGGTCTTAATGTAAGCCTGCTTGTGACACTAATAAATAAAAATAAACACAGCAGCATGCAGCCCAGTGCTAAATCTGCTGTTAAGTGGCTGTGCGCCTGAACAGGGTGCCAAGTTCATGCGAGGCTAGCATCACTTGAAGTCAGCCAGCATAATTTAAAGCCAGCCTGTATCTCTTAAAGGGAAACTGAACACTGTCTTTCAAGAGTACTGGAAGAAGCTGAGAAAAACATGAGATTGAGTAATAATGAAGTAGGAGTGTTCGTCGAGGTTCTTAATTGGTGCACTGGAGGTTTGGTGCAGATATGGAGGGCAGAGATGCTCTATCCACATTGAATAACTCTATACAAGAATCAAGATCAGGGAATTCATCTTTAAATGCCATACTCTTACAACTAGCCTCAAACATTGCTCAGTTCTTTAGCTCCCTCACATCTATCTATAATCTCTATCAATCATATTTCATACCTCACATTCATAGCTTCATAACTCATCCTGAAACACTTAGCAGTGCATTTAGCCTCAAAACCCACATCTCACAACTTGAACATACTGTCAGTTACTCAACCATAACAGCAATATCAGCCGAATGCATTGCGCTACACGCACTGATCTCCTTTCCTCTTTCAGGACAAATTGGCATATAATCAGAGGCAGCCTCATCCAACTAACAGGGAACAGGCACGGCTGCACATCCGTGCCCCTATAGAGTGGCCATGACTGTGGTTGTGATGGGTGACAGGGATGAAACCATTGAAGGTAATGCCTCATACTGAATGCTCCTCATCGTTTCCCATACTCCCATCGCCTCACAATCGCAACTGCTTTATAGTTTTCGGATGGTTTAACAATGTACTATTGCTTACTTCCCATCACAATCTTGTACCAATCTTCTTTTGGATATCCAAGACTTGCCGGCTGCCAGAGCATGATGCAAGTGTAAGAGATGAAAGAGTGGGAAGAGGGAAGAAATTGATGGAACACCATCAATCATTCTCACGCATGCAGCCACCCAGTAAGAAAGCATTGTGAATTTAGAGGACAATGTTCAGATTAGAATTGCATACGATGAGACATCAGGAATGATTGGGATGAAGCCAGGGGACAAGAATAATACAAGTGTTGGTTCACCAGAGGGAGAACTCACACATGGGCCGTTCTGCAGAAGGCTCAGCTGAAGACTTGGATGGGGTACCAGAAGAAGGCCAGTGCACATTGATAGACCTACCAGAGAGCCTGTATTCACTGTTGACGAGTGCAGAGCTTTGTACAGATTTTGGAATCCAATCTTTTTTGAACAGAAATGCTGTACTGGAAAGTCAGCTTGAAATTTTATGTTGAGAGGTCGATCACTTAGGACTGAACTGGGCAAAGATTTCTTCTCTCAAAAGTTTGTGAATCTTAAAATTCCCTATCCCAGGGGAGCTCTGGATGTGCTAGTAATGACATATTGAAAGCTAAAAAAGACTGATTATTGGTTTCTCAGGGAATTTAGGGATTTGGGGAATGGGTGGGAAAGTTGAGTTGCAGCCCAAAATTAACCATGATCATGTTGAATGGTGGAACAGGACATGTGGGCCAGAATTTTACCATCATGAGAATCAAGAGGCAGACCATGGAAAGATCTGTTGACCTCTGGTGGGATTTTATGGCTTTGGGACGTGTAAAGCTGTAAAATCCTGCCCATAATCTTCTCTTGCCCCTCTTCATGTTCAGCTTGTTATCAGGTATGCTTAGATGCGGCTAGAAGCACTGTTAAGTGTTTCAGAATGAGGTAGGAACCTTTATAGCTGTGGATAGCAGTACCCAATGGGACTTGCACATTGTCACAGTAGCTCAGCAATCTGTGTTTCAACAGATTACTGGGATTGCTAAGATTCCAGCCCCAGTAGTGGCAGTGGCTTCATGGAAAATCAACCTGCTGCCTTCTCTCAGGTAACATATTCATCCTCCTTCCACGGCCACTTTGCCAGTTCCTTTGCCGTTGCCCGTCAGTCAACCAGCTCAGATTGCTGCCGCTGCTCTAAGGTGATGCAGTCGAAAACTGAGCTCTCCAAGGTCAGAGTTTAATTATTAGTCTCACAAGTAAGCTTATATTAACACTGCAATGAAGTTACAGTAAAAATCCCCTAGTCGCCACACTCCGGCACTTTTTCGGGTGCACTGAGGGAGAATTTGGCATGGTCAATGCACCTAACTAGTACATCTTTCAGATTGTGGGAGGAAGGCAGAGCACCCACAGGAAACGCATGCAGACATGGGGCGAACCTGCAGACTCTGTACAGTTATTGAATGGGGAATTAGGGTTACAGTTATAGAAGTTATACTCAGATGAGTTCTGCAGTGACAGCCCTAGACAGAGATGGGCTCTGTAGACTGTTTCCTCTCTTCCACTTCTTCCCCTTCTTCCTCCTTGTCATGTCTTTCTCCTCAGCTTCTCACCCTATGGCTAGTTGCAAGAGATTCTCCCTCATGATAATGGGGTTGCATACAGTAGACCACCACACATCTTGGAACCAGCGCTACTTTTTACTGTAAAGCTGCAACAACTCAATGCAGTCAGAAAAAGCTTTGTTTCAGCAAACCAGTGATTTTTCTCTTTCATATCTCATGTGGACTGCATAACTTTTACAGTAAACATTCTACGTAAATGTGTGTGGGCTGCACACCAATCTCATCTATCATATAGTTAGCAGATACAGTTTTGTCATCTATTAGACACACCTTGGTTTGACTTCTTGAGTGTTGTTAGAACTGTACTCATCCAGACAAATGGAGATATTCCATCACACTCCTGAATTGAGCCTTGTAGATGATGGGCATGTTCCGGGGAGTTAGGAGGTAAGTTACTCAAAATTTCCAGCCTCGGACTTGGTCCTGATGTATTTATTTAGAACATAGAACATAGAACATAGAACATTACAGCACAGAACAGGCCCTTCGGCCTTCGATGTTGTGCCGACCAAAATAAAAAGCAATGCCCCTCCAAACTAAATCATTCCCTTCTCTTCCATATACTTATCAACTAACCTCTTAAACGCCACCAAACTTGGCGCATCTACAACAGCTGCAGGCAGGGCATTCACTCCCTAATCACTCTTTGAGTAAAGAACCTACCTCTGATATCCGTCCTATAACTCATACCCCTTATTTAAAGCTGTGTCCCCTCGTGCTAGCTTTCTCCATCCTAGGAAAAAGGCTATCACTGTCCACCCTATCTAAACCTCTAATCATCTTATATGCTTCAATAAGATCCCCTCTTAGCCGCCTCCTTTCTAACGAAAACAACCTCAAATCCTTCAACCTCTCTTCATAGGACCTGCCCTCCATACCAGGCAACATCCTGGTAAACCTCCTCTGTACCCTCTCCAATGCCTCCACATCTTTCTTATAATGTGGGGACCAGAACTGCACACAATACTCCAAGTGCGGCCGCACTAGAGTTTTGTACAGTTGCAACATGATGCTGGGCTCCTAAATTCAATCCCCCTACCAATAAAAGCTAAGACTCCATATGCCTTCTTAACAACTTTATCCACTTGACTGCCTACTTTCAGGGATCTATTGACACATACACCAAGATCCTTCTGTTCCTCAACACTATTAAGAGCCCTACCATTAGCCCTATACTCTACACATTTATTGTTCCTGCCAAAGTGCATTACCTCACACTTTTCCACATTAAACTCCATTTGCCACCTCTCGGCCCAGCTCTGCAACTTGTCCAAGTCTCTCTGCAAACTATAACACCCCTCTTCACTATCTACCACTCCACCGACTTTAGTGTCATCTGCAAATTTACTAATCCATCCTTCAATACCCTCATCCAGATCATTTATAAAAATTACAAACAGCAGGGGCCCCAAACAGACCCCTGAGGCACACCACTTGTCACCGAACTCCACGATGAATATCTCCCATCAACCACCACCCTCTGTCTTCTATCTGCCAGCCAATTCCTAATCCAATTAGCTAAATCACCCTCTATTCCACACATCTGCATTTTCTGTAGAAGTCTTCCATGGGCCACCTTATCAAACGCCTTACTAAAGTCCATATATACTACATCAACCGCCTTACCCCCATCCACCTCTCTGGTCACTTTCTCAAAAAACTCAATGAGGTTAGTAAGGCATGACCTACCCTTCACGAAACCATGCTGACTATCCCCAATCAATTCATTTCTCTCTAAATAACTATAAATCCTATCCCTAATAATTCTCTCCAATACCGTGCCCACAACAGAAGTAAGACTCACTGGCCTATAATTCCCTGGAAGGTCTCTCTTCCCCTTCTTGAACAATGGGACCACATTCGCTATCCTCCAGTCCTCCGAAACCACACCCGTAACCAACGAGGACCTGAAGATCAGAGCCAGAGGCTCTGCAATCTCCTCTCTTGCCTCCCAGAGAATCCTAGGGTAAATCCCGTCCGGCCCAGGGGACTTATCCAACTTCAAACCCTCGAGAATTTCTAGCACATCCTCCCTATCTACTACAATACTTCCCAATTTGCAACCCTGTACCTCAGTGTTCTCCATAGCTACATTTCCAGCACTCTGCGTGAATACCGAAGAGAAATATTTATTCAGTGCCTCACCAATCTCTTCAGGCTCCACGCACAACTTCCCACTGCTGTCTATGACTGGCCCTAATCTTGCCCTAACCAATCTTCTATTCTTAACATATCGAAAGAAAGCTTTAGGATTCTCCTTAATCCTATCAGCCAACATCTTCTCGTGTCCCCTCTTAGCTCTCCTCAATTCACTTCCTGGCTAATCTATAGCTATCCATTGCACTAACTGAGCCTTCAAGCCTCATCCTGACATAAGCCTCCTTTTTCTTCTTAACCAGCAAATCAACTTTTTTCGTACACCAAGGCTCTCTTACTCGACCATTCCCTCCCTGCCTGACAGGGACATACTTATCAAGGACTCGCAGCAGCTGCTCCTTGAATAAGCACCACATTCCAGATGTTCCCAGTCCCTGTAGTTTCCTAGTCCAATCTATGTACCCTAATTCTCTCCTGATGGCCTCATAATTACCCTTCCCCCAGCTATAACTACTGCCCCCAGCTTCATGCCTTTCCCTGTCCATCACTAAAGTGAACGTAGCCGAATTGTGGTCACTATCACCAAAATGTTCACTAACTTCCAAGCCTAACACCTGGTCTGGCTCATTGCCCAGCACCAAATCCAATGTAGCCTCACTCCTAGTTGGCCTATCTACATACTGAGTCAAAAAACCTTCCTGCACACTCTGTACGAAAACTGACCCCTCTAACGAGCTAGAGCTATAGCTATTCCAATCAATATTAGCAAAGTTAAAGTCCCCATCACAATTACCCTACTACTTTCACTCCTAATCAGAATTGACTTCGCAATCCTTTCCTCAACCTCTCTAGAACTATTAGGAGGTCTGTAAAAGACTCCCAACAGGGTGACCTCTCCTCTCCTGTTTCTAATCTCAGCCCATACTACCTCAACAGACAAGTCCTCATCAAACTTCTTTTCTATCACCGTGATACAGTCTTTGACCAATAATGCCACTCCTCCCCCCCTTCTACCTCCTTCTCTACTCCGACTAAAGCATTTGTACCCCGGAACCTGCAACATCCATTCCTGTCCCTGCTCTACCAAGTCTCTGAAATGGCCACAACATCGAAGTTCCAGGTACTGGTCCAAGCTGCAAGTTCCTCCCCCTTATTGCGAATACTCCTTGCATTAAAGTATACGCATTTCAAACCTTGCCCCACCCCACCCGTACGCCGCTGTGTTTTACAACTCTCTTCTATAACCCCCTTACTCTCATCCCTCTCAGCACCCCAACTACTTAGGATCCCACCCCCCCCCCAAATCAGTTTAAAGCCCCCATCATAGCCTTAGCAAATTTTCCCCCCAAGATATTAGTCCCCCTCTTGTTCAGGTGTAGACCATCTCTCTTGAAGAGGTCCCACCTATCCCAGAATGAGTCCCAATTGTTAAGGAACCTGAATTGTTAAGGAACTATTTGGCTAGTCCTGTTCAGTTTCTGGTCAATTGTAACCCCTTTGATGTTGATAATGGGAAATTATGATTGAATATCAAGAGGTGGTGTCTAGATTGGAGATGATGGCATTTGTGTGGGTCAAATGTTACTTGCCACTTATCAACCCAGCTTAAATTTTGCCCAGGTCTTGCTGCATGTTGACATACAGTGCTTCAGTATCTGAAGAGTCAGAAATGGTATGGAACATTATGCAATCATCAATGAACAGATCCATTTCTAACCTTATGATGGAATGAAGATCACGTCTGGACCCAAACATGATCTTCATTCCATCATAAGGTTAGAAATGGATCTGTTCACTGATGATTGCATAATATTCTGTACTATTTCCATTCTCAGGATCTACTACAGTGATGTCCTGGGATTAAGGTTATTGACCTTCAACAATTACAACCATCTTTCCTCAGATACATTACAGCCCTCAGGACTCAATACTGAGTTCAATAACTTTAGACTGTGATTTTTCTCGTCCATATTAAAACTCTTTTTAAAAATAACCCAAACACTTGTTGTCTCGGCGCAATAGCACTCCCTTCCCTCCCTCCTACCCACACCAAGCCTTTGCTCCTAACGTTGTTATATCTTGTTGCAATCTCTCACAGCTACACTTTAACATCTAACACTTTTCTCCCTCTCTTTAGTTCTGATGAAGTGCCAGATGGATTTGAAATGCTAATACTGTTTTTTCTCTCTATAGATAATGCCAGACCTGCTGAGTTTTTCCAACATTCTCTGTTTTTTTTCACAACCGTCTTCTATTGTGCCAGGTATGACACCAACAAGTGGAGAGTTTTTCCCCCAATTTCCAATGGTTTCAGTTTTGCTCGGGAACTTACCTTTCACACCTTCCATAGTCAACACTAAGTTCAACAATTCCAGGCTTTTATCACTGCTTCCATTTTCTGTGTCTTTTTTTTTGTTTTCAAATGGTAATTCCTAGTAATGAGTCTGCTTTACCCATTTACACCTTATCGAGGCTCTCTTTTTGTTGGTTCATTTGCCCCATTACAATCCTTTGCACCATCATCACTTTAGTCATTTAATCTTTTCTGACTATAACTCCATCAGAAACCTTCATTCCTTGCTATTGGCCTTTTGTGATTTCTTGTGATTGGAACATAACTTAAAATTTATGTTCCAATCTTTTCCAGTCCAGGCAAACAGTCATTGACCTTACATATTAATTTCTGTCCACAGATTCTGCTCAGTAAATCCAGCATTTTCTGTTTTTATTTTAGATTTCCAGCCTCTGCAATACTTTGCTCTTGAAATTCACAGCTTCAGAAGCCTGCACATAGTCAGTTAAGTGTGGAAACCCAAAAGTTGTTTTGAGTGATTCTACACTTTTTCATTGAATGTGTAGTTGAAGTCCCCCTGGACTGAATCAAGTAGAAGTCCCTGAACTAAACAGAACTTATCCTTTTGTGGTATTAGTCGTGTTGTAAAAACCCTTGAAAAGATTACACCCTGTCCAATGAATTGAAATTAAATTTTTAACAGTGTGCTGGATTCAAAAAACCCTCTCTGTTGGAAAATTAATTGTTACATTTGTAGAATATCATATTTGTCCTTTACGATAAAAACAATTCCTTGAAAAAAATTGTTTACAATATTTTTCTTCCACCTTAATTCCATTGGTGTGTTCTAATTATTTAATTTGCTCTTTTTAAAAATGTAATTGAAACTAAAGGATAATCAGTGTATTTTACTGTCTGGTTTTCTGTCTGTGAGAATACTCCAATATATTTGATTGTCAACCCTGTTTGATGACATCATTGTTGCTGGTCATCCAGAGATCCCCTAGACCTGGTATTGAATTCAAATTGATGTTGGGTGAAAGAAAATCCAAGCTAAAAAGACGTTTGTGGGCAACTTTCTTCAAAGTCAATGGCAGGAGGATCATATCATCACAAATCATGAAATCTGGGCCAATGATTATGTGCTCCTAATTACTGAAGATAAACAAACATTTAAGATTGCAAAGATTCCGGTATGGAACATTGTTAAGCATCCATTATTTGTGCAGTAGGACCACCCTGCTTGTAAGCCACTGTCTTGCAGAGTTATCTGCAATTAAATGGAGGAATCCTTAACTGCCAACAGCAAGTCTATCCCGGCACACCCCACTCCCAACCCACAGAGATCCTACGAATGAGCCACAATCAGCTGGTCAATCATCAACTGTGCCATGGGGTACTGCAGGCCATAGGTTGCTTGCCAATAGCTAATTAATCCAAACTCTCATGTCAAGGCATTGGGAATGAAACTTGCCAACTGTGACATTAACTCATTTTTACAATAACAATTTAGGAAAGATTTGCCAGAAGTAGACATCAAAAACTCTAACATACATCATTCACGATTTTCAAACCTTGTAAATGAATGGTCAGAAAATTATGTGCAATTTTGCAGTACTCACTGTCAGCAGGCAAGGCTCATTAACTGACCATAAAAGTCAGGAAAAACTTTTAAAGTAGAGACAAATGTGGAAATTTCATCCAAGAGAAAGAATGCATCCTAGTGAATCAACCTCTTCTGGTTGAAATATTCAGCAGAGGCAGGGCACACATTTCCTTTTTTCTTACAAGAACATGAATGGCAACTTATTTAAGTATTTGCACAACTAATTTAAATAGTATTTATTTACAGTGAATCATGCAGAGCATGTTTTTTTAAACTTTAAAAGTTATGCACAAAACTTAACACTTGTTAACTGAAAAATTGACAGGCAATTATGCAATGTTTCATAATGATATATGGAACTGTTATTTATACAATGGACCGACATGTTATTTTGACAATCTCCAGAGATACTTTCACTCCAGTGAAAACAATCCAGAAAAGGCCAGTGAAGCAACGGTTGGTAAATGGAGCTGCATCATTAGAATCATGGCAGCTTTGTAGAGAGGGTTGACATTTGTATTCTCATGATCCGCCGTCTCGTTCCTCTGTGAAGTTATTTATGGAACTTGGGATATTTGTGGATGCTTCTGCTATGTGCCACCCCCCACCCCGCCAATCTTAACAATTTTTTACTAAATTTCAGACCTAAGTACACCTTTTCGTTTATTAATAGCAATGAGTGCCTGTGACACGATGAGTGCCTGACAGTGTCTGGAAGGACGTAGTAGGTTTAGAACCCTTGATCAGAGTTTATTATAATACTGGCAGTGGGTGGTCTGAGCTTGTGAGCCTATTTTTGTTGTGCTTGGCAGAACCAAAGCATTTCACTTGCATATTTAAATGTTTAAATTTGATATCTGCTCAATCTACAGCTTTATTTTTGAGGCATATTTCTCAAGATTTTCTTTATACAGACCTCTCATGCATTTTAACTGCATCTCCCCCATTCATATACTGACGTCCTTTCTCAGGATAAGGAGCTGGAGGGTGGCTCTCCAGATTCTGATGCAGGACTTCCTTTTAAAATGTAATCAGTAATATTCTCCCCTGACAGCCTGATTGATAGGCAAACTGCACATTAGATGGAAAAACAGCCAAGAAGTGAATGCCAGGTACAAAGAACAAAAAACAATACAGGCCCTTCAGTCCGCCAAGCCTGCGCTGATATGCAGTTCCTGGCCGCTGTTCACCTCCTGTTCATGTTTTTATCAAGATACACCTTGAACATTGCTAATGTGTTTGCTTCCACCACATCCACTGGCAGGGCATTCCAGGCACACACCACCCACTGCGTGAAAAGACTTTCCCCACGCGTCTCTCCTAAACTTATCATCTCTCACCTTATGCCTGTGCACTCATACAGACGATCCTTCCACCTTGAGATAAAGCCTGTGACTATCCACCTTATCAATGCCTCAGATAATTCTGTAGATTTCTAACAGGTCATCCCTCAGCCTCCATCTTTCCAGTGAAAACAACCTGAGTTTATTCAACTTCTTCTCATATCCAAAACTGTCCAAATTAGGCAACATCCTGGTAAATCTTCTTTGTACCCCCTCCATAACACCTAGTCCTTCTTATAGTTTGGTGACTAGAACTGCATGCAATATTCTAAATGCGGCTGAACTGAAGTTTTATACAGTTGTAAAGTAACTTGCCAACTTTTATATTCAATGTGCCAGCCAATGAAGACAAGCATGCAGTATGCTTTCTTGGCCACCTTATCCACCTGTGTTGTCACTTTCAGGGATCCAGGACATCCAGGACATCCAGGTCTCTTTGTACATCAATATTTCCCAATTTATTATCATTTAACTAATACTTTGCATTCTGTTTTTCCTGCCAAAGTGGTAACTTCACATTTATTCACATATCTGCCATGTATTTATCCATTCACTCAACGTGTCTAAATCACCTTGAAGTCCCTTAACATCCTCCTCATCACTTACATTCCCACCAAGTTTCATGTCATCAACAAACTTGGAAATACTATTTTTGGTTCCTTCATTCAAATCATTGATATAAATTATGATTATAACTGGGAACCAAGCACTGATCACTGCAGGACTCCACTGGTTGGCTGCCACTGTGAAAGAGATCCATTTATTCCTTCACAGTGTTTTCTGTCTGCAAAACAATTTGCAATCCATGCCAATATATTACTCTCAATCCCATGCACTTTAACTTTGAGCATGAATCTCTTATGTAGATCTTTGTCAAAAGCTTTCTGAAAATCCAAATGCACCTCATCTACTAGTTGTCTTACTTATTCTTACAGTTACATCCATAAAAAACTCTTGTAGATTTGTCAAACATGATTTTCCTTTCATAACTCCATGTTGATATTTTCTCAGTGACCTGTGATTATATCCTTTGTGATAGATTCCAACATTTCTCTTACCACAGCTAACCAGACTGTAATTCTTAAGTTCTGCATCCCTCCTTTTTGAATATTGAGATTGCATTTTCCACTCTCCAATCTATCAGGACAATTCCAGAATCTACAGAATTTTGGAAGATGACAACCAATCTATTATTTCCTGGCCACCTCCTTTTGTACCCTGTGAATATAGATGATCAGGTCCTGGGGATTTATCAGCTTTCAGTCCAATCAATTCCTTCAACACTTCCCTTTTACTAATTTCCTTCAATCCCTTCTTCTCACTAGACCCCTGGTTCCTGATTATTCCTGGAAAGTTATTTGTATCTCCCTCCATGAAGACAGAACTAAAGTAGTTGTTTAATTGCTCTGCCATTTCCTTGCTCTCAATAATAAATTCTCCTGTTTCTGACTCTAAGCGATGTACATTTGTCTTCACTAATCTTTTTCTTTTTACTACTAATAGGAACTTTTACATTCCACTTTTGTGTTACTTGCTCATATTCCATTTCCCCCCTTTGAATTAATCTCTTGGTTTCCCTTTGCTGAATTGTGAACTGCTTCCAATCCTTGGACTTGCTATTTTTTCTAGAAAATAAATGTAACTCTTCTTTGTCTCGTATACTATCTTTAATTTCTTTTATTAGCTATGGTTGGACCTCTTTTCTTGTGTTTTTGCATCAAGAAGGAAAGTAGAACTGTTGCAATGCATATATCCTTTAAATATTAGCCATTGTCTATCCACTGTCATGCTTGTTAATGAAGTTCCCCAATCTATCTTAGCCGACATATGGCGCATACCTTTGTAGTTCCCTTTGTTTAGATTTAAGAACAAAGAACAAAACAGCACGGGAAAAGGCCATTCGGCCCAACGAGCCCACGCCACCACCCCGATGTTCCCACCTCTACCCGCAATCCCTGTCCATGTTTATAGATCTATGGATTAAAAACCAAATTTGAGACAATTTAGAGAGAATTTGTTGTGCCAATTAGCCTAAGAGCACATCTTTGGGATGTGGGAGGAAACCGGAGCGCCCGGAGAAAACCCACGCAAGCACAGGAAGAGTGCACAAACTCCCACAGACACAGGCCCAAATCCATGTATCTGCACAGCACAGCGATAGTCACTGAGCTATCATGTTGCCCATCAAATGGTCCAGGTCAAGCATACACTAATGACGTGAAGCACTAGGATACTCTCGAAAAAGATCCAAGAGCAGCCCTCTCACAACCCATCGCGTGTATGCCCCTCGTTAGACAACAAGGTGGACCAAAGCACCTGTAGGATAAAAACAAGTACATCAATATCATCACCTATTTAGTGACTTAGTTTCAGATCAGACTTCATGACTTTTCATCCCAGTGAAAAATATATCACATTATAGTCACTGTTCCCTAAAGGACCCCGCACAACAAGATTATTAATTTGCCCTTGTTCATAACTCAATGCCAAAGTCATCCACGATCACTGTAGCACCCTTATTTTCTATTTCCCACTTTGCTATCTACTTTTCTGTCTTTCATTCCTATCTTTGTTTCCCCCTTTTGAGTCTTGCCGTGTCAGTTCCCATTCTATACATCACTAGTTTGAACCCACCCTTATTGTACTAGAAAATACCCCTGCAATGAGATTGGTACCGGTCCTGCCGGGTGCAACCCATCCAGCTTGTACAGATCTCATCTTCCCGAGAATCAGTCTCAGCGCCTCTGGAATCTGAATCCCTCCCTCCTGCACCATCTCTCCAGCCGTGCAGTCATCTGATCTATTTTCCTATTTCTGATCTCACCAGCACATGGCACTGGCAGTAATCCTGAGATTATTAACATTGGTGTCCTGCTTTTTCTTTATTTCCTCGCTCCCTACATTCTGCTTTCAGGTCCTATCCCTCTTTTTCTTATGTCTGAATGATTTCACTGTGCATGCTATGCACAAGGATCTCATCCTTGCAGATTCTCCACAGCGACTCCAGTCACAGTTCCAGTTCTGAAACATGGATTTCAAGAAGTTGCAGTTGGAGCAGATGCATGATATTTGTCAAAATCTGTTAGAGCGTTGAGTCCTCAAAGTCAAATGCATTGTCCTTATCAGACATGGCTTAACTAAAGGAAATCAGCTGCAAGCAAATTTAGAAGAGATATCAGAAAAAACTATTTGCAAATATTGATACCAATCTGTCAAACAAGATACTAGAGGCAAAAACATTAGGGCTATTCAAAATACAATTAAATGTTACAATGGGAGAATATATGTATGAGAGCAATGAGCTTCAAAAGATTGAATACCATTTTCTTTTTCCTGATTTTTCTGATGCTCTAGTGGCAGAAAATAGATTAATTCTGTAATTAATAATGCTACAAGTGACATTGAATATCATATTAAGGATCTGATTCACTTTGCAACATAAACATTGTAGCACTCTAGTCCAATACTATTTAAATACAATGCACTGTGAATAGATGTTCGATCATATTGAAGTGGCAGTAGTCTAAAGGTGTCCCTGATTTATGAGATAAATGCTTACATCTACATAAACAAACTGAGCTCAAAGTGAATTAAATAGTGTCCATCTACAGCAAGATCCGAACAATGTCCAGGCTTGTACTGATAAGTGGCAAGTAACATTTGCACCACACAAGTGCCAAACATTGACCATCTCCGCAGTAGTGAATCCAACCATCTCCACTTGACATTCAATGGCATTATCATCACTGAATTCCCTACTATTAACATATAGAGGTGACCACTGAAACTGAACTGAATTAACCATATACATACTGTAGCTACAAGGGCAGGTCAGAGGCTCGCAGTGTGAAAAATAATTCATCTCTTGACTCCCCAAAGTCTATCTACAAGGCAGAACTCAGGAATGTGATAGGATATTCCCCACATACCTGGATGTGTGCAGCTCCAATAACTTTCAATACCATCCAGGATAAAGCAACCTACTAGCCTGGAATCCTATCAATGCCAATAAATATTCATTCCCTCTACCACTGATGTATGGTGGCAGCAGGGTATATCATCTGCAAGGTACAATGCAGCAGCTTGCCCAGGCTCCTTCGACAGCACCTTTCAACCCACAAAGTATCACTCAGAAGGATGAGGATAGTAGAGACAAGGGAAACATCACCATCTGCAAGTTCCCCTTAAAACGACTCACCATCCTGACTTGAAGCTATAAAATCATTCCTTCATTGTCACTGGTTCAAAATTGTAGTACTTCCTTCCTAACAGCACTATGGATGTGCTGATAACACACGGGCAACAATGAGTCACAGAGATAACTCACCACCACATCCTTAAGGCAATTAGAGATGGGCAATAAATGCTGGCCTAGATGTGCAATGCCCACATTGTATGAATGAATATAAAGTAAGTTCTGCATTCATGCACGAAAGCCATACCAAACAGAAAAATGGACGACAGCTTAGAACACAAAATTGATTAAGACTCTGAAAAATTCAAACTCTTATCTCCGGCTGAAACTGTTTACTTAATCCAAAAATATATGACCTCAGATTAAGCATCAATGGTTGAATAAGGAGGTAACCCTTAGACCCTGCATGATTTCTTTGTTGTTAAATCTATTCTATAAAAAACATGTCTCCGTATTTGCAACAGTTCATAAAAATGTAAATGCAAATAAAACAAATGTTTTTGCTTGTAGTTCGCAATTTAGTTACATGTAGTGAATGGAAAACACCATTCTCCACTGTGAGCTATCTATCTGAGACCATAAGACCATAAGAAACAGGAACAAGAGTGGGCATTCAGTTCCTGGAGCCTGTTCCACCATTCAGTAGGATCATGGTTGATCCAACATTCCTTATGTCCACTTTCCTGCCCTTTCCTTGTAACCTTTATTTCCTTTACTGATCAAAAATCTATCTCAGCTGTAAATATAGACTTCCCCCACAACTCTCTGTGGCAAGGAGTTCCAAAGGCTCACAACTCTCTGAGAGAAAGAATTTCTGTTAGCTTCATGGGTTATTTGTCAAACCAGTTGTCCAAAACCAGCGGTGGAAATAGGTTAATAACAAGAATAAATTGCATCTATAAATAGTGCCATTCAGAGAGGTGCTAACAAACAAAACTATCGACAGTTGAAGGTAATATCAATGATGGAGCAACAGGGATATGCAAGAGACCGGAAGGTGGGCTGAGAGTGTGAGGAATGAGAGGTGATTGAAACATTTAAGATTCGGAGGGGATTTGATAAGGTAGATATTGGGAGGGTATTTGCATGTTGTGGAAGAGACGAGAACTAGGGGGAGACAGCTTAATAATGAGGTCTCCCTTTTAAGATGGAGATGAGCAGAAATGATTTCTCTCAAAGGGTGGTCAGTCTGTGGAATTCTCTTTTCCAGGATCTACTGGAGGCTGGATTATTAAACTTTTTCAAGGCCGATGTTGACAGATTCTTATAGAAAGTAAGTTAAGGGTTCTGGGGGGCAGGTGGCCAAAAGGAGGTGAGAAACAATCAAATTAACCATGAGCATTTTGAATGGCAGGGCAAATTTGAAGGGTTGAATGGCTTACTCTGGTTCCAAAATTCTATGTTTCTATGTTCCTATGAAGGAGACTTTGATTGGGAAGTTTGAGCCGATTGATGGATTTGGAAACAAGAATGAGAATTTTAAAATCCAGACAGTGGTTCAGCTGGGAACCAATGTAAATCAATAAGCAGAATATTACTGGATGAAAGAAATTTGGAGCAAGTTACGATAATGGTTGTAGTGTTTTAGAACAGCTTCAGTTAGTGGAGAAGGGAAGCTAGAAGTCAAACCAGGAGTACCTTGAAACAGACTTGTCGAGAGGTCACAAATCAAGTTAGGCCTCTTAAAGGGAATATTATCTAATGAAGTGAGGTTGCATTTTCAGGTCCCCACCAGAGGCAGCCATAGAGGAGGATGGGCACTAAGAATCAGAAGGGCCAGAGATGGCCTCCTAGCAATAGATCAAAGGGCCAGACAAGCTTGCAGGCTGTCCCTGTCTGCAGTCTGCTTTAGTTGCAGCATGTGAAAGGGATCCACGCCAAGTTCCCTACTATTCTTCTACAATATCACTTGTTTCCCTTATCCTGTATCCCACGTAATCCATAGGAACTCTACAGTGCAGAAGGAGGCTATTCAGTCCACTATTCTGCAGCGACAACAATCCCAACTCGATCCTACCTCATAACCCCACATATTTATCCCACTAATCCGCTAACCTATGCATTCCAGGACTAATAGTGGTGTGACTGTTAAATCTATTTTCTATTTTTAAAAATATAAAGAAGTTAGAGAAATTTTCCAGGAAGATTATTGGGCTATTGAAGCTGTTGATAGTTAGGTGACCCCTGTAGGAACAGTCATCTTACAGTACATCAGAGCCCATTTTAAAAGGGATAGAGTTTTTAAAATATTTCTTCATGCCCGCGCTGATATGACGATTCTACTGAAAAATGTTTTTGGAATAAACATTACATTATTGTACGCTGTCCTACGGGGAATACCTTCAAGAACTGTACCATCCACTAGGTACCAGCTGTAGCTCAGCTGGCAGCACTTTCACTTCTGATTAGTGGTTCAAACACCACACCAGAGATCTGGGGAAGGAGTTTCCAATGTCAGGGTCAAATGTAGCACTCAATCTTGCATTGCATTGGGAGCGATCACCTGACATTGACTTCTGTCTGGATTTTTCAACCAATACCCAGAGGGTGTGCTTGTTGTTCAATGGAGGATGGTGGATAAGCTGTCAAAACTGTGGATCCAACAGAAGGCTCTCCAGCACTGAAGCAGCTGCAAATACCTCAGGCAGGTAAGGGAGAGAGAAGATACTTCCATCTTGAGCTGCCTTCTCAATATTCTTAAAATATTTAAAATGAAAAGTGGCCTGACCTCTCCACGAGAGGGCTGCAACTGTGGCCATATTATCTACAGCTTGGAGCATTGCATGCCCTCCACAATTCACCCTCTCCCTATCACCCTGGACACTGAGATCCTGGAGCTGTCATGCTCCTGATGCAAGATGAAGTGGGGAGGGGATGGGATGGGAGGAGGGGATCTTTAATTGGCCTTTGAATTACATTTACAAGCCCTGCTGCTTGCAGATAGTGGTGCTTCCATGCCCCTTCTGACCTTCTTGAAAATGACTAAGGGGAGGGATGGTGCCAGCAAGCTGGCATGAAATTATACAGCTGACCACCTCAGTTTCTGTCCCCATTAGCCTTTATAAACCGTTCCCATGTACACCAAATGTAGGATGTCACTCCAGTGCAGTATGGAGGGAGTGCTGTACTGTCTTTACAAAAAGCCACTGTACTGAAATCCTGTTGCTTACTCAAGTGAACATACACAATCCAATTGCATTATTCTGAAGTATAGGAGGAGTCCTAGCCAATATTTACCCCTCATTCAACATCAACAACATCAGATTGTATTGTCATTATCACACGGCTGTTCATGGGAGCTTGTTGGGCACAAATTGACTGATGTGTTTCTTACATTAGGTTTGTGATGAAACTTCCAAAGAACTTGTGTTTGTTGTAAAATCCTTTGCGGGAAGTTGTGAAAAGCATGACATAAATGATGGCAAGAATTATATTGAAGACCAGCAAGCATCTTTTTTTTTAAACACTTTTGATCATTTTTATCAAGTGGAAAACACAAACAAAAATCAGAAAGTTGAAAATAAACAGCTTTGGTCTATTACCACTTAATTTATGGTGACGTTGACGAGCATTTTGTGAGTCCTGCAGATTTAAAACTATTTGTGTTTGAGGCACTAATTCTGCAATAATTCACCAAATGAATGGATCATCTTCAGCCGACTTAAGGAACAGCATCTGGTGGAATCTAAACAATGCAGATGTTAAAGCTGTCGCCCAACTTGTGAAGTACACCTTGGAGAATCGACAATTTTCTGAGGTTGTATTAATATGGTCATTTTCCACATTTACGGTATTAATATAATAAATTTACAGTGTGGTTACAACAGTTGTGTATCCAGACTATTTAGCAGACAGAAGTCAGCAGTTTCTGGAACTTACGTTTCCTGTAGAAGTGGTTGCAGAACTTTGACTTCACTTGTACCCCAGCGCATCCTGCCTGGATGCAGAATGCTATGACAGGAACTTTTGAATGGTGTTGTTTAATTTAAGCATATGGAAGCTAAAAAGCCCAAAAGGGAAAACCGACAAAGAACAACTGTGCACTGCACTGATATGTGATATACGGAGTCAACACAAATTTCATTTCCTTCCAATTCTAATTTTACAATCTTGCTTTGCATGTGTTGGAACTATTTTGAAAAGTCAAGAATAGATTTTTAGAAAGATTTGCAAGAGCAGAGCAGAACAGATGCAGTTCTGATGTGATGGGCTTTTCATTTGTGCACGTAAGTCGGTTCTCCATTGTGTTCAGAGCTGACTCTGTTTTATATCCCTTACCATCATTACAAAATTAATAGCTAGTCCTACCCAAATCAGTTCTCTTACAACTCACACAGAAGGGACTGTTATAACTGTTCTGCAGTTGCATGGATAGTTGCTTCTTGATACAGGGTCATGCCAGCAGCATGGGTTCAATTCCCATACCTGCTGATACCTGGACTTCATATATATTGGATCTTGAATTCTATGAAGCTATGCTGGTCTGCCATTAAAACTCCAGCAGTGATTTGACACATCACAAAATTGAAGTTACTCTACTAATTCCTTTATGTTTTAATTGTGAGAACAGGAAATTCTTCTGTCTGACTAGATAAGTGATGGACAGGGGCAGACGCAAAGGTTTCCAACAGGAATTTCGCACTTTTCTACAGTTGGTATCCACCTTTGCTCTGGAAGCCAATATATCAAACCAGAGAAAGTGTAATGGCCTCTACAAGATTACATGTAAGGTCCAGGCTAGGCAAGTGGCCTGGATCTCTGAAGAGATATTTCATCTTTTAAAAATAGATTTCAGAGATCAGCCCCAAACTTGAGTCAGAGTTATAGACGTCTACAGCGTAGAAAAAGGTCATTCGGCCCATCATGTCTGCGCTGGTCAAAGATAAACCACCCAACTATTCTAATCCAATTTTCTAGCACTTCTCTCACGGCCTTATATGCTTTGGTATTACAAATGCCCATCTAAATACTTCTTAAATGCTATGACAATCTCTGCTTCCACCATCCAGTGAGTTCCAGACCTCCATTACCCTTGGGTGAAAAAGTTTCCTCCCACATCCCCTCTAAACCTCCTGCCCCTTAACTTAAATCTATGCCCTCTGGTCATTAATCCCTCCATCAAGGAGAAAGGTTTCTTCCAATCTCTGCTCCTCATAAGTCTATACATCTCAAACATGTCTCTCCCGACTCCCTCTGTCTCTTCTGCTTCATGGAAAATAACCCCAGTCTATTGAAATCTCTCTACATAACTAAAATTGCCCAACCTAGGCAATATCCTCATAAATCTCCTCCACACCCTTTCCTATGTAACCACATTGCTTCTGTAGCGGGCATTCTAGAGCCGCACACAATACTCTAGCTGTGGCCTAACCAACATTTTATACATTTCCAGCATAACCTCCCTGCTCTAAAACTCGATGCTTTAGCTGTGCCTCTTTAACCACTTGCAGCTAATCAGACTACATGCAGGAGTGGCCTGGACAACATTTAGTCAACCAATACCCCGATCTCCCCCAAAAACCAGACTGAAGTTTGCTTTGTTCTGAGGTTGGCTGTTGCCAGAGATTTCCCAAAATGGCAGATTTGCCTAACTGCACTATATGAATGAGATAGGAATTTTATGGGTCAACACATGATCCCAGTATCGCTATACAATTAAGAGTCCTTTGGTGCTTCTGTCTGCTGGATAGGTGCAATATGGTTTATGGGTGTTACTGTTTTAGTGCTAAGAATTTGAAGAATTTCCGTTATTTTGAATGGGAATTTGCCAGCTGGTTTTTGGCCTCATTCTTTGGGGAAAAAGATTGTGTTTAAGTTTCTTCAAAGCCTTTCAGAAATAACAATTTGACAGTTCTCAGCTGAAGTGCTTCAAATTTGACTAATAGCAATCTAAAAGGAAAGTGAATACAGAGGACATGAGAGTTGATATTAGTCAAAGTCATCAACCAAAGACTAATTTCTGACAAGTTTGATCCACTACACACACACAGTAAAAGGGCCTCATAAGTATATTAAATGAACCCAATTTTGAAGGAGAAATGTAAATAGCAGCAGTAAGTGTTTGGAGTATGTTCATAAACTCTGAGGAGGAAGCTGGGGCCACTCCAGAACTTCCAAATGATTTGGCAACACAGGAAAATCAATCAAATTCCTCATGTCTCATCTGAGGTGAATCTAATTGAAATTTTCATGATTGTGAGGGAATCAATCTGGTCTGGGAGAATGACCGATCATGGCAAAGTTTTAAAATTAGAAGGCAAAACTTTAAAAATTAACAAATCGGAAGTTAGAAAAAGTCAACCAGAATGTTTCCACTGTGGTCAGTGACTCACCCCATCTTCAGTCCTTCACGCAAGCGTATATATTTGGACTGATGCCTGCTTAGAGTGATGTGGGTGATGCAAATTACTGGATAAATGTGAACTAACAGTATACTTGTGTGAAGCTATTCGTTCAAACATGACTTGCTGATGCAACCTGTTTGGATAGCTGTTTCTGCCAACAGTTGGCAGTCATATGTGGAGGCATGCATAGCAACAACCTACTTTTTTTAGTGCCTTCAACAGAACGGAATCTCTCAATGCTTCTCAAGGGTGCAGTCAGACTAAATTGGGCATATGGAGGAGGTATTGGGACATTTTGGTGAAATAGTTAGGTCTTAAAGAGCCCCTTGAACGACGAAAGTGAGGTAGAGAGCTGGAGAAGTTTAGGGAAGAAATTCCAGAGCTTACAGCCTCAGCAACTGAAGGCTCGGCCATCAACAGTGGGATAAACAAAGTAGGGTTGCCCAAGAGTCTAAAATTTGAGGAATAGAGTTCTCAGATGGCAAGTTATTTGTTATTGAGAGGAGCAACTGGTCATATAGTACAGTTTAATTTACAACTACAAATAAAATAAGTAAGTAATCAGGTACATGCATTGAAAAGTTATTCAGATTTTCAGTAATCCATCAATTCAAATTATGCAGACAATTTAAATGGATACAGGAATGAATTCATTCCACATATTTGTGAGGTGAAGGCCTAATGGTATTGTCTCTAGACTATTACTTCAGAAACTCAGCTAATGTTCCACGGCAGATAGTGAAATTCAATAAACACATCTGAAATTAAGAATCTACTGATGACCCTGAAGCATTGTTGATTGTCCATCTAGTGAACCACCTATTTCACTAATGTCCTTTAGAGAAGGAAATCTGCTGTCCATACCTCGTCTGGCCAACCTGTGAATCCAGAATCACAGCAATATGGTTGACTCTCAATTGCCCTCCAAGGGCAACTAGGGATGGGCAATAAATGCTGGCCAACCAGTGATGCCCATGTCCCATAAATGAATAAAAAACATAATTCACTCGAACGATTTGGGTGGCATGGTAGCACAGTGGTTAGCACTGCTCCTTCACAGCTCCAGGGACCTGGGTTTGAGTCCTGGCTTGAGTCAATGTCTGTGTGGAGTTTGCACATTCTACTTTGTCTGTGTGGGTGTTCCGGTTTCCTCCCACAGACCAAAGATGTGCAGACTAGGTTGATTGGTCATGATAAAAATTGCCCCTTAGTGTCCTGAGATGCTTAGGTTAGAGGGACTAGCAGGTAAAATATGTAGGGATATGGGGAGTAGAGCCTGGGTGGGATTGTGGTCAGTGCAGACTCGATGGACTGAAAGGCCTCTTTCTGCACTATAGGATTCTATGATTCTGATTCTTTCCTTGCTAAATTTAATTTGAAACTTTCAAAACTTTGTTGGTGCAAAGTAAATTAAACTTCATTGGTGCAGCGGCTGGGAGGTATGACAAGAACATGCCTGGATTTTCTACATTTCTTCATTTATGGTTGAGTAAATTATTTTTCAAGGTTACCACCCCACTCACGGATAAGGCTGACATCCAGCTGATGTTTTTGAGATGACACAGCTGAGGCCTTATCCAGAGTGAAAATCATTAGGAGAGAAATTGCTGCCTATGACCCTTGTTCTCATTCCCCTGATAGTTGGTGACCTGTTTCTGTTTTTTGTGGAAATCTTCTCAAATTCATGGTGTTTTTTAAAAAAATTGTGTTATTGCATGTTCCTCTTAATAAACTCTCCTGATGAAAATTAGAACATTCAGTTTATCTGAATGCATTGAGAATAAGAGAAACAGAGTAAACTGAAGTTCCCCTTCTCCCACATTGCATGTCGATAAATATTGCAGCTGAGAAGTCAATCAGAGCATGCCAAAAATAGTAGTTCCGCACCCCCTCTTCCCCCAGTGGAGCAAAGTCAGCATGGAATCAACCGGCTCCACACCAGCTCAACTCAGCCATATCACGCTGAGAAAGTGGGGGGGGGGGCACTAAATTGAGCAATGTAAGACTCCCACCTCTTACTGGAGAGGTAGACTGACCCTCAGGATTCGCCAGCCAATGGGACTGGTCAGGAACTCCATCAATTCAGGCAGCATCAAAAATATATCAGTGGGCTATGCAAAGAGAAAGAAAAAGTAGATGGCCCAGTGGATCCTGGAGACAGTAACTCCAGGATCTTGGGCAGGGAAGTTTTGGGCAGGTTAAGGAAGGGTATGTGACCTGGAGATACTGAGTTGAATGAAGCAGCTTGGTAGGAAGAAAGGGGAAACTCTGTTTTGTGGGTAGGGAGGGACTCCTTGAAGATAGCATCTCCCCTTCCTTCTTGCCCTTTGAAACTTTTGTTTTTTAAATTAGCTGGTCCACTCCCACTTAAGTGCCCATGCCAACCATGTTATAGCACGGATAGCACATTTATTTTTGAGGTTAATTGGCTTGCTTGTAAACCCAATTACTCTTATCTATCCACTTAAATATGGCGAGCGGCTACCTTTTTCGGCACTCACCCAAATCCCATAATATGGGGTGAACTCAGGGGTGAGAATGAAGGTATTATTTCGTATCCCTCCCCCTCCACTGAAAACATGCCTGGCAGGGGCATGTAAAATGTAGCACCACGGTCTTTTCTTTTTGAAGTAGGAGGTGAAATCATGTGTCTGAATTGGTTTAATGTGTTACAAGTAAAAAATGTCACTCCATTATGCATCAGAAATTCAGTAAAAATGGAAAAGTGGAAATCTGAAGAAAATGTTAGAAATGCAGATTGTGGCTATTAGCATCTGTTCACAGATGGAGGATTCCCTTCCTTTTACAAATTTCAACAAATGTTCAATCCCTAATCTATGATGAAAATTTATTAACTTATAATTTCACTTTTCTTTGGATCTTTTGTATATTGCCAGCATTTTTGACTTCTAACACCACTACAATTAAATATCCCATCAAAGTACAGGTGTCTTATAAACCCGAGTGTACATTCCTGAAATTAAACTTACTACTATTCTATGCTGCAAATATCGAAAGCATAGCAAACTGAGGAGCGATATTCAAATTGGCTGTAAGAATAAACAGCTCAGAGAGAGTCCTCTTGACACATTACAGCTGATAAATTAATTTGCTGGCTTTGTTATTTATGTCTCTTGTTTGAATGCCTATATAGATTGGTTTATGTGAACCAAATGAATGACATCCACATTCCCAAAGACATGGGACGGAATTTTCCAGCCTCGTGGTGGCAGGGGTGGGGCCAGAAAGTGCGACAAGCTGCTCAGAAGTCCACTGACTTTGGCAGGATAGGAAAATCCCACCAGCAGAAGAGGCCATGCTATATGATGAGCTTGCTATCAGCATGAACCCAAGGTCTGTGATACAATAATGTCCACGAGTAAAACTTCAAGTTGACCAGGACCGGAGTTGATGCATGAGAAGTCTTCGACACTGGTTGGGGGTATCAGGAGAAAAGCAATTAGGAAGCGTATAGACAAAGCAGCGAGCATAATTAGACAATGCAAAAGGGAGCTAGCCTGAAGGTGAGCTTTGGGCCAAATCTATTCATCTGTGCCAGCTGCAGAAGGGCCTGCCACTCATTATTCGGTCTCGACGGTCACAACAGCTCACATTCCGTAGAATCATAAAACTCCTAAGTGCAGAAGGAGCCCATTTGGCCCATCAAGACTGCATCAAATCTCTGACAGAACATCTTTTCCGTAACTCTCACATAGCTGTCCCATAACTCTCATCCTATCCAGGCATTTAACATGGATAATCCAAATAACCTGCACGTCTTTGAAATTTTGGAACAATCCGAAGCATCCCGAGGAAACCCACGCAGACACAGGGCAAATTGCAAATTCCATACAAATAGTTACCTGAGGTCAGAATTGAACATGGATACCTGGCACTGTGATGCAGCAACGCTAACCACTGTGAACTGTGCTACCTAATACAGAATTCAATACAGAAGCAACATATATAGTGGGTGTTGTCCATTGGCTCCCATAATGGATAGATGGATGCTAATGTACTTTATTTTATGGAAAAGTAAAACTCAATCACAGCAATGATAATGGATAGCAATAGTCTTGTTACTAACATGCAGATCCTGAGTGCATAATCATCCTGCATGCAAAATTCACATTCTAACAGAAATGTTTTGTCATTAGTTTTTGACTCCAACTTCTGAATTTCAGATACACAGTATCAGAGCAACATAACTGGTAAGGTGATATCATTGAGAACATGTGTACTAAACAGCCAATGGAGATGGATGTGATCTTTTGGACACTTTCCTATCAGGACAGACTGGATTCTCCTACAGTTTCCTTGATGATCTTTATAGTGTCAGTTCAGATGTTGCTTCTGTCTGTGCTTCTGTCTGCGCTTCTGTGTGCTTCGGGTCAAGTTTCACATTTTCCTATTCTTTCCCGTTCTCAAATGTTAACTGTATTTATATATTAAAAAAAAATTGAATTGAAAGAATTTAGGCTGAAATATTTTTATTGCTCTTTAATGAGACCAAAAATTGCTAATTCAACATTTGTGCAGTAAGGTACCTAGAACTATGAGATCCCAGAAGCAATGTTAGAAGCATGGATAAATGTTAGATATATTTCCTTAATTTTAATACACAAAAGTATTGTAGCTTAATGCAAAAGTAGTGCATGCTTTACCAATAATATTCAATTTAACTAAAAGTTACTACTGCCCACATTACATTGAGGACACATTCTTGCGAGTGCGATTTACCCGCTATTCCCAATGGCCACTATTGTTATGATATAATGGGCAGGCACCTTTTATGTAGGGTTGTTAAACTGCTGTCAATCATTATATACACGGCTGGGACATGATGTATTAGTCCCATGATTTGTAGTCAGGTCTACAAGCAGCAGTGATTGAGGTCAGACATATGCCTCACAGTCTCCCAGTGAATACTATCTGTGAAGGCTATCTACGGCCTAATAGCCATCAAGAGCACCAAATAGCATTAAAATCCTGCTAAAAGCTGAAAGATGATCACAATATCTCAACACTCAACTGGAAGGAAGAGCATTTTACATTGTTCCAAAAACTCATCAAACTGTATTTTCTGAACTTCAATATTTCCAAATCATATAAACAAGTCATTAAAATTCAAATTGCTATCAGCAGTGAAGGTCTCCGCAGACTGAAGATGTCATCTCTGTCCAATGACTATTTGGAAAATCCAGATAATATATTGTTGAAGTTCAAAGATCAGTTACAGGTGAACTTCAATTTCAGAATACATCGTCTGGAATTCATAGGTGATAACTGATAGAGACCAATTCATAAGTAGACACAGAGACAAAGGGTACAATTGCAACTTTATGGCAGCAGAGCAATTCAGCAGAAAAATCAGTGATAACATTTACCCTGATGGAAGCGTTCCAAAAGGACCAACCCAAAGGTACACCATGGAAAAACTACTATAAAGCGGATAAAAGTATGAAACCATACTAATGGGTAGACAGAGTCTACAGGTTACATGTAATTTGTCCACCAATGGCACGATAACCAATCAATCTGCAAGCTTTGTAACCAATGCAGGTGGCGTGGTCTGATATACACACTAGGAAATGCTAAGATCTTAACGCTGTATGCAAAGCATGTGGCATCAGAGAGAGGACATTGGAAATGTTGATGCAGAGAGAAAAGGCCAAAGCAAATGTGTCCATATCACGAGAAGACACAATACAAAGACCAGACATTCCCATCAACCAAAAGAGCCTACCAAACGGTGTCAAAACAAGATCCACAGAATGTCTAGCCAAACTAATCGGCCAGATGATGAGGATGACCAAACTATTGATACACAAAGTATGGAAACCTATAAGATGGAATTTTATAAGATTTTTTCTAAGTGTCCAGTTAATCTGAGAATGGGAGAGTTTTGAATCCATTTGTTTAGCAAGTTTTCATGCCCAATCTTATGCACTTTGTCTCTGAAACGATGGGCTTAGTCAGTTTCTTGCCAGAGAGGTTGTAGGGGGGGTTTAACATTGCCAGACAGCCTGTAGAGGGAGCTACTGTGCATGTGCAGACCTCTGATGCTGCACATGCACATTAGCAATAGAAAGGATCTGACAGAAGACAGAGAGGTGTCACATCCCTGCTACTGTTGTTTTCTTTGCTGCCATGTAAACGCGTTGCTGCTTTAAAGGTAAACCCACACTTAGAAAAATGGGGGCTGTTATGATATGATGAGCATATATATTAAAGGATATTGTTATAATTAGGTCAAAGCTCCAAAGTGTTTTATGTGGTCCGCCTGAATCATAGGTTTTCCAATTTTAACTTGGCTATGAAATATTTCACTTCAGCATGATTCAATTAATCCACTTAGGGGGCTTTTATCAAACGAAGTTTATTTAAGAACATGGTTAACAAGTATAGAAAGAAAATTAACAATCACTTTAACCAATTATAAACAAGAAGAAACAACCATGAAATTACATAACCCTGAACAAGTATATTAATTGTTCCAATCATTCAGACTTCCCTCTACAGGTAAATTGGTAAATTTAGCATAGAAACTACGAATGCTCACACAATGCTGTAACTTAGTCCTTTGATTAGATGCTGCAACTCTCTTGATGCATGCACAAAAGCTTGGAGTCAGAACAGTTTCCAAAATACCAAGGAGAGAGAGAGAAAGAGACATTAATTACTAGCCAGCGACCCACCAACAGAATTTTCACTCCAGGAAGGCCAGGAGAGCTGCTTCCAACTAGCCAGCAAAATCCGTAATACCAGGGAGAGAAAGAGAAGGAAAAAAATCCCTGTCACATGACAACCAGGACAGCTTCTGACTCTAAAACCAAAATTGAAAGCGAGTCCTTGGATTCTTCTAGGGAAGAACAACCTGACTTTGACTTGTCAATCAATCTTCCCCCTCATAACACAGAGTCATAAAAGATCCTAGGAAGTATCTCAGGCCCAGAATATAAATAAGCAAAATCCCATTTAAACCACCGAAGTAGCAATAGAAGAACTTCTATCAGACAGCCTGGCAACAATGAAAAAAGGCAAAACTGCTTGTGACTGCAGTGAATACAATTTTAAAAAAAAATTCTTAAAGGTAGACTAGCATCACGAAACGGATCTTAAACTGGTTAAACTAATAACCTTTGGGAGAGGAAATCTTTTTGTCCTTACTTGGTCTGACCTACATGTCACTCCAGATCCACCGCAATATGGTTGACCTTTGGTTGCCCTATGAAATGGCCTAGCAAGCTATTCAGTTCAAGGTGACTTGGGATGGGCAACAAATGCCAGCCAGTCAGTGATGCCCATGTCTCACAAATGAATAAAACAAAACTGATGTCAAATATAACACACCTCAACAAGTTATGATATGTTCATTACATGACTAATTTGCAAAATTAGTGATCAAAGTCAGCCATGGGCTTCATAGTCTCCCAGTGAACATTATCTGTATGTAGTCGTAAATTCAAATAAAGAATCCACATTATCATTTCAGCAATCTATGTATATGATTGGTAAATTTACATCAAACTGAAGCAGAACACAATAAGTATAATGTGGTAGCACAATCGAATTACTCTATTATATGAGAGGAATGTTATTTTGGTACAGGGTCTTTTTGCACAATTGTTTCTAGCTCCATTTAAACTGCAGTCAGTGCTTAGTACAAACTTTAATCCCATACTGCTGTATTGATATTTTCTCTTAATGGGAATGTTCCTGTTGATTTGAAATCTGTACCAAATGATCAATGAGGAAATTTCAATTGCACTTAGTGAAATGGACATTGTAACACATATCATGAGTTCTATTAATGTATTATTAAAGCCAAGTCAGCTGTTAGGATACATATGCCATTGTAGAACATCCACAAAACATCTTCCAGATTTACAGTATCATCAGAAATAAGCTATCATCCTGCACTCTCTTGCACAGTCAGCCTTCTTGTAAAAGCTGTTTAAATGTTTGTTCAGGTAACAATTTCTAAGCACTGTGCTACTGATAAAATTATTAGTACCAGAGTATGTTCTGTTAATTTAGTTTAATAGAAGCCATACTACGTATCATATTCAACTCTGACTCAGAATCTCTGTAGTCCTGCTGGAGAGGCAGAAAAAATACTTAACTAATGCTATAAGAGGAAGGTTTCATTGCGGCTTATTATCAAGTAGTCCTTCTGAAGATTCACTGAGGTCAAAATTCAATTGTCCCTGAAATGAAATGGGGTGTTGCGATGTGCAACTGCATGTCTGTTCAGAATAGTGCAGGCAGCATGCAAACTTTATATTGTCTGCTGATTATGATTGTGGTATACAGGCCGCCTGCTGAATGTGCTGTTGTGGGGCTGCATGTCTCCTCAAGGATGCAAGTTCATGTGAGGCAAGCACCACTAAAATCTAGCCAACATTACTAACAGTCAGACTGTGTCTCATAAAGTGTAGGTGTATTCTGGCTACAGCAAATGCTGAAAGTGATGAAAGAGAAGTTAAAGAGCATGAAGAACCTTCGAAACTGATGCAACATGCCAAGAGAGCATGCCTAAGGCTTTCTAATGCAACACTGCATGTCTTGCTGCAGGAAGGCAGAGATCTTCGTCCTTCCTGGGACCAGGAATCTCTCCTGACAGAAACAATGAAGGCAGTAGGACCAGTTTGCTGTGGCAGTCACTGCCAGCAGTTTGGCCCCAAGGACTTCAATCTATGCCACAAGAAGTTTAATGGCCTCTCACGATTGCTCAACGTCAGTAAATGCATCTTCAAATTTCATCTATTTGCAACTATTTGCTTTACTGGTCCTTTCACCAAACCCATCTCCTCACCTACCCACAATCTCCATCTCCATTAATCTCTTGTGTGATATTTTAAGGCAGTCACTTGGAATTCAAATCTCTTTTTAAAAATTGTCAGGCTTTAAGAGGATTGTAACACTGGGTCCAAGTGGACTGCAACCAAAGCAGAAGAAAAAGGTTACATGAGTGCCAGCTCTCCAGAGGGAGAAAATGCGCACAAATTCTGCTGCAGTGGACACGGATAAAGACATTACTATAGAACCATATATAAAAAATGGCTATGGACACAGAAATGCTAGGAGCATTGACAAGCTTGCCAGAAAACTTGCTGTTAATGTCAAGTAGCATGAAAGAGTCCAATTCCAATATAGTGCAAGACTTTGTGCAGATCTTGGTGTCCACCATTTCCACTGTAGTTGGCCAATGCAGTTTGCACACTTACGAACCTGGCCATGATACATTATCTGATAAATGATAAATGAAGCCTATGACTTCCACTGTACCATAGGCAGAAGCTACTCAATGTCTGAGTGCTTTAGTGGAAGCTCAGACTGAAGTCATGCAAGCTCAGCTTGTTACCATGTAGATTTAGACTGCTAACAACAGGGGTTTGTAGGGCTCACAACTGTGGAGCAGTCTGTGCTCCAGCAGATTACTAGGAATGCTGAGTTAATGCAGTGGGAAGAATGGCACACTTGAGCCCAAACTTGTCAAGCTCAGGATGACAGTACTGTACACAGTTTTGGAGCTCTCACTTGAAGGAGGGTATAAATAAATTTGAGGCAGTTCAGAGAAGATACACTAGATTAATTTAGGGATGACAGTTTTGCTAATGAAGAGAGATTGAGCAGTTTAGACCTACGTTCAATGGAGTTTAGAAGAATGAGAGATTTAATTGAGGTATTTTGTATACTAAAAGGGATTGACAGGGTAGATGAAGAGCAGATGTTTTCCCTTGTTGGACATTCTGGGAGAAGAGGTCATAGTTTTGGGCTAAGGGATGACAGATTTAAAACAGAAATAAGGAAAATTTACTTGACTTAAAGATTGTGAATCTGTGAAATTCTGTACCACAGAGTGCAGTGGACTCTGGAAAACTGAACAAATTTAATGAGGTGCGGGACCCCGATATGTTTTTTTCGGGAACACAGCTCTCAGTACCTTCTGTTGTCCATTTGTGGTTAGGTGACAGAAGGAAGACATGGAAGCTGTCCAACAGTCACTTTCTAATTTGGCATGGTGCCTCAGATACTGAGGGGACAGAGACAGGTGTAGAATGAACACATCATGAATGCTGCCAGAATATTGGGCATTCATATGCGCAATGGGTTGGGCATGGATGCATACCAAAGGCAGGTATATTTAAACACTGAGATGCAACAGCTGCAAAACCGCATGTGTACAGTTAGTGGCATCCAGCACAACGGGGAAAGTGCACTATCTTGACAAAACTCTGTGCAAATCTGCCTACTCCTCGCTGTTTAGAGAGAAATCAGGCATTGGCATGCTAATGGCAACAAACCTCCTCCACAATCATCCTCAAATCCGGTGTCCCACAAGACAATGTCCTCAGCCACTTACTATATTTCAACACCTATGACTGTGTGGCCAAATTCCCCTTCAACTCGATTTTTATGTTTGCTGATGCTACCACCATAGTGGGTCAGATCTGAAACAATGATGAATGGAGTACAGGAAAGAGATAGAGAATCTGGTGAACTAGTGCAATGACAATAATCTCTCCCTCTATGTCAACAAAACAAAGGAGATATCAACTTCAGGAAGTAGTGGAGAATATTCCCTGGCTACAGCAATGGGGACAAAATGGATAGTCAAGATCTTCAAGTTTCTAGGTGTCCAGATCACCAACAAACTGTCCCGGTCCCTCCCTGCCAAAGCTATAGTTAAGAAAGCCCACCAGCACCTCTACTTTCTCAGGAGGTGAAGGAAATTTGGCATGTCTGATACGACCCTCACCAACTTTTACAGAAGCACCAAACAAAGCATTCTTTCTGGTTGCATCACAGCTTGGTATGAATCCTGCTTTGTCCAAGACCACAACAAACTACAAAGGGTCGTGAACGAACCCAGCCAGCCTCCCATCCATTGATACTGTCTTGGAAAAGCAGCCAGCATAATCAAGGATCCCAAACATCCTGGATATAATCTCTTCCATTTTCTTCTGTCAGGAAAAAGATATAAATGTCTGAGGACATGTACCAACTGACTCAATAACAGTTTTTTCCTTGCTGCCATTAGACTTTTGAATGGACCTACCTCCTATTAAGTTGACCCTTCTCTACAGTCCAGCTATGACAGTAATACTACATTCTGTACTCTCTATGTACAATATGCTTTGCCTATATAGCATGCAAGAAACAATACTTTTCACTGTATACTAATACATTAGTCAATAATAAATCAAATCAAATGGTAATGTATTCCTTTATTTCAGCATAAAGAATCTGACACCTCTTTGATGCTGCATTGAACATTGAACTAGAACATGTTTGATATGCCAGCCATCCAACCCAAGAAACATCCCAATGCACAGGAAGTCAGAGCCTCTATCACCTTTATAGTCACTGAGAACATGACTCTTGCTTTGCTCGGATGCCACAGATCTAGTTGCAAGAGTTGTGTGAGTTCTGTGAGTACCTCCTTCTTGAATAAAAAAAGATTCCCACTCTGCTTCTGGCTCAGGTATAGGAAATGCTATCTGGACAGCCTAGGTGGACAAGGCCTCATGTTGAGAAGTCTTTTCCCTCATTCTTTGTAAGCAACTTCTCTTCTTATTTGCTGCCTTCCCACCACTGCCCTCTCATGTAACAGTCCAAGGGTAGCTGCTCCTATTACAGTCTTGGCAAATGCATATGTGTCTTTCAGAAAGGCAACAGGTCCAATGTGGCAGTACTAGAGCAAACCTGTGTTAAACATTGACTGATATCATAACCTGTTTATACTGCATACTTCCTGTGCATGCTCATAACAATCACGATAATGCCCTCACCAAGATGGTGTTCTGCATGGGCCACATCAGAAGTGAGGAAAAGCAATCAGACAATATTTTGTTACTAAAACAGCACCCATAGAACCAAAACTGCCAGCATTATGGAGCCAGATTTTTCAGCCACTATGTTTAACTGATTGAATTTGTTCATGGTTAAAAAATGCAGAAAGTTTATGCTTTCTAATGACTTGCTTTACAATTAAGCCATTGATTTTTTAAAATAGGTTTCTAAGGCTCTGCACAAAGACATGACAAAGGCAATGAATACCTTTGGCCTTCCTGGAGCCATTTTTTTTTGAAGCACAACAAAAGTTAGCACTGATCCCGACTCTCATAGAAATCGGTAGACAATCTCGCAGACATTGAGATATTCTTGTGAAAGCACAGCTCCTGATTGTTCTTCAAGTGGTGCCAGAGATAGACTTCAGTTCTTTTGGAAATGGTGCTATTTTTAAGTGCACATTCTGCATTCTAGCAGTTAGATGCAAATGAAACACAACTTAGATTTAAATCCATAATTATGTTGCAACTTGTGGAGTATGAGTGTACGGCTGAAAGAATCACAGACTGGTTCAGGAATGATCAAAAGGTCAGCATCAGCAGGTACAAAGTTTGCGCACATTGCGATCATAAAAAGTAAAAGTTTGTTTAAAGGAATGTTCAAGATTAGATTGTTTGTCAGCACTCTTATAAATTATGACTGGAGACAGTGCCGCTGTCTATGATTTAGATATACAATTATGCTCCAACTTTAGCTAATTGCTGTCAATACTGCACTTAGACACAACGTAACAATGAGATCATGCTTCCACTTTCATTAAAGTTATAAAACAAAAGCAGGAATCTGACTTGGAAACCTCAACTCTCAGCTGCCTCTTGCCAGATTTCTTGATACTCTATCCCATGTCTTGGGAAGAATTGTTTGCTGCAATGTGAGATCATCATTCTGGCACACTGATACAATAGCACACATACTTATTGCCAATTCAGCTCTGTGAGCCTGAATGTAGCATCAACCAGCTGAGTTCATTTTTGTACAATCCTAAATTAAAACAAAGTTCACCTTCAAAAAACTGTGAGTATGAAATTCGGATCTGTACTACTGGTGGAAACAGTTTTTTAAAATTATTTTTTGGAAGATGTGGGCTTCGCTGGCTGGACACCCCCCCCCCCCCCCACCCCTCCCCATTTATCGTCCATCCTTAACTACCCTCCATTTCAGAGGGCATTTGAGAGTCAATCACATCGCTGTGGGGCTGGAGTCATGTGTAGACCAGACCAGAAAAGAACAACAGATTCCCTCCCCTAAAGGACATTAGTGGATCAGATGGGTTTTTATAACAATTGACAATGGTTTCATGGTCATCATTAGACTTTAAATTCCAGATATTTTTTATTGAATTCAAATTTCACCATGGTGGGATTCAAACCTGGCTCCTTAGGGTAATACCTTGGATTGCTAGTCTAGTGATAATACCATTACGCCACTAACTGTTATGAATGATGGAAGCCCTATGAGTCAGATACTATACCTCCAGCCATTGCCATTGCAGCCTGCATGGTGCCCCATCCTGGAAAGCCCACTTGCATGGGGCATCCCCAATATGTACCAGACTCCTTCAAATAGTGCTGTTACAAAGTGAAACACCCATATTGGCTGATAGGATGCTATATATTTACAAACTTGGGCCATGTAAATCCACTCAACATATTCACTTGTCGTTCAGCAAAGAGCAGGTGTTCAGTTGTAAGAGGGTCCCAGCAAAGT
This sequence comes from Sphyrna mokarran, assembly GCA_024679065.1. Classification (NCBI taxonomy): domain Eukaryota; kingdom Metazoa; phylum Chordata; class Chondrichthyes; order Carcharhiniformes; family Carcharhinidae; genus Sphyrna; species Sphyrna mokarran. The sequence continues at coordinate 92,169,818 of JAGIQG010000005.1, read as the reverse complement.
GTTATCTAAAAGTCAGGCACAAGCTGCAGGCAAAGTAAGTTAGAATAACTCCTGCCATTGCAAAGTCTCTGGATGTATGGGAAGTGTTTGGTGAGTTATACTGGATTTAGTGGGAAACGTTACTGCACCCTCACAGGAAGGACAGAGATATAGGTGCCAAGTGCACAGAAAGGCTGCAACAAGTATGGGGCTTCCAGTTGTAGAGTTTCTGGGTCCACAGTATGACAAGAAGATGGAGCACAGGCCATACAGAGAAAAGGATCTGCACGGTGCCCTTTGGCAATTTGGAGGCAAACTTATCCATGCTCGTTGACAATGACAGAAGCTATCTAGCAGGCTGGTCAATGCAGCCAATAGATTGATGTACAATCTTATTAATGCTATCCTGTCTGCTGCCTCAGTAAAATTCACATTATAGCATAACTCCTCACCCTCTGGTGGACTGGCACAAGAATTATTCCTTTCCTCTGCCTGGCTGCAGCCCACTCATAGCCAATGATTTTCCATGTGCAGGTTCCAAATCGATATCGGCACTGAGGTAACTGCAAGCAGCTGAGCTGCTGGTTGTGAGTGTCAGATCTTCAATGCTGCGATTTTGTACTCTCTCCTTCCTCTGGGAGTACTGTGCTCAAGTAAATGATCGTTGTTGGGTGTCTGAAAGCAGGAACTCAGAAGAGGAAGCTTAAGGGGAGGGAAGTGTGGTGGGGCGGGAAGCAAGAGGCCCATTATCAGCAGCTAGCTCATCATAGCAGTTAGCAGGAGAAAGGTGTGCTGGGGGTTGAGCAGGCACATAAATTGGAACATTGTGTCACACTCAATGCTCTGTGAAGCCAGATGCCATGAAATCTATTGCAGTCAGCCCTATGCTGTGGAGACCCATCTCCTCCATAGCACAGAAAATATAAATGATCTTGCCACTATTGGTTCTATTTTGCTCCTTTCTATTGTAGACCACTTTGTACACTAGGGAGAGGGCAGATTGCCTATTGCCCTGTATTTGGGTGATGTACTGACTGACCACAATTGAATAGAGGTGCATGAAGGCAGTGTGTGAGGGCTGGTGTGAGGCTGGCAGCAGTAACATGAGTATGAGAGTAAGGAGGTGGGGGCAAGGGGTGTATCTGGGTATTAAGAGAGATGGGGGTAATTCTGGATGAGTGCTTGGGAGGTGGTGCGTTGAACAGTGCAAGGGGTGATAGGAGATATATTGTGAAAAGGTATTAATTGATCTGTGAAGTCATTTGACTTCCTAAAACTCTGCTGCCAGGTCCTGGGAGCCACCCTGACCTACAAAGAATAAAGAAAATTACAGCACATGGACAGGCCCTTCGGCCCTCCAAACCTGCACCAACAATGCTGCCCGTCTGAACTAAAGTCCTCTACCCCTTCCGGGGACCATTTCCGTCTATTTCATCCTAGTCATGTATTTGTAAAGACACTCCTTAAAAGTCATTGTCATACCTACTTTCACTATCTCCCCTGGCAGCAAGTTCCAGGCATCCAGCATCCTCTGTGTAAAAAAACTTGCCTCGTACATCTCCTTTAGACTTTATCCCTTGTACCTTAAACTTTTGGCCTCTAGTAATTGACTCTTCCACCTGGGAAAAAGCTTCTGACTATCCAATGATCCATGACCTACTGGCCATCTGCTTTCAATTTCGTCTGAAGATGGTCCTTCAGCGCCTCCTCCATCCCACAGAAATATTTCCTCCTGTTCACCTCCTCAATTAATGCAACACCCAAGAGCCTTCTCTTTCCCTCAGTGTTCCTTTGTGCAGCTTCTACAATCAATTAGTGTCAAACAGGCAGCCAGCTGCACTTGCTCTTTAAGAGGGGCAGACTGTCTTTAGAAAAAGCCGGTTGGCAACACCACACGAGATGAGTGAACACTGCTCGGTTCCCTGCTGAATACTCTGATTGCAAGTAATATAGACCCTGCTTGGACCAACATTGCAATCAGGTAAGTGAGAAAGCAGCACCAAAATGCATGCTGTCTGTCTCCACAGCAACAAGAGGCAGACAGATCATAAACCTGGCCCTGTGCTCAAATCCAGCACAGGCCAATTGTTAATCCTGTATGTTTTAACACAGCCACAAGATCTGATGTGTTACAATGAGGTCAATTATCAATTATAACAGGTAAACTATAAAATTAGTGAGAGATTTTATTCTCACTTTTTACTTCTATAGTCAATGATGAATTCATGAACTGAAGTCAAATCATTGAAAGCAACCAGTCTTCCTATTGATTAGTAAAACACTCCGTTGAAGTGACACAAAACAAAAGGACTCTTTTAACAGGAAGTGATTTTGAAGATTTTTAAACAATATTGATATTCCCAATATATAATAAAGGCATACAACATATTTGAATGGCTAACAAGACAACATATATCAACTATCTTCCTATTCACCCACCTCCAGTAGACTGTGAATGATTTGGACACAGTTATTTGTCCTGGATAGATGAAAGATGATCACAAAAAATGTAATGATGTTACAACATACTGGACCACCAGGGATAAATAGCTATAAATTGGTCCAGAATAGTTTCTATTCATTAAAATGCTTACTTCTCTCACTATTGTGTTAACTGTACACAGCAGCTTCTTTTCTATAATTTACTAGGATGGCTGTTAAACTTGCAGTGAGTCAATAAAAGGGCTTCCCATTTTGGTAGTAAGCCAATTTGTTCACTAAATACTGTGGAGCAGTCATGTTTTGAACACAAATGTGCAGTGAATGGATCAACATGAGAGATTCATAAATAAACCCAAACTGGCGCATTGTTGATCATTTCTGATCCTAGATTAATCTTTCTGCTTTCCCCTAATAGACAAATAATGAAGTCTGGGAACCTCCTTTCTCTATTCTTTGACTTTGTTTACCTAAGGGTTGCTGTTAAGCTTACAGCAGCCGATCTGCTGACTGACTTTATGTGCCATGCCTGCGCTCCAATGAACTGTGGCCAAGGCCCAGAGTGAAGGTGTCTCGAACCTCACCAATTAGGTTTAGGGAAGTTGCCCAGCATATAGCCACCCCACCATCCCTCACTACACCTTTCCAGCACCCAAAATGAGGACCTGCCCAAATTTTTACTCCAATAATTTTAAAAAGAGCTCTCCGTGACATACATTTTGGAGATGTACAGCTGAAAAAATCATTTGCAAAGCTGAAATATAGGATAATAAAGAACTTCAAATATATAACTCGGACCCAACTGCAAGTTCCATTCTGTGGGCCAAAAACAAACTGAAAATAGGATTTGACTGGAGATTAACTCAAGCAATGACACTACCTCACCAGCTTTGTGGTTATTGTGTCAGAATGCAGGCCACAGGCTGTGCACACATGGGTGCTCTTGTTACCGTAGCAGCTGTAACTAAGATATTTCACAGCAGTTCAGCACTCACAGCCAAATAAATGGGTGAATAACTAAATCAGTGCATCATATGTAATTTCCGACACTGATGGATATGTCTTCCCTTTCAAACAAAAAATGCACCGATAAGCATTGTTCTGGAATGCAGGACATTCCACTTCCTGAACAAATACGGGAATGTTGTTTGGCTTTTGAACCTAGAGTAATAGAGGTGTACAGCATGGAAACTAGCCTTTTGGCCCAATTTATCCATGCTGCCCAGTTTTAACCATTAAGCTATTCCCAATTGGTCTAAAGGGCTCATGTCCCTTTAGACCAATCTTATCAATGTAACTGTTTAAATGGTTTTTAAAATACAAAATTGTATCCATCTCTGCTACTACTTCAAGCATTTTGTTCCATTCACTCACCACCCTCTGGACCCTTTTGTATTTCTCCCCCTTCACCTAAATCTATGCCCTTTAGTTTTAGACTCTCCTATCTTTGAGAAAAGATGTTGAATATCTACCTTATCTGTGTCCCTCATTATTTTATAGACCTCTAATGGCATGTGCTCAGAGTTGGAGTCTGTCAAAATGGACATCTTAGCAAAAAAACCCAGAATTTTGTAAAAAAAACCTCTCAAATGAATTGACTAAAATTCCTTCACTTGTTTTAGCTCTTATAGCTAAGCTTATCTGATACAAACAGAAGTTACAACCTCTGTGAGAAGATCAAAGCTCTAAGTCAGCCAGTGTCAGCTCAGCACTCCTTTTTCTAAGGAAAGAGATATTATTTTGTAATAAAACTCAAATCACTTTGTTTTTCCTGCTGCAGATATTTTTTAGACTTTCCTAGGACGATGGGTTTAGTGAAAATTTCCCAGTACATAGCCTTTCAAAGCGTAGTAAATTCTATAGGTGCTAAAAGTTGAGACAAAGATGTTCTCGAAGAGGGTGTCAATATTTGCAGGACTTTTCCACAGAGAAAACCATTATTTTAGTGAATAGATAGTGAGCAGAGACATTTTCAATGTAAAGTTAGGAATCTCAGTGTTGAGTTGAATTTGCTCCCTCCCTCTGTGCCTAATTTGGCCAAATGTCTCCGAATTCCAGTTAATTTGAATCTGCCTGGATTTCCAGGTTTGAAGCACTACCATGTTAGGAACATACAGACAGTCAGTAGTTAAATGGATACATTCCTAACATGGGGAGAAGGTTAATAGTTGTCATTTATGGAAAGCCAATCTAAAATAAACTCAGGAAAACCGCTGAACACTTGCAATGAAGTTAACCCAACACCAAAAAGCTGAATATTACAATGAGCATTGTGCAACCGAAAAGCGGCCATATGACCAGGGCATCTGCTTCAAGGTGACTGTGTAATTTTTTTATTCCATAGGATTTCTCTTAGCATTTTGGGGGTCACAGTTTGATTTCCTATGTTTTTCACTGAAAACTGAAATCCACCAGTCTCACAATTGTATATGAAAATAGCCTCACAGTGGAAACACTACAACACGAACTTAACTTAAGCTGCAAATATACACAAAATCAGTTATAAATGTAAAAGATTTTGAGGCAATTTTTGAGAGGGAGAATTAGTTTTGATGATAGGAAATTTATTTCCAGACTTATAAATGTAAACAAATTGTAGTGGCTGCAGAAAGCAAAGAAGTGTAAGGATAGAACAGACATTTAAAAAAAACTCTTGTGAATAAAGTTCCTATGCATTGGCTGGAATTTTATCATTCTGCCCCTCACAGGAATCGGAGTGGTCGAGCGGCATACAATGGGGAAGATTTGTTGACTTCGGGTAGAATTTACTGTTTTTGTTGAGCGAGGCTATAAAATCCTATTGATTGTATCATCTCTGCAAAGCTCCAAGATATAAATATACACAGTTATCAGCTGTAGTAGAGGCAGGCTTCTAACCCTGCTGCCCTGTGTGCCAGGATAATCTTGATAGCTGTCTTCTGGCTGCCTGAGGCATGAAAGGCCGCAGCATGCTGAGGAACTCCTGTACATGTACATGTTCTCTGTCATTGCACAACTTGGTGTCAGGGCAGAAGGGCCATTGTCCATATTTGGATTGACTTGGAGGGAAGTCCCCAGAAGCAGAGGTCAGCTGCTCCTGCTCCCTTGCTAGGCACATTTGTACCTCCCTGTTAACTTGGCAAGGGTAAAAACCTGGTGGAGAGAACCCATGTGCCTCATCCCTCTTGTCTTGTCACTACTGCATAGAGTTGATGGGCAAGGTGATGGCATGGTGGCCCACACACACCTCTGGCACGCACTGATTGACCTTTTGGCTGTTGTTCTCCATGACAACTGCTAATGTCTTGATGGGATAAGGCCACATGCATGCATGAGAGAGAAATTGCGGAATTCAGAGTCTAGTTGTGTTCTTCTACTGTCCATGCCAGGACACGGATACCCACTGGAAGCTCTGACAATTCTTCATGTGCTTCATACTGAATTTCCAGCACTTGCACCTCACAGTTGATTCCTGAGGCATATCATCAGCCTGGGGCATGGCCTTTCACACTCTTACAAATATCAGAAACCTTAGTTATATCATTGTCTCTGACAGCTGGTTAGGCATAAGTATAGTGCTTAAACCAAGTTGTGAGCCTGAATCTACTCCCTCATACCTACCCATCAAGGTGACAGTGTTCAAGTGGATAGTGGTTAGGAGAGGGAGAAATTGGCATTGACACTCTGAGGAGCCCTCAGAGTAGAGGAAAGTCCCTTGGAGATGGTAGCTCCCTGATCCTGTGAGAGAGAATAGAATGATCAATTGCTTTAGGCCTGTCATGCCCAGAGTCAGCTGCATCGCACATGGATACTTATATGTTCAAGGGCACAGGGACACCACTCTTTTGCTCATCTGAATCTCTCTTAAGCATGGTCATAAGTGTAAGGACCATTATGGTTGTTGTGAAAATGCTAGAATCCATTATTAAAGAAATAACAGCTGGACATTTCAAAAATCATAATATAATCAAGCAGTTAAAATGGTTCTGTGAAAGATAAATCATGTCTGACTAATTTATTGGAGCTCTCTGAGGATGTGACCAGTAAATGTATTGCTTTTGGATTTCCAAAAAGCATTTGATAAGATGCCACATAAAAAGTTACTTTGAACATGAGAGCTTATGGCGTTGAGACAATATTTTAGCATGTAGAGGACTGGTCAACGAACAGGAAACAAAAAGTAGGGCTAAATGGGTTACTTTCAGAATGGCAAACTGTATGTAGTGGAGTGCAACAGGGATTAGTGCTGGGGTCTCAATCATTTATGATTGATTTTATTGACTTGGATGAAGGGACTGCATTGTGGCCAAATTTCCTGATGATAAGAAGAGAGACAGAAAGCAAATTGTAAGGAGGATACAAAATGTCTGCAATAGAATATAAAAAGATTATATGAGTAAGGAAAATTTTGAAGAGGGGGAATAATGTGGGAAAATGTGTAATTTTTCACTTTGGCAGAAAGAGTAGATAAGCCGAATATCATTTAATTGGAAAGAGGCTGCAGAACTCTGCAATAAAGAAGGGATCTGGAAAAGTCAGCAGGAAAGTGCAGCAAGTAATTAGGAGGCAAGTGCAATGTTAGCGTTTACTATAAGGAGATGGCATATAAGTTGGGAAATTTTGTTCCAACTGTATAGGACAATTGTGAGATTACACCTGGAGCATAGTGTGCAGTTTTGGTCATCTTACTTCAGGAGGGCTTTATGTTGAGGAAAATTAAAAACACAAAAGTTACTTATTTAATAAAAAAGACTGTAGTGCAGCACAGCAGCTATATGGCTGCTCTGGTCCCCTGTGTGTCTTCTGCCTTGTGTGATTACCCATTCTGACTACCAGTTGGTGTCACTAGCCTTACTCTGCTGTGTTACCCTTAAAGGGACAATCACCAAGACTGCATAGGAAATTTGGTCCTATTATGACCATTTCTTACTTACATGCTACTACTTGAGTTCATACAATAAGTTGTTTTATGTATCAGTACTATAATTGGTTCTTGTGATCACATTTACTAAGAAGAGTCACATTGTTTGCCAACTCACACAAAAGAATCAGATTGCCAATGCTTTGACTTTAAGTATGTCTGGCTGAGCAAGTCAATTTTCTTCAAGGAACATCTGGTCAGGGTCGGTCTTATCAGTGCTTTTGAGTTTATTTTTATCCCATCTAGATGCTGTATCAATCCACTGCATAACTGAGCAAATGAATGTCAAACTGCTCCTGGAACATAAAACACCAACAGTTAAATCCAGTGTGCTTAAAATACAATGCATGACAGTTACCATGGCAACAGGCCACCTTCTGCTTAGTAGTGCATATTGTAGGCATATTTCAGTTGTTTGAGAGAGTGTCATTTGAGATTGGCAACCAGACATCTTGATTGACTAAAGGCACCATTGCAATTTATAATACATTATAAAGCTAATAGTGCACAATTTCTGTTGCCGATGAAGATAGTTATCTCCTCCAGTCTTCTTCTCTTGAATCTATATACTTCTTATTGCTAAACTCTCTGTCCTTCCGTTTGCTTTGAACATATTTAATTGATCTGAATTAAAAGCAGGGAAATTGGATTAGGAACATTCAGAGGAAATCCTCTGGCATATAATGACTTTTTGTCGTTCATTTTGTTCTCTCTGTTTGTCTATTTATCATCTGCTGTTTGGCAGCGACCATTTTTGGGTGTCTGCCAAACAGGATGATGTTTCGCTGCAGGTTTCAGACTGTGAAGCAATAGGATGCATGATAGAAATATCTACCCATGCTAGGAGACATCAGGGTTGGCCTTCAGGTTGGCTGCACATTAGATGGTAGATTGTGCCACTGTCTGACAATGCCTGTGTGAGGCCTGAACCTTTTTTTATGGTTGTGATTTAATTGTCTTATGCCAGCGATCTGCGAGCACTAAACTAATGCTTACAGGCAGCTCACCAAATTGGGCGTGGTGGGTGAGAGCGGGGGGATAACAAGCAGGAGAGCGGTGGGGTTATTGTTGTATAATGGAGGAGAGGAAGAAATCCAGGAGATCATCCTATCTGTGAAGCTGAGCTAGCAATTTGGCCTTAGAATGGGACGAAGCGATCGTGGCATGGGAATTAGGTAATTGCAGGGGACGGCAAATGAAAAGATACATGCATCTATCTCCTGACCCCAGTAAATCTCTTTGAAAAGTTGATAACTGATCAGGTTTAAGGTGACCAGCAGCTGTCCTTTAAAACTTTACTTGTTGGGCCTGTTTAATACCAATGGACGAAGCCTTTGTGGTGCATGGTCTGCTCATTGGTCATTGCCATTGATAATTGCCTCATGTTGCTGCAAGCAGTGTAGGACCTTCAGTTTTCAAAATTAAGCAGGGTCCTGAGCAAGACTATATTTACAGAATACAGAACGCTAAGGCAATAGCAAATGCAAAGACAACATCAGCAATAAAGAGGGCAGAAGACAGGATCATAGAAATGCATGTGGAACTGAATGGGTACTGCAGCAATAAATTGAATGAGAAGCCGGGCCCCAGGAACACAGATATTTTGTTGAGGGTCACTGCTCTAGTCCCAGTTCCTAGGTGTCAGTAGGTGTTGTATCCTTTGAAAGGTAATGGCCCAAAGTTTCCAATCAGCATTGAACGTTGGTGTCCAATGCTCAATTGACCGAAACGTGCTCACTTTCCCTGGATACATTGAAAAGATTCCGACTTCTGATCCATGATGCAGAAGAACTCCATAAGGCTGCAATCTTTACAGAGAACAGCAAAGAAAGTCGGTGCAGAAGCCACACCCCTCTCTTATGGCACTAGTTGCTGTAAGGTAAGTTTGCAAGTCCAGTGCAAATGTTAGTGAATGTGTGAATGAATGAGTAGATAGTTGGAAAGGTAGAGTGGGTCGGGATGGGTAAATGGGTAAGGTGGGTGAAGTAATTATGTAAGTGGGTAGGATAACAGGTGAATGAGGTGGTAGGGTGGCAGATGGTAGGGTGTCAGGTGGGTAGGATAGATGAAGTAGGTCAAGGGTAGTCAGGTCAGGAGTAGTCAGGTCGAGTCAGTGGGGTGTCAGGAGTTCAAAAGGAAGTCATGGGGTTAGGGTGGAGTTGGATGGTGTGGGCTGATCATATCAGGTCGAGAGCGTTGGGTGTGTCGAGGGGACTCGAGGGTAGTCAAGCGATGAGGGTTAGTCGGGTTGGGGGGGAAATTCAAGGGATTGGGGGTTGGGGAAAAGTTGAGGAATGGGAACTCGTCATAATGATGAAGTGAGCTGTGGTTGGGGAGAGTGAATGGTTTGAGGGGGTTGGGTGTAGAGAGAGTTGGGGTTCAGTTACATAGCTACCTCGGAGTTAGATTTTTCGGTCCAACATTTCCTGCGTAACTCTCCAGGTAAGTAAGTCAGAATTATCCAAAGTCTCTGACTCTAACTTAGGGTCGGAAAGTTTCTCTGAGCACCCTGGGGAGCAGGGGAATTGTCCATCAGATGTGCAAACTTCTTGGACAATTCCCATGGAGTCAGTGCATTCGGACATCATGGGAGCCTAGAAGATCTGGAGCCCGATCCGGAGACCGGAAAATCTGCACAAACTGTTGCCCTTGCACAGTTTGCAGACCACTCCTTCACATCTTCATGATAGATTTGTACTAATCTTGCTATTATCATCATCATCTAGCTTTCTGTTCCCAGCAACGGATCTCATACTTGGTGAGTATTGCGGTCACTTAACTTTTTTCATAAATGTTCATGAACCCCCAGTTTTATAATGCATTAACTGTCATGTTCCTTTGCAGTTCTCTTTCCTTTACTCTTTTTCAATCTGCAGCTCATGTCTCTAAGCTCCTCGTTTTATGTCTGCCTTTCTGCACATTCCGGATCTCTGTTTTGTTTTCAGCAATACAAACATGTGAAAATGACAGACAGGAAATAATGATGAGCTCATTCAGCCTGTTCCACATCATAGCATACATTTATGATGCCTAATGCACAATAAATATACTTCTTATCCACATAAGCTAAGTAATCCCCTGACATGGATGCAAAACTAGTTAAAAAACTTAGGCCAAATAAGGACAAAAAAACCCCTCAAAATACTCCAGCACCTATTTGGCAGTCTAAACTAGTCCAGAAGATCACATTTTGCTTGATATGAATATATATACACAGGATCTCTGTTCTTAAATGATTACTACCTCAAATAGTAACAGGTTAAGGTCAAAATAAACACAGCTAAATAATGGTTACCATGTAAGCCCGCAATCTGTTCCTCAGGCTCACTATTCTTTAGAAAAATAGGCCTCATCCCTGTTTTCTAATCCTCCCTATTTCTGTCATTTTCTCTAGTTCTACAACTGTGATATATGTGTTCCAGGCTCACAAGCATCCACTATTCTAATAATTCTCCATTAATTGTGTGGTCTCAGCTGCCCAGGCCCTAAGCTCTGGAATTCCCTCTCTAAACCAATCCATCCCTTCTTCTCTTTCTTCCTTTAAAATGCCCCTTAAAATCTACCTCTTTGACCAACATTTCATCATCTTCCCTAATATCTCATTAAATGGCTCAGTGTCAAATTTTAGTTGTTAAAATTGCAAAGGGAGATTTTACGACACTAAAAACACTGTATAAATAAAGCTGTTGTCACTAAACTGCATAACATCTAACCTCAGTAAATAGTCTCACAACACCAGGTTAAAGTCCAACAGGTTTATCAGTTGAGTGATTGATGAAGGGACAGTGCTCTGAAAGCTTATGCTACAAAATAAACCTGTTGGACTTTAACCTGGCATTGTGAGACAACATCTAACTCTCTTGATGTGGCTCCTGTTCTCCCTAACTTATCCAATTGAAATGATTTACCCAGATAGTTAGAATGTATTCTCTTCTTTAATTAATGAATATCAATTAAATCATTCCAAGTCTGTATAAACTAGCTCAACGAGTTGTGCAATCAAGGTCTGAATAGGACAAAATGTAATGTTCTGTTTTATCGTGAACAGGCCCATGAGTACACCTGGAAACTGTATCTTCACTGCATTGATTATAAACTCCTGGTTTTGATTCTGTTCACTCTGCACTACAGGTGGAATTCTCCATTCCGAGATAAGGTGCGGTGGAGAGTGGCTCTGGCAGTGCCTTTCCTGTTGGTCGGAATGGTGGAATCTCATACCAGACTCTGTGCTTGGAACCTCTGTGTGCACAGATAAGTTCCTCTCCAAATCTCCTGGCAGGTCACTTGCTGATTTGTCCAACTCCTGACAGAGGCTGGATTCAAAGAACCCGGCACTATATTTGAACAGCAGTCCAGAACACTCGTCAGGAATCCAGAAACAAAATGCAAATAGTCTCAAGAAGAAAGCAGTAAAAGTTTAAACCTGCAGGGCCCTCAAAGCCATTTTTTGAAGGGTCTGGATCCATCAGCATGTATTGTACCGAAGGATGGCTTGGGAAAGTCCATGAACTGCATGTCTCCTGCCTGGAAGGTCACTGCCCAGGAGGTTAGTACAGCTGTCACCCGCCCATGAAGCACAACACAGTGAAGGAAATGAATGGGTAATCTCACTAGCTTCACCAAGGCAAGTCCTCTCTCAGCTCCCTCCACTTTCAAACTCTTAGCAAGGCATCATGTGATCAAATGGCTATCCTCTTTACAGATGTCATACATTCAATTGTCAGGGACATATATTAACATTCACCCTCTCTCAACATCACCATCCCCTTTATTCTGTTGCACGATCTCCAGTCCCTGTCCTTTCTGGGTAGGACTCACCACACACAGAGAACATGCATTTCACCTAACCGCTGCTCCATTGATCTTTCCTTTTTCTCAATGCAGGCCAAACTTACACACACAAGCATGAACTGCTTGAGGGATCAGCAGAGATCAATGCCCGCACAGAAGTGTGGGCCACTTTCTGGGGGACAGCTAACTGACACATCCCCTCAGCAGTTGGAGGCAGGGACAGCCCAGGTCTCTGGCACTCAGAGGACTGCATGAGACCAGCCACCAATTCAGTCCCAGTCAGATGATGAACTTCTCGAAGGCTGTTTTCTCAATGGTGGAGATGCAATTGGAAACAGCGGAACAGTGGGCAGAGGTTTGAGTGCCTCTCAGCAGACTACAGTGTATAATGGAGGAGTCTGTCCATATCCAGTCTGATGTTATTGCTCTGATGTGTGAACGCCTTGAGGCTACCATAGGAAAATTGGCAACTGACATGGAGACTGTGGTCCAGCATACTTAGTCATATTTGCACTTAGTGCCATATTCTACGTCCCACACTCTGGTGGGTACAATCAGGATGTAGGTAACAGAAGATTGAAGGCACCTTGACCTGTCTCCAGTTGTCTCATCTCCTGCAGGAATCATGCTGGGATCATCTTGCATCCATAAGGAGGATGGACATCTACCCTGGGGCTTCATCTCAGGACACTCAAAGGATGTGCAGCCACTCAAGAGTGCTCTCTGCTTGAGCCCACACTCACAACAACAGCACAAGCTGCTAAGGATGCTTTTGTCCCTAAGCAGGAGACCTTTATGAGGCCAGGACTCTCCAGGCCACCAGAAGACAAACGCCAAAGTTATCACAGGCATCAGGACATTGCAGTCAACCTCTGCCCCTGCTGTGGACTCAGTAAAGTTTTGCAACACCAATTTTAAATCCAACCAATTTATTTGATAGTAAATCCACGAGCTTTCGACACTATGTTGTGCCTTCGTCAGGCAAATGCAGTGTTCTGATCTGCAGAGGCGCTCATATCCACACAGACAGTTACAGATTGCTGATTAGAATGCGAATCCTTACATCTAACCTGCTATTCAAGTGTTAAAGTGGCTAACAATGTGTGTGAAGGGAATCCTGAGCATTGGTTAGAGAATTGTGTATTTTCTCCAGACAGCACAGTAAGTGAGGTTTTTTGCTAACCCAGGCAAGTTACGGGGTTACAGATAGTGTGACATGAAGCCAAGATCCCTATTAAGACCGTCCTCATGTGTGCGGAACTTGGCTATCAGTCTCTGCTCAGCAACTCTGCGCTGTCGTGTGTCACGAAGGCCCCCTTAAAGAACATTTACCCGCAGGTCAGAGGCCGAATGCCCATGACTGCTGAAATGTTCGCCCACAGGAAGGGAACTGTTTTGCCTGGTGATTGTTGAGCGATGCTCATTCATCCGCTGTCGTAGTGTCTGCATGGTTTCCCCAATGTACCATGCTTCGGGACATCCTTTCTTGCAACGTATTAGGTAGACAACGTTGGCCGAGTTGCAAGAGTATGTACCGTGTACCTGGTGAATGGTATCCTCACGTTTGATGATGTCGTCCATGTCTATGATCTGGCATGTCTTGCAGAGGTTGCTGTGGCAGGGTTGTGTGGTATTGTGGTCACTGTTCTCCTGAAGGTTGGGTAGTTTGCTGCGAACAATGATCTGTTTAAGGTTGTGCGGTTGTCTGAAAGCAAGAAGTGGGGGGGTGGGGATGGCCCTAGCGAGATGTTCATCGTCATCGATGACATGTTGAAGACTCCAGAGAAGATGTCGTAGCTTCTCTGCTCCGGGGAAGTACTGGACAACAAAGGGTACTCTGTCCACCTTGTCCCGTGTTCGTCTTCTGAGGAGGTCAGTGTGGTTTATCGCTGTGGCACGTTGGAACTGTCAATTGATGAGTCGAGCGCCATATCCTGCTGTGGATGTCAGGTCTGTGGTAAGGTTAGGAATGTTCAAAAAAATTGGATGTTTCCTCAGGATCACGGATGCTCTATCACTGAATAAGTTGCACTTTTTATAAACCATTCAAAGTGTATGTGAATGAAACAGTCAGATGAAACATTTCCTTTGTATCCTCGCAATCCTCTTATTCCAAGTTTTAATCTTTCTCACATATACTGTGTCCCCTTTTAAGATTAACGTTCATATCAAGCTAATCTCAGTGCCATTTCATACTGTACTCTTATATGCAGTTCTTTATTAGGAATGTATGATGGGTGAGTTCTCAATCATTAGCCCTCAAGAGATAGCAATGGCTGACAATAGCTCATCAGATATGTGACTCTGAGCATCTGAATTTCCTAACTGATATCATCCCAAAACATTGGGTGGCATGGTGGCACAGTGGTTAGCACTTCTGCCTCACAGCGCTAGGGATGGGGGTTCAATTCCCAGCTTGGTTCACCGTCTGTGTGGAGTTTGTACATTCTCCCCGTGTCTGCAGGTGGTCCAGTTGCTTCCCACACTCCAAAGATATGGAAGTTAGGTGAATTGGCCATGGTAAATTTCCCCTTAGGGTCAGGGGGACTAGCTAGGGTAAATACATGGGGTTATGAGGATAGGGCCTGGGTAGGATTGTGGTCAGTACAAACTCAGTGGGCCAAGTAGCTTCCTTTTACACTGCAGGATTCTATGAGCATGTACTTTAAGATAATAGCCTTACCTTGGTCCTTATTTTCTTTGTGGCGGTGTTTATGTCCTTGCATGACATAGCAAGTGCCTAGCTTTGACTCACATTGCTGTTCTAGCTTGCTAGATTTCGGGTTAGCAGAGTGAATGTGTTAGCAGAATACCGATGATCACAGGTAAGATCTGACCTGATCTTGAGTGAAGGCCCAAATGTGAATGCAGAACCCATTCTCTCAGTGATAGTTTGTCTGTTCCCTCAGAAGTTGTGAAATGCTTGGAGGGCTAGAGGAAATGTCTGCTGACGATTGTATTTAGTCTTTCTCCTCTTGGAACCTTTCAGTTATTAGGATATAATCGGCATGTGGCCCACTTTTCTCTTCCTGCCTGGTATCAGGCCTCTTACCATCCCCCAGGGCTTCCTGCATCTCTTAACCTTCACCTTTTGAGGAGGGCATCTCTGCTTCTAAGTTTATTTTCTGGCATGCCTCACCTCTCTACATAGCCAGATCGTGAAGGGCACAGCAAACTGCAGGGATGTGACAAACTCACCATTGAATATTGCAGAGAGTCCTCGCATCTGAATCACATCTTCAGCAGTCCCATGGTCTGCTCTATGTGAGATTGTTTGTGGTGACATTAGCAGCATTTTAACTTTCCTTGCTGGAATCTGAGGACAATGTACCGGAATCATGAACCTGTGTTTAAATGGGTAACCCTTAACCCTCAGCAACCAGCCTGCAGACTTTCTGGCCTTCAGAAATCCCAGACAGTGGGAGTGACTGAGGACATAGGAGTCATGGCAACTCCCAGGGAACTGGGGTGCACAAATGTGCATCTTGTGCTTTCAATGGTCAACACCAACTGCATGTTGATGGAAATGGAAGACCTTAGGGTTGATGAACATAGAGGATTGCTCGGTGTTGCGGGTCTTCTTTGCTGACTGGATCTTTGCTCCTCAGCTTCCAATTGATGGTCAGACTCCTCGCTGGGCCATGTCCCCAGCAGTGTCTCCTGCTGGAGCTGTGCGGGCTGACACCTTTCCCTCTTCGTCTCCTGCATTGAATGGGGGTTCTTAGAAAAGCCCCCTGGACCATTGGATCCATTCTCAGTTCTGCCTCCTCTCTGAAAAGATATATTGAAGACCAGAATGGTTAAAGGGTGCTGAAAAGAAAGATGTTAATAAGAGAAATTGAGCAGCTAAACTTTGAGTGCTTAGATTGCATTGTTCTTTATGCTATCTTACATCTGGGGCTCGAGTACATACACATAGGTGAGCAGCATTCCATTCCAGAGATGTAACGTCTGGAGCCCTGTGAAGGATGCGAACTTGTGAATTTCTTCATTGTATCAATGTGGCTCTGGACCCCACTCATTACTTTGCATAACTATGAGCATTTGTTTGCTCATGGTGGATGAATGGAATCCGCTTGTTGTTAACCCATCACTCCCCTCCACTGATGGCAGAGTTGATGTAACTGTGTCCCATTCACGTTAGCCTTCACTCTCTAAGTCTGCACTCCTGTCTTCTTGTGTGTAGCTTTGCAAATGTGACAAGGCTGTAAAGTTGTGCTGATCCTTTAAAAGCACAAAATTAGAAATCTGGCTTGTTCTTGTTTATTTGTTTTTATTCATTCATGGGACGTGGGTGTCACTGGCTGGCCAGCACTTATTGCCCATCCCTTTGCTTCTTGAGCAATGGACTCTCAATCCTGTATATTTGACTAGACTGTGTCATAGTAGTGGCACCAACAAATGAGAATGTGTCCCAGGAAGGAGCTCCAGGACCCAACTTACCAGTTGGTCTTCCCATAATTCATCATATCTCTCCGAGACAAAAATAATCTTATTTTTGATTGTGGAAGATGCCATTTTACCTGAGTGTTGAGATGGTGGTTATACACCTCTGTTAGAGGATGGAGTTCAACCCTCCTTTCCTCACAGTCCATGTATCTCTCATTTACCTGGACTCTCATGAAGTGCAGGCAGAGATGCTGCCTGTTGTTTTCCAGCCTTCTCCATTAATGCTGCATCCTGTTGTTGTGGTGGTGGGCATTGACATAACCCCCTCCCAAGTTGCTCACCTGCAAGGTACCCATGTCCCACTTATATGCACCTCATCTGGAGGACTCAGAGCCTTCACATTTCTTCCCACGCTTCCCTTTCCTCAGCCAGCCTTCCTCATTGATGTCCTTGTCTTTGTTAGCCCACAGCCTGCCCTCACCTTGCACTCCAACCCTGATCGAATTTTAATCTTTGGTATAGTCAGGGTTGCTTGCGTCTTGCAGCACAAAGATCACAAAAATGACCCCAGGAGAAGGAGATCACTCTACACCAGGTGCAGTACTGACCTGACTCGGTGACACAGAAGGGTCCATGGATTCAGCAGCACGGTGCCGCCCATGAAAACTATTCGCATAGAGATAGGAGCAGAGTGGGGAGAGGGCAGGAATCAGTCTGCTCTGGCAGAGTGGTGAACAGTACGTTGGGAGTACCGCAGCATTTTGGCAGGTATGATTTGCACATTGCAATCATCTCGAGGTCTCTAGTAAACTGAGGGCCACTGCCTTGTGCATAACACTCTTTATGTGTTGGGTTTCAGACCAATATAATTTCATACTGGCATGATGCTAGGCTAGAAGACATGGCAGGATGCCAGCAGGCAGCTACTTTAAAGGGCATTCATGGGATACAAATGAATGCAAATGGCGTTCACACTGCCAGCTAGAGAGGAGACCAACCCACCTTCAACCCACTACTGGCGAACTGCAACATGATTTAAGGCTGACGAATTTCTAATCTTTTGGCTCCTGCTAGATCTCCATTCCAACTACCATCAATCTATGGAACCAGACAGAATGGGAGAATTTCGCTCTACATGTTTCTAGCTTACATTGAATTTTGTAGAATTTACAGCTCAGAGGATTTTTGCCAGAAATAAAACACCACAGGAACTGAATGTGACATAGTTTGCCACACACAGGCCAATTCCCTTATCTCATCAAAATATCCTTAGATTAGTTGAACATTCTCTACAGATTTAACAGACAACATGATGCAGCATTAGTGGAGAAGGCTGGAGAACAACATGCAGCATCTCTGCCTGCACTTCATGAGAATCCAGGTAAATGAGAGTTACATGGACAGTGAGGAAGGGAGGGTTGAAGTCCATCTTGTAACAGAGGTGGATAACCACCATCTCAACACTCAGGTAAAATGGCATCTTCCACAATCACAAGGAAGATCATTTTTATCTCAGAGAGATATGATGAAGTGTGGAAGACCAGTTAATTGGGCTCTGGGATTCATTTTTAGGACACATACTTTGGTATTGTACACAAAATCTAGCCTACTCATCAACAAAGTAATGGAAGGTGTCATTAACAGTGCTATTTAGTGGTACTTACTCACCAACAACCTGTTTATCAATGCTCAGTTTGGATTCTGACAGGGCCATTGTGCTAAAGAACTCAATTCAGCTTTGATCCAAACATAGACAGAAGTGTTGAATGCCAGATGTGAGATGGGAGTTACTGTTCTTGACATCAGGTAGAATATGACTAAGTGTAGATCAAGGAGATCATAAAATTGAAGTGACTCGGAGTCAGGGGAAAATCTCCTCTGGTTTGTGTAAAAAATCTCTTCTGCACAAAGAAAGATAATTGTAGTTATTCGAGGTCAATTATCTAAGACCACAAGACATCACTACAGGAGTTTCTGAAGTTTGTATTTTGGGACTAACCATCTTCAACTTCTTCATCAATGGTCTTCCTTCATCATAAGTTCAGAAGTGGGGATGTTTGCTGATGATTGCACAATGTTCAGCACCATCCATGACTCCTCAAAGATTGAAGCAGTCCATGCCGATATGCAGCTAAATCTTGCTAACATTTAGGCATGAGGTGATAAGCGTAATTATTATTTACACCATACAATCACCCAGAAATAGCCACCTCCAACAAGAGAGCATAGAATCACCTTCTCTTCAAGGACAATCAGTGGCATTACCATTACTGAATCTCCTATTATCAACATCCTGAAGGTTACTAATAACCAGAAATTGAACTGGACCAGTCACATAAATGTAGTGGTTACAAGGGCAAGTCAAAGGCTTGGAATTCCGTACTTTATAACTTAACCTCCTGACTTCCCCAAGCCTATCCATTCACCTACAAGAGACAAATCAGGAATGTGATTAAATACGCTCCATTTGCCTGGATGATATAAATTGGACAACATTCAAGAAGATCAGCACCATCTGGGACAAAACAACCATTTGACTAATATCCGTGCACCACTTTAAACATTCACACCCTCCATCATGTAAATACAGTGGGTGCCATCTACAAGATGCACTGAAACAATTTACCAAGGTTTCTTTGACATTACCTATCAATCCCACAAGCTCTAACCCCTAGAAAGACAAGGGCAAAAGCCACATAGCAACACCACCATCTCCAAGTTTCTCTCACGCACCATCCTGACTTCAAAATATATCACTATTCCTTCATCTTCGCTGGATGAAAATCCTAGGACTCCCTCCTTATCAACATTGTGGATATCCTTACATCACATGTATTAGAATAGTTTAAGAAGACAACTCACCACCACATTCTCAATGTAATTAAGGATGTACAATAAATGCTAACCTTGCCAGTAATGCTCATCCTGTGAATGAATGAATAATAAATAAAAATATAATGACAACACATTCCAATACTGTTAAAGACATAAAAAAGTTTTCTGGAAGAGTCAGGAGAGGACAGATTACTAGCATAAGCGATGATGTTGCAGAGTGCATCTGCCAACAAAGTCAGGCTGTAGTAAGATCATAATTTCTTCAATTGCCAGGCACAAAAAATCTTGGCTTTATTCATTGATACACTAGAGCTACTGTTAAACTATATCATTATTATGAGAGTGGCTGTTCACTTAGCATATTCTACCATTAATAAATAATATCATAGCAGCAGTTCAGTTGTTGATTCCTGGCAATGTAATTGACAGCAAGCGGAAGCATTAGTATGTAGTAAAAGACTGCATCTGAAAATCAGCTCAGTATTACAACTTAGTCATTACATCACTATTTACTACAGTCAATGATGAAGTGTGTTTGTTTCTGAACTAGAGGATGAGGAGTTGATTAAATAACTTAGCTATGCTTTAATCAGAACTATGTCCCTTATCCCAACATAAACCACAAATAGGAACATTCATTAAAACTGTATTATATAATCTGCCTGAAGTGGTTTATAACCAGCTTGTGCTGGAATTGTTACATGCACAAATGGATCACAAAAAATAAAACACCCATTCATATTGCCAAACATGACTCATATGGTCCAATGCCATTCATGGTTCATGTTTTGGAATGTTCTGATGACCGCCATCCTAACCTCTGTGTGAAGTGCAGGATGCTATTTGAAGTTTATGCAACAATGAGACATACACAATAAAACTGAAACATTCAGACATATGTTCACTATTAATTATTATTCAAAACAAAGGCTCACATTTACAGGTCACCTAAAATGCCTTAAGTCAGATAGTCCAACTGGCAAAGCTGCTGAAAGTTGACAAAAATATGTTTCACTATCACTTCCAATTTCCCAAAAGGAAGATCATTATTCGCAGGATAACAGCTAAGGAAAAGCAATGCGCATGGACACACTCTTGCCTCTCAAATCAAAGCAGTATGAATTAAAGTGAAAGTTGGCAATTTAGATAGTTTATTTCAAATGATAGAACTTGCATTTTACTCAAACACACCCTCCCCTCAGTCCACGGGTGTTACAGTTTGCAGCTGCATATGTTTCGAATGTGGGTGCGTCAGACACATCCCCAGTGATGTGGGCATTTGTCATCAGTAGGGTGATGCAGGTATGACCTTATGACTCTGCAAGGATCCGTATCTAGGATATAGGCCAGGGTGTGCCAGCTGTGTATTTTTGGCCCTATTTTGTTTGAGAGAAATAATGATATAAGTCAGAATGTATTTTCAAGTCCACGTGAAGGCATCCAGAATTCTAATGTGGGGATATTTTCATACAAATATGCAATTGTGTATATTTCAATGTATGCACAATTGCTGCATCAATTTACAAATCAGACTGAAAACAGTGGATTCAAAGATAATCTTCCTGCAAAATAGATAAAAAAATCACATGCCTGGATTGCACTGGCTCTAGTATTTTTACAAGCTCTGCTAGAAAAGTAGTATTGGCCTATAGGGATCATTGCTTCTACATTATGCAACATGGGTGAATGGACATGAAAAATACAGTGGCTTGTCATGGGGACATGAAGAGCTATAGGGGCTGTTTGTGGTTTATACCATGGCTTGAAGGAGTACTAGGGCCAGAGGACAGTGAGTGGGTTGCATACCTCATCATGGGACCATAGATTGACATGGGTGGCACAAGCAGGACCTTTTGAACTTACCTTTCCAAAGATATCCTCATGAGACCATGATTCACAGCATTTTTGAGGTGCTATTAACCACAACTCTTTGGAAAGTTGGCCCAACTCCAGGACTAGGACATGTCTATTTCCACAATGGAACCAGCCCAACAGGAGGTGCAACATGCTGGCTTGACACCTGAACCAACCTGCATCCTTTAAAGAAATTCCTGATAATTGGGAACACTGGGCATGGGACCAAGATTTGGATCCCAATGATTCAATGAGCCCCTATATCTTCCTAATTCTACAAAGATTCAGTCCACCATTAAAGACCATAACCTTAACCCTGAACTTCAGTTCCTCAGCGATATGGTGAATCAATCAAGGTTCAATGTGAATCAATCCAATGTTCCTGGATTGTTGTTCCACAGTGAGTTTGATCACATATATTGTAAAGAGCTTGTTGCAATTTTTTTAAACATTGCATACAACTCCGCAATAAAGGAACCCATGGCCCATTTGTGACCTATTTCCTCCTCAGCTGTAGTTCTCAACAGATCTATGCCCTCCCTCCCACCTCCCTCCCACAACACCCACACTCCACACACACCTGCACCTCACACTACACCAACATTCAGTTTGGGCTCATGTCACAGCGTTGGAATATTGCTGACACTCGTGTGTAAACAATTACAAGACAGTCCAAAGAACCTTACCAAGAAACTGTAACATTTAAAAGAAATGTTAAATACACAAGAGTTGTTTTGTGATACATTTGCAAGTGTGATGTCCAGTCATATTAGTGTTCAAGATTGTGGCCTTGATGGAAAGTCACTCAGTATCTCAGCGTATAATGATATAAATAGGCGAGAAATGACTGCACTGAATAAAACATGCTTGATCACACTTTCTGTACTTCAATCAAAAGATCATAACTGGCATTTCAGGACTATTGATTAAAGCCAGATTCACAACAGGGAAGACTGGAGTTGAAATGAGCTGTCACATTTTGATAGGAAGAACAAGCAGAGGCAACTCAAAATAATGGGCACAATTTTAAAGTGGGCAAGACCTATGTTACATGTGCAAAACCATTAAAGGTGACAGGGTAGGTTGAGAAAGTGATTAATACAAAATCTTGGACTTTATAAATGTAGGCATATAAAGAAAGTTACATGAACATTTATAAAACATTGCGTCCAATTGGCACCTAGGTTGATGAAGGCGTATATTGTGTAGCTTTTATTGGTAGAGGGATTGAGCTTCGGAGCCAAGAGGTCATGTTGCAGCTGTACAGAACTCTGGAGCATCCACACTTGGAGTATTGCGTACAATTCTGGATGCCACATTATAGGAAGGATGTGGAAGCATTGGAAAGGGTGAAGAAGAGATTTACCAGGATGTTGCCTCGTATAGTAGGAAAGTCTTATAAGGAAAGGCTGAGGGACCTGCTGCAGTTTTCATTAGAGAGAAGAAGGTTAAGAGGAAACTTAATGGAAGATTAGATAGGGTGCACAGTGAGAGCCTTTTTCCTTGGATGGAGATGGGTAGCACGAGGTGACATAGCTTTAAATAGACGGGCTGATAGATATAGAACATAGAACACTACAGCACAACAGGCCTTTCGGCCCACAAGTTGCACCAATCATACCATACCTACTCGGCCATAGAACTAACTGTAATTCCCAATCCCATTTAATCCCATGTACTCATCCAAAAGTCTTTTAAAAGACCCCAGCGAGTTCGTCTCCATCACCACTGACGGCAGCCGATTCCATTCACTCACCACGGTCTGAGTAAAAAACTTACCCTTAACATCTCCACTGTACTTGCTGCCCAGCACCTTAAACCTGTGTCCTCTCGTAGTGACCATTTCCCCTCTGGGAAATAGCCTCTGAGAATCCACCCTATCTATTCCTCTCAACATTTTATAAACCTCTATCAGGTCGCCTCTCAACCTTCGTCTCTCCAGGGAGAAGAGACCTAGCTCCCTCAACCTTCATAAGGCATGCCTCTCAATCCCAGGCAACATCCTTGTAAGTCTCCTCTGCACCCTCTCAATAGCTTCCACATCTTTCCTATAGTGACACAACCAGAACTGCACACAGTACTCCAAGTGGGGTTTGACAAGGGTCTTATAAAGTTGTCGCATTACCTCCTGATTCCTAAACTCAATCCCTCGATTAATGAAGGCCAGTACACCACACGCCTTCTTGACCACATCCTCCATCTGCAAGGCCGATTTAAGAGTCTAATGGACTCGGACCCCAAGATCCTTCTGCTCCTCAACATGCTAAGACTCCTACCCTTGATATTGTACTCCTTCATCCCATTGTTCCTGCCAAAGTGGACCACTACACATTTATCTGCATTGAAATCCATCTGCCACTTCTCTGCCCATTCTTGCATCCTATCTATGCCTTGCTGCACCTTCTGACATCCCTCCAGAGTATCCACAACACCACCAATTTTTGTTGTGACAGAGTCAGAGGTAGGTAGAATATGGGACAGAGTCAGAGGTAGGTTCTTCAATCAAAGAGTAGTAAGGGCACGGAATGCCCTGCCTGCAACAGTAATGGACTCGACAACATTAAGGGCATTTAAATGGTCATTGAATAAACATATGGATGATATTGGAATAGTGTAGATTAGATGGGCTTTAGGTTGGTTTTACAGGTCAGCGCAGCATCGAGGGCCAAAAACCCTGTACTATGCTATAATACTCTATGTCCTTTGTTCTATTCTAGGCATTGCACTTTCGGATGTGAAAGCTTTAAGATGAGGTACTTCAGTAATGTAGATAAATTTAAAAAGTTGGTATTGTTCTCCTGAAAGGAAATGTTTAAGACAAAGAACTGAGAGTGACATGAGGAAAATATTTTTATTTGACGAGGGTTAAGATCCAGAATAGTGCCTGAGAGCTTGGTGGAAACAGAATCAACCATGCCTTTTAAAAAGGAACTGGATAAACACTTGAAGAGAAAGGATTTGCAGGAAAGGATGAAAGAGTGGGACTTGCTGAGCTGCTGTTGCACAAAGCCAGAATAAACACAATGAGCCAACTGGCCACCCTCTGTGCTATAATCATTCGATATATTAATGAACTTTGCTTCCCGATCAATCGGCAAAAAGGAAGAATGCCCCCAAGGTAGTGAGTGTAAATAGAATTTCAAAACATTACATAATGTAGTTTGGAAGAATAAAATCACATTTGAAGTGCAAATCATGAGGTCTTGAGCTTTCTACTATGATGGAAATGCCTGTCTTTAGGCAAAGAAATCCTAGAGGGGGAATCCACTCAGCAACATGTAAGCAGAAAGCCCCAAAATGGGATTACGAGAATGCTGGGAGCTATAAAATTCTACATCAAAGGTTACTGCAGAAAATAAAACTTATATTGTAGTGGGAAACATATTGGCATGGGTAGAAGATTGGCTAACAAACAGGAAACAAAGAGAAGTATAAATGTAACTTATTGAGATTGGCAAGATGTAACAAGTGCGTGCCACAGGGATCAATGATGGACCTCAACTATTTATAATTTACATAAATGACATTGATGAAGGGATTGATGGGATGGTTTCCAAATTTGCTGATGACATAAAGATAAGGAGGAAAATAAATTGTAAAAAGGATGAAAGACAGTTAAGAAAATATAGATAGCTTAAAGGAGTTGGCAAATGGAGTATAATGTGGGAAAATGTGAAATTGTCCATTTTGGCAGGAAGAATAAAAAAGTAGCATATTATCTAAATGGCGAGGGATTGCAGAGCTCTGAGATGCAGAGGATCTGTGTGTCTAAGCATACAAATCACAAAAGGCTCATCTATAGGTCTAAAAAGCGATTAAGAAAGCTAATAATGTTCTAATTTAAAGGGAGGGATTTGAATATAAAAGTAAGGAAGTTATGCTTTAATAGTACAGATCATTAATTAGACTACATTTGGAGTACTCTGTATAGTATTGGTCATCTTATTTATGGAAGGATATTAATGCATTGGTACGAGTTAAGAGAAGGTTTATCAGACTAATATTTGGAATGCTGAGATGTCTTATGAGAAAAATTGGAGAGGCTAAGCTTGTAGCCACTAGAATTCAGAAAAATTAAACGCAACTTGATTGAAACATAAGATGCTGAGGGGTCTTGACAAGGCAGAAATGGAAAGGATATTTTCTATTGTGGAAAAATCAGAATTGGGATCACTGTTTAAAAATAAGAGGTAGGTCATTTAAAACAAAGATGCGGTGAAATTCTTTTACTCAGAGGATTGTGTACTCGCTTCCTGAAAAGGTGATGGAAGCAGCGTCTTTGAATATTGTGGCCCAGGTCTAACTGTTGTTGGAACTTTGGCTAAATTACAGAGACACTAAAGGTTGATGGGAAATGTAGCTAAGTTACAGAAGGCATGATAAGGTATCAGCCACAAGATACTGGACATCAAAAGGTGATCATTATCAGCTCGAGATGCCAGAGATGTGAGATGAACAAATCGTTATAAACAATTACCCATCATATGGAAAGTAAAAGATAGTGATTGTGATGGATGGAAAGCCATTAAAATGGGCAATCTCTCGTAACCTGAAGGAACACAGAAATGCAAGCAGGCAAACAGTTCCAAGGAAGATATAAATGTTGTCAAGCAAAATCAATGACAACCTAAGGAAGAACTATCATAGAAAGTAGCTTTGAGCATTTGGCTTGAAGACAGAGTTTGATCCCCATTCGTGCCTGGCCTGTACACTTAGATGGTGACATCCACACAACTTCATTAGAAATCATTAGATAAGTGCTGTTTGTTTAAACTTATGCTGATAAATTTGTTGTGGTAACAAAGGAAGGTAAAATCAATTGTGTTTTTTAAATAGGGTATCCTCTTGTAGTAGTGAGAAGTGATTTGGTTCAAGAATAACAGCATTATGTCAATCACTCAGCTAGAACAAGGGTCTCAGTGAACAATACTTTTAAAGAAAAGTAGGATAGTCCTTGGTAAGTCTATGACCTTGGCTGCATATTTAAGGTCATCTGATCAGCCATGATCTTACTAAATGGCAGAGTAAGTTTGAGGGCTAAATGACTTACATCTGCTCCTTGTCCATGTGTTTGTGAGGCTAAATAGGAGAAAATAAAGTGAAAAGAAAAATGTAGATAAATTTTGAGAGCAAATGCACAGTTCCTGCCATAGAGTCATTCTCAAAGATAACGCTGGATAGCTTACCTGTACTATAGTGTTATAGCCCCATTCCTGATCCATACCCTCTTTTTGTGTGGCTCCCCACTGACAGCTCAGAATGGTCATTTGCCCTTTAGAAAGTAAATAGTTTACTTCATCTCATACTCTGAAATAAAATGTAATGTTTTTGTTACACTGGGACCACAACTATCCACGTCCATCCATGGCGGGCACCTTGGTGGCCGGGAGCAGAAAATATCATAGAAGACCAAAAATCAGTTCAATGGCTTCGTAAAACTGTGGCTGTTATTGTGCATGCCAGCCATCAATGGCAGACCTTATTAACAGCCACTGCCTTTGTGGATACTGTTTGTCACCAAGGAGCCAGTTTGGAACTCTGTGTGATCTCGCGACGATGTATGGATCTGCCATCCATTCAAGATGTATGTAATGTTGGGAATGTCATTTCAATATTTTTACCTTTCATCGTAAGTTCTTCTCGCCAGGATCATCCACCCACGAACTGGGCAACTGCACAAGCTCCAGGAGTCTTGAGAAATTTGGTGATGGATGATTCATAGATAAGCTTCAGACTCCCCTCAAATAATCTAATTTCCTGAATGAACATGTGCTGTCAAGTTTATTCCAAGTGTGTAATATCAGACTGCGGTGAATGAGGATTGCTGTGCTTGGACTGGAAGCAGCACATCCAAACATCTGTGTAAAGAAATTTTATGGCAGTCGGTCATGTTTAGGGAGGAACTTTGATGCATGCTCCTCCACACTTACCACATTTAAGGCGGAATATTCTCCCACTCAGGAACAAAGCCCTTGAACCCACACTGACTGATGAATCAGTGAGAGAAACAGGACCGTTGGAGACTAGTGCTGATACTTGTTGCAAATTGATATTGCAGAGAAGAGACCTTCTGGGGAACTGAGTCTGGATTTATTACTGCCTGCATTACCATTTACAGGTAAGAGAGTCGAAGGAGAAGATTTCAACATAGACACCAAGCTCGCCAAAAGGAGGAGTAAAACTCTCAACATCAAGGTTCAGTAAAGCCTTCTCCAGACATATTGGATGAGACTCACAGAAATATTGTGTGTAAGTGGCTCACAAGATCCATGGTGTACAGAACCATGCTTTATCTCTAGATGAGTGAGAAGAAGTTTTCCAACTGGCTCCACATGTTCAGAGATACTCTTGGAATTGGTACCATGGGAACTGGGAAGGCATCCATTGCTTGAAACTGTGAAAGTCACGGACACTCTGAACTTCCAAGCTCTCGGCCCCTGCCAGGGCTGCACTGTGGACATCTGCAGAATCTCTTAAGCACCCACGCACAAATATATTCATGAGGTTACAGACACTCCTTTGCCAAAGTCCATGACTACATTAACTTTTACAGAGATCAAACAAGCTAGTATGCCAGAGCACTGAGCTTTGCTAAGATTGCCCAATTTCCACAAGTGTAGGGTGGCATTGATTAGATTCTGTTGATTTGATTTGTTATTGTCACATGTATTAGTATAGAGTGAAAAGCATTGTTTCTTGTGCGCTATACAGACAAAGCACACTGTACATAGAGAAAGAAAGAAGAGTGTAGAATGTAGTGTTACAATCATAGCTAGGGTGTTGAGAAAGATCAACTTAACATAAGGTCCATTCAAAGTCTGATGGCAGCAGGGAAGAAGGTGTTCTTGAGTCAGTTGCAATGTGACCTCAGACTTCCGTATTTTTTTCCCAATGGAAGAAAGTGGAAGAGACTGTCTCAGGGCTGCGTGGAGTCTTTGATTATGCTAGCTGCTTTCCCAAGGCAGTGCGAAGTGTAGACAATATGAATAGATGGGAGACTGGTTTGTGTGATGGATTGGGCTTCATTCACAACCCTTTGTAATTTCTTGCAGTCTTGATCTGAGCAGGAGCCATACCGAGCTGTGATACATCCACGTATGATGCTTCCTGTGATTCATCTGTAAAGGTTAGTGAAAGTGTAGCAGACATGCCAAATTTCCTTACCCTCCTGAGAAAGTAGAGGCATTGGTGGGCTTTCTTTACTATAGCATTGGCATGAACAGACCAGAATAGGTTGTTGGTGATCTGGACACCTAGAAACTTAAAGCTCTCGACCATTTCCACTTCATCACCATTGATGTAGAAAGGCCACAAAGACAGGCCATGCAGATGTTACCATAAAAGCTCACTGGCAACATAAACTCCAATATATCAACTAAAAAGGTTATCACTCATTCAATGCTCAGATGATCTGTAACCACAAGAAACTTATCATGCAGATTTGCACCAGATACCCAGGAAGCAACCATGACTCATACATCTCCAGTAGATGGCAGATCCTGGATATTTTCGAGAGATCACATAGGATCCAAGACTGGATCCTATCCAGGTTTGTGCTACTGAGCATTAGCTGAGCACACCAAAAGCTTTCTAAAGATGCAATTCTCATGCCTTGTCAGTTCTGGTGGTGTGATTCAGTAAAATCCGCAGAGGTTCTTACAAATCATTGTAGCTTGCTGCATGCTGCACTACTTAGTGCTGCAAAGTGGGGGGGAGGGACTTGCCAGATGATAAGGTGGAGGAACTGCACATCTCCTCTGATGAGAGAGACCTTGAAAGAGATGAGTTCCAGGAAGCCAAGGCTGCAAGAAAAGAGATACAAGGCCCTGATAGCCACTAGACTCCACCAGGAGGTAGATGAGTTGCATTGAGTATCCTCTTAAACAAATGGCTATTCTTTCTATTTCACTGGTGCACTTTAGTACAGGAGTGAACAGGTACACCAAAGGCTCATATTATTCTGATTCTTTGAAGGATGATGAACCTGAGTGCCATGTGTCCTTGTTGAGGTGAGGTGCTAACTGAAGAAGGGCATCCAAGCATCAGATGTCAGAAGGTGCTGTCTCTTCAAGCATCTCTCCAGCATACCAGTGACAATGACGCCCTACAAAGCTCAGGAGCCGTTGGCTGATCCTCAGTGAGCTCGTAGCTGTGTGTCCTCAAGGAGATCCATCTCAAGTGAGGGAATAACGCACATTGTGGAACAGTGCTGGTGAATCAGAGAATTTGCATTCGGGTCGAGGCAGCTGATGATGTTCCACTGCTGTGAATCCACTGAGAGATGACTCAGTCATCTTGTGATGCTTTCTTCCAAATCACACTGACAACAGGCACTCTCAGTTAGGGATCTAGGACTGCATTCATCCTCAGCTTAATGTGGATGCAGATCACCTGAGCATGATGACATCAAACACTTATCTGCAACAGATTAAAATACCTTTGAAGCCCTCAAGGGCAGATGTTGCATGCTTAGCACTGCTGCTTCACAGCGTGAGGGACATGTGTTTGATTCTTGGCTTGGGTCACTCACCGTCTGTGTGGAATCTCCACATTCTCCATGTGTCTGCATGGATTTTCTCTGGGTGCTCTGGTTTGCTCCTACAGTCCAAAGGACATGCTGGTCAGGTGCATTGGTTATGCTAAATTCTCCTTCAGCCTACCCAGACGCCGGACTGTGATGACTAGGGCATTTTCACAGTACCTTCACTTCAGAGTTAATATAAGCCTACTCATGACCCTAACAAATAAACTTAAAAAATGTTATTGATAATAAAAAGCACAGTTCAACTCAAGTACGTCTTCACTACTATCCCATTTCTCTCTCAAACGTTGTCCAAAGTAATGTTGCATTTCCAGAACACACTCAAAGACTTTTCTATCCATCAGAACTGTCACTGACCATGGCAAGTGCTCTGGTGTGGGTGTCGCACAGTGCTGCATCCCAAGCTTATGACAAGAATGTTGTTGCCGGAAGACACGCAGACACAGGGTGAGAGATTCTTGATGGTGAATGCTTGAACATTATGACTGAGAGGGACAGAGCTTGAGGTGACAAGGTGCCCCCACTTATCATTGAGTTTAGCAAATGTACACTCTGAAAGTGGAAAATGCAGTTGGCTGACAGCAGTGCAAATTCTGAATATGGGCCCAGCAGAGAGACAGACAGCACATGGAATAGTACAATATAGAAGGCTTTTCTATGAGTGAATAGAGTCTCCTTCATCACGGTACAGTTTCATCTTTTAAGAATACAAACAAA
Source organism: Sphyrna mokarran (assembly GCA_024679065.1). Classification (NCBI taxonomy): domain Eukaryota; kingdom Metazoa; phylum Chordata; class Chondrichthyes; order Carcharhiniformes; family Carcharhinidae; genus Sphyrna; species Sphyrna mokarran. The sequence continues at coordinate 92,139,372 of JAGIQG010000005.1, read as the reverse complement.
ATAGGAAAACACCTTTGCCTCAATCTTACACAGAAAAGAATAAACATCACGTTACTATCAGAAGCATGTAAATGAGATTTGTTTGTGTTCCAGACATCACTGTTATGGAGAATGTTTAAGGGGTGGTCTTCTGTGGTGATATGGAAATGCACAGCACACAGATAAGAGGCTCATGACTGACATCTGCAAAGTTGAGTTGGGAGCAAAGCATCACGTGATCAGCAGCAATACAGCTGTGGGCATACACAAGAGATGTAAAATAGGTGTGATTCCATTTAAATTTGTGTATGTTAAATACACATCTATGCCACTATAATGCTCCTTAATCTATTCAACTTCCCAAAGCCTACCAGTATGTCTTGCTGCTCCCCTGACATCCACAGCAGAGATTCAGGCAGCCTATTGATTGTGATGTCCTGTTGTCTGTGATGACCTTTGTGCCCTCTAAAGGGCCTCAGCATGCTTTGGATGTCCTACTGTGAGTGAGTGCATCCTCCTGAGCTTGCAGAGCTGAGGTGATGGGTTCACTGGAAGAAGAGATTGGGATCAGGATTCCAAGGTGCATGGCGCCCAGGTGTCCAGCTATCAGTTCTTTTCCTTATGGATGCCTGAGGGCTCCTGGTTGACTCTTTGAGGAGAACAGGAAGTCGTAATGTGCCCTGCCTCCTCTCGTATAGCTACACAGATGGATGCCACCAATATCTACAGTGACGGAGTGCTGCTCTGGGCATTGTGCAGGACCAAGATCTTCACGGTGACTGCCACCCTACCAGTGGTGACCTCGGCTCCATGGCATGTGGACACTATCACCTTAGACAGAAGGCAGACAGACTTCTTCATTGTCTGTTCAAATCTGAGGAATGCAACTGACATCTCTTACTGCTATTAACATGATTGTTGCTACAGTTCCAACAACTGACAGAGAACTGAGTTTGAAGGCTTGTCATCTAACCATCAGACCCATCAGATCCCTGAGTACCCGTGACCTCAGATGTCCCTTCCTCTGCCTGCTGTGAACTAGATTGTGCTCTGTGTTCACCAGATCATGACCTCGAGGTTGCTGTAGAACTATGTACCATCTAGGTGTGTCTCAGTGCTGCTGGAGAGTGTGAGTGAGCACTCAATGGATCTTTTGCTGTGTTGTCCTCTGGTTCCATATCCAAGGTGTAGCCAGGGCTGGAGCTGAGGGTTAGGCTTATGGATTCCTTTGAGAGCTTTCCAGAGATGCTAATGAAAGAAAAGCAGAATAATCAATGCATGATAGCTGACTCTGACACAGGCTAAAACTCCCATAGTGTGGTTTTCTGATGGATGAGCTGGTGCTTGAGTATGCACCACCCACCTCACTGTCAGTGCAGGCATGGTCAAGCCCTCTATAGCCAGCTCCTTAAAGTGGTTCTCAAACTTTGTGAGAACTTCCAGCGCCCTTTTGAGGACCTCTCCTTTTCACTGTGTGCAGGTTTGTCCTGTACGAAGACCAGTAACGCAGAGTATGAGGATGCCAGGGTAAATGATAAGGATGCCTGACATGTGAGGTGGTGAATGAAGCAATGCTCAGGATGAGGACAGAAACTCCAGAGAAGATGAGACTAGATAGAGATGTGAAAATGGATGAGTGGGAGAATGAGTGGTGATGTCCCTTGAGCTGGCAGTGAGTGAGATTCCCTTATGTGTGTAATGGGCGTGAGTATGTGGATTGAGATGGTTGATTTACCCTGGTGGCATGGAGGAAATCAATCATCCTCTCTTTGCATGAGGTGGCTGACCTCTTTGACGTTTCATTCATATTGACCATGGCTGCCAGTGCTTCCCAAGCCGAATTTGTGACCTTGCTGGATCATCAATTGTGAGATTGGAGGTAGAGGGAATTGTGATGAGCCTCAACTGTGTCCATCAGGCTTTCCAATGAGCAGCATTGAATTTTAGAACAGCATTCTTGTTCCTTTTGGGAACCATATCTTCCAATGGAGTAGCTCTGGGCTGCAGACACTGACAGAACTGAGCAGAGATGCCATTTAAATATGACATCTGGAATGAGGGAGGAGTGAGCTGATGGCAGGACAGGCAAATTAGAAGTTGCTTGCCAGCGACCTGCTGTGTTTTAAGTGTGTGCATAATTAATGAGGTGGGGATCAAGACAATGTGGTTCAAAAGTCCTGATGTGGAGATGCTGGTGTTGGACTGGGGTAAGCACAGTAAGAAGTCTCACAACATCAGGTTAAGGTCTTGCTCCTTCATCAGATGTATGAGGTCTTGTGAGCACAAATCCTCACTAGCTTGTGCTGTCAAATAAACCTATTGGACTTTAACTTGATGTTGTGAGACTTCTTACTGTTCAAAAGTCTGCCATATGGGGCAAAATCCTGCCATTGTGGCTGATGGTATAAAGCCATTTTTTATGCTCAATCCTATCTTCAGATAAATAGAGGGAAAACTCTACCTTAGGAGTAGTTTTATGAATCTGACTGCTAGAAGGGGGAGCTTTACCTTCATAGATAGTTTCTTTGCGAAATTTTCACACCTTGTTCTGATTTATTGACTGACATATGCTACCAAATAGGGCTGAATGCTTACTAAGAGCACAGATTCATACAGTTCTCCAATTGCGTTTCTTTTAAATGTCTGAAAGCAAAGAAAAGACATTACTCTCAGCAATACTCATAATGATTGGGTTATCATATGAAATTACTTCTTGTGCAACTTTAATCCACAAATATTCAGGCAGGCACTTGATTCTGAGCATGGTGATTTAAAATCCATTTAGACAAATGCCATTTGTATAAGCAATACCATTTGTCTTCTAAATTGGGCACAGTTGATTAATTCCAAGGTGCTCACTTGCCGTATTCTGAGAGTACATTCACACTCCAGTTGCAGTATTGAAGAGATTTCACTTTGCACTGAATGTACTGTAAGTGGATTTGGCATCATGCAAGGCCTATGTGACACCTGAAAGATATTGAGTTTGGGTTCCTGGCAACTGATTTACGTTCTAAGTGGATTGTTTCTAACTTCCTATCAATTCTCAACTTACAAGATTTGAAAGTACCATCGGTCTATATGCAGGATGTCTGAAATACTTGTGTTGAAATTAAATCTTTTTAAGAAATTTTTTTACTTTTAGAGTTGCACGAATTGTACAAATATTTTAATTTAGTCATGGGAATATTTGATTCATAATTTTAAATACTCCAATCTGTAGAATCTTATTTCCTATTGAAAATAGATTTTTTTAAAAAAATCTTTTACAATTTCCAGTGCTACTTTCAGTTTTTTTTAATTCCAGGATGAAGCGGTTTTATTCTATTGTTGCTGAAAAGAACGGAACAGTAAAAAATAGAAAACCACCAAAAGCTCAGCATTAGACAACACAAAAATAAAAGACACAACTAAAGCCACAATATTACAATTAAAGCCAGTCAGTATTCATGAAATATAGACAACCACAACAAAAGCTTTTTCACAGTAGGATTGCCACCATATGCTCAAAGTGACCAAACAAAAGAGCTATACTTAGCTGGAGCTGGTTGATAAATTTAACAAATTTATGATCTCAAATCGATGTATAGAGGAATGTTAAATAATTCCGACAGCAGATGTTACTTCAAAGATAGAGAATTCCATGAATCATAGGGGCCCACAACTTTTACGTCTACCTGAAGCATCCATCTTAAGACAGTATTTTGTTTAATAAGAAATACGAGAAGACGCATTGGTTTCATTCCAAGAAGCAAAGCTGGAAGAAGTTATGTTGGACTGCATGCTTATGGTTATTCAATGAAAGCCTGAAAAGAGCCAAGTGAACTTTTCTCAGCTGTTTTTAGATCTTTATTCTGCAGAAGAATATTTACTGTTATCATCGCTACTGCAAATTATACATTTCTAAGTATGTTGAATTAGTTAAATTCTGTCTGTAAAAAATGTTTCTAACATTTTTTTCAGATATTCATCTTTTGAATCAACATAAGAAGGTTGTGACAGTATTATGTGTATCCTGAAATTGTTGTTAGCCAGGACTATGTAATTTAAGAAATATATTACCTGATTATAAAGAGGTATGGTTTCTACTTTGGTAGCTCTGTGGAACGATTAGAATGAACATAAGGACATAAGAAATAGGAGTACGTCATCTAGCCCTTCGAGCCTGCCCCGCCATTCAATAAGATCGTGGCTGATCTGAAGTGGAAAGGTTCCACTTACCCACCTGCTCCCCATAACCCTTAATTCCCTCGTCAATCAGAAATCTATCTACCCGTGATTTAAACATATTCAACGAGGTAGCCTGCACCACTTCAATGGGCAGAGAATTCCAGAGATTCACCAACCACTGAGAGAAGAAGTTCCTTCTAAACTCTGTTCTAAACTGCACCATACCCCCCCCCCCCCCCCCTGTCCCCACTTATTTTGAGGCTGTGCCCTCTAGTTCTGGTTTCCTTTCTAAGTGGAAAGAATCTCTCTAACTCTACCCTATCTAGCCCCTTCATTATCTTATATGAATCTATAAGATCCTCCCTCAGCCTTCTAAACGTCAACAAGTACAAGCCCAATCTACTCAATATCTCCTCAAAAGCTAATTCCCTCATCTCCGGTATCAGCCTGGTGAACCTTCTCTGTACTCCCTTCAAGGCCAATATATCCTTTTGCAAATAAGGGGACCAAAATTACACACAGTACTCCAATTACAGCCTCACCAGTGCCTCGTACAATTGCAGCAAGACCTCTCTGCTTTTATATTCTATTCCCCTCACTATAATTGCCAACATTCCATTCGCCTTCTTGATCACCCGCTGCACCTGCAGACTGAGTTTTTGCAATTCATGCAAAAGAACCCCCAGGTCCCTCTGCACAATGGCATGTTGTAACTTTTCACTGTTTAAATAATATTCTATCCTATGATTATTTCTTCCAAAGTCTTCCAAATGAAAATGGTGAACAAATGCTCAGAAGTATACCAACTGATTTACATCATTGAGTTCACTGCTTATCACATCACACACTGAACTTTGAGGGAAGTGGGTTTGAGACTAGATCCTAAAACTGTTCCAGTGCACTACTGAGAGTATTTCACACTTCAAGATGCATGACTATAGCATTGAATTTCCCTGACCCAGACTTTTAGCAAGGAAAGTTAAAGATCTGGTACTTTGGTCAGCATTCTTGCCTCTGCCAATACTATCAACACATGTTCAAACACTACTGTTTGTAGATCTGAGCAGTTCAATTTCACAGAAAGATCTACAAGGCGTAAGACCTATATTTAAATATTTTGCTTCCTATTATGTTATGGATGCTGTTTGCTGCCATTGTTTATTGTATTCTGGGTTCTTTAGACGTCTGAACAAGAAGAATTAAGACTTTTCTGTTGAACCATTTATTGGTAGTCTTTAACTGTTCAAAGATCCATGATATGGTCATGCATGGAGATGCTCCATGCAAGCAGGCTGCTTACAGATGTTCTCTCTGGACTGTTCTCTCAGAGTCTTTTACCATGTGACTTCACGCAACATGCAGTGGGTAATGCTATTCTCCAGTCTCACATTAACCCTTCTCTGCTGTGCACCTTTATATTACAATAGCATGTAAGCAATTCCATTCTTTCCAAGTGGAATATGCATGCCATTCATTCCTTGATTGCAACTGAATTTTCTTTTTCTGTGGTGTCAGTCATCTTGCTAGATGTGTATGTTTTGTAAGTGGAACCTTCATTTACACTTTCTCACAACTTCAGCAAGCATTTGTTTGTGTTGAATTTTCAAATCATTTTCCAAGCATATGAATCTTTTCAGTCAGCTCAATGGTTTCTGGCATGTCTGAGATATCCAGTGCTTTTTCTTCTACTAGTACCTCATGCTCAATGTTGGATTTATACTTTCCAATCTCATTTCTGATTTTTATTTCTCTGGCCACAACAGATCTTTGCCCTTGCCCTTTATTTTGGTTTCATTATTGGTCAGATCGATAACTGGTGAAGTCTAAATTTGTTTTGGTTTTGTAATTGTGTTACTCGTGGCTGCATTATCTGCTCATGGCTTGGAAAATTCTATGTCATTTCCTTCCAATCCCTTTACGTTTTCATCCGCCTTGTTACTTCAGCTCCTCAGCCTGTTCTTTGCAGCTTTTGGCTTCCTCCTGGAATATGGAACATTGCTGAGTCTTCTCTTCCACTGGTTCTTCAGGATGATCAGAGTGACGTTAAACTCATTTTCTTTCTTTTCATAATTTTCCAAAGGAATAAACTTTGACCTGAGGAATACTTGTAACAAGGGAAGATCTTCCAACAGGTTTCGCTTTTCTTTGCAAAGCTGGCATGTTTTATCTTGCGCATCCCTGTAATTCAGTACAGTCACCTTGAGTATCTTCTGTTGTGCTTCCATTCTGCCTTTTAAAACAGTCTCCATTTCTTCTTGTAGCTGAATCTCACATACTCCTTTCGCACTCAATCTTGAAGGATAATCAACTGGTCCTTCAACTATTTATTCTCTCATTGTCTTCTCTCTGGAATTTCTTGTTGCTCTTGGAGGAGTTGCTGTTGGAGGATTTGCCCACCCTCTGAGCTCTCTTTGAGTTTACCATCCATGGCTGCTTTCTTTTTTCTTGTACTCACCACTTTGCATGTGTTGCCACAGTAAGGCAGTAAGTGTTTTTTTAATACTCAGGCAGTCAGCAGCTTTTCTTTGATTTTTCCCAGCACCTTTTGAGATATTTGCGATCACAGGCCTCTTTGTTTCAAACTTTTCAAACAAAATTGTTGTAGCAATTTCCTCTCTGGACTCTGAAAATCGCCCTCAGCGTAAGTATCCCTTTTTTTTAATTCTGCGAGTGTTTCTTATCTTTTACTCTTTACAGAACTGTATATTTCCAGAAGTTTTATTTTGAATCTTGTGCTTTGAGAGTTTCAGAGGTGCACTGCCCTTTAAAATGGCAAACTGTCAGTTGATTGTTCTTTGCTTTGCTTGTGATTTCCGTGTTCATTTGGCTCTTTTTCTAACTGAAAGCTATAGCCTTCTGCTTGCTCTGCTTGCTGTTTTATTTAAATCTCCAGAGCAACAGTAGTTTTTTTATTCTGCAGGCTTTTCTCTTTTTTTCTTACTGTAAGCTGCATGTTTCTCTATTTAATTCTGCCAACCTTTTTCAATTTTCTGTTTGCTGCAGCCACCTTCCATCTGAGTCTTTGGACCATCATCTATTCTGAAATATAAGTACAGCTTCTTCTTGTATTTTTGGTCACCTGTCCTGTGATCCCTCACTCATGGGTATTGCAACTCTTGTTCTTAAATGCATGTCTCTCTAGTTAGGCTTCAATTTTTCCAAACTTGGTATACTGTCCTCAGTTCATGCATTCCTTACCAATGCAATCACCATGGTGGTATCACCATTGGCCATCATCGCCAGTGTCACCTCTGCACACATGTGGATATTGTTTACTGCATCATATATTGTATTATGGATTCTATAGAAGTCTTAATGAGGAGAGTTTGAGACTTGTATGTTTAGAAATAAAGTGTTTGTTGCTAGTGCTTAACTATTCAAAGATCCAAGATATGATCAAGCAAAGAAGTGTCCCATGAAGGTAGTCTGTTTACAAAGCTTCTTTCTTACCATGTGACTCCATATATCATGCAGTGGGTGCCGCTATTCCCTCGTTCAGCGCCGCACACTCCCCCCCCCACCCGCATCTTCTCTGCTGAACACCTTGTCATTACAATAGCATACAGGCAAACTCATAGCACCTAAGTATTCTGTTAAATACCAAGTCCCACTCAGCTATTATCCAATTCTAACATTTATAGTTTTGAGGGATAAAACCTTTCCAAATAAAATCTTCAGATTCTGAATTCTTACTATATTATCCATATTAGTTTTGCATCGTCCAAAGCATTTAATTCTGAATCTAAATCCTTGTCTTCATCTATAAATCCATTCATAGCTTTGTTTCACCTTTCCTTTCAATCCAACATTATATCCCAGTGCAGAAAACGGGATTAGCGCACCTTTAGTGGTAGTTATTGTCAGTGCACATTCAATAGACCGAAGGGCCATTTTTGCACTATATTACTGTGTGACTATTTTCAAATGGTCCTTTCCTCTCACTCCAAACTTCTTTCACCCAGCCTGTGAAGTAAAGTTTCTGTCATTCTAATTCAACTTTCTGGAATTTACTCCCTAAATCTCTCAATTTCTCCACCACTAAATCCTGCACAAACCCCAACTCTTCAATCAAGCTTTTGACCATACCTCCCTGTTCCTCACTGCCTCCACCCTGCTCTGCACCTCTCTTATTTGCTACCTGTTTTCATTATGCCTTCTTAGTACCTTTTTACTTCCTTCATGATAAAGACATTATATAAATGTAAGTTTTTGTTATTTAGGTTCTCATGCTGTTGCTACTTGAAAATTGAATGTCGTCAAATTCTGTTGGCGTTTGGAAATTGCGTTGTGCATTGGAATTTGCATTTTCTAACTGTGAATGAAGCACAGCCATTTACCACAAACTAGCTGTGAAGACTCCTAGTCTAGTCCAAAAGTAGACAACCTGAGCACTTATTTAAATGAAGTATAGATGTGAAGTCAGATTTTATTGTTTTGATTTCATTTTTCTTATTTTTTAAGTAGATATCTCATGTATATTCATTTATTTTACATTTCATTCATCGGTGCATGTCTCAGTGGTACAGTTTCTCCAGTTTATGCAGATAATTGACTACACTGAGTGATTAGTGAGAACCATTTTGTTTCACTGTAGAAGTGAATTGGAAAATTCTTACCACATATTGAGTACGTCAGCTATTTTGAGCAATGCAAGAAGCTTTTTGCACCTGGTTAAAGTGTGATTACCGTAATTACATAATCTTCTCTATTTACCATTTTAAAAACTCAGCTGATTTCCAGCATATTGAAGTGTTTATTAAATGTCTTTCAGTTTATACTATTAACTATTCACCTGATGATCAGAGTGCTTCATTGCTGCTGTTTATATCTGGAGCATGGTGAAGTGATTACACCTACATACTAACTATCATTCAGGCTGCAAAATTTCATTATCTTCTTCTCCATCGTCTGACAAAGTGCTGTCCCTTTAGAAATGTCAGCGAATCCCAGATGGACAAAGTAGATCAAAAAGTTAAATTGTCGACTGACACCATCTTTATTCAACTCTTTGCGGGATTACCATCCACTGCTTATAGGGGGAAGATCAGCAATGCATACTCTATAATATACTGGGACGATATTTCAGCAAAGTTGATATTTTAGGAATACAACTCTTCATCAGCTGTATGCCTGAAGCATTAACCTGTCTGTTCTCTCTCCAGATGCTGGCTGACCTGCCCTGGGTTACTGACATTTTGTTCCATTGCAGGTTTTTGCTGTTTATTACTTGTATTTGTGCTGATCTGCATTTCAAGGTTTTTGTATTTTGTTATGACTTTTGCCTTGTACCATAATGAATAATATTGCGAGATTTGCTTTCTCTATTTCATTTTGTATCACTGTGATCCTTAATTTTATTCTTGCTGGTCAACATATTATTTAAGAAAATTAGCTGGGGCCCGAACACAGTTTATTGACAAATGTATCAAGCAGATAGGGAATGATATGCTATATACTCAACAGTGCTGCATTAACATTCAGTCAGCAACATTAACACTTTAAAATGAGAGAAAAAAAAACACTTCCCTAGGAAGCAAGACATAATCATTAAACCCAATCCAAAGTGATTGCTGGAACCAGCTTCATGATGTTGTAACCATAACAACCTTGCACTTGTGCAGTTGTTATGGAACCAGACAAAACTATTTTGTTATTTTTTTCTTTGCAGTGCTCAGGACTCTGAAATGGTGATTTGAGATGTAACTATTGATTGTTTTAAAGAAGTGCAGCAGGCCACCAGAATTAGTTTTAATTTTAAAAGCTTAGATTTCTCTTGGGGAGAAAGGAATTGGGGATGCCATGGCAGGGGGCGGGGGGGGGGGGGGGGGGGTTTGCATCGACTGCTTTTATTCTAAACCAATATTTGTTTCTTCAGAACTGAGACTACTTCTGCGATTCAGAGATAGATATCACTAGCATTTCAGTGACACAGCTGATATCAAACTTGATTATTTAATTTGCAAAATATATCTACCATTTTATCCTAAAATGTGGCAAGACTGAGCACATCCTGTTCTCATAGACTTTGAAGGTAGAGTGATCCAGTTGGCCAACAATGATGTGGACCGTTCCTGTGCTAATGTGACACACCCACTTAAGGCAACATCCATCAGACAATTGTGCTGTGAATGAGATCCCTTTCCGCAGTCCCTTGCCGTGCACTTGTTATCTCACCGTGCTTTTGCAGGCAGGTCTAGGAAGCAGCTGAGGGCTTCCATGAGCCTGGTCCTCAACTGCAGCCATGAGGACACAATGGAACAGGAATCCACGTGTGCCAAAATTGAAGACCCATTATAGTGCTCACCCACACCCTGCAGAGACACACACCACAGTGGGACCTAGTTCTAGACTGATACTCCTAAAGTTTGTGCTATCAACTAAACCTGTTATTGTGTTGTGAGACTTCTCACTCCAATCCAATGCCGGCATTTCCACATCATGATCCATGGCAGGCAGAGGCATGGGACTATGTATTCACTGCTCCCAATATGGTCTCCTCAATTCTAAGGAAATTAAACCCAAGTTAGTGATCACTTTGCAGAACATCTTCGTTTAGTCACAAGCATGACCCCAACCTTCTGGTCATTTGCCATTTTAACTCTGCATCTTGCTCTCACGCTCACATATCCATCCTTGGTCTGTTGCAATGCTCCATTGATGTCCAACACAAACTGGAAAAGCAGCATCTCATCATTCGATTAGGTCCTCAGACTCCTCCATTCTGACTTTCGTTTAATGTCCCAAAAATTATTCTGCCCCATTTCTGATTTTGTTGAAGGCAGGATCTTCCAAGGTTGACGACTACATGTCAGATATCTGCTGAGTTTGAGTCAGATGAGGATCTCAGGACTTGATTCTACCTCAATTACTGGAGATGATAGCGACGTCATGCTAAAGAATTGAGGTCAACATTGGAAGAATGGTGGCTGCCATCAAGTTCTTGTTCCAGGACATGGCTCTGTATTGCTGCACTCCATCACTGAGGCACTTACAGGCATATGAGAGGAGGGGTGGGCATCTCAAGTTCTCTTCTGCTTCCCCTTCCTCTCAAGGAATTAGCCAGGGCCCAGACGCTGAACGGGAGGATGATTAGCAGGTGCATACCCTGGGGCATTCCACCCAGATGACTTTTGGAGTCTCTGATCCATCCAAATCACCTCTCTATGCAACCCTATCAGTTCCAGCTCCACTTCTGGGTGCCACCTCAACAGAGCAGAATCTCAAAAGCAGGCCAGGGCTCAATCATCCAGAGGACATTTTTCAAGATTGTCACAGATAACAGAGTGTAGCAGTCAGTAGGCAGCCTCCTCCATCTGCATTGTGGATGTTGGGGAGTTAACCAAGACATAGCAGCAGGGTTAGAAAGGTCAAGAAGATATAGCTGCATAATGTCAGAATGGGTGTTCATCACATGGTGACTATTGCAAATACACTCCCAACAACGTCTCATTGTCTATGGCTCCTTGATATGATGAGCAGTGTTCATGTCAATCAGATTTGAATCCTTGATTACTGCACAAAGTGAAGGTGAAATATTGCAGTCCAGAACCTCTGTTATATACTTGTGTTTACTTTTCAACATAGTAATTGTCCAGCTTCAAAGTCACTCTCTAGAATTGTTCATTGATGCACAAAGACATCCCTTAGTCCTAAGAATCTCTTAGTCTTCTGTTCCTCCATTTGGCGAGACAGGCACTTCTGTCACCCTCTTCTCTCCTGTCTATAAGCAATTACGCAGATAGCAAAATCACCAGCTCCATGTTCCTGATGGTCCCCTCACTGCAGTATCAAAGAGCAAGAGATGCAAATGTCAGCAATTCTCTCCCAAAGATCATCCTTGGTCAAGTCATTGCCTGTGACTGCTTCTCAAGGCCTCTTAAGACTTGCTGGAGACTCCTGGGCACCTCATGGATACCTACTCTTTAATGTGTAGGATGGATCACCATGCCCCCAACACTACTCAACAGCACATGACCCAGTAGCGATAGCTTTGCCACTCGACTACATCCCGAACTCTCATCTCAGTTGCAAGAACTGTCCCAACCTGCAGTCCAAGGCTCTGCAATTTCCTTGGAACATGTCAACCAAACATGTCAACCAAAACATAATGCGCAGGTCTGGGAGGGCACCCCTCCATCAGTGTCTGATTTCCAAGAGGATCTTTGTGTTTGCCCTGTCACCCAATGGTGACTTGCAAGATCAGAAAGCTACACAGTCATCCAAAATCTCTGACAATCTAATAATTTAAAATGCCAAGGATTTTTGACTCCCCATTCCTTAAGTTTATCCAATGAAATTTCACCTTTGAGCAACTGTATTCTGTTTGTTTCCTCTTAACTTCACATGTTTAATGAGACATTCATGTGTACATATTATGGATATATAAGTATGTCAAAGTACAATGTAAGATATGTAGCCTAGATTTAAAACAGCTGGAGCAAAGACTAAACAAGTGTGACCTCAAGTGAATTAACAAATTAATCAGAAACAAAATAGCAAGTAAGAATTACTATGCTAAGTCCTGCAGAGAGAAAGGTGAAGAAGTTCACTTGTATACATATTGGAACAAGTAGACATGCAGGGCTAAAGAGAGGTCTGGAAAAAAAGAATACAACAGAACAGTGAGAAATTATTTATGCATGCTAACAGTAAGAAGCACTCAACAAAAAGGTGAGATCTTCACAGATGGAGAACTGCATGACCGGTTAAATAGTTCATATGGGAAATAGTTGTTCTAAGTATTTAATAGGGATGACATGAACAACATGATATTGTAAAATCATAGAAACTCTACAGTGCAGAAGGAGGCTATATAGTCTATCAAGACTGCACTGACAACAATCCCACCCAGGTTCTATTCCTGTAACCACAAATATTTACTCTGCTAACCCCCAACACTGAGGGGCATTTTACTCTGGCCAATCAACCTAACCTGCACACTGCTGGTCCGTGGGAGGAAACCAGAGCACCCAGAGGGAACCCACACTGACACGTGGAGAACATACAAACCCCACACAATCGCCCAAGACCAGAATTGAATCCGGATCCCTGAGGCAGCAGTGCTTACCACTGTGCTGCTTTACCACTGTGTCTGTGGTTGCTTCCAAGGGTGACGGTGCTCTTAATCTTATGACTTAATGGGACAATAGACAGAACAGTTATCAAGGGAAAATAGGAAGGTAGACAGTCACCTGGGAACACTCAAATCGCATCATTCAGTAAAGCAGTTTTATGATATACTTTGCAAAGTCTATCCTATTTAGATATCACCATTTATACCACTTTTTGCTGTGTTAGAAATCTATGATTCTATGATATTATATCACAAAACAGCTTCATTGAATGATGCGATCTGAGTGTCTTTAATGATACTCCATGCAAGGTTAACAATTTCATGGCAGGCTGAAAGATCGCTAAGCAATTAAATCCTCATGGATGGGTGGCAATTATCCTGAGTACTAAGAAAAAGAAGGCTTTAGATTTGTGAGGCACTAATGGTTACTTGAAAAGGAGGAGGGGGTGGGCGGAAAGCATTCAAGAAATGCTGGGGTACTTCTACAGGACTGGAAACAACTGAACATGGTAAGTAATTTCAAAAAAAGGTGACAAAGTGGATGCAATATTGGGTAAAGGAATAGATCAATTACACTTGAGTGTGGCTTAAATGTCAATAATTTGGTAAAGCGTAGCTGTCGTGGATTTAAAAGGATCTGTTGGCCAATCTTTCATTTTTTGTTGGAGGGGTATTCAAACTAGATTGTGAAAAACATCATGATGTGATTTGCCTTGAGATAAAGAAGCACTTGGGGGTGCTTCTCCTAGTCTGCTGCACTGCTCAATCCAAGGGTACACCAGTGGAAACCGTTTCGCGGGCATTCTGCTGGATGCCCACGCCTCCACCTGTCTCCCCAGCAAATTTTTCAACGTCATCCACTCTGCACGGAAAATTGCCGCAGAGCTGATTTCAGTAATATAATCCACGTTAGCATTTGATTCGCGAGCCTGGGATTGAAGTTTCGGGGCCCACTAACATCTCCTCCCACCCATCCATTCATTCCCCCACCGGGAATAGTTCATTCCAGCAGGGTTTACAACTGCTTCCCACTAATGGGGAATACATGGCCCCTCCCCACCAGAGGGAAGAGAAATCAAGGAGGCCCTTCCCCAGGAGGTCTGGGGGGGGGGGTGGAGGAGAGGTGCCTCTTGGTAATACCAGCCTGCAAGTGCCAGCCAGACACCCTGGCACTGCCCTAGGGGAATGGGGATGCTTAAGGGGCATCTTAGCATTATCCACTGGGCCTCGAACAGTGCCGAGAGGATGGGGCCAGAAGTGAAGGGACATATTGGTGAACAGGACCTATTGGGGTGATGGCAGGTTGGGGGGTGGGAGGGGGGGGGGGGTGTGTCCCACTGCCAGAGGATCACAGGCAGAGGGAGGGAGGACATCGATCAGGGCTAGCCATTTGTGTGGGGTGGTATTTCTGGGGCTGCTGGTTTTGGTGGGGGAGGGTGGTCAGGGCTTCCAGGGTGTGTGGTAGGCAAGAGCTTTTGGGACTGCCAAGAAGGTGGCTGAGGGTTTTGGGGGTCATGACTGTCAGGTAGATGATTATGAAATTGGGTCTGTACAGGGAATGGGATCATCAAGGCTTGCCTCGGAAAGTCCAGGAAGCTAGTGATCGGGGGTGGGAGACATGTGTTGCATGGCCAGTGATGCAAGGTCGCAGGGCTGGCCAGTGATCGGGAGGCTGGCAATGAGTGGCCATTGGACATACGCCAATTTCTGCTGAGGCCCACTCAACGCTATGCTGCCGGCTTCTCCAGCAGGAATAGGTCCCACTCACTGATTTTCAGGGGGAATCCTGCTAGGGCATTCTGTGATGCACAGAGTGTGGGAGATTCAATCTGAAAATCTGGCTAAAAATACCAGCAGGAATTATTCCCATTTTCACATGAATTGGGATTTAGAATTTTTTGGGAGCATCGCAGCTCTTGATTTTGATAAAGATCCTGATGAAGGCTCCTATTTATGAACCAGATATACAAGGCAACACCTGGGATTAAAAAAAAATCTGACCATTAGGGAGCATGAGTTGTTGTCGGAGTAGTTAAGACTGATTTTCAATTTTTGTCTGGTGTTAATGATGATGTGGAGATATCAGCATTTGGATTTGAGTTTAAAAAGTGCAGTAGCATGGCCGAGCAGATTAAACCATTGGATTAAGGTCCAGTCCTTGTGGAGTTGTGGGTTCGAATCCTGCTGCTGCCAGAATGGATTGGTGTTAATGGGACAGTAAATTCCACTTTGAAAGGCACCTACTATCGGTTCCCCAAAGCACTCACCTGTTTGTGGCAATAGGTCTATTTTAATATGAAAATCTGTGTTCTTTATCCTAAAGTGAACAGTTATCATTTTGGCTTGCAACTGAATAGACTGACCTACATAGCAGTGACCTGTTTTACCGGAGATGGAACTGAGAAAGGGAAGTGTTGAAGTATTTTTGTGGGTTCCAGACAAGTGGGAGTGCTTTGGAGTTCATAAAAATAATCTGGCTGACCATCCCAGCTGTGAACCGCGTGCCCCCAACTCACTTCTGCAATACCCTGCTGGCAGAGGCTCTGGCCTAATTGTGAGGTTTTGGCATCTCAATGTAGTGGCTGTTTCATGTCCTGAAGTTTGTCTGCTGCTTGAGGTCAAAGGCTCAAAACTGTGGAGTCCTCTTCACTGCTGGGATTATTGGCCTTGCAATGTACTCCGAAGGGTGATCACCAAAAAGGCAAAATAGATGTTACTGTGTCTTATTGGGGTAAATTGCTCAACGGAATGGTGTTGGGAGCTTTTCTATTTCCAATTTGCATTCACAAAAATGGGTCATTTTTGCTGACAATACCAAGATCATTTAAAATTGCGTAGGCAGTCCAGGAGCTTCAAAATTAATTAGATAAAACGTTAAGTGGGTCGTTCACAGGCAGATAAAATTTATCACAGACAAGTATAAAATGCTAGGCATCTGAGGAAAGAGTGGGTGACTTAAGTAGTGAATGCATGATCTCAATTAGATCGAGACAAAGTTGAAAGAGATTTAAGGGTTTCATTTGCATTGAATGGGGCTTTCCACTTCTGTGCTTACCAGACTGCAATCTTCAGCCTATGGAAGTGGCTGACAGGAGAAACAGCAGGCTGACAAGAATGAATTGAAAATCCTTTCCACGAAGATCAACCAATGAAAAGCCTCTACCAAGGTATACAATGCTGAAGTATAAAGTCAAAACAATGGGCTACACATTGGAAGGAATCATATACAAAATGTGAAGTGCACAGGTCAGACTAAATCTTGAGTACTGTCTTTGATTCTTGTCACCAAAAGAAAAGAAAAAACATTTAGATCTTGGAGGCAGTGGTGAGTAACTGATCCAGGACTAAGCTTTAACTCCAAAACAACATGGATCACGGAGACCCTTTACTGTCACAATATTGTCCACACTCCAGCTACTAACTCATCTTCATTACTGTCAAAACCCTTATCTACATATTTAACAATTTGGGTTTCTCTAGTATTCTGAACAAGTTTATGACAAAATAAGATGAACTAGAGTTGACCTTCTAGCAGTATATAAGGTAAGAAGCAATTGAAAGACCATAAATCCAAAACTTCACTTTAAACAAATGAAGCATTTAGAATCGATGTCAAGAAGTGCTTCACAGAATATGGATCATTTTAACTTTTGACAAGAGTATTAAAGGGACGTTATTGGTTTGGGTGCATTTCACAGCTTGTCTGATTCCCCTTTCCATAAACTTTTGTAGGGGTGACGGGCAATAAAATGCAATGGCAACATGCCTGTTGCTTACTGTCTATCCTTGACCCCAACCACAATTGTATCAGATTTTATAATTTTCTGTAGCAAGTAATTCACCTCACTCCCCAAAGCTTGTCCATCATTTGAAAGGCACAAGTCAGGAGTGTGATAGAATTTTTTGAAGCTTATTTATTAGTGTCACAGATAACACTGCAATGAAGTTACTGTGAAAATCCTCTAGTCACCACACTCCAGTTCCTGTTGAGGTACACTTAGGGAAAATTTAACATGGCCAATGCACCCAACCAGCATGGCTTTCAGAGCACCCAGGAAAACCCACACAGACACAGGGAGAACAGCAGACTCCACATAAACAGTGAC
Organism: Sphyrna mokarran; assembly: GCA_024679065.1. Classification (NCBI taxonomy): domain Eukaryota; kingdom Metazoa; phylum Chordata; class Chondrichthyes; order Carcharhiniformes; family Carcharhinidae; genus Sphyrna; species Sphyrna mokarran. The sequence goes on along the minus strand of JAGIQG010000005.1, from coordinate 92,122,044 downwards.
CCAAGCTGGAATTGAACCTGGTCCCTGGTGCTTGTGAGGCAGCAGAGCTAACCAGTGTGCCATCATGCTTCCCCATGCAAAATATTCTCCTCTTGCGTGGGTAAGCGTAACTCCAACAACACACAAGAAGATCAACACCATTCAGGAAAAAGCAACCCACTTGATTACTGCTCCATCTATCACTTTCAACATTCACTCCCTTCATCAACGCTCAGTGGCAACAGTGTATACATCTACTCAGTGCAATTCCTCTGGCAACGCCTTCCAAACCCAAAATTTCCACCATGTAGAAGAACAAAGATAGCAATGCATGGGAACACCAAGACCTGCAAGTTCCCCTCCAGACCACAGGGCAACTTGACTTGGAACTATAGCTGGAATTCTTTAGTCTCGCATGCCCCCAATGCTGCCAGTGTAAATGGAGAATTTGGCGCTCACCCAAATCTCTATTTACTGGAGATTCCCAGCCAGGTGCAAAGTTGGAGAATTCTGGCCTATATCACTGTTCCCTCAGTGTAGCTGGGAAAAGATCCTTGAATTTCCTAACAGCACTGTGGATTGAAAGTTTAATATTTGATTTGTACACCCACTTTAGGTGGACTACAATGCCATTGGTGACTCATGGCTTCTGCTATTTATACCTAAAAACACAGCCCTTAAAATTGGGACAAACATTATTGTAGTGGGCCCACTCATGACTTATAAATGACAATGCTCCATGCCAAGAGGGCCTATTTAGAAATAAAGCCCTTCAGTGAGAGTGTTTCCTCATTGCTGTTTTAATGCAGCTTCATTTCTCTTTTGAATGTTATGAGCTTCCACATAGGCTGTAGAGATTCCAGAAAGTGGTTCAGTTAAGGATGGAGAATAAATACTCACCAATCCAGTTATGCACACATCCTATGAATGAATAAAAATAATTCTTAGCCTTTGACTTGCTCCTATAGCTATAGTATTTATATGCCTGGTTTTGTTAGGCTTCTGGTCAATTGTAACCCCAAGGGGTTCAGTGGCAGTATGCCATTGCCATTGAATGTCAACAGGAGATATTTAGATTCTCTCTTGTTAGAGTTGGTTATTGCCTGGCACATATGGAGCAAAAATTACTTGCCACTTGTTAGTCCAAACCTGAATGTTGCCTAAGTCTTGCTGAATATTGCCTGAGGAGTTGCGAATGGTGCCGAGCAATGTGCAATCATCAGTGAAAACCCCACTTCTGACCTTACGATAAAGGAAAAGCTATTGATAAAGCAACTGAATATAGTTGAGCCTTGGATCTAATCTAATATCAAATCTAAAGTTTAATATTTGATTTGTACACCCACTTCAGGTGGACTACAATATATTGGTGACTCATGGCTGCTGCTATTTATATATAAAAATACAGCCCTTAAAATCGAGACAAACGTTATTGTAGTGGGCCCACTCATGACTTATAAATGACAATGCTCCATGCCAAGAGGGCATATTCAGAAATACAGCCCTTTAGTGAGAGTGTTTTCTCACTGCTGTTTTAATACTTCATTTTTCATTTGAATGTTAGTGATTCTTGTGCCACTGAACCAAAACAATACCTTTGTGATCAAATGTAAAACAAATGGGAAATACAAACTGACAAGTCATCACTCATTTTATTAATGGCCGGATTCCCGGCAAGCTTCTCTTCTTCTTGCCATTCATATCGCGTTTCATTCCCTTTGCTGTGTTAGCGCTGGCATGGCAACATCAACCGTTTTATGCATTGCAAAGAATGCTTTCATTATTTATGATTTGTAAATCTTAGGAGCTCCCAGTAGATTTTGCTTTCATTCTTTCCTGTCTCTGCTGTCTCAGATTCATTCATATATTTGTTGAATAAGCATACTGTGCAATATTTACTGGAAACGTCGAGAGATCCACTGGGAATTCAAATCATTAAGTTTTGAGGTTGGATTTGAAAGACTGAACGTTAATGATCAATACAGTTATGAATGGACCAGCTCATTCTTACTTTAAAATCTACCATATACCACACAAACATCCTTAAACGTGCAATTCGAATCATGCTGTAAGCAAATATTTTGACTTGCAAATGTATTGTCCTTTACTTCATGATAGTTGGATATAATGAACTGTAATGTTTCAAGTGTGTGCAACTCTGAGGGCAAGAAATGAATGTAACAATTGTTTTGCCTCAGGGAGAACGTATTCATATTAAGTAATTTAAATATTAGGATCTAGTATATTAAACATTGCAAAATCTGACTTGTTGGCTTATTAATCTGTAGATTTTTGGGGACTGTGAATCTTTCTGTCCTTTCTGTGAGCCTCCAACTGTAAAATTTCAGCATGAAGGCATTTTTCTTACAAAGGCTATAGAAATCTGGAATGCATTTCCCCAAAAGCGGATGCTTGGTCAATTGAAGTTTCCAAGATTGACACTGTAAGATTTTTATTATGTAAAGAGATGAAAAAAAATCATAGAATCGTGGAATTGCTACAGTGCAAAAGGAGGTCATTCGACCCATCACTGACCGCAATCCTACCCAAACCCTATTCCCATAACCTCACATATTTACCATGCTTATCCTCTGACCCAAGGGTCAATTTAGCATGGCCAATCAACCATGCAGAGATGGGGAGAATATACAAACTCCACACAGACAGTGATTCGAGGCTAGAATTGAACCCAGACCCCTGGTGCTGTGAGGCAGCAATGCTAACCTCTATGCCACCATGCCACCATATCAAAGACAGAGAAGTGCATTATTTGATAGAAAGGCAGAGCAGTCTTGATAGGTTGAATGATAGAGCCATTCCACTAAATTAAGGAAGTGTGCAGTTCCTGAGAGACCAGATCTGGATCAACATCCATAGCACATCACCCTCACTCATTCCCACCGCTCCTCCCCACCAGCCCCAACAAAACCCCAGCTCCAAATGTCGCAAAGAAAGTGATAGTAAGAGTAATAAAAGTATTTCAATATGGCATTCTTAACCTATATGCCACCTTAAAGTTGTTTCTTGACAGAATGGTACCACTTCACCCCGACCAGACCCCCATTAGTCCTCCAATGTGCAGCCTCTTTGGTGGATTCTGGATGTTCCCTTGTGACATTTTTTTCGATTTCTGTCAAAGAAATTGAAAATGGTGGATCTTTCCTAGGCTAGGCCTTGAATTTTCCAGCTCCATCATGGCAAGACATGCCACAGCCTAATCAGAGGTCCATTGACTTTCCGTGAGACCAGGTGATCACAGCATTAGGCAGGGCCAAGAAAACCCAATCCCCCTACACCATAGAATCATAGAATCTCGACAGTGCAGAGGAGGCCATTTGGTCCATTGAGTGCGTACCAACTCTCTGACAGAATACCTTATCCTGGCCTTCTCCATTGTCCTATCATCCCACATGTTGTTAATTCATCTAACTTACCCATCTCGTGACACTAAGGGGCAATTTAACATGGTCAATTCACCTAACCTGCACATTTTTGAAATGTGGGAGGAGATCGCAGTATCCAAAGATAATCTGTGCAGACATGGGGAGAATGTGCAAACTCCACACAGGTAACCACCCAAGATCAGAACTGATCCTGGGTCCCTGATGCTGTGAGGCAGCAGTGTTATCCTCAGTGCCACCATGCTATCTTTTGATGAGATCCATTGCCAAGATTCCTGATGCTTGATTCAGCCCTTATTTTGGGATGATGTTCCAATGGATTTTCAACCCCTGAACATTTATTTAACTTTTATTTCCTACTTTGTTATTTTCCTCTATTTAGTAGATATATTTCTAGTTTCTTGGTCACCCATGAATTGTATTTATCATTTGCTGAAAATAATTAAATATGCACAATGTAAGCAACTTTACTGTCGATTTTATCATCTTGTTTAATAATTAACAATTAACTGGTTCCCAATTGTTGTCTCCTGTTAGGCATCCTAATGGAGAATAGGAACGCTTTTCATGAGACATATAGGTGTAATCCCTTTGAGTGCAATACTTCTATGCATGTTTGTTCTTTATTTTAATTACATAATACAGGGTAATTAAAATTTATGTTTAGCTGAGTCATCCTTTACTCCTTTTTGAACAAATCTTTTTCATTAATCTACAAACTTCACTTTTTTTTTAAAGCAACACAGCACGGGAAACAGGCCCTTCGGCCCAACGAGCCCGCGCCGCCGTCATACTATATAGTAGCAAATACATTATCCTATTTTAATATTCCTATATAATAATATATATATTATTCCTAATATGGAAAAATTTCACCATAGGGACAATTTGTTTCCCAATCAGCCTAAGAGCGAATTTTTGGGTTGTGGGAGGAAACCGGAGTGCCCGGAGAAAACCCACGCAACCACGGGGAGAACGCGCAAACTCCCGCAGACACCGGCCCAATTCCAAGTGTCTGCACAGCCACATCGATAGTCTATGAGCTGTCATGGTGCCCTTCAGATGGTCCACATAAAGCACTCATATACGACATGAGGTACCAGGCAACCCATGAATCAACATCCAAGAGCTGTACCCGCACCACCTGCCGAATGCGTGCTCAAATTATGGAACGAATTACCTGTGGAAAAAAGCCGTAGTTAAACAGTCCTAATATATCCCTCTATCTGCATACCGCTCATGTGGCTGTCCAAGAGACCCTTAAACAGCCCAGCGTGCCTGCTCCCACCACCTTACTCGGCAGTGCATTCCACACCCCCACTACCCTTTGTGTGAAAAACTGCCCTCTAATATTCGTCCTATACCTAGCCCCCCTCACCCTATGGCCATGACCCCTCGTCCTATCCATTTCTAAAGGTGGAAAAAGTTTACCTCCATTTACTCTATCTATACCCCTTATAATCTTATACACCTCTATGAGATCCCCTCTAAGCCGACGTCTTTTACCTAAATTACTTGAATAGCTCTTATTATTATTTTATCCTATTTTCTCATTGTTATTGAATCATCATTTTTTCCTCCAACTACACTTGGTATATTCTTCACAACATTCTTTAGAATTGTTAGCTCTATTTTAATACAACCTCCACTTACGTTTCACTTTTGCTTTATTCTTTATCCATATAATTTTACAGTGTAGTGCCTTTTGTCTGATATTTATTTGTGTGCCTCACATTTGAAGATTACACACTACTGATTAACTGAACTGTTTGCTAAATTTTCTTCCCAATTTATTTGGGTCTTTGCCTTATTATCTTCTTGAACATTGTCTTCTTCTGGTCATCATTCTTCTCCTTGACTCTTAGTTTTGTTCTCCTACTCACATCAGCTAAATTCTCAGTCTCTTTCCTCAGAGCTATATTGACCAGTGGACATATCTATTCACTCATGTTTCTCGACAGATGGGGCAAAGAGACTGAAAAACTGGAGTAAATCAGCAGCATAAATTTACATCTTTGTGACAGACATACTACTGTTCTATTATACCTTCAACATTAATTTTAACTTGTTTAATTCCTTGATTAGCAGAAGTTCTGACACATTGACTGAAAATGTTAAGGAAAGTTTATTTAGACAGATTTTATGGCGCTTTGAGCCAACTACATCCTTTTTTTAATTTTTGCTGAAAACCTGATTTTTTTTTAAAGTAACCATTTGCAATCCCCAAAATAGGGATAGCTATAATGTATTTGAACGGAACACTTTTCCCATTCTGTCTATCCACTTTGAGCATAAACATATATGCCAAATTGCAAAATTAGCAAAGGACGACGGAAAAAAAACATTGGACCAATTCCAAAAAGGCTCAGAAATGATTCACAAGCTCAACGATGGCAGATGAAAATATGTAATTACACTAAATGTGAAATGGCACCTTTCAACGCAAATGGTAGTGGATACTCGACCAACTGAAATTTTCAAGATTGAACATGATAAATTTTTGATAGGTGTGGTATCAAAGGAGATCAAACAAGGGAAATGGAGGTGCATATCAGAGTAATCACCATCTGACTAAATGGTAAAACTGACTGCAAGGACGAAATGCTTTACTCCTGTTCCTATGATTCCATAGAGTGTGGTCAAACCAAGATTCTTTACAAATGTGATATTATTTCTCCATTTTTATATTCCTTTTTATTAGAAACAAACCCCCAGCACTCATTTGCATTCCACCGGCCTCAACTTGATTTGCTATAATGTAACACCCAGGAACATATACATTGAGATTGCCATTTGTCAACAGCAAATAACCAGATCCAAGAATAAACACAACCGCCACAGGTTATACGGAGGGCCAGGGGAAATCTTGTACAAGATGACCGATCATTTCATGGAATCAGCGAAGTAAGGAGTTCACAGCACGGAGAACAGAGCTAGTTCCTGTTAGTTCCCTGACTGTTGGGAGACATTTACATGTAATTTTATCATGTGAGAGGATATTTGATTAGTTAAACATACAAAAACATTCAAATAACGACAAGAACAAAACGTCTGCAAAGTAACATAAAGGGGGCAATTCTCCTGGCCTGCTTGGGTAGTGCAGTGAACCGGGGGACATCAGTGGGGATGGGGGGGGGAGGAATTTGTAGCCAGATTCATGGTTGGCAGTTGGCCGATTGCAAGTCTCCCAGGCTCTTTTTGCTGATGAAATCAACCTTACACTGGAAATCAGGACAAGGCTAATTACAATATTGAAATCTCAATTTCAATACCTTTAGCAAGCCTGGGACAGAGAGGTTACCATCAGCTGCAATTAAAGTGGATGACCATGGCAGGATAAGGAGTGGGGTGGTAGGGGGGAGCGGGGGCGGGGGGGAGCCTGGTGATTGTAGTGGAGGAGTGGCTGGTGCAGGTTCAGAAGCTGGAAATTGGAGGAAGGAGAGTTGTTAGGAAGACAGCGGTCAGATGACGAGGGCCTGAGAAGGAATCTGAAGGCTGGTGATGACGGGGGCAGGAGGAGGCACAAGTGCATATGTGCCAATATTCTCCCCCACTGACAGATTGGTGCATGCACAGCATGCCAATTCCAGCCTCCCCAGCAGGAAGAGGCTCCTCCCTTACCATTCCCAGATGCACTTCGTGGAAAACAGAGTGTCGAAGATTCGTAAAACTAAGCACGCTCAAAAAACAGGTGGAAAAATCTCCTGTTCTCCCACCGTTCGGTACTTAGTGTTTTTGGGGAGGAGCAGCCCCACAGACATCTGATCTAAGGCATTCGGAGATCAGACGAAATTCTGTGACTCCTCACACAACCTTTTGGAGATCAAACTAAGCAGCTAACATGTTACGAAAAAGACTTTTGATTTATGCAAACCAAATCTTTTCATTATTGTCATCAACTACTCCATTTTAGGACTGGCATTCAGGATCTCTAAGGATCACCAACTTCTCTCCATGGTACTACTCTTGATGGGTGCTAGTCTCTTGAATAACAGTCATCGACTTTTTATTTCCTCATGATCATTCGAAAGGATTAAGGACACTTGTCGATCAGCCGCCTAGCAACTGTGCAAAGATTTGTACTGAGGTGTACTTAGGTTACTTAATTTCAAAACAACCAATGTTTAATCTGCTGTAGACATTGAATTGTTCTTGAGTTTAAACTGAAGGGTTACTTATCCTTAGATTTCACTAAAATTGGAGAGAAACAAGATTCTGCTATACAAAAGTGCTTTTCCTATGAAATCAAACAAAATTGATCACCTGGTGGAATGAGAATTATAAAATTCTCTTTTTGGCAACAGAGGCAGCATTATCTGACGAGAGGAGATAATATTGGGATGGAACCAATTTCTTCCAGGTTTATTTCAGAAATGCTGTCAGTTCCTTCACATGTACAGTTAATAAAACATAGAACATTACAGCGCATACAGGCCCTTTGGGTCCTTGATGTTGCTCCAACTGGTAATAATGGTAAATACACCTACATGCCTCACCTTACAACAGTCAAAGGCAGACCTTGGTCTGATCCATCATTAAAAGAACAGCCAGCAGCAACATTTTTCCTTAGGCCGCTTAGACTGGACCAGTTCACTCCTCCCAGCTAATAACCAGTTCAAAATTCAACTGCTGGGCCTGTTAACACCACAAATGCAATGGGATGACCACCTGCCCAATACACAAATTAGCCAACTGGCAGGATGAAGGACTGGACTAGAACCAGGGCACACAGGCAGGTGGAATTCCCACACTGAATTCCACTGGTGTAACAGGATGTTTAGAATCACAGGGCTGGTTTTGGTGATGAGATTCCGACTTCACAACCAGATGTGGGTTCTGATCCCAATAGTATCCAAGCTCCAACTGCCTGTCTGTTCTTCCTGGAGATAGACAATTAAGAGGACTCCACCAGCAACCTGCTCAATTAGGGATGGCGAGCAGGAGGACCAACTGGAGCTCCAAAGACTGTGGCCATCCTGATACCCTACAGGAGAGGTGGGCATAGTCACTGTAGGTGGGAGATTGCTAGGGCAATGCAAAATGGAGGCATCGTCTGAATACTTCTAAAATTGTTGGAAGTAGGTAAGGCCACAGCTGTTGTTGGGGGGCGGGGGTGGATATTCTACAGGATAGCCAGTGGCTGCAGTTTTGGCCCAGTGATCACCAAGCCTCTGGAGGGAATTTAAAGAAGGTGTGATGGCCCCCTGGCCTGCCACCAGGATTCCAGTAAGTTGTAGAACCATAGAGCCCTACAGTGCAGAAGGAGGCCGCTCAGCCCATTGAGTTTGCACGGAACATAATCCCATTCAGGCCTGTCCCTTTAACCCCATATATTTACCCTGCTAATCCCCTGACACCAGGCTCAATTTAGCATGGCCAATCCACCTAATCGCACATCTTTGGACTTCATGCCTGGCATCTTCCACATGGTGTTAGTGGCCAATCTGACAGCATGAAAATAACAGGCGTTGTCACTTTAGTTAGCTGCCTGCCTCCATGGAATAGGCAACTGATCCTCGTCCAAGCCTGTCTCTCAAAAAGTCTACCAGCCCTCCCCTCCACCAAAGTGGGAATGCATTAATGAGCCATAATGATGTGCCTCTCCACTATTTTCAAATTCCCCCCCCACACACACACCTCTAACTCATGCCTACAAAGCCAGGAAAGTTCAGATTATTGCAAAAATTGAGGGTGAGTGGGAAATGACCTTTAAGTGGCCATCAATTGGAGTGAGGGCAGACTTTCGTACAAAGACATGCCTACCCCAGGATAAAATTGCTGTGTGGTTGGAATAGACAGGAACCCAAAGGAAATCCTGTTGCTGCAATTTCACGCTTGCCCCCAGCCTAAAGATTAGCCAGAGTGGGGAGCATAAAATTTTGTTGCTCTAACAGGGGTGTTTCCAATTAAATGAGTCAGACACCTACCTCAGTACCTTCCCACTCACTCCCGAGCTTACATCCGTTCAGCCCTATGTACCCAATGGTTCAGGAAAATTAAGATTAGCTCTGGTATAGGGTTCCTACCATTTGGCCCATGGAAATTTCCAGGCCTGTTATCAATCCATAAACACACCCACGGTGAAAAGCAAGGTTGATTTAGGAAAAGAGACTCAGCTGAAAGCTTCCATCATTTCCTCCCTTCTACCTAAAATAGGATACCACTCCTATTTGACAATAGTCAAGAATAAACAGGCACAATTCACTCCTACAATAGCTGAAGATTCCCTTATGAACATCTCTGGCAAGATCAACATTTATTGCTCATCTCTAATTGGCCTTGACATCAGTTGACAGTTCTTGGAAACACCAATCACTGGGCAGGATTTTACGGCTTTGCTTGGGCAAAACTGGAAATTCCTGCCTGGGGTAACAGAAATTTCCATTGCCGGGCCCTCGCCCATGCTGATTCCGCAGCGGACGAGGTGATAAAGTTCCGGCCAATATCTATGTCATGAGCTTACACAAGTTTTTCCTTCTATGTGCAAATCATCAAAATTGCAAACTTAAAACCACAAAAGCACACAAGTTATCAGACTGTCTTCAAATTAATAATTTTAAACTTTCGATAGTAAATAGGAAAACATATTGCAAATGAGATGTCCCTGGTGATTTCCAAGGGCATTAACTAACTGTGACACTTCAAAAGAAATATTGTCTGAATGGCTTGCAAAGAAAGGAGTGGAACCACAAGGGTATCATCAACTGCAAAGTATTCTATTTTTGAATTACTAGCTTGCTGAATGTTCTGGAGTTCCTGCTGCCATTAACAATACAGATACAATTACAGAGTGAATGTAGATGAAACGCACCCTGGGAACAAAAACATGGAAGGAAATACATCCTGCATTTGGTGTTAGATGTGGCAGTTAAAACCATTGGAGCTACCAATCCTTTCAAGAAAAAAGCAGCATTTTTATTGAAACAAATATAATTTAGGGCTGGATTTTTTTTATTTAGTGTACTGCAGCTGAGTGTTTTCTATTGTGCTCAGTCACATTAAACCATATCATTTCCTTGCAGAACTTAATTTCAGGGTGATCAAATTGAATGGAAATTGTGATCACTTCCACGGTTTTAAGAATGATACATTTCAAGCTGAATATAGAGAGCATATGTTACATAAATACAAAAGTCAGTTTTGAAACAATCCAGGCTGAGGCTGAAAGTTGTCTAAATAAGATGAACTAGTTAAAAGCTTACCAGTTAGAAAACACTTACTTAAGATAATTGTCAAAGTCTGTCAGACTAGTCTGTGGCCCACTTGATGCACACTGTCAAAATAACAAGATTTTAGATTTATTTCTTTTGAAGTATTAAATGGAACCAAGGTCATAGGAATTACTTCATTCAAATTATCTACCAAGGAAGTTATGATATTAGCATCTTTCTGGGATCATGTCTGGACTAGGAGGCTGAAGAACAAAATTTGAGAACGTTACTAGTTATCAAATAAGATATTAATTTCAAAACTGTAAGGAACACATGACTGATATAAAACTCTGGTGGGAGTAAAAGGAAGCTATCATTATGTTATGGGGCTGATTTAGGTATGTGTTGTGAATAGTTAAAGTGGACTTGCTCCTTGTTATAATGTTTCTTTCTCCCAGGATCTTTAATTACCATTACAAAGTACAAGCTTTATGCTAAATTACTTGTCAGCATCATTCTTCACATCTGGCAAAATATCAAATGGAAAACAATGGAGTCTAGTCTATTGACTTATCTCTTGTTAGTCCTGCTACCATCACATGGAGAAAGCACATAGCGATCTTTCATAATTGTTCAACATTGATAGTGGGAATGCAGACAAATGGAATAGACACAATTTCGCTCCCACCTTCATTATGTTACTCAAATGATAAAATACCACACCCTAAGCGTGGACTTCAATTGTGGAAGGACTGTGGTCTGTGTTTCAAATATCAAGCATTGAATTACAGGAAAGAGAGATAAAAACTAGCAGAGAAAATAATGATTTCATGTTTTTCATGAATCAGGGAACCCTGATTAAAATGACCATTGCAATTCCTTCCTTATCCCATAGTATCTGTTGTTTTCCTTTATATTTTGCCACAGACTGTGACTGTAATCAGACACCAACAAGAGTGCAGTCCACACTCTATGGGAGGAGCATATAAAACCACAGAGCAGGATGGCAGTGATTGAGTAATAATACAGAACAGGGGGAGAACACAGGCACAAAGTGTGGAAATGGCACCTAGCAGATCTTATGCACAGAGAATGATAATATATTGACAGATTTACAAACTCACCCATATTAACTCTCCCATGTTCAGTGGAGGTCCCAAGCTGGATCTTTCTTCCAATTTAGGGGCCTATAATCACAGTCAGTATTTCCTGGCAACTAAGTTGCAATTTTCCCATACTCTACATGCCACATTATTTTAGCTTATGATGAAGGGTCATCGATCTGAAACCTTAGCTATATTTCCCTCTCTTACTGCCAGACCTGCTGATTATTTCCAGGATTTTCTGTTTTTATTTTAACACAGTGCTGCTAAAGTGAGGGCAGCAGTCTGGACTGGTTGGTTGAGGCAATAGCAAGGGCACTGGCAGAATGGCTGTGGTGGCAAGATCAGTGCTGTCTCCCTGACAAAGAACCTTTAGTTCTTGCTCTATGCAGTCACTGTCACTGCGGATAGATTGTCAGCAATGGCAGTAAGCTGCTGGAGCACAGACTGCTGATTCCTCTTTGCATACTAGTATCTGCAGGCATGATGGTAGCAGCCTGAGCTTGGAGGACGGCAAACTGTGGTTGTATGAGAACTGTCTCCAAAGAAAGCTGAATTTGCATTCCATACATCTCATATTCCACTGTAACAGTCAAGATTTTTGTTGGTTTCTGCTTCTGCTGCAATGGAAACAGAGATAGTGGACATCAGGTGTTGCATGATGGTTGAATCTCAAATAGGTTTAAAGAATTTGGCAGTGGAACTGATGGGCCTTAAACTCTATGTTGCTTGACAATGACCACAGACTCAGTGGCAAGTTATCAATGCAGCAGCCATTTCACTGTGTATACCTATCAGTCTTTTTCTGTGGGCTGTCCCATTAAAGTCCTCACCTGAGTTCTCTGCAGCAGAACTCATGTATGACCTTGCACTTCAACATGTTAGTGGCTATACCATCTTTGGCTCCTGCCCTGACTCCAGACCACTTGTGCCCGGCATCTTAACACATGTAGATCCTGCATCAAAAGCTACATTTTAAAGAATGTGCAATGTTGGTATCTGAGCTGGTGGCTGTGAATGTGAGAGCGATGGACTATCTTCCTGGCCTTCCTTCTCAAGAAAGGAAAATGGCACAGGGTGGGTAATCATTCGATACTTCTGACACCATTTCTAGTTCACAAAATATCTATCATGTTATCTGATTCTTTTCTTCAGGCCCTTGCAGATACTCAGATGGGGCCAGTTGAAAGTGCATGGATAAGATTTTTCAATTTTTTTTAATTCACAAATGACTTCAGAGAAAGAAGGATTGAAAATGAGATGCTCTCTTGGTTGCCACGTCTAGAAGAGAAAGCAACACTGACTATACCTTCCATATCTGGATGATGTACACTGAATGATTTAGAATGATTGAATAGAACACTGTTGGAGAGAAATGAACTAGTAAAATCAGTGTTAACACTGAGGGTCTGCCACAAGAATTCTAATGAACCTGACCCCAGATACAGATGGTTTACAAAGGTCTGTAACTCCATCTCAATTGATAGGAAAATACAAACCAAGCTTTAAAATTGAAAAAAAAAGTATATAATTCCGCTGCTCTACTGCTTGGTGCAGCTTCACCTATGAATCCATCAAGAAACATAATGAATAAGCAATCTCCTTACTGTTTTCTGGGTACCCTGTAAGCAGCATTTTCTCTGCACTAATTGGAATATTCTTACTGTCTCAGATGTCTGTCTCATTGGGATCAAACAGAAACTGATGATTAATAATGTTGAATATTTGTTGCCTCCCTTATCAAGATAACACTCAGAAAACTGACCTTTGAGCTTTGTGTGACCAAGAAAAGGGAAATTAGTTTCTGACATGTGGGCGTTGAGTTAAAAGTTCAAGAAATTCAGACAGAAGATCACCCACGCAAACTACAAATAAATCAACCCGATGATAACACATTTCGAAAGGACATCCCCTCCAAGCAGTTGTAACAGCAAAAGGCAGTGGAAATAAAAATAAAAAGGATAAAATTTGACAACCCCTCCAAAAATTACATGGAGATTGTGATGTGTGGTTAATCAGTGTCTATTTTACCCAACATAGGCTGTACACCAACCTATGCGTGCAACCAGTGGCAACATGCTATTGAGTGGCTGCATGTCTCAGCAATGACCCAGATCTGTGCAAAGCTGATACCACTTAAAGCAAGCCTGCACTACTTAATGATAGATTGCACTTGTTAAAGGGAAGGTATATTCTGGCTGGAGCAAGGGCTGGTATTGTTTATGGATGAAAGCTCAGCAAGAGAAATGCATGGAATTTTACTGGCACGCTTGCTCTGATTCCAGGGCAGATGAGGCTTGCAGAATGGCATTCTCCATTGGCTTTGGATGAGATCTTATGAGCCTTTGGCAGGCGAAGTGGTAAAATTCTGGCACAAGTGTCAATTATGGAGTAAGGGGGAGAGAGATCAGGTCCAAAGTTGCACTGGATATCTTGATGGAGAAGATGGAGAAAGTGGAGAGGATACATGTCCTCCATTCACAGGCAACTGAGAGGTCCTCCAGATAAACTTTGCAAAGACAGTGGGAGCAATTAGCTGTGATGGTCAATACAAGGAGTAACATCTCCAGCATGTGGATGCAATGCTGCAAGAAGTGTAATGAACTCATACAAGTGATTAAGGTCAACAAATGCATCTTCATATGTCTTCTCTCACCAACTGCAACACTAAAACACCAATAATCCTTATTAAGCAGCTCCTACACACATTCATAGTTTCAGTTCATCATCACACAATTCATCATTACCATGGTAAAACTCCCACCCACAGCTTGAACACACGGCCAACCATGATAGTCCAATCACCCAAACACATTACATTACACTCACTAATGTACTTCCTTGCAGGACACATTGGCTACAACCAAAGGCAGCAGCATTCAATCAGCAGAGGTAGGCACAGCTACTTCACCCTATTGGAAGAGATGGAGCTCAGCATCATTGAAACAGCTACGACTGAGGCTGGGGCCAGAATCAAGGCTGAATCCATTGAAGATGACAGTATTTTCACACCAAACCCTTCTTCTCATATCCTACTTTATTCCCACAATCTCTTCTGATGTGTTATCTGCTGATGGCTTAAAATTACACTTCTTGCTTTCCTTGCTCTCCTCACCAGAACTCTAGCTTTGTGCCCTTTTCCATTCTTGAGAAGGAAGACCAGGAAGTTGGTGATAGTCCGTCGCTCTCCAGGGAGCAACAGTGGCCCCATGAAGCAGGAATCTAAAGTCCTCTGTCAGAGGAACAGCATTTGTCTTGCCACCACAGCCATTCCACCATTGACCTTGTTGCCTCTCACCCAACCAGTCCAGACTGCTGGCACCATGCAGGACTGATGCAGTCTTAAATCAGGATTTCCAGGGATGCTCAAGATTCTGCTCAAGACTATCTGCAGCCTCCCCCGCTGAAAGTCAGCAGCCTTCTCTCAGCCACGTTGGGGTTGTACTGAATAGGACTGATCAGGCAAAGGCACAAAGAAGATAGGCATTAAGGGAATAAACAAGAGGGAATTATTTGTGTGTGCAACATGGAATGATTTGATTATAAAATTTGGTTCGTAATGCCAATTTTATTTTTGCTTTGTGACTGAGTGTGATGGCCAATAACAGAGGGAAAGTAATTAAGATTGGTGAATGGGTTATCGTTTTTTTTATTAGTATTGAGGGTGGATGTGTCATTCATGGATTGCCCAGCCAAAAAGTGGCTCTGTTGTTTCATTTCCCACTCACTCTTCATCATACTCCTCCTCCGGTTCCTCATTGCTGGTAAGCAATGGCCGTGCCCCTGATGATAACAAGATTGTCAATGTGCAGCAGATCACAGTTAATCTTGACAATTGCTCTGCCAAGTACTTCAGAATTCCTCTAGAGCCACCCAGGTAATGAAACTCGCAGCATCCCAGCCCTCCTTTCTACAATTTTTGTAGAAGCATTGGCATCAGTTCTGGCATGCTGCCCACTTGTATGTGATCCAGGTCTTGATTTTTGGCATCAAATGGTGGCCCTTGGCATTTAGTAGCCATTCTCAAAAAATGTAGGAAATACTCAGCCGCTCAGCATCAATGGAGAGAGAAATAGAGTCAATGTTACAGCCCAAGGACCTGGTCCAAAAGCTGACACTCCAGAAAACAGCTGCACAAAGAAGGCATTATGACTGTTATCAAGATACTAAATCAGCGAGCTTTCGACTTCGTCAGGCAAATGCAGTGTTCTGGTCTGCAATAGCACACATCAGCACATGTCGAAAGCTCGCTGATTTACTATCAAATAAATTGGTTGGATTTAAAATTGGTCTTGTAAAACTTTACTGAGTTTTTCCCAGTCCAACGCCGGCATCTCTACATCATCAAGATACTAGATATTGATCTGCATAAGAAAGGGTGGAATTGATTTTGGTTGGGTACGTAGCACTATTGACAACCAGTACCATCAAAGTGGCTTGCATGCAGTCCTGCACATGAAGTTGCCTGCGATCCTTGCAAAGCTATGTGCTCTCTCCACTTGCCAATCTCTGGCAAAAAAAAATAAAGTATCTTCAGTTCTTTTTGAATGCAGCATTTCAATGACATCCCTTATGCAACAGTGGACAGTGAACTAGAAGATTTCACAAAATTGATTTGATGTGATTTATTATTGTCACATGTATTAGCATACAGTGAAAATATTATTTCTTGCACAGACAGATCATACTGTTTATAGAGAAGGATACAAGAGAGCGCAGGATGTAGTATTACAGTCATAGCTAGAATGTTGAAAAAGATCAACTTAATGCAAGGTAGATCCATTCAAGAGTCTGGTGGCAGCAGGGAAGAAGCTATTTTTAAATCTGTTGACATGTGGCCTCACACTTTTGTATTGTTTTCCCAATGGAAGAAGGTGGAAGAGAGTATGTCTGGGCTGCAAGGGGTTTTTGATTATGCTGGTTGCTTTTCCAAGGCAGCTGGAAGTGTTAAACAGATTCAATGGATAGGAGGCTGCTGTGCGTGATGGATTGGGCTACATTCACAACCTTCTGTAGTTTGTTACAGTCTTGGGCAGAGCAAGAGCCATACCAAGCTAGGATACAACCAGAAAGAATGCTTTCTATGGTGCATATGTAAAAGTTGATGAAAGCCGTAGCTTTCATGCCAAATTTCCTTAGTCTTCTGAGAAAGTACATGCAGTGGTGGGCTTTCTTAACTATTGTTAGGATGGCACGGTAGCACAGTGGTTAGCACTGCTGCTTCAAAGCTCCAGGATCCTGGGTTCGATTCCGGCTCCAGTCGCTGTTTGCATGGAGTTTGCCCATTCTCCTCATGTCTGCGTGGGTTTCCTCCGGATGCTCTGGTTTCCTCTCACAGTCCAAAAATGTGCAGGTTAGGTTAATTGGCCATGCTAATTGTCCCTTAGTATCCAGGTATGCATAGGTTAGAGGGATTTGTGGGTGAAATATGTACGAATGGAGGTAGGTTCTGGGTGGGATTGTGTTCGGTGCAGAATCGATGGGCCAAAGGGCCTCTTTCTGCACTGTAGGGTTCTATGATTGTGTCGACATGGGGTGGACCAGGACAGGTTGTTGGTGATCTGGATACCAGAGAACTTGAATCTTTCGACCATTTTGAATTCATCCCCATTGATGTAGACATTGATGTTCTCTACAATGCTTCCTGAAGTCGATGACAATCTCATTTTGTGAACGTTGAGGGAGAGATTACTGTCATTGCAGCAGTCCACCAAATTCTCTATCTCATTCCTGTGCTCTGTCCAGTCATTGTTTGAGATTTGACGCAGTATGGCAGTGTCATCAGCAAACTTGAAAATTGAATTGAAGGGGAATTTGGTCACACAGTATAGGTGCATAAGGAGTATAGCAAAGAGCTGAGAACACAGTCTTGTGGGGTGTGGATGATCATGGAGGAGGTGTTGTTGCTATCCTTACTGATTGTAGTCTGTGGGTTAGGAAGTTCAGCTCCAGTTGCAAAGGGAGGAGCCAAGGCCCAGGCCACAGATTTCGGAGGTGAGCTTCATAGGAATTATGATGTTGAAGGCTAAGCTGTTGACAATAAATAGGACTCTGATATATGTGCCTTTGTTATCTAAGTGTTCCAGGGTGGAGTACAGTGTTAGGGAGATGGCATCTGCTGTGGGCCAGTTGTAGCAATAGGTGAAGTATAGTGGATCCAAGCAGTCCAGAAAGCTGGAATTGATTTGCACCATTTTGTATGCAACAGTCTGAAAGGAATCTGATGCTTAAAAGTTCATTGCCAGTGTCAGCTTCACAGACACTGGAATTGCTGTCCTCACCTTGCATTGAGATTGCAGTTATCACTGTGATAGGTGAGATCTCAATTAGGATGTCCTTAATGAATTGTAGACATCTTACACACTCGCCAGGATTCTCTAACTTCCCCGCAGCATTTTTCTCAGCGACGAGAAGGGAAGTGCCATTGGCCATGGGTGGGATCTTCTGGTTCTGTCACTGACAATCAGAAATTCCACTGATTCTGTTCCATGCTGCTGGGAAACACATGGTGAGCTTGCGCTGTCAGCAGGACAAGTCAATCCCATCAGCATGAGGAGCCACCCACTGTTCCTTGCTGAGGTTCAGGTAGGAGAATTACTTCTTGAACAACCTGAGTGAATATGGCCTTCAGCTGAAAAGCAGCAACCATTCCTCCATCTTCTTCTTTGAGAAGACTGTCCTGCTCTGCGCTGCCTCTGTTCATCCTCCCTTTCATACGAATGCGAACTACTGAACCCATGTCTTGGAGAAAGTGATCTGTGCAAAATCCTTGAAGGCAGGACTAAATCCTGGACTGCACAGCGGCACAGTGGTTAGTGCTGTTGTCTCACAGCGACAAGGACTTGTGCTAATTTCTTATCTCCGGTGACTGTCTGTCTGGAATTTGCACATTTTCCCCATGTCTGCGTGGGTTTCCTCTGGGTGCTCCATTTTCCTGCCACATTTCAAAGATGTGTGAGTTAGGTTGATTGGCATTGATAAATTGACCCTTAATGTCAGAGGGATCAGGAGGGTAAATATCTGGAGTTATGGGGATAAGACCTGGGTGGGATTGTTGTCAGTGTAAGCTCGATGGGCCAAGTGGCCTCCTGCTGTACTGTAGGTTGTATGATTCTATGACAAAAGTCCATCAGCATATGCCACGTACTTTAGGAACGTAGAACAATTTCCTCGAACTACCAGACACAATTACAATTGCAGTTACAGCCATTAGGAAAAAAACCAGCATCTATTCATAAGAATTTTATGACTTCTTTAAATAGCTCTGGCGGGTATAACCTTGCTGCTCTTGAACATAACTTATCATGTTTAAGCTGCTGCATTAGCAGAAACATTGAATTACAAAATGACAGTGCAAATCAGGGTAGCATATTGATTGACACCATGATCTATGTAGTGTGCAAACTTCCAGTCGGCTTTTTCTGTGCTCACCACTGCTTTCATCACAATCATGTACAACTCTGTTCATAACAGAAGTGGATGGAAGTACCGCAATTACAATTTTGGGACCAAAGCATCACTCTCAATATTGAAAAGCCAGGCACTAAAATCAAAATGAACATTCTGGGTTCCTTTTAGATATTTAATATATTATATTTATAATTAGCAAGTTAAATCGACATTTTATGGCCCTGTAGATAACTGCTAAAACAATACTTTTGAAAATTTCACTTTTAACATTTTTTCTACATTTGAGGCAAGGATTATTGAAGGGATAAGAGATAAAAAGACGGCTACAAGCAGACATAATTTGACTATTGTGTTGCTATGAAGAGTGCTCACTGCTGGGAAGAGGTCTGTTTGATGATAGGATATATGGATTCATTCTTATTCACCAGCAGTTCTGCAGCAAGCATACAGAATAAACAATGGCAAATGGTGGCTAAATAAAAATACATCAGTGCCTAATGTAACCCAAAAGTGATAAAGGACCACACACAGTAAAATTTACCAATTAGTGTAAGTATATCTCATTTCTGGAAATCTTCACTAGGTAAGAGACACAAAGTAATAATAGCTTTGCAACAAACGTTAGAGTCTATAGATGTATCACGCCAGAATTAGTGATCAGATTTGGTGATCAAAAATGGATTATTCAGACACAGAGAACCAAAGCAAGAATAAGAGAGCTGTGTAATAACAGAATACACACGTGGTTGGAAAGAAGAGGAGAGGTTTACTTTTTTTTGGTCAAGGGAGATACAACTAGAAAGGAAAAAGTTGGAAATGTGGAAAAGAAGTGACACAGAATTAAAAACTGGGACAAAGACAGAAGGCAGAAAGAGTCAGGCACAGATGTGAAAGGAGTGACAGTGAGAAAAAAGGAAAGAGATACAACAACTAACAGGAAAAGACAGCAATGACAACTTGCATTTATTTAGCACCTTTAACAGAATTCAACAACCTTCAGCTTCATAGGAATGTTATAAAAGAAAGTTTGACAGCAAACTACATAAGGCACTACAAGGACTAAGAACCTGGTCGGATATGGACTTTAAGGAGGAAAGAGGTAAAGTTGGGGAGAGAGTTAAGAATGGAATTCCAGAGCTTAGGTCTTAGGCAATTGAAGGCACAACAATCAATAGTGGAGTAATTAAAATTGGGGATGCTCAGTAAGAGACCAGAATCTGATGAGCACAGATATCTCAGCAGATTGTGGGGGATGGAGGGGATTAAAGAGGTAGGGGCAGGCAAGGCCATGGAGGAACTTGAAAACAAGAATATCTGGTCCCTTAGGCCCAGGTCAAGAAAATATTTCAATTGGCTTCTACTTTCAGGATGTATGGTCTTTGATTCCACCACCTATGCCCAAGTGACTTGAATGCCCAAAATGTGAATAGAAAGGCAGAAGCAGTGGTAATTCCGGCCATGACCTGGTCATTCCAGGAGATGATAGGTAAGCATCGTGAAGTCAACACCTTTACAAAGAGGGCAATCAACTGTTCTATTGACACAGCAATGTAAAAAATATGTTTTATTTAATTTTTAACTGTCACCCACCTTTTATTTCTTTATTGTCCTTCTTTATTTTTCTTTTCTCCCCCACTCTTCCCCCCTTTTTATCCCTTCTTTCTTACCTTTCCTCCCCCTTTGCTTCCTTTTTCCCCCTTTTTCTAATTTTATCTCTCTCCCACCCATCTCCCCCCTCCCTCCACATCTTCATCTGTCACAGCTTGCTCTCTGATTTCAGCTTCTTTGCCATTGTCCATTCACATCTTCTATTCCCTCTATGGACTGCCATTAGAACCTCTTAGCCTTTCCCCTTGTTTCTGTGGCCATAAGTAACTTTCCTTCCCTCACCCTACAATATAAATATTGCCCACTTTCTTTGCCTTTTAGCTTTGACAAAGTATCACGCGGACTCAAAATGTCAGCTCTTTTCTCTCTTCGCAGACACTGCCAGATCTGCTGAGATTTCCCAGCATTTTCCCTCTTGGTTAAAAAAAAACTCCTTTTCTCTCAGTAATATATCCATCCATCGCAAGAAAAACTAATTACTTATCAAAAAATGATCACATTAATAAGATTTTGTAGCATATTTTCTAACATAACCATTGACAAACTGCAATCAATGCAGTTTTGCAATTTTAAGGCCTTTATTGAACTACTATTGCATTCAGTGGATGTCTGCGTTGCTATACTGGAAACTTCTTATTCTTCTACTGCCATCTCTTTCCAGGGTTCTCATTTCCAACAATAGCTTTATTGGATGGTTGCTGAATCCTGTCTTCCAATTTGTTCATGTTTCCTTCAGTTACAGGATATTCACTAGGATATGTTTCTTATTAGAACACACAGGATGTTTGATTTCAAATGGCTGTGCTAACTGAGGATATGCTGGACTTCTTGTCAATCTTAATTTTGCCATTATCACAAGGAGATGATATTTCAAAAATATTTGTTATTGCTATTTTCAGATTCTATCTACCGATTGTACTGCTGTCAAACTATATGGCATGGCCATGATCAGCTCCAGTCATTTGCGTAACTTAAAGAGCAACATTTACCATTCATTCCTTTGTTCTGTTTATCCAATCAGGTAATAATACAAAGAAGGACACGTTATTAGGACAGCATTTATCAAATATCATGATCATGCTAGATAATGAAAATTCTCCCCTTTTTGCCTGCACCTTAATGCACTCTGCAATCTAGGGCCAATATTTTGGGTTTACAGTGCCCAATAGTGGACATACAAGTAACATATTCTGCAATTTTGTCCTGAGTGACACTGTACTTTAGCAATGTCACTGAGACAGTTATGAATCAAAAATATTCAAATTTAACATAAGGTTACAAATCATAGTATAGGCTTTTGTTTTGGTCTCTGGAAGAGGCAGTTGGTGGGCTTACTTTCGACGAGGTTCAGCAAAATGTTCATTTTCCACTGAGTGAATGAGTAGGGACAATTGACCAACTGTAGAAGTTGATAGGTCTGACCTGTTGTGAGGAGAGGGAAGAGCAGAGCAGGGCAGCAAAACAGATGTTGGGTAGGTGCAAGACCCTTAACAAAAACCTACAACACTTTCCTTTCTTTGGAGATCTCCAAAGCTGTCTTTAAGGGTCACCAGTTAGGCTGTTCAACAGTTAAAGACATTAAACAGCAATGTGGTGAGCATGGTCCACCTAATTCTGTTAAATGTTGTAATCGGGACTCTGATTTACAAAACAAAACAGCTCCCTGCCCACTTTAGTGAAGGGTTCATAGTTTATAGACCATTGTTCATAAGTACACTAAGTATAGGAGCAGAATTAGGCCATTCAGTCCATTGAGTCTGCTCTGCTATTCGATCATGGCTGATTGCCAAGATTTAAAAAGAGGGAGGAAGGATATATCAAGGAGTGTTAGATGATATCATGTTTATGCTTTAAAGGTCTGCAGGAAAAACTGATTTGGTTCTGGGAAAGAATGAGTCGGAGTAGAATTTTGTACAATGAATAGATTACATTAATTATTCACTCTCTGTAAGTATGGCATTCCTAATAACACTGTTAATAGGAAACAAAACCACCTTCAATAAATTATTATATGATTTTCAAATTTGGAATACAGGAACATTTTGTGAGGTTTTGCCAGTGTGGTGCCTTGCTCAACATAATACTGGATTAAAGAATTGATCAGTGTGCCGAATTCAGTTTGCATCAAATTTTCCACTGATTTAAATCAGGAACACCATGCTGAGCAATGGCCCAGTTCTCTGATCTGCACTGCCTGTGAGCAAGCTTGAACAGAATCCACACGTGTATTCACCGCACAAATTGTAGTATTTTACGTGCATCAGAACAGTCAGGGAGATTGAACTTGGCCACTTGCTTCCAGTTAGGGAGGCCAGATGTCCAATTTTATACGGGACAGTCCAATTTTGAGCTGTCTGGCCACTATCTTTTGACTTCTAGTCCACTTGCCTTATGAAGAGCATGAGTAGAGCACTGGACCTTTTTCCTTCTGTAGCAGCATCGACGTGATGGGGATGAAGAAATCAGGTTGGTTTTCATACTATTTGCAAACTTCCATCCTGTTGGTTCTCTGTAACACGGAATTTACGAATGAGATGATGTCACGGTGTACATGGTGGCGTCATACCCTTAAAGGTGGTGACACCATCCTGAGAGCATGCATCACTTGGCATTGTAAAGGTGTCCAGTTTTGGTGGCCTCTGCCATTGACCAGCCTCATGATATTTAAAAAGATCCGAAACGCATTTCAGCAATTTTGTTCTCATTATGTTTTTATGATGCACACCAGACAGATTGACTTCAAGATTATTTATTGATAAATGATTAGAATCAAAAGGTGCAATTCTCTGATGTACCTGTCACAGCCAGTTTCTGCGCAAGCAGCTGTTTACAAAGCTGCTTGCACAGAAACGGACCAAACTAAATGAAACCTTCACATGACATCAAAGCGTTCATTTCTGCTGCAGTCATCCTAATTTTCTGTTGCAACTTTTGTGGAAAAAGCTAATTAATGGAGTTTCTGTGGTTCTTCTGTCATAGTTATTCAGAACTGTGAATAACTAATTCACCCCATGTTAAGTATTTGTGTAAAAGTTTATATTTAATACGCATCAGTCACACATTCAAAGTTCCACTTCAAAGCCTTATACACATAATAAAAAGGGAAAGAAGGTTAGCCACTCTTCCTGTTTTTATAGACCAAAGCAGTTGTTTGCACATGATTTTTTTTCATTATTTTGAAGATGGTCAAAACAAAAACATGAAGGACTAAACTGCTTTCACAATGAGTGAACAAAAAGAAGCAATATTGTAAGGAGGCAACTAAATAATGAACATGTTATACATCTCTACATCAATACATCTTATTAATGGACAAAAACAAAATAAACCCTAAAGACCATCCTATATTTCCTTTCTGAATCTGACTAAAGCTTGACCTTGAAGTTATATGTTTAAAATCTGACTGACTTCACAAACTTTGCTGGACTTGACTGCCTGCCTCTCTCTGGGAAGGATTTACAAATTGGCCCAAAATGAGAACTAGGTTGACCATAACTGAGACTCTTTTTTAGATGCAGGCCTTAGTTGAATTTTATATTCAAATGACTATATGAGTAGTCTACTTAAATGGCAGAAGACTGACTAACTTCTGGTAGGGTCCAATGCAACAGAGCAGATCTGGTGGAAGAGCGAAAGAGAGAACAGGGCTGGGGTAAGTCAAAAGGACGGGCAAGAGTATGCCTCTCACAAATATCCTTTAAAATCTCATAGTTTCCTAAGCAACCAGCAGCATTCCGTGCTAGCTTTACTGATCATTCAGGCCGCTCAATTCCTGGAGCAGCTGGGACAAAAATGCACTGTATTTTAAAATTGTAACTGGAGTTGGACAACTGACATAGAGCCTCAATTTGCCTTTTTCAACAGTTTCCTGACTGTTTTGAGCAGAATTGTTGGATCCCATTTAAAGACCTCCCTGAAAACTGAGCCAGGCAGTTAAATAAGGGAGCAGTGATATTGTCAATGGATTACTAATCCACAGACCCAGGGTAATGTTCTTGGTATCTGGTTCAAATCCCATCATGGCAATGGTGACATTTGAATTCAATAAAAATCTGGTGACCAGAGTTGCACACATTACTCCTGTTGTGGCCTTGCCAGTATATTATCCAGCTTCATCATTATTTCCCTACTTCTGTATTCTATTATTCTGTAAGAATTTAGTAACACCAATTTTAAATCCAACCGATTTATTTGATAGTAAAATTGCGAGCTTTCAACACTCTGTGTCTTTGTCAGGCAAATGCAGTGTTCTGGTCTGCAATAGCACACATCAGCACAGACTGTCAGAGATTGCTGATTAGAATGCGAATCCTTACATCTAACCTGCTATTCAAGTGTTAAAGTGGCTAACAATGTGTGTGAAGGGAATCCTGAGCATTGGTTAGAGAATTGTGTATTTCTCCAGACAGCACAGTAAGTGAGGTTTTTTGCTAACCCAGGCAAGTTACGGGGGTTACAGATAGTGTGTCATGAAGCCAAGATCCCTATTAAGACCGTCCTCATGTGTGCGGAACTTGGCTATCAGTCTCTGCTCAGCAACTCTGCGCTGTCGTGTGTCACGAAGGTCCCCTTGAAGAACATTTACCCGCAGGTCGGAGGCCGAATGCCCATGACTGCTGAAATGTTCGCCCACAGGAAGGGAACTGTTTTGCCTGGTGATGTTGAGCGATGCTCATTCATCCGCTGTCGTAGTGTCTGCATGGTCTCCCCAATATACCATGCTTCGGGACATCCTTTCTTGCAACGTATTAGGTAGACAACGTTGGCCGAGTTGCAAGAGTATGTACCGTGCACCTGGTGAATGGTATCCTCACGTTTGATGATGTCGGCCATGTCTATGATCCGGCATGTCTTGCAGAGGTTGCTGTGGCAGGGTTGTGTGGTATTGTGGTCACTGTTCTCCTGAAGGTTGGGTAGTTTGCTGCAAACAATGATCTGTTTGAGGTTGTGCAGTTGTCTGAAAGCAAGAAGTGGGGGGGTGGGGAAGACTCCACACATGGAGCAATAAACCCAGGGACACTCCTTGTCACAATGGATGTTTCAGCGCTCTACACCAACATCCCCCATGACGATGGTATTGCTGCAACTGCCTCAGTACTCAATGCCAACAACTGCCAATTTCCAGATGCAATTTTACAACTCATTCGCTTCATCTTGGACCACAATGTCTTCACCTTCAACAATCAGCTTTTCATCCAGACACACGGAACAACCACGGGAACCAAACTTGCACCTCAGTATGTCAACATCTTCATGCACAGGTTCGAAAAGACTTCTTCACCACACGAGATCTTCAACCAAGGTTATATACTAGATACATTGATGACATCTTTTTCCTTTGGACTCATGGTGAACAATCATTGAAACAAATGTATGATGATATCAACAAGTTCCATCCCACCATCAGACTCACCATGGACTATTCTCCAGAATCAGTTGCATTCTTGGACACACGCATCTCCGTCAAGGACGGTCACCTCAGCACCTCACTGTACCGCAAACCGACAGACAACCTCACAATTCTCCACTTCTCCAGCTTCCACCCTAGACATGTTAAAGAAGCCATTCCCTATGGACAAGCCCTCCGTATACGTAGAATTTGCTCAGATGAGGAGGATCGTGACAGACACCTCCAGACGCTGAAGGATGCCCTCGTGAGAACAGGATATGGCGCTCGACTAATCGATCGACAGTTCCGACGTGCCACAACGATAAACCGCACTGACCTCCTCAGAAGACGAACACGGGACACGGTGGACAGAGTACCCTTTGTTGTCCAGTACTTCCCCAGAGCGGAGAAGCTATGACATCTTCTCCGGAGTCTTCAACATATCATTGATGACGATGAACATCTCGCTAGGGCCATCCCCAACCCCCCCACTTCTTGCTTTCAGACAACCGCGCAACCTCAAACAGATCATTGTTCGCAGCAAACTACCCAACCTTCAGGAGAACAGTGACCACAATACCACACAACCTGCCACAGCAACCTCTGCAAGACATGCCAGATCATAGACATGGACGACATCATCAAACGTGAGGATACCATTCACCAGGTGCATGGTACATACTCTTGCAACTCGGCCAACGTTGTCTACCTAATACGTTGCAAGAAAGGATGTCCCGAAGCATGGTACCTTGGGGAGACCATGCAGACACTACGACAGCGGATGAATGAGCATCGCTCAACAATCACCAGGCAAAACAGTTCCCTTCCTGTGGGCGAACACTTCAGCAGTCATGGGCATTCGGCCTCCGACCTGCGGGTAAATGTTTTTCAAGGGGACCTTCGTGACACACGACAGCGCAGAGTCGCTGAGCAAAGACTGATAGCCAAGTTCCGCACACATGAGGACGGTCTTAATAGGGATCTTGGCTTCATGACGCACTATCTGTAACCCCCGTAACTTGCCTGGGTTAGCAAAAAGCCTCACTTACTGTACTGTCTGGAGAAAATACACAATTCTCTAACCAATGCTCAGGATTCCCTTCACACACATTGTTAGCCACTTTAACACTTGAATAGCAGGTTAGATGTAAGGATTCGCATTCTAATCAGCAGTCTCTGACTGTCTGTGCTGATGTGTGCTATTTGCAGACCAGAACACTGCATTTGCCTGACGAAGACACAGTGTTGAAAGCTCGCAGATTTACTATCAAATAAATCGGTTGGATTTAAAATTGGTGTTGCTAAATTCTTACTGAGTTCTTACCACCCCAGTCCAACGCCGGCATCTTTACATCATTCTATTATTCTGCCAGTGGAGGAGGGCATTCCATATACAACATTATCTACATGCACTGATATATTTAGGGACTTGTGCACTTGAAAACCACTTCATCTATCCCTCTCAGTATATTTCCATTTATCACATATTCCATTTTACCATTTGACCTCCCCGTCCAACAAATGCATGATCTCAAGTTATCAGAATTGAATCCTATCTGCCACATTCCTGCCCATTTCACTAGGCCATCTATATCATTTTAGAGCTTACAGCTATCGTCTACACTATCCACTACATGACCAATTTTTGTGTTATCTGCAAATTTCCCAATTGTGCCCCCCATGTTCAAGTTCAAACCATTAATATATAGAAGCAACAACAGGAATCTCAATACTGAGCTCTATAGAACATCACTTGAAACAGTTTTCCATTCATAAGGGCTGCATCGATCATTTTCTTTGTTTCCTCTTACTAAGGCAACCTTGGATCCAATTCGCTGCATTACCCTGTACCCCAAGGGCTTTTTTGACCAGTCTGTCATGTGGGACCTTGTCAAATGCCTTATTTAAATCCATGTAGAACCTATATACTGCATCACCCTCATTGATCTTACTTGACTCCTCCTCAAAAAACTTGTAAGGTATGCTCTTCCCTTAACAAAGCTATAGTGGCTATCCCTGACTAGTTCATCCTTTTCTAAGTCCTAATTTATCCAATATCTCAGGATTGATGCCAATAATTTGCCCACTACCAAAGTGCGATTAACTGGTCTATAATTGTTTGGCATTTTCCTTGATTCCCTTTATACAATGAAACCACATTTACATTATTCCAATCATCTGGCACCTCACCTGTATCTAGTGAAAATTGGAAAACAATTCCCAAGGCATGGGCTATTTCTTTCCTAAACTCCTTCAACATTTGAGGGAACAATCCATCTGGCCCTGGTGACTAATCCACTTTCAAGGATTCCAACTTCTCTAACATTTCCTTTCTCATTATGATTATTTGATCTAACATTTCACACTGCTTCTCTTGATTTACTATATCTGAACTAATCTTTTTCTTTGTGAATATACAGACAAAAAAATTGTTTAAAATCTTCTCATATCCTTTGCATCTTCATACACATTCTCTCCTGCATCTCTGTTAGGTCCCAGTTTTTCCTTAACTATCCTTTTACTCAATGCTTCCCAATGCTTTAGAAAATCCAGCAATTACTTTGTACAAAATTAATGCAACTATTGTGCTATTATCTGTCTGTCGTGGCAAACCCAGTTGTCTTGAATTGCCCAACAAACAGGAGCCCAAATAGCACTGAGTGAAATTATAAATGTTCCTCGTGGCTGCCTAAAATGATTCAATGGTGTGAAAATTGACTGTGATTCATTTCTTTACAGCCATTAGCAGAATGTTCTCTGCCTCGATAACTGGCTTTTGCTCTCCTGTTGCCTTTTTGATGAGGTTCATTCTTCTAATATAAATCTTACTATGGTCTTTTGAGTATCTGTGTAGCCTGTAAAATCAGTACGTGGTGGGTAAAGGTGAGTTTTAGGATAGTGAGGCGTCATAGGAGACGTATCCTTTTTGAGACTACTAAATCTCCCCCTGTCTCCTCTATTATCATGCCAAAACAATGGATTTTGAATCTTCAGAACCACTCACTGAAAGGCACTCAATCTCTAATCATAGATATATCAAAAGCTTCCAACATGAAAAATCCCTAAACAAAACCTCTTAAAAATATTAAAATTAATGCAAAATACTGCAGATGCTGGAATTTGAAACAAAAACAGAAAATGATGGAAAATCTCTGCAGGTCTGACAGCATCTGTGGAGACAAATTGAACCAACTTTCAAGTTTGGATGACCTTTCGTCAGAGCTTTCAGGAATGCCTTCCTGAAGCAGTACAGCTCTTCTTTCCAATAGAATTTCTGTTTGCCTCTTTCACTCTGTCCATTTCCCTTCTGGTGTTTGACAAGGTGTTTACCAAAGCTCGTTTTCATAGTCGTAGCTCTGACAAAAGGTCATCCACACTCAAAACTTTTGCTCCATTCTCTCTCCATGGATGCTGTCAAACCTGCTAAGATTCTCCAGCATTTTCTATTTTTGCTTCTAAAAATCTTTTCAGGTCCAAAATCTAACTGTTTAAGTTTCTGTAGAAATTACACTCACGTCTGCCAGTTTTGGTCTGCAATGGTACTAGGCATTTAAGACACATTTAGCTTTTTTTCCTTACCATGTTGAAGGAACAAATTCCAATGAAATAGTCTCTTGCATTTTTTGTGTTTGAATTTTTCCATAAAGGTCAAGAGATTGCGAACTGCGTATTTCTTGGAGTTCTACCTCCAGCCATTTCTGTTCCAGCTGTAATTTCACTATAGTTTGTCTGGTACAATTTCTCTTGGTTTGCAATCCAAGTGTTTGGCCACAAATTTTAAAATTTCAAATTTCCTGGCATTTGGGAAAAACTCCAACTCCTTGGCTGCACTTTTCAATCTTCTCAAGGGACAAAATCTTTAAAGTGTGAAAAGCAATCTCCATCTGGTCTAAGAAGTTATTGGCTTCAAATGGGACCATTTTACCACTTTAGTTTTATGAACCCAAGGAGGCCTGTAGAGCAATTTTTAAAAATTGATTCGAGGGAACCATTTACTTTTCCCACTTTGATTCTCTCATATGTCGGTGGGATCAACCCCAGATTTGAGCACTCAAATATCTGATACGACCCCATGAGGAGAGTGAAATGTCTCCTCTATTCTCCCACTCCAGGTCTGACTGTAACAAAATTTTTTGTGAATTTAAAGAGGAGGTGCTTGGCCACTTTTGTAAGAGAACCACTATTTACTCTTTTTGCTTTGCAAAACATTAGTCAGATAGGTTGTCTTAGATAAAATAAAGAGCATTATAAATTTATTGGAACTACATCCCAAACTAAAGACAAATTTAAATCACAATTACCAATCATATGTCATATTTTTCCACACACACACACACATATATGCATACACGTGCGCACACACACGTGCACACACACACACACACACGCGCACATACACACATACACACACACACACGCGCGCGCGCACACACACACACACACGTCACATATAGCAGAAAAAGAGGATAGGCTCGTAGGCATTGTACATCATGAAAAAATATAATACAGGAGCATATGCTTAGCTTTACTTTGGCTGGTCTAGATATGGTGATTCTAGGTTGCAGCTGTTCTGTTATTTTCCTGGATGTAGTTTTATGGAGGTTTCTCTTCTCAGGATAGTTTGTAAAATTGGGTACAAAAAGGCTGTGTTTAGTACAGGATTTTATTTGTTTTCTCTTTCCTTTAAGTCTTTAAAGTATCTTATCGGCTATAAATTCCAGAATTTATTTTTATTCATTCATGATAAATGGGCGTCCCTGGATGGCCAGCATTTATTGCCCATCCCTAGTTGCCCGAGGGCAGTTAAGAGTCAACCAGACGACTCTGGCTCTGGAGTCACATGTAGACCAGATCAGGTAAGGACGACAGATTTCCTTCCCACATTAGTGAACCAGTTAGGTTTTTCCGACAATGGTTTTATGGTCATCAGTAGATTCTTAATTCCAGATTTTTTTTAATTGAATTAAATTCAACCATCTGCTGTGGCGGGATTCGAACCTGGGATCCCAGAACATTAGCTGAGTTTCTGGATTAACAGTCCAGCAATAATATTACTAGGCTATTGCCTCCCCGATTCTATTAAAAATTCTATTAGTTATTGTTTCAGAACAGATAATTACATTTTGATGTTCATCTTAGAACCATTTGGAAAGTCTCAGGGTGGTGTGAGATGGGGACGGGGTCTTTCACATTCCCAACAGGATTCAG
This sequence comes from Sphyrna mokarran, assembly GCA_024679065.1. Classification (NCBI taxonomy): domain Eukaryota; kingdom Metazoa; phylum Chordata; class Chondrichthyes; order Carcharhiniformes; family Carcharhinidae; genus Sphyrna; species Sphyrna mokarran. The sequence goes on along the minus strand of JAGIQG010000005.1, from coordinate 92,090,795 downwards.
TGTCTGCATCTATCTCGCTTGATGGAATATAACACTGTGTTTATTGTCACAATCTGAGCAGTTTTGTCATTGTCTTTACAACACTCCAGGTTTTAAAAAATCCACCCAGAAAAATAAAAAAGTAGAAATTGTACCTTTGAAAAGCACCTATGTGTAACATTGGCTCTGGTTTGAATAAATTCAAACTATCTCTGTAAAACTTGCAAGATAGATTGCAGGTTGGCCCAAATAAGTGTTTCAAATTGCAGCACCTTAACTTTGAGAAAAACATCTTTGTGAAATGTTCCTCTTCCAATACGCAAGTAATGTCATTTCTTCCACTCAAAAATATACCAAGGACAGCGAGTGAATTTGGGACAGTTGACTTTTCCAAGATAATACGGGGTAAAATGATCAACTTGCTTGAAAAAGCAGAAACTTTACTGTTTGGAACTGTGGCGCAAAATAAAAGTGGGCTGCATTGCAGCACTTGATGCTGTTGTAAACAGTCTTACATATTCTTAGCTGCAAAACCAATTTATGATCAAATTTCGCATTTATTAAGCAGCTGCACTTTTCTGCAGCTTCCCCAGTCAAGAAACAATGGGAAAGAAATCAGGATTCATAGCACAGTGTTACAAGTGCTGTTAGAGATCCAAAATTGTATTTGCTATGTGTGCACATTTCTAATATAAAGTGCATTGGATACTATCTTCGCAAAGATGTTAGCATACCTGGGGCTTGCATCTGCCAGAAGTATACAGACTGGCAGATTGTGATAGCAATCAGTGTGAAGTGCTGATTTGGTGCCAATGCTGCCATTTTGGAACTCAACATTCCAACTGACGATCTCTATTAAGCTTGCATAACTGAACGTATGTTAAGTAGTGGGATGTACACCCCCTCCCCCATAACCACCAAATCAAATGTATTTAAAGGAATCATCAATACAAACCAGTTACTAGTTAATTTCCTTTGGCTGTTGCATCAATTCCAGACATGTTTTAGTGCTTTATAGTTGTTTCAAGTTTTAAAAGTCTATGGGGGAATGTTGTGGCAAGTGCTCAAGTACTCTTAAGCTGACTTCAAGATTTTTGCACAAATTAGTTGCTCTCAAACATGGGCACAACTTCACTCTGAATTCATTCACTGCAAGTGGACATTGTTGATGAGGCTGGTAATTCATTGCCTAATCCTAATTGCCCTTGAGATAATGGCAGTAACTTATTGAATACAAATGAATGGCTTGCTCAGGTATTTCAGAGGGCAAAGGCAAAATGCTGCAGATGCTGGAATCTGAAACAAAAACAGGAAATACTGGAAAATCTCACAACTCTGACAGCATTTGTGGGGAGAGAATAGAGCCCCCTCCACAGATGCTGACAGACCTGCTACGACTTTCCAGCATTTCAAAGAACAGTTTACAATCAACCACATTGCTGTTGGCCTAGTTAAATATAGACTAGACCAGGCAAGCTCAGGTTTCCTTCCCTGAAGGACATAGGGAACCAAATGGCTTTTACAATAATTGAGCGCTTTCCTTATCACTATTATGAACAGTAGCTAATCATTCCAGATTTGATTTGATTAATCAAATGTAAATCAGAAAGCTACCATGGTAATTTTTCAACTCATACATGAGTTGGATCATTAGCTCAAGTGGCTGATAAATGTCAAGTGCTAGGCAATGATCACCTCCAAAAGAGAGGACCTAACCATCGCCCCTTGAATGTCAATGGTATTACCATTACTGAAACCATGACTATCAATATCCTGGGGATTACCATTGATCAGAAACTGAACTGGACTAGCCAATATAAATGCTGTGGCTACAAAAACAAGTCAAAGGCTAGGAATAGTACAGCATGTAATTCATCTCCTGACTCCCGAAAATCGGGCCCACCATCTACATCGTGTGATGGAATTTTCTCCACTTGCCTGGATGAGTGCAGCTTCAACAGCACTCAAGAAGCTCAACACATCCAGGACAAAGCAGTTTGCCTTAGTGTTACCGAATCAACAAACACTACCAAGGCAAATGTCAACACTGTGTATCATTTGTACAATACACTGCAGAAACTCAATAAGGTTCCTTAGGCAGTACCTTCCAAACACACAACTACTACCATCTAGAAGGACTAGGGCAATAGGTACCTGGGAAAACAACACCTGGAAGTTCAGTCCCAAGTCATTCACCATCCTGACTTAGAAATATACTCTCATTCCTTTCTTCTCTGTCGCTTGGTCAAAATCATGGAATATCCTTCCTAAGAACATCATGGCTGTTCTTCAATTAAGGGACAGCAGTCATTCAAGAAGGTCGCTCACCACCACCTTCCCAAAGATAATTAGGGACAGACAGTAAATGCTGTACTAGTCTCTGATGATCACATCCCATAGATGAATTTTCAAAAAAGCTTCAAGCAGAGCTAACAAGTTTGGGCTTCCTGGTTATTCACGCAGCCAATGAACAGTAAGGTTAAAGTTGGCTGCACCTATCAAACATGAAATGAGTCGGCAGCAGCAAAGTGCCCCAACACTGCATAACATCAAGCAAGTGTGGGCTGATTGTGTATCGGGGGTCTGGATGCCCGTTTTCAAGGGAAATCTAATGGAGTTGCTTTAGTGTTTCAATTTCTGCCAACTATTTCTTATGCTGTATATAAAGTAACTTTATGAACTTTTAGCCAAATCAAAACTATTTTACTTACTGGTAAGCATAAGTAAAATGCTAACTTATTTTATTGACTTGGAAATGTACCGCCATTCCTTCTTTCACTGTCACTTGGTCAAAATCATGGAATACCTTCCTAACAACATTTTGGGCGTTCTTCAATTAAGGGACTGTAGTGGTTCAAGAAGACAGCTCACCATCACCTTCCCAAGGGCAATTAGGGAAGGACAATAAATGCTGTCCTAGCCTCCAAAGCTCACATTCCATAGATGAATTTTTAGAAATATCTTTAAGCAGTGCCAGCAAGTTTGGACTTCCTGATTATTCAGGGATGTTGGTTTACAGACTGTCAAACATGGAGATGGCTTAGTCTAACTTGTGGCATTAACATAAATTCATTAATGCTGAATTTCCTGTTGTTTGGATCTACTAAATGTTATGCACTTTGTCAGAAGTCTTAACCATTCAATTAAATGTTAGGTGATGTTATTCAAACTTAACATTTTTTTTCCCGTGCAATTCATTTATTTGAAATTAAAATACAAAATGCAAACCAGAGACCAGACTTCAACATAATGAAATTCTACACACTTGTCACTGACTAAAGGACAGGAAAATTGTATTAGGTGCTAAAACCAACATTGCCAGATGACCATCTTAAAATAAAGCTGTTTGAAGTTTTGCTCTAAATTAGAGAGTAACTTGTTATGACTGTTAAAAGAAAACAAATAATGTTGAATGTTCTACAAGATACAAATTGGATTAGAACAAGAACAATATAGTGACTGGCATTTTCTGCTCTCATTTTCATCAGGTGTGTTTGGCGAAGGGAGTGAAAATTCTCATGAGATGTCTGAAATTGGGACACGTAAGACAGTAGAATTGGAGGAATGCAGGTACTCAGAGGGTTGTAGGGCTGGAGGAGATTACACAGATAGGGAAACATGAGGGTGTCAAGGGAACTGAAAACAAGGGTGACAATTTTAAAATGGAAATATTCTTCGGCCAAGAGCTGGTGTAAGCCATGAGACATAAGGGTTATTGGTGAACGGTATTTAGTATGAGTTAGGATGTGGACAACAGGATTTTTGTTTTTGATTTGTGTGAGGTTATCCACTTTGGTAGGAATAATGGTAGGAAGAATTACTATTTAAATGGTAAAAAGCTGCAGCGTGTGACAGAGGGACCTGGAGGTCCCTGTGCACGAATCGCAAAAACATAGTATGCAGGTGCAGCAGGTGATTAAGAAGGTGAATGCAATGTTGGCCTTTATAGCTAGGAGGATAGAATATAAAAGTAGGGAGGTTCTGTTGCAGCTGTATAGGGTGCTGGTGAGGCCGCAGCTGGAGTACTGTGTGCAGTTTTGGTCACCGCATTCGAGGAAGGATATATTGGCCTTGGAGGGGGTGCAGAGAAGGTTTACTATGCTGACAATGAGGAGAGACTGAATAGGCTAGGTTTGTACTCTCTGGAGTTTAGAAGGCTGAGAGGGGATCTTATAGAGACGTATAAGATAATGAAGGGGATGGTTAGGGTAGAGGTTGAGAGACTCTTCCCGCTTAGCAAAGATAGCAGGACTAGAGGGCACAGCCTCAAGATTGGAGGTGGGGGGGGCGGTTCAGATCGAAGTTGCGGAGGGGTTTCTTCATGCAGAGAGTGGTGAATCTTTGGAATTCTCTGCCTGATGAGGTGGTGGAGGCTTCCTCACTGAATATGTTCAAATCAAGAGTGGATAGGTTTTTGATTGACAAGGGAATTAGGGGTTACGGGGAGAAAGTGGGAAAGGGTACTGATCCACTACAGATCAGGCATGATCGCATTGAATGGCGGGGCAGGCTCGAGGAGCAGATGGCGTGCTCCTATTTCTTATGTTCTTATTTTTTCAAATTCTTAAAGATTTTTAAAATTTTTGCTCAAATTTATAATGGATACAAGGTGGGAGGCTGGTTCGGAGAACATAATCAAAGCCAGAGGTAAGAAAGGCAATAGATGAGGGTTGAGAAGGAAATGAACTGGGGTGGGGTGCAGAACGACATCATTATGGTTATGTAAACAGGTGATTTTGGTGATGGAACAAATAATAAAAATCCCATCTCAGTTTCAAATAAAATGCCAAGATTACAAAAAGTCTGGATTAGCCTCAGAAAAGAAAACAAACATTATAAAAAATAAAATGACACCAACTTGCTAATTGCTAGAGCTCAGCAATAAAATCATTTAACCACACAATGAACATGGGAACACATCAGATCGAGTGTATAAGCACTGTTCTGTTACTCACTTAAAACTGTGGCATATCAGAGAAGCATTACTTGTTTACTGATTGATGTGCAACCAATGCACCGAGCTGGGGTTCAAGAGTGCAGGAGGGCATGCCTGGTACATCACTGGGCATACCTAAAAATGAGGTGTTGACCAAGTGAAGTTACAACACAGCATGCTAAGTAGCAGAAGCAATGGGCTTCCCAGAGATGCTACAACCTATTTATCAAAATTAAACTGTGCCATCCTGTTACATCCAGTTGTGATTTGTGATGGAAAATTAAACATCTAAATGACGGAGAAGGCTCCACAAATATTCCCCTTCTCAGTGATGCTGAAATACAGCACATCAATGCAAAACATAAGACTGAAGCATTTGCAACCATATTCAGCTAGAAGTACTAAGTCGATGATCCATCTCAGCCTCCTCTTGAGGTCTCAAGCATCTCAGATGCCAGTTTTCAGTCAATCGGATTCACTTCATGCGATATCAACCAGTGGCTGAAGGATACTGCAAAGTCTATGAGGCTTGTGCTCCAGAACTGGTCATGCCTCGAGCCAAACTTGTTACTTTGAAGGAACATAAATTTTTGGGTATTAACTAGCCTCAATCAACAATAAGTTGATGGAATCTATCTTGTATACAAGACAACATGGCTTTATTACCTATGTAATGATAGCTTGGCCATGTGGCCTGTTTGAGTTGGTTTATTACCTAGCATTATTTTTCTTTGTTCAGTAACAATTCTGTAAAATTCCACTCAGTTTAAGTGTGGTTTCCTTTCCCGTTCTCATCTGTCAATGGCATTGAATGGCATTTTAATCTTTGAAGCTCCCACTATCAACATCCTGGAGGTTAACATTGACCAGAAACTCAATTGGACTAGCTGTATAAATACTGTTATTGCAAGAGCAGGTCAGAGATTCTTCAATGAATAACTCACTTCCAAAGTCCCCATAGTCTGTCCACTGAATATAAGACTTAAATCAGGAGTGTAATGAAATACTCCACATTTGCCTGATGACAGCAACTCCAGCAGCATTCAAGAAGCTTGACATCATCCAGAACAAAGCAGCTTGCGTGATTGCTACCCATTCTACAAACATTCAGGCACGTCGCCATCAACACTCAGTGGCAGCAGTGTGTGCCATCTACAAGTTGCACTGCAAGAATTCACCAAGGTTCCTTAGACGGCACCTTTCAAATCCATGTCCACAAACTCTAGAAGGACTAGGGGATGACATATATGAGAACACTTACACCTTCCACTTCAAAACACTCACCATCCTGACTCAGAAATATATCACTACATCTTCACTGTCGCTGGATTAAAATCCCAGAAGTTCCCTCCTAAACAGGACTCTGGGTATATGTACATTCCATGGACAGCAGTGGTTTCAGAAGGCAAGTCACCATCACCTTCTCAAGGGCAACTAGGGAAAGGCAATAAATGCTGGCCTCATCAGTGATGCTGGGGTACCTTGAATTAATAATTTACATTATATAAGCATGTTTACAACCATTGCTACATGTTGAATAATATGGCCAACTATTCAGAAATCAACTTTCACAAAAAAAACTCTCATATTTAACTTTAACAATTCTGCCACTTGCACAATATATTTTATCATATTTCTTCTCGTTCGTCTTTTTTCCCCAAGAATTTGCCCCTTGACCAAACCATATTATGCTACGGTACAGCTGCACGAGTAATTTTCAAGTGCCAGGAGATCATGATATACTCTTGAGATTATACAGTGGTTTATTGAGTCATGAGGCCACCATAGTTTAATTAGATCCTGTTCTCACCTCTCTTTTTCCACCTCCTTTTTAACATTACCCAAAACCTAGCTCATCAACCATGCTTTCTTTCATAGTCCCCAGATGGCTCGGCACACATTTTCCTTAAACTTCTCTGTAAAACAACCTAGGACATTCTTTATTTGAAAACCACTAAATAAATGCCATTGCTGATGTTGATGTTGGCCACACGTGTGCAACTTCCAGTTGGGATCACTGGAAGTGAGAACACTGCCTGTATTACCCAAAACCCAGCTGAGATCATATAAGTGGTGTTATTCTGACCTTTCTGGCTCTGTTCAATATTGAGCAATGCAGTTACTGAATCAATTATAATTCTAATATTTTTGTCCCAGAAAGTTTATTGAAGTGTTTTTCCAATTCATGTCATTTAAAACAAAACTCACAAATATTAAAGTGAACATTGAAGCTTTCCCAATAAAGTTCTAATTTGATGCATTTATAAATTATATTATGTGTCCAATCATTAAAAAAACACAACTCAGCAGACTTTAAAATATGTTAACAGTTCAACACAACTAGAAATATAAAGTACCGTTGAACTCCTGCACTATGTACATTAGGTTACCCTCATTATGTTTGAGTGCAATTTCCAGCATATTTATCATTATAAATGATAAATGATAAATACAGGGGCTGGACTGAGATATTCATTAAAAGCATGCTTGCAGGGAGTTGTTTATGTGCAAGTCAGTGAGGATACAATATATCACACTTTGCACAGAATTAACAGGTACGACTTTGTGAAACCTTTGAGTAAGAACAAGTTGCTGGTGTTAGAATTATAAATACTTGAGCAATTCTCGTTTAGTTCCATTTAAAGCAATGATTTCACACCTTGTAAATCACATACACAGTCAGATACTTAACAAAGAGACCTCAGAGAAAGTAGAAATCTTGATGGTGTGCAAATTGAGGAAATAAAAGCAAACTATGGTTCCACTATTTCTGAGTCTGGCTGTAATTGACTTATACACTCAAACTGTCTAAGATTAAGGACTATCTGCTATTGCCTCCATTACCAACTAAAATTTTCAAATTAATTTTTCAAATTATAATGAAGCTCATAATGAAGCATAGTTTCAAAGTTAATAACCAAATGGATTCACCAAAAGAATGCCTACAGAAATAATAGAAATAAATGTCCTTCTTTCTATTGGGTGTAAGGATTCAATGTAAGACAGCAAGGATGGGTGAGGGGGCTGTAGTGTAGCATAAGCTACAGGGAGCAATGTTTTGAATGCACTGAAGTTTATAATGTCTGTTGGATGGAATTTTGCTGTCGAAACTTGTACCTTTGAAGTCAGACCCTGCTTGAAAAGGGAAACTGAAAAGGAAACTGACTCTCCTGGTTGCTAAGCAAACTAAGACTGAAACTGTGAACAGAAACCAACATTTCTGATTGAAACTACAGTAAAGAAGACAGATCCATCAGAACTCAAAAGCTGATGGTGATTTCAGTAGTGCTGACAGAAGCTGACGGAAGCTATATCCACAAGCTGAGAATAAGCAAAATATAATTGCTATAGCAATTTCTCTTACTTGACTATAACATTGATGGACCTATGCCATCTAGACTATTCAAGACAGAATTTAAGAGGTTCTGCAGGTCTGTGTCATTTCTGGTGAAGAACATATCCAATAGAACTTGGGTTGTTTGTGCATGAATACCAGTTGGGGATCAAGCTTAATCCTTGAGAAAGTGTGAGGTCATGGGATCCAAAGGGACATTGCTTTGTAGATCCAGACTGGCTTGCCCACAGAAGTCATGATGTAGAGATGCCAGCGTTGGACTGGGGTAAGCTCAGTAAGAGGTCTGACAACACCAATTTTAAATCCAACCAATTTATTTGATAGTAAAACTTGCTAGCTTTCGGCGTTTGTGCCTTTGTCAGGCGAATGAGGTGTTCTGAATGAGATGAACACCTCATTCGCCTGACGAAGGCACAAACGCCGAAAGCTAGCAAGTTTTACTATCAAATAAATCGGTTGGATTTAAAATTGGTGTTGTCAGTCCTCTTACTGAGCTTGCCCACAGAAGGCAGAGTGGTTATAGATGGGTCATTTTCTGTATGGAGGTTGGTCACCAGTCAAATGTCCCAGGGACCTTTGCTCTTCATGATTTTTATAAATGACCTGGATGAGGAAGCAAATTGTTGGGTTGGTAAGTTCGCTGATGACACATAGGTTGGAGGCATTGTGGATCGTGTGGAGGGATATCGGAAGTTGCAGCGAGACATTGATAGGATGCGAGACTGGGCAGAGATAACTGTGAAGTGGTTCATTTTGGCAGGTCAAATAGGATGGCAGAATATAATATAAATGGTAGGACTCTTGGCAATGTGAAAGATTTAAAGGATCTTGGAGTCTGAGTTCATAGGAAGCTCAAAGCAGCTAACCAGGTTAAAAGTATGGTTAAGAAGGCAAATGGTGCACTGGCCTTCGTCAATTGAGGAATTGAGTTTAGGAGTTGAGAGATAATGTTGCAACTGTATAGGACCCCGGTCAGACTCCACTTGGAGTATTGTGCTCAGTTCTGGTCGTCTCATTACAGGAAGGATGTGGAAGCCATAGAAAGGGTGCAAAGGAGATTTGCAAGGATGTTGCCTAGATTGGGGAGAATGCTTTATGAGGATAGGTTGAGAGAGCTCAGCCTTTACTGCTTGGAGAGATGAAGGATGAGGGGTGACCTGATAGAGATGTATAGATGTTGAGAGGTATTGATCGAGTGCACAGTCAGAGGCTTTTTCCCAGGGCTGAAATGGTTGCTACAGGAGGACACAGGTTTAAGGTGCTAGGAAGTGGGTACAGAGGAGATGTCAGGGATAAGTTTTTCACTCAGAAAGTGGTGGAGGCGTGGTACAGGTTGCCAGCAATGATGGTGAAGGTGGATTTGATAGTGTCTTTTAAGATACTTTTAGATAATTACATGGAACTTAGTAGGATAGAGGGTTATAGATAAGCCGAGGAATCTCTAAGGTAGGGACATGTTCGGCACAACTTTGTGGGCCAAAAGAGTTGTATTGCACTGTAGTTGTTCCATGTTTCTGAAAGGAGAGGAGCTGACAGGGTTTTGAAATCTCTGCTCTTGTCCATGGCTGGGATTCTCCGGTGCCACTGTAGTGAAAGACTTTTGGCTGAATGCCAAATTCTACATTCTTGTTGACACCAGCATGGACTGAACGAGATCCAAGAATCCCATCGTTTGTGGCTGAGATTAATGAAATTATTGCTGGGTGGACTGCCAAGATGATTCATATGATTTGTTTCAGTTGTATCTGTCATTTATTGTGCAATTTATATTTTATAATTGTTTGTAACTTGCCTATTAATTCATGTTTAACTTATGATGACCCTGGGTTTTAGACAGTAGGTTATTACCTAGGATGGTATTTAGTGTTTGTTTTGTTTGACTCTTGTTCAGCAAAAATTCTTTTGTTTTAAGCAATGGAACCTTGTGGCTTCATTCCTTTAGTAAATAATTTTGGTTTTCTTCTAAAAAAAAGAATTGCTGGGTTTCTTACAAGATTGGAACACCTGCCAGAAAATATTGGAAGATTCAAATTCAGAGACAACAAATGCAAGGATAAAAATTTCAGTGGCTGATGGGTGGAGTTCAGAGCAGAATTACAAATTTTATAGAGTTGGAAGTACTGCTTTGTAATGAAAATAATATAAGGAATCAGAAGCACAGTTTGGAGTTAAATAAAATGCTGACATTTTTTCTGCTGTTGTATATTTTATATCTCAGAGCTATGCAAACATGACACTTACTAAATTGCTTTAAATGTCTAATCCATACTTGTAGCTGTTTGCTTCCTGCAACTTCTAGAGTTTATTTACTTTTATCTGAGTCCACACCCAGACTTAACTAATCAAGCGCAGTGAGCATTAATAATAAACCAACTCACACACTTAAACACTGAATAATTGAACGCTGACAGCCATGACAATGGTGAATAAAGGGTAGGTGATCAACAATCAGGGTGCATTTTGGCAGAAATCAAAGAAATCACTAATTATGTTTATCTGAAGCCATTTCATTCTCAAGAAGATGTTGTTTACTCTCTAGCATTGGAGTATAGTAACTCGTCACTTATTAGACAACTTTTTTCCCTCTGAGGCTAAGGATAGTGAGGCTAATTTTAGCATCTTTATTGCCATCCCATGAAAAACAGTGATTGAACTTGGCACCTCCTTCATCTACGTGGCTACATTCCACACCCCTGCTGTCTTTACATAGGAAGGAGTTGAAGGGAGACATCTTGTCTTGATAACAGCAAGTCTTCAATTCTAAAGACTGGTTATCTAATTTTCCGACATGAAAATAAAGTATGGCAGTCCTTAACAAAATTTGGGAAATATAAAAGTTGCTATATAAAGAACACAAATATAATTGATTTTTGAAGCATAAGTAAGATGTGGATTTGTGTTATGTATTTTGAAGAAATAAGAATGTCATTCTGACAACATTATACATCTGTAAATAATATTTCTGTAGACGTGGTTGAACTAGTGTACTAGTTCTGTGTGTCCTCTGGTCAATTCTATTCATGGTTAGTTCCAGTATTATGTTATAAATTATCCTGCATGAAGCCCATTGCTAACCAATCAATCATTTTGATTTTTCAGAAAAATATTTTTCCACTTAACTGAGATGTTTTGCTCTTAGTGATCAGATGTAGAAGAAAAATAACACTGTCAGTGTTCTGTAATAAACTTATAATATTGTAAATAATTACTTGAACCTTTGATTTTGTTTTCAAAACTCGTGGCTGTTTCTTCTAGCGACAGGAGAAAGGTTTCCCAGAGCATTTGACATTCAAGTCAAGCCCGATTCATCAATACAGTGTTTAACGTATATTTTTATTTACTGTTTCCTGTCAACTGAATAGTCTCAGTCAGCATCTACATAGAAGATAGAATGTAGATGGTAAAGTGACAACTGAATGAATAAGAGTAACATACAAAGATGCATTGATTTTATTTTACCTCCGTTTTTCACCATGTGAAAGTAACATTGTATGTGGAAAAGTGATCATTACTGACCACATTTAAAAAAAGACTGTAATTTTTCTACCATTATTTTACCACTTACCCTTAAAAATAGCCAGTTCCATCTGTTCTGAATTAACTATCGTCACTCCCACGTAAATGACACGTTTCAGTACTTATGACTACCATTTTTCAATTTATTAACAATACAAAGTGCTCTTTCCATAGCTTGATAGGGAAATTATGTCATGTGGCACCAAAGTGTGATTACCAGTTAGTGTTGGATTCATTGATTCCAATCACAGTAACGTTAAAGGAGTTTCAATTGGGCTCTGTGTCCTTGATCGTGGGAATGGGATAAAAAAAATTAAACTAACATTCCAACTCCTGATTGCTATCTCGTAGCTTCTGCTAAAAAGTTGAGATCAGCTGAGAACAGACTTAGACTCATATGCAACACACTTTGTTAAAAAAGTTTACTGACAGTCATTGTCTAGACTTGTACACGTCAATGCACATATGGGTTTTTTTTGTACAGCTGTTGACATCTGTGGAACTATACGAGTTAGTGTCTTTGCGGAAGGAAGCAAGAAAAAAGGGGGTAAAATTGGTCCAAAAAATAGCATATCAAGTGTTACTATGTCTGTGTGAATTTATAATTGATGAAGTAAGCCACATTTTTAGTCAATGAAAAATTTTTAAAGATATTTAGCTTTCAGACTGTAAATGCATAACTAATGAAAATAAGACAATGTATCACTTGTGTCAAAGACTTAGTGAATTCAAAGTGACTTCATCAATCTAATTGAGAACATTGATGTTACTTCATCAAACAATGCAACCACAATGCATAAGCACAGCGATTACATTTTTCCTCTGAAGATATAAGTATTACGTTACTTTCAAATAAATTTTATGAATTTCAGCTGCTATGAAACCTAGTAGTAAATTATAACTTCGAAGAATTTACAAATCAGGATTGGTCACAAACATCCACAAAAATAAGGCACTCAAACAAATAACACAATGTTTCCTTTTTTATGATTATCCAGTCTTTTATAAGGGAATTTGGCAAGTTCTTGAATGTAGAAAATAAATAAGGATAGGTTACCACACACTCGATTGTGATTCTGGGCAACCATGGGCTCCTGGAACTTGTTTGAGAATCTTGCCTGAGCAAATAATTTTCCAGAAATGTTCCTGAATTGATCTCAGGTTTTTTTCCTTATTTTGTTTTGACTTTCCCAAGTGATTCTGTTGATGGGGATGAGTGAATAGCCCATCAATGCACTGCAGGTGCAGAAATATTGATTAATTGTGCTGTGACCACCAACTAAATTCCACATAACTAGAAGCACTAATATGCAGTATGTCACTTTCATCAACTGCATTACACACTTACACCTATTTGTCCAGGCTAAACATACTACTGCCATAGGTATTTTGTGTCGGCCTTCACAGTAGAAGACACAAATGACACGCCAAAAATTGATGACAGGAAGGTTATGGAGGTGAGAACCTAGAATCTGCCATTATCATGAAAGAGATAATGTTAGGCAAGTTAGTGGGGCTAAAAGTAGACAAGTCTCCTGGTTCTGATGGAATGCATCCCAGGGTAGTGGGAGATGGCGGGAGAAATAGCAAATGCACTAGTGGCAATTTACGAAAATTTGCTGGACTCTGGGATGGTTCCTGCAGATTGGAAAACAGCAACTGTGACGCTACTGTTTAAAAAAAGAAGGTAGACAAAAGGCAGGGAACTATAGGCCAGTTAGCTTAACTTCTGTTGTAGGGAAAATGCTTGAACGTATATTCAAGGAAGAAATAACAAGACATCTGGATATAAATTGTCTCATTGGTAAGAAGCGGCATAAGTTCATGAAGGGCAGGTCATGTTCAACTAACTTGGTGAAATTCTTTGAGAACATTACATGTGCAGTGGATAATGGGGAACCTGTGGATGTGGTGTATCAGGATTTCCAGAAGCCATTTGACAAGGTGCTGTACCAAAGACTGCTACATAAGATAAAGGTGCACGGTGTTATGAGTAATGTATTAGCATGGATAGATGATTGGTTAAAGAACAGAAAGCAAAGAGTGAAGATGATTTGGTGTTTTTCTAGTTGGCGATCAGTGACTAACTGTATGCCTCAGAGATCTCAGTGTTGGGAGTGCAATTGTTTGCAATTTACTTAGATGATTTGGAATTGGGGACCAAGTGTAGTGTGTCAAAATTTGCAGATGACACTAAGATGAGTGGCAAGGCAAAGTGTGCAGAGGATGCTGCAAGTCTGCAAAGGGATATAGGTATCTAAATGGGTGGGTGAGGTTCTGGCAGATGGAGTACAATATTGGTAAATATGAGGTCATCTATTTTGGAAGGAATAACAGCAAAATGGACTATTATTAAATGGTAAAAAAAAATGCAGCATGCTGCTGTGCAGAGGTACCTAGGTATCCTTGTGCAGGAATCTCAAGGAGTTGGTTTGCAGGTACAGCAGGTAATTAAGAAGGCAAATGGAATTTTGTCCTTCATTGTTAGAGGGATGGAATTTAAAAACAGCGAGGTTATGTTGCAGTTGTGTAAGGTGTTGATAAGGCCACACCTGGAGAACTGTGTACAGTTTTGGTCTTCTTACTTGAGAAAGATATACTGGGACTGGAGGTAATGCGGAGGAGATTCACTAAGTTGATTCTGGAGTTGAGAGGGTTGGCTTATAAGAAACTGAGTAGACTGGAACTATATTAATTGAAATTCAGAAGAGGGGAGATCTTATAGAAACATATATGATTATGAAGGGAACAGATAAGATAGAAGCAGGAAAGTTGTTTGCACTGGTGGGTGAAACTAGAACTGGGGGGCATAGCCTCAAAATAAGTGGAAGTAGATTTAAGCCTGAGTTGAGGAGGAGCTTCTTCATACAAAGGGTTATGAATCTGTGGAATTCCCTACCCAGTGAAGCAGTTGAGGCTACCTCATTGAATGTTTTTAAGGCAAGGATAGATAAATTTTTGAACAGTAAAGGAATTAAAGGTTATGGTGAGCGGCAGGTAAGTGGAGCTGAGTCCACAAAAAGATCAGTTATGATCTTATTGAATGGCAGAGCAGGCTCAAGGGGCCAGATGACCTACTCATACTCCTAGTTCTTATGTTCTTATATGACAGTCACAATCACAAACATCGTCAATATCCAACATTGGAACTGACATCATCAGCATTGAATATACTCAGATAGTATGGTAATTTACACTAACAGTTAGATTAGTATATTTTTTCTCCCAAGTATTCAGTAACTTGGGGTTAGGGATAATTTATTAGCTTGGATAGACCAACAGCAAATAGACAGAGAGAGTCAGGCTAAATGTGTTGTTTTCTGGTTGACAAAACACAATTAGTGGGATGCCACATGGTTTGGTCTTCAAGCCCTAACTGTGTACTAAACTAATGACATGGACACAGGGTAGAAGATACTATCGCCAAATTTGCAGATGACATTAAAATTGGTGGGAAAGTTGCAATAAGGGAATAATTTACAATTGGATATGCAGAGGTTAGGTAAATGGGCAAAAATTGGAAGATGGAGTTTAATGTGGGTGTGAGATTATCCATTCTGAGCAGAAAAAAATACAAGGCAACTTATTATCTAAATGGAGAGAAACTTCAGAGTGCTTCAGTGCAGAGGGATTTGGGTGTCCTCCTGCATGAATCACAGAAAACAAGTATGCTGGTATCACAGGTATGAAAGGCAAATGGAATGTTGGCAGTTATTGCTAAGAAATAGAGTATAGAAGTAGGAAAGTGTTTCTGCAATTGTACAAGGCATTGGTGACACTGTACCTGGAGGGTTATGCACAGTTTTGGTCCCCTTACTTAAGGAGAGATATAGTTTCACTGGAGGCAGTTCAGAAGAGATTTGCTAGATTGATTCCAGAAATGAGAAATTTGCCTATAAGGAGAGATTGAGCAGTCAAGGCCTATACTCTTTTGAGTTTAGAAGAATGAAAGATCTAATTGAGTATAAGCTGATAAAGGGAATTGACAGAGTAGATATAAAGGGAATGTCTCCTCTTGTGGAACAATCTAGAATAAGAGGCCGTAGGTTGAGGATAAGGAGAAACAGATTTAAAACAGAGATGCAGAAAAATTGCTTCTCTCTAAGGGTTATGAATCTGTGGGAAATCACTACCCCAAGAGTATGGTGGGTGCTGGGAAAAAGTAAATTTAAAGAGAAAATGGATGAATTTTTAATGAGTAATGTGGGTTGAAAGTTTATGGAGAAGAGGCAGGAAAATGGAGTTGAGGCCAAGATGAGATTAGCTATGATCATACTAAATGATGGAACAGACTTAGGACTGAATTGCCTACTTCTGCTCGTAGTTCTTACGTTCTTATCTGATGTGACTCTTTTACCTCAGCTTCAGCTTTTCAAGAAGATACTTCTCCAAATTATTGCACAAGGGTAAAAATAAACTATTTCAAATTTAGGAAAAAGAAAAATAAAACATTTGAAAATCACAATAATGACAATCGAACAATTATAATAAACGACTCACTAGCTATTGGCCATTGAACTTCAATGAGAAAAATGCATATATACTAAATATTTTGTTTTAAACAAGTTGTAGATGCTTATTGGAAAATCTGTCAAATCTGATTCTCTTTGGACGAAAATTGCTATTTCTTTTTCGATAAGTTCGAACAGTAAAATATTTTTGTTCTCAATCATATAGGGAACATGGGTAATGACAACTAAATAATCATCGCAACTTCCCAGTTCTACAGCCATTTCCTTAACAAAAAAATTTTTTCTTTAAAATGATCTATCAGGTGTTTCCTTGACCAAAAACTATCCATACTAGAGAGGAGCTTATAATGAAACATAGAAAATTATATTGTGCAAACACTGAGTCATTTTCCCTTTTATATGTACCGTGCATTTCATTTAAATAATAAAAATAAGGCATGCTTTCAGTATGATCCACAATGTAAATTTTGTGTGAGTTCTAAATACATTAGCTATTCTTCAATGCAGATTTGTGTTTGATGCCAAGTTCCATAATTATCAAAGCTTTTAAAATCCACAAAAAATACAGTATTAATTTCAATTAACTATATTTCAAACTGTGTGTGCAACTTTCTTTTCTGAAAGGTAACTATGGTTCAAAATATCAGTTTTACTGATGAATTATTCTTGCATTTTTCTCTCTCCTCTTTTGCAATTGATGACTCATATTGGAATGCAGTGCCATGGGCTCCAGCAGTGAACTAGACTGTTTTGATTCATTCACAGGAAGTGGGCTACATTTATAGCCCATTTCTAATTGCCCTTGAGAGGGTGTTGGTGGCATGCTTGTCCATTTTAGAAGGCTCTTAAGAATCATGATAGGTCTAGAGTTACACGTAGGCCAGAGTGGATAAGGATGATAAGAGCAGATTTCTTTGCTAATGGGACATTAGGACATTTTAATTAATCCACTAGTTTTGTTGTCACTATTATTGGTGGTAACATTTTATTCCAAATGTTATTTATTTATATTTAAGCTCCCCAGCTTTGGTTCAATTTGAACTTATGTCGCCACATTATTAGTCTAAGGCTCTGGATTAGTAGTCAAGCAATATAACGATTATATCTGACAATTTAGTTAACTGGAGTTGATTTGACCAAAATAAGCAATGAAGATATAGAGTTTAAATACTTTCTTCAGATAGAAGTGATGGTCTAGAAATCTGATCACATCTGAGAATGATCATGCATTGAACAGACATGCACGGCATGTAGCTGTTCATGAGATCCCAGGATGACATGAAATTGGTATTTAATATTGATTATGATCTATCCATACATCCATCACAATCGCAGGAAAGTAACCATAAGAGGAGCACTTGTTTTTCTCTCTGAAGATGGCAACATTCCTGTTCTCCTAACACCCAGTTTGATTTTTGCCTTTATTACTCCCACACAGCAAGTTGGGCCAGACTGATGCCTCGCAGTATCAGGTTCAATTCCTGCCTTAGGTGGAATTTACATTTTCTCCCTGTATCTGCAGGTTTTCCTCTGGGTCTCTGGTTTTCTCCCACTGTCCAAAGATATACAGCTTAGATGGATTGGCCATGCTGAATTGTCCCTTAGTATCCCAAGATGTGTAGGTTAGGGGGAATTAACCATGGTAAATGTGTGGGGTTATGGGTATAGGGCAAAGTAGCGGGCATGGGTAAATTAGGTGCAGGCTTAGTTCAGACTACTCAGTTCTGAATAGTTTCCTTCTGCACTGTATAGATTATATGATCATATGTTCCAGCAAATGCTGTCATGCTGTAGTCTGCTCAGAGCTGTTCAAAGTCACTTACCATAGACATCAGTAGTGTTCTCTGTGGAATCTCAGCAGCTTTCTATCTCTCAGACTATCACTGGGGATAAAACTTCACACGAGCACTAGGGTAAACAAGCACACAGACCGGACACTAAAGGCTTGTGATTTAAATTGCCTTCTTTAACTATTGGATTCAGTGGGAATTGAATTGTTAACAATTTGTTATTGTTCTCATTGACATTGGTGTTTATATTTGCAGTGAAGTGAGCACAAGACCTGAAAGGTTGGCTGGAAGAGGGCAATGGGATTGTGGTAGCAAAGTCAGTGATGAGAAGAGTTTAGGATTGTTAGTTTATTGGGGATGGGAAGGATAGTACAAGTGAAGCTGAACTAAGAGCTCTGGGCAGTGAGGATCAGTGGTGATCTATGCTATTACTGCTGCTGCTTCTCCACTTCTGCATTTACATTTTCATCTCATCTTTTGTTTTTTTGTCCCCTTTTTTCTGCAATCCTTCCTGCTCAAATGGAAACAATTATGAGCCATAGTTGGATTTGGATTTCACTATTGCACTATATTCATTCTATTCAACACACTTTGACTCTGCACTTACTTGTGCTCTTGTATATCTAAATACATTATCAAATTACATTACCAATAGATTGGCTTCAGATGCTGACACAATCTATTATTATTTTTAATTCAGCTTTGCCTGAATTTGAATCTCATGCCATTGACATTAGTCAATTTGAACTCTCACTGCCTGATGAATTCCAAGCAGGGCAATTGAGCAGATGGAGAAGTTAAAATGGGACATGGACCTGCCACTTCAATTTGACCAACTGCAATATTTAAATTACAGAGAAAAAGATTGGGCTTCAGTCACATCATTGGGGTAAGATTTGCCATTTGAATTGGAGACAAAATGGAGAAAGAAGCAATGGCTTCCTCAGCAGGCGAAACCTACAAGGAACAGCATTCAAAGCTTCCAAGAGCTATTAGCAAGAGAAGATTACAGGTTACCTTGAGGGCTGAGAGGAGGAACAGTGGAAGTGATTCTCCCATTCTGACTTGCTAATTTTTCACATGTGCCGATTCACAGGATTCGCGAGTACGTTCCTGGTACATGCCCATCTTCTGGCAATGGAAACCCAGTATGGTTCAGATCATGCAGGAAACTGGTTAAGTTATTTTAATCTATTGTTAATGTAATTTAAATGTAATTATCGGGCCTGGGACTAAATTCTCCAGGTCCAATCTCCCATCCTGCCAGTACAATTTCACTCTGGCAGGGTTTAGATCCCCATTGGGAGAAATTGGGCCCCTAGGGGGTTAGGTAGTGGGGGATGGTACCTCCCGGGCATGGATGAGTAAGTGGTGCCAGTCTGTATCCCCAGCAATCCCCAAGAGGCAAAGTGTTCATGCCCATTAACACCTTGACATTATCAACTGGGCCTGGGGCAGAGACAAGGGGTGGGGTCAGGTGGTGAGGTATGGGTGGCAGTGCCAAGGGGCAGGGCCAATGGTGGTGGGGCCAAGGGGGCATGGTCGAGGAAGTGGTCAGTGGGGTTGGGGGGAGTCCGGTTGCCTCTCTGCAAACAGGATCATTTGAGGCTCGATGGAGGCCAGTGATTGATGTGGACTTGTGGGGGAGTCTGCTTCCCGTGGAGGGAGGTCTGTCGTGGTGGGGGGGGCTAGCCTCTGCCTCGCGTGGGGGGGAATCTATGAAGACAGGAGGGAAGATCGTCACTGCTGGGTGGTGCTGAAGATTACAGTGTTTGGGGGGGAGGGCGGGGGTGGGTGGGAGGTTTGTTGGGGCTGGCCCGGATATGGTTGTGGGTCATGATCGGGTTGTGGCAAGGGGTGGAAGGATAGCAGTGCTGGAGTTCCAGGCTGGCCAGCAATTGAGTTAGCCAGCAAAGTGCAATCTGACAGCGTGGGGTCACTGTGCATGCACAGAGTTCTGGAACTGTCAGATTCTGGTGTGAATAGGCCTCACCCCTCCCCACAACTTTTAATGATATTCATGATTGTGACCTCTACATCGCACAGAGTGTGGGAGATTCAAGTCTGAACTCCCATTGAAAAAACAATCATGATTTCCACAAATTTAGCACTTTGAACTTTTTTTGGGAGAATTGCCCCCCGTATCTGTCTGGGTTGCACAAGAATCTCCTGCCCCATATTTCATCTCCTCCCCAATCAGAATGTCCCTCCAGGAACATTTATCTTGAGCCAGGGACTGTGCCCATGGTCCCTAGCAGTGTCACTTGATGCCCAATTTCAATAGTTGCGTAGTTTCTTCCCAATGAATTCTCTGCCATTGTCAGGATATTGGAAAGTAGTATATTTATGGAGCTGTGTCATTAAAATCTGCTGAGCCTGACTACTATCGCTCCAGGTTGAGTTTGCTTCTTGCTTTGCCGTGTTCCAACATGGGAGTTAAAGTTGAGTTCTTAATGCTGGGAGAAAAATTGCATTCAAACCTGAAAGAACAGAAGTATGCCAAAAAATATGATACATATAGGAACCAGTTTCAAGTGTGCACAAGTGAATGTGTTTTAAGTGAGTTAAATTCTCTCCCACATATTGATCTGGAATTGCAATTACAGTTTGACTACCTTTTGACACAATAGGAGTGCCTGAAAAAAAGCATCAAGTAAATAATCTTTATTGCACAATTAAGATTATTTAGTCAATACTGTTTTGAGATACTTTCTATATTGTCATGTAGAGGTTGGAGGAGTGTTAAAATACTTTATCTTGTGGTTGGAAGTGCCCTTCATTTGCTCTTGGCAAACAGATAGAGCATCCAGAGATTACCAAATAGATAATGGCAACATTCCCATGACCTCACAATGAAGTCGTGAGAAAGAACACAGTAAAGTGTGCAGTGTTTACAACAGCAATCTGTGGAAACGTTCAATTCTAAAAGAAGAGAATGTAAAGTATAATCAATAAGTAATTCAATAGTGATTCTTGGAACAACTAAATGTTTGCAAAAGGGGAAACAACAAAACCACAAACAACAAAAAAAGTTTTTATTTAATACAAATTATATGGAGTGAATGCTGCCCTAAAAATCATTATTATAAACAAATACATGTATAATATATTTAAAACATAAATATGTGATGTGAAATAGAATCATTTTTTTTATGAGCCTATAGATAAATGAAAATGTATGCACAGTATATAAAACTGTAATATGGGCAGTTCAAAATATATGGTGTTATTTTTAGCTGTTGGTGAACGGCCAGTGGAGATGACTCCAAAATATTTGCAAAAGGTCTGTCTATGTTCATAACAAAGTCTATGGCCTCTGAATGATGTGAGGTGGAAAACTAGGAAAAAAGGTGCTTTTACCTGTTTCCTGATGGAATGCATGCTGCCATACTAACTCTTGCAGAACGTAAACACATATTCAATACAAATCTTACTGCACAAAAGTAGATTATCTAAGAAATTGTTCATTCCCTACGCTGTCATATCTTATTTCCTATTTTGACCAAAATTGAAACTGATCATAATTGTCGTGTTAGTTGACCACAAACTATGCTTTTTTTTGTCATTTTATCTGGAAAGGTTAACAAATCTTTCATACAGCATCATTTAATATATAACTCCTTATTTACCAGACTTAATTTGCTTCAGACTTACAGCACTAGTCATGTTCTAAAAAAGCCCTTGCATTTATCTGCCATCTTATCGTATTGAAACAACTTAAGCTGCTGCTATACGCAAAACTTTTTATGTAGAATGGTGGTTTTAAAGGAGAAGTTGAATATAGTGGAGAACTGATATATTTTACAATGCTATATAGGGCAGGATTTTATGACCTTGCTCAAGCAAGGTCAGAAATTAGCACCCGAGATCAACAGACATTTCCGTTGCCTGCTTCTCGCCCACCTCGATTCTGAATCGGATGAGTTATTGGAATTCCAGCGTATGTTTATCAAATTATTTTATTTTCATTCTGTTCAAAGTATTTGACTTTCAATTATTCAGATGTCTTGATTTCCAGGGAAAGGATTCTGTCAAAACCTATAGATAACTTAGGTCAACATTGGTGCAAATTCAGCATTGCTCAGTGCAAATCAGCTACAATAAGGTAATACCTACTAAGAAATTAAAAATTGATTCTATTTGTCATTAGAGGGAGGAAAGAATAAAAAAGAATTTGAAAACATAGAAGAGTAGAAAATAGGAGTAGGCCATTTGATTATTTGAGTCTACATCACCATTCAATATGAAGAAAAGTACCTCATTGGCTCACAATCTGTTGAGATGCTAAAGCAAAGGAGTTTGGATGGAAGAGATGATTTTTTTTTGACTCCATGATGTGGATTTCAATTCAACCCAGGTGAACAAAATAATGCTTTCCCCTCTTTGTTCAATTTGCACATCGTAATGTAAAGACCAATGGTCACGGATGGCACAGTGGCACAATGGTTAGCAATGCTGCCTCATAGTCCCGGGGACCTGGGTTCAATTCCAGCCTCAAGTCACTATCTGTGCAGAGTTTGCATGCTCTCCCCTGTCTGCTTGAGTTTTCTCCGGATGCTGCAGTTTCCTCCCACAGTCCAAAAATGTGTGGGTTAGGTTCATTAGCCATGCTAAATTGACCCTAGTGTCGGAGGGATTAGCAAGATAAATATTTGGGATCACAGGAATAGGGCCTTGGTGGGATTGGGGTTGGTGCAGAGTCGATGGGCTGAATGGCCTGCTTCTGCACTTTGGAAATTCTATTTCTCCACACCTCACAGTCTTGTGTTTTCCTCTTCAATTGCTTATAGGAGTCTCCCATTTTCAATTTCAAATTGTCTAATGTCATCATTATCTTTCTCCCTCCTTGATATGCATCCCACTAACCTTCCTCCAATCACCTCCTTCAGCAGGTTCTCATGTCTTAGATTATGGCCACTCCAACCTTGTTGCCTTTTCAATGTGATAGCCTCTTAATTATTTTTCTTCATCCATCATCCTGAGAACTTCTTCATTGCTCTTGTGCTCTCTCAGTTGACTTGCTATATCTTTCTCCAGAACCAGGTCTCACAATTTTTTAGCCTTTGGATGTCCATAAAGTCTTTACAGTGCAGGAGGAGGCCCATCAAGTCTGCACCAACTCTCTAAAAGAGCATCTTTCCCAGGCCCAACCCCTTGCCCTCTCCCCATAACCCTGCACATTTACCACAACCAATCAACCTAACCCACTCATCTTTATCTGCTTTTCTCAGGAGCCGCATTTCAGCACTATGTAACAGGATGCTGCAAACTACAGATAGTGATCTTGTGCAACTAAGCTCGAGCAGATATTTTGATCTTTGAGTGGGAACTGTCATAAAGGAGAACATTAGGAAGAAGAGCATTGTTCACATGCTCCCCACTGTTTGTTGCAAGCTAGTGCAAAGCCACAGTTCACACACACCCAATGTCATTTTCCACAAATTTATTTGCACACAAGCTCAAAGAAATTGGAAAATCCAATTTGGGCATCTGTTGTTCAGTTCTTCAATCTATCCTCTACTTGTGAAAAGAGCTGGGGAAATCTGGAATGCAAGACAGATGAATTTTTCAGAGAAAACTGAATGAAACTGTAATGAGAAAAAAAAAGCCCTCCACGGTATCATGAGTACTATAACAAGTGTCAATGACAGAAAAATACAGAAATAAAAATCATCTGGCAATTAATCGGTAACATTTTCAGAAAATATAAAAAAATGCTGTATTAAACCAAGGCAAAGAGCCAAGGCTGAGTAGTTCCAGGTTGAAGGATTGATTATAGCAATAAGAAAGACAAGGTAAGTCAGAAAATAATTAACAGCAACACCAAACTTGGGTTTCAAAGGGCTGGAAATTGTAAGGGTTTGGAAGTACAAAGTGATGTTTGGAGTTCCATAGATCTGAAGATTTTGGAAAATTTAAGCTAAAGTTGATTATGTTGATGCAAGAAGAACATATAAGATACCATATTTAAGGGTAAAGGAATAAAAGGAGAACATTTAATGAGTACTGACCAGATCAATATTAAAAAGCAAGATGACAAATGTTCCAGCAAAGGAAGAAAGGCAAAAGGTGATTTTTCTCATGCCACTCCAGGGTGGAAGAGAAATTTCAGTGAAGTCCTTCTACAGAGGAGCAATATTATCAGACTGGTGTTAGAGTTAAGAATTAATGAGGGGACATTCTGTTTGGCACTAAACAGGGAACTATAGAAATGAAAGTGATGTGAAAACTTTGCAAACTGCTTTGACCTCAAGGGAGCTGAGATCACAGATGGATAAGGAATATGAATTGATGAACAAAAGCAAGAATTGAAAGTTGGATAGCAAGATTGAAATCACGATTTAAATCACAAAGATATTGGGGGTAACTTTAACCTAGTCAACTTGATTTTATTTGCATTGACTTTTACTTCAAAATTAATATAGAAGACATAAAGAACAGAAAAATGATCCAAAGTAATAATTTACCCTCTTTGTGTGTTTTTGTTAATTGTTCATGCGATGTGGACATCTTTGGTGCTGCCAGCACTTATTTGCCACCCTTAATTGTCTTTGAGAAGATGGTAGTGAACCACCTTCTAGAACTGCTGCAGTCCTTTGGGACACCAGCATTACTGTTTGGGAGGGAGTTCTGTTTTACTCTGGAGACAATGAAGGGACAGTAATATGTTTCCAAATTAGAATGCTTTGTAGCTTGGAGGGGAATTTGTTAGAAGTGGAGTTCCCATGTCAGTACTTCCCTTGTCCTTCTTGGTGTTAGAGATCAGAGGTTTAGGAGCTGCTGTTGAAGGAACCTTGTGTAGTTGCTGCAGTGCCTTAGTCAATGTCGACTGGTTTTTATTTGATTTTTCTGTAGAGTCTTGATAAAACTGAGCGGCTTTTTGGAACTTTTGAAGGTGCAGTTAAGTGTGGATCTGTAGTCATATGTAGGCCAGACCAGGTAAGGACAGCAGAACTCCTTCCCTGAAGAGCATTAAGAAACTAGATGGGATTTTACATCTTTTTATTCCAAATTTATTCATGAATTAATTTAGAACATTGAGGAATATGAATGGATAGGAAGTTGGCTGACTGACAATAAAAAAGAACAGCGGTGAACAAATTATCTCCAAATTTGCCTACAATACAAAGTTGGGTGAGAGGGTGAGGATGCAGAGATGCTTCAGCTTGACAGTCTGAGGGAGTGGAGATATGCATGCTAGATGCAGAATAGTGTTGATAAATGTGAGATTATCCACTTTGTAGCAAAAATAGAAAGGCAAGTTATTATTTGAATGGGTGTAAATTGAGAAAGGTGGATATACAAGCGAGACCTTGGTGTCCTCATGCATCAGCTGTTGAAAGTAAGTGTGCAGGAACAACAGGCCATAAAGAATGAAAATGGTATGTTGACCTTCATAGCAAAAAAGTTTGAATACAGGAATAGGGCTGTTTTATTGCAATTGTACAGGGCATTGGTCAGACCACACATGGAGTACTGTGCGCAGTCTTGGTGTCCTTATCTGAGAAGGATATTCTTGCTATAGAGAGAATACAGTGAAGGTTTACCAGGCTAATTCCTGGGATGGCACGATTGTCATATGAGGAGGGACAAAGTCGGTTAGGCTTATATTCATTGGAGTTTAGAAGCATGAGAGAAATTAGATATAGCTTTTGGGGCTAAAATGATGAAGGGATGTTGAATTTGACGATCAGCCATGATCATAATGAATGGTGGAGCAGATTTGAAGGGCTGACTGGCCTACTTCTACTTCTATTTTCTATATATGAATGGGCTGGAGATGAAGTTCCCAGGCATTAGGACCACTGCTTGACTTGATCTATATTAATAACCTATCCTGGGTGTCCCGGGCACAATTTCCAACACTTGTAGAATCATAGAATCCCTTCAGTGCAGAAGGAGGACATTCGGCTCATTGTGTCTACACTGACTCTTGGACAGAGCATTTTACCCAGGTCCTATTCCTGTAGTCCCATGTATTTAACCCACTAATGCCCCTAACCCATACATCCTGGGATGCTAACAGACAATTTAGCTTGGCCAATCCACCTAACCTGCACACTTTGGCCTGTGGGGAGAAACCCAGTAAGAAGTCTGACAACATCAAGTTTAAATCCAACCGATTTATTTGATAGTAAATACAAGCTTTCGAGCCTCTGGTCTTCGTCAGGTGAATGACAAAACCCACACAGAGAACATGCAAAACTCCACAGTTACCCAAGGCCGGAGTTGAACCTGGGTCCCTGGTGCTGTGAGGCAGCAATGCTAACCACCGTACCACTGAATGACAGGAAACTTGGGAGGATTGTAAACTGTGAGATGTCAGGAGGACATAAGACAGGCTGGTGTAATTTTATGAGTAATGGAACCCTCTAGCAAGGTACGTTGCATTCTGACTGGATACACCTTTGGTGTGAAAAAGAGTGTAATTCAGACATGGCAAACCCTCCAAGTTAAAGTGAATTAAAATTGAAGATGAGGCATCTAGTGCACAGCAATTGGAGGAAGCCAGACAATCATTACCAAGGGAGAGATCATGGTACAAAAACATAAAGTTTCAGCAGATCTGATAGTATCTGTGGAGAGAAAATAGAACCAACATTTTGAGCACCTTCGTCAGAGACCGTAGTTACTCTTTTTCTTAGGGAATACACAATATTTGAAATAACTCATATGAATATTTATGCCAGAAAACCTGGGAAGCTTAACGTAAAGTGTTACATCTCTGATGGTTGCAAACTTAAGATGCAAATATTATCTTTAATAATTTGTGCCTGGGGTGTGGGGATAAGAGATTTATTACATGCACCTGTAACTCCTAAATATACCAGGAATTATGCTACATCTGTATTACTTTGGGAGGGAGGGAGAGAGAGAGAGAGCAGAAAGAATGCAGTTGCCTGTGGCTCTCTTCCTGCTGCCTACATTCCTGAGTGTGTTGCGCAACGCTGTCCTCAACATTCACCTCCTCTATGAATAACTATGAATAAAGAGACGCAGCTGCTCAGGATCAGGTTGCCGGGCCGGCTCACCCAGTCCCACTCCTTCCGCCGCTTCATTGAATACCAAAGTAGCAAGAAAATAGAGCGAGGGAAGGGGGGCTTCCATCAATTCTTGCCCTTGCAACAAAAAAAATCCAAGAGCATCGGGAAAAGGTGGGAAGTTTTTTATTTTTTGCAGCATGACTCTGAAAAGAGGGGGGAATCTTATGGTAACTGGGTGCAACTGAATGCACTCCAATACTCAGGAGAGAGCTACACACAGAAGGTGCGGAGGGATATCACCTACTTAACCCAGTGAGCGGGCAAGCGCAGCCTAATTTGATGGGCGGCGGTGACGCACGCTCCTGATTGACAGCAGTTTTGTCCAATGGACAGCGGTCACTTGGATGATTGACGATCACGTTGCCCAATGGACGGCGGCCGCCTGGGTGATTGACGGTAGCACTGCCCAATGGGTGGCGGCCTCTTCCTCCGGTGATTGACAGGCTGCTGGCGCCGAGGGGGCGGGCCATTGACTTATCAGGTTAGTGTGCGGCGCAGGGGAGCCGCAGTCAGCGGCTGTGGTGAATGGGAGTTAGTGTGCGCTGGTGCTGCTGATATTATTCACATTGCAGCCACGTAACTCCACACATACACACACCAGGCAGCGGAAAGATGATGATGGCTCATGTCGGCTGTTGCTGAAAGGGGATCGGCCCCGTTCTAACGGCCATCCCTTCACCTAGGAGCAAAAAGAGAAAGAGAGGCTGCTGCAGATATTTTTTATTTTCTTTTGTTTTTCATTTTTTTGTTTTTGTTCTCTGTCTCCCCGCCGGCTTTTTCGTGTTTGCAAAGCTCCAAACAAAAAAAAATTGTGCATCCCAAGGTCGTCATCTCAACAACTGTGCAATTTGCAAAAGGCATCTCTGGGAGTTTGAAAGTCATCGCTGTATGTTTGGAACCTAAGCTTGGAGGAATTAAGACTTTGCACGGTGGGAACACGATACGGTTGATCTCTTTTGTCCTTGACTGTTACTTTTTTTTTGTAAAGAAGAAATTTTTATATATATATATATATCCATATGCATATATGCTCGCCAAAAAAAATCGGAAAGCACTCGCCAGCCAAAGACTTTCTCAATGAGTGCAAAATAAATCTCCTTGTTGAAGTTGCACTTGGACGTTGCAGAACAGATGACGAAAGGGTGAATGCCAGACTTCTTGTTTGATGATAGTTTGAGGCTATTTTGTTTCGACTGCACAGGAGAGAGGGGGAGAGACAGCGGCGACAGAGGGGAGCGGACGCCACCTAGAGTCAAGAGGGTGAGGAAGCGGAGCGAGTTTCCCTGTCCCTCGCCACCTGGCTGGCTGGCTTGTGTGCAAAGCGCCTCGGCCACTCACTCTGCTCTCGGTATCCGCACGTAACCCGCAAGAACAAAAAAGCATTGTGATCTGGAGTTCCTCTTCGACAACATCAGTGGTTGCCTTGGACTCTTCTGTACTCTGAAAGCTGCATTTATTTATATATACACACACACATATATATAACCACCACCATCCAATAATCTATGCAAAAAAAACTGTAGCAATAAACAACGTTCTGCATTATCACTCCAAATGGTGCTTATTTTGAATTACTCTTGCTGGGGAAACAATTAATATAACTGGACCCTACAAGTGTAGACCAAAGTGCAAGAGAAAAGGGAGGGGGAAAGGCTCCCAACAGTTCTCTGGAGTAAACAGAACTCACTGAATTGTTTAATACAAACGTGAACGCTTTGGAAGTGAAGCCTTTTTTTCTTATTTTATAAAGAGGACTATTATTTACAGCCCCATGAGCATACAGAGATCCAGTCCAATCAGCATTGTGAGGTATGGACGATCGAGGCACAAGGCTCACCACGAATATGAAGAATTATCTTGTGTGAGGACTAGTGACTGCAGCCAGAGTTTCAGCCCGAACCTCGGCTCCCCCAGCCCACCTGAAACCCCCAACTCGTGTCATTGCATTTCTCAAATCGGACAGTATCTATTGTTGGAGCCTTTGGAGGGGGACCACGTTTTCGGGGCTGTGCATCTGCATACCGGCGAGGAGCTTGTTTGCAAGGTAACAGAAAATAAGCTTTTCCAGTAGCTTAACCAGTAAAGCGCCATGTGATTCCGAATCAGTGGCGTGTGTGCACAATACACCAGAGGCAAACGAATGAAAGTGCAACCTCTTTTGTTAATCGTGGGTTGGGGTGGGGGGAAACTTTGAGCAGTTGGATCCGTGAAATTTAGTGCATTTTTGTAATTTTAATCGCGAGCTTGGTCTTTTTCTTTGGGTAATGCAATTTAAGAAAGGGATATTTATTGAAACTTTTTTAAAGTTGTACCATAAAGATCTGCAAGATGTGGACCATTGTGTCTAACTGATGAATATGCTGGACGCTTTACCCGATTGCTTCCCAATACATTTTAGTATAGGAAAGAGAGGGTGCCAAAATTCACTTTTTTTGTTGTTTTGCTTCCCGCAGGTATTCGATGTTGGTCGATATCAAGAAACATTAGCAGCCTATTTTTATCTCTCTGCGCATGAAAGCATCAATCAGATAACTGAAATTCTTCTAGGGGAGCAGCGATCGTATGTTTTTTTTGAGAAGAGCCATGGGGATATGCATTCATTTGTTCGCACTTGCAAGAGGCTCAAAGAGGATGAAGCAGCGCGATTATTCTATCAGATAACGTCTGCTGTAGCACACTGCCATGACAATGGCGTGGTACTGCGAGATCTCAAACTGAGGAAATTTGTATTTAAAGACGAGGAACGGTAAGGCTGGCAGTCTGTGGCCGTTTTAATCCAGCGAGTATAAGGCAGAGCTCTGTGTAAGCCGTGGCCTACAATTGCTGCGAGGCCGCCCCATGCAGCAGTATCAAGGCACCTTCTGCACTCTGTTTAAACTGTTACACTCCAATGATCTCTCTTTCCAAATGACGTTTGTATCAGTTGGTAAATATTTAAAGTAATTCATTATTACGTTGCTGGTTTCTGTTTAGACCAAGATTTTCAGAGGCTGAAGTCTAATAACAACTTCAGCAACTCCTACTAACCCTTCCGTGGGGAATTTTGTCCCACGTGTGGGTTTCTCCTGCTTTTTAAGCCTCCTACAGTACTAGTGGCTGCGATGCGATTACGCTTGTGGGGGTTTAAATGGTAAAGACACAGTGACATTGAGCTTGTTTGATCAGCGCTCTTGCACAAAAATCTGAAATAATGTTATAGTTTCAGCTGTTAATGCTCACTGGAGTTTAGGCAGAATGATCACGTTGGGGATGTCATAACCACTGATTTTATTGACGTGGATGGGCTGTTTGTTACAAGATAGATACTAAATGTTCTTCCCACGCAGTGCAACCTCAAAAACTTGCAGATTACAGTAGCGGAGGGAGTCTGCCTTGTAGCTAACACACTTGGTGCAAAACTTCAAAGAATTAACTGCGTCAGCCACGTTGCTTACTGCAGTGTGATTCCGAATTTAAACATGCACATTGATAATCCCCTAGCCGTCACTAGATACCTGCTCCCTTTGCTCCACTGAATGCACGTTCCGTGTGCAAAGAAGTTAATGCAAGTGGGGCGACCTGAAACAATCTGCAGCAGCAGTCGTCAAGTATTACACAGTCAAACAGCACAGTGAATCACTTCTGATGTCTCCCCAGTATGCACAATAGAAATGTGGACCCAGTCTCTCCATGCACAAAGGAACGATGCTTAGTTTATTCTTTAGGAAGTGGTCCTTGGTTGCTAAAAATAAGGCTGAAAGCGAACAGCAGTATGCTACTAGTTGTAATGCAGGTGTATATATTGGGAAGAACAATGCACCGTTTAATAAATGTCCTGAATTAGGAGTCGGGTGCAGTGTTTGGCCACAATGTGTTTTGGGCACGTGTAGCCCGGTATCTGTGTCTGCGGTGCAGTGAATGACTGGGCTGTAGAACCGCAAGAGCTTGAATGTCGATTTGAATTACGAGTTCCCTCAGCAACTGAAGCATAGTTTGGAAGGACTGTTTTAATTTTGCGATCGGCAGCTTTTTTTTTTAAAAAAGTGGACTTTCTCAACTGGCCATGGGGGCAGAATGTGGCCCTGGCTTTGTCTTGGGTTTTTAAAAACACTCTTCCGTGGTTACTGGTACCTTGCTCTTGCTCCAGCCGCAGCGTGCAGCTGCTGCTGGGCGTGTGTGAGCTGCTTCTTGCATTCAGCTCTTGAGCTGTGGTCTTGCTGAGATGAGGCTTACCCTGGTAGCAGGTTCCCCAAGTCTCTATGGCGACACGAGCATATTTCCGGCGGGCTGCTCTGCGGTCTCATTCACAAACAAATGGGAAGGCGTTGGCAACACGTAGTTTCCCTTCTGCCTACCTAGACAGCTGTTTTTCGCAATAAGCGGGTGTTATTGCCTTCTCCCTATGCCCAATTAAAGCCTGCCTTGGTAGAAGCCACAGGAGCACTCATCGTATCATATGCTTTTTTTTTTCTTAACTTAAAGAGTAAAAGTTGCTCCAATGTCGTTAAGACAAAGGTGCACTTGCAAAAGAGGCTACAGCAAATAACAAAAACTAAATCATAAATTCAAGGGATCTTTAGTATTACCTATATGCACCAGTGCCTACTGCTCATTACAGACCTCCAGTATATTGACAGCTACCACTTGCTGCTTCCCCATGGCCAGCTGAGTATGGACAAGAACCAAGATAGTCAGAATGACTCAGCCTATATATGTGGAAGGTGGGGGGAGGAGGTCACTCTAGTTATTATGACTGCTACAGTTAATAAGGATTTAAAGCTTCAATTGAAATCAAATCTGACAGCATTCAAGATAATCATGTTAAACCAGAAAAGGTACAAAAATGAGCTTTTAAAATCCAGTCTTGCTGGTGTAATTTTGCAGCTGCTCTATTTGTGCACATGCTTTTCTTTTTGTTGGTGTCTTTTCTGTTTAGCATTAATTTTTCAGTGGTTAATTAAAGAAAACTTGTTACCTAAATGCTTAGTATGCAATGAAATATGTAGATTTAAAAAAAACTTACTGCAACTACAATTACCTAAGTGGCCAGCTGTATATGTTAATATCTCTCCAAGTGTTTAAATATTCACTGATCCTGCAAAGCATGGGGAGAGGAAATTGGTGGCCAGAGCTGCTTATGTGCTGGTTCTTTGTTTAAAGGGATGTATGTATGCCAGTTTCACCTTGAACTGCAAATTTGTTACTGTTGTGAGCTGACAATGCTTATGTTGCAGACAAGAGAATTAACTAATCATTTGCTTGCATAACAAATTAGTCTTTATTTCAACTACTATGTTTTGTTAAGTCACCTGAGACTTTACATAAATAGCTTGTGGCATCTAGTGGTAGAAATGGAATATTCACAGGTGAACGATTTTCCTACTCGTACAGATAATACATTTGGATGTAAAAAGTGGTATTATCAGACTCAAATTTCAGGAAAAGTATTCAAACTGCATGATGCTTTAGGCACCAGAAGCTCATTTTCTGTTACATTTGCTTACATTTTTAAAAAAAAAACAGATATAAGCAAAATGGAATACCTGGAAGTGAAATTATGTATCTCAGTTCTTTGGCTTTCACGGTAGTTTTAAAAGCTCTCTCCCATATATGTTTCTCATTCTAGTTAAAGTACAGTCCATATTTACTTTGCCAAATCTGCAAGCTTTAGTAGTGATATCTTGGTGGGAGATGTTATTAATTTGAATGTCTGCCCAATTATATATTTGAATATATAAGCTGCCTATTCAAAAGCTTTCTGTTTTTCGGAAGACCAGCCACTGAACCTAAATGGTTAAAATGGGAATCTCTAGAGTGTTGAATGAAATCAGGAAAATTTTTCAACATCTTTTTCCGGAGTTTAGATTATTTACTAAACTTAATACCATTGTTCAGATTGAGTAAGCAATTTTCTTTTCTTGCTACTTTTGATTATTTGAAATATCCTCAATTGGGTAGCACGGTGGCACTGTGGGTTAGCACTGCTGCCTTAGTGCCAGGAACCTGGGTTCAGTTCTTGGTTTGTTTCACTGAGGAGTTTGCACGTTCTCCCTGTGTCAGCAAGGGTTTTCTCCAGGTGTTCTGGTTTCCTCCCACAGTCCAAAAGATGTGCTGGTTAGGTGCACTGGCCATGCTAAATTCTCACTCAGTTTACTTGAACAGATGCCAGAGTTGGCGACTAGGAGATTTTCACAGTAACTTCATTGCAGTGTTAATGTAAGCCTACTTGTGATTAAAAAAGTTTAATTTAATTTAAATTTTTAAATTTGCATTGGTTAATTGGAAGCAACAAATGCAGATGCTGCTGAATTTTTGGTAGGTGTTTGCTCATGTGGTGTAGTGCCAGCCTGTGATAATGGAGTGTCTTCCAATGTCTTCTGCCTTGTTTGGGATAGATGTGATGTGTCAGCAGCAGAATTCTGGCATCATTATCCATCCATAAGTGTTTGTATTCCATAGTGATGAAGTTCCATATTACTCTTGAGTTAACAACACAGGTTGGAATTTACAGGTTTTTAAGCCATTTGACAAATTTCTATAACTAATCCTTCTGACTCCGGTGGCAAGTCTGTTTGAAAGCAGTGATGGTTTTTCTTGGTGCCTCTAAACTTCAAAGTGTACGTGCGTATTTTGGACTATGCTAATTGCACAACTCAGTTTCCTTTGAATTTTTATTGCTAACAAATTACTCCCATTAGCTGGAGTGATTTAGGTTGCCAAATTTTCCATATCTTCCTTCAGGGATTTGTTTTAGATATGCTGGAGGTGTGATAGATATCTGTACTGATTCTCAGTCAATCCCCTTTTTAAGCAGCAACATCGGAGATTAAATTTTCTGTTTGAAATGCTTGAGAGCTGAGGCTGCGTTTTGCACAGTTTTGTGTCTCCAGAAATGAATGTTCCATTTCTTAATTGCTGGAGTTTCATTGCCACTCTAAGTTTGCTAACTTACATCTAGCTTCAAATATAATAGCTCATTTTGATCAGTTTCTGGTACTTTGTGACTCAACTACTTGAATAAGGTGTTCTTTATGTATCAGACTCAATAGTGTGGATTGATGGACAAAACCATGAGAAATATCACAACTGACCCCACAGATGCGTATTTTCCAACACTGTGCCTCCCCAATTAATGATCAGGGACCATTTCTTTTTCCCTTGTTTTTTTTAAAATCTAGCCCCGAGGCATTGAGGTGATGTGGATTCCTGAGTTAATTTAGCTGAGACCTGAGGTTGGACTTGTGACTGTATGCGAAAATTTTCTTGTATGGACCTGCAGCAGTACTCCATGTCTATGACATGAACTTTGAGAGACTGGAGTTGCGATGAATAAAATATGTAATTTTGTAAGAAAACAAAATGTAATGGCTGAAAACTTCTAACCTGAGGCAGAATTCATTAAGGGCCTGACTCCCACTAGTCAGTCCATTGATGTGCCAATGCTGAATGTGCATTTACCCAAGGAGCTGAACAAGCTGAGCTTTAATGATTTCCAAATGAAGCGTTGCAACAAGGAGGAAATTGTTCAAATATCAAAATAAATTGCCAAATTGTCACATTCCTGTTCAAGTTGTGCAGTCGCAGTTTTTATATTTAGTTGCATGGTGTTTTGAATTATTTAATTGAATAATGCTTTGTTTATTTGTGGCATTCTTTGAATTTGCAGAGAGCTGCCTATTATTGATGTGGAAGTCTGACCATTCAGTGTGGATTGCTGCTGTAATCTGCTCCCATTTTGTTCCTATGCTGTAGCAATTCCATTGTTTGAGAAGTTGTGGCCCATAGTATGAACACAATATTGTATTGTGTTTAACTCTTTTTGTATGATAGGCAATTGCTTTGCTTTCGGTTCATATATGTTTTTAATTTCCATCTTTGGGCTCCTGAAGTTAACAAGAAAATCTGTCTATACTGCAATATCCTAGGAATTGATATAACAAAGAACTCATTCTGAGACAGCTGGTGATTTGAATTTCATGTATAATCTCATGCACAGTATCGCAATGAAAACAAATCAAGATGAAAATCCTAAATGCATGAAAGATTACTTTGAATATTTGAATACTGTTCTTCAGTGATTTTTTTTAGTGTATTGGATGGTTTGTATTTGCTTTGTGAAGTGATTTGTTGTGGTAGGAAGAACACGAAAAGGATAGTGAGATCTTGGTTTATATTATTCTGGTCAAACAAAAACATGAATAGAGGAAGTAAAGAGAGAACTTCCATGTAGACTGCCCAGCATTGGGGACCTCCCTCCCCCCACTGCCAGGCAGTAGGGGACCTTAGTTTATATGTGCACAAATCACTAAAGGTGGCAGGACAGATTGGGAGCACAGTTAGTGTACAGCATTCTGGGCTTTATCAATAGGAGCATAAACAAGGAACTTGCATTAAATCTGTATAAAACACTAGTTTGGCCTCGGCTGGTACATTATATCCAGTTCTGGGCACTACGCTTCAGGAAAAATGTGAAGGCCTTTGAGATGGTGCAGGAAAGGTTCACAAGAATGTTTTCAGAGATGAGGAAATTCAGTTACGTAGATTGGAGGAGACTGCCATGGAAAACAAGGTTGCGAGGAAATTTGGTAGATCTATTCCTAGCTAGAAGGGCCTGGAAAGATGAGGAGAAATTGATTCCGTTAGTGGAATCGGAGAGCAGATTTACAGTAATCATGAGGAAAATCTCAATTTTCATGCAGCAAGTGGTTAGGATGTGGAATGCATTGTCTAGTTCTATAAATTATTGAAGTTATACATCAAGTCTTGCACATTTAAAAATGGGTTTTGAAGGAAATGTTGAATTGGAAACTGAAATTTCACTATTCCTTGAGTAATGATTTTATCAATTCTGATGCATGTTAATTTTATAAGCTAGGTTTGTATTGAGTTGAAGTTTCCACAGTCCTTGCTATAAAGATAGTGTTGTCTTCAGAGGTGATTGAATGCAGCAGGTAATCAATTTAATACAGAATTTTGTGTGTAACTATGCTATCATTTCAGTGTCTATCTCCAATGACTTACCGTTTTTAAAATGTTAACTCAAAATCTTAATAATTTGCTTTTGATCTCTGGAGCTGGTTGTGCAGCTAGCTATATTCACTGTCTCTGACATTCATAAGCAAGAAATGAGAGAGCTGATTTGCTCCTATACCTGCCAGTATAACTGTGTTGTGGGTTGTGGCATGCAAGTAGTGAAAGATGTTTTGATCTACTTCTTTCTGCCCGGTTTCTGAGGAAGTGCTTGTTTTTGGGAAGAAGAGTAAATTATTTGCCTTGATGTTGGGGTCTAATGTGTGAGGATCTGATAGGAACGTCAATGTTATTTGACTTCCGTTACATTCCTTTTATGCCTAGAAGTCCCATTAATGAAGCCCATAGCTTTACAAACATTAAGAATTAATTAAGGTTTCAGTTAGAATTCCTACATTGCAGAAAGAGGCCATTCAGCTCATCAAGTCTGCACCAACTCTCCAACAGAGCATCATATCCAGGCCCTATCTCTGTAATTATACGTGTTTACCCACTAGTTCCTTGAACCTATACATCTTAGAACACTAAAGAACAATTTGCTGTGGCTAATCGACCTAATTTGCACATTTTTAGACTGTGGGAGGAAACCTGAGCACCCGGAAGAAACCCAAATAGACACAGGGAGAATGTGCAAACTCCACATAGACGTACAGTCACCCATGGTTAGAATTGAACTCTGGTCCCTGCTACAGTGAGGCAGCAGTCTAACCACTGAACCACCATGCCACTCTAGTTCTAGTTAATATTTACAAACAATAGAAGTTCCTTCTAGCAGAGAGGAATATTACTTTTAGATGGCTTCTTCACTTAAATATATTTACACACAGTTTTTAGTAACCAGCAATTAGACAATTGAAGGTAACTGTAGTTATTTCACTTCCTTCCTTATTAGGTGGCACAATGGTTAGCACTGCTGCCTCACTGTGCCAGGGACATGGATTTGATTTCTGGACTTGGTCACTGTTATGCCGAATCTGCATGGGTTTTCTCCAGGTGTTCCAGTTTCCTCTGGAACATCTGGTTAGATGTATTAGCTATACTAAATTCTCCCTCAGTGTGCCCAAACAGGTGCTGGAGTGTGGTGATTAGGGGATTTTCACAGTAACTTCATTGCAGTGTTAATGTAAGCCTACCTGTGACACTAAAATAACCTTTAAAACATATAACGGAGCAAGAGATTAGAAAAATGGACAGCTAGTAGATATATTCTGTGAATGTGAAATGCAGAAATTTCAAATTTATCATATATAGGATCTAGATTTATTCTCATTCATGGAGTAAGCAAAATGATCCAACCTGGATCATTAAAGTCAGTTTCTAATTTATGCAGTATTTTGTATATTGGGTTGTTTCTTTGAAACACTAAAGTATATTTGCTTGGTAAGTTATGTGATTTTACTTTTGATTCTCTCATTGCAGGACTCGAGTAAAGCTGGAAAGCTTGGAGGATGCTTGCATATTGAATGGTGAAGTTGATGCTCTCTCTGACAAGCACGGGTGCCCAGCTTACGTGAGCCCTGAGATCCTTAACACCAATGGCAGCTACTCTGGTAAGGCAGCTGATGTTTGGAGTCTAGGTGTAATGCTGTACACAATGCTTGTTGGACGGTACCCCTTCCATGATGTGGAACCAAGTTCACTCTTTAGTAAGATTCGGCGTGGCCAGTTTAACATTCCAGAAACTCTTTCCCCACGGGCGAAATGCCTTATCCGTAGCATTTTGCGTCGAGAGCCTTTGGAAAGGCTGACGTCCCGGGAAATCTTGGACCATCCCTGGTTTGCCTCTGATTTTGCAGCTTCTAGTTCCGGATATGGTGCTAATGAAAAAGAAGCAATCGATCAGCTGGTACCTGATGTGAATATGGATGTTGAATTGGATCCATTTTTCAACTGAGTTTACCCAAGGGTTGGATGTGGTCGAGAAAATATTAAGAGCTGGTATCCACCACATGGCATCCTTCCTGAACTGATGAATGGTATCTTGAATCGACCTAGCTTGGTAGCAAAAGTGGCGAAGATGTATAGTGACTTAAATGACTAGCAGAGTGGGACTTCTAAAGGGTTAACATGTAGCACAACTAATCAGGCGGTTCTGCTATTAAGTTAGATTGATTGGGAGGAAAAGGCAGTGTAAAATGTTGCAGCTTCTCATCTCATGGAGCCACGGAGAGCGCTGAATTCTGCACACATGCATAATTGTGCAGTTCATCACTCATTTTATAATGGTTGCAAATCACAAATAGAAACTTAATTAGCCTCGACACAATGTAACACATTGGCATCGCACTGTTAGATTATTTTCCTTCTCTCATTATTCAGGGAATGTACAATCCTTCTGTAAAGAGTCTCCTAAATTTGTTTCTGATGTTTTTAACATTTTATTCAATGTGATTCATTAAAAAAAATTTAGGTGCACACAAAACCGACCATAAAATGCGGGTGCTAAAATAAAAGTTCTGCTTGTGTTTATATATGTAGCTATTTTCATTATCTTGTGTATTTTTTTTCTGAGCAAACTAAATATTGTCAGAAAATGAACATGTTGATGCTCAGTTCCCCGAGAGGGAAAACTTTTTTTTTGAGTGTACAGTACTTCAATGCAGTTGGGTAGGATCTGTTGAAATGAAAATGTCAGCTGTAACTTCACTGGTAAGGAAGCCCTTATTGGTAAACATTCAGGGTTTGAAATACATCTACTGGAACCATTGCATTAGTGGAAAAAAGTGTCCTATCCAATAATACAATTTTTGTAGTGTTTATCTTAAACTTCAATATCCCACAACAGTGTTAAAAACATACTTTAAATTTCCCCACTTTTTCACACTGCTTATTCTGTCCTTTCTTCCACCACAGCTAGGCCACAACTGCTTCTGGCTGTGTAAAGGTATGATAATGAAGCTAAGCTATCATGTCCGAGACAATCTTTATCTAGCCCTCCTGAGACTAATCAAATTTTATGGTGTTTTCTTTGGAAAAAGTGAGTGCGTACTTACTAAAACAGTAACAAGTATATGTGCTGTCACAATGATATAGATTGTGCAATCATGTCTGCAGCATAGCTCTTTGATTTTGGCAGCTAAAAGTAGACTTTTTGAACACATGAGTTGGTGAACAAGTAAACTTACTAGTGTCTGTTTATTTAATCAAAGTTTTTGTCTTGCCTTGCTGCAAGCACAGGACCTCCACTACGCAACAAAGACTTTGGTCAAACAAAAAATCTTGCACAAGTATTGAGTACCTATAATTGAGTAATACCACAAGACAAATGAGTTTAAGCTATTACATGAGTGAATGACTAACTGGTTAGTGGTCTAATATTCTGTTCCCTAGTTTGATTCTACATCATTTAATGAATTCTGAAATTGAATCCTGAAGTTAATGTTTAATCAATTCTGACAATTCAGAGTTGTTTCGAAAAAAAATTGAAATAAAATTAAATGGCTTGAAATGAACAAGAATAGATTGCCATTGTTAATAAAATTGTTCCTGATACTTGAAGGGGTTCAGACCCCTCCTTGTGTCTGAAAAATATACATGGTGCCTGGAACTGACTAATCATGAATATCTTGATTGTGAGGAATCCACTTGTCTTTGCATTGAGCTCAGTGTGAAGCAGTTGCATGCACAAACATAAGTTCATTTACACAACTTCTTTTCAAGTGTACGTACATAAATGTGCCTGATTTTAAATTAAGTTGGGCAATTCAGAAAAAGAATTGGAATAACGTTTGACAGTTAAGTAATTTACTCTGCTTTATTGCTTATGATTAAAGTATTGTGAAAGTAAAGTATAAATATGACCTTTTTTAACAAAGAATTATATCCAATGCAAGCACATTTTATGGACATATGTTTGTAAATTTTGAGCACAGTCACATCTGCAGTGTGTATTTCAAACCCTGGATAGATTGTAGATTTTTTTTTTAATTTTAGCTTGTCAAATTACTTTTCTGCTTCCAATTTGCTATATATTAGAACTTTCTTACCTTGCATACTTTTTTCCTGTGTTGTCTCCAGTACCTTGGTTGTTTGATTACTGCCTGTACCAGTTCTGTGAAATGGTCATGTTCTTGGGTAGGTATACGTGGACTCTGTAGTACGTATCTGTTAACTTGAATTTGTGCTTTTATAGTATGTTGCATGTACGTACAGCTACTTGACCTACTTGGCTTATGGATGCTATTGCCTGCATTTCAGGAGAGCTTGTATATGCCAATTAAAAACACAGAAGAGAATCGCTAATTAAAGTTCTCATTGGGGATGGGGGGTGGGGGGGGGAAAGCTGCAGCTGACCTGCCAAGTGTTAATTTAACATTTTTCAAATTAATCACAAAAAAGGGAGTGAATTTTTTTCACTCTGGTGGATGGTGCTATGTTGAGAAGGACTACTTGTCTTTGTTTCAATCTAAAGTGGAAGGGGAACAGAGGAGACTGCATGGTGGGTTTTACTGCCTCTGGTGTTTATTGTATTTGGTTTGATGTTTTGTCCTAATCTTCTCCTTCAGTAAATAAATTGTGAATTGCACAACTAACTGAGTGCTCCAATTTCTTCTAAATTAGTAGATTTTATTTTTGTGACCAAGAGGTGTAAATTGTTCAGTCAATGAGTATGGATTCAGCTCTACTCTCGGGATGGTTGGAGAGATACAAGGGGATATGAATGGTTACTGCATGGTAAGCATACACACTGTTCCTGTGTGGCTAAACAACACACTTGGGAAGATGCACAGCACATATTCAATGTCTTTTCAATTTGTGATGTTCAAGAACTACTGAATAAGTCATGTTTTTAAATTTTTAATCTGCTGATTTTTACCATTCATTCACACATTGCAGTTTGTGTGAGCTTGCTGTATGCAAATTGATTGCCTCATTTCTTTTGTAACAGTGACTACATTTGAAAAGTACTCGTCAGTCACTATGAAAAGAGCTTAATAAATTTTAAAATATTTTGTTGTGTGGGGTTTTTTAAATCACGTCACCTTTGTCCAATGTTCTTGTTATTTCTGTTGCTTTTCTCAACCGCTGCAAATCAGCTGACCTCCGGTGTGATCAGTTTGTATCTGTTGGTTTCACTGAAGGCGCTTTAAGTGCAGATGAGTGGGTGATTTATATTACCCAAATACACTCATTGCATTACAAATTTCCTTGTTGGTCTAAAATGTAAACTCCTGATAAAACCAGTGTCAGAAGCTGTTTGCTGCCTGGAGCTGAGTTTCTTGTTAACTCACCGTGTTTTGAGTATCTGTAATACTACTCTACTCTCATAATTTTCGATTAACTGGGTACCAGAGTCTGATACTTCTAGAGTCAGGTTATTTACATAGATATTGAGTGCCTATAACAGTATTGGCTCATCTCAAGCATTTGGGAAGGCTGAGAGATGCAGGCTTGTAGGCCAAATGACTAAAAGTAATTTTGGCAGCTTGCCATCTTCTGAAACATTCCAGCAAAACTTCTGCCAGCTCCATACCTGCCATTCCAATGAATTGGACACTCAAAATCTTCTTGATGCTTGGTGGCTTTGGCGTATAAGAAGTGGGAGCAATGGGAATTCTAGCTGATGCCATTCTACGAAGCCTTATCTCCGCTTTGAAAGCTGGGCTTTCAGAAGGGCAGGTGGAACTTTGCATCACTCGTGGGGTGGGGAGGGGGGTGTCCCCAAGCTCCTGCTGCTAGCTGAAGAAGTTAGTGTTGCTGCTTCCCTGCACTGTTTTTAAGTTTCCACCTCAGTCACCAGCTGGAAACTTCATTTGTGTAAAGATCCTGAAAAGGTTTGGATGCCCTTGCCTAGTTCATTTAGGAAAATTCTTTCCTGAGGTCTTGAAAGTTGGAAAGCATTTTGAAAGCGCAATAATGCAGTTTACTTAAATAAAGAATTACAACTCCTCATCTGTCCATAATTGCAGTATTTCATGATCTTTTAAGAAATCCTTTTTGAGAGTTTGGCTGAAATAACAATCGAGTTATCCCTGATTGGTGGTTGAACTTGGTAAGTCTTGCGATTTAAAAAAAAAATTAAAATACACTTGTGGTATGTGAACTTCTGAAGCTTCTTTAGCACTGATCACATGCTGGGATCGTAGTGTTTTTTTTTGTCCATTGGGGAAGCTTGTGTTCCATGATCTGGAATGTATGTATTTCAACAATATTTAAACAGTGGCATGACCTTGAAATCAAATTTGAATATCTATTGCAACTTCTGAAATATGATGCCAAAAGAACTTTGCTTCAGTGGAAGGTAGAAATTGGGTTTTACAGATGTGCAGCTTCTGAATAATGTTAGTGTAACACGATTGAACTGTGCGCAGTTTACATATTTTAGTCCATAGACTGCCTCACTGCCCTAAACGTGATGTAGAGGATCAGCCAGTTGTCTCCCAGGAGTGAGAACTGAGTAACCTCAAATGTAGTAGACTTCCTGGCCTCTACCAAAAATTATGCAATGTGTGTAAAACATATTAACTAAATGGGTCCTCAGTTGATACAAGGGCTCTGTTATGTTTGAAATTGTTGCCCCTCCAAGTAGAATGCTGTCATAGCTAGACCAATTCTTACCCAGTGGCTGGTTCATCAACCTGAAATGTGTATACACTTGGGTGTTAATCCCATACGTGCTGAATCTAGTATCATAGAAATTGTGTTTTTCTTTCTAAGTTACGCTGGGGACAACTCAAGCAAAAACCTAATTTGCCATAGGTACAATATCCAAATAGTTTTTGGCTGAATGTTGCAGTGCCTCACTTGTACAAGTGTTCCATACATCTTGCTGGAGGAGAGGGCTCTGAAAATAACATCTAGTGATGATACATTGGCTTTAGTTTCTGGCAATCTCAAAAATTTCCCATCAGAATTGTAATCTGAGGCATCAGTTATTTTGTGATGACCTGGTTTAGTAGTTGAGGTGCACTTTGCCCAATGTCACTTTCACTATCAAAATTTAATATAAAATTCTAATGCAAAATAACATTGTTGTATATACTGAGCAGATCAGATGGCATCTGGAGAACATTAAGGTTTCAGGTTGATCTGGTGAAATATCAATCTGAAAGGTTCATTTTTGTTTCTCTCCCATGGATGCTGCCTGATCAACTGAGTATTTTGAAAGGCACATTATTTGCTTTTGCTTGATCACTGCTTTGGTCAGTTGTTCCATGAGTATCACTTACCAATTCTTCCTGTTGCCATTCTAACTTTAATCTTTTCTCATTGCCGTGTGGATATTCTGATCCAACTTTCATTCAGCCTAAACTTTTATGTATTTAGTTTACTCATGCTATCATTTTATGTTTTGCCCTTTTGT
Organism: Sphyrna mokarran; assembly: GCA_024679065.1. Classification (NCBI taxonomy): domain Eukaryota; kingdom Metazoa; phylum Chordata; class Chondrichthyes; order Carcharhiniformes; family Carcharhinidae; genus Sphyrna; species Sphyrna mokarran. Next base: position 92,047,391 of record JAGIQG010000005.1, on the reverse strand, counting down.
CTTCATTCTGGGTGATGAAATGTACTTTTTTTCAACACTGAAACAGGAGTAGATCTTATGACCCCAGCCCACCAGCCCCACCAAAAGCCTGCTCATTTTTCAATAAAATTATAGGTGAACTCTAATTTCCTGTCTCTTCCTCAACACCCTTTGATTTTCCTTAGTGTTTGAAGATCTTCTATGTCAGTCTTGAAAGTACTCTGTGACTAACCACAGCCCCTCTGCTGGAAAATTTCAATGATTCGCAACTTTGAGTGAAGAAATTTCTTATCTCAATCCTGAACTGTTTACTATAATCTTTAGTCTTAGACTTCTCAGCTAGGGCAAATAGTCTTAGTGTGTGCCCCACCAATTCCTCAAAATCTCACTTTGAAATAATGAAGTCCTCTCGCATTCTTTTAAGCTTCAGAAATATATTCTCATCCATCTCTCCTCCAAAGGACGGTCCTTTTTGATCCTGGGAATCCAGCTACTAAACTTCTGTTGCAATCTTTTTAAGACCAGAATATCCTTCCTTTCATATTGGGAACAGAATTCTACATTGTCCAGGTGTGGTCACATCAAATCCCTACAGAATTGTAGTAAATCCATGTTCCTGTACCCCAATCACCTTGTAGCAAACCTTTATTCATTGACACCAATCAAATTGCAATAAAGGCAAACACACCATTTATTTGCCTTGCTAATTCCTTACTGTGTCCACCTGTTAATCTGACTGGAGCACAGGGGAACCTAACTTCATCTGAAGGCTAGAGTTTACACCTCTTGCCTCTTCAGCTTTATCATTCTTCCTGCTAAGTGCATAATTGCATGTTCCCGTTTTTACTCCATCTGCTATCATCTTGCCCACTCGTTTATCTGATCTATATTTGTGTCTCCTCCTTGTGCTTTATCACATGTACTTGTGAGACCACATTTGTTACGTATTTCCTTCTCAGACACAAATATGCTCTTTTTGTTTTGTAATGTAGTGCCAGTGCTTAAGATGGAAAGTATTCTGAATGATAATATGAGTTAATTTTAGTGCCTTCACTCTTTTGTGTATTGTTAGTCTCCATTCTTCTCAGTTTCGTTTTCTACCATCCTGTACTAATTTGGTTCTATTTGGGCCTTATTTTTTTTGATGCCTTTGCTTTTGTCAATGACATTTGTAAAGTATTCTCAAATAACACTACTCTTTATTATATGGGAATTACAGATCATGGGCTTGTGTTATAGTATCTTTCCCTTTTTAAATTTATACTTTTGCTAAAGCTGTTGCCAATATCTACACTTGCAACATTAGGTTGCACTATTTTACCTACTATTAATGTCAGGCTAATGAATCTATGAATTACCTGAGTAAATGTATTTTTTTTTGATGTGGAACCTTTTAAAGTATCCTGTTGATCTTCCACAATGAATGTTCCCTGTATTTAATCATGTAATTTAGTATCGTAGGTTATAGGCCATCAGGTCAAAGATTTTTTAGTGCCTCAAATTTAATAAGTCATATCTGTCATATTGATGTTTTGCCATACTGATTGTATAACAGAAATTAATAGGTAATCTACTCTCTTGCATCACTGGAAAATTCCATCAATTTTGAGTTCTTCCCTCATTGCTGTCAATTGAGATCTATCTCATGGCTTTTAGCATCCTCAACAAAGCTCCTTTTCAGTCTTTCTATCGTTTTGGATAGCTCTTAAATCTGTTTCACCATTCAATTAAATCGCACCTTATTTGTATTTTAACTCAGTTTACCTACTTTGGTTCCATAACCCTTAATGCAACTGCTGAGCAAAAATGTTTTTAATCTCTTGTTTTTATAAATTTTTAAATGACCTAGCCTATGAAGTTTTGAGATGGGGCAGGGTTCTAGATTTCCATCACCCTTACGTGAACGAGTGTCCTCTGATACCATTTCAGAACAGCCTCGCTCTATTCCAAGGTTGTGCCTCCTAATCTGGACTCCGGATTGTTCAGTGATGGGCATTTTGTGGGACTAAGAATAACAAATTAACAAAATGAAATAATTTAATAACCCAGCATCAATGTTCCCTGATCAACCCAATGCCTTGTGGGTTTAAGTGGAAGGAATCCATTTATTATTGGGCACTGTAATATTTTTGTAACGGTATGCTTCAGCATGTTAAGTTCTGGAATGATACTCTGGTCTACTTCAATGCAAAAATCCCCAAAGGTCGTTGGATCCAATAGGGCAATTAATCTTTCTGGTATATGTATCAAAATGAGATATTGAGTCTGGAATGTAATAGTGTACTACTAACATGCCAAAACTGATGGGTATCACTGTCAACATGTCTAAACAAGCTGTGTTAGTTATTCAGATATTGGATTTTACTACAACTAGTCAAATTGCTATATGGTTAAATATAAAGATTGAGATTTTTTTTCCAACAAACCCTTGTGTATGTAGAATCCTTTTGAGGACAATATGATATTGCAAGTCATTTCACAGAAGTACTAAAATAAAATGTGACATAGCCAGAAGGTATTAGATCAGCTCTCCAAATGTATAGTCAAGGAAGTAGGTTATAGAGGGTGTCATAAAAGAGTAACGTGAGATGGGAGGGTATTCCAGAACCTGGGGGCAGTTGTAGCTGAAAGCACAGTCCCCTGATGGTGTAATTAAAATCTGGGAGTATGCTCCAGGTCAGAATTTAAGTGTAAATGTCTCAGTTGAGGATTACAGAGAAAGGGAGGGGCAAGGCCATTTGAGAATTTACAAATGTTTAACCTTCCTTAGCTTGCCATTAGCAATGAGTGTAGATCTCCAGCCCATGACTTACAATGTGCTTATTATATTCCATTGAGAAGCAAGTAAACAAGCATCATTTGTGTTTACTATAGGAAGATGTGGTATTTACGTGGCTTGCTTTGGCTACACTAATTGCCAGGAATGGAGTTTTATCTAGTATGCTTCTGCTGTTTTTGTTTATGATCAGATTAAACTAATTGGATTACAAAATATTGGGTTCAGTGTGGATAAGGTGGGATTTGTTTTAATTTTAAATATTCGAATTTCTACTCTGAATAAATAGCAACAAAAACCTCTCACATGCACTTAAGTTGCATTTAACAAAATAAAATGCCAGAAATCATGCCAGTGCTCTTGCAGCACAGTTTCCTTCAAGAGTGGAGGCACATTTTCAGTACCCTTGAAATTCCTGTAACACACCAATATCACTGCAAAATATATTTGCTCTAACACATTGCGGCCATTGTAAATAAATAAATGCTGCCAGTACTCTATAGCTGGAGTACTGTTTAAGCTCTAGCTGTTTACAATGTTTTCTTGCATTTCTATTTTTTTGTATTTCTTGTTTATATAATCAAATGCAACAATTTTCACCTTCCATGGTTTCACTTTTGCAGATATCTAAAATGATACCTTAAAAATGCAAGGGTCGCAACGAAGCTGTCAAAGTGTGATATTTACACGCTTAGTGGTAATGAAAAGTAAAGTGAAGCAACATCCACTGCACTGTAAAATAGCGTATCAAAATACTGAGCAAACTGTCTCGTGCAAAACCTTAATAAAATTGCCAAGATTACAATGGAAATTTTCATTGCTGAATGTGGAATCATGAATATGTTTGTATCCTGCAATTCTCAATTTTTCATCCAAGGAGATGGAACAGTGGCTAAACTTCACCCCTGCCTACCACCATTTAATTCAGTTCTAGTTTAGTTTGGGGAAGTCAGCCTGGAACTCCTGATTCATCTTGATTTTGCAGCTGTCTGGCTTGCTCACCTCTGAAGCCAATTGAGGAAATTGTAAAACTAAAAGTTTACTTGTTTGTCCATCAACATGTTAACGAGAATTACATTCTTGATTAATATCTGAACTCTGATGCAATTGCCTTGGTTTTGTCTCGTGGTTTATCTGTACCTCAGGCAAGTGACAATCTGCACGATCAGAATTAAAGGAACTGTTGAAATAAAGATACGTATCAATAATAATCACTTTTTGATGTAATATCTCTTAAAGAGATTGCTTTTTGATTTATCTTTCAGTTTGCTGTATACTTTTTTTGATGTGGAGATGCTAGTGTTAGACTAGCAAGGGCACAGTAAAAAATCTCAACACCAGGTTAAATTTCAACAGGTTTATTTGGTATCACAAACTTTTGGAGCGCTGCTCCATCAGGTGAGTCAACTGATGACATGCTCCGAAAGCTCGTGATACCAAATAAACCTGTTGAAATTTAACCTGGTGTTGTGAATAAACTTACTGTACTTTTTTTATGATGGCATGGTGGTACAGTGGCTATACTGCTGCCTTATTTGCCCTAAGATAACATAGCAATCTTTTGTCAACAGTGTCTCTACAGGATATACCTGTGATTCTGAATCCTGATAAGTTATTTTAGGATTTTGCTGTATGGGTGTTGTTTCTAAAATGCCTAATTAAAGTTCTGATTTATAAAGTCTAATTTTTGAAATGAAAAAAGTTGGCCACACAGGAATGAAGCTGTACAGAGGCTCAAACTTCAGAATTTTCTTAATTGTTGAATGACAATTGACATGGCCGAAACTTGTGTAGAGAGCTTGACTAAGGAGCGGGTAAGATGGGTGTTACGTCAGATCTGGAAAGTAGGCTAAAAATGGGAATTGATGGTGACGGGAAAGTAGCTGAATTGTTCCTAGCAGACATGTGCAATCCTGATCCTTTTTATTGCAGAGTTGAAGGTCCCATTGTAGGAGATGTAGTGAAGGAGGGTGGCATTATTTGAGGCTGATGGTTGTTCTCCACAAAAAGTACATGCATGAATTGCAATTGGATGGCTGCTGACCAACCCCCTCAGTCATTCAAATATCTGACCACTGATGATATTTCTTGTTGGTAAGATCACAAACCTTTTGTGCACATTTCTTGTACATAGTTGGGAACTGCCAAACCTTCTGGGTTGCGCTGACATTGTCATTAGTAGATCCAGCATAGTATTTTGAAAGCAGAGGCCCTGACAGGAACAGCATGCACAGGGTCATGTGTTCCTCTGTTCATGGATTTCTTGAAGATTAATGTCTGTTGATCTTAATCATGCACCATTCTTCATGTAAACATTTTGAAATGCCACGCAGTTATTATTCAGGTCAGAAACTCTGAAGTGTTTCGTCAAACCCTGTCTGGATCATAAGGTTTGCACCTTGGTTTTGGCTAGAGTAAGCATGATACATTTTACTTCAGGTATGATTCAAATGATTCTCTAGGGAGCTTTTATATAGTTAACATGTATGAAAAGAAAATTAGCAATAACTTATCAATTACAAACAAACAAGCCATAATATACAACCCTTAAATCTTTCTAAGATGTTGCGATCGAATAAAACTTCCTTTAGACAAAAAAATCTTTAACACATGTTTATCACAGCAAAGACTAACGCTCGTATGATATTGGAACTGAATCTCTTGGTTAGAGAATTGAAACTGTAACTTCTAGTAACACTTTGGATACCCTCAGAACAGTTTGAAGCTAGAACAGCTTCCCAGAACACCAGCGAGAGACTGATCAAGCCACTAACAGCAGATTCTCCACTCCAGGAAGGTTAAGAAGCCTGGCTTTCAGCTTACCAATAGAATTTCCAAAAATAGCAGGGGGAGGGACAGGGAGAGAGAGAGAGGGAATGCTTCCAGTCTGATGTCCCTTCTAAAACTAACTCTACATTCAAACAGAAATTGAAACCTTAAATTCACTAGGGAGAAAAAAAAAACTTCCTCCTAACAATGTCATGAGACATCCCAGAGTAAAAATAAATCCCATTTAAACCATTGAAGGAGCAATAAAAGGGCTATAGACAATTTGGAAACACAGAGCTGCAGAGAACATAATATTAAAAAAAAACTTAATGATACACTAACATCACAACAATGAACATATTCTGTCCACTTCTTAAATAAAGACCATTGATAAAAGATACACATTTCTAGCATCTACAGTATTAAGCTATATGAAATAAGAACAAAAATAGCAGGAAATGCTCAGTAGGTCCAGCAGCATCTGTACAGAGTAACAGAAGTTATACCAAGGGTCAATAATCTTTCATAAGATTTCTGACTCATGGTATGATGGTTCTTTGCTAAGGTACTAATTAACTGCAATTGATACAAACATATTCTGTTTATAATGCCATGTATTTCTTACAAAGAACCTGAATGTCCAAATGGAAACAATGTGCAGTGCTTTGAATTGGGAATCTCAAACTGAAATCTACTTGGTCAATTGAACACTTTCTTTCTAAAGGAAAAGTAATGTTTCCTGTATGCTAGTGTGGTAGCTGTTACAGGACTAAAAATCCAGATAATGTGTACAAATCCAACCTTGGCAGTTTGAGAATTGAAATCCATTTTTTAAAAAAATCTGGAAATAAAAAGCTGGCATCAGTAAAAGTGATGAGAGATTGTTATTAACAAATTATTACTATCTTTAAGGACAACAAGTTCTTTAATCTATTTGTAGGGCTGAGGTAGGTTACAAAAGTGGGGAGGAATGAGGACGTGGAGAGATCTGAAAACTGATTCGAATTTTAATATCAAGGCCTTGCTGAACTAGGATCTAATGTGTGATTTACAACATTCCTACATGATCTCTTCTTTATGCCTCCATTTATAAGCCCAGATAACTCTGCTATTTTTAAGCACCTTCTTGCTGCCTCTTAAATAGTTTGATACGTTCTCTCTGATCTTGTTCTGCCTGGTAATATTTTTCCAAACACTTTTTTTCAAATTGTTACAGCAGTGACTGCTCTTCAGAATCTCTTTATTGACTGTAAAGCATCTGAGACTTTTGATGGGCAGCATGGTGGCACAATGGTTAGCATTACTGCCTCACAGTGCCATGGACCCTGGTTCGATTCCTGGCTTGGGTCACTGTGCGAAGTCTGTACACGGGTTTTTTCCAAGTACTCCAGTTTTCTCCCACAGTCGAAAAATGGGCAGGTTAGGTGAATTGACCAGACTAAATTCTCCTACAGTGTACCCAAACAGGTGCCGGAGTGTGGTGACTATGGGATTTTTCACATTAACTTCATTGCAGTGTAAATGTAAGCCTACTTGTGGCACAAATAAATAAAACAAAATTGCTATTGGCAATTAGTTCTCAAAGATTAGTTCAGCAATACTGATTTATACAAAAATATCAGACTCCGTTGCTAAAACTGATGCATACGGAGAGGCATTATCTTTCCATTTGTATGGTTAATACAAATATATCTCATTTTTACACGAGAAATGTAGTCATTTAATTAGTATTGTGTTCAACGGGTAGGCGTATGATTTTCTTACGATAAAACCATTATTAGCAATCAAACTATTGAGCCTCCACAGAATATAGCATTTCCTGATTCAGGAAGTGGGGGAAGAAAAATTCTCTCCCACTCCTTTTAAAATTAGAGCTATGGGTTTGAAATTTCTCATTTGCAACTTTTGAGATCTGAGGGAGGAGAGAATATTTTGAGTAAGCAATTTACCACTTCCTCTGGAAGATTTAAATTTTTGTAGCACAATGTGTAACCAAATTTCCGTTACAGGTATGTTGACTCCATTGTAAAGCTGGATAAGCTTCACCTGAATCAATTCTGAATCCTTTTTATGACAGTGCTTAAATTTTGGAAAAACTACAGTAAAGTTCTGAATGCTGTTTAGCAGTACATAACTCGGGAATAATCATATCAAAAACTTTAAATGATACTCCTGTTCCACTTGGCCAGATTTCAAGTTACTAAGTATATCTATCACTTTGCAGGCAGTATACACTTCCTTCCATTCTTCATGCGTATGATGTAGCCAATCCCAGTGTAACACTGCAGCTCTGCATCTACTCGGAGACAACACGGGAACAAGAGTAGGCTGTTTAATCCATCGAGCATGCTTCCCTATTTAATGAAATAATGTTTGATCTGTGATCTTAGTCCGTATGTTTGACTTTGCCCCATATTCATTGCTATATTTCTATTTAAGCACATTATGATATTGTGCCTATCACTGGTGCTGTTTGGGTCATGTACTGGGGTCCATTAAGTGCAGCAAATCCCAACCAATGTTACATTACAGTCTCGCTGTCCTGAACTCATCATCACTGTCTAGCTGCACCAAGTAATCATTGATCCACATTAATTTTGGGCCATCTCTGAAAGTGAGTACTTGGAAATAATCCTTCCTTTGAATAAAATTTCTTGAAAAAGAAGGAAAAATTCCCCTCCTTGTTGAAATAAAACTGCATGTCTAATCAAGGCAAATGAACCACTTTACTCAATTTTTCTGCTGAAGTTAAATAATGTTGGCTCCCTCATCCCCATTCCTGTGCCCCTCTTTTCTGCTTCTTTCCTGACCATTGCCTTTTCCCTCCTCCTTTCCTTTTGCTGCTCACATCATCTTTCTCTCTCTGTTGCCTGTCCCCTCCTTGTTCACAGGCTCAATGCATTTCCTCCACTTGGAACCAATGATCTGCCTATTCTTTGATGCTGCTTAACTTGAATGCTGGACTTGTTCACAATTCCCTGTGTGCAATGCCACTGTAAACATAAAAAGTTAATTGATGAACATACATCTGTTATTCTGCACTTGGAGGCTTGCAACAAAACTATTGTGATGAGATGGAAGGGTAATTTTTGTTTGTTGATTCATAGGAGGAGATTGATTGAGAAAATTGGGAACCTAATCTTGAAAACAGGATAGTTAAAATATGCATTTCCTTTGAAATTGGTTTCTTGCATTTTAGGAGAGGTATCGACCTTCTAACTTTCTTAAATAAAAAGGAAGTTTACAGACAGATGGATTAAGTATTATATATTAAGTGTCCTACACTATAATTTCAGTTCACTTGTATATTTTTAAATGATCTTCATACATAACTATTCAATGTGCTCTTGGCTGCTTTTCCACCTTCCATGAACATGAGCTCATCCAAAAACTCTGCTGGCTGACTTTCATTGGCGCCCAGTCCTGCAACACCTCAGATCTGAAATACTCACCCTTATGTTCAAACCTTTTCCTGACCTTGCTGCCTAATTTTATCACTGTAGCCTCCTCCAATGTGACAACCTTGCGAGATGCACACCTCCAATGCTGATCTCTTGTGGTCCCTGATTTTCGTAATTATTGGCAGCTGCCTGGGGCTGAAGTTCTGGAACTCCCTCCTTAAACTTCTGCATCTCTGTGCACCTATCTAAAAATAGGTGGACAAACTACATTTCACAGACCAGTGTGAGCTTTTCAACCGGTAGCCAATTGCATTCCCTTGCACTTTGGGAGTTGCAGTCTGTCATGCTCATCTGTCTCATTGGAGCGTTGGACATTGTGAACTGTCTGTGTGTTGAGATATGAGACAGTATTACTGAAAGGGGAAATAAGAAAGTAGAAGGTCCTTGTTGCTCCAGTATTGCCCCTGAAGCTTCCTCCACTAGGTGCTCCAGCTCTGCCTGCATTGCTAGGCCTTACCCTGCAGTAGAGCTGCAAATAATGGTTGGTATTTTGATGGGATTTTCATGGTGGCTGAAGTTCAGATGCTACCCAAGAGCTTTCTTGCTTCAGGATGAAAATTCATGAATTCTCAGGAGAATGATAAGAGAGTGAGTTGGATTCAGATGGGAAATGCCAGTGAGGATGTGAGCGAAAAGTGTGAGTTCTGCTGTTAAACAAGTTCTGGCCTTCACATTATTTCTGTGGCAAAGCATTATTATTATCTGATTTAATTTGTATTGAGCAACAGATCTCATACATGTCCTTGTAGGAAGCTGCTGCTAACTTGTCAAGCTGAGTTGCCAACCTTCTGGATTGCCTGTAGTCACCAGCAATTTCCCAGGCACAGCAAGACTTAGAAAGATGATTTTGGGCATTTAATAACCAGAATTCTTTTTAGGCATGTTCATTTGTAAGCACCCTAGGCTAAACCATCTTTAGCTGCTTCATCAATGACACTGCCTCCATCATATGGTCAGTCGTGAAAATATCTGCTTATGATTGCACAATGTTCAACACTATTTGCAATGACTCAGATACTACTTAGCCTGACACAGTAAGGAGCACCGTAGGGTCGTGCAGTGGTTAGCACTGCTGTCTCTCAGCACCAGGGACCCGGATTCAATTTCAGCCTTGGATGATTGTTTGTGTGGAGTTTGCATATTCTCCCTGTGCCTGCTTGGGTTCCTGCCCACAGTCCCAAGATGTGCTGGTAGATGTGCTAAGGGCCATGCTAAATTGGCCCTTAGTGTCAGAGGGATTAGCAGTGTAAATACGGACTGAATGGCTTCCTTCTGCATTGTAGGGATTCTATAATATCACACAAATACTAGGCAATGACCATCTCCACCAAAATAGAATTTAACTGTTGCCCCCTTGACATTCAATGGCGTTACCATCATTGAGAGTTGAACTCTCCCAAAACAACTAAGTGTTGAATTCGTGAGAAAACTGGAGTAATTCAGGTTTTTCTTTTCTGAGGGGATTCAGACTAGAGTCTCCCACACTCTGTGTAATGCTGAGGTCACCAACATGAATATCATCAAATTTCAGGACCTATTCCCACCTAAGGGAGTGAAACCTGCACGCACAGTGGCCCCACACTGTCAGCCTCTCTTTTTGCTGGCCAGCAGATTGCAGGCCAGCCCAGGACTCTCTAGTGTTCCCCCCCCCCCCCCTCCCCTCCCCCCCCCCCCCCCCCCCCAACCCTCCCAAACCCCATGCTTGAGCCTCCCCTCTTTCCCAGAAAGCAACTTCATAGTTGAGGTCACAATACTGATCGCTGTGGTACACAACTCATTATACCTTGCCAACCTGAAAGTTCTTAGCTATCGATCTCTCTTTGAATAGTTGAGTTACATTTTTTTTTCAATCTAATGGAATATTCCCTGAATCTGAGTTTCAGAAAATTCAAACTGATGCATCAACTATCTCACTGGTCACTTCTTTAAAGACCTGAGGATTTTTTTTTTCCATTTTTCATGGGATGTGACCACTTGCTCATCTCTAATTGTCTATTTCAGAGAGCAGTTACGAATTAACCACGTTGCTATGGGTGTGAAGTCACATGTAAGCCAGATCACGTAAGGATGGCAGATTCCTTCACTAAAGAATATTAATGAAGCAGATGGCTTTTTATGACAATCAGACAATAATTTCATTGTCATTATTAGATTGTTAGTTGCAGATTTTTTTATTGAATTCAAATTCCACCATCTGCCACAGTGGGAATCAAATCCAGGACCCCAGAGCATTATTCTGGGTCTCTGGATTACTAGTTCGGCAACAATACTACTGCCTCCCTCGTCCATCAGATGGAGTCCATTAGAACTCGAGCACTTTTCAGATTGCAGCTCCAACAATTTACTTGGCTTCTATGTGACTGTAATTTTCCTGAGATCTTCCTTCTTTTCCATTTCCTGATTTATAGCTGTTTCTGGAATGTTACTTGTATCCATACCTGTTTAATTCATCTGCCATTTCCTTGTTTTCAATTATCAATTCTCCAGTTACAGTTTCTATAGGATCAGGCTCACTTTGTTAACTTGTTTCTCTTTAAAATATTTATAGAAACTCTTACTGTCAATTTTAGTATTTCTGGCCATTTTTCTCTTGTACTTTAATTTTTTCCTCCTTTCTTTGCTGTCCTTCATGTTCTGTCCAACCTTCTGAACTTTTACTGATCTTTTCACAATTATATGCTTTTTCTTTAAGTTTGATACTATCTTTAACATTTCTAGTTAACTACAGATGGTTTGTCTGTCCCTTGGACTTTTTTCTTACTCGTTGAATGCGTTTATTCTGTGTAATACGAAATTTCCCCTTAAATGTTTACAACTGCATCTCTGACTTATCCCTTAACTTAATTTGCTAATTTGTTTACCCAGCTCTACTTTCTTGTCCTCAATTGTCCTCATTTAAGTTTAAGTACATAGTTTTGGATCCACTCATCACTCCCTCAAACTGAATGAAAAATTCAATCAAATTATGATCGCTGCAACCTAGCGGCAACTTTAATATAAGATCATTAATTAATGATTATCATGTGGTTACTATTAGGAGGCCTGTTCATAAGTGACTTCTTACCCTTTATCATTTCTCAACTCACCCAAACTGTTTCCACATCCTGATTTCCTGAACTTGGGTTAGCCCTCTCTTGTGCTAATGCCAACATTAACTAACGGAGCCATACCTCCATCATTTTCTCACTTTGTCTCCTTCCTAACTGGCATGTACCCTTCAATAGTCAGGTCCCAATCCATGTCCTACTGAAGCCATGTCTCTGTAATAGCTAACAAGTGGTGCACTCTCAGTTGAACTATTTTGTTTTGAATGCTTTATGCACTTTGATATAGAGCCTTTAGTTTTATCATCTTATTCTTATTACAATCTCTCATCTGTTGATTTACTGTTACATTTATCTTCTTCCTATCATGGTCAGTATTTCGTTTCCCATAATAACTCCTTTCTCTTTGCCTTGTCTCTACTCTTTGATTTACTATATCATCCCAGATTTGATCCTGAGCCCCCACTATTTAGTGTTAAACTTCCCAGTTCCTTAGTTATGCGGCTCGCAAGAACACTGGTCCCAGCATGATTCTGGTGCAGGTGGTACAGGAACCATTTTTTCCAGTAATGATGCTAATGTTCCATGAACCAGACTTCACACACACTAGTCTTTGAGCATGCATTTATCTCCCTAATTTGATTTGTCCTATTCTAATCAGAAATTGTGACCTTTGAGATTTTGCTTCTTAATTTGATGCTAAGATTCTCATACTGCATATGAAGAACCTCTTTCCTTATGCTGTCTATGTCATTAGTACCTACATTAAGCACAACGACTTGGCCCTCTCTCCTCCTACTGCAAGTTCCTCTCCAGTTTGTGTTTCCAACTTTCGCTACAGACAATAGTGTCAATCCTTCTGACTATACTGCCCTTTACTACCATGACATTCTTACAGAAGGCCATTCAGTCCATTGCATCCGTGCTGAGCTTTTCAGCCGAATCCCAGTTGCCAGTTCTTGACTCATAGCCTTATATGTTATAGCACCTATATATTAAGGCATTTGCTAAAAGTAGTGAGGGTTGTTGTCGCTATAGTTCTTTCAGGCATGAGTACCAGACTCCCATCACCCTCTGGGTAAAAATAAATTTCTCTTCCAACTCCTCTCTCATGCTAACCATCAGTCCCTTAGTTATTGTTCTCTTTGCTAAAGAGAATGAGTCCTCCCTATCCAGTCAATCTATGCCCTACATAATGATAGATATCTCAATGAAATCTCTCCTTGGCCACCTCCATTTCAAAGAAAACAATCCCTAACTTGTTCAATCTATCTTCAGACGATGTCAGTCTCCTCTGTATCTTCTCAGCCACAATCATACCCTGAAGAGTGGATAACCCACACCCTTCGCTGGAACCTGCAATTATAGAAACCCTACAGTATAGAAACAGGCTATTCGACCCATCGAGTCTGCACTGACCACAATTCCACCTAGGTCTCTCTCTCTGTGTCTCTCTGTCTCTCTCTCTCTCTCTGTGTCTCTCTCTCTCTGTGTCTCTCTCTCTCTCTCCCCCTCCCCCACCCATATCCCTACATATTTACTCACTAATCCCTCTAATTTATGCATTCCAGGACACTAAGGGAAATTCTTAGCATGGCCAATCAATCTAACCTGCACATCTTTGGACTGTGCAAGGAAACTGCAGCACTTGGAGGAAATCCACACAGACACGAGGAGAAGATGCAAACGCCACACAGACAGTGACCCAAGCCAGGAATCAAACCTAGGTCCCTGGAGTTGTGAAGCAGCAGTGCTAACCACTATGCTACCCTGCTGCCTCAATGATCCATCCTGTTCACTAATAAATGAATCCATTAAAAATGCTCTCCATTAAGAATCAGAATTCTTCCTTGTGAAGTTCATTTGCGTGTCCGTCACTTACATTTTAGGCAGTAACTGTTTCTACAAATGATTGTGTCAAAATAACTTGCCCCTTTTTTAATTGGTTACTGAATGACTTATCCTTATAAATTGTGGCTTTGCTCTTTCGACCTTTAGTCGAGATTTTTGTTCGGCAGGCCCAATGGCATAGGATTGTGACATTAGACGATCAACATTCAACATTTATTCAAAAACATTCTAATATCCTTGTACGTAAATTAGTTTAGGCTGGCATTCTCCAACTTTGTTCACTTTGTGACCATTGCCAGTGGGAATGGAGAATTTGGCGCTAAGCCAAAATACCACTCACCACAATGGCACTAGAGAATCCCAGCCTTGGGCAAGGTCAAGGAATTCTGGCCTACATGTCTGGAAAATCTAGGATATTCATAAATTGCATAACCATCAGAAAGATTGGTAAACAATACAGGTAAGGCTGTCATTCAGATAACAGCAATGACACTTGTATAATAAACTGGCATGTTAACAGTCACAGTTTATTTATATCACCATCCCTGTAAGTTATCAAAATCATTGTACGAGTCTTATCATTTCCATGTACTTGAATAATTTGAGTTTGGAAGTCATTTCAATGCATTATCTGAAACAAATACATTGTTCGTATTATTAAAGTGATTTTAAATTTAAGAACTAAGATAGTACACTGTTATTAAAGCATATTTACAGTGCACATCACTTGAACAGAGCTAAAATTTGTTTCTAGTGTAGACATTTAATTATAGTCCAGTCTTGCAGTGCCCACAGTACATTGTATGATATGCAAGATGAAATAAATGTATTTAAATTTTATCTCGCTAGTACAATTCACTGCAATATTGTTTCATGCAATCTGGTGGTAAAGTGGCCAGATGTGTATATAGGATGATATGGCTGATATGGCACAACAGGTTATTCTGTCTAATTAGCCCATGATGTGGAGATGCCAGTGTTGGATACAACTCCCACTCACCTGATGAAGGAGCAGCACTCTGAAAGCTTGTGGTTTGTGCTATCAAATAAACCTGTTGGCCTTTAATCTGGTGTTGTGAGATTTCTTACTAGCTAGTCTATGCCAGTGTACATACTTCACTCAAGCCACCTCTCTAGATGATCTCTAGAAATGTTGTTTCCCACAAATAATTGACAAATGATGTTCAATGGTGGGAATAATGGAGGCTGCTTATTATTTGGGAAATGCATGTCATAGGTAGGGTGGAGAAACAAATGGATCTCGCATTACAAATACAAAATGTTGTGCCAAGGCAAACATTCTCTCTGTATCAACGCAAAACCTTGTAAAATTTTGATGATCACTCTTCAGCCTCCTTTTTTGAGCAGGAGGAAGCTCTGTTGGTCTATCTTCTCCAGAAATGTATGCACAAGCATTTCTGATCTCATTCATGCAAATCTTCTCCAGTGCCAGTATCCTGTTTACAATATTGCGATTAAAACTGGACCATAATATTCTTAAGTGTAGTCTAACAAAGGTTTGATCCAGGTTTAACCTAAACTTTTTATTCTGTTTCTCTAGAAATAAAATCTAGAACTTGGTTTGCAATTTACCTTGGTGGGGGGTGGAGAGGAAGAGGGATCCATGCAGTACTTTGCCTGAGATCATTGAGGGGAAAGGAGGGTCTGCTGGCACTCTGTCTGAGCTCAAGGGGGCGAAGGGGGGAGGGGAAAGGGGGGGTCCATGGTCATTCTGTCTGAGATCATTGGGAAGAAAGACAGGAGAGGCTTGGAATCGTACTGGCTGGCAACTAGGTGGGGAGGATAAGGGGGTCAGTAATGTTGTGGGGGTCATTGGGAGCACTATCTGGCACAGGCGTGAAGTGGTAGGGGAGCATTATTCTATCATTTTTTTTCTGCAGTTGGAGGCTACGATTAGAGTTGCAGGGTTTCGGATGCATTAAGCACTGGCCACAGGCTTATATAGCACGAATTGGAATTGCTGTTATTTTTGCAGGCAGAGTGTGTATGGCAGTGTCAGTGTTTGATTTGTCATATTCAATATTAACCTTGCAAAACATTCAACTCACATGAAACCATTGACATTTCTGGATAACTTTAGAACAACAATGTAGTAAATTAGTGAATTTTTTTGTATTATAAATTCATTTTCTGTATTTAGTAACCATAAATGTTCCAACATGTGTTTTTTTTTTAACAATAATTTTGAATGCACCCTGCTATAGGCACGAGTATTTAGAGTATAAGATGTAGGGGCAGAATAAAGTCATTTGATCTATTGAGTCTGCTCTGCCATTCAATCATGGCTGATAAGTTTCTCAACCCCATTCTCACATCTTTTCCCTGTAACCTTTGATCCCCTTACCAATCAAGAACCTACCTATCTCTGTCTTAAATACACTCAATGATCTGGCTTTCACATCCTTCTGTGGCAATGAATTCCACAGATTCACAACCCTTTGGCTGAAGGAATTCCTCCTCATCTCAGTTCTAAAGAGTAATACATTTATTCTGAGACTGTGCCCTTGGATTGTAGAATTGCCTACTAATGGAAACATCTTTCCCATGACCCTCTCTCCAGGCCTTTCAGTATTTTGTAAGTTTCAATTAGATCACCCCTCATACTTCTAAATTCCATCGAGTACAGAGCCAGAGTCCTCAAATGATCCTCGTACATCAGGCTTTTTATTCCTGGGATCATTCTCGTGAACTTCCTCTGGACCATTTGCAGTGCCAACAAATCCTTCTTTCGATACAGGGCCCAAAACAATATTGCAATTGTAGTCTGACCACAGCATTATAAAGTCTCAGCAGTACACCCCTATTTTTGTATTCTAGTCCTCTTGAAAAGAATGCTAGCATTACATTTGTCTTCCTAAATACCAACTTGACCTGCAAGTTAACCTTAAGAGAATCCTAAAGCAGTAGTCCCAATTTCTTCCAATTTCTGAATTCTCTCCCCATTTAGAAAATAGTCTACAGGTCTACTCTTTCTACCAAAGTGCATAACCCTCACACTTTCCCACATTGTATTCCATCTGCCACTTCTTTGCCCACTTTCCTAATCTGTTCAAATCCTTTTGCAGCCTACTTGCCTCCTCAATGCTACCTGTCTCTCCACCTACCTTTGTATCATCTGCAAACTTAGCCACAATACCCTCAGTTCCTGCATCTAGATCATTGATGCAATTGTTGATCATTGTTTGTATCAGTCAAACGACTCAAATACAGAGCTATACTAGTGAACATCGTGTTGGATGGTTTACTTTCCTGTTTACAACACAGTGAAAGGATTTAGATCCTATAGATAACTGAGTAGAATTGGAATGTAAAATTAATAGCACAGGTGATGGGTCACACAATTCTGAGGTATGGTAAGGCCAGGCTGGTAGCAACCGGCAATATTTTAGCTGAGTCAGGAGGACCAGTTCTCCTTTCAATTAAAAAAAAAGACGAAAATAAATTATTTTAGTTATCAACAGCTCCACCTATGTGCTCCTTAAAACCAAAACCTCCCAGTTGCATTTTTATCAGCAATCCGGGATGTAAATGTAAGTGATTGAGTTCATGGGATACCAGAATAGTCCTAACTGCTGAAGCCCTTTGGTAATAGTTCCATATTTCAGTGTATTGCTGAAAATCTTGTCAAAGCACAGTATCTGTTTTAAAGGAACAATGAACGATAATAAAACTTTCACCCGCAACACAGACTTTTTTTACATATGAGAAGAGTACACTGCTCAGTGAGTTGGGCACCCTCTGCATTTAGTGCTAAATGCCTGACACAAGCAAAGTTCTGAGGTGTCGGTGAAGCCTTTAAATAAAATTAGCTGTGTACAACATTAAGATTAATCTTTAGTGTTGCACTTTGTTTCTTCTCCTTTCAAAGGTCGTTTGATCTTCCAACAACTTTTCCAGATCTTGTGAGAAGCTTCTGGCCTTTGGAACTCCATGGTCTAGGGTGCTACTTTCTTGTTTGTCTGACTATTCTTTTCTATGTGGCCCAGAGCTGTGTCACTTTATCAAAGTATCATTTTTATATTGCACAGCTCAGCTTCACATCAAGACCTATTGTTAGGGCCTGCAGTTGTGCCATTTGCCATTGTAAGTGTGATGTAGTGTTTTTATTGCT
This sequence comes from Sphyrna mokarran, assembly GCA_024679065.1. Classification (NCBI taxonomy): domain Eukaryota; kingdom Metazoa; phylum Chordata; class Chondrichthyes; order Carcharhiniformes; family Carcharhinidae; genus Sphyrna; species Sphyrna mokarran. Next base: position 92,029,379 of record JAGIQG010000005.1, on the reverse strand, counting down.
GATCTTTTAAATACTTGCACTGTGTGCTTCAGTAAGGGATCAATAGGCTTACTTGCATAGTACTAACATTTATTTCAGGTCACCTACTCAATAGCTAGATGTACTAAAACCAGCCACAAAATTATTAGTGAACTAAAGGTTAGGCTGCAGTACCACATAAGCTGCATGTGCATCCATTATATTTCATAGAATCCTGACAGTGCAGAAGATCATTTGGCCCATCAAGTATGCACCGACCACAATCCCACACAGGCCCTATTCCCATAATCCTATATATTTACCCACACGTCTTTGGACTGTGGGAGGAAACCTGAGCACCTGCAGAAAACCCACACAGACATGGGTAGAATGTGCAACTCTACATGGAAAGTGACCCAAGGCCAGGATTGAACCTGAGTCCCTGGTGCTGTGAGGCTAAAGTACTAACCATTGTGCCTAGAAATCTGTGAAGCTGTGAGTTTGATTGTCATTATCTTTATGATATTTTCAGGAGAAGGTGCAGCATCTTTTAAACATAAAAGAAAATGCTTCAATGCTCTGTTTTCAAATCAATAGGTTTGCTTTAAGAATTTACAATCTCAATCATTCAAGAGTTTTCTTTCCATAATAATGGGAGATATTGTAGAAATTTCAGTGTTTAGGTTACTTTGCTTCAGATTCAAACTCATTCAAAATGCTTCCTGTGGCAGTAATTTCAAATGGTATGAGGCCCATTTTGGGATTCTAGCATAATCTTTGATTCAGTTGGATTTACCATTCCAGATCTAAATCATTGCGACAGATGCGCTAAAAATGATCTTTCAATATGATTCTGTTTAGTTAAATAAAAACTTACTCATTTCGTCCAATTTATAAATGATCAAGTCTGGTAACATTCAGAACAATACATTTTACGTTGAATCAAAAAGAACAAAGATTGTAATTCGAAGCTAAGCATTAATGGACTAGTAATCATTTGTAAAAGGCCCTCTCTCACTTTCTTACTGACTCTCATTCATTCACCAAATTCCTGCTGGGTGTGTGCAAGCACTTGTGTTTTCTTGTAAATTAAAGTTATGAAAAATGTTAAACCAATTGGTTTTCCAATAAGCTGGTAAAACAGATGCAAAGAAGATAGCAGCAACCTTTTACATAAAGCTGAATTTCATTTGGAATATTGTGAGCAATTTTGGGCCCTGTATCTAAGGAAGGATGTGCTGGTCTTGGAGAGGGACCAGAGGAGGTTCATGAGAATGATTCCAGGAATGAAAGACTTGACATATGAGGAGTGCTTGAGGACTCTGGCTGTGTACATGGAGTTTAGAAGGATGAGGGCGAATCACACTGAAATTTACAAAATACTGAAAGGTTTGGATAGAATGGGCATGAAGAAGATGTTTCCATTAATAAGAGAGACTAGGATCTGAGGGCATAACCTCAAATAAAGGGGTCTGAATGGAGGAAGAATTTCTTCAGCCAAAGGTTGGTGAATTTGTGGAATTCATTGCCACAGAAGGCAGTGGTGGCCATGTCACTGAGTGTCCGTCATTTAAGATGGAGATAGATAGGGAATCAAAGGTTACAGAGAATGGGGTTGAGAAACGTATCAGCTATGATTGAATGGCAGAGTAGACTCAATGGACCAAATGGTCTAATTCTGCTATTATATCTTATTGTCTTATAAATGATTTTAAATTTCCAGTTTTCTCTTGACCATCATTTTAAATTTAGGTTTTACTGGAAATAAAAACAATTACAAAACCTTTCCTTAAATAGACAGGGTGGGATAGCTTCGCTCTAAAGGTTCACTACGTACATGAATATCTTTATTTTAGTAGGTAAATTCCACTCTCCTAGAGGAAGCAAGTTACTTCAGTGTGTTGCAGAGGGACTGAAACATTTCCCCACATATCTGGAGTGAACTTCTGTCTGGCTGAAATGAAAAGTGCCAGATGTCCGATTCTTTTCTTTGAGAGACCTGTGTTCAGCCAAGCCAAAAAAAAAGAATAATATGTTGGATTTAACTTTAAAATTGAAATTAAACTTTACAAGGGGAAGGGTAAATTTTGTATTCAGTATAACTTCAACAAAAGGACAAGTGGATACTTAAGTAGAATGGTTTTATTTAAAGTGATAGCGGCAAAATTATTTGAGGGCTAACTGTTGATATTAACGATACTCTAATCCCTCATTCTCTGAAAATCAGCTTGGCACAGTGGGGCCTGACTCCCTGGGTTTTACTTATTTTGTTTAGTCTTCCATTTCTATCTGTATAATTAAAAATGTATTTGCCAAGTCTTTCTACTTTCTAAATATTTGTGTAATTCTATTCCCAGGTGCTTCACAATCTTTCACTCTGTTGCAAAATCAAGTACACACCAACTATTAGTATTTCACTGAGAAAAAAATTATCCCAGATTGGGCCCTTGTCCATCAATTGCTCTCTCACCCATTGCTATTAATAAATTGAGCAGAACAGAATCCATCCTGCCAATGTTACTGACAGAACTGATTCCAGCTGCTGTTTATTGCAAACAAGAAGTCTTGTGAAATCAGAGAATGAACCCCCTCTCTTCCCCCAACTCACTATAGCTTACAGCAGTTGGAACCCCCATGCATTTGCAGTAAGAGCATGCTTAGGGAAGCAGGATTTCAATCCAAACCAATAGGCATGGAAAGTTAAGTGGGATGGGGAAGGAGGAATCGGACAGCAAGGAAAAGGGAAGGAAAGAGACCACATTGCTGTGTCACAGTGCCAGCGACCTAGGTTCAATTCCAGCTTTGGATGACTGTCTCTGTGAAGCTTACATGTTCTTCCTGTGTTTGTGTGGGTTTTCTCTGAGATGTCAAAGATGTGCAGGTTAGGCTGATAGGCCATGCTAAATTGCCTCTTAATGTCAAGGGAACTAGTGGGGTAAGAACGTGGATTGTTGTCAATGCAGTCTTGACAGGCTGAATGGCTCCTTCTGTACTGTATGGATTCTATGATTCTAAGCTGGGAGTGTTGAAATTCCAAATGTTATATAGGTTTTGTTTTTTTGGTTTTAAAAGTTGTCAATCATGAAGTATAAAAGCAGTTAACTAAATGCATCATTTAAGATGTGAAATTATATATTTTTGAAGGGGGTGGCAGAGCATGTTTCCAATTCCCAGAGAAATACATCCCTAATTTTGTGCTTCAGCCTTTTATACCTTGCAGGCTTTCATGTACATGTGTTTATTTCCTCCGATAAAAGTGAAGTAATGCTGGGTTTATTTACAGTTTACATTACAAGTCCATTCAACTTGTGCCTTCACTATCAAATATATATAATCAGAACAGTTCTTGAACTTTCAGGTATTTAACAAATGGATCAGGTTTTCTGAAGTACTTCAGCAAAGTCTGACAGCTTTCTTGGTTAGTAAATGTGCATCCTTCATCTCTCTTATTGTGTTTATGGCTTCAAATATCTTTTCACCAGTGCCATGCACATTATCACAAACAATAGTCCAAGATATGTGAACCTTCACAATGTTGAAATATTTGCTTGGATCAAAATTAGTAATCTTTTGCCCTTAAATAATTCACTCATCTCACTTTGAGATAACAAAAATTTACCATCCAGAAAGAAAATTACATTACAGTTGTAGTTATTCTACAACTAAAGAAAATCATTATTTAATTGTTTTAATCATCCTACTATCAGATATCCCTTCAGTCTTGTCCTCTTCACCTTTCAGTCACTCTGATCTGTAAAGAGCAGAATATGGTTTTCCCTCAACATGACTGGAAACTTTGATTACTTTGTGAGATATGGTGTCACTGGCTAGGTCAGCACTATTGCCCATTGTGGTTGCTCTTTAGAAAGTGATGGTGAGCTGCAGTTCCAGGATTCTAACCCAGTGAAAGTGAAGGACCATTGATATAGTTGCAAATCAGGATGGTGAGTGAGTTGGGGGGGGAACCTTATAGATAATGGTGTTTCCGTGCATCTGCTGCCCGTGCCTTTTAGGTGATTAAAGTCATGGGTTTGAAAGGTGCTGTAGAAGGTGCCTTGCTAAGTTGTAGCACTGCCTCTGATAGGTGGCACAAATTGTTGCAATTGTGCAATAAATTTGTGGGAAGTAAATGTTGAAGGCCAGTCAACAGGCTGCTTGGTCTTGCATGATGTTGAGCTTTTTGAGTGTTGTTGGAGCCGCAGTCATCCAGGCAAGTGGAGAGTATTCCATCTCACTCCTGACTTGTGCTTTGTAGCTGGAAATAAGTTTAGGGGAATTAGGAGATGAATTACTCACTGAAGAATTCCCAGTCTCTGAACAACACTTGTATCCAAAGTATTATTGTGGTTTGTCCAGTTCAGTTTCTGGTCAGTGGTAACCCCCAGGATATTGATTGTGGGTAATTCAGTGATGGTAATACCATTGAATGTTAAGGGGCGATGGTTAGATTCTCTGTTGTTGGAGATAATTATTTCCTGGCATTTGTGGGCTATGAATGTTACTTGCCACCTGTCAGCCCAACATTTTCCAGGTCATGTCCAGGGTATTGTCCAGGTCTTATTGTATTTGGACATGGACTACCTCAGTATTTGAATTGTGCTGGATATTGTGCAGTCATCAGCAAACATCCCATTTGTGACGTTATGATAAAGGGAAGGTTATTGTTGGGGCAGCTGGAGATGGTTGGGCCAAGGATACTACCCTGAGAAACTGAGATGATTGACCTCCAATATTTGTGGACAATTAAACATTGTCCATCACCATTCATGACTGCAAATCTTGGATCTGATCACTTGGTTGTGGGATTGCTATTTATCATGCAAGTACATCCCTGCTGTTCCTGTGTTGTTTGACGATTCTATGGGACAGTTCTTCCAATTTTGGCACAAGAACCCAAAAGGCTGTAAGGAGAACTGGTAAGGGTGGCTTGAGTTGGGTGTGTCATTGTTATTGCTAGTGCCTATAGGTTGATGCTAAGTGATCCATCACACTTCATTCCTTTCTTCTCAGTAGTTTGAAACAACCAAATGGCTTGCTAGGATGTTTCAGATGATATTTAAGAGTCAACTATATTGCTGCAGGTCACATGTAGGCTATTTGTAATTTATATCAGCATGTCCTCATGCCAGCCTGAATGAATTATCAAATGGAGGATGGGGAGTGGGGGGAGGGGGAGGCAGTGATCATGGGTAGATGTCTGATAATGGCACTCAAATTTATTATAATGTTGTTCCCGCCATTGAATGTTGGGATACCCCTATTGTCACTGGCAGGAAGCATGGGCAATTGTGACAAGACTTCCAGCTGATGTAAAATACAAGTTGGACCTTCTGTGAGATTTTCCGCTCCTGTCACCAAACCTGATGGAGAAGAGAAATGGAAAATTCCCAGCTGAACTATTGATTAAGTAGATGGGGCAGACGAATTTCATTTAAAATTACTGTATGGTGATATAATCTGTGTACATCGAGAAAATAATTCTACCAACCAATAAGGCTGAATTTTATCAACTCTGTAAAGATGGGCTGGGAGATGGGAACACTGCATACCAGTTATCTTCCCACAAATGTGCCATTTGTTAGTAGCAAGAAAGGTGGTAAAAAGCTCACTGGCAGCTCCAGTTTGTGGGCAAACCATCTTATGAAACATATGTTGGGTATTGTGTTGGAATGGTGGTGAAGGGCCCTCCTTTTTAATCACTCTTTGACTCAATGAAGCATTGTCCAATAGGCCCTCAATTCCCTTTCCCCTGTTCCCTCTCTACTTCACAGTGATGGCTGCTCACGGGCAACAGGGCCAGATGGTCTCAGTAAGCAGCCCCCCACAGCTGGAACCTGAACTATTGATTAAGTAGATGGGGCAGACGAATTTCATTTAAAATTACTGTATGGTGATATAATCTGTGTACATCGAGAAAACTGGCCCTGGTTAGTCATAGACCTCATTTGACTGACTGAGAGAACTAATAGTTTGATGCATCCTCATGCTCCAGATGCATCCCCATCAGTGACCACGATTAACATAAGAGCGCTGGAAATAGGAACTGGAGTGAACGAGCCTGCTGTGACATTCAATCAGATCATAGTATCTCGGGCTTCAATTTTACTTGACTGCCTGCTCCCTAAATTTCCTAATTTAGGGAGACCTAAAAACTGTTCATCCCAGTCTGAAGTATATTGAAGGATGGGGCATCCACAACCAAAGTCTGGGATAGAGCCTTCCAAAGATTTGCAATCCTTTGAGTGAAGGAATTTTTTCTCCTCTCAGTCCGAAATGATCGTCCCATTTTCCTGAGACTGTCGCTGTGTTTTGGATTCCCCTACTAGCAGAAACAATCACTGTGTCTACCATATCAAGTCCCTCCAGATCTTGTTTCAATGAGATCATCTCTCATTCTTCTAAAGAGAAAGTAGGAGTCAGCCTTGCATCATAGGATGAACCCCTTATCCCAGATAATACTGGAAACTTGAAAATAATAAGGCCTCACGAAGTGTTAACTAAGTAAGTTCCTGGAATGAGGTGCTGAAAATGACCAGCCCTTGCTCTGCAATATCAGCAGCAAACTCTTTGTCTATTGTTCTCTGCTACTGTGGTTGATGTTTTGTTTAATGTAAATTGGCTAGGCAACTCCTAATTATGGCTTGGAGTGTATAAATGAGCTCTTGGGACTCCCTTAGTTTTGTTCTTCTTGGGTTTCTCCAGCTTCTCCTTAATTGTGCAAACTGTTGGAACTTTCAAGTTCTGGAGTGATCAATAATGTGAAGGCTCATTTGGTATAGCATAGCAACATGAGTTTTTTCTTATCTTGGCCATAACTTCTTTCCTAAAACTATACAGTCTGTTTATTCCAATGGAATCAAAGTCATGGGATGTATGATATAATTCCTTCCATGCACTTGAAACAGATCACATCTTAGTTTCTGCACTGATGACTAACAAACCACCCCATTTGCTATTTAGTTTGATATGTATTTCTCTGATGTTTATTTAATTTAACTCTCTTCAAAGGCAATCCTGGACTCTGATGCAACCTCATTTTTTCAGTCCACCCTTTATCCTGAATTCATTACTGATGTCGCAGTACTGTCTTGCCAGGATACCATCAAATGTTTAAATATTCATCTATTCCAGTAGCTTGCTTAACCTTGGCCATTCCACCATCAGATGGGTAAATGTACTGCCGTCTGGATAGTTTCGGTCATAGAAATAGAAATAAACACCAGTTGCTGTGGTTTCCTTGTTGTGTCAGACTTGCTGGTCTGTTGGGTGCGGTAAACCCAACTCTTCAGTTGCTGGATTAATCAGTGCAGAGACCCTGAAATGAAATGTAAACCCCCCCCCCCCCCCTCCAAGCAAACCACCCTCCTGGGAAGTTGTAAATTTGAAAAATCTGGGCCATCCACTAGAAAATTGTGGTGAATCATGCATGTTGGTTGTCAATATCTAACTACTTCTCCGCCATCCACTCAGTTTGATTGACACATGACTAATTCCTTTACGGGTAGTTCATTGTCCTTGGAAATATTGCATATGACTTTTGGGAAGTCTGGACCACGAAAGAGGCCTGGACCTCCAGTGGGCCTTCCAGCAGTCATACTGTTGCCACGTTTCAATTGTCTGAGCTTATGGGTGCCATTGTACTTCAGTGGGACGAGTCTCTTCACTGAAACTGACAAACTAGAAAACTCTTAGTGAAACTGAAGAGCTCCAGTTATGGCTGAGTGAGAGCCTGCTGCTCATAGCACTTCTGTTGGAGAGTTCTGTCATTGATAAGTGATTGTCAACTTCTTGAAAAGGTGCTTCACCTGCCTAACATTTCATAAACCTTCAATTGTACTTCCCATTTAAATCTAATGCAGTGGACTTGGAAGCTCAGATCAGTGAAACATAACAACAAACAGAATGAGGCCCACTGGGGATGAGGCCTCTTTTGTGGCCTCGGTCTCCCTAAAATTATATGTGACATTTCCAAGGGCTATTAAAAAGATACAATCTATAAAGGAATTGTAATCACATGCCAATGTGGTATCTGTCACTGTGGGGAATGTCAGGAAAGTCAGAATGTGTAGTTTGATACCTAATGTGTTTTTGCCATTCACCTGAACCAGTTGAGACCCTGGATCCTCTTAGCACATTGTCTCTAGGCCAGAAGGAACATACCATTTATGCAGTGATATATTTTTAATCTTTGGTAACAGTGAATTTCTATTAGTCCAGTATGCAATTTACTGTGCAGTTACGGTAAAAAGTCCAGAAAGTTTAAAGCCATTGCAATCTCTAGAGGACCTGAGAAGGTGGTGTTCTTTCTGGTAACAGGGGATGATTTAAGGATTTTACATTGGCTATGTGAGTCTCTGGCTGACGTTAGAAGGTATATTCATAATCTGACAAGAACAGTTCCCATCACTGGATTCTAACAGAAGCAATTGGTTAAATCGCCTTGTCCACCTTGAAAAGTACTAAAACTGGCTGATGGTCTGTGATGATTTTTTTCCATAAATGTATTGATGAAACTTCTTGATGCTAATGACAACAGCTAAGCCTTCTTTTTCTATCTGGTTATATCGTCTTTCCACACCCGAACAGGTTTCTGAAGCTTATGCGATGGGTCTCTCAGACCTGTCATCCATGGTGTGGGATAACATAGCCCCAATCCATATGGCGATGCATTGTATGTAAGTATTATTTTCTTAGAAGGGTCAAGATGCGCTAATACATATGTTGACTGAAGTGCTAACTTAACTTTGTTTAAATTCTTTTTTTGTGGTGTTTTCCAACACCAGCTTTGGTATTTTAATGGTGCGAGTAATGTTGATAGGTTTGGAAGGAACTGCCCATAATAATTGACCATCTGAAGGAAGAATCTGAATTCTAAGGTGTTCTTAGGAACCGGTACCTCTTTATTTGCTTACACTGTGTCCTCCGTTGGGTATAGCCCCTCGATAACCAAGGTAAGCCTCCTCATCTGCTGGAAAGTGCACTTTTCTCTATTTAATCACACTCCTGTCTTTTGGAATCTACTGAAAACTTAGACAATATTTGACAAATGTTCCTTTTCACTGAACCCTCTTATTAGATAGTATCCAAATAAAGAACAACACAATCCCTACATCAAACTCTCCATAGTTCACTGAAAGATGGCACGAGTTGACAAAACCCTAAAAGGTAGACATGTATATTAATGCAACTCTTTATGTGGATTTATGGTGACATGAGCTCTTGATGTATTGTCCACTTCTACCTGTAGGGTAAGCATGTCTCATATCCAATTTAGTATCCTTCATATCCTTCCTTTGGTATCCTTCCTTTGTCAAACCCCCAGTCAAATCCACACAGATTTTCTATTTTGGAGATGAGATACTTATCCAGTTTTGCAACCTGGTTCACCATCAGTCTATAGTGCATGTAGATACAAATAGTCTTATCTGGTTTAACTACATGCACAATGGGTGCAACTCACTGCAAATTGAACGGGCTTGATTATGCCCAAGTTTTCTCTTCATTCCAGTCCTGTCTCAACGTTTTCTATTAATGCATAAGACACAGATCTTGTTCTAAAAAATCTTGATGTATCTTCCCTAGCTACATGAATCCCAGCTTGCAATCCTTTAACCTTCCAAGTTTCTCTTGAAATATTACTTGGTACTTCCTAATGATCTCGTGCAGGCCCTCTTCTTTTATCTTAAAGATCTTCAGGCAGTTCAACTTAATCTCCTGGAGTCAACCATGCCCACTAAACTCAGTTCTTGGTCTGATACCACCACCAGTGGTAGCTGTCTGTAACTCATAGGGGTTGTAGTTGTAGCTGTGTTTATAGCTTCTCTGGAATACTAAACTAGTCTTGTTGTGATGTCCAACAATTTCAGAGGTTGAACTCTTTAAATACCAGTAGATTCCTTTGTTCACAACAATAGCTGATGTCCCTCCATCTTCACTGACTAGCCATTCACTATCAACACCACTGTGATGGGGGATAACTTGCCAACTTTCATATTATTTCACAACATAACATTTTATCCCCCCACTGGACAATCCTCCATACTATGCACCGGGCTGAATTATTTATTCTCTGTATTATGGACTGGCCCTGCTTGCTTTTACATTTGTGCCTTAAATGACATTTTATACCTAAAGCACTCTGTTCAGTGACTGGTTTATCTGATTCTTCAGGATTGTTCTGAGATACCACCAATCCTCTAGTCTGTGAAAGATGGGTGTGCAGAATTTCATAAAAGTGCTGGATCTGGTGATGCTTAATTACATCTTTTGAAAATCTGGTCCTCTGAATCTACACACTTACCACATCAAAATCTACCTTCTCTTTGAACCCCTCACTGCAAACTTCTAATTGATTTAGTTGCCAATGTCATAATTGCAAGGATTGTGACAGTTGGTGTAACAAACTATAATAATTTATGTACAAGTGAATAAAATATACAGAGTACTTTCACAATTTAACACTTTCAGCTCTGGGATCTATTCTGGATGCAAAAGCTCAGGTTCTGCACCGAGATCCCTGTGCTGGTCTACCATTGGACGATTGGGTTGTATGACCCTCTTGATGTACATCCCTTTAAAGGGACTAGTTACTACACTGGCTTTATATATGTCAGATCAGATTTTGCAGGGACAGTCTTGATCGTAGTTTTTTAAAAACACTCTTCTGGTATTCTTGTTCTGAATCCTAACGACTATTTTGTCTCTCATTGGGCTTTCATCCAAATGTCATAATTACGTGTTCCTGCTAAGGTGCAGAGATTTCCTACGCACTGTAGTTTTATCAGGATGCTGGTTCCAATTATTGAAACGTATAATGCTCATACTTTTTTATTAGTTTTTCCGACGCAAGTTTGTTCCATCTCACTAAAAATAACTTTTTATATAAGTCTTGTCTTTGGCTGTCTCAAACTGAAGACTGTGACATATTTTCAGTCCTTCTTTACCCATACTGGTAATTAGTGCACTGGTTCTTACATCTTTTGACTGTTTAATGAGACATGTTGCAATCTTTTTATTGTCCCAAATTCATTTAAAGCTTGTCTGATTACTGACTTGAATACCTGCCATCTGTAATTTTACTGGGAATTGTACATTTTGAATAATAGCTTTGCGGAACTCTTGAGTGGCTGCATTTTAATTTTACATTTTAAATAGCTTTTAAGCTGATGTAGACACCATGGAAGTAAGATAAAAGAAGATGTGTGTGTGATCGTTTTACAATAGTTTGAAATGTGCTTGGAGCTTTAGGAAGCTATCATTTATATATGTGAATATTCTTTATTTTTGTCGACATATATTTAAAAATACTTTGAGGGTTACTTCTAATTCCAGCGCCATTATTTGCAATTAATTTTAATCAGCCACAAGACTTCAGAACTTCATTGTTGGTTAAAAAGCAAATTCAGTTCACAGTAAAAAAAGAATTGAAGAGCGAGATGGGTTGCATTGGGAGTCTACCTCCCCTCCAATACCCTAGAATTGGGCTAAGTTCCCAAGGTCATTGTAACAAAGCGAGGGAGGTGGAAGAGTACATATCTGCTCATTCAGCCATCTTACTATGCCTGTTCCGTCAGTTGTACAAATAGGGAGGATCCCGAAAATATGAATGGTAGGCTAGAGGATCGGTGGTATTTTAGGGCAATCCTGAAGAAACAAGAAAATCAAATGTGATTTAAACATTTTCCTCCTACCCAAGAGAATCTTCCCACCTCAAAGTTATCCAGCTACTGTATTTAGTACTTCAGGAGGAGAGATCAGGTTCGTGGTACAGTTGTGGGGCAAAGGGATTGAAGGAGGGTGTCTGGAGGAAGAAGTGCTAGATGAAAGAAATGGAGGTGGGGTACTGCTGAGGAGGGATTGCAAGCTGCTGAGTGAAATGAATCACAGAATCCTGACAGTGCAGGAAGAGGCCATTTGGCCCATCAAGTCTGTAGAAATCACAAATGTCACCCAGGCCTTATTCTCATAACCCCACACATTTACTCTGCTAATCCCTCTGACATTTTACATGGCCAATCAATCTAACCTGCACATCTTTAGAGTTGGGAGGAAACCAGAGGACCCAGAGAAAATCCAGGCAGACTTGGGGAGAACGTGCAAACTCCACACAGACAGTGACCTAAGGCCAGAATTGAACCTGGGTCCCTGGTGCTGTGAGGCAGCAGTACTAATACTGAGCCACTGTACCACCCAAATGTGGGGCTCTTCTGCCACAGAATTTCATAAAAGCACGGGAATCGGACATACTTAATTATGTCTTCCTTTATTTGAAAATCTTGCTTGGTCCTGTAAAGCTCAAGCTCCTATCCCATTATTTAAAAGAGCAGTCATTGGCAAGGGGAGCTGGTGAGTAGCTTGGTTCCCATATGCTAAGAGTTCTTGCTTTGCTTGCTCACAAAGAACCCACAGTATTACTGGAGGCTAATAGACAGAGTCGGAAAAGGTATTCCAACCAGCAAAAGTAACTTTCAATTTCCATACCAGTTTCCTTACACTGGGCCATAGGAGGCAGAGTCTGGCAGCATGGATTGGATGCCCAGCAGACATAAAGGGACTTACCAGCCCCACCCAAATGGGCTGATCTTTCACTTCATCCTGCAGACTCCAGTGCCTGTGTTCGAACTGTTGTTGATGTTCATGGATTTCCAGCTCCTCCTGAGTGCTTCCCATTTTTGATAGAACAAAGAGCCGCCAGGAAAGTATTCTGTCTCGAGATTTTCTATAATTAAATCACACATGACTTTGGTTAGACACAGAGGCTTTAAAAATCCAGTCAGACCCAAACCATCTGATCAAGATCCTGATTTAACTCAGTCAGCAACCCGCCAGCAAAATAATGCAACTATTGTCCAAACTTGAACCCTAGTTTTTCAAAAACAGTACATCACTAAATCAAGCGTAACTATGCATTTGGAAATGTGTCCACAGCGATAAAGCAACAAAGGAGGCTTTATTCAAGGTCTTGTCTTGAATCATTGCAACATGGATAGATCTGGGACACAGAATCATGATCTGCAACACCACTTATTTAAAATGAAACCTGAAAGAAATAGCACCTAGCTGCAAATGCAAAGTGCTGTATAATCTGAGAAGAAGGCCCGTTTCTGCACTGTAATTTTCTTTGCTCTTTTAAGGGGTTTTAGTTCAGATGAGCAGCATGGTCAGTTTAGGTTTGTAGGGCCAAAGAGCCTGTTCCTGTGCTGTAATTTTCTTTGTTCTTTATTATAATGGCAATGATAGCGATGCAGAAAAATAGTTTCAGGTAATTTCTGTGCTCTGAGACCTCAGAAACAAAAAACAAACAGATGGATGTGCACCAACAAACGATAGCATAAAAGAAATCTTTTCAATGGCTTTCACTATATATGTACCAATATACTCAAAACCATCAACTTGCAATTACAGGCTACCATTAATGTGATAAAAATCTCCCCAGCTTCTTTATCAATGAGTGAAAGAAAATTAATGTCAAGTCAGGAAGGGAGAGATTCAGAGGAGTGACCTTAATCAGAAATGGTTTTGTGGGGGTTATTAAGTTGAACCAGTTTCGGGAAAGATGCCCAGAGAATAGGATGAAGGCAGTTGAAAGTTCTGTCACCAACAGTTGGGCAAAGGGAGGCGGAAACAATAGAAGGCCAAAATGGGAGGGATAGTTTTCAGGAGGGGTTATAGAGGTGGAGGAGCTAGAAACAGAATAGAAAGAACTGATGCAGAGATTTAAAGATGAGGATAAAGATTTTACAATATGTTCAGTGAATGGGAACCAGTGCATGGTGACAAAGGCAAGTTTCAGATTTTCACTAAGAGCAGGGCAGAGAAATCTTGTGGCAGTAAGAGTAAGTGGACCCACTGATGGATAGAATATTGGTGATTAAAGGATTATAGGAACCAAACTTCTAATAGGTAGGATTTTCCTAAGAAAGTGGTCAGGAAAATGTTGGAGTCCTGAGTCAAGAATGCAGAATTTTAGATGTGTTAAAAATTTTGAGACAGTCTTCCTGATGTTGTACTGGAGGGAGAATTAAAATCTGATGATTGGAAAATATACAGGCATTGAGTGATGAAGGGAGGTGAGAGAAAGGTAATACTGGGTATCGCAGCATAAATGTAAAAGCCAAAACTGTGGCCACAGATGGCACTGTTGAGGGACAGCATCTAGACAATAAAGAGACCAGAATAAATATTTGGAGAAATCAATATAACAGGGTCAGGATCCCATGAATTAGATGGGCTTGAAGACGTTACATGGAGAGGTGGGGAAGGGACTGTAGAAAGATGAGTATTCAAAGCTTACATGGGTAGGAAGATTAATTGAATCAAAGGCTCATTGACTATAATAGTAGAAACTATTATAACAAAGATGCCTTTAAATTATTTGTTGCTAACAATCATTCAACCTAGTCACTTTGAATACAAATTTGTTTAAAAACATTGGGGCTCCAAATTTACAATCATTGGTGAAAAAGTGGCACCAACCTTTCATTATATTTGTCTAGAGAATTTCTGTGGGTTTTTGCAATAAATCTTTCCGCATCTGCAAAGCCATTTTAGCTCGGCATCCTGGTGCTGGGGATCTGAGACTGGTGTGAACAGGCCATGCAACTATAAATCTCATCAAAATCGTTAATGAATAATGCAGTATGTGAACCAGGAAGTGTAAGTTAGACTATTCAAATCAAATACTGAAAGTGAATTAAAAAGATTTTTAAAAAACGGGAATAAGGGAAAGATGAAAAACAGAAAAATATATTAAAAAAAATTAAAACCACCAAAAACAATTGAAATTTGAATTTCTAAATATTACTTTTGTGCCAAAGAGGCAGTTTGGCAATAATTAAGTTATCATATCATTAGATATTTACTTACATGGAATGGACAAGCCCTAATTTTTATTGGTATATTTAATGTGCACATATCATATAAGTACACCATTCTATGAGTTTCAGTAATGAATCTCTTGAAAGATTCAGATTTGATGAGCTGGAGTCTGAGCCATAGACGTTGTGGGGAAACAGGGGAAAGAAAAGTGACCTAGATAATTAGTTCCAAGAGGCAGTCACATCAGGCGGAATTTTAGAGTTGGTCAGTGGTCAGGGACAGGAAGTGTGACTGAGAGTCAGGCAGATATGGGGAACTAGCATGTCGTGATGGATGAAGCTCAACCTCTAACTTTATCTAACTGATAAAAGGTAGCTTGCTACCTTGTGGATGGAGAGAAGGACCGCAGGATGGATGAATGAACTGGCCGTCGCACCATGATGCTGGATGTCATTCAATTATAGTAGTGAGAAGTAATGTGGTTGTGATAGACAGTATGTTAGGGGACAGATACTATTCTGTGCAGCCACAACCAGGAGTTCTAAAGAATATGTTGCCTCCTTCATGCCAGGATTAAGGCTACCTGCTTGAAGCTAGAGAAAAAATTGGAGGAACTAATTGCAGTGGTCCACGCGGATATCAATGGGCATAGGTAAAACTAGGAATAATGTTCTGCTAAGAGAATTTGAGGAGATAAGGTCTAAATTAAAATGAAGAATATTGAAAGTAATTGGGTAGGATTTTATAGCTTCTCTTGTCCCAAAACCATAAAATCCACTCAAGGTGAAAGAATTTTCCCATGCTCCTATGCCAGATGATGGAATTATATTGCCTCGCCTGCCACAGAATCGGAACAAGCAATGGAAATATCCATTGACGTTGGGCAGGAATTTCTGGTCTTGCTTGATCAAGGCCATAATTTCCCACCCACTATCTCTGAATTGTTATCTGAATCATATGCCATATGGCATAGGGTAAAATAGTTAGAAAGTTAAATGTGTGGCTCAAAGGGTAGTGTAGGAAGAATGGGTTTTGTATCATGGGGCATTGATACTTGGGAAGCGGGAGCTATTCTCTTGCAATGGGATCCAATTACACCAGGTGGGAACAAGTGTCCTGGTGAATCTGTATAACTAGGGCTGTGAATGGGGCTCTAAAGTAACATAATGGGGAAGAGTTCAGGTGCAGGGAGATTTAGAAATCTTAACCAAAAGATAGGGGTAACAGGGTAGTTATGTGGGGAAAGTAGAATCATACAGGAAGGGACTGAGATTTTAACATTTAATTGTGCATAAAACAATGCAAGGAATACTAATAAAAACACAAATCTGAAGACGTTTTATCTGAATCCATGAGGCATCAGCAATAAGATAGATGAGCTTTAAATAACGATATATGGTTTAGATTTATTCCCATTTCAGAGACATGGTTGCAAAGAGATCAATATTGGGCAATAAATATTCCAAGCTATACAATTTTTTTGAAAGACAGACAGAATGGCAAAGTGGAAGGGCACTCCTGATTGTAAGGATGATGTAAGGACATTAGTGAGAGAGGATTTAGCCACAGAAAATCATGAAGTAGACTCAATATGAGTAGAAATTAGGAGTAAGAGACAAAAAATGCCAGTGAGAGTAGTTTATAAGCCCCCTAATAGTACATAGAGTAGAACATAGAATCCTAAACAGTGCAGAAGAAGGCTATTTGGCCCATCAAGCCTGCACCAATAACAATCCCATCCAGGCCCTATCCCCGTAACCCTTACATTTACCTTACTAAACCCCCTTACACTGAAAGGAAATTTAGCATGGCTAATCAGCCTAACCTACTCATCTTTGGATTGTGCGAGGAAACTGGAGCAGATACAGGGAGAACGTGTGCAACGGATAGTGCAGACAGAGGCCTGAGTCCAGAATTGAACCCAGGTCCCTGGCGTTATGAGGCAGCAGCACTAACCATTATACCACCGTGCCACCACAGTATAGTAGTTATGCCATTGTACAAAACTTTAAAGAAGAAATTAATCAAGCTTTTAACAAAGGCAATGTAATAATCATATGTGATTTTAATCTTTATATAACCTAGAAGAACCAAATTAGCAACAATAGTCCAGAAGATGAGTTTATAGAGCGTTCTTGTGATAGTTTTCTAGAACAATACATTGTGGAATCAATTAGAGCTAAATCTATCTTTGATAAAATGCTATGAAGTGAGGCAGGATAAATTAATAGTGTCATGGTAAAAATCCATTGGGAAATAGTGATCATAATATCAGTGAATTCCATATTAAAGTCTGAGAGTGTCATACTCCAATCACAAACAAGAATCTTAAACTTAAACATAGCCAATTATATAGGTATCAAGGAAGAACAAACTAAGGTTGATTGGGTAAATAGACTATAATATATGGCGGTAAGTAAACAGTAGGAAACATTTACAGAAATTCAGAATGTTCAGCAAAATATGTCCATTAAAAAACAAATTCAGCAAGAAAATTAAGGATAGAATTAGATTAAAAGATGAAGAGCATAATGTTTGTTTCTAATTTCCAAACGTTCCAGTGGAAAATCCCATAGAAGAACTTGGATAAAAAGTCTCATGAACAGCTGCCCTGAATGAAATCTGGCCCAATGCTTTCAAAAGTGCTACTTTTGAAGACCTTGCAAAGTTTGACTTTCATGGGGACGTTTCAGTAGAAAGATCACACTGTTTAAACTTTTCCAACAACATTATTACAAAGCATTGTAGATATTAGATATTGCTTAGCAGGAAACCTACTTTCTGTGCTGCAAATGTGAATTTCCAGGTAACTGATCTGTGGACCACATAAATTATGCATAAAACATTGCAATACTCAGAACATAACAGTAAATATTCTCAAATTAACTGCAACTATTTAATAGATTTTAGGCAAGAAATTGAAAGAAAATGTTACGCATTGAATAAGGTGAGGTTTTTGACCAGAGATCTGCAGACAAAAGATTATGAAACAAACTGTTAAAATAGGATAACAACAACATAATTTAGAGTGGAATGTGTGATGTGTGCAATCCTAAAAGACAATATTCAAAGCGAATAGTAGTGCCAGGTGATAAAATCCAGACACTCATGAGACAAGATACTGCAATCAAAGTCCTTTCAGGTAAATCATATTCCAGAAGTGTGGACACTTTTTCCTTGCCACAGACAGAATTCTCAGTTGACACCCTAACTGTAGTCAACCCTTGGATGCAATATAAATGTGTCCTATGTTTTGCACAGGTGAACTAGTGGTAAAACCTATGATAGAATGCACAAAACTCCCATGTTTAAAAGAATTAAATAAAATCTGCAGTAGTTTTTTTCTTAAGGTGAGTTGCATTTAGATTTGTACAATTTCTGAAGCTTGTGCTGTACATTGAGCCCTGTTGCTATGAGAATAGAGAAGAATATTAGATTCTATTCAACCTAATAGAAGAGGTTGGTTATTTGCACTGAAAGCTTAAATCCTTGGCAGTTTCACCAGTACTGGTACTTGATGACGACCTGAAGTACAAACTCGTAAACAACTCGTTTATTTTTGTTGGGCAATATTGATACCATGTCATTATTAATTATGGGGCAGTGATGTCTTACCCCTTTTGTTTCTATAATCAATTGGCTATAGAAACTCATGGCAAGTGAATAACATTATGGCAGAGCTCTACCCCAATGGCTTAAACAAATAGCTCGATATGCTATGAGGCATTTTAGAATAAAGGAAATCTTTATGGAGCAATAAGATCCTATCCACCTAGTTCCACGTAAGAAAAAAAGGTATAACTGAGGAGACTTTGGGAGGCCTTGGTCGAGAGAAACTCTTGATGATGGATCCATACTGTCACACTGTTGGATAATTTGAGAAGTCATGAAGACATGAGGCACAAAGAGGAGAAGAGAGAAAAAAAAGAAAGAAAAACCCATTTGTGTATGCCAGCTGTTCTGTCAGATCTGGGCCAGTTCTTGCTACTTATCATGCTACTTTACGCCATAATCAAATGCAATTTACTCACATATTGGTTGTATTCAATCTTAATTGATTACATAATTGACAACAAGTTCTGCTCAAAGTAAAATCTCAAATTGATGAGCTTAAAAACTAAGGACTTGTTATGGCCAGCCCTCTAACTCCAGTGAGGAATTACTCAGAGTATACATGTTGCAGCTTGGATCAATTCCACCTAAGATGGCAATTGTGGTTCCAGAGTCCTAATTTGCACATATCACCAGAGACAGAGAGGTTCCCAGAGATAAGCCATGTTCAGGATGGCACCTGCCTCTTCATTGGCATTAATGAGGCAATACGTCTACCCAGGCTGTTGTTACTGGTCCAGAAATGGCAGACAATATGAAAGTTGTCCTTTAACTGCTAAAACCCACAGCACACATTTCACTGTAACTCCAAGCAAGGTGCATTTGGACAGCTGAAGAGTCCAGATGAATTGGGGCTTCTTATAGGGGTTCTGACCAATTATATCCCATCAGATTAATAGAATAGCAATCAACACACAAAATGCATTAGCAATGAAAAATAGCAGGGCAATTTTGAACTATCAGTGTAAAGTCTGAGACTACTGAGGAGGTAGCTCCAAAGAAGTTACATGGAAAGGCAAGCCACAGGAACAATAGGGATTATTGAAGAACTGTTCTCCTCACACTCCAGCTCTCAAGTAGCTGCAGCGGCAGTTTCTCAGGTAGGTCACCCTATGCTCAGGATTCTCTTAAAGGGACTATGTCCCACATATATTACAATCAGAAGAAGCAAACTCTATGGACTTGACACAAGAATTATGAAACCAAAAGCATCGATCACTCATGTGAAACACAAGTCTTTAGCAACTAGTGAAGTGTTATTGCGATATTGTAGGGGGAATTATTTAGATCTAGGGACTTTCTTAAATCTGTTTTTACTTAAAGTCAGATGATTATTATCTATAAGTCCAATTGGTATGAAAGCAATTCTTCAATTCTTTGAGGGTGACGTCAGCTAGTTCTTTTTTAAGATGCTTCAGCACCATCAACAGCTGCATATGTTTTTTCACTTAATATCTTCCGAACTCAGGATATTTAATTCTCAAATAAAAAGGAGTTTTGTATGAAATCTGCTATAAATATTTCAGACCATTTAATCTTTTTTTCTCTAATGACTGAGAAAATGACCTCACCAGCTCATGTTTGCCTCTTTCCAAAAATGGAAAATTTTAATCTTGTTTTTTTATTAAATATTGTCCACAGGAAACAATTGCAGTCTGTAGGGAATTGTATCTGTGAAAACTGCACAGCCTACATATCTCTTGTGGCTTTAAATTGAATTACATGGAGTGGAAAGGCACACATTCTCATCATCCCACCATGGATACATCAGCTCAGAATTGATAGCAGCTGCTCCTGGGAACCAAGAATCTGGACAAGGTCTTCACTCCACAATTACTGACTCACATTTGCCACATTTATAGACAGCTCTTGATGATGTATCCTGGCAGTAAGGGTGGAGAATGTTTCATTCCAATTTTATTTTCCCAGACAATTCCAGAGAGAAAAAGAGGAAAGATAAGTTCTGTGTCCTGCAATTTCATCTTATTATGGCTCTGAAATATGCTAAAGTACATACAACCTGTGAAATACAGTCAGCTTTGTAATGTAGAGAAATAATCAGTTTGCTTAGAACAAGATCTCACAAGCAACAGTGAGGTACACAGAATGTTGTACCTGTGTCTAAGTTGTGATTCATTATTGACTGCTTAGCGTACAACCATTCCATGTTTCATCTATGCATTTAATCCATGTAATGTCAGGGTGACAAACCTTTGTGGATGTAACTAGAGGTGCCAAACCTTAGGGAGGACACAAAGGCTTAGGGAATATGGTTGTCTCTATGCCCACTGAATTTCCCAACAAACTGCTGCAAAGTCTAGAAGGAATTAATCTGTTAGACTAATTGGCATCGACAATGGTAGTGACAACAGTAAACCCAGAAATTGAAGCAGAAAATGCTGGAAAACCCAACATATCTGGCAATATCCGTGGAGAGACATGCTGAGCTTTTCCAGCATCAGATCGATAGAATAGCAGCCAACACACAAAATGCATTAGCAACGAAAAATAGCAGGGCAATTTTGAACTATCAATGTAAAGTCTGAGACTACCGGGGAGGTAGCTCCAAAGAAGTTACGTGGAAAGGTTAGCTACAGGAACAATAGGGATTATTGAAGAATTCGCAGTATTTTGTTTTTATTAATGGTAACCCCCAGTCTTAGTGACCTTGCAAAGTCCCCCTTGCTATCATCTGGGGGCTTAATTATGCCAAAATTGGGAGAACTATGCCACAGATTAGTCAAGCAACAGCCTGACATAGTCATGCTCATTGAATTATATCTTAAAATGCTCCAGACACCACCATTGCCATTTGTAGTATCCCACTGTCGGTATAGATCCACCAGAGATAGTGGCAGTAGAGTTGTATATAGTAAGGAGTAAGTTGCCTTAAGAGTCTGCAATGAAGTTTCATGGCATTAGATCTAACATGGGTAAGAAAACCTCCTGCTAATTATCAACTACTGCATTCCATGACTGCTGTGTTCCCCCGGACAAGCCCCAGGAGTCAATGTGTTGTTAATATTTCGGATGACAACAAGAAGTCTCACACCATCAGGTTGGGATCTGTCAGGTTTTGAGCTGATGAGTCAATGCTCCTACATGTTGAACACCAATCAGAAGAAGCATTGATGGTGGAAAGGGAACAGAATGTAGGCTGGTTGAGGGACATTAGTGTCTATCACCAAGACTAGCTCAGCAGCACCACTACAAACTGAACTAGCTGAGCCCTAAAGTACATCGCTGCTGAATTGGAACACTGCATGTATTGAGGGAACCAACATGAAGGAAACACCTACTCGATCTTATCTTTGCCAATCTGCCTGTTATAGATTCATTTCTCCATGACAGTATTGGCATGAGTTACCACTGCACAGTTCATGTGGAGACAAAGCTTTGTGGATGCACTGAGCATATCGTTCATCATGTTGTGTAGCATTAACACCATGCTAAATAGAATAGATTTTGAACAGATCTAGAAATTCAAAACTGGCTATCCATGAGGCACTGGGGGCCAACAGAAGCAGCATAATTAAAGACAACCATTATGAGGCATCATGGTGGCATAGTTGTTAACACTGCTGCTCACAGCACCAGGAACCCAGGTTCGATTCCTGGCTTGGGTCACTGTCTGTGTGGTATTTGCACATTCTTCCCATCTCTGCGTGGGTTTCCTCTGGGTGCTGTGGTTTCCTCATATGCTCCAAAGATGTACGGATTAGGTGGATTGGCCATGTTAAATTGCCCTTTAGTGTCAGGGGGACTAGCTAGGGTAAATGCATGGGGTTATATGGATGGGATTGTGGTCAGTACAGAACTCGATGGGCCAAGTAGCCTCCATCTGCACTGTAGGATTCTATGATGCTATCTCCCACTTTACCTTTACCATCAATCTGAAAAGACGTGCTGGTTCGGTGCATCGACCCGAACAGGTGCCGGAATGTGACGACTAGGGGAATTTCACAGTAACTCCATTGCAGTTTTAATGTAAATCTTACTTGTAACTAATAAACTTTACCTTAAAGCCAAAGGATCAACCCTGATTCACTGAAAGATGCAGGAGGGCTATCAGGAACAGCATCAGATATAGTTAAAAATGAGGTGTCAACCTGGTGAAGCTACAACACATGCAAAGCAGCATCAGCAGCAAGTAATAGACAAAGCCAAACGATCCCACAACCAATGGATCAGCAGAGATCTGCAGTTCTGTAACATCCAATCATGATAGTGGACAATTACACAGAGGTGGAGACTCCATAAATATCTCCATCCTCAATGATAGAGGAGCTCAGCACATCAGTGCAAAATATAAGGCTGAAGCATTCATGACAATCTTCAACCAGAAATGCCAGTGGATGACCCATCTCAAACTCCTATAGAGGTCTCCAGCATCACAAATGCCAGCCTTCACAAATTTAATTCACTCCATGTGATATCAAGAAATGGCTCAAAGCTGTGGACCCTGTCAGCATTCCAAAATACTATTGAGTATTTGTGCTGCAGAGCTAGTTATGCACCTAGACAAGCTGTTCCAGTATAGCTACAATACGGGCATCTACCCAGCATGTGGATAATCGTTCAGATATGTCCTATCCACAAAAAGCAGGACAAATTCAATCTGGCCAATTACCACCAGAAATACCTGTTCAGTAATAATAATACGGTTCAATCATGTTGGATAGAAGGTGTATTGGAGAGTGCCTATAAACCAGTCTAGTCTCTGTCATCAGTAAAGTGATAGAATGTGTGGTTGATAGTCCTATTAAGTGGCACTTATTTAGCAATTACCTGTATATCGATGCTCAGTTTGGGTTCTGCGAGGTGCACTTCTGGCCTTATTATTGTCTTTTTCCAAATGTAGACTAAGGAGTTGAACTCAAGGAGTGAGATAGAGTGACAGTCCTTGACATCATTGCAGCATCTGGATGGATGTGGCATCAAAGATCCTTAGCAAAATTGATGTCAATGGGAGTGAGAACGCCTGTTTCCCATTAGTGGGGTGCAATTATAAACCCCCTAGTGGGAATCGTTCCTGGCAGGGTGGGGCGATGCTAGTGAGCTTGGATGCTAGTGAGCTTAGTGGGCTTGCCCCAAGCCCACTAAGCAGATGGAAATGTCAATTTCAATGATCATCAGCTCCATGAATGGAGCTGATTGCGCTAAATAAGTGCACTTGAGAGACTCGTGATGGTTAAAATGCCTCCCAGTGTGGTCTCCCAGCCTGAGCAGTGCAGCGGGTCAGATGAATCCCGGCTATTGTGTGTGTTATTTTGATTATATCACTGATGCATTGTTTTGCTATGAGATTTGTGTTAATCTTGAGGTGAGTGAGGTATAAGGTACCAGCTAGACTTGGTTTAAAGCAGTGTTGATTTGTGTTAGCCATCAGCCATTAGGTCAATCCATTATTGATTAGTCAATTAAAAAGTGGGTGAGACACTGTTGCAGGCTGTGTGATGATCAGCATAGTAGCACAATGGTTATGGCTGCTCCCTCACAGCGCCTGGGATCTGGGTTTGATTCCTGGCTTGGGTCACAGTCCGTGTGGAGTTTGCACGTTCTCCCCATATCTGCATGGGCTTTCTCCAGGTGCTACAGTTCCCTCCCACAGTCTGAAAGACGTGCTGGTTAGGTGCATTGACCCGAACAGGTGCCACAGTATGGCGACTAGGAGAATTTCACAGTAACTTCATTGGGGTGTCAGTGTAAGTCTTACTTGCATCTAATAAATATACTTATGTGATCTCTTTATCCTTTAACATTTTGAGCAGTTATTGGTAAAATGGTCAGATGAAAAGCAAGGAGTTTTTAATTGTGTGCCGTTTACTTCCTTGGTTACTGCTTATTTGTTAGCAGACTTCAGCACTATGGAAACACTAGCAGCATTGTTGAAGGAAACTATCATTGTGGTCAGCTTAGCCATTCAGTGTAATTTCTCCAGAACAACGCAGCTTCAACAGGACACGTCATGGCAAAGAGAAGGCAATACTCATTTACTGCCTGGATTAAAAGCAAGGGTGGATCTGGTGTGCTCTTGTTAGTCAAAATTCTCAGCAATATGATGAAACCAAAGCACTGCACACAGCCTGTGTTAAATGTGTGCAGGTTTCTAATTTTCGTTGGAAAAGAAATATATTGTTTGCACACTACATAATAATAGATGCTTATTAAGTAAATACATATTTACCCATATAGTGTGCAAGGTTTTTTCTGCTAAAATTAATGCACATGATAAACAATGTCACTGTAGATGTGACTGTCAACTAGTCAGTGATCTCAATGGATGGCAGTAATTTTTCAATGTCACAACCCAGGCAGGGATCCTCAGCTGATAGAAACGAATACTGGAAATTTAAGCACAAGTGGTGCGCAATGTTCAGACCAGGGGACACAGCTTTAAATTAAGGGGTGATAGTTATAGGACGGATATCAGAGGTAGGTTCTTTACCCAAAGGGTGGTTTGGGAGTGGAAATGCCCTGCCTGCAGCAGTTGTAGATGCGCCAAGTTTGGTGGCGTTTAAGAGGTTAGTTGATAAGTATATGGAAGAGAAGGGAATGGTTTAGTTTGGAGGGGCATTGCTTTTATATTGGTCGGCACAACATCGAAGGCCGAAGGGCCTGTTCTGTGCTGTAGTGTTCTATGTTCTATGTTCTATGTTCAATAATCATTTGGTAATACAGGACTTGAATATTGCTCAAAAAAGTGATGTTCTTTTGATGAAGCTTTTTGTCTTGAGCTCATCATGACAATTCAGAAGATTATCAATGTCAGGGAAAACGATACACGTATACTATATGAGAAGAGAGTGCTGATTTGTTGGCAAATGGACTCTGGTGAAGGTGTTTGTATGAAGAATGCATCAGTTGTTATTGACTGACAGTTAAGTGTTAAGCATTGTTTGAAATTTAAATCAGGCAGCTTGACTCTGGCCAAGACATTGCCTTGAGGAATGAATCAAGTAAGGACATTAGTGAATCAGATGGGGTTCTTGTGATAATCAGTGTTAGTTGTCATGGTCACAGGCACTGAGACTAATCAAGTGACATAACCACAACTCCACCATGTCCTCCTCCCACTTAAGGGCCTCTGTTGGCAGTGGGATAGCAGGGAACCCACCGCCACCCTCCTATCTGATTAAATTACCAAACTCACCATAGGAGACGCCATTAAATTTCACCCCCCATATTTTACCATTATGTTTTTTAGAATTATAGAACCCCTTCAGTGCAGAAGGAAGCTATTTGGCCCATTGAGTCTGCACCAAGCCACCTAAGCCTTATCCCCGTAACCCCATGTATTTATCCTGCCAATCCCCCTGACACTAAGGGGCAATTTAGCCTGGCCAATTGACCTAATCCACATATCTTTGGACTGTGGGAGGAAATCGGAGCTCCTGAAGGAAATCCACGCAGACAGGGGAAGATTGTGCAAACCCCACACAGTTACCCAAAGCTGGAATTGAACTTGGATTCCTGGCACTGTGAGGTAGCAGTGCTAACTAACCACTATGCCACTGTGCCACCCCTTGTTTCGTGATAAATTAAGTTTACTTTTTCATATAAAACAATTGTAAATCTGAAAATATCCCATATATATGAATACAAAAATGGCTGCACAGTGGCACAGTGGTTAGCACTGCTGTCTCAAAGCGCCAGGGACCTGGGTTTGATTATGGGCTTGGGTCACTGTGTGGCATCTGCATGTTCTCCCCTGTCTGCGTGGGTTTCCTCAGGGTGTTCCGGCTTACTCCCACACTACAAAGCTGTGCGGGTCAGGTGGGTTGGCCATGCTAAATTGATCCTTAGTGTCGGGAGGATTAGCTAGAGTAAATGCATGGTGTTACGGGGATAGGGCCTGGGTGGGATTGTAGTTGGTGCAGACCTGATGGGCTGAATGGCCTCCTTCTGCTCTGTAGTATTCTATTCTATGATTCTATATGATTCATACTTATGAGACATACATGTACATGGTACATCTTCAAATGTTAGAAAATAGAAGGCTCAAAATGCCGAAAATTTTAATTTTCAGGGAGAAGAGATTCTGTACATGACGTAGGGACTTTATACCTACTTCAACGTTGTTATTGTGCTCTGCATATCACAGAGATAATGTTCACAAGGAGGTACACAAGACAAACCTGGTGCTGTAAACTTTCTTACTAATTAGTATGCTAATTGCGCCACAAGGTCATAATACTGGTTTGGATGAAAAAGTGCTTTCATCCAATTTGATAACATCCAGAATAACAACCCCAGCTTCTCATTAAGAAACCATTATATACTGTAAATAAATCGCGTGTCCTGCCCTTAATTTTCCTTCCTAGAAAATTGTCCTTGCAATTATTCAAAAACATTCCCTGGCTTTTGTCCATTTTATTTCCTTTTGTATCACTGAATCTGCAGCTTCTTATTCTGTTGAGCTGTATATCTGGGTATACTTTGCACCATTGTTCCTCCGACTGGGCCTGAAGCCGGGTAGTCAGCCAGGGCTGTATTTTAGGGGCAGTGGCTAATGAGATGGCTGCTCCCGAGCTTGCCATCTTACTAGGATAGAGGCTCTTCCCAGAGAAATGCTGACCTGGGAATGGTGGCCATGGCAGGGCCTGCCCCTGGATAAAAGAGCACACATTGATGTACATTGTACCTGGTGAGGGTGAGGGTGAGGGGAAAGCAGCTGAATATAACTGGCCCCACTGCTGTGACGGCTACCATTCCTACCATGGGGAATCTTTTGGGGGCCTCAACTTAGAGTACCCCTCCTCCCACTGCACACACACCCCCCCCCCCACCTCTCCAACCACAACCTCACCGAGAAGCTACCAGGGCCCAGGGTTTATGACTGCAGAGGGCTTTCAAACCCCTCCGACCTGTTCCTGGTAAAATGCCAGGGAGTGGGGGTGGGCTGAGGTGAGAGGCCTGAGATTTGGGAGATGAGGGTATGCCCTGAGGCAGGGAAGTAAAGGGGAGATAGGTATCTGAGCCCACCTGAAAGTTGACCGTTGCTGTCTGGGAAAGGAAATCCTATGAGAATTGGAAATGGGGGTAAGCTGCAAGATTACGGATTTGAGCCATGCATTGGGTGCTAGATTTTTCTTCAAAAGCATTTTTAGTCACGATACGTGTTTACCTGCTCTTGATCTTGCTGCTTCAGTCATAAACTTTGCTTGCTGGGATGCCCAGTTTTCTTGGGCAGTAGCACAGTCCAGATGTTTGACAGGACTCCGTCCTGGGCTATAGCGTTTCCCCCGAGCAGTTTAGTGAGCTTCTCATTGTTGTGGATGACAGGCTATAGGTACGGAGATTGATGTGGATTGTCTTGTTCTGCCCGGCCATCTTTTCCAGGATCTTGATGGTCAGGTACTCAAGATGAGCAGCCAAGGAGATAAGGGCTTTGAGGCTGGGAGTTCCAGAGTTCTGACCCAGCTGCGATGAAGGAATAGTGGCATTGTTCAAAGTCTGAATGGTGTGTAGTTGGAGGGGAATTAACAGATGCTGTATGGTGTTGCCATGCATCTGCTGGCTTTGTCTTTTCAGTGATCGAGGTCATAGGCTTGGAATGTGCTGTTAAAGAGCCTTGGTTAGTTACTGGCTTTCTCAATTCATTATATACTTTAAATTTAATTCTGCTGTACTCTCATTTCTTAATGGTCACACATTTATCATGACACTTGTGTCGTTGACCCTTTCCTTTTGGCAAAGAGTCCCTTGATTCTTCTGCAGAGTTGGTGACCTTGGTGGAATTGACACAGTAGAAGTACTGAGGAATGATTGGAAGGAAGCTGAAATGAAAAGGATGAGAAAAGTGTCAGGCAAACGTTTTGAAAATAAGTAGTATGATTTGTTTATTTTTTTCTATCATAACATATAGGAAGCTACACTGATATCTTCCCAATCACTTTGATGCTTAATGATCACATTTATAAAGATTAATTTATGGAATGTGTGCATTGTTGGTTTGGTCAGCGTCAAATTCCCATTCCTAAAAGCTGTTTAGAAGATAGTGGTGAACTGCCTTTTGTGAACCACAGCAGGCCATGTAGTGGAGGTACACCCACAGTGCTGTTAGGGAGGAGTTCCAGGATTTTGACCCAGTGACAATGAAGGACAAGCATAATATTTCTGAGTCAAGATAGTATGTAACTTGGAGTGCAACTTCTCGGTGACGGTGTTCCCAGGTATCTGCTGTCTTTGGCTTTCTAAATGGTAGTAGTTATAGGTTTGGAAGGAGCTGTCTAAGGAGTCTTGGTGAGTTCCTGCAGTGCCTCTTGTAAATGGTACATACTGCTGCTACTGTTTGTCAGTAGTGGAGGGATTGAATGTTTTCGGAAGGGATGCCAAAGAAGTGTACGGCTTTGTCCTAGGTGGTATTGGGCTTCCTCAGTGTAGTTGGAGCTGCATTCATCCAAGCAAGTGGAGAGTATTGCATCACGCTCTTACTTAAGCCTTAATGACAGGCTTTGGGGAGCCAGGAGGTAAGTTATTCACCACAGGATTCCTATCCTCTGACTAGCTGTTGTTGCCACAGTAGTTATATTGCTTGACCAGTTCAGTTTCTGGTCAATGCCCAGGAATGGATTGTGGGATATTCAGCGATGGTAATGCCAATGAATATCAAGGGACAATGGTTAGATTCATTCTTGTGCCTATAATGCTGAATAATTGCTTTTAAATATAGAACATAGAGCATAGAACACTACAGCACAAACAGGCCCTTCAGCGCACAAGTTGCGCCGATCATACCCATATCTACTAGGCCATAGAACTATGTGTAACTCCCAATCCCATTTAATCCCATATGCATGATTGCTTCCACAAATTTAACAAACTGTGATGGATTTTGAATGCTTTTACATGCAGTGATGATTCTTGGAGTAGGAGGTTCATGATGCTAACTTAGCACTTAGTTAATGGCAATGACTTATTCCAAGTTACATAGTTTGATGTCAAATGGTGCAATGGCGAACAACTAAATGCAGAATCAATGTCAATACTTTCTGGTAGGGAATGGCATGACTGTGGGAAGGTGTTAGACATTCCATCTGACACTTTCCCAAGCCACTATGCCAGCTTTCCTGCCTCCCACTTATATTCAAAGGAAGAATCCCAGCATTGTTTCAAATTGACTTTCCCTATCACATTAAGTGCCATATCCTTTTCCTTGAAAATGTCACTTTCCCTCGAAATGTCAGTTATCCTATTTTTTTTGATTTAGAGCTCTAAAAGACAAAGGGACTGTAGCTGTACTTTTCAGGAATTTCAAAGAGTTCAGAACTCCCTTCCAACTTGCATATTTGTCCATTTATCACCAAATCTGGAGAGAAATAACAACTTCCTGTAAAGATCAACAGGAAATAGTTGTCAAGTTAAACAGTCAGCATTCAGGCAGTTGTGAAAGTAATTTAGCCATTTTGTGAGATGAATTGGTGATTGCTAAGCATTGAAAAAAGAAACACAGCTTCTCTGTAACTATGGCTTGTTATGAGATAATGGATACAACAATCATTTGAATTGTCAATGCTGCAAAATTTGAGATAAATTGAGCATCATCATTTAACTCTTTATAGGCAGAATGATTGACAATGTTTAAAGCCTATTTTTGCTCATGTACTAGTGGGTGGGGTGGGGATGATGAGGGTTACTGTGTTTTCCAATTCTAGTTTCTCCAGCATTACTGACTTTAATCAGCCCACCATTGGCAGTCTTGTCTTCAGCCAGCAAGGCCCTAAATTCTGGAGCTCCCTCTGAAACCTCTTCAACTCCACATCTCCTTTAGAATGCTCCTGAAAATTGACTTCTTTTGCTCAAGCTTTTGGTCACCTACTGTCTTTTCATTTGGTTTGCTATTGCGTCTGTGAAGAATGCTCTTGGAATCCTGCACTGTAGAAGCAGTCCGTTTAGCCCATTGAGTCAGTGTGTACCACAATCCTAGCCAGGCCCTATCCCCATAATCCCATGCACTTATCCTAGCTCGTCCTGCTGACACTAAGGAACAATTTAACTTGGCCAATCCACTTAACCTACACACCTTTGGACTGTGGGAGGAAACTGCAGCATCCAGAGGAAGCATGCAGACACAGAGAGAAAGTGCAAACTTCATACAGAAGGGCTGGAATTGAACCCAGGTCCTTGGTGTTGTGAGGCACTAACCACTGTGCCACTGTGCTGTACATATTTACTATATTGAATGTATTGTATAAGCTTTACATGTGCTCTGTTTATTTCTGTGGCCAGACATCCATGACCATTAATAGCATGGCAGCTCTGGCAGTGGCACAGAAAATGAACATGGCTCTCCACTTTTATGCCACAGCCTCAAGAAAGCTACAGAGGACTTTTGTCAGATTTACCCTATTTTAATAATTCTCCCACATGGTGCCTGTTAAATGATTGCTATAAAATAAAATAAGCTTTAAAGAAAGGATGTGGCTCCTTCCCTCAAAGACCAATGTGGCTGGACATGGGGCAGATTGGATTTTGTTCCTGTAAAGACAAAAACTCCTGAAGAGAACACTCCTCTGTGTCAATAGCTGCCATCCAAGGTACCTGCTTTTCCACTGGTTCTGGGAAAGGGATTCCGATCAGAGACAAGCTTACAGAATTAGAAAGATTCTTTTATCTGCAGGAGGGGGTCAGTCAAATATCTTTTAATGCCTCCAAGGTGGTTCCCTATATATTTTGCAGTTCATTTGATATTGACTATCCAGATGTTGCACTAAGAAAAACTATTTCAGTTATTTCCTCAATATTGAACACTTAGCTTTTTTTTGGGAGAATCGCTGCCCTCTTGGACTTCAGCTCAGGAGATTGAAATTCAAAAGTGGGGATGCTTCAATTGTACAGAACATTAGTTAGAACATTAGTTAGATTAAATTAAACCAGAGTAACACAGCACCAGGGACCCAGTTTCGATTCCCACGTTGAATCACTGTCTGGATGGGGTCTGCACGTTCTCCTGCTGTCTGCGTGGATTTCTCTGGATGCTCCGGTTTCCTCCCACAGTTCGAAAAATGTGTTGGTTAGGTGCATTGGCCATACTAAATTGACCCTCAGCATATACGAACAGGCGCCGGATTGTGGTGACCATGGGATTTTCACAAAAGCTTTATTGCAGTGATAAGCTGCAATGACTAATAAATAAAATTTATCTAGATCCCATCTGACATACTGAAATTAGCTCAGGACCAATATCTGACAAAATTTAACACACTATATTTGCTGCTGACAATGTGGTCTCCTCTATATTGGGGAGACTAAACATGAGTTGTGAGACTGCTTTATGGAACACATCTTCAATCTACAAGTGGGACCCTGAAATTCTAGTCACCTGCCATTTTAGTTCTCTGTTTTGCTCTAACTTTGTGCTCTCCATCCTCTGCCTTTTGTAGTGTTGCAATGAAACTCAGTGTATGCTTGAGAAACAGAATCTCATCTTTTGATTGAGTTAATACATTCAAACTGTAATCTCAACCCCAATTGGTTTCTTCCTTCCTTGCTGGATTTTTTGCTGGCGGACAGCAACTATTCAGACATCCTCTGGACAATCTTTTGTTTTTTACTTTGTTTCTTTTTGTTTCTTCCATTCCGGCTCTCTTTTGCATTGCATCATCAATTTAATCTCTCATGTTTTCATAAATCTCCCCTTCTGTTCTATATCCTATCCTTTCCACAAGAGGGTATATCCTTAAAATGAGACCCAGGCTTTTTAGGAGTGAAAGCAGGAAATACTTTCACATACAAACAATAGTGGAAAAATAAATCAGCTCTCCTCTCAAAAGTTGATGACGTTCGGTCAATTGAAATTTTCAGACTGAGTTCAATTCAGTTTTGTAAGATCATCAAAAGTGAAAGTTAACTGAGGTAAAGATCAGCTGTGACCTGAGTGAAAATTTGTTGAAAACAGCCTTTCAGCTGAAGTTAAGCCCAATGACATCTCCCTGTTCTGCTTTTGGTCGACTGCTCTGCACTTTATGGGAATGTTAGAAATCAGCCCATCAACAAAACTGAAGGTCTACAGTGCGATGGTACTCATTAACCTCCTGTATGCCTGTGAAACGTGGACTGTGTATCAAAGGCATGCAAGACAGCTCAATCATTTCCACATGACTCGTCGTTGTAGAATATTGTGCATCAGATGGCAGTTCTCTGAAGTTCTCTCTAGAGCAAGTCTACCATCAGTCCATACATTGTTGATGAGAGTGCAGACCCGATGGACAGGTCATGTCATCCGTATGCCAGAGGAGCGCACACCCAAGCAGCTCCTTCTGCTGGAAGACACTCCCATATAGGGCAGAAGAAACATTACAAAGACACAGTCAAAGCCTCCCTGAAGTCGCTTGACATAGACACAACCTCCTGGGAAACACTGGCACAAAATCTCCCTACCTGGCACTGCCTCATCCACATGGGCTGTCAAGCTTACAAAGCAAGGTGTATTGCTGAAGCACAACTTAAGCATGAGCTGCAGAAGTCCAGAGTCCCAGTGCAATAAGTAAAATGTCTACACAAGTCTGTCCAATATGTGCCAGGACATTCCGTGCCCGAATTGGCCTGATCGGTCATCTTTGGACACACCGCATCCAGCCTCAAAATGATTAACGGTATCAAGGTCCTCATTGATAACGACGGATGAACGACAAGGTCGATGAGCAGGAGAAACCCACAGCAGAAGCTCACTCCATTAATCCTCTGATAGAGCAAATCCAGGAAGATAAATCTATAAATACCTTAACAAGGCCATCATCATTTTGGATTTTCATGGAGAGATATGTCAAAGAAAACAGTACAGGGTAAACTTATACACAACAATGATTAAGCCACGGTTAGATTTGTGTTTTGGGCTGGGGGGCAAAATTGGGTTCTACATACTTAAATATAAAAATAATAGCCACGCATTTTCAGTTCTTTTAACAAAGCTACACAAAACTGTCACTCTTAATAAATTGAGAAACATATTTTAAAGTAAGTTTTAATAAAAGTAACTTCCTAAAACACTGCCCAATTGTGTTGTCAGGTTTTGTGTGGAACATATAATTGAGTTTAATTTGGAAATTGATTAACAAAGTGCTTCTGAATCTGAACAGTAGGATCCCTACAGTACAGAAGATGGCTATTCAGCCCATCAAATCTGTAGCAACTACAATTCTATCCAGGCCTATTCCCATAACCCTACACATTTACCCTGCTAATCCCCATGACACTAGGGTCAATTTAGAATAGCTAATCAACCTAACCTGCGCATCTTTGGACTGTGGGAGGGAACCAGAGCACCAGGAGGAAAACCACAAAGACATGGAGAGAAGATGCAAACTCCACACCGACAGCAACCTAAGACTGGAATTGAACTGGTGTTCATGGCACAGAAGCAGCAATGCTAATCCCTATGCTTCTGAAATCAGTGCAGGTTACATCTGGATCATTGATTGTTTTTGAAGTCAGAACTCTCATCATTGGCCGTCCCTTAATTCAAGGATAATGTCTACTTGGGGCCGCCAATTTCTGATATGGAATTTCATCTCGCTGAACAGGTTAATTCTTCATGCAAGGGGCAGAATGTCTCATGAGACAGTGGGGTCAGGAAAAGATACAATTTGCTTCCTGTTCTTTTCTCCTCTGTGCTGCCGTGCGTCATCATTGAGACATTGTGGCTCAAGTTATGATTTAGCGTGATGGATACATTGTCATCATTTTGAACGATTAATAAACTCAATCTAACCTGTAGGTCTGGAGTCTAATAACAATTAGCTGCATCCTGATCAGGTCATTGTGTATAATTTAGACTATTTGTGTTGGGCATTGTTGACAAGACAGATTAGGTCTCAATTTGCCATTTGCAAAATAGTGACTGTCATCTCGTTATACCACAATATTGCCATTCAGAGCTCTGTCATATTTTTCCAAAAGTTTTTTTGAGATTTAGGATATTGTACCTTAGATGACTTGCAAAGTGCTATATGTGAACAATGGTGCTGAACAAGTGCTGAATTTTCATGAAACTTTGCAACCACAATATGTATGGAATCATGTATAAGATATACAAAATGATGAAAGGTATGGATAAAGTAATGTGGAGAGGATGCTTCCTCTTGTGGAGCATTCTAGGATGAGAGGATATAGTCTTAGGATAAGAGGTAGCAAATTTAAATAGTAGTTTGAGAGGAAACTACTTTTCCCAAAAGGTTGTGAATCTGTGCAATTCGCTATCCCAAAGTGCGGCAGATGCTGGGACAGTGAATAAATTTAAGGAGGAGTTAGACAGATTTTTTAACTGGTAATGGATGGAAGGGCTATGGGGAAAAGGCAGGAAAATGGAGATCAAGAATGTATCAGCCATGATCGATTGGTGGAGCGGACTCGATGGGTCGAAAGGCCTAACTAATCTTTTTATACAGATCACATTAAAATATTGCACAAATGGACATGATGGCACAATTGCTGTAGCTTCAGTTAATTTTAATGCAGATATTGCTCCAATGATGAAAGGTGAACAGAATTACTCTGGTGCTGTGACTGATACATGTTTGTGCTTGTAGCGGAAACAACATGAAGATGACAGCACTGATAAAAAATTCTAAATTCACAAATTAAGTTGGGACCTGAAATATTTTTATATTTCTTAAAGTAAAAGATTTTTTTTATTAATTTATATCCCCACTTTTGAATTTTCGTCTCTTAAGATGAGTTTTTAATGTTGATTTTGTACGTCGATTTTGGAGTCTGTTGTCTGTTCACTCTGTAATGGTTCATCACAAGTGCTGTTTTATTCAGTGAATGATAATGCTATTAACATATTCATATAAGGGGAATCTTGATTTGTTCCAGTTGCAACAGACAAATTATTTGCTCCACATTAATTTTGTGGCTACATCCTTTCCAAAGTATGCACTGTGCATAATGTAGTAATGTAAAATGTAATGTAATGTAAACAGGTCATTTGTATATACTTTAGTAAGTGCCAATCCATTAATGTTAGTTGATGATACCACTGGGTATATTAAAATGTTTATGGTGGCACACTGGCACAGTAGTTACATTGCTGCCTCACAGTGCCAGCGATCTGGATTTGATTCCCAGCTTGGATGACTGTCTGTGAGGAGTCTGCATGTTCTCCTCATGTCTGCATGGGTTTGCTTCCACATTCCAAAACATATGCTAGTTAGGTGCATTGACCGTGCTGAATTCTCCCTAAGTGTACCCGAACAGGCGCTAGAGTGTGGCGACTAGGGGATTTTCACAGTAACTGCATTTCAGTGTTAATGCAAGCCTACTTATGACACTAATAAATAAACTTTAATCAGATTCATTCTTATTTTGTTTTGAAAGAAGCTCTTTATAAAAAAAACTTCAGTTACTTAATCATGCATGTCTTGATTAAGGGGCAGGTTAAAAGTGACTCATGCTGTCAATAAAGTGTACCACATTGCCAATTGGAATTTGCATTGTGACTTTACCTAATGAGATTGTCCCTATAATAAGTTAAATTGTATATTTCAGCCAATAAACATGAAAAGATCTACCACCATGTTGAACCCAGGGTCAGCATTTGTAAACTGTTGTTAATAATCCTAGAATGAGACTTAAAGTCTAGACTAACAATAAGTTACCCTAAAAAGAAGTACAAACCAAGAAATCATTCTGGTGGTTCAGATTTCTGAAGTGTAACCATTCTCTAAACATCTTTTGTCATATTTATATCTGTACCACTTCCTCTGCATAGTGAAGACAATTATCTTTTGCTGCTTTCATGTTAGCCATAGACGCCACAAATCACATAATATCTTCGCAAGGGTTCATGAAGAGTTCATACACAGAAAGAACATAACATTTAATCAGAAGTACTGAGACTGATGCATTCTAAGTGTTGATCATCTGTAGCATATTGAATGAAGGTAAGAATGTAGGACTAGAAATTGGATGACATTACACCTGATTTACTAGCTTTCAAAGTGTGTGTGATGGGCATTGTACACAAATCTGTTTGACATCTGAAGTTCACTGTCTGACGTATTGGCAAAGGATTCTCCAGAGAAATTTCAGGATGTTGCATCTTTAAAAAAATATATTTATGGGATGTGGGCGTTACTGACTAGACTAGCATTTATCACTCTCCTGATTTGAGTCTTGTAGATGATGGACAGGCTTTGGGGAATCAGAAGGTCAGTTACTCACACAGGATTCCTAGCTTTGACTTGCTGTTGAAGTATTTATGTGGCTAGTCCAGTTCAGTTTCTGGTTAATGATAGCCCCAGGATGTTGATAGTGGGAGATTCAGTGATGATAATGCCGTTGAATCACGGAATTACTACAGTACAGGAGGAGGCCAATTTGGCTTATCGAGTCTGCACCAACTCTCTAACAGAGCATCCTACCCAGGCCCTATCACCATAACCTCACATATTTATCCCACTAGTCCCCCTAACCTACACAACCTGGGACATTAAGATACAATTTAGCATGGTCAATGAACGTAACCTGCACTCTTTGGATGCCAAGGATCAATGATTAGATTCTGTCTTGTTGGAAATGGTCACTTCCTGTCACTTGTGTGGTACAAATGTTACTTGTCATTTGTTAGCCTAAGCCTGAATATCATCCAGGCATTGTTGCAGTTAGATATGAACTGCTTCAGTATCTGAAGACTCATGAATTGTGCTGAATTGTGCAATCATTAATGAACATCCTCATTTCTGTCCTTATACTGAAAGGGTGTCATTGATGAAGCAGTTGAAAATAAGAAACTCCTGCAGTGATGTTGTGGAACAGAAAGGATTGCCCTCCACAACCATCACAACCTTTGTGCCAGGTATGACTCTAACCAATGGTGGATTTTCCCCCTGATTCCCTTTGATGCTCCAGTTTTGCTAGGACTTCCTAATACCACTTGGTCAAATGCTGCCTTGATGTCAAGGGCAGTCATGCTCACATCACTTGTAAAATTCAACTCTTTTGTGTCATATTTGTGCCAAGGCTGTAGTGAGATCAGGAGCTGAGTACCCTTGAAGAGTCCAAACTGAGCATCTATGAGCAGGTAATGCTGAGCAGGTTCCGATTTTAACAGAATTAATAATAGGGAAAGATGGAAAGTGAGCATCCATTATTAGCCATTGTGGAAAACCAAAATTTTCTTCAATAACTTATGTTATTTAATAATTATGCCTTTTATAATTATAGCAGTACAGAGAAACATCCGCAAGTTGAATAAAATAATGGTGCTGAAGTTTAATTGCGGTAATAATAAATACAATTGTTCTCCCTGATAATCTTAACTGTCTTTTTATTTTATTAAAACATTGTAAACCTTTCCAAATATTTTCATTGGCTGTAAAAGTACCTTCAATAATATAACACTACTTCAACAATCACTATTTGTTTAATTTTGCATTCCCTGGCAGACATAATGTAGAACTCTTTGAACTGTCATGCAGTTGGAATATGGTCTGGTTATTTTAAGGCTATGCTGATTTCAAGATGGCTATTTACTGGATGCAAAATCCGGTAAATTGCCATCTTTGCACTCTTGTCACAGCTTTATGCTCTAGGTCTATCATTGTGGTTTTATCTTGGTATTTGGTATCTTCCTACACTAAAAGAGATCATGTTGGAGATTTGATTATTTAGGATGCTTCTCAGTCCTCTTCTTTCAGTGAATGGCAGTTTCTTCCACACAGCAGCTATTGTTGGAGTTAACCCTTTACATCTCTCTCAGTTTCACTTCTCACAAACTGTTAACTCATGTACTATTTATAGTTTTCATCCAATTCCTACTCTTCATATGTACTGCCACCCCCAGCACAGGGACCTGGGTTTCATTCCTGACATGGGCCACTGTCTGTGCAAAGTCTGCATATTCTCCATGTATCTGCGTGTGTATCCTCCAGGTTCTCTAGTTTCCTCCCACAGTCCGATAGACATGTTGGCTGGGTGCACAGGCCATGCTAAATTCTCCTTCAGGTGCCAGAGTGTGGTGATTAGGGGATTTTCACAGTGACTTCATTGCAGTGTTAATGTAAGCCTACTTGTGACACTAATAAGTAAACTTTAAAAGTTTCACTGAAGGTGTCAAGTCCCAACAGTGCTCTTGGTTCTCTCAGACATGGAGCATGATGCTCCCTTATTATCTCCCTGGAAGGCAAACACACCAATGGAGTGGGATAGCAACTTCCTATGGTAGCTGGCTTTTGGACTGCGACACCTGAATGTAAAAGCAGCAAAAACCAAACAAGGATAAACTGATTCAAGAGAGAATCCTCCAGGACAAGAATGAAAAGAAAAACAACAAACTGAAATTTTTCATCTCATCCTGCTCTGTGTTGTGCTCTGGATTGAAAAATGAAGCACTTTCAGCTCCCATGAAGAACACTGCAGGTGTAACAAGGGGAGCATTCAATGCTAAGCAAAGAATAAATGTGGTAAATAAAACAAAGAATATCCTGAAAACACTGCTGAAGATGAGGAAAGGAGGACTTCCCTAATATTGTTAGCAGGCCTTTTATTTCCTTGAGGCAGTGGTATCACTTGCTTTAATGTGAGCCTGCTGCACTGCAAGCAAGGGATTTTAATGTCAGCTGCAGAAAGTAGGATTGAACCATTATCAACAATGGAATGAACTTCTGGACTGGGATCTTTAGGATGTTTCTGCGCAATATTCTGGGCTGCTGGCTTGCTTAAAAGTTCAACATCAGCAGTGAGTGTTTTTACTACAAGAATCTTAGTAAAAATGGAAAATGCAGCTAATGTCCATACTTCTTCAGATAGTTGCTCTGAAGCCAGCTCTTTAGTCTGATGTGGCAATTTCGTATGTGCTTCAGCATTTATCTGTTGTGCAATATGATCCCTTTCTTCCGTTGCACTATTTCTAATGTGTAATGTATAAGTCACTCATGGTGGTTTGGTTGACTGCTAATAGCTGGGTTTGTAATTCAGCCGTCTCTGTTAGGTAATTGGATTTTTCTAACGCAAGCTTAATTTTCAAGCTCCTTTTGATGCTCAGCCAGGATTTCTAAAGTACTCCTCAGATGTAGAAATTCTGTAGTTTGGGCTGCTATTACTTTGCTGAAAGAAAGCTTCAGTACTTCCATGGTTTGCAGATAAGATCCAAATGCTGTCTCTACCTTACATTTGTACTGATTAATATCCACTGAACTTTCACTATTTGTTTGGTGTAGTTTGGAGTTAATCATCCCATTCTACCTGGATAGCTTTTTATTGGATGCTTGCAATTGGTATTGTATATTGTCAGTGGACTCAGTGGAATAAACAGACAAATACAGTTTTTTTTTATTATCCTCTTAAACTAAAGGGTAATTCTCTTCAAAAAACAAACCAAAGACTTCAAGATCATTGCCATTGGAATCAAAGAGTGTCGTGAGGTCCAGTACCTCTTGTTTGAACAGATCATCTGCCGCTGTGGTGGCTTTGTTCTCTTGCACCCTTTCTTGAAAGATCGAATTAAGGCTTAGGGTATCATCTGGGTGAACATTGTCATTCTCATTGCTTGCTGTTCCTGCTTCTTCCAACCTATTCACAAAGAAAAGTGACATCTGCAGTATCCTCCTGTGGAGCTGAATAGGGGATGCTGCTGTGTTATTTTATTCAGTCATGGAACTCTATCAGATAACACTGAGACATCAGCTTCACTGTCTTGCTTTAATTCAGTCAGATGTTTATCTATATGTAGTCCCCCATGCAAGACTTCTTGAGAAAGTGACAGGGCATGGCATCCAAGGGGCTGCTGCCTTGTGAATCCAGAACTGGCTTGCCCACAGAAGGCAGAGAGTGGTTGTAGATAGATTTTTTTTCTGTCCCAGGGATCTGTTCTGAGACCCTTGCTGTTTGTATTTTTAATAAATGAGCTGGGTGAGGAGGTGGAAGGATGGTTTGGTAAGTTTGCCGACAACATGAAGGTGTTATGGATAGTTTGGAGGGATGTCAGAATTTGCAGCGTGACATAGATAGGATGCAAGACTGGGCGGAGAATTGGCAGATGGACTTCAACCCAAATAAATGTGTTGTAGTCCATTTTGGCAGGTCAAATGGGATGAAGAAGTATAATATCAAGGGTAAGACTCTTAGCAGTGTAGAGGATCAGAAGGACCTGGGGGTCTGGGTGCGTAGGACTCTTAAATCGGCCTCATAGGTAGAGGATATGGTTAAGAAGGCATATGGTGTATTGGCTTTCATCAATTGAGGGATTGAGTTTAGGAGTTGGAAGATAATGCTACAACTTTATAAGACCCTAGTCAGATCCCACTTGGAGTACTGTGCTCAGTTCTGATCGCCTTATTACAGGGGGGATATGGAAGCTATTGAAAGGATGCAGAGAAATTTACAAGGATGTTGCCTGGATTGGGTGACATGCCTTACGAGGGTAGGTTAAGGGAGCTTGGTCTTTTCTCCTTGGAGAGCTAAAGGATGAGAGCTGACCTGATAGAGGTGTATAAGATGTTGAGAGGTATAGGTTGGATGGATTCTCAGAAGCTTTCTCCCAAGGCTGAAATAGTTTAAGATACTGGGGAGTAGGTACAGGGGAGATGTCCAGGGTAAGTTTTTCTCTCAGAGGGTGGTGGGTGAGTGGAATCAGCTGCCATCAGTGGTGATGGAGGCAAATTCAATAGGGTCTTTTAAGAGACTTTTGTTTGAGTACATAGGATTCAAAAGGATTGAGGGTTATAGGTAAGCCTAGTAGGTAGAGATATGATTGGTGCAACTTGTGGGCCGAAGGGCCTGTTTGTGCTGTAGTTTTTCTATGTTTTATGTTCTATATCTATGTCAGCACTCCAGAACTGGTTTGTACTTTCATTTTCTGAGGAAGATGATATCCTTGTCTTGTATTTCTTGAATGTTTGTTTATTTACGTATATTTGTTAGTGTCACAAGTAGATTTACATTAGCACTGCAATGAAGTTAGTGTGAAAATCCCCCAGTTGCTACACTCTGGCATCTGTTTGGGAAACTGAGGGAGAATTTAGCATGGCCAATGCACTTAACCAGCACATGTTTTGGAATATGGGAGGAAACCCATACAAACATGGGGAGAACAAGCAGACACCTCACTGGCAGTGACCCAAATTGGGAATTGAACCTGGGTCTCTGGTGCTGTGAGGCAGCAGTGTTAATCACTGTACACCATGTGGCCCTTTAGAAGGTTCATTTAGCAGATTTCTCCTTCTATTTTGTAGACATAAATTTCCTGGAACAGCAGACCACTTTAAATTGCTGAACTTGCCATAGCCAAGACACTGCACAATTCTGTCAGGGCTGTCTTCCCACCGGTTGACCTTTTCCCAGCCACCGGGAAGCATTGGAAAACGGAAGTTAATGGCATTTCGGGGTATTTCTCCGGCTGCTGTCTTGTTCTATCTTTGGTTTTATAAATCACAAATTGAACAACGTACTTAAGGTGTTCTTGGGAAACTTCCCTTGCGTTTCTGACAAAAGCCTTATTCGATTTTGGCTCTCCCAGTCTGTTTGGCCAATCAGCTTTTTTTAAATTTACATCTTCCTGAGATTGTCAAAGTCAGAAAAGTTCCCATATAACATGCCAGCGACTATTTTATCTCTGATCAACTTATCCGTACTCAATTTTTTGCTAGGCAGTACAACTTGTTGATGAATGGGTCGGCCCCTTTGCCCTGTTTATGACTGTATTTGTTAAACCTCACCCCCACAATGACAATGTTTTTACAAAGACCGAAATATGAGTTAAAGGCTCCAATGATAATCTTGTAGAAGGCTGTTTCTACATAGAAGGGGTTTCTACATTCAACCCCTGTCTGACCAGCTCCCAAGGGCATATAACAGTGATGATTTGATCTTTTTTCTCTTTACTCACAGTCCTGACTGTATTGTGATATTGGGTAAAACATCTTCATCAATTTAGTCAGTGTGCGGCCAGTCTATGTTTTAAAATGATTCTGGTAAGGGAAAAATAGTGGCCACTTCTTACCCGGATTAGAGTTTGCCTTTTATCCTGCTGCTTGCCTTACTTGTTGCTGGTCAGTCCTTGTTATTTTGTTAGTTCTGATGTAGTTGCTATGTACGCTTTGAAATTCATCACTTGTTGAACCACACTGTGGCTGGGCTTTATTTCAGGTCTTTCCTGCCATTTTTTATAGTTTCTCTGAAGGTGTAGTCACTGCCATTGTCATCTTTATTCATGGTTTTACCTCAAGCTTCTTTGGTTCCTCACTCGAGAAGAGATCTTTCTGGACAGTGGCCTTTTATTGAAAACGTATTATTTGCATTATAACTATTCAAAGGTTATATAAGATCAAGACATGGCTAGAAGCACTCTTAAAGATGCTTCTCAGTCTTCTTCCTTCAGTGAGTGGTATCACTGGGACACAGCTTCTTAAGTGCATGCTTAGTAATTTTATTGGAATTAACCCTTTACAC
Source organism: Sphyrna mokarran (assembly GCA_024679065.1). Taxonomy (NCBI): domain Eukaryota; kingdom Metazoa; phylum Chordata; class Chondrichthyes; order Carcharhiniformes; family Carcharhinidae; genus Sphyrna; species Sphyrna mokarran. The sequence goes on along the minus strand of JAGIQG010000005.1, from coordinate 91,986,602 downwards.
TAGAACTGCATGTTGGTGATATGTTGAGTGTATCCATGTTTCATATCAAAACCAGCTTAAAGTAAAAGTTGGATTGTTCACACTATAGAGGAAGGATACAGAGAAAAACTGACAAAAAGGGAATAAGAGCGATTAGGGCAATGAGTAGAGTTTTAGATTCTGCAGGAGTTACTGCTTCCTACTATAAATGTCAGCTGTGCTCAATGCTCAGGCTTGTCCTACAGCCATTAACAGAGCATGGGGGTTAATTGCCTCAGGATGACACTTCAATCCCATCTGGAAAGAAAGTCTTATCTCTGCAAGGTGCAAGCCGGTCAAATGGTCAATATTTCTTTGGTCAGAGCAGCCTGACGATGAATAGTTGCCACATAAGAACTGCATTCCCTTCCCAACAGAGATCTGTATTGGAGTCAGATGGTTGGGGGGGGGTGGGGTAAGTCAATGGGAATTTGACCAGAATAATAAGCCCTGGCAAATGCTGTGGCGTGCCAGGATGGATAGGCTGGAAGAGGGGAATCCGGGGAAGACCATGAGAAAGAGCTTCTGATGGCCTCAGGAAGCCTGTTAGGGAAGTAACCTGCCTTTCCCACTAGCAGCCCTAGTAGTGAGTGTTTGTTGGGCTTTCCATTTGACATTGGCCTCTACCTGACAAAGGAAAAATTGCAGCAGATGTGGAAAGAGGCCATTAATTGATCACTTGAGGGCTTTGATTTGTTCACAGGCAGATAGGTAGGCTGCCCAATATCTCTCCTGCTGCTCATAAAATTGCAGCAGGATGGGAGGCTAAGAGTCAGGAATGGTGCCTATGGCATTCTGTCCTATTTTGTATCCCAAGCCTGTCTTCTAACCTAACCCTGGTGGAGCAGATGATCTTACGCAACATATGAGAACAGAACAGCAGGAAATCAAAAGATTCATAGAACCCCTACAGTGTAGAAAGAAGCCCTTTGGCCCATCAAGTCTGCACCAATCACAATCCCATCCAGACCCTACCCCCATATCTTACCTGCTAATCCCGCTAACCTATGCATTATAGGACACAACGGGGCAATTTTTTAGCATGGCCAATCAATCAAACCTGCACATCTTTGGACTGTGGGAGGAAATCAGAATACCCAGAGGAAACCAGAACACCCAGAGGAAACCCACACAGACAGAAGGAGAATGTGCAAACTCCACACAGACAATGATCCAAGCCAGGAATCAAACCCAGATCCCTGGAACTGTGAAGCAGCAGTGCTAACCACTGTGCTACCATGCCACAAAGGGAGAAGGGGAAATCAAAAAACCAAAAGGGAAATCAAAAAAAAGTTTATAGGCAAATAAATATGTTGGGCATGAAATTAGAAGAAATTAAAAAGATTTAAAGATATCTAAGATAGAATTGGAGAGATAACTGCTAAACAAATCAAACTTCAAGAGAATAAAACCTTTAGTCTGGATAGATCACATATTTAGGATGTTAGGGAAGAATTGCCAGTGGCATTATTACACTGATATAAAAATTCATGAGAAAAGGGAATAGTGTCAGAAGACTGGTGGACAATTAATGTAACTCCTACGCAGAGAAAGGGAGATAGAACAAGTCAAGGGAACTCTGGACCAATTAGCTTACTCTGTGGTAGCAATGATAATTAAAAAAAAACCTTAAAATTAAAAATGCAATAAAGAATAGTCAGCACAGATTCAGAAGTGAAGACCATGAATGAGCAATCTTATTGCATTCTTTAACGAAGGAACTGTAAGGGTAATGTTATAAATGTAGTACATTTGGAGTTTCAAAAAACTTTCAATAAGATTCCATACTGATGCCGGCCCCTGCCTAAGAAGGATTTTTTTGATTTCCCTTTTGATTTCCTGCTGTTCTGTTCTCATATGTTGCGTAGGATTATCTGCTCCACCAGGGGTAGGTTATAAGGCAGGCGTGGGCCACAAAATAGAACAGAATGCCATAGGCACCATTCCTGACTCTTAGCCTCCCACCCTGCTGCAATTTTATGAGCAGTAGGGGAGATATTGAGCAGCCTACCTATGTGCCTGTGAACGAATCAAAGCCCTCAAGTGATCAATTAGTGGTTATTTAAGGGCCTTTTTCCACATCTGCTGCAATTTTTCCAATGTTAATCTCATGACTAAGGTTAGAATATGTGGGGGAGAATGTGGGAACCATGAAAAGGTCCATTGATCTCAGCAGGATTTTCTGATTTTGGAGCGAATGTGGTCTGAAAAATCCCACCTGTGGAGCTGATTTTCAGTTGCTGATGGGGTGAGGTTGGGTGCAGGCTATTCTGAAAATTGTGCTTTCAGAGTGCTGCCAGATCGCAAATGTTACAGTCCATCAAAAGGACACTGAGTGATAAATCTGACAACTACAACTGACAACACACTGAGCTTCCCCACTCCAGTGGGACAGAGTCTACATCAATGAAGAGAAAACGCAGTCAGAGTGAGATTCAGACAGAGTGAAGGTATCAGAAATTTGGAGCCGATTGGCGAAGGGGAAAAAGGAGCTCATTTTCAGTAGGAGTGAAGAGGCAGACCTGCGAGGGAGGCTCGAAAGCAAGAGAGAGGTAGAAAGAAATCAAACTGTGACACCACAGTCAGCAGGTAAGTGATTGGTTGGTGACTGGTAAGTAGCTTTTCTTTTCTTTTTTCTCCTTTTTTCCTCTTGGCATTGTAGTTGTTTTTGTAAATTAATTTAAGTATTAAGTCATGGCAGGAGATCCCAGACCCATGTCATGTTCCTCTTGTGCAAAGTGGGAATTTAGGGACCTTTCCAATGTCCCTGGTTCCTTCACATGCAACAAGTATGTCTCCTGTTAGACTGCTTGATGGCTTTGGAGTTGCGGATGGATTCACTTCAGAGCATCGACAATGCTGAGGTAGTCATGGATGGCATGTTCATTGAGTTGGTCACATGCCAGAGAAAAATTCCTAAAGGAGATAGGGAATGGGTGACCACCAGATAGAGAAGGATAGGAAGGGAATGCAGGGGTACCATCGGTCATCTCCCTCCAAAACAGATATACAGTTTTAGATACTGTTGGGGGTGATGGCTCACCAGGAGAAGGTGGCAGCAGCCAAGTTCATGGCACATTGGCTGGGTCTGCTACACAGGAGGGCAGGAAAAAGAGCAGCAGAGATATAGTGATAGAGGATTCAATTGTAAGGGGAATAAGCATGCGTTTCTGTCAATGCAAACAAGACTCCAGGATGGCAGTTTTGAGATGTTAATCTAGGAACAAACTGACATGTGAAAAAAAACGTACATTAACAAATAAAAAGCAGCATGGATTTGTTAAAGGGGAAATCATGTTAGACTAGCTTGATGAAAGCTGATGAGGATAATACAGTTCACGTTATATAAATGGACTTTCACAAGGCATTTGATAAAGTACCACTTAATAGATTCCTTAAAAAAAAGAAAGTCCATGGCATTAAAAAGGCTGCAGCAAACTGGGAATGAAAATGGAAGAAGAACAGAATGTAGTGAGCAGTGAGGAAGGATTGTTCTTCTAATTTGAGAATAGATGGGGCGGTGTGCAGGGGCTCAGGGGTGGGGGTGTGGATGTTGCAAGTCTGCTCTGGTGTCACACATAGGACTGAGTAGGAACTATTGTCTTTTTATATATATTAATCATTTAGTTTTGGGGATAGAGGGCAAAGCTTCAAAATTTGCAGCTAACACAAATGACCAGAAATGTAAACGGTGAGGAGGATAGTAACACAGTTCAGAGGGATGGAAATAAAATGAGAAAATGCTGGGGATTCTCGGCAAGTCAGGCAGCATCTATGGGAGGAGAGAAACAGAGTTAATAGGCTGAATGTCTAGGCTTCCAGAGGTCAGGTTGGAGGATCCCCAGAAATACCAATCATAGAATCATAGAGCCCTACAGTTGCAGAAGGAGGTCATTAAGCCCTTGAATAAGGGCTTAGACAAGTCCTGGTCTTAATTCCACCTAGCTCCTATCCCCATTCATTTACCCTATCTAGTCCCCCTGACACTAAGGGGCAATTTAGCATAGCCAATTCACCAAACCTGACATCTTTGATGGTGGGAGGAAACCAGAGCACCTGGAAGGAACCCACACAGTTGTGGGGAGAACTTGGAAATTCCACACAGACAGTGACCACAGCTGGAAATCGAACGTGGCTCCCTAGTGCTGTGAGGCAACAGTGCTAACTCCTATGCCATTATATTGCCCCAAGCGATTTATTAATTCAAAGAGACTGATCCTTGTGTCAGCCATCATTTACAAGATAGATTGAGGGCAGGACAGAAATTCTACTCTCCTCACAGCTCAGACCAATTAAAGTTATTTTAGACCCCTTAAGGGTCTTGTTCAAGATTGGACCCATTTTCAATGGACAAGGGCAGACTAGAAACTTTGGAAAGGGGATGCTTTTGGTGCTACACAGCGAACAGGGAGAGTGGGTGCACGGCACTCAGGATTTATTTGGGGTTGATCCCCACTCCTATGTCTCCCTCCCCACTCCTCAACAATGTGGGGGCAGAAGAACAAGAGACAAGCCTGCCAAGGATAATTGGGCACCATCTTCCAACCAGGAAGGCTTCTGGGGCATGGCTACCTATTGGTGATGATGGGCAGAACCCTGAGCATCAAGGGGGCACAGGAGAGGATACAGAAGGAAATAGAGACTGAAATCTTGACACAGTCTGTACTGCTGAAGAAGAAGCTACTTGGAGATAAAAAAAAAAATCAGGAATATAAAAATTGGCAGCAGGGGTAAACCATGAGTTCTGCCAAAATGACCATAACCCAATGCCACATGGGTCTATGACACTTCATACCTTGCAGCATTGGCCACCTTGACTTGCCAGTGACCATCAAAGTCAAGGTGACCTTGAAGTTCTTCACTTCTGACTTCTTTCAGAGTCGGCAGTTCATCTTAGTGTCATCTCAAACAGACATCACTGCATCTCAATGAACACTGATACCCTCTTTGAAGAACTGGACAGTGCATTCAATTAATCATAGGATGCCTGATGAGTATACGCAGTCCATTTGGCCCATCAAGTCTGCACAGATAGAGCACTCCATAAAGACCCTATCCATGTAACCTCATGTATTTACTAAACTAATCCTCCTAACCAACACATCTTGGGATACTAAGGAGCAATTTAGTATGGCCAATCAACCTAACTTGCACTTCTTTGGAGTGTAGGAGGAAACTGAAGCATCCAAAGGAAACCCACGCAAACATGGGAAGAATGTGCAAACTCCATACAGACAGTGAGTGAAGGCCGGAATTGAACCTGGGTCCCTGGTGCTGTGAAGCAGTAGTGCTAACCACTGTGCCATTGTGCAAATGTGGCATGGCAGGAACAGTGGGCATTCTGCTTCTTCAATGTCTTTACATTCCCCAAGTGCACATCATTATCATTGCAACCATGTGGCCGTAAAGGCACCAAATGACCTGCCGATGAGGTTCATCAACCGGAAAGGCTTCCACACTGTCATTGTCCAGTCAGCCTGCAATCACTACAAGAGCTTCCACCACATGTCATTTGCTTTCCTAGCAGCTGTCATAACCTCCTTCATTCTCTAGCAGTCTAGTTTGTTTCAGATCTTCACTTCAACTCCCAATGCATATAGACAGATCCTAGAGGATAAGGAATATCACTTGATCCCTCTACCTGAGTTCCAGAGAGGCATAGAATGATACAACTGATATTGCCTGCTCAGTAAGACAAACATTGAGCAGGACTTCAAGTGTCTGAAGATGCTGTTCCAGTGCCTAGATCAGAGAGGTGGTATCCTCCAATACCCTTCTCCAAATGCCTCGGTCACTGTGGTGGTCTGTTTTGTTCTCCACTACATGACCATCCAGAGAAGTCTGGATCTTGAAGATAATGAAGCCCAGGCTTGAAGGAGACAGCTCAGTGTGACTTGGACAAGCCGAGCAAGTGGGCAAATGCATGACAGATTCAGTATAACGTGGATGAATATGAGATTATCCTCCTTGGTAGCAAAAGCAGAAAGACAGATTATTATCTGAATGGCTATAAATTAAGAAAAGGGAATTTGCAATGAGATCTGGGTGACATTATATACCAGTCACTATGCAAACAGTTAAGAAAGCAAATGGTATGTTGCCTTCCATAGCAAGAGGATTTGAGTATAAGAGCAGGGACGTCTTGCTGCAATTATACAGTGCCTAGGTGAGGCCACACTTGTAATATTGTGTGCAGTTTTGGTTCCTTTTCTGAGGAAGGATGTTCTTGCTATTCAGAATGTGTAGCAAAGGTATACCAAGCTGATTTCTGGATGGCAGGATTGACTTATGAGGAGAGATTGAATCAGTTAGGGTAATATTCGCTGCAGTTCAAAGAATGAGAGGGACCTCATAGAAAACTATAACATTCCAACAGACTAGGCAGGATAGATGCAGGAAGGATGTTCCTAATGTCTGGAAGTCCAGAACCAGGAGTCACAGTCTAAAGATAATAGAACTGAGAAGAAGAGAAATTTTTTCATCCAGAAGGTGTTCAACCCTATGGAATTAACTACCAGAGAAAGGCAAAGACATTCCAGAAGGAGTCAGATATAGTTTTTGAGTGAATGGGAATATGGAGGGAAGGCAGGATCAGGCTATTGAGTTGGATGATCAGCGTTGAGAGCAGGACTGAAGGGCCAGATGGTCTCATCCTGCTCCTATCATTTTGTTTCTATGTTTCTCATCAGGGAAAGTGCAGGAGGTGAGACTGGAGGAGAAAGCAGAGGCAGAGGAAAATGACACTGAACAGAAAGATGCCTAAATCCTCCTGTCATCTATGAGGACCCTTACAGATTGGATTTTATTAACTGAGGGGTTTCACTTGCCCTGAGTGCCAGGGGTCCAACTCATTTCTTATCATCATGGATGGGACTTCACAGCCTTGCTCGCCCCGAAACCATAAAATCCCACCTGAGGTCAATGGACATTTCCATCACCCACCCCTCACCCACTACGATCCCCATGATGTGTGGGATGATAAAATTACAGCTTTTGTTTCCCTCTAGCACAGTAGTTGGCTTTGGCACAATCAGCAGATCTCTCTCTCAGGACAACCAACAGCCCCAGTGAGGACTTCAATGGGAAGTGTAAATGAGTTTCACATTTCACGTGATTTACCCATTCCCCGCAATTTCAAAGTGAACAGGAAACCCTTTCCCTTACTAAGTAAAGGCTCACCTCTGTGAAAAATGTAACTATCTGTTTAAAACTGGCCAAACAGAAGATGGGTGAAGAAACCAAGAGCGCGATTATACTAACCATTTATACAATAATATGGTCCTGTGTTGTGAATGTGGGCCATCACATTGTGGTTGACAGTCAGCGGGAATAGTGGTAGGAGCTCAAGTTTTGGAGAAACCCCGGAAGTCGTGGATCTTGCCGGCGAGATTACGACTTCCGATTTTCATTGCACCTCACTGGTGATGTAATCTTATGGACTTGAATCTGATGTACATTCATTTTAATGCATTTACATATAATTAAAGACCCCCCCTGCCAGATATTGGTGCCGCCACCTCCATATATTCAAACAATGCTGATGTGATGTCACACCAGTTTCCAATAGGTTTACTCAGATGTGAAGCTGTTGTGTAGGTCCCTGAGGACAGAAAGGTGAGTTTGGCTCCCGGTGGAGAAGAACATGGCCAGTGGACTGGCAATATCCCTGGCACAGGTTGGCACCATGCCATTGGCACTACTGTATGGGTGGGAGGGTTGGAGAGAAAGGGTCTGATGATCTAATGGAAGGAGATTTTCCAGAGTGATAGGAACCCTAAAACTTCCATAATGGGCTAGGAGAGGTTTGTTTCTGTTCTATTCAGGGTGCCCTTTATATATGGTGTCCCAATCTCAGTGCAGCCTAGATGTTGCCAACATGTTGAGGCCCACATCCCCCTGTCCCTACTTGATGGCATGAAACATACCCAACTGGATTTTTGTGTTAGAGCGTGGTAAGATCTAGAGAGAAAACTGGTATGTTTTTCTACTCTGCCATTTTTTGATAAAATTTCTCCCCAGAATCAATGATAATCACATGCATTGGGATAATCAAAAAGTCTCCCTAAATACACAATTTATCATAATAAGAAACAGAAGATACGAAAAGGATTAATTTAAACCACCAAGCAAACTTTCTGTTTTCACAATAGAATCCAGAAACAATTTTCAGGCTTTGTCTTCCAAGTAGGAAGCCATGCCCACTCAGCAGGGATTGAAGGTTTTGGCATTCATTGCCTGTTATTTATGATTGGAAATCATAGATAGTCCACGCCAGAATTTCCAATAGACATGTCAGTGGGTGAAGCTGCCTATTGAGAGCACATATCTGGAATGTGTGTGTGTGTGTGTGTGTGTGTGTGTGTGTGTGTGTGTGTGTGTGTGTGTGTGTGTGTGTGTGTGTGTGTGTACTTGCACACGTGTGTGTCTGTGATGTGCATTCCCATGTCCACTTTGTGTCAAGCAGTGACAAATGCTACCATTACAAGCTAAGTCATTTTACATTGTGTTTTAGTGAAGGTCCTGATTAAAATGTTAGCCTCTGTTCTCTTTCAGGTCCTGATTGACCAGTTATCTATTTTGAAGTAAAGATCAATTGACTCATTGACTTTTAGGAAGAGACAATTAACACATTGTGTAGATTTTCTCTTTGTCATTGATTTAAACCAAACCAAAAATCAGGCTCCTGTTACATCAGGTTACCATCCAAGCAATGTTTTCTTTCAGTGACACGTCAACCTGAGGGTGAGCCTTCATTTTCAAATTCTCAAACTTGCATTCTCAGCAAGGAGAACAATACTCAAGGGAAGTCTTTTTGAAGATGTGGGCCAAAATTCTCCAGTTGTTTACACCAGCAGGATCTTTTGCTCCTGCCAACAGTGCACCGCCCCACCCCCCACCCCTCCCACCCCCAACTCCTGCCATGGGTTTCCCAGCAGCTTGAAGTGCAGTCAACGGGAAATCCCCTTGATAACAATGGGACCAGAGGATCTGTGAACGGAGTGCCGCCTCCCTCTGTAAGAAGCATGCAACGGGGAGGCTGAGGCTGAGCTCCCTCAGGCTGGAATATTGTAGCTTTTATCTTCTGACCAATGCCTCCTGTGAATATACAGCTGTTAGTATGGAATTAATTCCCTCTTTCTAACAATGATGCAGTGTTCAGGCAATCAATTGCACAGGTAGAAGAAATAAACATGTTTTGATGAACATGAGACCAGTATCATGGTCAGAACACATTTGTTCTCTTATTGCTTGTAATCAGTGACCTGTAACTACTGGGCTCTCCAGCATTGAATTTGAGGGGGAACCCCAAAGATGCGCTGGGGAAATCTCTTCTGTTCCCAGGTAAAGGTTTACGCTGCAATTGTCCAGAAGCGCTAACTTCCCCTGGACAATTATGCTGTGCTAGGAACCATCTGACAAAGTGATTTAAAGAGCTAACTTTGGGTTGTTCTGCTTGTCTTTTGTCAGTAGCTACTCTGAAAGAGTTAGAAGAAACAAACCATTTCTAACTTCAGCATGGCTACCCAGACCGATTCCACATGGGACACCAGCACATTCTCGTGGTCCCAACCCCCAAATGATTACCTCCAGGGTATTCTCAACCCACCCTAAACCCTATCCAACCCATGAGACACATCCCAACCCCGCTTCCCCAATCCCTCCCCTCCCCTCCACCCCCTCCCCAACCATACGATCTCCCGTTGAAATAAGGATCTTGTAAAATGAAGATTTCACAGCATTTTGTGAGTTTTTTTGTGGTTGAATATCTAGGAGTTTGGTTCTCAGGTGAACTTTGAAACTTGAACAGATTAAGTACTTTGGTTCCTTGAAAGCTTGCAGTTAGTTTCAGATCCAGTTCTCAGACTAGCCGATTGCAAATGATACTGAAGGAATTGTTGGTTCCTCAGGCAACACTGAACATGAATTTCTTCTGCTGGGAAACAGTAATATTACTATCATATTATTTTAATTTGTTGCAATCTCTGTATCTTGAAACCATCCAGAAAAACGCTGTTCTCAAAACATCACGTAGCAATGTACACTTTTACTCATTATTCCGTCCTCATACTCCACTATAAAACAGAACCATTTGTACTGCCGTCACTTATTGATGCCGCATTGTACAATTTGGCCGGCCACATTTTTGATTCCCATTTATAAGCATATGTTTGTAATATTTTATATATTTAGACTTCAAAATCATCCAAAATACATATTTAAGGGTTTTAATAAACTCACAGATGTTAGATATAGTGCATGCAACTGATACAACCACTTGTGTCATCAATCACACTAGCTGGTTGGCAAAGTTTCTTCTGGTATAAAAATATTGTAAGCCACCAACATGAGTCATGGATCATCTTCATACACCACAGAAATTTTATTACGATGTTTATTTAAAAATTTGGCAATGTAACAGTTAAGAACTATATGCCAGAACTCTACCACCTCACTTGCCACGGAATTGGAGTGGGTGACAGTCCAACAATGGAAATCTCCATTGACCTTGGCTGGGAATTTACGGCCTTGCCTGAGCGAGGCTGTAAAATCCCATCCATAGTGTCCACAATGGAGCAATACTGTTCAATATAGGTTGTTCATTTTAGTTTTCCATTTCAAAATAGCTCCCCAGTGACTTGCCTTTATTTACCATTTAAGCAAGGAAGTGTGGCTAGAGGACAGGAGAATGAACTTCTTTCCAAATTAACTTTGCAACCTCATTTGGATTTCCTGTTCATCTTGGATTTGCTCCGAGGAAAACACTTCCAGTGTTTGGCAACTTCAGGCAAAAAAGAATTTCTTCAAAATTGTAAGCAGTTCATTTAAGATTTTAAGTTATGAAATTTACTTCACAGGAAACAGGAAGGATGCTACTAATATTGGTTTCCCATTATAATAGACATCATATCTGTGATGGAAAAGTTGGATTTTAAAACTGGTGCTAGCTAGGAGATAAATTTGAACTGCTGGATATTAGCTTCCTTCACTAATCCCACTTTATTGCTCCCCCCTCCCCCCCACTGATTTGGAAAAGTCAGTTTTTATTTCAGGCTTTGTTAAAGAGTGTTCAAAATGATGCATTTTCCACTGGGAAGAATTAAAATGACAGGTAGGAACAAACTGATCTGTTATGTCAATGGCAGAGCAGCTATCTCCTTGGCAGTTTACATAATGTTTTTGTGATTGCTATATTAACTAGTTCAGTGCTGCCACAGGTAAAACAAAGCTGTAGGCAGGTACAGGGTGCACAGGAAGGGGGGTTGCGGTTAAACACCAACCCCATCATTTACCAAATACTCTATTGCACTGTCAATTCCAATTCTCTTCTCACACTTAGAGATGCACCAGGGCAGACATTTACCTGTTTTCAAACCTGGTAGTTCCTGGGATAGGTTGCTAGTCTATTGCCAGAGGATTATAGTTTGAGGGGCATCACTTCACATCAAGTATGACTGACTAGGAGTCTCTCTTGCTATTACTGCCAACCATTGATGTGTTGGAAGAATTTTAAGGTTGACACATTCAACTTGTTTGGCTGTGTTATGAACAGATCTTCCTTGGCCACACAGTATCTGATAGTCACTTAAATTATGTAATTCATGCTCACAAATGGGAAATAGAAATTGTTGAGGTTTGGATGATTAACTAAATGATTAGAAATAAAAATGTCAGATCTGAAGAATGGTAGGATGTTAAATAGATATGATGATACAAGAAAAACAATTTTTAAAAAATGGGATAGATGCATCATGGTCAAAGCAAACACTTATTGACCAAGCCTAATTGACCTTGAGAAGGTGGTAGTGAACTACGACCTAGAACCATTGCAGTCCATGGGGTGTAGATTCACCCAGAGTGCTGTTAGGGAGAGAGTTCCAGGATTTTGATCCAGTGACAATGAAGAAATAACAACCTTGTTTGAAGTCAGGATAGGTTGAACTTGAAGATGGCAGCATGGGTGGTAGAGGTCATGGGTTTGTAAAGTGCTGTTGGAGGAGCCTTGATAGTTTATTGTAGTGCTTTTTGTCAATAATACATCTTGCTGCCAATATGCATCAGTGATGGAGGGAGTTTATGAGTGTTTAAGGTACTTGATGGAATGCTGATCAAGTAGGTTTCTCCCATAGTGTTGAACGTCTAGGGTGTTGTTGGAGCTGAACTCATCCAGTCAAGTAGAGAGCTTTCTATGACACCCCTGACTTGTGCTTTGTATTTTGTGGACAGGCTTTTGGGAGTAAGGAGGCGAATACTCATTACAGAATTCCCAGCTTTTGACCTACTCTGTTGAAGATACATTCCTGATCAATGGTAACCCCCAAGATGTTGATAATAGGGATTCAGAGATGGTAACGTAATTGATTGTTAAGGAGAAATAGTTAGATTGTCTTCTTGGAGATGGCTATTGTCTGACACTATGGTGTAAATATTACTTGCCACTTAACAGCCAAGGTCTGAATGTTGTCCAGGTCTTGCATGAGCATGGATTACTTCAGCAATTAAGGAGTTAGAATGATGCTGAATGCTGCAATCATTAGTAAACATCCCATTTCTGATCCTAAGATGGAGGAAAGACCATTGACGAAGCAACTAAAAATAAGAAATGCTCAAAACACCTGATAAGTTGTGCAGTATCTTTGGAGAGAACAGACCAGTCACGTGATTTTAATAGAAAATCTCCTTGCTGCTTCTGCTGTATTGGATCAATTTAAAGCTCTCCTATCCAGCAAGAATACTTCTCTTGGCGCTGCAGAGAATATCACAATATACCTGCTCTGGACCACCCACCCATTACTACCTTCACTTTCTTAAAGCCCTCCTGAATCTCTCTCCCTGTTTGCTACATTGCCAGTGAAACTTCCTTTTGTGTCATTCCATCATTCTAAAATGCCCCCTCCTTCCACACTGTCACTGCCAGCCAGCTGTACATTCAGCAGGCAATTTCGCAAAATCTGTGACCTTAAAATTAGGAGGTCTACAGAAACATTTCACACTTGCTCAACATCCTATTCACCTAAATTTGCCAAGGATTAACTTGAATCCATTATGCGGAAAGTGATCCCAAACTGACTTTTCCTCTAGAACCTGTTCTGAGTAATTAAAAGTTCCAAGTATTTGTTATTAAATGGACAGCACAGTGGCACAGTTGTTAGTATTATTGCCTCACAGCGCCAGGACCACAGTTCAATACCAGCCTCAGCTGACTGTGCAAACTCCACAGAAACATTCTCCTCATGTTTGTATGGGTTTCTTCTGGGTGCTCTGGTTTCCTCCAACCATCAATAAATGTACAGGTTAGATGGATTGGCAGTGGTAAATTGCCCTGTAGTTTCAGGGTAACTACATGGGATTAAGGGGATAGGGACTAGGTGGGATCATTGTCGGTGCAGGCTCAATGGGCCGAAAGTCCATTCTACACTTTAGGATTCTATGAAAGTTGGCTGAAAACCTACTAACAATTATTACGCATCAGGTGCTCCAAAAACATTGGTTCCTAATTTCCTTTGCTAGAGAAGAGTTTGTAATTCTGTCCTTTTGCAGAATTGAATGGCCACCAATCACATTTGGTAAGTCTGATGTTTCATATTTCTCTAGTAATTGAAAAGTCTCTTCTTACTTGATGCAACATGGAAAGTTTGGAAATCCAGCAAGCGTGCATGCTGTTTGTACTTAATGAACTCCATAAAAATGGAAACAAAATCCAGATGTAGTGAAAAGTCCAGAATAATTGATTCCTCATCATGGTTACCAAAACGCCCTTTGCTTCCTTTAGTTCTGTTCATTTGGCTGTTTGTATCTTTAAATCTTTTCTTGATGCTTACCAGCTTTGCCACATTCAGTCATATTTCATACAGCATCTGGATTAGTACTGTTCGTACTGTCTACCATATTAATTCATCTGTAAAATGTCTCCAAGGATAATGAATTACCATTAGTTTAGTAAACTATGGAAACAGTGGAATATAGGAAAAGGGTAGGCTATTTGACCCATCAAGACGACTCTGCCATTAAATGGGATCATGACTGGCCTGTGACCTAACTCCAGAAATCTACCCATATCTCTTATTACCATTTGTTAACAAAATCTATTAATCTCAGTTTTAATATTAACAATTGATTCAGCATCAGTAGTTATTTGTGGAAGAGAGTTCCAAACTTCTACAGAAATGTTTCCTAATTTCGCTCCTGCCAGGTCTGACTGCCCAATCAGTGCAAGTAATTCTCATATATCAATCCATCTGTTCTCCTTAATACTTAAAAAAAAATTCTGATTAATTCAACCTTTACTTAACCTCCTAAATTCCAGGGAACATGACCCTCATTTGTATATGTCTTATATTTTAACCTTTAAAATCTAGGTATCGTTTGAGTAAACCAAGGCCAACGTAAATTGTTGAGTTTGATACCTGATTGTTCATAAAACTCCAGATGTGATGTTTAAGAGGTGAGGAAAATTAAGGTTAAAAAATGAAATTAGGGGAAAATAAAGAAATGGATAAAAGAGGACTGATAAATTCAGTTGTGTGAAGGATGTTTTGATGTGTGAATTATAGCAAAGTAAGAAGGTTCACAATACCAGGTTAAAGTCCAACAGGTTTATTTGTAGCCTGTTGAACTTTAATCTGGTGTTGAGGCTTCTTACTGTGTTTATCCCAGTCCAACACCAGCATCTCTACATCAGAAATACAGCATACCAGTGTTTACCTATGTGATGTATAAAAGAGGTGACTTCAAACTGGAGAGAGGGAATTGGCACTTATATGCTAAAAATTGAGTCCCCAGGTTGGGTAAGATCAAAAGGAAAGTCATGGCATATCCATAGAGATAACTGGAGAAGGGACACAATAGGAGCAGTTACGATCATAGCCATACCCAGATGTGGAAAGCAGACTATCCCAAAAAAAATTGCTAAAAGGTTACTGTTTGAAAACAAACATTCAGAGAAGTTTATTGCTTCACTGAAACTGAAGATGGCTTTCCCAAATGTGTTCAAGTAACCTGTGGGTGGTAGTTATCTGCTGGATTTAACTGATAGAGTTGTATAATATTGGATGTTGTTTGGGAAAAAAGGGGGTATTTGTCAGAGTTCTAGAGATGTAGATGATTTGGAACAAAGGGTAACTTTATGAAATAATATCTGTATATAGCCATCAATGTAGTTAAGTGTAGTTTGTGGTATAGCCCTTCTTGTTGTGTTTTCTTCTTAAGTTGATAAATAATTGATCACTAAATGACTTTACTGTTCCCCCTGGCTTTGTATATATTTCCTCAAATTGTACCAAATTGAAAATATATACCACTAAGAAAAGATTTTCAGAGTACCCTTTTGGGTTTTGGGATATCCTCACATTTAACATCAGCAGGGTTCTTAACAGTACTTTAAGTGACCGAAGCATGACTTCTACCCCTTTATACTCCAGTTCTCTGGAATAATCAACTATGACTCAATTGGTAGCATTATCACTTCTAATTAAGACATTAAGTTTGTGTTCATGATCCACTTCAAGAGTTGAGCACATTGATCAATGCTAACACCCCAGTGAAGTACTAAAGGGTGTGCTGTTTTTCAGATAAGATATTAGAGGTCCCATCTACTCTCTCAGGTGAACCTTAAAATTGCATGGCACTATTTTGAAGAACAGCAAGACAGTTATCTCTTCATCTCTCAACATCACACAAACAGATTGTCACACTGCTGTTACAGGGAGCTTGTTCTGTTCAAATTGCCAGCTGCATTTTCTACATTACAACAGTGACTATGCTTCAAAAGTACTACATTTGCTGTAAAATGTATGTTTGGTGGTTGTGTAAAGCGTCATATAAATGTAGATTATTAGATAGGATTCTTTAGCCTCCACCCACCCACTGTGGATTTTCCCACGGTGAAGGTGGCTTTCCTTCAGCAACTGATGGGATCTTCCAGTCCTACCAAAGTCAATGCAATTTACATTTCTCGCCCAGGGCAGGAGTCAGTTTCAGCGGGATCAGAAGATCCCACCAGCAGGAAAAGCTGGAGAATTCCGCCCTTTGTCTTTTCCCTAGATTTAAAGGCCAGCATTATTAGTTGTTTTTGACTATTTTACAAATAATTTTTGATGTGTTTTCAGTGATCTCTATCTGGATCCTCATGATTCTTTGGATCTTCACTGTTTCTAATTTTTCACCTTTTTAAGTCCAAAGTAATGTTGTCAGATCACAATCTATTTGACACATTGACATAAACGTTATTATGTATTGCTTACAATGTTACCTGTTTTCAGTAAATTTAATATAAATGGTGACTAAATGACTCCCCAACACCAAGTGACCTTCTCACTTTTTTTTATATAAAGGACTTTATCTAGTCAATCTAAAAAACATCCACAGAAATACCTATCCCCCATTTCAGTCACAGCTTCAAAAAAATACAATCAAATTCACCAGGTATGACATATGCTTTAAGGGCAGCATGATGGCCCAGTGGTCAGCACTGCGGCCTTACAACACCAGGGATTTAGATTCCATTCCAGCCTTGGGTGACTGTCCGTATGGAATTTGTATGTTCTCCCCATATTTATGTGGGTTTCCTCCCAAAGTTCACAGTTGTGCAGGCTCAGTGGATTGGCCACTTTAAATTGCCCCTTAGCGTCCAAAATGTGTAGGTTGGGGGATTAGTGGGGTAAACATATATGGTTGTAGGGATAGGGCCTGATAATCTTTTGAAGAGTTCTTGCTCGATGGATCAAATGGCCTCCTTCTGCGCTGTATGGATTCTATGATTCTTTACAAATCTATGCTGGTCTCCTCTAATTACCTGAAATCTTTCTAGTGTCCAGTCACCCATATCCTTCTTGTTAAACTTCAGTAAATTCCTGACATTAGGTGTGAGGTGTCTGATCAATAATTACTTAATTTCTCTTTCTCACCTTTCTTAAAAGGCAGAGTGACAATACAAATTTCTAATATCAAAGGAACATTTCCTGAATGGAGAGAACTTTGGGGCATCTGTAGTTATTTCACCTCCTTTCTTGCTGGGCAGCACTGTTTCATAATGGCTAGTACTGCTTTCCCTCAGCGCCAGGGACCTGGATTTCAATCCCCAGCTCAGATTGCACATTTTCTTCCGGGTGTTCCAGTTTCCTCCCACAGTCTGAAAGACATGTTGGTTCGGTGCATTGGCCATGCTGAATTCTCCCTCAGTGTACTCGAACGGGCACCGGAGTGTGGCGACTAGGGAATTTTCATAGTAACTTCATTGCAATGTTAATGTAAACCAACTTGTGACAGTAAATAAATAAATTTTAAAACTCTTGGATGGAAACTACCTGGTCCTGGACAAATGAAGACTATTTATCAGTCTTTAGTGCCATTGTTTTATTCAATGCTAATTTTAACTTCCATCAATTTGGGTGAGTCCCTGACTCTGATTTCTTGGAATGTCTAGCATATTGACTTTCCTCTACTATAAATACTGACACAAAGTAATCATTCAGCATGTCTGCTATTTTCATTGATGATAGCATTGTTACCATTGTTTTCTCATTGTTTTCAGTGAGAGTACCTTTCTCCTAATCACCCTCTGGTTTTCTAGTGAAAAATTAATATTTGATGCATTCATACAAATATTATTTGCCTTGTCTAAATATTAAATCCACAAATGCAAATGAAAGAATCTGATCTATATTGCTTAACAATAACAACATTAGGGATCATTCTGGTAGATCCTAAATTTTGGAGGATAAATCATGTTTATAGAGAAGGATGTTACCATAAGAATTTATGCAGATTTAAGGGCTTGCCTCCAAATACTGTTCAGTAGAAAATCTTAAATTTATTGCATAATTAATAGCATGGGTATATGTGCAAATTAACATGGAGTCAAAAATATAACCACAATTTGCTTATTGCTGTCAAGAAGCAACAGTAAATTTCACATTGTTTTTCATTAAGAGCACAACACAGCCAAATTATTGAATTTGTTTTAAATTCTGAAGTATCATAACTTGTCGAACTTCCAAGCTTCAAAAATGCAATGTGTTTTCAACAACTCCATAACTGTACAAGAGGCTGCTGCAGGAAAATACATGTAGACTTCATTGAGAACAATGTGTAAGTTGGAACATTGGCATGGTGACTTTCCATAATGTTGCATAACTGGGTAATGAGTTCAATTGTGAGAGCAGGTTGGATCCCAGCGAGCCTGCTCTTGGATCTACTATGGATCTTGTCACTGTCCTTATTTTTAATTTTTTTTCCTTTCCAATTCAGAAATGTGGGCATTTATGCCAGCTGTCGGTGCTCTGAAGGATCACGCAGAGGAAATCTGTGGCCATGCATCCAGGTTCTTCTGTGGTTCTAATAGCATTTGCTCCTTGACACCATCTGCCAAATCTACTGTTGCTTGCTTGTTGAGCAATTTTTCCATTTGAACAATACTGGATTAAACAACGTGATAGTGCGGAATTGGTTAATTTATCATTTTATTAACAAGATTATCAAATTCTATAAAACTTCATAAAGCTGTCCATAAACCAAGCACTCAGACAATGGCTGCTACAGTTTCCTATATTGTATCAATGATTATACTTCAAAAGGAGTTCATTAGATGCAAAACAGTTTGGAACATTCTGAAACTGAAAGCTACTATAGAAATGAAAAACCTTTTTTCCTTTTGTATCAATAAGTCAGATGTTCACCGAAACATTTTGGGTGAGATTCCCCAGCCACCCAGCCATGTGCTTCCTGCCAGCAGGCATTTGCACATTGTTTTCTCGTGGCGGGATTCTCCGGTCCCACCACTGTCAATGGGAATTTCCATTGATGCCATCCCATGCCAATGGGAAACTGGCAGACAGGGGTGCACTGCCTGCAGGACCACAGAATCCTACCTTTGTGAACGGCCAGGGAATTCTGGCCTTTGAGCTTTATCAAGAACTTATTAAAGGCAAGAATCTCTAACCTCCCCGTGGCATCTTTCTCATGGTGAAAGGTAATCCATCATTGATTAGCAGCAGGATTTTCTGATCCTGCCAGTGTCAATGAGCTTTCCCATTGATTCCAGCCCATGCCATCAGGAAACCCCTGGAATGGGTGCACCATCAATAGGATCACCAGTGTGGCCAGCCAGAAAGTTTCAGCCATATTAACTTTTATCTTTTTATTGAGAATATTAGCAACATGGAAATAGTTGACATAAATTAACTTGGATACCAGATAAATTTAAACTAATCAGTAAAGAAATTATTATGGACTCCATGTAAATATACGAATTGTACTCTTAAGCTGATCCTATGACCTAAAAAACAATATTCAGAGAGTGTCCTCCACTCGGCACCAATTCAGCCACTTGTCTCTATGGGGTGTGTTTCAAGATATCTAGTATAATATGGTATAAAAATTATCACTCAGCACAACAAGGATTATTTTATATTAATGCAGCTGCAAAACTAGAACAGCGCCCGAGACAAATAATACTGCTTATTTGGAACATAACTGATGTAGTGTTGCCGTAAGGGCTAATTTCAGGATATTATGTTTTCCCCTTTTTGTTGGCTTTCACCTTAATCTATTTCCCAACAGTAAGGTTCAGCTGAAGTTAACGAAAAACATTTCCACTGGAAACTCAGGATGAGTTTAATTACACAAATATAAAGACCTTCAAGTCACAGAGGTGTTTCACAATTGACACTGTGATAGCCTAAAGGTTTGTCATTATTTAAGGGGTATTAAATGCCAGTATCATATATCAGTGATCTTTGAATGATAGAGATGGGTGTGTATTCAGCTGTGTATTAGCATTTTGTAGTACGTGCTGGTTTGCCACTATCTTTGATTCACATAATACTGGGAGGACTACATTTCCCAGACAGTTTTCAATCTAAAACCTCGAATATAACTAAACCAAAAACCACACTTATTAAGCTTACCATCTCAGTATCATTCCAGGCAGCCTTGACACTGCACTAGCAGTCAGTCAATTATGGTCCAATAGTACCAAAGGCCTCAGGTTCCATTTATTTTCCCACTGATGGGTGATACATGGTGGCACAATGGTTAGCACTGCTGCCTCATGCACTAGGGACCCGGGTTCAATGCCTGGCTGTCTGCGTGGAATTTGCACATTTGTTCTGTGCTATTGTGGGTTTCCACTGGACATTCTGGTTTCCTCCTACGGTCTGAAAAATGTGCTGGTTATTTGCATTGGCCATGCTAAATTCTCCCTCTGTGTATCTGAACAGGCATGATGTAGAGATGCCGGCTTTGGACTGGGGTAAACACAGTAAGAAGTCTGACAACACCGGTTTTAAGTCTCAGACAGAGAGATCAGAACACCTTATTCACCTGATGAAGAGGTCGAAACACTTTGAAAGCTTGTGAGTTTACTATCAAATAAATCGGTTGGACTTAAACCTGGTGTTGTCAGACTTCTTACTGTGTTTACCTGAACAGACACCAGAGTGGGGTGACTAGGGAATTTTCACAGTAACTTCATTGCAGTGTTAATGTAAGCCAACTTACGACACTAAAAATAAACTTTAAAAAAATCTTTATTTTTATTCCATTCCCCGGTGACTCAAAACATTGCCTAAAAATGTCAATAATATCCTACGTTGCAACTTATCAAAGTTGACAAAGATTAAAATATTCAGTTAGGCACAAGTGCAGATTGTGGAAATGGTGGCATAATGCCCATTAAACTGTTTTAATACCCCAGTGAATATGGGACTCAACAGATCAAATAGTACAGCAGTGCTAGGAAGCCTGAGGTTCAAATTTCTGATCATTTGCGTTCCTATAGTGGATAAAAATAAATGTTATATCTTGAGATCTTGGGAAAAATTAGTTGGAAAGGAGTGCTTGCTGCAGCAAGTATACCATCGTATGTTCCATTATCTAATAGTTTCAGATTGAAGACTGAAGACTGATCATCCTTAATACACGTACAATACACATTCTTTAATGGAGATTTCATGTACCTATTACAGGAAGCAGAATTCAGCACTTAGTTTTCCATTACAAATCTGGTCAAATCTGATGGAAATTTTATGCATTCATTATTTTTCCTTCCCTTCCATTCTCCTTGGTGAGGCACAGAACTGTTGGCCAAGTAAGGTATAAAACTATTTCATTGATCACTGAAATAGTTTCATCAAGCCACTCATACTGCATTCACTTAATAATCTGACAATTAAAAATAAGCATTTTTTCAGTAAAGAAAACAAACAAAAAAGTTAGAGATATTAAATAATTTGCCTTATAATTACTCCCATGTATTATGCATAATCAGGTGGGTACACAATTCAACATTTATCAAACACAGAAGCATTAAAGCAGGCTTTTCACTGTTAAGATGTGAACAGATTATTTCGGGTGTAGGGATGGCCTTTATAGCAAAATCTAGAAACCCAAACTTTAAGGAACAATTTGCATTTTTCTTTCTTTATCAAACAATTATTGAGCCTGAAAATCCTGATTCCCACTTGACTGTTGCCATTAAGAAAATGCCACTGACCTCTGCTATTGACTCTGCTAGAATACCTGAGTGCAAGGCAAAACCAACCACTCACGTATGCTTAACAAATGCCCATACCAATGTGGCCAAAACTTCTGGATCAGTGGGGCAAAGAGAAATGCAGTGCCAAATAAGCATATCTGCAGGCAATTCCTGTTAAAATGCATGTGGGGAAGCAGATCAGCTTCCTTTACAGCTCAGCCAACCCAGGCTGGCAAATAGAGATGGCACTGAGATGGCAAAGTTATAACTGTGAATTTTAGGTTAGCTATTTTTAAGGTGTTTGACTGCAAGCTGCTTGGGAAATGTTGTGCATCCAGGAGTACGTGAGTCACATTTTGTGGTGAATCAGGACCTAACCAGAAAGAAACAAAATAAAAACAGAAACAGACACATTAGCATCTTTGGAGAGAGAAATTGAGCATTCCAAGTTCAATATAACTCTGTTTCGGAACTCAATGCAGAAAATTCAGAAAGACACAGATCAGAATGCTTAAGGGGAATAAGGAAATTAGATGGTTGATGTCGACAGTTCTCAGTGAAAAAGTCAAAATTGGGTAAGAGGCCAGAGGGAGGAGTTTAAGTGGAGGGAAAGTATTGGAGGGAAGAGACCGATGTTGTGCAGAGTCCAAAATTCATTGCGTTTGGGTGTAAGGGGACAAATCTGAGTCATTTGCTGAGCACATATTGTTCAGCATCAACAGGACTGGGTCAGGGGATAAGATGAAAACATGGCAAGAGGTGGGACTAGAAGAAAGACCAGGTCAGAGGGAAGGAAAGGGGAGGAAGGATTGAGAGAGGCATTGGTACTCATAGGCTTTTGGAGAGTTTGTGTTTCTTAAATCACATAGTAAAATATAAACATTCTTGTTAAGGCTGAGATTAAGAATGAAAAGAAACTGGAGTGCAGCACAGAAGAGGAAGGTCAAGTATGTGTATGTGAGGGGCATACATGGTATTTTTTGGAGATCTCAGAGTGTAGTGAGCAGTCCAAGGAATGTTGTATATCTCAGAGACAACAGGGTAGTTTTGAAACATGAGTGTGGAACTTCTGTTGGAATCCATGTGAGGTAATTCAGAGCTTGAGATAGTCACCGACAAAGGAAATGTGGCTGAAAAACAAGTTTTCAAACACCAAAAGAGCAACAGGAATCAACAATAATGAACGGGGTGAAAGAGACAAATATAAATTCTGTTGGAGGAAAGAGCAGAACTTCTTGGGTGGCACAGTTGTTAGCACTGCTGCTTCACAGCTCCCGGAACCTGGGTTCGATTCTCGGCATGGGTCTATGTGGAGTTTGCACGTTCTCCTGTGTGTGTGTGGGTTTTCTCTGGATGCTCTGGTTTCCTCCCACAGTCCAAAGGTGTGTGGGTTAGATCCATTGGCCATGCTAAATTGCCCCTTAGTGTCCAGGGATGCACAAGTTAGAGGGATTAACAGGATAAATATGTGGATTACCAGGATAGGGCCTGCGTGGGATTGCTGTTGGTGTAGACTCAATGAGTTGAATGGCCTCCTTTTGAACTGTAGGGATTCTATGATTCTTTAAGGTTGGCATTCCCAGAAGAGAAATGACAGTGAATTAAATATTGAAATAAAAGCAAAAGACACTGGAATTCTGAAATTACAACAGAAAGTGTAATAACTCAGGGAGCCAATTTTAAAGGAACAAAGTTTATTTATCAAAGCAAAAGTTAAACCTGTGGTACCTGTACATAAGTCCCATCCAGAACAGTAGAACACTGGACCCCTCAGGAATCTGCTTTACTAAAGGCTCAGGATATGAGTTCCAGGTTAGGCAATTGCCTATAACCATGAGAACTCATTTTATGCGAGTCCCAGAGGGAGTTGAAGGTACTGTTCTCTGGTGGTAAAACATTTCTCATCTTTCTTTATTAAGACAGATCTTATGCAAAGAATGATGTAAACATCTTAAACAAATTACCAATTTTCATCTACATCACATGCCATTTGGGGCAGAAATCCTTAAGGAATTGCAGTAAACCTCACCATAACATGTTGTTTGGGAATCAGCTAATTACTATCTTATTGCAATATGTGCAATGTGGCAGTAATCCCATTAATATTATGTAGGAGTGTATTATGCAGATTCTGTCATCTGCATTCCTGCTCTGATTGTTCTCTTAGCTTCCTCTTCAGCTCTTAGTTTTGTAAGTTTATTCAATAAAATGAAGAATTTCATTAACAAAAAAGCCAAGTTAAAGATCCATTCAAATGGACTGAACAATCATTAGTTTAAGAGGCAAACACGTAGAAACAGATATTTCCAGAAAATAAAGAGGATCTCACCTATCAAACAAGAATTGATAGCACCACTGATGTCCTTTGCCTTTTTTCAGTTTTTATCTTTGTTCCATTTATCCAGCATGTGTAGTTAGATGTGTACAAAATGTCTCCAACAG
Organism: Sphyrna mokarran; assembly: GCA_024679065.1. NCBI lineage: Eukaryota > Metazoa > Chordata > Chondrichthyes > Carcharhiniformes > Carcharhinidae > Sphyrna > Sphyrna mokarran. Next base: position 91,962,670 of record JAGIQG010000005.1, on the reverse strand, counting down.
CTGAAACATTACGGCTCCTTAATCTCATGGGATGCAAACGACAAGGCCCGACCATGATCCTGGAGGAGTAATCCTTCCAAGGGATGGTCAGCAGCTGCAGTTGTGGCCTGCTGTCCATTATGGGTCTCATCATCATCTCCTACTTCCTGCCATGTGATCTTCTTATTTCGTCCCAATTGAAAATTGGAAATCCGAGTTGGTGCAGGAACAGAGCCTTAATGGGCATCCTCATTAATTCTAATTGGCCTCATTTGGCAAATTACCACTTTCTGGCAGGCAGCTGATCTGACTCTAAACTGCCCGTTTTGAGTTTGGGATCATGGTGGCAAGCTGGCGGGGAGACCGATGGCTCTAAATTGCATACCAGCCTGCCTTGATCTGGACCCTCACATTTTTAAAATTCCAGCCTGTGGTGGCAGCTTATACTAGTGATAACTGGCTCTACCTCTCCCCATTCTTCCACAGCCTCTGTGCTGCCATACTGCATGCCCTGGATAAGCTAAAATTGCCACAGGCTATATGTTGCAAAGATTGTTTGGATTCCAGTTCCCACCACTAACTTTGTACTATCATCGTCTCTCTAGCTCTTCAGAATATTCAGGTTTCATGGGTTCCTGTAAAGGATAGCAATTTGTTTTAAGATATATATTTATTTTCTTCCCCCGACACTAACAGCTGAGAGATGGACATCTGAGGAGGGTCTGAGCAACCCCACTGTGGTTTGTTCAAACATTCAATTGTTTGCTGTTTGACAATGCTTATCTGCTAACTGGGAATCAGGTAGCACCAAGTGGATGAGGTCTGAGAGAATGGAGGTGAGAATGATTGGTGATGGGGGGACCCGCTATGCACTCTGCATTGGGGATTGGTGAGAGAAGGAAGAGAGTGATTGGGGCTGCCAACTGAGGATGGATGAGGTGGGTCACGGAGGCTGGTGATCAAGGGGTGAGGATCATGGAGGCTAGTGATGAGGAGGCTGGTGATGGGGGGACCAGAGCGCATGTGCTGATCTCCCCACTGGCAAATCAGCTGACCTCTTGAATGGGATTTTGCCTGACAACCACCCCCCCCCCCCCCCCCCCGCCCCCCCACCTCCATCAACTTTGCCAGTGTGAATCCCTCTGTGGCACTCTGTGATGCACAGAGCACTGGAAATCTATCCCACTTAGTATGCTGAAACAATAGACAGGAAAATCTCCCATTTTTCCACCTGTTGGGCACCTAGCTTTGTTTTGGAGAATTGCCCCCAGAGTATTTTTAGCAAGTTTTGGTGGTTTCTCCTCCTATCAGGAATGTGGATCAGGTAGTTTACTTCATTAATCTTTTTGGTCACATGAACCAAACTAAACTTAGCAGCATTTTAAATCTTTTCTTTCAATTTAGTACCACAACTTCTCTAGGAAGCCACAGATGGTGCATCTTTCTTATGATATTTTTTGAGTGAAATATATCTTTGTGAGGATTTGAAATATCTCATTACATGTCTGCTACTGCTTCTCTAGTGCCTTTAAACCTATGTTCCCATTCTACTTTAGCCAACTTTGTCTTCATATCTTTGGAGTTACCTTCATGTAAGTTTAAGATACCAGGTGCAAACCCAATCTTTTCTTTTTCAAACTAAGGATGAAGTTCTATCAAGTTATGATCACTTTTACCTAAAGGATTATTTATTATGAAGTCATTAATTCATTTTGTTTCATTACACATTACTAGGTTGAAAATATCCTGTTCCCTGGTTGGGTTCCAGAATGGTCTAAGAAACAATCTTTTCACATGAACCTTCTCCTTATTATTTGGTTTAAAGTCCTCACTGCAGCCTAAGTTATACAATTAGCAAGTGCATTGGTTGCACTGGGATTTAGTTGAAGGTCATCCCAACAACAGTTGCTTTTTTCTTCAGTACTTGTGCCAGTACCCCATGAATCAAAACCCATTTCTCCCACACCTTTTATACGTGCATTCAATTTGCTAATTTGTTTGATGCCAATATTCTTGTGGTCTCGGTAATAATCCAAAGATTATTACCTGTGTGCTTCTGTTTTGTAATTTATACCCTAGCTGCTCAGGCTCTCTCAATAAAACCTCTTATTGTTGGCACCCACATGTACCACAACAACTGGATCCTTGCCCTCCCACTTCAAATTCCTATCCAACAGCCTACAACTGCCAGAGTTACCACCCCTGCCCACTGCCCTTCACAATGTTGGGTTGTTAATGTCAGCCAGAGCCCAGCCATTCCACTAACCCAACACTCAGGACTCACAGTTAAAATAGAGGCTGTTGCGAATACACGTTTTATGCTAATTAGTGATTTCTAATTCACTAGCTGGTAAACTAAAACTGAACTTTAAAACAGAGACATTTTAAAGAGCAAATTAAAGGAGTGGCTTTGAACTCACAACAAAAATAGCTACTCAACTTACATCACTGAAACTTCTACATTCCAATCTATTGACTTAGAGCCACTGTATTTGCAATGACCCATCAAGGACAATGACCAAATATGAGTGAGCCATATATCCTACCCTCATTAACAAGGCATCAAAGCAATTACCTGGGATACTGAACATGAGGTTCCCAGACATCAAGCTACAATGGGAATATACTAAGCACAATCAAATGACCTTTGGGACATTGGGTGCGAGAGAGGTTTCCCAGACACAAACTGATTTGTGGGCTGCATGTTGGCATAATATTTTAGGATGGCTGTGTCTCAGCACCAGAATTGAGTGCCTGGTTCAATTCTGGCCTTGAGTTACTGTCTGTCCAGCATCTGCATGTTCTTTCTGAGTCTGCGTGGGCTTTTTCTGGGTGCTCTGGTTTCCTCCCACAGTCCAAAGATGTGTGGGTTAGATTGATTGGCCAATGCTAAATTCACCTTTAACGTCAGGGGATTAGCAGTATAAATTCCATTATAGCAATACGGCCTGATTGGATTGTAGTTGGTGCATTGTCGATGGACCAAATGGCCTCCTTCTGCCCTCTACAGATTCTATTCTAAGCTAAGTTACACTGGTGAATATGCTAGTCGTGATCATGTTTGAATTGTTGGATAATAGTCCTTCGACAGGATCACTCTTTGTATGTTGAAGCTTCTGATTTCTCCACAATAAGAGGACAAGTCTGATGATGGAATGCTTGAGTGGGACCCCTCCTTTTCTTTTTCTCCAACTCACTTTGCAAACTTCAAACTCTGTTTGCTATTCCTATGCATTCAGGGAAGCTCCAAATATTTGAACAAATTCAACACAGCAGTATCATCTCCAGGAGAGCAGTCAAATCAGCCATCTGCATCTTTAAATCAGAAATACTGGGACCACTGAAGGAAAGTCACAGGACTACCAAATTCAGTCTGAAGTCAGCCAAGACACCAAACTATAGACAGTTTATGAAGTGTGTGCATGTCTATGTGCATGTGTGTACATATGTATGTGTATATATGTGTGTGCGTACATACAATTGTATGCATGTGCATGCCTGTGTATGTGCACTTTATTATTTTACTTCAAACAATTTAAGGAGAATAAAGTTAATCTCTTTCTTTGTTAAAGTTAAGAAAATCTGTCTAATTTGTTCCTTTAACATTTGTTCCTCACACCGCATAAAGAATTAAACACTCAATGAGTTAGTCAGTATATCCTTTCAAAAAACCTGGTGCGATTAAATAAGGAGAGGGAAAAGAAGGGATCCAGTCAGCCTTCCTCATATGTTCATAACAAGGCTATGAAGTAAGTGTGTGCTTTACGTCAGTGGTAATGGGCGTACTTATTTTCTTAATCAGAAATCAGAAGTTTTTTTTGGAGAGAAGAATCTTTTGGTGTCTGCTGGCCTTTGAAATATGAATATCTCATGCCTACGAAGCAACTGTCTTTTCATTAAGGTGATTTGATACCAACAGAAATTCATTGGATAAAACCAGGAGATGGGACATATCCTCTGCACTCTCCCAGATCCTTCATAAAATCAGCTCTATTAAGACCCTTGTTAATAGTGAATTTTGCTTACAATCATTCTGCAAGCTAACAATGACTTATTTATGTAAATGAAATGTTTTGGCACATTTGATAGGGCATTGCAACTATAAATAAACTTGCTTAATTCATTCTATTGATGGTTTTATTGCTTTGAAATACTTGCAATGCACAGTAACCAAACCACCAAAAATGGAAACAAATCCTGTGTTGTAATCACACACATTGAAATGATAAATGAGAGAGGTGATAAGGATCTTTCTTTTACATTTTCTGGCATTGTGACGACAGCAATAAATATTTGTGGAAGATGTTTAACAAAAACAGGCCAGACAGATTCATTTCGAAGTACTTATTACAATCAGTGGACCAAAGCCCAGTGTGAGAAACTTGTTTGTTTTACAAACGTACATCTATTCACATCTTTGCACATGCTCATTCCGTAAAAATTCTACCTGTGCATGTGAGATATTGTGCTTCTTGGCAACTAGAACAGGACCAATGGATTTGCAATGCTCATCAATCCTCAGAAAGAACTAATCTACAAAATCTGTTCATAGATCTTCGTGTCACACTAGACTGCAACCTGTTTTGTAATCTTTGATGTTATCGGGTGCAAAACATCTGGTTAAAAAATCCACCTAACCGAAAAGGAATTCTTGTGCACAAAATAAATTATACAGATGCCTGGGTGAATTCCCAAGTATTTAAAAACAAATTTAGAATATAATTAATTATTTAGGCATGCATTTTTCTTTGTGATCAAAGTTTGCAATTGCCAGATAGCATCTTGTTCACAGAAATGCTTGATCCAGAACTCTGCACCAGATTCAAGTCTGCATTATATTGCATTCATTTGTGTGTGCTCTACCTGAAGCAGTTTTTGGTTCATTGCTGATCTTCACCCCAAGCTATGTCTTGACAGTATTTTGTCAGTGGTTGGTTTAGCAATTGCCTTCATCTCTCAGGCAGATTAAGGAGACAGGTCTACCTGAGGCGGTACGGGAATCCAACCTGTGTTGTTAGAATTAGAGAATTCTATAGTGCAGAAAGAGGCATTCTGCCCATTGAGTCTGCATCGAGCACAATCACACCTAGGTCCTATCCCCATAATTCCATGTATTTATCCGAGCTAGTGCATACTAAGGGATAATTTAGTATGATCAATCCACTCAACCTGCACATCTTTGGAGTATAGGAGGAAACTCACACAGGCACAGGGGAATGTGCAAACACGACACAAATAGTGACCCAAGCCAGGGATAGAACCTGGGTCTCTGACACTGTGAGGCAACAGTGCTAATCACTGTGCACCGTGTTGCCATTATTTTAAGCCACATGCTAGTCATCCATCTAACTGAGCTAACCCACCCCTTGTTTTGCTTAGATATCAACAAAATGGATCCATTTCTCACATTGGTGGAAGACAATATTTGGATATGAGTTTGGTGTATATTCAAAATATTCCATGGGTATTTATTGCTATCATGTGACATGGGTCTGTGCCTGCATGTCTCCACATGGATGGATCGGATTTAAAACTTGTCCTCCTGGGAATTTATTAAGTGAAAGTCAGATCTTATTGGAAGAGAATGGAAGGAAAGAGAAAAAGTTCAACCAATTGTACTATGGACTAAATTAATCCCAGCCACAGTGACAATAAAGATGCATAAATTGGTTTCAATGCCTCTCCTTTTGCGAGGCTGAATTTGGCCATGGATGTGTTTCCTTGTCATTATCCAGCACTCTCTCCTGGAAGTGTTTGTGTGCGCAGCATGTGATGATTAAATGGGGCTGGGCTGAGATTAACTTCACTTCTTTGCAGACATTCATGGTCAAGGCTCACAACACATTATGACTACAATTTACCACTTACTGACCTGAATTCAGCAAGCCGCCTGATGCCCTCATTGCTGTTGGTAAAATTGTCATGAGACAGCGGTGGTGGGTGGGTAGTGAGTACGTTGCACTCAGTTGTAAGCTACTTGGTCATATCTACCATTCCAACCTCCCCCACCCCCCCGCCCACCCCCACCCACACCCCCCAGCCCCAACCCCCACCTCCCCCAACCCCCCACCCCACCCACCCCCCCACCTCCACCCTCCCCCCCCACCCACCTCCCCCACCCCACCCCCCCACCCCCCACCCCCACCCCACCCCCCCACCCCACCCCCCCACCCCCACCCCACCACCCCCCCAACCCCCACCACCCCCCCCCACCCCCCCACCCCCAACCACCCCCCACCCCACCCCCCCACCCCCACCCCCCCCACCCCCACCCCACCCCCACCCCCCCAACCACCCCCACCCCCACCCCAAACCCCCCCCCCCACCCCCCCACCCACACCCAACCCCCCCCAACCACCCCCCACCCCCCCCCAACCCCCCCCCCACCCTCCCCCAGAACCCCCCACATCCACCCCCCCCAACCCTCACCACCCCCCCCCCCCCCACCCCTCCCCTCCCACTCCCCCACCCCCCCCCAACCACGCACCCCCACCCCCACCCCTATTACTACTGGCTGTGATACTCTTTGTAATGTATGCAGGTCTTGCTTTAAGCCTTCACTAGAACTCCATTTAACCAACCATAAACTTAGCTCTTGGCTTGATCTGAAATCTCTCTCTGTGGTGCTTTCAGAATTGTTTTGACACTGCAAGTTTCCACAACAACCAATAAATGAAGCACTCAGGTTTCAAAGTTCAATGAGAGGGGAGGGATGCGGATCAGTTCAAAACCATTTGACTTAAAAATTCCAGCCAACAGATTATCTCAATTATATATTGGTGGCATAATGTACACAGAGAATTTCGACAACTATAATTTTATGCTAATGCTCTACCTACCGGATAATGGATATTGCAAAGCTTTCATTAAACTAATAATCAGATTCAGTCAATCCATCTGGGTGAGTTAATTGTGAAAGCCAGGATCACCTGCGCAGAGGCATACATCTTTGTGAATTCCAGCTGTCACTGAGCACAGCTGCAGTGAAGTGCTTCAAAGAACTTCAGATGATGAAGCTATTGTTAGTCTAGATATTTATGGTGTTTAGTGCTTCCCATCCATTTCCTCTTTGATTACATTTCCCTCGGCCATTATGATCTCTTGCTTTGGTTTGAATGAGGGAGCATGTTTACGGCAGATATTTCAACATGTTAGGAAATGTGTTGCTGGTATTAAAAAAAATACTGTTCAATTTTACTTTGAAGAAAGTCCCACAGATCAACAGATTTCCTGACAGAAATTTGCCTTTTTAGAAGGACTGATCCCTGCTCAGATGACGAAATGACTCCAGCCTGCTGACCTCCATGCTGTGAGATGGTGGCTTGGACTTGTTGAAGCCCACAGACTGGGTTGTTTAAAAGCTTCTCATGCAGCTTCAGCCTTCCTTATTGATTGAGGAGCATAAAGCCCTTAAAGGAAGGCTACTCAAATGAAACTCACGTGGACGGTGCAGTCACAATGCAAAAGTAAGATTTTTTTTCTTATGTGTGTGGTAGTAGGACAGAATAAATCAAGTATCAACCTCTAAGTTAGATATCGAGACCAGAGTTTCTGGCATAATGACGTGGATGTCTTGTACGTTACTGTGAACATTCTCAGAGGGCAATGTTTGATGATGTGCTTCAGCTTATGATTGGGAGCTTCATAGTTGTACAATATGAGTGCTTTAATCTTCTGGCTGGACGGCTAGTGGGAGCAAGGATCAGGCAAATGAGGGAGGTCCTGATCATCTTGCGCTTTGGTCATTAAGGACTGTGTTACTGCATGTGGTTCTATTCCCCTACTGCCCCATCGGAGTCCTACAATCTCCTGCAACATTGTAACACCAGAGTGGTGGGCCTTTGTTAGTAAGCTTCTGTGGCAGGCAAGAAGGTGATGACTTGCAAAGCACCATTATGATGATGCCCTGGTGCAAACTGGTCTGAATCCTATCTGAGTTCTGCATGTACGCTGGCAACTGGGCCTACATCTGGGTCATGGATAAGGGAGAACTAAATTTCTCATTTGTCAGGACATGGGATTGGGAGGGGGGGACGGAGAGAATCTCTTATGGGTTCTGGAGATGCCATGGCAGATATTGCCAATACATGCCCTCTGTTGTAGCCAGTGAATTAATTAAGCGTCTTGATTTTTTTCGATAGCAGTACTCCCCCATCGATATCAATGTACAAGGTCCCTCTGGCAAGCATTGGGATAACTTCATTCCTGTTAGAGGGTAATCAGAGGTAAATTAATCACTGGTCATGCTTTCAAATTAAGTGATATTATAAAAACCTGTGAATGTGAGACTAGAAAGTGTCTAAATGTTTGATTTACTTCGTGTTACCCTTCACCCATGCCATCTTAGTGCAACTACAACTTCTTAACCTTATATGGTCTCCAAAACGTATACTGGAGGTGGAGGTGGCCAGCTGCATACGGCACACTGAGGGCCCTGGCTGGCTTCCCAAGTGTCTAGGAAGTATCCATGATCCCACTGCTCCTGAGATGCCCCAGTGTCAGGAAGGGGGGAATCAGAAGGTGTAGCCACAGCCATTGTCTCCTGGCTGTAAGGCCCCGGCCTGGGCTCGAGCCCTTCCTCCTCCCTCTGGGTTCTTGTGAGCCCCTGAGCCACTCCATGTGGCAAGGGTTCTTCTGTAGTGATCTCCAGAAGCTCTGGTGTCACCTGGCACTGCCAGTACTGGAGGACCACCTGCTTTCTGCCATGGTGGTCGAGCCCGATGTAATGGCCCTCTGAGTCAGAGTCAGCAAGCACCCTCTTAGACTGGGCCATACCCTGCAGTCCCTCAGTCAAGACTCTCTGCAACTGGGCCACGTTCTCAAGGATTGTTGTCATAGCCTGCTTGTCTCAGCGCTGTCCTGTTGGGACTCCTGCAAGCTTTTGAGTCTGTAATCATGGGCCACAGAACCCTGATAAGCCTGTTGAGGCCCTCAGCTGTGGGCTGCTGTGACTCAGCCTTTGCTTGGAGCCTGCCATTCATGTTGAGTATCCACTACAAACGCCACCCTTGCAGTGTTGGTCTGGAAAGCACACAAGTCAAGCAATAGCTGGTCCATCTGAAAGCTTTCGGACTCCTCCCAACAGTCTCACAGTTGGTCCAGTGTGGCTGTCAACCCTTCCTGATAGTATGATGTGGGATACCTCCACTCCAACATCATAGGGAGATGTGTCACATGTCAACTGGGATAGAGTAGGATCAAAACGTGTAAGGATTTCAGGTTTGAGCAATGCCTTCTCGGTGTCATCATATTGATCAGACCATTTCTGCTTATTGTTTGGCATAAGAGGTTATGCAATTATCTTAAAATAGTTTCCAAATTTGAAACAAATCTTCTGTAGTAGTTCAACAATCCTAGGAAGGATTGCAATTGGTTAATATTCTGTGGTGGGATAACTTTACCCTTCGAGGAAAATTGGTGTTAGAAAAGAAAATGGAAGTATCCAGATCCAGCAGATAAATGTATTGTAGGCCAGTAGTAACATTTTCCACTGCCCCCTTGAGGACATTTTCTACTGCAATGTGTGTGGCCTTAAAAGGATCCTGAGTAAAATCCAATGCATGGTGATTGGGGAAATTCTTCATTGTGTGGGTCAGGCCTAACCCTTGCTGAATGGTGATAGTTTTTAGAGGCTGATTATCGCAGTCCTCAAGCTATTGCTGCAGGTGTTCCTCAGGATAGTGCTTTGAGTCACAAACATTTTCAACTCCTTCATCAGTAACATTTCCTCCATCATAAGGACAGAAGTGAAATGTTCGCTGTTAATTGCACAACATTTAGTACTCATACTGTACATCAATGTCCATTTGCACGGAGACCTATACATTATTCAGGCTTTGGCTGATAAGTGGCAAGTAACACTCATACCACACAGTGCCAGACAATGACCAACTCTCACAAGAAAGAGTGAACCACTCACCTCCTGAGTTCCCAAAGACTGCCCACCATCTAGAAGGCACAAATCAAGACTGTGGCGGAATACTCTCTACTTGTCTGGATGAGTGCAGCTCTAACCACATTCTAGAAAGTCAACACCATCCAAGACAAGTGAGTAACACCTCCACCACCACCTTGAACATTCATTTGCTGCAACACCATGGTTGCAGTATGTAAAATCTACACTGCAGATACTTGTTGAGACTTCTTTGACAGTACCATCCAAACCTGTAAATTCTACTATCTAGCATTGAATAACAGTAACAGGCACGTGGGAACCTTCAAGTTTCCTTCCAAACACACATCATCCTGGATTGGAAATATACTACTTTCTTCATCATTATCGGTTCAATGCAGGTTAGGTGCATTGGCCATGCTAAAATTCTCCCTCAATGTACAAGGATAAGTGCTGGGGTGTGGTGATTTTCATAGCAACTTCATTGCAGTGTTAATGTCAATCTACTTGTGACACTAATAAGTAAACATTACAATTAAACTTCAAATCCCTGGAACTCCCTCCCTAACAACACTGTAGGACTGTCTTTATTATAGCGATTGGAGTAGTTCAAGGGCACTATCTTCTCAAGGGCATTTACGGATAGACAATAGATGCTGCACTTGCTAGCAATGCCCATGTCCAATGAATGAAAAAAACAGTTGGATTTTGACAGGTAACTTTGTCAATCTTGTAAGTTCCTACTGTGCATTCAAATACTTTTTTGTGGGAATGGGAAGAAGATGGACAAGAAAGGCTTAAGGGAGAAATGAAGGAATTGTGGAAAGAGTTCCAAATTGCTCCTACCCTCTTATTTTGTGAAAAGAAATGCTTCCGGTTCAATTCTCCATACACTGTCTGTATGGAGTTTGCACACTCTCCCCCTGTCCGCATGTGTATCCTCCGGGTTCTCTGGTTTCCTCCCACATTCTGAAAGACATGCTGGTTAGGTACATTGGCCCGAACAGGACTGTGGCCACTAGGGGAATTTCACAGTAATTTCATTGCAGTTTTAACGTAAGCCTTACTTGTGACGAATAGATAAATTTTACTTTACTTAGTTGTGTTGAGCCCACAGATATAGGTTTGTATGAAAGTGGCACGTACCTCTCAGATAATAGTTTCACTTGCTCTAGTATGGCTCCTGTCTTCCTCCACTCTTTCTTCCAAATAGCATACAATTAATTGATTCAAATGTCATAAATTGTGCAGTAAATTTCCAAGTCTATATTCAAGTAGCTGCTGTTTGGAAATACTGGTCCCTGTACCCAACTGTCAGTCAGATTTGTTAAATGAAGCTCCATGTCTGAGCCATAATGTGCTAAGCATAAATATACAGGTGATTAAATAAAAGTATCCTTGCTAATTTACCCAAAACAATAAGGAAAACGAGACCTGCACAAAAAGAGCAATGAAAATATCCTAACCCACAAAACTATGATAAAATTATAAATTCTAATTGTAGCATTTCAAAATCACAGGTGTCCCATCTCAATGCTAACTCCATGCTAACATCACATGACCCTCCCTGCATGAACTAATGGTATCAAGATCAGCACACAGCATATTCTCAGTGAAGATCATTACAAAGCAGATGTACATCATATTAATGATGATTTTGATGTTATAATGAAGTTGTCACTTGCTTTGAGCAATGGATTCATTCACCTTTCTCACTTCACCATACAGCTGTACAAAATGGCATACATTCTAAATGCAGACTAGAGTTGTGTTCCTTGCTCAGTTTCCCAATTCTGCAATGCACACGCTGGACAGGATTTTCCAGCTGTGCTCGCCCCAAAACTGGAGAATCCCACCAGGGATCAAAGGATCTTTGCATAGTCCAGCCCACCCACTCACTGTGGTTCCCATGTTAGACGAGATGGAAAAACTTCCTCCCCTCGTATCCCATTCCAAATACTCACCCAACTGCAGACTACCTTTGCTACCTCCAAAAAATGCACAGTTAAAAAGCTAACAGATCAGGAACATGTCAGAATGTGACCGTTGTTCCAACAGATTGGCAGGATAAAATTGAGGGATACTATTTTTCTTGGTTCTCGCTCTCCAACCTCCCTTGAACCCACCTCTTTTCAATATAGAGCAGTTCTACTGGTGAATAGTAGAATTTTCACTACTAGAACTGCTGGATATTAAAAACAATGAATTGTCTCAAAATACCAGATATACCTGCAGGTGATGCCACAAACTTAACATTACATAACAACTTGATTAAAATGGAGTAGTTCCTCAATGTTGGTTTTGTACAGATTTAAAACAATCTTCACTAAAAACAACATAAATTCTGAAATTTACAAAAAAATATTGACTTATGGATAGAGCAGAGTCTCCCTTCCCACCATCTAAGGATTTAGCAGTAAACGCATTGCCACTGATGATCACTGCTCCACAGCCATTTAACACTTGGCTGGAGGCGGGACTTCCACGCCTCACTTCAGATGGAACCTGGTCACAGAAAGCTCCTGGTCAGCCTGTATGTTAGCTCACCAGCCCCAGAGACTGCAGTGGACAAGGCTGGGACTGCAAGCAGTCCTCCAGGCGAAAACCCAAACCAGATTAAATTCTGGGGATCTCAGAGTGGGGAGAGTGAGGAAACATGCACATTGGCCAAACCTTTTCCCTTTGCTCAGCTACAGGATGCCCAGTGTTAAGGAAGAGTAAGCATAAAATTGATTTAACTAAAAATATCTTTGCCAAAACTCTTGCCCAGAAATATAAGAAAAATTGTATAAGAAGGGCTGTGAAAGTGTCTGACATCACAAAGGAGATACCCCAGCCCTCCCCACTGAGGCGTCAGTAGGGTCACTTTCAGGCTTCCCTCCGGCCCTACCCCTTCTCACCATTATGAAAATTGAGGCTTGGCAGGAAATAGCCCGTACGTGGTCATTAATTAGCCAAATCCTGACCTATCGCCCACCGTAAAATTGTGGAGAAATTGGTACCTTTCGAATCTCAGTGGGAAAGCCATCCAAAGAATTTTAATGTCATGCAACACCTACAAATCTACTGGTGAGGGAACATTAAATTTCCATTAAAGAAGCTAAGCTTACAAAGTTGCAGGTCAGGTTAATTATAAACATGCTGGAGTTTCTGAGCAATGCCACGGGAGATTCACAAGTGTACAAGGTCATTTATAAGGGTAGTATAGTTCACCTTGTGCTTTTGTGACACTTTTCTTTGCTGATTTGCTGCCCTTAGCCCAGACTTTTAATGCTTATCTTCCTTCCCTTCCATATGCTGCGCCTTGTTATGAATTCCTCATAAACACGTCATTTTTTAAAAAATTCTCTTTCCTCATCTCCAGAATAATGAGGAATTGTACATCTGGACAAAAACAGCATGTAAGTTACCAACATTACCTCAGCTGATTGATAGTTCCAGATTGTACAATTGCAGGCCTATTGTTACTGGATGTGAATAGCACCAGCCACCTGTATTCTTTCCAATCCTCCCGCTCAGGAAAGTAACTATTAAAATGGCTCTCCAGAGTATTAAATTCCTCTCTGATTTCTTTACTTCAACGCTAGGTTTGATTTATGATGATGTAGGACTTCCCGTCCAATCCTTTCCCAATTAGTAATCACCATTACAGAAATTTTATTTCATTTGGGGAAAGGAATGGATGAACAGCAGACTCTCCTGACAACAGTATCACGGCTCATATGGGTCTGGCAGACAGATTTAAGTATCCTTTTCCAGTACAATTCAGATATGAGACTGCAGTATTACGTTTGCAATGCTATTGGATAAAATACAGAGACATCCAGAGAACTAAAAACTGGGAAAAGTTTTAAATATCCACTAATTCACCACTATCCATTTTACACAAACTCGCAGGTGACCCCATACCTTTCAATAGATTGCTAAGCACATTCTCGCTCCAAATCAGTTTTGTGACTTGGGTATATACACATTCTAAAATCACAAAAGAGAAGAGATGAATATATTGCACATCAAACACAGAAGATTGAAAAGTTATTATGTTGCTGGAGTAAGAATCCAGAGGCCTGGATTAATAGTCCAGGGAAAATAAATTCATATCTCCCTATCACAGCTAAAGAATTTGAATTTAGTTTTTAAGAATGTGGAATTAAGAATTTGATATCAATAAAAGTGATGACATGCACCAACTGTTAAAGTGACTCCTACATAGGGTTGGGTAATAAATGCCAGCAGCACACCCACCACAAAACACGATTACAAAAACACAAATGATTAAATCAAAACAATTCTTGACTGCAAGATTGGAATATAAAACATTTCAAGTCAGAAAAAACCAAGACAGTGAGTGTGTGACAGTTTAACCTGTTGCTGAAACTATGCACCCAGGTACAGCAGGGATTAAAGCAGTTAAATGGTGTCCTGGCCTGCATGGTGAGAGGATTTGAGTATAGGAGTAAAGATGTTTTGCTGCAATTGTATAGGACATTGATGAGGCCACATGTGGAATATTGGTGTTCCAAGTGTGGCCTGGACATCAAGGAGTTTTGGTGTCCTCATCTGAGGAAGGATGTCCTTGCTATACAGGGAGTACAGTGGAGGTCGATTTCTCGTATTGCAAGACTGTCATATGAGGAGAGATAAGTCGGTTAGGATTTAGGAGAGTGAGGGGGATCTCAAAAAAACTTACAAAATTCTAACAGGATTATACAGCGTGGATTCAGAAAGAATGTTCCTGATGGTGAGGGAGTCCAGAATTAGGGCAATTGGTAGATCAGGGTAAGCTTTTCAGGATTGAGATGAGGAGAAATTTCTTCTCGCAGAGAGTGGCGAATCTATGGAATTCTTGATCAAGGAAATAAGTTGAGCCAGAATGTTGTCCGATTTCAAGAAGAAATTAGGTATAGCTCTTGCGGCTAAAGGGTCAAGAGATATAGGGGGACTATGATATTGAATTTGATGATTAGCCATGATGGTGGAGCAGGCTCGAAGGCTGAATGACCTACTCCTGCTTCTATTTTCTAAGATTCTGTGTTACTTGTAGCACCAAATAATCTTTTAAATAAAGGATTGGGGGAGGGGTGGGGCAGGCGGGAGGAGGGGATGAGTCTTCTCATTTGTACCTAAAATTGAACTAAGCCCCAAACTTGGATACTTTTACAGAAATACAAGGCAGCCCAATATGAATCTATGTTAAATTCAATGCTCACTATTCAGGCTCTACAGGAGATTTAACTCCCAGATTTCAGACACGCAGAATGGAACCAAAGTGGGTAGAGGTGAGAAATGGAATTGTAGTGTCATCACCAATTCTTTTTCTCAGGAATGCAATTCCTCACTTTATCATCATCAAACTCAGTGTTAATGTAGCCTTTCTAAATGGGTTACAAGGAAGTTCCAAGGACCTGGGAGCTCTTAAATTCCTTTGGAATATTTAATGTTGTAAAGTTGGGGCAGTATTCTTTTAGTGCAATGCATGTTTTTGTGAAAGCAGCCTAGAAATTTGGTCATGCCAATATAAGTACACAGGGTGGTGGGATGAACACTGCAATTGGCTGATTCCAGCAGCATTTGAAATTAGTTCAATTTGAACTCAGATCTCTTTAAAGAGAAGCAAGGCAGTAACTTGAGTTACCAAGCTGTTCAAGGAGGATGAGAAATATTGCTGGACCAGGATCCGATGTAGGTCAGCGAGCAAAGGGATGATAAACGAACTGGACGTGGTGTGAGTTAGGTGGACAGCAGGGTTTTGAATGAGCTGAATTTTGTGGATGATGGAATGCAGGAGGCTGACTAGGAGATTTTTGGAACAGTCTGTCTAGAGGTAGTAAAAAAGCACACATTCCAAAGCAGATAGTTGAAGATAGGAGGGAGAGATTAAAGAGAAAGATTGTAGAGGACATCAATCCCAGGATTTTATCTTCCAGGTCAAAATCATTCAATAATGTCACCAGAGTTGCCAAGATAAGAATATTTCTCTCTTATTCTCTATTCACATATCCACTGCGTCCAGTCTCGGTGTGATTCTCTTGAACAATCATTACACCACACTTCTGTGCCTGTCATTTCCTCATGCACCTACTAACCACTATTTCAACCCTCATTTAAATAAAATAATTTACATTTATTTAGCACTTTTCACAGCTCTGAGACATTTGAAGTACTTGGCAGCCAATGAGGCACTTTTAAAGTGTAGTCACTGTTGTAGTGTAGGAAACAGGGCAGTCAATTTGCAAAGCAGCATTTTTGCTCAAAAAGCAATGGATTAGACTATCTGTTTTTATAGGGAACAATCTTGGGCCGCTGTTCACCATTCATGTGAATGCCGAGGGGGGCTCAAAATCCAGAAGTCACAGTTCTTGCCAGTGAAAACATGAATTTGGATCTTCACCAAACCTTACCGGCGATGTCATCAGGTTCACTCCCATAACAGGCATGAGCCTGATTTATATGTATTTGCATGTATTTTAATATAATTAAACCCTCCACTCACTGTATCTTATCTCCTCACCACATCTTCAAACCCTGACAGCATGACGTCACATTGACACGATTTACAACATGTTTACACAGATGTGGACTTGTTGTAGAGATCTCCCAGGGGATATAAAGGTACGTATCGCCCCAGATGAATAAGGCATGTGGTCAAGCTATACATGGCAATGTCCCCTGACACTGTTCCTTGGTTCAGGCTGGCACTGCCAGATTGGTACCATGCCCATTCCACCCTGGGTGCCCACAGGTGGGCCCAGTGGGAGCCTCATGGGATTGGAGGGTTTATGTAGGAAATGCTGGCAGTGGTCATTTAGGGGAATGGGGCCAATGATTGTGGGAATGATGGAAAAGAAGGGGCTGATGATCACAATGGAGCAGGGGCTGGGATGAATGCTGGCTCTGATCAGGGATGGGGAGGGGGTATCCCTGAGAACTTTGTGGTGAGGGGACGTTAATTGCTGCTCTGATCAGGGCACACTTTAATGATGGCATCCCAGTCGCTGTATGGCAGGATTTTGCCGGCATGTTTTAAAACCTGTATAATGCCGTGAATCACCCCTTCTTAATTTTTTTTGGTGGAATGCCATAAGATCTGGAGAGAAAACTGGTTTCTCTGACATTTTGATAAGATGTCACCATAATGTTGGCTGTGGGATAAATATTCCCAAAGTCACTGGAGTAACTCTCTGTTATGTCGATGTTAAGTCTTGGGAGAAGCACAGGGCAAGGAAACTGCCAGAGTGAAGAAGCAACCCATAGTGAACACGCCTTGTAAATAAAGCTCCATTAGTTTCTAACTCTCCTAGCTTCAATACCACAATAGACAACTCACAAGCCAGTGAAGACGACTTTCAACAGCAATTGCTGGGCACCCAGCATGATAAAAGATTTCACAAAAAATTAAAAAAGAAGATTTAGGAGAAATGTTCCAGCATAAGCTTCGGGCATCACGGGCGAGTAATAATCATCTGCAGAGCAATTATAGAGCTGGGGTGTTTTAATAAAAAGAGGGTAAACTTGGGGTGTTACCTTGTTTAAGCAGGAAAAGCAAGTTAGCTGCTGAGAGCACGTTGTAAAGAATGCATAAGAGGAGCCTCCTGTAGGAAGAAAATGGCATCGTGAGATCCTTTGATTCTATTGAGGGCCACATTGTTGCAGCTATGTAACTTATAGGGCATGATGTAAAGATGCCGGCGTTGGATTGGGGTGGTAAGAACTCAGTAAGAATTTACCAGAATTTAAAAATTTAGCAATTTTTAATCCAACCGATTTATTTGATAGTAAAATTGCGAGCTTTCAACACTCTGTGTCATCCTCAGGCAATTGCAGTGTTCTGGTCTACAATAGCACTCATCAGCACAGACAGTCAGAGATTGCTGATTAGAATGCGAATCCTTACATCTAACCTGCTATTCAAGTGTTAAAGTGGCTAACAATGTGTGTGAAGGGAATCCTGAGCATTGGTTAGAGAATTGTGTATTTTCTCCAGACAGCACAGTAAGTGAGGTTTTTTGCTAACCCAGGCAAGTTACGGGGGTTACAGATAGTGTGTCATGAAGCCAAGATCCCTATTAAGACCATCCTCATGTGTGCGGAACTTGGCTATCAGTCTCTGCTCAGCGACTCTGCGCTGTCGTGTGTCACGAAGGCCCCCTTGAAGAACATTTACCCGCAGGTCAGAGGCCGAATGCCCATGACTGCTGAAGTGTTCGCCCACAGGAAGGGAACTGTTTTGCCTGGTGATTGTTGAGCGATGCTCATTCATCCGCTGTCGTAGTGTTTGCATGGTCTCCCCAATATACCATGCTTCGGGACATCCTTTCTTGCAACGTATTAGGTAGACAACGTTGGCCGAGTTGCAAGAGTATGTACCGTGCACCTGGTGAATGGTATCCTCACGTTTGATGATGTCGTCCATGTCTATGATCTGGCATGTCTTGCAGAGGTTGCTGTGGCAGGGTTGTGTGGTATTGTGGTCACTGTTCTCCTGAAGGTTGGGTAGTTTGCTGCGAACAATGATCTGTTTGAGGTTGTGCGGTTGTCTGAAAGCAAGAAGTGGTGGGGTGGGGATGGCCCTAGCGAGATGTTCATCGTCATCAATGATATGTTGAAGACTCCGGAGAAAATGTCGTAGCTTCTCCGCTCTGGGGAAGTACTGGACAACAAAGGGTACTCTGTCCACCGTGTCCCGTGTTCGTCTTCTGAGGAGGGTAAATGTTCTTCAAGGGGGCTTTCATGATACATGACAGCGCAGAATTGCTGAGCAGAGACTGATAGCCAAGCTCCGCACACATGAGGACGGTCTTAACAGGGATCTTGGCTTCATGACACACTATCTGTAACCCCCGTAACTTGCCTGGGTTAGCAAAAAACCTCACTTACTGTGCTGTCTGGAGAAAATACACAATTCTCTAACAATGCTCAGGATCCCCTTCACACACATTGTTAGCCACTTTAACACTTGAATAGCAGGTTAGATGTAAGGATTCGCATTCTAATCAGCAATCTCTGACTGTCTGTGCTGATGTGTGCTATTGCAGACCAGAACACTGCAATTGCCTGAGGAAGACACAGAGTGTTGAAAGCTCGCAATTTTACTATCAAATAAATCGGTTGGATTAAAAATTGGTGTTGCTAAATTCTTACTGAGTACTTATCGGGCAAACAGCAGATGGATCTTTACTTGTTAAAAGGCAATTATCCAGCACTGATGTATCAAACCTGGTTAGAAAACATTTGACTAAATTGGCCTGAAGTCAACTTGAGAACTAATGGGCACTCAGACCTCACCAAAATCCTAAAGAAACACATGATTGTGTTTGATCGGGAACTGGGGAATAACAATACATTGCAGTAAAATTGAAGATTAAAGAAGTAAGTCAAGCAAAATGCCCAAAGGCAAATTTGGCACCCTGTACTATCAGGCCAAGGGTCAAGGATGGATTTGAAATGATTCCTGAAGATTTGCAACATGTCAATATTAATGAATGGCTATACCAATAGTATCAGTCATCAAAAAGGATGGATCCATAAGGATTTGCTGAGATTTCAAAATAATCTTTAATCAAACGTTGTGTGGGGAAGAATATTGCCTCATGGTGTGGCCAGGTACTGCAAAGCATTAGTCCCCCAGATGTAACGGCCAAGCTTCCTCAGTCCCTCAGCTGTGTGCTTCTCAGTGGTGGAAGGTGACATGCTGTTCACTAGCAATGGATCTTCTGGTCCCACCACTGTCAACAGGATTTCCTAACGATGTCACTCATGCTGCTGCAAAACCCATAGGCGGGAGTGCACCGCTGGCAGGAATGGCTGGAGATTTCCAGCCAATGTCTGTGAATTTGACAACATAGAAAGCTGCAGAGAAACAGTTCAGTAACAGCAGGTGTGAAAGGTCACTATTCATTTTCCATTGTGCAGGAATGACTTCGAGCTTCAAACCTTTTGTGTGAACAATAAAAGTATTGATGAAGTGATCAGACAATTGAAACTGACTTCAGATAATAACACTATTATTTCAGAAGCCGGCCAGAGACAGGTCAGTCAGTCTGAAAACCATCAGAGCAAGAGGGACAATTTTTTATATTAAATAGCACCCTGCTGGAATGACCAGTCAACCCAGGCTGTGAGATAAAGCAAGGAACTCTTAGTTTGTAAGGATTTGTCAGCACAGAAACTTGCCCATGACTATTCTGGAAACCTAAATGTTTCTCATCTATGGAGCCATGAAGAAGAACTTAATCAGGCCTGCTTTTTGAGGGACTGAGATTTGCACATGTGACTTATTGCTTGCTTTTCTGCTAATAACCTAAACACATGCTTAGTTTTCAGAATCCATCTATACGTGAATGTGTCTGTATATGTATGTATGTACGAGTGTGTGTATGTGCGGACATGTATGAGAGAGTGAGTGTTGCATGTATGTTGTATGTTGTATAAATAAACTATCTTTTCTTCCCATTTTAACTTTCCTGAAAATTTGCTTTATATTTATCACTCAAAAACACAACACTCGAGGTTTAAAACACGACTAAACACATCTGGTTATGAACACTGAAAGATGAGAAAAAAGGAAAAATGTTATCCAAGCCTTTCCCTCCAAGTCTGCAACAGATGCTCCAAGTATTTGTCATGGAATCAATATTTCATTGAAGAAATTCCAATGGATCATCAAATTCTGACTTTTCATCCACGCATCTTCATTGCAGATTGAAATCTGATCATTCTTTTCTCGTGGACTTGGGGTGTTCCCACCTCCATCTGCTGTGGACCAGACTGATTGCTGTGACTCCGCGGCTACTGTGGAAGTAGGTCCTGCTGAGGTGTGTTTCTCTGTGTGGGTGGAGGGTATGGGTGAATGCTGAGATCAGTTTTCAGTGGTGTTCTTCTCTTCTCTTCATTTACCTCAAGACTGGAGGAGAAGGGTTTAGCTGGACACCCCGGTATCTGTGAAAAAAAAAAAGTAGAGATGACTTAAGCATGACAAGTGATAGTAAGAAAGCAGAATGGACTCACAGTATGGCTGTCTGAGAGAAGAGCTGTTGCAGAGTCCTCACCTAATTGCACAGTGATGACCATTGTCACTTGCACAGTCCCTGTCTTTACCAGCCAAGGTGACTATACTCTCCTCATCTGGAGTGTGATTAACTTCAGCCACTCCACACCCAGTCTGCATTCTCTCCATCCTGTTGTGTTTGAGCTTACTCTGCATGAAGATAAATGGATAGATTGTGAACAGGGCACATGTTAAGGTTGATGATAAGAACCTCTGCGTTGTGTGAGAAGGGAGGGGGGTAAGTCAAGCAGTGCACAAGTATGGGATAAGAAGGAGATAAAAAGATGTGTGTGAGAGAGTGAAAGCTGATGTCTCTTGAGCTGGCAGGGTGGGATATCCCTGTGAAGTGTCATCCCACTAATACCTGATGGGCTTGTGAATGAGAATTGAGGGTGATGAACTTGTTGTTTCACTCTGCCGGATCGAATGAAATCATTCATCCTCTTCCTGCACTGAATTGCAGACTTTTTCTGTGCCGGATTTGTACTGATCACCGAAGACACCATCTCCCAATGTGGAATAGTGGACCTCCTCCGGCCATTACTGGGGTAGAAGACATCCTGGTGGATCCAGCAGGTGGGCCAGAGAAGTCTCACTGGGAATTTCAGCCTTCTTGATTTTTGGCAGCATTTTTTCTGTGGGATTTACTGACCTGAAGGCATTTTGCAGTTGTGTATGGAGATATTTTAAATATGGTGCCTGGAGGAAAGAACCACAGAGGTCAGGTGGTGCAGGCAAATTTGAAGCCGCCAGCCCACAATTGGGCGTGCTTCCAGTTTTCACATCATAAATGAAGCAAAGAATGGACAATATGGTCAAAACTATGGGGAAAACACCAACACACTTGGAACATGAATGGACACATCCCACCCTCAGAGTCTTAAGGAAGGATAGGGAGTTAATCAGGAATGAAAAATAAATTAAACCCTATTTTGTTTCTCATCATCGTTGATAAGGCACGAGTACATTAATTATACAGTCTCTTAAGAAAATAATTCATGATAAATATATTTTACTTCTTTTGTGTATCCAAACATTCCCCCTTAGTTGAAGGTCAGTCATGAGGCGACACAAGTTCAAAGTGAAGGCCATGGGAATTTAGACAGGGTGTGAGGAAAAACCTTTTTCCCAGAGAATGGTGACAGTCCAGAATGCGCTGTCTGGGAGGTTGATAGAGGTGAGTAGCTTCAATCCTTTAAAATATACCTAGACGAGCAGTTGGCACATTAAAACGTTCAGGACTATGGGCTAAGTGCTGCAAAATCAGATGTGAGGTCAGATTTGGTATAGACTTGATGGGCCAAAGGGCTTCTTTGACATTCTATGATTCTAAATAGTTTCTCCATTGAAAACAGATATAGGAAGCAAAAAGCTCTGGAGTGTGTTTGTTTGCAAGGTGTTCAGAGATAGGGCAGAGATTGGGGAACTTTAACCTGTCGTTGAAATTAAACACAGTATCATGGAAAAGTTTTCAAATAACATCAAGAGGTTTATCATGTCTGATGAATTCTGTAGAATGTTATGACATGCTGAGTGATATCATTGAATTTTTTTTAATGTTTAGTTTTGGTTAACCAAATATTGAGAGGTTTCTGTGTATGGAGTCCTGTTGGATCTTAAGTGGTGTAAGAAAACCATTTGGCTTCCAGACAAAATTCCTCCTCTTTCTGCTAGTTGCTGCAC
Source organism: Sphyrna mokarran (assembly GCA_024679065.1). NCBI lineage: Eukaryota > Metazoa > Chordata > Chondrichthyes > Carcharhiniformes > Carcharhinidae > Sphyrna > Sphyrna mokarran. The sequence continues at coordinate 91,940,069 of JAGIQG010000005.1, read as the reverse complement.
AATGCTCACTTGTACCCAAGAATAAGGTGGAGGGATTGCTATTTGCCTTGAGCTTGCACTATATGCCTATAAGGTTACATCACAAGACCATTTTGTTTTGGGTGTCGATGTTTGCGCTCCAGGCGTCTACTTTCCCATTGCCTTGACAGGGCCGATGGTAATGGCATTATGCTGTAAAGTGACAGGCTCTATTTGGTCTGTGTCTGTGCGGTTCCTGAGGTGTTCTGGGAAGTTGGCCAATTTTCCCATACAAAGGCAGCTTCTCATTAGGATGAGTTGGTTGTGCAATTCCTTGGTGAAAGAGACATGACTGCGTCATCCTAACCACAAACTGGTTATGTAATTGCCTTAATAACTATCACGCCTTCCCTTCTTAAATTAGAAGGTTAACATTGAACAAAGTTTGATTGGTAGCTGAAATGAAAATGTTCCTCTTTTGCAAAGAGTTCCTTTGTAAAATTCCAGCAAGTGGCTCATTTGCTGGAGAAAAGAATCTATGGGCTGGTCGCCAGAGAACATGAGTTTGAATCTCAGCCCTGACTGATGCTCAGATATATCTTCTCTCAATGAATGGCTTTCATTGGAAGTCTACACCAAAGCAGGAGCACAATACTCTCTTACAATTGCAGCAGCGACCTAGCAGTCATCTCCAGTCTAGTGTTGATAATGACTTATAAAAGAAATCTGCCATTTTTATTTCTTAAAGTTCCAACAGATAAGATAATTCCTATTTGCCATGCAGTGAAAAGATAAGTTAATTAACGAAAAACATGTGGCAAAATCTGTGATTTCATATTACACAAAACCATGCAGTATTTCCAATACTTCCAAAAGAGATCAGTATTTCCAACAATTTTAAATTAGTAATTTTTAAATAAACAAAGTAATATCATGTATCTGAATTAACAATTGCCATGCAGTGATATCTTGTTCTGCAGACCCAGACTTACAGTATGTTCTAAAACAAATGTGAGCAGTTTAATATATCCCTTACATATTTTTCATCAATTTTTCTACCCTTTCTGTACCATCACTGTGGGTACCTCCTCTTATTACATCTAGTTTTCTCTGTGGCACCATCACATTCTAGAACATCACCTCCCGTAGTCATTCCTTATGTATGAATTATGAGAACCTAATCATGAAGTATTTCGCAACCAAGCTTAACCTTATCTTAAAAAGTCATAACATCATTGAGTTTTACAGTACAGGAAGAGGCCCTTCAACTCATTGTGTCTGTAATGGCCATCAAACACCTGTCTATTCTAATCCCATTTTCTAGTACTCGGTCTGCAGCCTTGTATGTTATGGTTTTTCAAATGCTCTTTCAAATATGTAGTGGCACAGTGGTTAGCACTGCTGCCTTACAGTACAAGGACCTGGGTTTGATTCCTGGCTTGGGTCACTGTTTATGCAGAGTCTACACACTCTCCCTGTCTCTGCATTTGTTTCCTCCAGGTGCTCTGGTTTCCTCCCACATTCCAAAAGACATGCTGGTTGGGACCACTGCCCATGTTAAATTCTCCATCAGTGTACCCAAATAAGCACTGGAGTTGGCGACAAGGAGATTTTCACAATAATTTCAATGCAGTGTTAATGTAAGCCTACTTGTGACACTAATAAATAAACTTTAAATATTGTGAGAGTTTCTGTGTTCACACCCTTTCAGGCAGTGAGTTCTGTGTCTGACAGCCTCACATGCTCACCTGCTTTCCACACATGTTCACTTTATATCCCTCTACACTTATATTCTCTCAGTTTCACTCGATGACTTCTCTTGTTTACCTGGTATATTCATCTTATATCCTCATGCAATATAGTCTCATATGTTCACCTTATATCCTCACACATGCAACCTGTGCCCACACATGTTCAACTTTTCAACACAAGTTATTTGGCATTGATCAGATCCTGGCTCGATTTTCTGTAACTCATTGAAACAAATTGGTGTTTTCCACCTGCAAAATGGTTGTTACCATCTTACTCAACACAAGAATTTAGTCTGGAACTTTCTGGTCCACATGTTTTAGTTCAGTAAATTCAGTGATCCTATATTCCCATAGTGGCTTCATTTTTGAAGAGAACATATGTTGGAGAATTGATACAAACATAGACATACAATTCTTGGAGTGCCATTGTCAATCATGAGTACGAGATTGCTGTATTTACTCTGGAATCTAATAAAGCTTTTGGGAAAGCAGAGTTGACAGTGTTATGGTAGGAAGGAAGCAGCAAGAAATTGAAAATAGAAACAGCTAGAAAGAAAAGCAAATATAGTGGGCAAGAACTTGAGCCCCCGTTCACCATCCATATGAACGCCAGTGTGGGCTCAAGATCCAGAAGTCGGAAGTCTCGCAGGTAATCTCGGATCTTCCCTGCTCCTTACTGGTGACATCGTCAGGTTCATGCATATACTGGGCATGAATTTGTTTTACATGAATTTAAATAGATTTCAATATTATTAACCTGTCCCTCCCCATGCATTGATAATCCTTCCTACTCTCTTGGCACCGTTCCAAGATGACATTATATAGGCAGGGTTTACATGTTCACTTAGATGTGGACTCGTTGAGGGGATCTTCCTGGGAGCACAAAGGTAGGTATGGCCCTTGGGGCATTGGAACATGGCTAGACAATGCCTGGCAGTTGTTCTGACCCTTGGCACAGGTTGGCATGGCCAGGTTGGCACCATGCTTGGCTGTGTCAATTTGGCAATCCCAATCTGGCAGTGCAAACCTGTGCCAAAGGGTGGGCCCCAGTGGGATTCTCATGGGGGAACGGAATATTTCATTTAAGATATGGTGGTGGGCCAGATCAGACTGAGTTGCAGGAGATGATGGCAATGGCCACTGGGGGAGGCGGGGCGGGGGGGGTGGGGGGGGGGGGGGGGGGGGGGGGTGGTGGTGTGGTGTGGTGCTGGTGGTGGCGTGGAGGTGAATGCCAATTTCGACTGTGGTGGGGGATGTATAGAAATGTCGACACTGAACAGGAATGGGGGGAGGGGACAACCCTTGTGATCTCTGTAGTGGGCTGGGGGTTAGTTTACTCAGGTTATGATTAGGGCGTCCTTGAAATATAGCGATCTAACCTCAGTGCAGTTGGGTTTTGCCGGCTAGTTGAGATCCCACCCCCTATATGATAGTGTGAAACATGCCCCCTGGATTTTATTTTGCAATGTTGTAAGATCTGGAGAGAAAACTGACCAAGTTCCTCTGCAGAGAAATATGCCAGTTTTCTCATTGGAAACAGCACTCTCATTTTTTGGTAACATTCTCTGCACAGAGACATGGAATGGAAAGCATTAAACAGAAAGGACGAGAGAGTTGAAGACGAGTTAGGATACCCCTAAACTCAAAGCTGTTGTAATAGTTATTAGATACTACTGTGGTACCTAGTAAAAGGATGTTTACTATTTCTTGAAAGCTTCAATGAAATAAAGTTCAGTTAACTCTGCTCAAGTCATGAGAAAATTGATACTTCAAATCAAATAGTCTCAATGTTGTTTTCTGTGAATAGGTTTTTTGGTGTAAATAATTTAAAAATAGTAAACACATGTGTGCTTAGAGAATCATTGAGTTTGATCAGTTACTAGCTGAGATATAAAGACCAATAAGGCCCAGTGTTAATTGAAGTATTGGAAAAGAATTAGGATTTGATCGGTTCCTTAGTGTAAGAGAAGGAAAGTTTGCCAGATTTACTATTGCTGATTGCTATTCCTGGGTGTGCACATGTGTGGATGTTGAAAGATGCAAGCTAATGTTTAACTAGAAAACTTCAAGTTAATGACTCAGCTGTCAACATGCATTACTGAAATGGCTATAAGGACATGTCAGACACTTGGAATTTTTCACATCATATAGGGGACAAAGCAACCTGCTTGATATGCATTTGATTCACCTCCTTAAACAATTACTTTCTCGATTATCAATGTGTAGTGGCAGTAATGTGTACCATCTTTGCCTTTGAATTGCCGCAGTAAATCTTGTAAATAGCATAAAGTTTTGCCATTGTGCATTGATGGAGGAAGGAATGATTGCTAAAGGTGGTGGATGGGATGCCAATTAAATGGGCTGCTTTTTCCTGGATGATATTAAGGAAGTTGTTAGAGCTGCACTATCCAGGCAAGTGGCAAGTATTCCATCATACTCCTGACTTATGCATGATGGACAGGCTTTGGGGAGTCTGGAGCTAAGCTATTCTCTGCATAATTCCAGACTTCAGAATTTCCCGACTCTGGTTACATGTACTAAGACAGGATTAATCAAAGATCTCAAAAAAAAAGGATTTTATCAGGGATAGTGATCATATTATGATGGAATGTCACTTTCAGTTTGAAAATGAGAAATTTTGATCTCAAGTTAGTGTCTTAAACCTAAATAAAGGCAATTAAAAGGCATGAAGACAGAGGTGGTCAAAATGGATGGAGAAAATAACTTAAAAGATAAAATAATAGATAAGCAGCGACAGATAAAGTAAGCAGATATTTCGTAATTCTCAACAGAAATACATTCCGCTGATTGACTCAATGAGAATGATGTGTTTGTTACCTGTGGCTAATTAGGGAAGTTAAACTTGGCATCAAATTGAAAAGAGAAGTGATGTACAATCTGTGAAGGCCAGCAGTAGTCAACAGAAAAAATTCAGAAATCAGTAAAGGTTAAATAAAGCGAAAGAAGACATACTGAGAGTAAATTAGTAAGAAATATAAAAATAGACAGTGTGAACTTCTGCCAGAAGGACAGCATAGTTAAAGTAATCATTAGTTCCTTCAAAGATGAAACTAAGAAATTAATAATGAGAAACAAGGAAGTGGCAGAGATATTCAGCAGATCTTCCATCGTGGTACAAGACAATGACAGCATGCTAATAAGAGTAGAAACCAAGGGGCAAAACATAACTATTCTCCAGAGAAAAGATACTAGGCAAACTATTGGGACTAATGGTTAGCCTGTCTTGATGGCCTGCATTCTAAGCTCTTAAAATATATGGCTGCCAGGATAATGGATACATTGCTTGTAACTTTTCAAAATGTTTTATATCCTGGAAAATTCCCAGTGATTGGAAAACTGCAAATATAACATCTCTGATCAAGAAAGGAGAGGGCAGTACTATAGGCTAGTCAGCCTAAAATATGTCACTTGGAAAATGCGGAAATCCATTATTAAGGAAGTATTAACAAGCCATTTACACAATCAAAATATAACAATAAGCAGAGTCTGGATTTTTCATTTTTAGTGGCAGCAGAAGTGGTCAACTATTGACTGGCAGTGGGATCTTCTGGTCCTGTCACTATCAAAGGAGGTTCCTATTGTTTGCATCCCAACCCCACATCCCTCAAGCTCCCCCCGCTACCAGAAAGACATTCATCATTGGCATGGTGGAAAATCCTGCTGCATGAACAGCTGAAAAATTAGGGGCATTGCGATTTCCATTTCATAAGACTATGTTTCACAAGTTTAATCAAGTTCTTTGAGGGTGTAGCAAGCAGGGTAGATAGAGGGAAACAAGTAGTTGTAGTATAGCAGGAATTCCAAAAGTTATTGAATAAATGTACCATATTGCTGCACATAATATGTGTCGATGGTATGTAATGATATATGAGCATCAATAGAGGATTGGCTAATCAGAATAAAGAACAGTACAGCCTTTCCGCCCACCAGATGCCTTTCTAATCTAATATCTTCTTCCCTCTATTTGGTTGATATTTCTCTATTCCCTGCCTATTTCTGTACCTATCCAGATGCCTCTTGAACATTGTTATAGAATTTGCTTCTGCCACCTCCTCCATATGCTTGGCATTCACCCACCCTCTGTGTAAAAAAAAACCTTGCCCTTTACATTTCTTTAAGACTTTCCCGCTCTCACTTTGAATCTATGCCCCAGAGCAATTGACCTTCGACCCTGGGGAAAAGATTTTGGCTATCCACACTATCCAAGCCTGTCATAATCTTGTAAAAACCTCTATAGGTTCCCCCTTCCAACGCTCCAATAAAAACAATCCAAGTTTGTTCAACCTTCCTATATAGTCCATATCCTCCAAATCAGGCAACATCCTGATAAATCTGCTCTGCATCCTTTTCAATATATTCACATCCTTCTGTATTCACATCCAATGTATTCACAACCAGAGTTGTACGTAATATTCCAAATGCTGCCTAACTGAAGTCTTTTACTGTTGCAATATGATTTTCCAATTCTCATACTCAATGCCCTGACTAATGAAGACCAACATGCCATATGCCTTCCTGCCACCTTCAGGAAACTGTGGATCTGCATGTCTAGATCCCTTTGTATGTTAATATTACTAAGGGCTCTACCAATTACTGTATACTTTCCTTCTGCAGTAATCTTCCAAATCACTTCACATCACATTTGTCCAGGTTAAATTCCATCTGCCACCTTTCAGCCCAAGTTTTGAACCAATTTATATCCTGTTGTATCCTCTGACAATCCTTCTCACTCCCCACTACTCCCCCAAATTTTGTATCATCTGCAAATTTACTAATCAGCCCACCTACATTTTCCTCCAAATCATTTACATAAACTACAAAGAAGAGAGGCCCAGTACTGATCCTTGTGGAACACTACTTGTCACAGACCTCCATTTAGAAAAGTATCCTTCCACTGCTACTCTCTACTTTCTACGCCCAAGCCAGTTTTGTATTCAGCTTACCAGCTCACATCGGATCCCATATGACTTCATCTTTCATATTATCCTGCCATGAGGAACCTCATTGAAGGCTTTATTAAAGTCCATGTAATCAAGAAGGCATACAACATGCTTGCCTTCATCATTCAGAGCATTGGGTATAAAAAATGGCAGGTCATGCTGCAGCTGTACAGAAGCTTAGTTAAGCCTCATTTAGAATATTGCTACAATTCTGGTCGCCACACTACCAGAAGGATGTGGATGCTTTGGAGAAGGGACAGAAGAGCTTTACCAGGATGTTGCCTGACCTGGAGAGTATTAGCTATGAGGACAGGTTTGTTCTCACTGGAATGGCAGAGATGAAGGAATGACTTGATAGAGGTTTACAAGCTTGAGTGACATGGACAGAGTGTATAGATAGATGCTCTTTCCTAGAATAGAAAAGTCAAGTACTAAGGAACATAGGTTTAAGATACGTGGGGAAAAGTTTAAAGGAGATGTGCGAGGCAAAGTTTTTACTCTGAATGTCTGAAATGTGCTGCCCAGGGAGGCAGTGGGAACAGGTAGTGGTATGTAAGGGGCATCTAGATAAATACATGAATAGGATGGGAATGAAGGATATGGACTCCTTAAGTGCATACGACTTTAGTTTAGGCAAATACCATGATCAGCACAGGATTGATGGGCCAAAAGGCTTGTTCCTCTGTTATACTGTTCTTTATTCTTTGTGTACAACATTCACTGCCCTATTCTGGACAGTTTTATTTGTCACTTCCTCAAAGAACTCAATCAAGTTTGTGAGACATGACTTCCCCTTCATAAAACCATGTTACCTATCACTAGTAAGTCTATTCTCTTCCAGATGTGAGTCCATCCTGAGCCTAAGAACCTCTCCAATAATTTCCCCACTATTGAGGTAAAGCTCACAGGCCTGTAATCTCCTGGATTATTTTTTCTGTCCTTCTTAAGTAGAGGAACAATGTTAGCTACTCTCCAATCCTCTGGTACCTCGCCCATGGCTAAATAAGGTGCAAAGATTTTAGCTAAAGCCTCAGCAATTTCTTTCTTTGCTCTCTCTGTATTTTGGGGTAGAGCCTCTCTGGCCCTGGGGACTTGTCCACTTTAATGTTTTTTAAACATCCAATTCCTCATCCTTAACAGAAAACAGGGTCTGATTATTTTCAGATTGGCAAATTGTACACAACGCTGGGGTCTCAACTATTTATGATCTATGTGAATGACTTAAATGAAGGGACTGAGTGTACTGTAGATGAATTTGCTGATGATACTAAGAAAGTTAGGAAAACAAGTTGTGAGGTTGACATAGGGCAGGACTTTGCCACAGGTTTCATATTTCCAACATCAGGTTGAAATGCGGACACTATGCTCACACTTGCCAGCAGTATGATTGGCTCAGCTAATTTCCTCGAGGCAGCGTGATTGGTAACTTCTGAACTTGTCATCCAATTAAGGATGGCATGTGGGATGTTGATGCTGCCAGTGCAAATGGAAGGCAGGCAGCTCTACAGCCTCAGTAACTCCATCGCCAGAGATAGTTGTTTCTGATGAAGCTGGGGGATCAGAGAAATAAACATAAAAATAGAAAGGTTCAAGGGACCAGGTGAGATGGCTCCTCTGGATAACCCATTGGAGTCATGAAATCATGGCCTGCTGTGCTGGTGGTCTCTTCTTTGCTGCATAAGATATCCATCTTCAGGCCACAGGGTGGCAACTTCTGAGAGACTGGCGGCCTCCTCATGCAGTAGAAGGCCAATCCATCAGCAAAATGTCAAGGGCTCATGAAATTGCAGTTAACTGGGTCTTTAATTACATAAACACTGCCCACCTCCAGTCGTGGAGGTTTATTGAATAAAATAAAATTAGAATGGCTACAGCTGCCATCAATTGCAGTCCGTTAATTAATACAAGTAGCTTGTAATTGATCTAGATCCATGATTGATGTATGAACTGGCAAATGACTACGTAATGGTTGATTCATAGTTGTTTGCAGTTCATTAACAACTGCTCTGGGAGGAGATTTAATATAGGACTGCAACCCTTTCTAATTTAACTCTTTTCCTAACAAAATGTTTATACTAATACAACAACCAATTTTCTTAAATGTGTATTATTCATGTTTACTTTGTAAAATTTATACACTGGAATTCTCCCGCTTCGCCTGCTATGGAATCAGAGCAGGTGAGGGGTCAACAATGTAAATGTCTATTGACATTGAGTGGGAATTTCCGGTCTCGTTCAAGCAAGACCATAAAATCTTTTATATTGTGTCTTAACGTGTCAAAATAAGATGAATGTTGCCTTGCTAATTCCCCATGTGCACCTTAAAGAAGAATGATAGCAGATGAAATAAATTTGTAGGTAAGTATTAAACATTAATCCACAAATTTGAAGATTCTAATTTCATGAAATACATGTTTCACTGAGGTTATAAAAACATATTATAATAAATATATTTTTAAAGTGTATTCTAACTGCAAAAGGCTGTGATTTTGTTAAACTCATGAACATCTGCAGTCCCCATCCTATCATGTGCTACTTGGAAAGTTGAAGAACTTCCACCAGAGAAGAATGCATGGCTAAACTGTAGTATTATGCAATCTTTACTTTAAAAAAAGGAAGTCTATTTCTACACAATGTTCAATTTAAGACTGATAATTTGGTATCTGATGTCTCATAGAAAGAGTAAACAAATTACATTATTTGGGGTTTTACAGGAAAGGGACAGATTTCTGAGAAAATATTACCACTCTAAAGGCTTTAAAGAGGTAAAATGGATGGGTATGAAGGCAATCTACAATCCATCAGTAGATTTATTTCAATTTAGCTACGAGTTGTATGAGGGCCGCCGTTTGATGTGGATTCAGAATACTTTAGGACAAAAGAAATGGTTTCTGTTTGGACAATTCTATTTCAAATAATTTGCATAATTTGTTATAGCATTTACACAAAATATGGAAAGGAGACTGTGTGAATGACATCATTACCTAAGGTAAAAATAGAAGGTACAAACAGTGAGTAAAGTATATTGTACATGGAATAACTTGTTTATACTAATCAGTCACTCAGTGGGCAGATTTTAATTGGTATATAATCAGCAGGGTGAATGGTGGGTGAGGACTTGGCTGCTGAATCATCTCTGCCCTGCTTAAGTTTGTTGTGGATATTTTCATTCTGCCACCAGTTGAAATCCTTAAGAGAACAATTATTGTCTAACTGAGGTTAGTATTCACCCATTGGTAGTTGAGGCAATTGCTATGCTCTGTTGGTGTTGCTTGTGGGCTTCCTTGATGGGAGAGGGAATTGTGGGGGTGGAATTCCTAACTCAAAGGCAGTCTGCCTAATCGACAGACCCAGCATTGGGAAGAGAGGGCCACTGACAGCAATGCCATTCCCTTACTGGCAGTCCACTCCCTTTTGATGCCCATCTCGTGACTCCTGTCCCACCACCATCACTCACCTGTAATCAGAGTCCTCACTGATCATAGGCTACTCTCCCTGGGTGCATTGCTGACAGTTACCATTCCATTAGTGGTGCTGCCTATGATGACACCTACCGACCTCAGATTGGCCAGCAGTTCTACAGAATTGGAATTTATGCCCCCAGCGTTATTGGTCCCATGGAATGCCCACCACTGTCTAGTCTAATGACCAAGAAGCCTTTAATATGTTGGGCCTTTTGGAAGGGAAACAACATAGGGCTCTCACAGACTCTCAGATGGTCAGAAGACCTATGTTACATCCATTATAATATCATCCCATGTATCAGTTGATATGCCTATTTTGTGATCTCAATCCTCAAATTAATATGAAAGTTCAAAAGGAGATCAATGCTGAGATGACCTTATCGGTATATTTTAAAGCATGTTTAAAAAGAAAAGCCTAAGTTGCCATTTTTTATCACAACTAAAAAAACGGACACTATGTAACTTATATTAAATGACAGCAATCGATTTAAAGCACTGACATGAGGTAAGATTGGCCTTAAACCTGTCATCATTAGCAATGTGATAATGTACATCATGTAATATATTGCCTTAATCTGAGGAGTCAAATAATGCCAGTTTCTGAAATAATTCACTGCAAATATGGAATCAATAAAGACGCTGCATGTGGATTATCAACTACAGATGTGATTATCCTGAGAGTGCCTGTGACTGTTGCAATATAGCAAAACTACAGCCAAAGGAGACAATTAAAGGTGTAAGTATGAAATATTAAGAATTAGAAGGACAAAGGGGAAGATGGCAGCACATTTTATAAGTGAGTACTCTGAGTGCAAAGTCTGGCTAATGGCAGGGCAGGATGGACCATCAGCTATGGGACTGACTGTGCACTATGGCGCTATGACTGCGACTACTCTGGTCTTGAATCAGGTGCATTGACCTCTCCTCCATCAGGTTGTTGACTTGGGGAGAGGCAACCCGTGGGGAAAGGCAAGAACAACTTCTATTTATGTAGGACTTTAAGGTAATGTAAAGTTCCAAAGCATTTCACAGGAGCATTTTAAAACAAGGCACGCTACTGAGACACATTAGGAAATGTTAGGTCTGAAGCCTGGGCAAAGAGGAAAATTTCAATGAGTGTCTTAAAGGTAGGAAAGTGAGATGGTAAAGTGGTGAGAAGTAGTGAGACTATTCCAGAGTTTGGTGTTTGGGCAACTGAAGCAGTAATGCTGGTGTTGGACTGGCGTGGGCACAGTAAGAAATCCCACAACACCAGGTTAAAGTCCAATAGGTTTATTTGGAATCATGAGCTTTTGGAGTGCTGCTCCTTCATTAACTGATAAAGGAGTAGTGTTCTGAAAGCTTGTGATTATAAATAAACTTTTGGACTTCAACCTGGTGTTGTGAGACTTCTTACTAGGTAACTGAAGACATAGCAATTAAAATTGGAGAGGCATATAATGCTGGATTTATTGGAGTACAGATGTAGCCAAATGGGCCATCTAAAATGGTGTTTTGTAAAGCACTCTGGGCCAATTGGGCAAGAAACTAAACCGACAGGCTGCGGTTTGAAGACAGAGGCAAACAGATTGCAATCCTGACAAGTGAATAAACAGGATATGGGTCATCTCCAAGATGAAAGGGACTTTATAGTCACACTGGCTTGTTTGATCTAAAGGATGAAAGAGACAATCTGATCACACTGGGTTGTGTACCAGACACAAGGCACAATGAACCTTTATTTAGGAGGGAGTTATGTGACTTACGTGCCTCCAGCACCTACAGACATGGCTGTTATGGATACACCCAGAGATCGATGTGGTAACACCTGATTAGCCTCTTATCCATTAGGGTGATCAAGTCCTGATCAGTTGATTAACAATGGCCAAAAGGGGCGTGAAACTAAACGGGTATAAAGGGTGCAAGCAGGAATCTCTCTCTCTCTCTCTCTCTCTGATGTCACAAATAAGCTACAACAATGGTGACCATTGCCCACGAGGACAGCCACCAAACCTGAGAAAGAAGGAAGGAAGATCAGAGCCAGAGTGCCACACCAGACCAAAGGACTTGACTATGCAGATGATTACCAAGACCAGCACACAGATAAAAGCCAATATCTGCTTGGGTACTTGCCAGTCACGCAAAGTTAAGTCAAGGTCTTGTATTGGACTTGAACTTCAGTATTTTCCTGTAAGATAACTTATTGTTGGTCAAGTGGGTGATTATTGATTGCGTGGGTTTAAATAAACATTGGTTGTACTAACAAAACGTCTACTCGTAGTTACTTGTCCACTGTATAAGGGTTAAAACAAACAGTGTGGCAGGCAACACAGATATCTCAGAGGGTTGTGGGTTGAAGGAAGTTACAGAGATAGGGAAGGATGATGTCATGGAAGGATTTTAAAATAAGGATAAGAAAGTTAAAATCAAAATGTTGCTTGACCACAAATCAATGTATGTTGGAGTGCATGGTGGTGATAGAAGAATGGGGTTTACTGTGAATTAAGATACTATATCTTAATGGGCAGGATGTCGCCCTGCCCATGCCAACCTGGCAATGCTAACCTGTCCCGGAGGCAATGCCGAGGGTCGGCCCCAGTGTAAGCATCATAGTGGAGCGAGGGGGCGTGGGAAGAAGACTAATTTATGTGTAGTGGTAAGCGGGAGCAGACATGAGAGCAACAGTAGTTTGAGTGGGGGCTGGGTGGAAAGGGTCTGATGTTCGGGAGAAGGAGGGACTGACTCTTGTGGGGGAAAGGAAAGGGGTTCTGATGTTTGGGAGGAAGGAGTGTGGCCGAGACTGACTGTTGTGGAGAGGGGGGAAAGTTCCCATTATTCAGTGGGAAGTGGAGTGGGAGGGGGGGAGCATGGAAGAGGTGCTGACACTGATTACTGCAAGTGAATTCTGACTCTGGTTGGGAGGTGGAAGGTAGGGTTTGGAGGGAAACCCCTGAGATATCTGTGGTAAGTTGGAGGGTAGGTCATTTTTTGATTGAAACAGACCCACTTGTCTTTTTGTGACAATATGGTAAGACCTGGAGAGAAATCATTTTTTTTCTTGCCGAAACCAACATTGTCATTTTTTTTGAAAATTTTCACCCCATGTCTTCAGCCTACCCAGCAACAATTTACATGTTAATGAGTGATACTAAAATCTTGTTATTTTGGCTACAAATTCTGGGTCGGTATGAGAGGGGTCAGCATGGAGGGGCCATTATGGGGGTCAATATGGGATGGGGGTCAGTATGGGGTGGAGGTCAGTAATGGGGGGGGCAGTATGAGGGACGGTCAATATGAGGGGGGTCAGTATGGGGGGGTCAGCATTGGAGGGGCTGTTGTGGGGAGTCAATATTGAAATTCAGCATGGTGAGACCAGTATGAGGATCAGTGTGGTGAATCCATATGGGGGATCAGTATGGAAAGTCAGTATGAGGGGTCAGCATGGGAGGGCTACTATGGGGGTCGGCATGGTGGATCAGTACAGGGGGGCAATATGGTGGAACAGTATGAGGGGGCCATAATGGTGGATCAGTATGCAGGGGCCAAAATGGTGGGTCAGTATGGATGATCAGTATGGTGGATGAATATGAGGTGCCAGAATGGGGAGTCAGTATGGAGGATCAATATGGGGAGGGGGTCACATATTTTCAAATCTTTCCCAATGCACAGCAATTGCCCATTTTGGGTTGTGAGATGGTGGGGGTTAGTGGCTAGGGGCAGGCATTCCTCAGTGCATCTTTGGGGTACACTCAGATACACTGCCCTGAAGCTGAATCATAGCAGATGGGCTGTTTTCTATGTTTCTGCACAATAGGCCAGCTCTGAGGGGTGAACTTGGTCCTTCCTCCTGGTCACAAATATTGTCCATCATTTTCTGAGTGGTCTCCACTGCTTTTTAGGGACAACAAGCATTCCATGTATGGATGTGCTTCACCCATTTGTATCTGGAAACTGGTCAGTATTGTACAAACATAACCTAAATGAAGACTTAACAAGAAAATACACATTCAGATTGGCAACTTCCTTTGTACTTGCTGTTCCAATGTTGCACCTGGTGTTCAGCAGTAAAAGCACAATATTAACATATATTAAAATTCTTCTATGTTTGGACTGGCAGTGAGTCACAAAGCTGGAACTGAAATTGGAACGAACTTCCCACGCAAAACAGGAATCCAATAATTTCTTCACAACACAAGTGGGACTGAGTTATATAGATCTCTTCTCAAAGGCAAGATTGGTCTTATTACTCAAGAGCTATGCTGTATATCTTCCTTGAAATGTACTCAAACAACTATGGGGTTCTTGATGATGATTTTCTTGTACAATTTCATATGCTCAAATGCTTTCATTTGGTTTAAGTGTAGCACTTAATTCAAAAATCAAATCTTCCAATCAATCATTTTAGATTAAGCAGCTTCCACTTTGAGTTTCATGACTTACAGCACGTTGAATAATGTCAACAGAGGGAATTTTCCAATATCTCTTCAATGTCAGTCCCGGTGAGAAAAGCGGAGAGAATCCCACTGGCATCATTCACGGGAAAAGTCATCGTACCTTCGGTCTTTTTAACAAGCTTTCTTTTTCATGTGTTTCTTGGTGACTTGCCTCTGATTCACTTGCCCTGGTAAAATTTAATCTCTGCAATCAGTGGGGTGCTTCTTTTAAATGCTTCCCCAGCACTCATTCCAAGTCCAGTCAGGAGTTAGCTGCTAGGAAGATAGCACCACACTTCACGGACAGAGCCTTCCACCAAGGGCGAGATGTGAGGGCAGTTGAGTACATTCAATGGACCTGTGCACTAAACTCATGGGGGAATGAGACACTGCCACCCATCATGTCCTGAACAGGGTGACTGATGAAGTGCATTCAAGATAACACTTTGCACTGGGGGCAACATCTATTGGAGACATGAACAGACTGCAACGGTGCATCTGTCAGGGCAGCCTTGTTTGTCAATATTAGACAGGATATAGATGCAGGCTTTTTGTGTTTGGGGACTATAAGGTTGGCGAATGTAGAGGGAAGATCTCTGGAGGACGATGAGGTCAGTGGTGGTTTGGGAATTGATGGCTTGAATTTCTGTGGTGGTGTCATGGTACAAGAAGACATAGGAGATTTGGTATTCGGTCTCAGAATAACAGTGCACATTTTATTAACCGTTTAATGACAATGTTAGCGTTGGACCTGAATGAATGAAGTGCTACGAGTCCAATGAGAAGCAGAATAAATGAGGGGAGCAGAGAAACAATTACAGCTGATGTTTTCAATGGAAAGCCCCAGGACAACAGGATAGACTATAAATAGTTCCAGGTGGAGTGAGAATTGTGAAGACAGGAGAAAGGATTCACTTTGTAGGATGATGACCCTTGTCCAAAGAAGTATGTGTAGAGGTGAAAGTGATGGATGAATAGTCCCACATCATATTGCCCTCAAGATTCATTGAGCTACATATGTACGGGAATGAGGCTAAGGACTGATTGTTTGAGACTATATGGAATAATGGAAACAAAAAAAAGAGAGAGGTTGAAAGGAGGACAGGAAGGGAGGAGAGGAAAAGGAAGGGAAAGAAGTATCAAAACAGTATTGGTATGTAAGAATTGTTTAAGATTTCAGTCCTTGATCCCTGAAAGGAAGAAGTAAGAAGTCTCACAACACTAGGTTAAAGTCGAATAGGTTTATTTGGAATCACAAGCTTTTGAAGCACTGCTCCTTCATCAGATGAGGAAAGAGCAGCACTCTGAAAAATTATGATTCCAAATAAACTATTTGACTTTAACTTGGTGTTGTGAGACTGCTTATTGTGCCCACCCCATTCCAATGCTGGTATTTCCACATCATGAAAGAAAGAAGTCTTTTGTGAAAAATGACAGATAAGACAATTATGAAATGGAATTGCAGACTAAGATAGTTCTGAAATAAAATGAATCACTGCTGCTGAAGAGAGAGGTCAAGGGTTGACATGTGATAGTGCATTCTTTTAGTAGATCAATTTACATTTTACATTTAGCCATCTCCTACTCTGAGCTGCTGTTGAGGCAGTCCTCTAAGAATTGCTTACCCATGTTTCCTGCGCCCTCTGGCAAGCTCCCAATACAAGGACCAAAATGGAACCAGTTCAGATCCATAGTGCGTACGAACTGACCCCCACAAACCCAGCCGTAATGAGCATACTAGTGACTGAAGGGGAGCTAATATGAAAGATCTGGTTTCAAAATATATCACATTGAATTGAAACAGCACCAGTTCATTTTCATGTTCATCTTTTTTTCTCCAAAAAACGGAGGCTTTCAAGAAATCCATAGAATAACTATATTAGAAGAAATTAATCCAGAATACAGAAATGAGTGAAGTTTTTACCCACAACTATTTTATTTGTTTAATTAAATTTTACTATTTGGAAACATTTAATAACATTTCAGAGACTTCATGTGGTTTTTATTATTAACTAAACTTTCAACATTTTTAAAGAAACACATTTTAGGGGTGTTTACATATTAGGAAATTTTAAAGATTACAGGGGACATTCAACCTTTGAAAGTGTGCTTGAGGACATAATAGATTAAGCTTGTGTTGATCCTATACATTGGTGAGATCTCCATTTATGCTAAATCAATTTGTTTACACTGTTCAACTACATCACTCACTCCGCCAGCCAGAATCTCTGCTTCAATAGATCACGTACACTTACTGTGCAATGTGTTACTTTCTCATTACTGTGGCTACATTGAGAACAATAAGCAGGGAAGGTAAGTAGCATTAGGCACAAGGCAGCTTTGAATCAGCTTTTGTCTGCATCATCAGAATTTATCCTACTTACTGAAATCCTGCCCAGTTGTCTTGGTTTATTTCTATGCTACCTAAAGGAAATGCAATTATGCAAGATGAGGATCACAAAGGTTAAAAGGTCAAACTTATTCAGTGTTTAATAAGGAAACAGTTAACCCAATTTTTAAAATATACAATCAAAATTCAAGCTGTATTTCAGATAGCAGTAGAAGTATTCTGCCTCTGGTTTGTCTCACTTAAGATCATCATTTCGCAGTACCCAAACTGCAGGAAACCCAGAAAAGGGATTTCCATTTGCATAGCACTTTCCTGATCACCTGATGTCTCAAAACACTTTACAGCTACAACAAATTCCCACAAATACTAATATATTAAATCCCAGATAGCTATTAATTTTGTGATGTTGATTGAGGAATAAATATTAGCCAGGATTATAGGATCCCTACAGTGCAAAAGGAAGCCGTTCAACCCATCTAGTTTGCACCAACCACAATCCATCCAGACTCTCATGCCCCCATGCATTTACTTTAGCTCATCCCCCAGTCATCAAGGGACAATTTAACATGGCCAATCCACCTAACCCACACATCTTTAGAACATGGAAAGAAAATGGAACAACTAGAGGAAACCCATGCAGACACAGGGAGAATGTGCAAACTCCAAACAGAGAGTGACCTATGCCGGGAATCAAATCCAGGTCTCTGGCGCTGTGAGGCAGTAGTGCTAACCACTGTGGCACCATGCCGCTCCTACTAGTGATAACTGGAGAATACCCCTTTTCTCTTCTTAAGAAATGTACCAGGGTTCTTTTACATCAGCCTGAGCAGGCAGGTGGGGCCTCAGTTTAATCTAAAAGAGAACAGTTTCAACAGTGCAGCACTCCCTCAATGTCTACACTGCATCTTTAGCTTTAATTTTTATGTTCAACTTCTGAAGTGGGACTCGAACCCACTACTTTTTGACCCTGAAGCAAGAGGGCTATTAACTAAACAATGCCTTCTATCTCAGCTTTTTATATCACCTACAACCTTCAGGCTTTTATAAGCCATTATTTGCATCACTTACTCAGCAGTTGCTGATTTAACTCAGCCTTTATCTTTGCTGATGAATATTATTGATCTTGGTCCTCACCTTGGCTTCTCAATAGAAAGTCCAAGCTTGGCCACAAGTGAGTTTACATTAACCTTTTCAGGGGAAACATGGCATATTTAGAGACAGGGAATGCAAACACCCTGTAGATGGCATACACAGTGCACTTCCCAGTGTCTATAACTTGTAAGAAGAACTATTCTGCATCACTTGATTAAAATTTGAACCTCAAATACCCCTCCAGTATTAGGGCAGAATAATGGTGCATTAGCCAGTCTTATAGCTGAACCAATACTGATTTATTGAAACAGTGCAGGAAATAGCCCTAAAGTGAAAATAAGATGCCAATTATTTTACTTTTTACATTATTGCAAGTGTCAGAACTTTTACTTTAGTTAAAAGATTTTTCATATTTAATAATAATTGTTAAGAAAGATTCTTGCTAATGTTGTTTTCTATTTGCATCCATGTCCTCCTGTTAGTATGTTTTCTGTTCAATAAGGGGTGCGAAGACAGGAGACTATGCCTGAATGAGACGTAGACTAACTGAGTAACAAATTAGATTCATAAGATAAAATCTGGTAAATCTTTTTCAGGTGTAAGTATAAACTAAGAGTCATCCTCTGACAAAGTACCGATGGCTTCCAGTAACTTTAACTACCTTGTTACACAGGGAACTGCATGGTAGTCGCAGTTATCTGTCAATCAGCTAAAAATAGTTGGTTTAATTAGTGTTAATTACTGTAGCAGGAAGATAAACTAGTTAATGACTCATCAGAGGGTCACTGTAGTGCTAAAATTGGGCATGTAAATATCAAGAAATTGCAGATGTGACTAAGACAATAATAATGGCGACTTCAATTTGTACATTTGTACTGAGTTAACCAAATCAACACTAATGCCTTGAAGAGATTTCCTGAGTGTCTCAGAAAATGGGTTTCTGGAGCAGTATGTTGAGCAGCCAAATAAGCTATTCTGGATTTATTTTTCTTTAAGGAAAAAGGGCTAAGAGCCTTTGGGAAACAGTGATCATACTGTGATTGAATTTTGCATTAGGTTTGAATGTGAAATCGTTAATTTTGAAAAAATGGTCAGGATTGTTAGAATAGCAGGTTTTCAATTCTTGATTAGGGTGGGTTCTGGTTGCTGGACTACACGAGGGAAGTGTCATGATAAAAAGATACTGCTGATGGAGATGGGCTTCCCCCATAAAAATAACTCCTCCTCCTCTAAAAGGAAATGGCTCTTTTCCTAAGTGGTCAATAACTGGCCACATAAAGGTCGTACTTGGGACAAGGAAAGATTTGCCATCCCAGATCTCATCCACAACAGAATGAAATTGCAGAGAGACAGGAAGCCTATGTGTAGAATATTACATTCTCACCTGTGTCTGCAAACCTGCTGACATGGGAGAGCAGATTTTGGCTCAAAGTTCTTAAATCTGAATAAAGGAAATTACATAGTTTGAGGAGATAGTTGGTGGATTGGTAAAATATTTAATGGTACATAGACAATAGCCAGTATGATTTAATTACCATTACAGAGACATAGCTACAGTGTGATAAAGACTGGAAACTCTATATCCAAGCATTTATAGCATTTAGGAGGACAATGTTTAAGGGCGATGTGCAGGGAAAGGTTATTGTGCAGAGTGATATGTACCTGGAATGCGCTGCCAGAGGAGGTGATGGAAGCAGGCACATTAGCAACATTAATAAGGCATCTGAATTGGAAGGGAATAGAGGGATGATGACTGAGTAAGGACAAAGGATTTTAGTTTAGTTAGGGCATCATAATCGGCACAGCCTTGGAGGGCCAAAGGGCCTGTTCCTATGCTGTACTTTGCTTGCATCAGATATACATTCTTCTTGGGCACAAACTGTAGAAAAGTAAGTCAACTGTGGATAACGAAGGAAGTTAAAAGATTGTGTTAGATCAAAAAAATTGGCTTATAATGATGCCAGAATGTAGTAAACCCAAAGATTAGGAACAATAAGGAGTATGAATGTAAACTAGCCAGGAACATAAATGTGGATTGTAAAAGCTTGTGTCATGGTGGTGAAACATGAAGAAAAACATAATGCATTTGTCACCTGGGCTATGCTATAAAAGTCACTTTGTGCTTTTCAAAATGGACAGTTGCTGAGCTGACAAGTTAACTCAATTGTTACATGCTGATTTCTGAAGGCTAATACTTCAAACATCGGAATATCATCCTCTTTGCAACACGTAAATGTTCCAGTCAAGTTAACACACTGACTCAGCAGCTGATCTGTCCTTCCAGTCACCTATAAACAAAGGCATCGTTTGCAAGTCCCAATCTTGAATAATTGAGTTAATGGCCTAACCATTCATTGTTCTAACCTGATGGTTTCAACAAGGGGGCATCATTTAACAATCTGAAATTATTATCGTAGAATTCCTCAAGACGAGACCATTCAGCCCATTGAGCTTGCACAACAATCCCATCAAGGCCCTATCCTATTAACTGCATGTATTCATCCTGCTAGTCCCCCTGACACTAGGTAAGGGGCAATTTAGCATGGCCAATCCAACTAACCTGCAAACCTTTGGTGTATGGGAGGAAACTGGTGTACCTGAAGGAAACCCATGCTGACATGGGGAGAATGTGCAAACTCTACACACAGTGACCCAGGCTCAGAATTGAACCAGGATCCCTGGTGCTGTGAGACAGCAGTGCTAACCATTGTGCCACCGCGCCGCCCATGAGTGAAACTTGGACTGTCTGAACTTTTTTGATTACAAAGTCCTTATGGTCAGTTACTATTTGACCTCTGAGATCAAGACTCCAGACAAACAGCCTGTGTTGTCCATTATCAAACAGGTGACGACAGAAAGAGCTCTGAAAGTACAAGCTACTGGAACCTTAGAGTCTGTACTCCAAAACTACCTCACTTTACCATGAATTCTCTTATCACAGAGACTTGTTTCTGGAAAGACAGAATCGCCCTACAATTTGGCAACTTCCCCTAAAAGGGACATTCCATTAGTCTTGATTCTGGATTCTGGATTCACTTGTACTGTTGTAGTGCCCTGAACCTTTTTCCCTTATCCCCTGTTTACTGAGCAAAGAAAGGATGAATGTTGTGAATCCCCTCATGCTTAAAAATAAACCAACCCTCTTTATTTTACCCAGAGTTTGACAAAGAAAAGTATAGCATAGGAACAGGTATATTGATGCCCTAACTAAACAAAAGGAAAAAAAAAACACCTGCCCTTAACAAATCTGTATCCCTCTTTTCCCTCCCTGTTCATGTTCCCATCCAGATGCTTTTAAATGTTACTAATTTGCTTGCTTCTCCCACCTCCTCTGGCAGTGCATTCCAGGCACCCATCAATCTCTGTGTGAAAAACTTCTCCTGCACATCTCCCTTAAACTTTCCTCCCTCACCTTGAACATGTGCCACTCTGTAATTGACACTTTCACCCATGGAAAACATCTCTGATTATCCACCCTGTCTATGCTTCTCATAATTTTGTAGACCTCTATTAGGTCTCCCCTCAGCTTCTGAATTTCTAGTGAAAACAATCCTGGTTAATTCAACCTCTCCTTATAGCCAACACCTTCAAAACCAGGCAACATCCTGGTGAACCTTCTTTGCATTTTCTCCAAAGCTTCCATGTCCTTCTGGCAGTGTGGTAACCAGAACTGCACGCTACTCCAAATACAATCTAATCAAGGTTTTATATAGCTGCAGCATAATTTCCAAATTCTTGCACTCTGTGCCCTGGCTGATGAAGGGAAGCATGCTATATGCTTTCTTAATCACCTTGGCCACCTTTGTTGCCACTTATAGGGAATTGTGGACCTCCATGCTCAGATTTCTCTATGTTAATATTCCTATAGTACAATTCACAACTAAATTTGGTCCTCTAAAATGCATCACTTCACATTTGTCTAGGTTAGACTCCATCTGCCTTTTCTGTGTCCAAGTCTCCAATCTATCTATCTATTCCTCTGACAATCTCCGGGACTATCAGCAACTCCATTAATCTTTGTCATCCGCAAACTTACTAATCACGCAAAACATTAGTCCATTGTCCTTGAGTGGGCCAACTCTGTCTTGCTACTCTCTTGCTCCTAATATATACATAAAAAGTGTAGGGATTCTCCTTGACTCTGCTGTGGAATTATTCAGAGGCTTGGAACTCACTATTTAGAGTTGGAAAAAATACGCCACCATTTATGAAGGGGTAAATTTTTTCTGCTAATGGATGGGTAGTAAGGTGAGAAATCGGGGTAATTTAACTGAACACCCCCCTCCCCCACACCCCCACCACCCCCTCCCGGCACTGTCTGTAACTTATGTAGAAAAGAAAAAAAAATTGCTGGGA
This sequence comes from Sphyrna mokarran, assembly GCA_024679065.1. Classification (NCBI taxonomy): domain Eukaryota; kingdom Metazoa; phylum Chordata; class Chondrichthyes; order Carcharhiniformes; family Carcharhinidae; genus Sphyrna; species Sphyrna mokarran. Next base: position 91,917,725 of record JAGIQG010000005.1, on the reverse strand, counting down.
CAAATTTGGGAATAGGGAAATCCTGAAGAAACTTAGCAGTTATTCTGTACTTGTCTTCACGGATGAAAATAGAATCTCTCAGAAATATTAGGCAACCCAACTAAGAGACTTTTGAAACTGCGTAACCAGAATAAATTGGTATTGGTAAAGAGATAGTAAAGTTAATCGGATTGAAGGTTGATAAAACCCCTGGACCAGATGAGCTTTATCCCAGAGTGTTGAAAGAGATGGCTGGAATATAATGGAAGCATTGGTAGTTATCTTTCAAGATTCTGGAAAGGTTCTGGCAGACTGGAAAGCAATAAATGTAACTCCACTAAGAGATGAGGGAGAATGGAGATTTATAGATCTGTCAGTCATAGGGGAAATGTTAGAATCTTATTATAAAGAATGTGACAATGGACATTTAGAAAGGAATGAGAAAAGTGGGTAGCCAACTTGGATTTAAGAAAGCAATACCCTGTTTTATGAAGATCAGTGCTAGGTCTACAGCTGTTTGCTATCTGTACAAATGATTTGGATGTGGGGATAATTATAATATTTCCAAATTTGCTAATGACACCAAACAGAGTGGGAATGTAAATTGAGAGGAGAATGCAAGGAGGTTTCAAGAGGATTTGGACAAAAGAGGTGAATGGACATGAATGTGGCTATAATGTGAAGTTATTCATTTTTTTGCTGAACCCTCTACTCTAGGGGGTTCAAGACAGAAATAGAATGACGTAAAGAGATATGGGGAAGTGGCATTGAGGTTGATCAGACGTGATCCAATAGTAGTGAAGTAAACTTGACAGGCTGCATGGCCTATTCTTTACTATGTTGTTGTATGTAATTTATCCAGTATTTTTCAAATTGTGTCAGCCTTCTTTCAAAAAGAGGATTTTTCTTAGTGCAGTGAATTTTTTGCAAATTTATATTCAGTCCCAGTTTTGTTATATTTACACAATATATTACTACTTGAATTTTTATTATAATTCAATACTCATACACTCAGAAATGTGATCATGAATTTGATTATAGGCATCTGGTTGTCTTATTATTTGAATCCAATACAAGGAATGCATACTAAAAATTAAGCTACCCATTCTAGGCTTACATGATCTACAGTTTGCAGCTGACTACACTGTCACTGTTCACTCTGCACTAAAGCTGTTTGTCACTCTAGATCTCCAATTCTGTGTAGAGGATCCTTGACCTGTCCTTGAATATTGTCAAACATCTCCCCTCCCATAAATGTGGAAGGAGAGACTCTGCAGAATGCTAAACTCTTGGCAGCCACCTTGCTCAAAAAACCACCCATTGATGAGGAGACCTAATAGTGGATTAGCTGAGTCGGATCAGCTGTTAGCTCAGCCCTCTTATAGACTGGCACTGAGTGTTTGACAACAATGACCTCCAAGGCAACAAAAGTCCTATTGTAGACAGCATTTATCATTACCACTCTTGTGCTGGAGAAATCCCCTTCAGATTCAATGAAAATGCCATTGAAGAAGGGTCCAAAGATATGCAGGTTAGGTGGAATGGCCATACTTAATTGCCCCTAAGTGTCAGGGGAGCTAGATAGGGTAAATGCATAGGGTTATGGGGATAGGGAATGGGTGGGATTGTTGTTAGTGCAGACTCAATGGGCTGAATAGTCTCCTTGTGCACTGAAGGATTCTATGATAGGTCCTGTTGTAACCAAGTCCATAAGAATTCTGGCAAAACTCCTTCAACTTTGATAGACCGGACATTGTGTCCAGATGGTCAAAAAGCACCCTCCCCCCCTGCCTCTCCACCCCCCACCCCCCAACACACGCACACACACACACAACCGACCAGGTGCTGTTTCCTTGTTGCTCAAATTGCCAATGTTGCCGGGTCAAGGAAATGTCTCAAAAAGATTTTGAAGCTTCCTTGAAGCACAGCAGCAGTTACATTAATAACCAGGAGGTGCTTGCTACCAGTTGTTCAGGAACGGCGACAACTTGTGCAACAGGCTGTATCATGTTTTGAGTCACAGCATCCTGATGAGGCAGAGCAGAAAAGAAAGACGATAAAAGCAAATCCTGCACTCCAGATCCCTCTATCCTTGTGTGTACACTCTGCTTATTCTGCCCAAATCTCTGCCGGTCGAGAGTTGGCCTGTTCAGTCACATGAAGACCCATGGCAGAAACTTATGACCTTGAGTGAATGTCATCCTCAAATTGAGGGTGAACTGACAACAGTGACCTGGAATGAATTAAAAGCGTGCTCAATGTGACTTGTAGCAGATGTGGATGCTGGTGCTGAGAAACCTGGATTCATGCTGCCACCTAGTGTTCATTGTTGTCAATGTGACAAAAACCTGTCCTGGGACATGGAGCAGAGCGTGAGTAATTTAAACCATGTGCTTCCAGAAACTGGGGTTATAATACAGATTTGTACTGAGAAAAGCTACTGAAGCAAGGGCCTGAAAGAAATTCTGGCTCCTGTCTGAAACTAAGGATCCTCAATAGAAAGTAAAAGCTAAAATAATAGCAAATTAATGTTAGGTTGCTGCATTGTAATCAACAAAGAGAAATGCAGCTGCGGTTCATGTAGAATTGTGACCTATTTTTCAATGTATTAAGATTTCTGTTAGTTCTATAAATTTGAATATGAATGCTGAAAATGTACAGTTGGGTCTATTGGGTTAGAATTGAAATTGACCATGTTGTTACACACTGAATTTATAGTTAAAACCTAGCAATGAGCACGGCCTGAGAGGGACTGAGCGTAGAACATGCATCAGTCTGTCAAGGTCATAGAGTGTAGTGTAAGGTGGTTCTGGCAGGATGTTCTGGAGCCTCACCCAGCAGCCTAACTTTCCTGACTGGGAGTACCAGCAGTTGACTCCTGCAGCAATTAGTGGGAACTATTCAGTTGAAAAAAAATATAAAGGTAAGTCTTTCCCTCCATTACACATTTGATGGCTCTCTATTTCGCTTGAGTTTGGCGTGAGCTACAAATGGCCTAATACATTTTCAAAACATCATAATCCCGTTCTGCACTTTAAATTATAAATGTGGCTGCAAGGTTTTTTTTTCTGAGGATTATCCAGATTATGAGCTCAGAGACCTGAATTGTTATAATTTCATTCATTTAATACCTAGATTTAGGCACCAGAATATATGTTGTCCTGCATGTGTCTGTGGGTGGAGAAAGAAGAATTGATCCCACTTGGTACTTGTCAGCAGACCCTGGTAATGTATGACCCAGTGACTTATTCCAATCCAATGGTTAGCACTGTTGCCTCATAGCATCAGGGGCCTGAGTTCAATTCCAGCCTCAGGTGACTGTGTGGTGTTTGCATGCTCTCCCTGTATCTCTGTGGGTTTTTCCTCTCACAGTCCAAGAATGTACAGGTTAGGTTGATTGGTCATGATAAATTCTCCCTCCATGTTTCAAGACGTGTAAGCTGAGTAGGCTTCTCTGTTGGAGTTAGTGCAGACTTGATGGTCAGCATGGCCTGATTCTGCACTGTAAGGATTCTATGATTTGTATCTATGACATACAAATCTAGGAGGAGATCAACAGCTATATTAACACCAAGACATTCAATGTAAAGTACTAAGCAAAACTAATATGATATGAGAGGATCTTTGAATGGTTTGACCTCCTTGAATGTGAGATCTGGATGAAATGTCTCCTAGGCTATTGTGGGAAGCAAAAGAAGAAACAGTGGATGCTCTAGCTATAAAAAATAGGAGCAGGTAATTTGGACCTTCAAGCCCACACCATTCTGCCATTCAACAGGATCATGACTGATCCTCTTATTACAAGGCCGTACACCAGTATTATCCCACACCTTTTTGACACCATTTTCCAATACTCTTTGGCCACAGGTGTGATGGCAAAGGATGGACAAGTAACATTGTACAATTGCTTAAAGGGGGAAAAGATAGCCAACTAATTACAGATAATTTCATCTAATTTTTAATAATGGAATAACAATTGGAGAATAATAACCACAGGATCAGGATAGATCTTCATTTAGAAAGACAATTAATCCAAGAGTTGGCAGGAACTTTGGAGAGAAGGTTGTGACTGAAGGACTTGATCTAAATTTTTGAGGAGGCAAGGAGAGCATCAGTGGTGCATCCCAGCTGCGGGTTTTCCAGTGGAAAGAGTTGCACTCAACAGGAAATCCCTTTGATAATGATGGGACCAAAAGATCTGCCACTGGCTAGTGGTGGCTGCCTCCACTGCTGCAAAATATGTGGTGGGTTGCATGAAAAATCCCAATCAATGTATATGGATTTTGGCAAGACTTTTGATTAGATCTCACATGACACATTGGTCACAAACAATAGCCCATAAGATCAAAATTGGTTCACTGACTGGAAGCAAAGCTTAATGGTTGCTGGATATTTTATGTGACTGCAAGGCTGTTTCCAGTAGTGTTCTGTAAGGGTTCCTTGCATTTTAGACTTGAATGACTGTGATGTTTGTAGATGATACAATAATTGGCTGTGTTATTGGTGAAAGTTGCAGGCTGCAGGAAGATATCAGTGCACTGTCTAGGTTAGCGGAACAATGCCAAATGGAGTTCAATCTTGAAGTATGAGGTAATACATTTGGGAAAGGCTTGAGGCAAGGAAATAACAAATGGCTGGATAATTAAATGTGTAGACGAGCAAAGGGATCTTATACGTGACTAAAGATTCCTGAATCTGGCTGGACAGGTAGTTAAGGTGGTCAAGAAAACAGATGGAAACTTGCCTTTGTTAATTGAGGCATATGCTCAAGCTACATAAAGTACAGATTAGATCACAGATTGACAACCATGTGTAGTTTTGGTCAATATACTACAGGAAAGGTGTGATTGCACTGGAGTACTGAGATTTATGTAGATATTACCTGGACTGGTGAATTTTAGTTGAGGAAAGTTTAGACAGGCTTTGACTTTTTTTTTCTTTGCAACTGAGAAAAGATAATCGGAATGTGTAATATTAAGGGGTCTAGATAGTGGATATAAAGCCCTTCCCCCTTCCCAGTGGAATGGTCATAAACAGACTGGGGGGAGGGAAACAGAAAGTTAGTGGAGATTTGAGGGAAAACATTTCCAAGCAGACGGTAGTGGGTTCGGGAACTCACTACTTGAAAGGGTGATAGAGCTCAAACCATTATAACATTTAAGAAGTATCTTGATTTGCACTTGTATTGAACCTAAAATGTAAGAACCAAGAGCAAGAAAGTGGAATTAGACTGTATATTTTTCAGCTAGCATGGACATGATGGACTTAATGGCCTTTTTCCATGTTGGAATGGAAGGAGTGCATGAATGATCTCTTCTCAACTCCACAGCTTGCATCATGAGTAAATGTTTAATTCACTTATCAGAATGGCCAATTACTTATCCTTTCTACTGCTAGACCCAGAATAAAAGAGACTTTAATCAGGCTTCTTTCAATAAACTCAGGATGATTGATTATTAAACAAACAATGTTTGTGCAGTACTTGCGCGCACAGAAATAAATAGTGTCACTGAGCTTTGGCAGCTAAGAAAAATTTTATGGAAGGGGTAAATTTTACAGGGTTTTGACATGTCAATCTTTCCTCCCCATATGAAAACGGGACACTCGTCCCAGTGAAAGTTTGGAGATTGTCGCCACTAGAATTTTGATGTAGAAAATAGAGCCTGATCAATTCTCATTTCAGACTCAAGTTTCCAGTTGCAGATATGTTACACTGATATGGAGTTCTAGCTTGTTTCTAATAACCAGCCTATATTAGGCAAGGAAAAGAAAAGATGAGTTGCTTTCCTCTTGAGTTTATTCCCAGCTGAATTTGAAACTTTGCTTATCTCCATCAAGTGATTTCTAGTAAATCATCTGGGCCTCTGCCTTTAGAATAGCTTAATTAAAAAGTACTTCATTCTGTCTGGAATCTGGTTCAGCTTAGTTTCTGAAGCCCTTCACCGTACCCCACAAATTCTCTAATGAGTAGCTGGCAGACGCATTTTGGGAATTACTTCTGAGCTCAAATAGGAGGGGCAAGTTTACAGATCTTCATTTGGAATAGATAAACAAGTTTCACTTTATTCAGAAAAGATTCAAAAGCCCTTGGAGCAGACACGTATATAATTCCAATTCCAGCAATATGGTGGATAACAGAACCAACTCCACTTGAATTTCTGGGCTGTGATCTTGTGTTCAAAAGTGAGCCGGAGATGAAATGTGGAAATAATCATAACAAAGCTTGGCTTATTTTCTTCCTCCAGATATATTGGGGGCAGCCTCGTTGAGAGACCCCCATTAATTAACAAGAATTCCAGGGGGAGACAAGAGGTGAACATATCTTGTCTGAGTTGCATGGATTCAGAGACCACTTGATTCTTTAAGATGACTACGCCATCGGGATCTTGAAGGTAACTCAAGCATGGAATGTTGTTTATATTTTGGCCATTTTATTAGTGCTTTTGATAACATTATATGAACCTTGAAAGGAAATGACCAGGCACATAGTCATCATGTAGTTCATGTTGTTCACTTCAATGTACTTCTAAGTTTGCAAAGGGGTCCTGTTGCCATTGTGCAATAATTATAATGTACTGTTTTGATGGCTGTACCTGGGACATGGTAGCAGCCAAATTGATATGTGACATTATTTAAATTGGCATAAAAGATTTTTGTGATTTTGTTTGCTGGAGATTGGAAACCCTGATTTTCTTTGTTGCAACAGGTCCCCAAAGTAAGACTAACTTGCTACCTTTTACTCTTCCAGCAAGGATTTCCAATACTTATCAGGTGAGGTTTCCCTTATGGAAGCGTGAATTCAGAAAAGTTACCCCTGATTAGATCTTGCATTCCTACTTCTGACTGTCAGACCTGAACATAATATTTAACTTCACAAAATTTGTAAGAATAGGCCTGAAAATTTAAGTTTATGAAAAGAATGTTCCATCTGTTTCAGCAGTTGGCAGTTCTCCATTTTTAAGATGTTTGGAAGTTGATGCTTCCAATTCTTCAGCATACAATAATGAATATGATCATATTTGGATGAGAGTCACCATTTTAATCAAAGCAGCATTCTATTGGAGAAGCGCCATTGTTAAGTTTGACAGTTGAATTTTAAATGCATACATTAACAAGCCTGTTACCAATGCCATTCCAAACTCAATTCCTGCATGAAGATTAGAAAGGATACCGTTTTGAAACTCTCTGGTATATAAGTGCAATGTTGTGAATGCTTGAGATCTTCCAAAGTAATGCCTGGGAAATGTATAATCACAGCTCCAAACTCTGCCAAGATTAAACTTAGTTGGTCTTAATTGCATGGCCTAGAACTCATGCAACTGTTTCATTTTTCACTTACGATCTTGCTAGTCAGCTGTTTTAAATATGGATTTACTAAGACATCTATCAATATGACACATTCTAAAGCTACTCAAAGTACTTTGGGGAAATATATTGTCCCACCATGTTTTATGTCAGTCAATAAAGTTGTCACTCTCAAGATAAGAAAAGTAAAATATCAACATCTTTGCAGTTATTGCCAATGAGCATGTTGGTTCCTGATGTTTCAACACAAACTAAGTGGAGAAATGCTATAGAAAGGATTCACAGCAAATAACAACATCACCAGTTCATATAGCAGTCAGTATTTGTAATTGATAGTGTGTTAGAACAAGTTGATTGCTTAAAATCATTAAACATCCACAGTGACAATATTACTTCATCCAACTTGACATTCTAGTTGAGGGGTCAATAAATATTTACTTGGCTTTGTTTCCATGACAGCATTAAATTGATTGTAAACAATGTGAATTGGAAATTGATTAGCCATAGGAAAGAAAACTGTCTTTCAGCCTTAAAGAATGTAAACAATATTTTCCCACAGGGATCAGTGTTACGATCATTACTATCCTCTCTGTCTCTTTTTATATATGGTGATTTATACCTTACTTTTCACTAAGACAATTCCAGTAATGAAATCAACATATTAGAGACCAATTAACTGATGCATTTACGTTGTATCTTTCATGACCACCTGATATGTGGTTTTTGAGCATGTATAGTCATTGTCGTGATGTCAATGGAGGTGAGGATCAGAAATGATTTCAAATTTGAGCAAAATGAAACTTATTGGAATTAATGTTGTACAAACCCGTGTGTTTTAACTTCAACTAGTAAATAAAGACACAAAGTCACCTTTCAATAATTAAACATGATTTCCTTTATTAAACAATAGTAAATACTTACAATGCATAAATTAAATGCTCAGTATCTGTTCCAACTGCACATGAAACATGGCCAAAATTTTTCCACACAGGTCTCAGCCTTTCTTTTTCCAGAAGTTATCTCCTTTCTATGAGCTTGGTCCATTATGGCCTTGAGTGCATACAGTTTGCATTACATTGGCCATGTAAGGAACAGTGGCTCCAAGTTTCTAAACAAATTTTTTCAGCTAAAAAGCTGTTACACCTTGTGTCTTTTGGCACAGGAAATCTCAGCATGCTTAAAAACAATTTCAGCCAAAAAATCAGGTTTTACTTAATCTCTCAGCATATTCAAAGTTAAATCATTGCAGGCTATTCAGCCACAGTGATTAGATTGTTTTAAAGCTAGCATGAGTGTTATGGGAGAAAGGCCTCTTTCTATATTGTTATGACTTTATCATTTGAATTTTCATGTTCGAGACAGGTAGCAAAAGTTGTTTGCGTGCCAGCTTTGTGTGATAGTACCTTGAAAGGAGTAATCTTCATTTAGGGAGCGGGAGAGGTGAAGGAGTCAGGCCCGTCACCTCCAGAAACCATTCAGAGGCAAACCACAAGCATTACTGAGTGCCACACTAGACTGATTAAAAGGCCCACTTTGTGCTCTGCGATTTTGTCCAACGTATTTCATTTAATGTTCGGCCCTCAGTGCCCATGCCCTATCTGTTCCAATCATGCCAATCTATGCTCGCATGCCCCTCCATCCATCCTCAGTGGCCTCTCATGTTCTCTATGCCAACTTGTAGCACTTCTATTCGCACTGACCCAAGTATCTACTATGTATAGAACCAAATAACCCTTTGTAAAAACAACATGTAGAAAAGCTTAAACAGTCATTCAGTAATAATTTCCTTTGAAAACCTGTTGGAACTACAAACCTATGAAATTGCCAATGAACCAGATCCTTAAAATATCAATAGTAGTAATTGCAAGTACTTGAAACTATCTTATATAATAAATATCCTGCCCTAATTACCCTTGAACTGAATAATTCAGTAGGGCAGTTTTCTATTATTGAACCATATTTTTTTCATGACATTTGGTAGTTTAATGGTTATCTCTGAGACTAGCTTTCAATTCCAGATTTTTTTCTTAATTTATTGAATTCAAATTCTGCTATTTGCTATGGTGGGACTCAAACTTGTTTTGCCCCTAAGTTTTAACCTGGATTACTAGTCTGGTGACATTACCACTATTCTACCATCTCCCCTATCTGAAACATACATGATTGTTGAAGTGCTATCAGATAATCTTGCAGTATTAATCAATTAAAAGTTGTCCCATGTTGATATGATTGTGACCATTGTGTGTTTATCATACTTATGTGTGCAAAATCTCCTGAATGCTGCCATGATTCCTCCATCCTGCAGCAAGGTCCATCCAAGATGACTGTGCCTTTAACCCAATTGTGTAGATGGCTAGGACCTGGCTGAGACTTCTAAATATCTCTGCTAGTAATGCTGAGGAGAGGTACAGTAGGAGTCATATCACCACAAGATTGATCATTAAATAAGCCATTAGCCTGCTGAAAATGAAATTCGTATGCCTTGACAGATCTGGCATATGATCTACAGATTTACAGTACACATGAGTAAGAGTCTCCAGAAAGGTGGTGGTGGTCCGCTGTGTGTGTGTGTGTGTGTGTAACTGCAAGGTGTTTCAGTCAGAGGAATGCTGTACAGGAGAATACCAGGGAGACCTGGAAGTGGTATGACATTCATCTTACCACTCCTAATGAGGTTGTTGGATCTTTTATGGCACTGGATCTAGATATTTGACACTACACTCCTGCTGCTCACAGTTTTGGCAACCTCTAGCTGTCCCAGCTCAGTGAACTTGGCTGGGATTTCTCCTTCTATCCTTGTGGACATTAGTTTTTCTCCTGCTGTGATTGTTTTCATCATTATCTCAAAGGGATGAGTCTGAGAGCTAGAGGATAGCATTCCCAGATCTTTCCAATACAAGGCCTATTGTTACCATTGTGACATCCTTGCTAGTGACCCTTTCAATAGAAATCCTTCACTGACAGATCCTGCCCACCTTCTCTGACTGGGAAACCAGGGGGATGTTCATGCTATAGCTCAGTTAAAGACTCTTGGTAAAGTCTACTGCAGAGTTTGTTAGTTTCTCAACCTGTTAATGGTCTTGCCCTTTCAACAGGGGCTAAATTGAGAACATTCCACTCACTTTACTGTACATGCAGATAAGAATAAGTGAAATGATTCCTGCAAGTACTGTGGCATTAATGTGCCATCACCTATAGCAACCCAGCCAAACAAATAAAATCTGACCAATAATCTTATTTTGCAAACACAATGCTAGAACTTGTTTTATAAAACTCAATTTGCATTTGATTATAACTGATATTTCCAAGATATCAATAGGAAGATCAAGCAGTGTAAGATTTCTGCATGATTACAAACTAGAAGATTGATGAATTGTAATTGTAGCTTTTCATTCTGTAATACCATTGACTGTAATAAAATTGGAGGGATTGATTTTCTGAATTCAACAGCAGTACTTTTTTTCCCCTCTCTCTCGCCAATTTTCAAAAATATAAAATGATGAACTTGAAGACTATATGGTCCCTCAGAGACCAAGAATTGTGGTTAGTAATCTCTGCGAACGGGCAAGAAAACAGAAAAAAAAGTCTTATTAAAGGAGAAACAATATTGGCTATGTACATGAAATATGTCAAGTTTCAATAGCTCACCATAGGTGTCATTGCTTACACAGTGGAGAACGTTACTTGATAATGAAAGCTGACAGGCTCTTTGACTGTAAATCCTAGCCTTCCCAGTCTTCACATACCAACTTTCAGCAGGGGAAACCATAGAATGAATAGTAGCAAAAACCCTTACTTCCCCCACTGTTCCATCCCCTCCCACTGTCCAATTATTGTCAGCCTACCACTACACAGGCCTAAATTAGTTCACACAGCAGAGTCTGGGGATCAAACCCAGGCTTTCTTGGTGTGATAGAAGCATTCAGTAAATAATTGAGTCATGGGAGAATGACTCAATTATTTACTGAGTGCTTCTATCACACCAAAAAAAAATGGGTCAATGGCAGGGTTCTGAGGAATGTGGAGGAACAGAGAGATCTTGGGGTTCATAATCCACAGATCTTTGAAAGTTGCCACTCCAGTGGATAGAGCTGTGAAGAAGTCATATAGTATGTTAGCATTTACTAACAGGGAGTTTGAGTTTAAGAGGTGTGGGGTTATGCTGCAACTATATAGGACCTTGGTGAGACCACATTTGGAATTTTGCGTGCAGTTTTGGTCACTTCGCTATAAGAAGAATATGGAAGCATTGGAGAGAATGCGGAGGAGATTTACCAGATGCTGCCTGGTTTGGAGGGTAGGTTTAATGAGGAAAGGTTGAGGAAGCTGGGGCTTTTCTCTTCAGAGCAGAGGAGGATGAGAGGTGACTTAATAGAAGTTTATAAGATGATGAGGGGGATAGATAGAGTGGACGTTCAGAGACTATTTCCTCAGATGGATGTAGCTGTTACTAGAAGGAACTATAAGGTTCATGGTGGAAGATATAGGAGGGATGTTCAAGGTAGATTCTTTACTCAGAGAATGGTTGGGATGTGGAATGCACCGCCTGCTGTGATAGTGCAATTGGACACTTCAGGAACTTTCAATTGGGTAGGCACGTGGAGCACACCAGAATGATAGGGAGTGGGATAGCTTGATCTTGGGTTTAGACATAACTCGGCACAACATCAAGGACCGAGGGACCTGTACTGTACTGTACTGTACTGTTCTATTTCTATTATTTGAGAAGTACATTTCTAGCAATAGTTAATAGACAAAATAACACTGGACTTGAACATGCTGGAAAAGTACTGGTAAGGCTAATGGTGCTCAGCAAGATTTGTATGAAAATTAGACACTACGCAATTAAACATAAAAATTTGGAAGCTGAATAATATTGCTCCTCCAAGCGTTGCATGAAAGGTTGTCTGGTCTTCTGATACAATATTGAAATATGTGGAATGGTGTGACATTCGTGCAGTTGCTTCATTGTTACAGATTAAACCTATCATAGAACATTAAGACTTCATAAAGGTCCACAATGCCCATAGAGTATGCTTTCTGAATGTCAGTGGGCAGCACATGGACTGCAACAATTTCAAAAAGGCAGCACACCACCACTTTCTCAAGGGCAACTAGGGATGGACAATAAATGCTGCCCACCAGCAACGCCCATGCTCCACAAATGAATTTTAAAAATGTGTCTTAATGTGTATAAGCCAATTGTCTCTGGGTAAATGCAAATCAAACAAATGGATGAAGGCTCAACACTCAAACTAAAGCCCTGCACAACACTATCAATTCTGAAATTGTCCTTCTAGGATATTATTAAGCAACATTGTTCATCATTATAAACTTACAGTCCACTGAAACTCAGTATACTCAAAGATATTAATGGGCATTAATAAAAATCCAGGAAATTGGAAAACTAAGGTGTTGCTGATAAAAATTTTGTATTATTGTTATAGTTTTTTTTAATACATTGAAGCAAATTATTCAAAATTGTTCATGCAGGTAACAGCTTATGATGGTCCTGTGTTTTGTGGAAGGCAGGAAGCATGTGGTCATTGTGAACCAGAAGTGCACTATCCACCACAATGGATCAGGATTTTCAGTCACCATCCACGGGGCACACACCGGAACTATAGAATAATGTGTTCAAATTAGGATTGTGTACTTATTGGAGAGGTCATTTCTAATATTGGATTAAATCAGTGCTTGACTTTTCATGTGATAACCTCATCCATCAGCTCATGTCACTAATAGACTGTATGGTCTATTTCACGAGTGCTATTTAGAAGGACCATTCAGTACTTACACTATCTAGTACCATGTCCCTTTTTGTTGTTTGCAATCAGCAGCGTACAGACCACATTTAACCAGCCCCTGCTTTCTTGAATAGCACTTGCTGAACTATCTCAAATGTGCTAAGAATTATACTAATAAACAATTTTTGGTTATCTGTTAGACTTGCAATATGGCTCACTTATGTTTGCTAGAAGCTACGTATTGACATATGCAAGGACCTGCAGGCAGAAGGAACATGATCAAATACTGTGGCTTTTTCAATTAAGCAAATGCCTGTGGACAATTGGGTTGAGTGTCAACCTGCAAATCATCCCAACACTCCAGTAGCTAACTATAAGAATTGGAGAGACTCCTGATGAGTCACATTTGATGTTGAATGATACCCCTCAAGGTTTAAACTCCTGGCAACAGACTAACAACTTGTTCCAGGAATTTCTAGCTGCAGAAACAGACAAAAATCTGCCTCAGTGCAGCACTAGATGCGGGAAGGGAATTGGATGGGGGAATGATAGAGTGCATTTCCTATGGTAATACATCAATCAAGGCTGACTTGCTAATTGATCTTTCACCTTCCTTATGCAGTACAAATTTTGCTGCCTTCCTAAATCTGGTATTCTTGTGTCTGTTCTAATGGATGCAAAATAAAAAACACTTTGATAGTGCAGACAGGATTTTTATAGCCTTGTTTAAGCGAAACCAGAAATTCCCACCTGAGGTCAACAGACATTTCCGTTGTCCGCCCCTCGCCCACTCCGATTCCATGGCCGGTGGGGCGGTAGAATTCCAGTGTATATCTCCTTCTTCAGCTATAATCCGGTGATTGAGATTTCTGCACAAGGAGGAACATTTACATTTCTTCAATGAACAGAATGAAGCTGCACCAGAAAGAATCAGGTTTCTTCTCCAAGTACAAGATGCCATTAAGCGTTTGCACGTTGCCTTATGTGTTCCTCCTTTTTAACATACCTTCTTTATCTGTCAAAAGAGACTCTTCCCATAATGTCCGGCTGCAGATCTCTGCCTTATTTCTTGGCATGGAGGTGCCAGTGTTGGACTGGAGTAAACACAGTAAGAAGTCTGAAAACACCAGGCAAAAGTCCAACAATTTTATTTGGTAGTAAACACCACTAGCTTTCAGGGTTTGCCCCTTCAAGTGCCATGATACCACCAGAAACATAAATGAGGAAACAACCAATGTGCCCAAGTTCTGCTCTGGCTGCCCGGAGGTGGCTGAATATATTTGTGCAGTTTCTATGATGAAGGAATCATGCCCTTCCAACAGTTGTAAACCTAGGTGAAATGCTCACTTATTTTCAATGACGTGGAGCACTAGGATACTCTCGAAAAATCCAAGACGGACAAGGCGGACCAAAGTACCTGTAGGATAAAAACAAATACATCAATATCATCATCTATTTACACACCTCCCAGGGACTCCCAAGGCTCGTGATCCCTATTTTAAATCAGTTTTCTATACCCTTCCATACCCATTCTGTTCATGTGCCCATCTAAGTATTTCTTAAATAACTCCAGAGTATCTGCCTCCACCACTTTACTTGGCAGTGCATTCCATACCCCCACCACCTTCTGTGTGAAAAAACTCCTCCTAGCATCCAAATTATACCTTACCCCCCCTCACCCTAAGCCGTGACCGCTTGTGCTATTCAAGTCCATCCTAGGAAAAAGCTTAACCCTGTTTACTCTATCTATACCCCTCAGAATCTTGTACACCTCTATTAGATCTCCTCTAAGTCTACGTCTTTGTAAGGAAAACAACCCCAATTTGCCTAACCTCTCCTCATAACTCAGACCTTCTATACCAGGTAGCATCCTGGTAAACCTCCTCTGCACTCTCTCTAGAGTTTCCACATCCTTCTGGTAGTAAGGCAACCAGAACTGGACGCAGTATTCCAAATGAGGTCTATCCAACGTTTTATACAACTGCAACATTAAAGGCCAGTTCTTGTACTCTATGCCCCTTCTTATAAAGGCTAGCATACCATATGCTTTCTTCACAACCTTCTCCACCTGCTCTGCCACCTTCAGAGACTTGTGCACTTGCACCCGCAGGTCCCTCTGCATTTCTATACTCTTACTAGGTCTACCCTTTATCATATAACTCCCCTCTACATTCTTTCCCCCAAAATACATCACCTTGCATTTATCAGGATTGTATTCCATCTGCCCAAGCTACCAGCCTATCTATGTCCTGCTGCATCGCCTGACAATGCTCTTCACTATCTGCAAGTCCAGCCATCTTTGTATCATCTGCAAACTTGCTGATCACTCCACTTACTCCCTCTTCCAAGTCATTTATATATATTACAAATAGAAGAGGTCCCAGTACCGACCCTGTGGCACACCACTAGTGAACGACCTCCAGCTAGAAAAACATCCTTCCACTATTACTCTCTGTCTCCTATTACTAAGCCAGTTACTTATCCATCTAGCTACCTGTCCTTGTATCCCATGAGCCTTGACCTTCTCAACTAACCTCCCATGAGGGACTTTGTCAAACGCCTTACTAAAATCCATATAGACGACATCAACGGCTCACCCTTCGTCCACTGTTTTCATCACCTCCTCAAAAAATTCTACTGAAGGGCTTGTTTCCCATGCTATTTTGTTCTTTGTTCTTCGTTTTTTGTGAAGCCACTCATCAAAACCACTCACTGATGGAGGGTCAAAGTATTGGTTGACTTGAGGATTTTCCTAATCTGCCACTGTCACTTTCAGAATAGAAGGGGAGTGGCTGCAGACTAGAAAAGCCCTGAATCTGAAGCTGCTGACATGCCTGGGAGAAATTCTGAGCAGCAAACAGTAGGCAGACAATAATGGAGTGTACTGTGCTCCTCTTTTCCTACTCTCAAAATTAGTGTTTAGTAAGAAAGGGGTGAGAGTCTGGTGAATAATACACATCCAATAACTCAGTCTTAAATAGATTCTTCCTGTTTGCACCGAATATTGAAGGAAGAGGGCAGAAAGATAAGACGCTGACTATTATTTTGCATGTTTACTTATCCACATGCTTTTTTCAGGATTTTTGAACCTAGGGAAAGGACATGCAAAATCACAACTTTTATATATAACAACTTTAACTTATTCTTATCTGTTGTTAATTGGTCCTTGCAGATTCACCAGGTGGCCAGCATGTGGCAGCATTGGAAGATAAACATTCATTTTGGTTAGCAGTCTATTTACAGTGCCGCCTACACATATAAACTCTATAGCAGGTACACAGCACATCCTGTGTTCCGTAGGGCCCTATCTCAGAGTTTATAATATAACTCCAATTGGATTGCAACATCTCCCACAATGATTTTAAGATGTATTAGATCTGTAGATGGCTGGATATTCAACCATGAGTTATTACAAATTCAGTTCATACTCTGGGTAAATAAACCAAAAATAAACCTTTTGCATTTTAATTGGGAGCAGAGAGAAGATGCAGAATTTATTCTTACTTTACATTGAGTGTGCAGAAATGTGTAGAGAAAGGGAACAATAATAAATAGTTACCATAAGATCTAAATGGTCAACTTGTCACTAAATGTTCTGTTATCTTTCTGGCTATTGTTTTTGCATAAAGAATTCAATTAACTGTATTTGTGTCTGAATAAAATTATTTTGTTCAGCAGACGCAAAAGCTATTACAGAAATTAATTAGAAGATAATTGGAAATGTTTACAGTCTGGATTTTCAGGTATGTGTCTTGGAATCAGTACAAGCAGCTTTGTGTTTGCTTGCTGAAATGTGTTAAACATCAGTGCTTGCAAAATACTTTAGGTACAAACTTCCTTACTACAGTTGTAAAGGAAAGGATTAGTAGCCAGAATATAATTCTGAGTAAAAGCAAATTACTGCAGATGCTGGAATCTGAAACTAAAAGAAAATACTGGAAAATCTCAACAGGCCTGGCAGCATCTGTAAAAAGAAAAAAAGAGCTGATTTGGTGAAGGGTCGTCTGGACTTGAAACATCAGCCAGAATATAATATTACTTAAAGCCACTCATCCTTCTGCAACTTTTGTGTTGATGTCCTTCAGGACAAGTGTTGATGTCATGATGCTACTGGGAGCAGAGACTACTGGTGGAACTGCAATAGACCTTACAGCACTGATCACAGAGAAGGACCTGAAAAATGAGTAAGTGGGGTCAGGTTGGCTGGGCGAGGACAGTGAAGGGCCTTTCAACAGGGGCATTCTCCATGACTGTGTCTAATCAGGAGGGCTGCTGTACCTGGACACATTCCCCACAACACCCCCCACAACAGGCAGGGACAGGAATCGTAAATACAAATATGCAACACAGAGCAAATCTAGAGTTGTAAACAACAGTTAGAAAAAAAAACAAAGCTAAATGTTCTTTATTGGAATGTACGAAGCATTTGAAACAAGATAGATGAGTTGACAGTACAGTAGGGTGTAAGACTGGATAGAGGATTGGTTGTCTAATAGGAAGCAGAGGGTAGGTATTAATGGGTGCTATTCTGATTGGCAGCTGGTGACTAGTGGAGTGCCCCAGGGATCAGTGCTGAGGCCTCAACTATTTACCATTTACATAGATCATCTGGAGGAAGGGGTAGAATGCAGGGTGACGAAACTTGCTGATGACACAAAGATGAGTGGAAAAACAAATTGTGTGGAAGGTGTGGAAAGCCTGCAGAGGGATCTGGATAGGTTGAGTGAGTGGGCAAGGACCTGGCAGATGGAGTATAATGTTAGCAAGTGTGAGGTTATCCACTTTGGTAAGAATAATGGTAGGAAGGATTACTATTTAAATGGAGAAAAGCTGCAGCATGCAATGATGCAGAGGGACCTGGGGGTCTTTGTGCACAAATCGCAAAAACACATTATGCAGGTGCAGCAGGTTATTAAGAAGGCAAATGCAATGTTGGCCTTTATAGCTAGGGGGATAGAATATAAAAGTAGGGAGGTTCTGTTGCAGCTGTATAGGGTGCTGGTGAGGCCACAGCTGGAGTACTGTGTGCAGTTTTGGTCGCCGCTTTAAAGGAAGGATATATTGGCCTTGGAGGGGGTGCAGAGAAGGTTTACTGGGATGATACCGGAGATGAGGGCGTTGGAATATGAGGAGAGACTGAATAGGCTAGGTTTGTACTCTTTGGAGTTTAGAAGGCTGAGAGAGGATTTTATAGAGACGTGTAAGATAATGAAGGGGATGGATAGGGTAGAGGTTGAGAGACTCTTCCCACTTAGCAAAGATAGCAGGACTAGAGGGCACAGCCTCAAGATTGGGGGGGCGTATCAGTTTGGAGTTGCGAAGGGGTTTCTTCACGCAGAGAGTGGTGAATCTTTGAAATTCTCTGCCTGATGAGGTGGTGGAGGCTCCCTCACTGAATATGTTCAAGTTAAGAGTGGATAGGTTTTTGATTGACAAGGGAATTAAGGGTTAAGGGGAGAAAGTGGTACTGAACCACTACAGATCAGCCATGATCGCATTGAATGGTGGGGCAGGCTCGAGGGGCTGGATGGCCTACTCCTGCTCCTATTTCTTATGTTCTTATTATGTTCTTATTCTTATGTTCTTATGAGTGTGATGTACTAGTTATTACAGAAATATGAGTGCAGGGTGACTAGGACTGGGTGCTCTACATTTCAGGTGTACAACGTTCCAATAGAACAGGCATAAGGGGAAAGGAAGTGGGGTAACATTGTTAGTTGAGGAAGTTTTCAGAACAGTGCTGAGTCGTAATACCACCCAGGACTGCTCTGGGAGGCAAAAAAACAGTAGAATCTGGAGAGAAGATGAGAGGGACAGAGTCCATCAACTTCCTGTCTTTTTCCTCACCTTTATTTAGTAAGAGCAGGGAAGGTTGGGATGGTATTCCCACTCCCTAAGTCTCACCTCATTACACTTACAGTTTACTTGCAGGTTAAGAGATTTCAAACTCGTCAGTTACCATCTTGTGTATTTTGACTCCAGCATCAATTTGGAAAGCTTCTTTTCCGGGCAATTCCATGGACCCTACAATCTTCACAGCAAGTTATAACATTAAAGAACTTTCAGTGTGTAATCGTCCCTGTATTGCTTCATTCTGAAGTCCACAAACAAGTTTGTGTTGCAGAGCGTCTTTGAAGATTGGGCTAAACTCAGTTCTTAACTCGCCATTTTAATGTTGCTATGAACTATGTTATATTTTCATCCTCTTACTGACTCTGCTGATGGAATCTTAACTCAGCAGTTATTAATGGTTTAAGTGAAAAGTGATTTTCAAGAAGCTTGGTCAGTTTCTTGTAGGCTTCTCAGGATGAGCAACACTCGTAATAGTACAATGGTTTTATGACGAATTACACTAAAGAAAGCAAGTACTTTAAGTTCATCCAGTGGCCTGGATTAATATTGAAATCTTTTTTCAGCATTCCATGTTTCCACCTTTTCATTGAATGCTTCTTTTGCTCATCAGTGCAGTTCCCAGTTCTTTGGGTGTGTTACCGTACTTCTTGAACTTCTTCGCCTCATTCCTTTTCTCTTCATTTTCAATTTGTATTCCTACTTTTGATGGTTCTTTAAATTTGTTGTTTCATTTCCTTGGAGCTGCAGTTTTAAGAGATTTTTTTTTAATATGCAATCATCAATCCGATCCAAAACAAGATGATTTAAGCATTAATTCTTGCATGGTTCCATTAGTGTGACTTTATTTTTGGAATAGAAATTTTGGTTTTTTTTAAATGGATGTAAGTTCTCCCTCTCAGATATTGTGAGGATCCCAATGCCTCCACTTGCGAGGATTCACAGTTTGCAAGTTTCCCCAGGTTTACCGGTAATAAACTAACTTTGTTTTTAAAGACAACCTACTACTCACTGATTCTAATAGCTTACTCAATTTCTGGAAGGTTTTGTTCATTGCATTGACTGGTTTACTTCAATTTCTTTTGCAGTCGATTCACAGGCCAATTTTATTTTCTGATTTCCTGCCTCCGACACTCCTTTCTCTTCAAGGTTGTGATCGAAAGAAAAAAGAAATTGGGATCAGTCTGGAATGCTTTCTTTTATTAAGCACTACTCTTAACCTTTGCTAATACCAATTTCCATAGCCAGCTTTACTGTTATGTAATTGATGGCGGTGTGGTCTTCTGGAAACTTGTTTCTTGAAGCGAGGTTCAGGTTTGAGCTGATTTATTTTTGACTGTTTTGTGAGAAAATGCTTCTCACCACCAGTTTTGTCTAAAGCTGGCGTTTGTTGATCTTGCTGGAAAACACACCTCATTGCCAGTTTTATCTTTTACTATTACAGCTCACTTGTAGAACAGGATAAAAGGATGAAAATCAAAGCACAATACTGGAGATGCTGCAATCTGAAAACAACAGGAAATACTGGTAAATCTCAGTGGGTCTGATAGCACCCGTGGAAGAGAGAATACAGCCAATGTTTCGAGTCTAGATGACCTTCATCAGGTCTCTCTTACTGGCTCTAGATGACCCTTCATCAGAGTTCTGATGCAGGGTCATCTAGACTTGAAACTCTATTTCCTCCCCATAGATATTGTCAGACCTGCTAGAATTTTCCAGGATTTTCTGTTTTTGTAAAAGGATGAAAAGGTTGCCCCAAGGTGGATTACTTGGTTAGCCTTTATTAGATGGGGTATTGATTACTTACAATCTAGAATGGAAGAGAGGGGGGAAATGTCTCTGATGTCATGGGACTAATCAAACAGAGGTATATTGTTTTACAATACATAACAGCTGGGGCTATGAGGTTTGTCATTGTATTCAGCCTAGAAATGAACAAGATATGCCTGTATGGGTGAATTATTCAACCATTTTTGTGTTCAACATTCATTGCCCAGTTCTTGCTACAGAAGTGGAGTAAGTTGAGGTCACAGATTTGATAGACTCACACACAGTTTGGTGTTTCAATCTGATTGCTGTTGTTCCATACTTGGCTTGAACATAACAGCTGCACCTTTTACAATGCAGCCATTGATTTTAGAATCAAGTGACAGATTGCCGGCAATGAGAGTTCCAAGAACAAGCCCAACCAGAGCTGGCAACCGTAATTGGGACCATAGATTTGTAAAATGACCCCCTATGTGCACCTACATCTCAGCAATATGTGACCACAGGAGAAGTTAAAAGGACTAAAGTAGACTGAAAATCAATGAAAAAGTTAATTAACTGCAGATGCCTGTTAACAGGTAGAATTCTGGGTCTCAGTGCTAAGATTGCCAGCTAGAGGCCAAAACACTGTCCTTGTTATGCAAAGGCTCAAACTTAGAATTAACAACCACTTGCTTAGCAGTTTGCTGCAGTGTGTATTGAGCTGAGAGAAATC
The DNA here is from genome assembly GCA_024679065.1 of Sphyrna mokarran. NCBI lineage: Eukaryota > Metazoa > Chordata > Chondrichthyes > Carcharhiniformes > Carcharhinidae > Sphyrna > Sphyrna mokarran. Next base: position 91,896,362 of record JAGIQG010000005.1, on the reverse strand, counting down.
TGCAATGTGCCTGTTGGTACCGCATTGTAATTTCTGCAAATCTTTCTGTGTTCTCAGTAGTTACGAGTGAAAGGACAAGAGATGTAGGCCAGTTACTCTATCAGTTCTTAAGGCATATGGCCTGGGACATCAATTGGGTGATTTTATTGCTCCAGTTTATAATTTACCATCCTCTGAAGCTGAAATTCTTCCCAATGAGTCTTTGTTACTGCCGATCCACCTCCATCCTGTTATTCAGGAATAACAAATAGAAAAATCAGCATGAGAGTGCCTGAGGCTCTAGCTCAGGTTAATGTGTAATAACAAAATCTTATTTGTATTTGACTTGTATAATGTTGTTCTTCTTAGCCAATGTCTTTTGAAAGGATTTCAACACTTGATAATTGAGTAGGGCTCAGGAGATGAATGGCAGCCATAAAGAGTAAATCAGAATATCGAGAGATGCACAATATTAAACTGGTTTTCACAGGACAAAGTACAATTGAGAATAAACACACTTGAAGTTTTTAAAATAATGAGAAGATTTTGTACATTGCTGTACTGTTGTACATTATACGTATTTCAGAACATGAGGGGGTGCAGACTAAACAAGATAATTTGGCCTACTTTGCCTCTAATGCAAAGCATGGACTCTGTGCAAACAACAAAAGATAGAACAAAATGTCACTCTGTAACATAACCCTCTATCTGATATAAGGCAACCTCACAATTCTATGAATTGTAATTAAATTCATTGTTTTAAGTTTACCCAGGATCTTGCAGTAGTACAGGGAATTGTTTACACGATAGGAGACAGTAAGGTTTTTAGATGTGTTCTCAATTTGGCAGAATGACTTGTAGTGTGCCTCAGGATCTTTTTAAGTTTTCAAAGTTCAAGTTTGCTGACCACACCAAGTTAGGTGGAATGATATATAGGACAAATAGGAGCAGAAAGTTACAAATGAATATTGTTAAGGTGAGTGAACAAAACTGTGACACATGGAGGTCAATATAAAGAAGTGTTAAGGGTACAACTGATAGCCTGAGTTGTTCAAATCCCTAAGCGGAAAACTTGAAACAACCACATTCAACTGTTTGCAATTTGTATAGTATGAGGAGAGGTTTGAAATCCAGAAACAATATCCCTGACTCTTGATTATTTTAGTGAAGTAAATGTTCATGAAGAAATGGAAATAAAAACAAACCAGAAATACATTTAACTTAAACAATGGGTGGGATTTCCCAGTCCTTTCTGACCAGGATCATCTGGTTCTGCTAAAGGCAACTCCCTGCAATGAGTTCCTGGTGGTGAGGTAGACAAGACATGCAAAATGCTATAGGCTTCGGTAGGATCGGAAGATCCCTGCGGGGGCCAATGGTGGGCCCCTTCAAGGCTGGAAAATCACGTTCACTAGCTTTAGTATCAATACTTTAAACAATCTGAAATTATCTACCTGTAAAGCTAACCCTCCCCAATCTGTTCCAAAACATCTTTATAGATTTTAAGATCTATAAAAATCCAGTAATCTTTACCACACAGTGCCTTCATTCTGTTGGGGTTTCTTCTCAGGTTCAATCAGCAATTTGCTTTTCAAATTAGGCTTCCTTGACACATACTGCTTGCTGGTAGTTAAACAGGTATTCCTGCTGTTAGCTATGATCTAAAATAGCTTCTGTGTAGCTGCCAGTCGGTATCTGTAAGTTCTCTTGGTCCTGAGGAGTAGGCATGTGTCGCACAGTTTACCTGGGTCCAGATTGTTGTAAAATGCCTTTAATGATAGAAGCATGCCATTGTAGTTTCCAGAATAGAGTCAATGTGGGGCTGAAGAACAACAATACCACACATAGTATGATATAGAATGATATCTACGTGATATTAGGCTGTGGCATAAGATTTTGCACGGAGACAGTACCAACGCCTATACTTTGTATATGCATATAGTTATGGGTCACTGATAACCAATTTATGTTCAATCATACAAGTCTCCATCTCTCGTGGGGAGACTGCAAAAAATCTTTGCAGTAATAATGGATCTCAAATAATGAGTCAAAGATTAACGTGACCTCCAATCATCTGGCATTTCTTACTGCTGGAGATGAATCCTTCACAATGAACGGCTGCCTTCAGTAAGTCTAGATTTTGGTCACGCTGTTCTTTGCTTTTGCACACCATAGCAATTTCCTAGGTAATGCACATGCATCCAAGAATATTTTCCATAATTTTGTCCGTCTGCTGCTGGAACTGATCTTGGGCACAGTGAGAAGTCTCACACCACCAGGTTAAAGTCCGACAGATTTATTTGAAATTATGAGTTTTCAGTGCACTCCTCCTTCGTCACTTGTTGTTGGAGCAGCATTCTGAAAGCTCATGATTCCAAATAAACCAGCTGGACTTTAACCTGGTGTTTTGAGACTTCTTATTGTGTCTACCCCAGTTCAACACTGACATCTCCATCTCAGGAATTGATTTTGACTAGGTAATCTCTGGAAGCAGAATCCTCTGTATAATCTCTGTATAATGCTTTTTGAGATTCTCTGCCAAATGAACCAGTGCATATTTATTTATGGCATCCAACTTGGAAAAAATCCTTGCTCCTGTGAATTTAGAATTCAAGTCCTATAATGTTGGAATTCTGTGTGGGCCTCTCTTTAGAGCTAGATTTAGATGTCTTGGATTTGAATATACCTGGATTGCATTGTCTTTTTAATACATGTGTTAGAATTGCTAATGCACATGACAAATAATGCCAACTCTATTGTCCAACTCACTCTTAAACATCTCCTGTATGTGCATAATGCACTTGCTAAGATTGCCAGTCTGTGGTTATTACATGTTCTCTGTACAGCACCACTTCAGAATATTCTTACAGCATTTAATCTGCCTAGGTATATCTGTTATTGATTCAATGTGATTATCCATAGTTCTTCTTCCATGACTGGCATGCTGGTGATCTTGTATATGGTCACAATGTTGAGTTTCATGCATGCTGGTATTCCTACTATTGCTGGTCTACTTGTATCCACAAGGTAAAATACTTATGGTTGCCATGCAGACTTGACATAGCTTCATTTCATTGTCAATGTAGCTATGCAAAGAATAGGTTGTCATAGGTTGTATCATTGACTTCCACTGATCCAGATATATGTCCTTCAGGATTCTGACTCGTAAGCAGTTTGTGCTCACTCCCATGTTGCCTTTGGCTGTGAGTGTATGTTTGCCTCAGGCAAATGATGTTGATAGTAGCAAAAGCTTCTCATTGATTGACTTCATCCATACATTGTGTCTGATTTGCAGTATGGGAAGTCTATTTGCTGTTCAGTTGAAGATTGTTCCACTCTGAATCTTCAGTCTGGTCTGTCTAGCTGCTAACCTTGTGTAAATGTTTGAGCTTATGTTGATCTCTTGCACACTCCCTGTTGCTGGTGCCAGTATACTGCATATTTTGTTTGTATCTTATTAGAACCTCTGGTCATGTCTTCAGAAGCAGATTTCCTACATTGATGAACCAAATCTCCTTTTACACCAGTGCTTTGCAAAGATCTTGGAATGCAGGACACCACAGTATGTGCAGCAAACCTTCCCACCTTCTGCACCTAATGCTTGCAGATGTTGTTTTCCAGTCACATTGACTTCATATTTCCTGCCGTCTTTTAGCTGTGTGTCAATATCATGACCTCTCTTTTTCTCCAGTAGGTTGTTTTGGAATGCTTTGATCAACAATGAAGTTATAACCAGTTCTGTTCTCAATTCATACAACACAGCATCCAAAAAGTCAGTCTTTGCCCTTACTATGGCACCTGTTGATGAACTGATCCTCTTGGCCTCTGTCTATAATCAACAGTTCCGTCAGAAACTAAGGCCTCACCCTATATATATGTTTTAATAAAGTGTAAAGAATTCTGCTCTAAAGATGTAAAACTTAATAAAGACCTAAAGTGGCTGAAACCATGACTGACTGTGACCCTCGAACCAAAGAAGCTACTTGGTTGTATCATGGAAGCTCATATTATTATCTCTGAACAACCACTAATGACACCTGTTGACTGCACAGGCAAATTAAAAAAAACTATACAAAGGCCATCTGTATTTCACAATCCAGGTGGCCAACAAGAATCTGCCTGTCTAAAGGACCCCAGAACCTTCCTTTCAACTGTTGATGGTTGAGATATAAAAATATCAGAGACCCAGATAGTAAATATCCCTTGCCAAAGTATGAGTGGAAGTCATGTAACCTGGACCTCCAGCTTGTGAAAGCAGGAATATGGTAGAACTGCAAAAAGTCAGTGCCATTTCACCATGTAACTGGCAGCATTACAGACAAGGATCTCTGGCCCAGCTTGGATACCTGCCCCTGATCCACGTTGCATCTACTGGACATTCTGTACCATTGTTTCCAAGACTGAATCACCTCTGCATGTCTAACTCATTGTGTGAAATCAACACTGTTGGAAAATTGAATTATCTAGTTTGGATTTTCAACCTACTAAACTCCATGAAGGAGAACCTCATTGGACTTTGATTCTGGACTCTGGAACCTATGTGAAACAATATTTCTTTTCACTATGGTCTCTGCATTGTACATATTTTTCTCATCCCTCTTTTACTGTATGAATGCAAATTAAATAATGACCCTCTGCCCCAAATTTGCACGTAGATAAAGTAACCCTTTTGAGTTCATTCTATCTCAAGTTTGCTGTGGGGATATGAGTAAAAATTGGACCACCTCCAAGACTGAGAGGTTAGGAAATATACCACTTCATCTAAAAGGAGAAGCAAATCAAAAAACACCTTTCTATTTATGGTTGGATGGTGAAAGAAGAAATTTGTATTGTTTAAATTAACAGCACTTTTATATGAGCTGATCCTTCAGCATGTTCCATAAGTTAACAGATCCTACTCAGACAGGCCTGAAGTGTTGATTCTATTCAACGCCTCATGTCCAATGGGGTGCTATTTTCACTGCTTACCTATCCAGTTCTATGACAAATACATCTTAAAAAAAATAAATCCACCATTTGCCTTGTAAGCTTCGATCAGGAGACATCATCCGTGAGCAACCAATACATGCTGGGGAATTTGGTGGTCATATTCCTGATATTCCCTGTCTTTGGACCCTCATGATATGTAGAAGATTTGTAACTTCTCTACTCTGTGGAGAGATTCAATAACAGTCTGATATAGAGGGCCTGATTTTACCATCGCATTGCACCCGTTTTTGGGCGTGAAAACTTGGTTAAGTCAGATGTGAGATGAGTAGTGCAATCCACGCCCACCTCCACGCTGGTTCCTCCTTTACCAAGACCCGTAACAGGTGTGAAGGTCATTTAAATGCATTTAGATGGATTTAAATTGAATTAAAGGACTGCCTGCCCAACTTTACCAGCACTACCCCCTTTACCACTGCGTTCACCAATCGGAAATTGGCTCAAAATAGATATGCTCAATAAAACTCCAATTTAGTCACTCCATCAGTGAGGGTTAGTGAGCAGGTAAGTGCATAGTGTCCAATAGTTCTCTGCTGCTCACGGGTGCCCTGTTGTTGCGGCCATTTTCTGTCTCTGATCAGTGGTGGCTCTGCGAGTGTGTGCGGGGTGGGGGGAGTGATTGCTCTGCAGGGACTCTGATGTCTAACTTGCAGCATGGACCCAGATCTCAGCACTGACCTCAGGTCTTGCAGTACTGCTGGGTCCTAGTGCACTCAGTTCACTTCCAGCTGAAGGATGTGCGCAAAGCCCTTGAAAATTGCACTGTTGCACTCTCACCCTTGCAAGCAGCACATGGGGAAACACGTGGCTGGGGGAATTGGGAGGGCTGTGATTGTGGGGAGCATGTGGCGGGGGGAATTGGGGGTGCTGTGACTGTTCTTGTGCTAAGGGCAAGCAGCATTCCATAATCTCTACGTGTTCCTCTGCATTTCCCCTATAACCCCCCACCTCCCAACCCCTTCAGAGTGACGAGGTGGCTTTTTTGCAATGCAACTGATCAATCTTACTGTTTGTTTGGTTGCTGCTGGAGCTGAGGAGGAGGAATGCAGGAAGATTTGCGGGCACTGGAGGCCCGGGCCTTACTACTTGCAGGAATAGAGGGAGATGACCACCAGAGGCAGGAGGTGGCCACTATTCAACCAGAGGCAGTGAGGAGAAGGAGAGAATAGAGACCGGCAGTTCAGTGCATGAGAATCATTTGAATAGATGTCGGACACCGTGTATCACCGACATCTCTGCCTCTGAAAGGCAACCTGTTGCAAGACCTGGCATCTAGGGGCAGGGAGGGATACCCACACTCTGTCAAATTAACAGCCACTCAGAAATGTTATTTGACTGTCTCCTTCCAGACTCCCAGTGGAGATGTCTGTGGCATCCCACGATCAGTTATGCACAACCTGGGTGAGGCAGGTCACAGAAGCCCTGTACTCCGGGCTGGATGTACATCAAATTTAACCTGGACCAAGCCCATCAGGAAGCCCAGGCTGCAGGGTTTGCAGCCATTGCAGAGATGCCTAATATACAGGGGGCCAGCGACTGCATACACGTTACCCTCAAGGACCCCCCTATAGAATCCATGAAAATTCATCAACAGGAACAGGTTCCACTCCCTGAATTTTCAACTCATGCTTGACCATAACATGAACATTATGCGTTGCCTGTGCAAGGAGATTGTGTATGACAGCCTCATTGTCAGAAGCTCAGATGTCCCAGAGGCATTTGAGGAGGAACCCAGGCTGTGGGGATAGCTCATGAGTGATATGGGTTACCTACTTTGGACATGGCTGATGCGCCTGTATGGAGGCCTGTGTCTGAGACAGAGACTCACTATAATGAGGCCCATGTAGCCACCCGGTCGATAGTGAGAGGAGCATTGGGCTCCTCAAAATGTGATTTTGGTACCTGGACCAATCTTGTGGGGGCTTCTTGTACAGCCCAGCGATCTCTTCCCGCATGGTGTGGTGTGCTGTGCCTTGCACAATCTGGCTCGCAGCAGAGAGGTGTATTGGAGGAGGAAGACATGGAGGTTGGCCAACTGAACATCAATGGGGAGGAGAAGGAAGAGGAGGAAGAGCACGCTGAAGAACACCAAACAGGCACTGGAGAGCTGGCAACTCAAATGAGGCATGTGAGGTGACAAGAGAGGACCTCATCACCAGACGGTTCAGTCACTAAGGCATAGTGTCTGTAGGTTCCATCCTCCTGCTCCCAAAAATTCCTTCCATCTCCTGCAACATTGTCACACCGGAGTGGTAGGCCTGGGTACCCCATGTTGGTGAATTTTTTGGCAGGCAGGAGGGTGATGATGACTCACTAAATGCCATTATGATGATGCCCTGGTGCAAACTAGTCTGATTTCTACCTGAGCTCCACTTGCATCCTGGCACCCGGGCCCACGTCTGTGTAGTGGGGTAAGAGATCTGAAAGCCCCCTATAGGGCCCTGGGGGGCATGTGGGGTGGGGGACATGAGGGAATTGATCGTGGGGTCTGGAAACCAATGGCTTCCTTTCCTCAGTGGCACAGCATTGCGGGACTTCCCCAACTGAATCAACGTGAAGCATTATTCCGGCGATCATCAATGGAAGAGGATTCTTATTTGAGGCAAATTAGTCACAGGTAGGTGATGCAAAAACATTTAATTGCAATAAATTGTTTAAATAAGACATTCTAACATAAAAACTTATGAACAGAAAATGTTTAGGTGTTTAAATATCTTTCTAACTAGTTGCAGCTCTTCACACATGCCATCTCAGTGCAACTACAACTTCCTAATCTTACAGCTGAGTGACTCCCCAGAATGTACATCTGAGCTGGAGGGGGCTGGCTGCCTACTTTTCCCCATGGCCTGTGATGCACACAGCGGACATCCTCTGGAGGCCCTGGACCTTGAATACCCTGGCCAGCTTCTAGATATGTAGGATGTTTCCATAACAGCCTCTTCATCTCGCAGGCCCTGTGTTGCCCCGGTGTTTGGAAGGGGGGAGTCAGAAGGTGTAGCCACAATCACAGTCTCCTGGCTGGAGGGGCCCGGCATGGGTCTTCTACAAGCTCTCGAGCCTCTCATCCATTGGCAGCAGAATCTCGAGAAGCCTGTTCAGTCCCTCAGCTCTGGCTGCTATGACTTAACCGTAGCCCTCTGGGACTCTGCTGTGGCTGAGCCATTGCTTGGAACCTGCCATTCATGGTGAAGATCACCTGCCCCAGACTTTCCATTGCAGATGCCATCCTTGCACTGTTGGCCTGGGAAGCACGCAAGACAGGCAATGGATGGTCCATCTGAAAGCTTTGGGACTTGTCCCAACCGCCTCTCAGTGTGGCCATCAGCCTCTCCTGCATTCCCTGGCTCTGTTGCTGCATCTCCAGTAGCTGAGGGAGAAGTGATCTCAGGCACCCAGTATGTAGCCTGGGGCCAAGTGAGGACTCACCTCCGGCAGGCCCCCACATGCCAGAGGCCTCGGACATTCCTCCTCCATCCAATGTACATTACCAGATGTGTCCATCAGAGAGTGACCCAGAAGCCTCAATTCTAAGTGGAGGCACCGATGTGTCAGTATCTGGGCTGTGAATTGTGAGGTGGAAGCTGATGCCAAAACGATCCCAGCCTTGGAGGTCTCTCCACCCATATCCTCTGAGGACTCATCCCAGCTGCCTGGACCAGGATAGTGGGAGCTGCAGTATGGACCTAGAGTCCAGAAGGCCCCGGGGTGTCTGGACGTGTCCCTGCAACTCAGGACACAAGGTCATGTGCAAGGGAAGGAGAGGAATCTGGATTGCAAAACACATATTCACATTTCTCCATTGAACATAGAGCAAAGCACCAAGAAAATTACACCACAGGAACAGGCACTTTGGTCCTCCAAACCTATAGCAACCAAGATGCCCATCTGATTTGTAATCCTGTACACTTCTGGGACCATATGTCCCTATTCCCATCCCATTCACATAGCTGTAAAAACGCCTTTTAAAGGTCAGGATTGTACCTGCATCTATGAACTCCTCCAGCAGTGAGTTCCAGGCACCCACTATCCTCTCTGTGCAAATAAACATGCCTCAGACATCTCCTTTATACTTTGTCCCTTACACCCAAAACTCGTGGGCCCGAGAAGTTGCCTCAAAGTGAATGGAGGATTGACAGGTGCTCACATCTTGACAGCAGCCCGACCATGCTGTTGCTGGCAGCGTGCATCTCCCCTCCCCTTGAGAGCTCCAGCACCTGCTACTCAAAGGGGGTGAGGACCTGAAGGTCTGGCTCGCGACCCCTCGTCTTCGCCCTGTCACGGGTGTCGTGCTTCCCCTGTGGAGACAGAAGGAGCCACGAAAGAAATGGTGGCATGACTCCTGCAGAGTATCGGGTGGTGGCCCTGAGAGGGCAAGCACAGTGAGGCCCATTGGAGTGATAGGAAGGAGCTAATTGGCTGGGGCTGGAAACATGCAGGGTGCTGGGGATGGGAGGATCTGGGGAAGGTTTTCAGGAAGGTTTTGGGAGAAGATGCAAGATGGGTTCAGCACTCACCCTGGATGAGTTCATTGACTTTTTTCTGGCACTGCTTCCCAGTTCAGTGCCCTGGAGCTGACCGAGACAACGACTGCCTCCCACCCATATTTCCATCGGTCCCCCCCATCCTGGTTCTGCATTCTCCTGGAGGGAAGAGTATGTCCCACCTTGCCTCTGTTGTATTCAGCAGCCTCCCCAGGTCGCTCACAAGAAATACCTGCCTCCCTGTCCGTTCTTGAGTTTTTAATGGAGCTGCCCCTCATTAGGGCAGATCAGCTGTGGGCAGTTTGGCAGAACATTCCACCAAGTTCCATACAGTTTGATAGCATTGAGGGGAAGGCAAGTGAGCACTTACAGGGGTGCTGATGCGGAAAGGGGGAGGGGTGGTGGTGGATCAGTGCCTCAATGATTGGGAAGAAGGGAGAGAGAGGGAAGTGTCACACAGCCATTGGACTCCAGAAGAGATGGGGGCCTTGTGTGGAAGGGTCTGGGGTCGGGGTGAGGGGGATCACCCTGCTTGATAGGGTGGAGGGAGGAGGATGGATCTCTCTGCCTGAGATCCGTAGGGAAGAGAGGGTGTCCGCTGCCACTCTACTTGAGATTGGTGAGAGGCGTAGAGTGGGTCCGCTGCCACTCTGCCTGAGAATGGTGTGTGGAGGGGGGGCGTGGTCTGCTGCCATTCTGCCTGAGATCAGTAGGGGGAGGAGGGACCCACAATCTGTCTGGGTGACAGATGGGGTGGGGGATAAATGGGTTAGTAATGTTGTGGGGCAATGTCTGTGGGGGAGGCATTATCCAGCCTAGGAGTGATGTGGCAGTCATCTTTTTGTGCATGTGCAATTGGAGGTGCCGATCGGAGCTTGTGGAGACTTGTGCAGTGTGATTTCAACTGGCTGATATTTTTTTCAGGCAGTGTGCGCACAGAGTGCCAGAGAATAGGCCTAAAAGTCGGATCTGAAACATTCCCAGTTTCAAGTCTGTCCAGCACTTAGAATTAAAATGGTAAAATAGGGCCCGGAGTGTCACATGATAGTAGAATGTGGTGGAGAGTGTGGGAGGATTTTGCATGGAGAAAGCAGCTGTGTATTTTTATTTTTTTCCACTTATGATTTGGGTGCAATTCAGGTTTTTTTTTCTTGTTTCATTTGTGCAGGCACCTGAGGACATCTTGGTGGCACTGCAGCTTTTATTGCCTCATTCAAAGCTGAAAGTAAAATACTGTGAGTGCTGTGAAACAACAACTGAAAATGCTGGAAAATCCCAGCAGGCCTGACAGCATCCGAGGGAAGAGAATAGAGCCGATGTTTTGAGTGTAGATAACCCTTCATCAGAGTTAGATCCAGAGCTGACTTGTTCCCATTATCCATCGATAAAGCTATTCCATAAGTCAAGTTCTGACTGCTCTGCAAAGAAAAGTTCAAAGAACAGTGCAGCACAGGAACAGACCTTTTGGCCCTCCAAGCCTGCACCAATCATGTTTACCTACCTAATCAACTGCTTATATCCCTCTATTCCCCATTTGTTCACATGCCTATCAAGATAAGTCTTAAATGTGGCTACGTAACTGCCTCAATCACCTCACTTGGGAGTGCAGCCCAGGCCCCACCACTCTGTGTAAATAACATTCCCCCACACATCTTCACTGAATCTTTCCCCCTTATCTTCAACTTGAGTTCCCTTGTAATTGTCATTTCTGCTCTGGGAAAAACCTTCCAGCTGTTCACTCTACCTATACCTTTCATCATTTTATAAACTTCTATCAGGTTGCCCCTCAGCCTTTTTCTTTCCAGGGAGAACAATTGCAGTTTACTCAATCTCTCCTCATAGGTAATACCCTTCATTCCAATATACCATCCTGGTAAACCTTTTCTGCACTCTCTCCAAAGCCTGTATGTCCTTATGATAGTGTGATGACCACAATTGGACAGAGTATCAAATACAGTTTTATATACCTGTAACACAATTTGCCAACTTCTATACTCAATGTTCCATCAGGTGAAGGGAAGCACGCCATATGCTTTCTTCATCACCTTTCCCACCTGTGCTGCCAGTTTTAAGTCTTTCAAGGGACTCTATAGTTAGTGTTTCAATGTACACCCACCCTTTATGTTGCACCAAAGCTTGTCTGTGGCTCTTCCTACGATCTTCAAATTCACACTGCTGCCACTATGCTGTGTTTCCACCTAACTTACTGAAGCGGGGAATTCTATTTTAGTGGCCAGATTACCTTAGAAAGTTCTAAAAATCAACTTTGGTAAGTAAACTCGTGCCAAAGGTTAATGAAACTCAGTCTTCAAAGCGTAATAAGATTTTACTTTTAAAACTAGTTTTATTAAAACATAGAAAATGTAAAATGAGAAATATATAATAGACAGACAAACAAAGACTTTGCTTGAAGGAGAGATCCAAGGTAGGCTCAATGACACAACAGCACCCCTGAGTTTTCTTCACAGTTCTTTGTTTTCATACGAGAAGCAATTAAACAGTTTGGTTATCTCAAAGTGTCCCTAGATAGTTAATTTACAGGGTTTAATTTAATAATCAGCATGTCAAAATCTATTTATAATAATTCTGATTATAATCTGACACTTAAAATATTAATCTGTCATTTGTCTGTCCATTCTATTGAAGTTCTCTCCCAAAAATGGCTTCTTATGATTCAGCATCTCTCTAACCAGTTTAAACTGGCTCTAATACCAAATGAAGGTGCCTTATTGTTTGACATTATCCTCTGGCCTGGATGTGCATGGGTAATTTATTTTGCTGCATCATTTGTGTCTCTTATATTTGTGTCTGTTGTGTCATGTTATCTTTCATGAATACAATTCACTGTGGAAGTTTCTTCAGATTTTAGTGGTAACATTCCAATTATAATAATGCATTTTCCAACTCAAAAAAACTTCTCTTATTATTAATTATACAGATTCAATGTATGATGTTTTTCATTAATTTGCATTAAACAAATAAAAATCTTTCATTTTACTGATATGTTATAAATTCATTTCTTAGCAACATTATTATTCTCAAGCCAATATTAAAACATTATCTGCTGATTATCCTCATGTTGGGTACTTAGAATTAATCAGAATTCTCAACTACAGTTACAAAATTTGCTCTATCTCAAACTAGGGCTGGCAAACTATTTTGAGGACTTAGTGCCCACATTTGCCATGAGCGCAAATGGTGACACAGGGACTACATTCTGTGAGAATAATAAGCAAGATCTCGATTATCAAGTTTCCATGTTCATTGGTGATGTGTCAAGGTTCCTGCTCAGAAAGGGCACAGGAATCTCATTTCCATACATTATAATAATTTTACATCTAATTAATGGTCTTCCCAACCACATGACTGACCTCCCCGCTCCATGAATGTTCACGCCTCACCAATGTAATGTACATCAGCGAGCCTTACAACAGCTATCTAAGAATGGGAATCAGGTTTGGGTAACCTGCTTGGGATCATGTGCTGCCCCCTGGCACAGGCTGGTGTCAACCTGGCAGTGCGAATCTATGCTGGGGCAGTGCCAGCATGAGTCACCTGGAGAGTCCCAGTGGGTCGTGTGGCGGCTATGCAGGGGGAGGAGGGGGAGCAGTGAAGAGTGATACTTGTAAAGGGAGAGGGTGATGCCTGTGAGGAGGAACTGTGCCAGTGATGTTCCATGATGGTGGGAGGAAAAGGGAGGACTGTGCCCCGAATTCCTCTGTGATGGGATGGGGTCACCATGGGGGCTGGGTTATCCTAATGCTTGTTGCAGGGTTGGGGCGGGGGGGAACAGGACCCTTCATGACCTTGTGGTGGGTGATGGGGACAGTATATTTTAAACCCAGACTGCGAAACACTTTAAAGATGCCGTTCAATCTCTGTGAAACCAGCTTGGCCCACTCCTGTCCTATCAGCTCCCATTCCACCAGAATGAGGGCATAAAGAACTCCCCCAAATTGTCTGTGCACTGAGTGGCAGAAAATCTAGTCTGGAACTCAGATCTTTATAGATTCAACAAACATTACTCATGATTACAGCAGAGTTGCATGATTCCTGCACAAACATTTCTTGTTGATGGTCACATACTGATTTGCAGTCTGGTTACTGGCTCATTTGCACATTCCCTTAAAGGAATACCACAACGCTTACCTCCCAGATCCAATATTCCTTGCCTTCCTATAACTTTTATATTTTTTGAGTTAAGTCATGCATCAATAGGAACTGTCTGTTCATTGTAATATTTAATGCAAATCCACCACCTCGGAACAGGTTGGATATCCATCTCCAATCCCCCATTTATTAAAATCAGAATTTGACAGGTTCGGCATCCAAATAAGCTCATTTTTCTCGACTAAATTTCCTCCTTGCATCTCAAAAGATATATTAGCCTTGAAGTAGGTGGAGAGCAGTTTTACCAGAGTGATATTAGCACCGAAAAAGTAAATGTTGAGGAGTATTCAAGCCTCTCTGAATTTAGGACACTAGGTAATAATTGTATGGGGTGTTTAATATCAGTAACAGATTTGATAAGTATTTAGATTAGTTCAGGTTAGAAACTCCAGAGTATTTTATGAAGCCTACCTGTATTATAAGTTTTGCATTTTGAATTTGAATAGGACAAGCATGAGGTGTTCTACTTCAGGTGTGATTCAAAAGACCCACGAGGGAGTTTTGATCAAGCAAATGTTTATATAAGAATGTAGTTAACATACATAGAAAGAAAATTAGCAAGAACTTTTATCAATTACAAGAAACAAAGCAATCCTGTAATACATAATGCTTGACCAACATATGTCAGATATTCCAATTAAAATCAATATCTAATAAACAAAACTCTTTAAACAGATTTATCACTGCATAGACTAAAGCTCACATGATACTGGAATCAAGTTCCTTGGGTAAAATGCTGATTTCAAATGATCTTGAAAACTCAGAGCAGTTTTATTCAGGTCATATCCCCAAAACACCAAAACACAGTTGATTTACTGCAGCGTGGCAACAAAGCAAACAGAGAGAAAGAGACTTATTTTCCAGCTTGTTTCTAAGACTGTCTCTAATACTGCACCCAAAGCAAACCTGAAAGGTAAAAAACTTCAGTCATCTGACTTGCCCACAGTTTTTTTCTTTTCAGCAATGACATGATCCAAAGCTGTGAACATGATTTAAAAAAAAATTCTAACATGACATAGGGAAGAAAGAAGTTCTTTCCTTTGATGTGAGGGACCAGAAACCTTCAAGTGGAAATATGGCTGTTCACGTGTGATGCCATTTTCACAGAGAATAATAGAAATCTGGAACTCACTGCTGAAGCTAGCCAAAGTGATCATTTCTGTTGGTGGGGTAACCGAGGTGACCAGCACTACCTAATGTTTAGACAATTCAAGACTTATGAAGCAGGTATGTCTGTATAAAGATGTAATTTTATTTAAACCAGCAACTGCCAGGAGACCATCAAAGAGTCAAGATAGTTCTGAGATAGAGCTACTAGACCTCTTTGATGAAATCTGATGTATACAGATCAATTATAGGTTTTCTTATCAATCATTCTCACCTTTCAATAACTTTAAATCAATCATCTTCAGCATACACAAATCAACAAAATACCTGTCAAATACTTCAGCCAAGGCATCCCATTTCCCAGCATTATGGTATTTTATTAGTCCATAAATCCGGAAGCTAACTCCTTGGGGCTGATCCACTCCCTGGTTGCCTAATAGGCCAAGGTACCCAGCCCAGAGTTCAAATAAACATTCTTATCAGTTCATAGAAACCATACATTGCAGAAAGAGGCTATTCAGCCCATCAAGTCTACATTGACAACAATCCCACCCAGGTCCTATTGCCGAAACCCCATATATTTATGCTGCTAATTCCTCTAACATGCACATCTCAGAACACTAATTTATGATGGTCAATTTAGGCCAATTTAACATGGCCAATCAACCTAACCTGCACATCTTTGGACTGTCAGAAGAAATTAGAACATTTGGTGGAAACCCATGCAGACACAGAGAGAATGTACGAACTCCACATAAACAGTGATCCAAGTTGGGACTCAACCCAGGTCCTTGGAGCTGTGAGGCAGCAGTGCTAACCACTATGCTACCATGTTGCCCCAATAAATTTGCTTTCTCTGATCAGGGATTGAACCAGGCTGTAGTGATCAGAGCGCCAAATCCTAACCACGAAACTACCAGCGAAGTTACGAGGGAGGTTCATTTAAAGATTAGTTTCTAACCAGACTAACTCCTGACACCACATCTGGGCATCAGTTCATCTTGTCCAGACAATAAATAAACATTATTCATGAAATATAATTAAGTGTTCTAAACCTTCTTTCCAACTGAAACACTAACTGATAAACCTTGCATATTTCCAAGGTTCTTTTATTCTCTTGAAATATGGCTTCATTTTAATGTCTTTTTATCATAATGCCTAGAGGTAAATTGAATTTGGCCAAAGTGAACAATATTCCTTAAAATCAATAATCATACATTCAAAATATCAGCATTTGTGTTTTATAATCATAATCACTCATTTGAATCAATTACTGCATCTCGTGTGTAAATTACTTCTTGTTATCTCAAAAACTTATTTTAAAAGTCATTTAACTGAATGTTGTAGCTCTGTCACTGCCTTAATTCTAACGGTTTAAAAATTTTACCACCCCCGTTGGGGATTCCACTTCTAATTTTCAAATTGAAATTTATAGATTTTGCTTAGGTGAGAGTATTAAGGGTGTACAGATACAAAGTAGGTAGATATAATTAATGTACAGATCAATCATGATCAGGGTGAATTTTAGATCAGGTTCAAAGGAAGTAATGGCTAATCTTGTTCCTATGTTCCTTTTGAAAAGTACAAGAACTTTCTGTCATCCATTATTTTTCTTTAGTTACTGCAGTGAGGATGGAGAGAATTGTCATTGCTATTGAGTGTACAATGTGAATTCTACTGTAAATGGATGATGTACACCATATGAACATTTGTCTTGCCAGTTTCATAATGACAGATGATTCTTGCTAACCCAATCATGCTGTATTCTAGAAAGAGAGTTATCCCTCAGGGTCTACATACATCTATAAAGGCTGTATAATTATGCGAGGTTACAAATAGGTTACACACAACCATCAAATGCCTTCTCTAGATTACAGACAGTTTTCAGTTGGGGATTAGCCTATAAATGACTTGACATTTCTCAAGTTCCACTGTGCTGCCCAGGAAGACAAATCTGATTTTTGAAGTTCTTGTATTGGTGACAAAGAGGCAATCTTTGTGATTGCTGACATCCCCAATGTCATCAGTTCTATTGATTATATCCAGCAGAGAATACTATAATGAAGGCCTCCTGATGTAAGGGGTATCATTGATGTTGTGGTTACATTACCCATGACTCAGTTCTGGGCTGTTGAGGATGTTATGCGAGGAAAGTTGATTGTCAAATAGTCTTTAGCTAGATAACACATTACTCTAGTGATACTAGTGCTTGTTTTCTCTATTTGTGAATTAAAAAGCAGATTTGAGTTTCACGGTCTTGGGTTCAAATCTTGGAAAGAATGTCTAGACTTGTGGTGAATTGTAATGTACCTGAAAGATAGATATAGACCACACCTCAGTCATTTTAAAAGCTTACTGCATAGGTCTGGATAAATATTTGGTTGCCTGTTGCTTTTGAGTTATTGGGATGTAACAACGTAACAATTATGTTTAGAATCTAAACCATAAATTAAACCATACAAATTCAGGGCAGAATTGTTTATTTCTGGGACTAGATGATGGGGTGCTCCAGAGCTGCCTTCCCCACAGATGCTGTGTTTGGAAACTCATTAATTATGCATAGGCAAGTTCCCCTCCAAATCAGCTGATTTATCCACTCACTATCAGTTAGTGGGTTCGAAGGTCCCAGTGCCATACTTAAACACCAGTCGAGAAACTCAGATCATTCTCTCCAGCTCACTTGTCTTCACCAGACTATGGAGAATGTCAGCACCCAGAGGAAAAATGTTATCAACCTCAAGGAGTAGTCTATTCCTCAATTCAATGACCTGCTTCCCAAACCCATCACCTGTGAGACGCCCACACCCCACTTGAACATCTACCCGTTGCATCTGGGGTCTTCATGTATCTCCTTCCAGTATCTCTTGACCCTTTTGATTATGAGCTTTTTGTACAGCCTTACCAGGGTCCAGTTTCTCTCTCCTCAATCTTCCCTCTGCTTTCCTTTATAGATCTTTCTTCTCTGCTCTCCATCATGAGCCCTCATACTTGCCCCAATCTTTGCACAATCCTCCTTCTACATTGTGCCCCACTGCCCCTATCAACTCCTTTCCTGTCTTTATAAGGCCACTCATATTTATAAGTCTCCATCCCTGGTTGAACTTCAGACTTCTGTTAGGGTGGTTACATGAGTCCTGCAGTACAGTGCTGGTCAGATACTAGTGTGTAGTAATCAGGGAAGGTGATCTCTGTACTGCCCAACTCCAACTGCTGTACTGAACCAAGATGGGTGACAGAGGAGGGGCATAGACTAGCAGTAGAGTGCTGTCCATGAAGACCAGCTCAGCATGGAGATGGAAGACAGGAAGTGGTCTGGTCTAGTGAAGTACTATACGGTACATCAGAAGCTGCACAGCACTACGGGAGAAAGACTTTGTTGCACTTTTCTCAATGTTCTTGTGAACTAATACCAGTTTGTGCACACCACTCATTGTCAATAAGACTGGAGATTGATGTAATTTTACACTGGTGTAATGCATGATTGGCTGGCCTGACAGGACAGTGATAGGCAGCTCGTTCAATGAACATTCATGAGATGCAAACTAATGCAAATGGAATTTATGTCACCAGCCAGCAGGAAGACTGACCCACTCTGGGGAAATTGCAATGTGATTTTATGCAATATGACAGGTTTCTGTCATATTGGCTTCTGTTAGAATCTGTGCTCCTGCCTGCCACCAAATCCACTGGAGGTTGGATGGAAGAAATCTGTCCCTAGTTTCTCCAAATAACTTCTTCTCAAAGTAGTAAAATTTAAACAACTTTACCAATTCATCTCACAATACTTAGATAATTAGAAAATGGCACTCAGAAAGTATTGATACATTCATAAACCATATCAGCACAATTCATGGTTTGTTTCAGTATAATATCAGAATAAATGATAACTTTGTTTTGCTGGGTGAGATGGCTTCCCTCTGATCTTCACATCCCTGACTGATCCACTGACCTGATCTTGTAGATTAACAAGGAATTTCCTATCATACACAACAGTATCAATGTTTGCCATTGTCCGCAGAAAGGGTTGATGACTAAGGAATGTATCACACAATGGAAGGTAGTTGTTATTCGCATATGTCATTTAATCAACAGAATGTTCATTCCAGCCAGGAATAGCTTCCAAAATGTCTTTATTTGTTATCCCATATTCATGTGTCCAACAGTCATTGCTACTTTAGATTTCTTCAATTGAAATGGAGAGGAACAGTCATCAAATTAGGGAAACTTAATTACATTTTGGATAATTTTCTGGAGATATGTCCAGATATGTTTGATTCTGTTTCTATACAGAAACCACAAAAGGTCAGGTGACTTCATGAAACCCATTTTATCAAGGTAAATTATCCATATTCTATACTGCTTTTAAAAGATAAAAATGTCCATTGCCCACAAATAGTAACAGGCTTATGATGTGTTAATCTTTGCTATCAGATTGGTTTGAAATTCTTCATTTTTGAAGTGACATGGTTAGATTTCAACTCTTTAGTTCCCCCCCCCCCCCCCCACCCACCCCCCCCCACCCCCACATTCATGTCCGGATTGGTTTCAAGCCTTCATCTTATTATCTTCTTAATGCAAACTATTCTAGCTCTACCACTTCCACTTTACGGAAGTTAAACATGAATTGCCTGAAAATATTTTGAAAAGTCTCCCACGTCAATCATTAACTTATCATTATCATAGCATTACGAGTGTCATTCATAGTCTGCAACGGTTGTTCAGGTGGAACCGAATAAAAAAGTGTTGAACTATGCTAAAACATTACAGCAAGTCATGTGTCTGTATTTTACCATTCTTATAATAATCAGTAGATGGCAGTGTTTTCTAACAAACATTATTTGTATATTGAAAAACTTTTGTCATGTTGCCACAAAATTATATTGTGTGATGTTAACGTTTGCATGACTAATAACATGAACAGACTGCTAAACTATATTGTCTAATGAGTCAAGTATCTTGGAAGCTCACATGCTGGAAATGGATAATGCTCTATTCAGCCTCTATCTTGAATATTGTGAGCTTTGGTCACCAAAGCAAAAGAGATACATACATGCAAATTGCAGATATAATGCTAGGATAATTCACAAAGATAATCTTTATGGTGTCAAAGGATTGAGTATGAGGGAAAGTTATAGTTCTTTAGCCTTGTAACAAAATGAATGAGGGAATACTGTATAAGGTACATAATCAGTGAAACAGAAATTTACAATCGCATTTCAGATCAACTTGTAACTTTAAACAAAGCCATAAATGAGTACAGTGTCAGGGAGCAGATCACCACAAGTCTGACACATTCCTGGAAGGAACTCACAATGAGGGTGAGGCATGAACTGTGACATCAATCATAAATGCAGTTAAATGGTACAATAATTAGGATCATTGGTTTTGTGGAAAACTGCGCTGGGGGAGTGACTGGGATTTTTTTTAGATTCCTTTAATTTTCTCTTGGAATTCAGTCTGCTGGTAGGATCATTAGCTTCCCTGGGTATGAACCCAGGCTCAGGGGATGGAAGAGGGAGGACACACCATGAATGCTGATCCATTCTACGCTTTTCAGGCTAAGGAGTGGACTAATTGCACGAAACTCTGCAAATGAGGTGCTATTGCACGGCTTTGATGATTTGCATTTTCAAAGTAACAGTAGATATACATGGAAAACTGTGTTGAATAGGCCAAATGAACTCTTATCTGTACTTCGTGAAATCTCTCCTTCAGCAGCATTAATGATGTCATGAATTTGTTTATTTTTACACAAAATGGAATGTGAACTTACTAAGTGTTGTGTAACAACATCTTTCCCAGCACTTTCGAGACTTACCCATATTATATCTTGTGTGTATCTAACAACATGGGTGTAATTTTGCAGGCTCATTAACTGCAGCCAATTCCATAATGCCCACAAAGCATTGTAAGAGTGAGAGTGTACGATTGCTGCTATCAAGCCTCTGGGACTGGCTGCTTCACGGTCAGGAAGGCCAATAGGTCAGGGGAGCACAGGGAACCTTCTCAAATGGGAAATTTCTTTCTCTAAGTGCCTAGAAATTGTGATCTGCATTGCGTTGTGGGGGTCAGCAGGAATCGCATCAGTTTTAGCACCAAGATTGACACTTTACCAACTTTTGGGAAAATTCCACCCCATTGCATTAACAAAAAGGATGTACATTTGTTTATATCTAAACTTCACAATCAGAGATCAAAATTTTGGATTTCAGTTGCAATTGCAAATGACATTTTAAGAACCAACAAAGTAATCTTTACGCACGTCCACAAGAGATGGTCGAGATCCTAAATGAATATTTCTCATCAGTATTTACTGTTGAGAAAAGCATCGATGTCAGGAACTTGGGGAATTAAGTGTTGATGTCTTGAGGAAAGAAGGAGATGCTGGAAGTCGTAAAGCGCGTCAAGGTAGATAAATCTGCGGAACCTGATGAGGTATATCCCAGGATGTTGTGGGAAGCTAGAGAGGAAATTTCCTCTTATCCATAGTCACAGGTGAGGTATCTGAAGGTTGGAGAGTGGTAAATGTTGGGTGGCTTTGTTTAAAAAGGGCTGCAGGGAAAAGCCTGGGAACTACAGGCCAGTTAGCCTCACATCTCTGGTGGGTAAATTGTTGGAATGTATTTTGAGAGACAGAATCTACAGGCATTTAGCGATGCAAGGACTGACTAGGGGCAGTCAGCATGGCTGTGAGAATGGAAGATCATGTCTCACAAATTTAATTCAGTTTTTTAAAGAGATAACAACCAAGAAGATAGATGAAGGCAGTGTAGTTGTCTACATGGACTTCAGCAAGGCCTTTGACAAGATACTTCATGGTAAGTTGTTGCATAAAGTTAAATCTCATGGGATCCAGGGTGAGGTATCTAAATGGATATAAAATTAGCTTCTCGACAGAAGCCAGAGGGTACTTGTAAAGAGTTGTTTTTCAAACTGGAGGCCTGTGACTAGTGGTGTGCCTTAGGGATAGTGCTGGGCCCACTGTTATTTGTCATTTATACTAACGTTTTGGATGAGAATATAGAGGAAATGGTTAACAAGTTTGCAGATGACACCAAGACAGGGGAGAGTTACAGCATAAAGAGATCTAGGGGTACATGTTCATAGCTCCTTGAAAGTGGAGTCACGGATGGACAGAGTGATAAAGAAGGCATTTGACATGCTTAGCTTCATTGGTCAGAACATTGAATATAAGAATTGGGACATCTTGTTGAAGTTGTACAAGACATTGGTAAGGCCACAGTTGGAATACTGTGTCCAGTTCTGATCACTCTATTATAGAAAGGATATTATTAAACTAGAAAGAGTACAGAAAAGATTTATTATGATGCTACCGGGACTTGACAGATTGAGTTATATGGAGAGACTGAATAGTCTGGAACTTTTTTCTCTTGAGTGTAAAAGGCTGAGGGGTGACCTTACAGAAATCTATAAAATAATGAGGGGCATAAACAAGGTAGATAGTCAATATCTTTTCCCAAAGGTAGGGAAATCTAAAACTAGAGGACATAGGTCTAAGGTGAAAGGGAAGAGATACAAAAGTGTCTAGAGGGGCAACTTTTTCACACAGTGAAAGGGTGGTGAGTGCCTGGAACAAACTGGTAGTAGTGGAGGCTGGTACAATTTTATTTTTTAAAAAGTGTTTAGATAGTTACATAGGTATGATGGGTATAGAGGGATATGGGCCAAATGTGAGCAATTGAGGTTAGCTTACGGGTTTTTAAAAAATATAAAGGTAGCTTAGACAAGTTGGGCCAATGGGCCTGTTTCTATGCTGTAAATCTTGATGACTCTATGATTCTATAACGAATGGAAGTTGATGTGTAAGGAGAAGGTTTTATGTTGCTAAATTGCCAAGGATTTTAGGCAGAGGCAGATTCATATCTTCCATCAAACCCAACAACTAAGAGGCAGATGCTGGTTGGCACAACATTACTGCCTATTTCTCTGATACAGATACAGATCCACCAACAAGTTGACCAGACAGCCTAATATCATTCATAAACGCATAATCATTGGAAGAAGAGGGCATATTTTCAAAAGATATACCTTGTTTTGTTTGTACTGCACCTACAGACACTGGACTTAACAGTGGAGAGGATATGTTTAATGGAATACCTGGCATGAACTTGCTTATGCAAAGTGACATTTTTAATACCTGAAGCCTTTTTCTAGGTAGAGTGAGTAATCATAAATATAAGAGTCAATGCCAGATATCAAAAACAGAAAGTAAGGAAAATGCTCTCAATGTAACATATTCCTTCACAAGCCTCTATCATAGTCTCTGCTTTAATCACCAAATATGTAATTTAAAAATAGGTTAGCTGAACATTTGATGCAGAGAGAAATGAAATGAAATGAGTGAGGTTGGGCATTTGAGATTAAAACCACAGCTAGTGTGGAACATAAAACACCGAAAGAGGCTGGCTGTGGTAAATGATTGTTTCTGTGTTGTAATTCCTAAGTAATTCAATTGAAGACGAGTGATTGTATTGCCTTCTTGATATAAATTGATACCTATCAGCATGCAGCCCAAAATGGAGGTGATGACATGTTATATGCATTAAGAAGCTACAATAGATGGGATGATAACTTTTTAGACCGAATACATGTAAGGATGTGAGTGAAGGAAGAGTGTAAGTGTTCTGTGCTCCCTGTACTTAAAGAGCTTTCGTAGTCAGCAACAAAAGTAATTTAAGATAGTGTGAAGGGAGGTAATTGTACATATCAGAGATGCTTAGTACATTTAATTACAAAACTGTGAGTCTATTGCTTTAATTTAGATGACCAAATAAAGTCATTATAATTTTTTTCCATCCTTGTCTCCACACTGTCACACAAAGCTTACGACTTTCATGAAAGTGGTTGCCACCTCTTGCCATTCTTGTTTAGCATAGCTGGCTCGAGTTAGGGATGGGGTTAAGGGGCTGCGAGGGGGACATTGTCATTCTGAAGCTATAATGCTCCTCCTTGAATCCAAATGACAGCATTTAGGTGAGCTGAACATGAAGAGATGAGGTGGAAAATATACCAAGAGCTCTAAGTTTCTGATTCAATGGCCAGAATTTTACGGGCTTACCCACCAGCAGGATGTTCAGGTCCTATTGATGGTGAAATCCCTCGCACAGGTTTCCCGGCAGCAGGTACATAAAGAATGAGAAATCCTATTGACAGCTATAGCACCAGAAGATCCTGTCACCAGTCAATGGTGGACCACTGCGAAACACACCATGGAGCGCACGTGGAAAATCCTGTCCAGTGATCCTGGCAGCTCAGGTGGTACTTTCCTAGTTAATTCCTGAAAGTGATTGGGGCACAGATTCCTTCCTGTATACTTTCTGATATTTGCATCCAAACTAAATATCATGAATTAGTAATATGGAAGTCTGGAATAATAACTCCAGGTTCAAATCCTGCCACTGTAGTTTGAAATTTTAAAGTCTGTATTAAAAATCTTTTAAAAAAAGTTATCGGCAAAAGTGGTCATTGATTCTGTTCAACAATTGCTAAAGTTCCTCTGGTTCACTAATGTAGTGAACGGAATGTGGATCTGAATTGGATCAAATGATAGGGTGTCCCACTGCCTCTTGGAATGAAAGTAGGACCTGACCCCACACAGAAGGACAGTGAGACACTGAATGGCATTTTAGCATTGGCAAATTAAGAGGCCAATGGTGGGATCATCATCCTATTAAAGATGGTGCACAACTCTTAGAGCTACCAACTCATTTCAGAGGCAAACAGCTTAAAGGCTCCAAGAATACCATTGATTCAGTGGCCATTACTGAGGCTGCAAGAAGAAGAAGGCACCTCCATTTAAAGGGCTCTCAAAGACCAGAAAGCTTTTTTTTAAATTGTGCAAGGAACAGGTATGCTTTCCCAGGTGATTAGAGGAGTCAATCCTCAAGCAGTAGTGACGGAGCACTGCAGGCAGGAATGACTCTCCAAGGGCCATGAAGAGGTGAGAAAGGGAGGCGCCCCTGTAGTGACTTCAATCAGGCCATTCAGGTTGGCCTAATGGAGTATGAGCTCCCTGATTAAGGATCCGATTGATGGTGCAATCAGAAGATCTTTGCTTTGTACTTAACCAGAAGTGTCAGTCCCTCCGGCACACCCGGAGGTAGACTGCTGACTGCTAACACTCTGTGTATTGGTGTTAGAATTTGTGAATAAAAGGATTTTGATGAAGAGACTTCTGCCTCTGAAGACTTATTACACCTGCCTTCCCCACTCCTGCAAGAAATTCACTTAGAGGTTGCCTAGTAATATCTAGCAGTCTCCTCATGTGGCAGATCCTATAAAATGCTGGCCAGGGGGAATCACTAATTACCCAATTAATTGCTTAAATTAACCATTTGTTTCCACCATTCCCTATATTGGGCATATTATCATGATGGTAGGAAGGTGTCAAATTACCCTTCTGGTGCCTTCCAGCTTACTTTTATCAAATCTCTCTCCTTTCAGCAAGTCTCCAGGGATCTGGTCAAATTCAGCTCCCCCTGTCTTGATATGATTCCAATCACATATCAATGTGTTTGGCTTGCTAGGCCAATGAAGAGTCAGTTGTGTCAACATGTTTCAAAGTCAAAATATGCAGCAGCTCAAGAAGATCCACCACCACTATCTTCTCAAGCCACCTAGTGGAGGTGGCATCACCCAAAAAATATATTTGCAAACTAAATGCATGACTTCCAGAAAGTTAACTGTTTCATATACTCCTGATATATCTTCCATTGACCTCTAAATTCATTCCCCCCCTCCCACTTTTTATTATCCATATGCAGGCACCCACCTTCAAGCTTGCATTTTCCTTTGAATTTGACTGTTTCATTCTGCTACAATCCCCGTCAGGCTGTCTCTATCCGAAAGTTACAGAGACAAATCTGATTAATTATTCGGGTGAACAGATCTTCAAAAATTAGGGGACAAAAAGCTTAAATTGTACCAGTTGAGCAAAAATCATGCTTTTTCTTCCAGTTGAACAGGAAATCAAAGCAGTTCAGTTTGGACTCTAGTAACTGTGGCAACACATGAATCACCTTTGTTATAAAATAAATTGTCAGTGTGGTTGGGCATGAATCATATTTGAAACCAGGATAAAAGCTAAGCAAATAAGTTTACTGGTTGACGTTGTGCTGCATCGTATTATTAACAAAATGTATCTATCCATTTTTAAGCTGTTCAGTTTAAACAGATCAGTTCCTTTAAAACAGCAGACAATATAAATGTGTTAATGCATTTTTTACCAATGCCATTGTGATGTTGCTAGCATACCATTAAATAATATGGAACATAAGTGGGCAAATGTACCTGAGGTACAGCATTCATGATCAAACTGAATGACAGATCAAGTTTGAGAGGCCAAATGTTCAACATATTCATACCTCCATTTTTAAAAGTGAAGTGAGTTGTGATAGAAGTTAGCAAGGCGCTATGGTGGTGATATGACTAAAATATAATGAACTGCTATTATTCATGTGTATATTTTACTGCATTGATTGAGGTTTCTTACCTTTTTAAGAGTATCTAATCAGGTGGCATGGTAGCACATTGGTTAGCACTGCTGCTTCACAGCTCCAGGGACCTGGATTCGATTCCTGGCTTGGGTCACTGTCTGTGTGGAGTTTGCACAGTCTCCTCATGTCTGCGTGAGTTTCCTCCGGGAGCTCCGGTTTCCTCCCACAATCCAAAGGTATGCAGGTTAGGTTGATTGGCCATGCTTAAAATTGCCCCTTAGTGTCCTACGTGTAGGTTAGAAGGATTAGTGGGTGAGCATGTAGGGATATAGGTGTAGGCCTGGACGGGATTGTGGTTGATTCAGACTTGATGGGCCAAATGGCCTCTGTGTAATGTAGGGTTTCGATGATTCTATGATTCTAGAACTGAACTGAAAGCCAGATCATAATAATCTGTTAGATTCCTAAATGTAGGGCCAAATGCAGA
This sequence comes from Sphyrna mokarran, assembly GCA_024679065.1. Lineage (NCBI taxonomy): Eukaryota > Metazoa > Chordata > Chondrichthyes > Carcharhiniformes > Carcharhinidae > Sphyrna > Sphyrna mokarran. Next base: position 91,869,696 of record JAGIQG010000005.1, on the reverse strand, counting down.
TATTAATGCATATTAAAACTTGTGCAGTGTTTTGAAAGGATACTAGAGAGAGTTGTTACAATTGCATCTTCACTCATCCTGCATAGCATATAATAAAATCGCTATAGTCCCAGGTGACCAAAGGCTCAGGTTAAATCACCTGCTGAAAGTGGATGAGTTAACCTGAGGATCACCACACTTCCAACAAGGGGTAAGGTTGAGAAGAGAGGGCCTTCATGAATAACCTCAGCCAGTATGGGAATTGAACTCTGCATCTGTCCAGTCAACTGAGCTAATTTCATAATTCCTGCATTTCTGGTTCTCTTTAATGCCATGTCAAGGTTATGATGGACTAGTATGTATACACAGAAATGAGCTCATAAATGTATTGAAATTCTATCAAATGCCATGAAATCCTTGTGAAATGCTAACCTTTCAAAGCTGGCTTAGCAAGGCCTTCTTCCTGTTGATCCCTTTACTCAGTTTGTGCACTTTCAGTTAAGCTCTTCGAACGTATTGACCCATTCTTTGTTTTGTTTATTACACAGCCTTATCAGGTCCTGCTAGATGTAAGAAAATCTATCGTGTTTCTTGCTTGCTTCAATTGTGCTTTTATAGGTCCTTACACATCATTGATTTCACTGCCCCTCTCAAATAGCTTTATCACAGCATTGCTTAATTAATCCTCTGCTTACACAGATTTTCTCTGAGTGTCACTTTGAGATTTGATAAAATAAGGACATAATTTTCAGGAGGAAATGAATGAAGAAAGAGAAATAAATCAACTGAAATAAAGTAAACAAAGGAATAATAAAAGATCCAAAAATAAGATGAGACATCCCAATTGGCATTGTTGGTAATAGTGCTGGATAATACCTCGCCCTTCTTGTAGCATAGAATGTCCTAGTTGTGATCTACATGTTTCTTCAGAAGGAAATCTTCAAATGCAGACAATAAAAGTATAACAAAAATTTACTCCAACTTGTAACTCAAAGAAAAGGTTTAATAAAGAAACCTCATTACTCCAAACTTGGAGCCTCCCTCTGGGCCTATCCAATTCCCCCACAATTCCCAACAGGTTCTTATTTACAGTGAGTCAGCTTGTCAGCTGACCATCCCATCATTCTGAAATTGGTTCCATGATTTACTGGGTCATCTGATCCATACATTCTCTTACCAATTGGTCACATTACATCCAATACAAAGTTGTCACCTGTTACATTCTAATACTATACTCTGTGCTGTGCTAATTGATCGCAACTGGGCCACAAACTGGAGGACAACAGGTGGCTTCAGGGCCTTTGAGCAGTAAAGTCACCCAGATTTCCAATTTCTAATGTTACGTGGTGACTGCTTCCAGAAAGGATGTCTCCATGGATATCAGGGGACAAGTGTAGGAAATGGGTAGAGCATACGTGTTGCCTGGCAGTGTTGCCAGCCAGATGCCTGACCATTTCCTGTGATTGGATTTCAGTGGCATGCTGCCAATTTGTTTGGAGCAGAGGCAAACAACCTGTTGATTGGACAGAGAAGGAAAATTCAGTGATTCATCCCACAGTTGAACCAATTGAATTATGTTGAGGGGAACACAGGTGACACTGAGGGGTTGGGGGAGCTGCTGGAATAGTTGATTGCAGGGTAAGTCAACATGTGTGAGGCCTGGAGGAGCACACAGACTCTTTCCGACAGCAGTAATTACAACTTGCATTTAGGTACCACCTTTAACGTAGCAAAATGTCACAAGATGTGTCACAGGAATAATATCAAATAAAATCTGACACCAAGCCATCAACTGCCCCTTTACACTCAGTTTCACTGGATATGCAATGTACAGCATACATTTTGTCCAGCAGAAGTCCAAAATTGTCTAGGATTCTGTATACATTAACTAGTTGACTAATATTCTTTAGGTAAGGAAATCTTCCATCCTTATGCACTCTTACTGCCCTCTGAAATGGCTTAACAAGTGAATCAATCCATCACAAAATAATAATAAAACCAGACAGACAGCTGGATCGATGTAGGTATTGGATTTGGATGCAATGAAGCCATAACCATCCAGTTAACCACTCAAAGTCATGCTCAGTAATATCTAGAGATACGTGACAAAATTGCAGGAGCTGCCCAAATACTAGTCAAGCAACAGCATAGCCCCACAAACTAGTCAAACAATAGACAAGCAGTGTGGACTAGTCAGATGGCTCTATGGCTAAAAGAGCAGATCAGAGACTAGGGACTCTGTGGTGGGTGGCTCACCACCTGACTCCCCAAAGCCTGACCACCACTTACAAGGCACACATCAAGAGTGTTGATGGAATTGAATTTAAGAGCTGGGAAGTTATGGTGAAGCTATCATTAATGCTCATTAGGCCACAGAATAGCGTACCCTGTGCAGTTCTGGTCACTACACTATAAGAAGGATGTGATTGCACTAGGAAGGGTTCAGAATAGATTTACTAAGATGTTGCCTGGGCTGGAGTGTTTTAGATGTAAAGAGAGGCTAGATAAGCTGAGGTTATTTTAGGCTGAGGGGAAGACCTGATCGAGGTGTACCAAATTATGAGGGATATTAATAGGGTAGATGGGAAGAAACGTTTGCTTAAGTACAGGGATCAATAACTAGGGGACAAATCCCCTCTAAATCTCCAACCCCTTATCTTAAAACTTTTTTCACCCAGAGGGTGATGGGAATCTGGAACTCCCTGTTTGATAAAGCAGTAGAAGCGGGAAGCCTCACAACACTGAAACATTCAGATGAGCACTTCAAACATCATAGCACACAAAGGCTACATATCAAGTGCTAGAAAACAGGATTAGAATAGATAGGTGTTTGTTGGTTGGCACGCATACAATCGGCTGTAAAGTTTGTGACTCCATCATTCTAATAATCTCCATTTGCCTGGATGAATGTAGCTCCAACAGGACTCTAAAATTAGACATCACCCAGCCTGCTTTATTGGCACCCCATCCACCACATTAATCATTCACTTCTTCTGACATCGATGCAATGTAGCTGCTGTGCACACTATCTACGAGCAATTCACTTTAGCTCCATTGGCTACACCTCTCATCAACCAGGTGAGCAAGGGCAGCAGATGCCTGAGAACACAACCACCTTTAGGTTTGCCTGCATGCCACACCCAACTGACTAGAAAATACATTACTATTCTTTTGCTCTTTCTAAGCCAAAATCCTGGAGCTCCCTTCCTTACAGCACTATGAGTGCAATCACACAGGCTATAGCAATACAAAACGGCTCACCACCTTCACAATGGAAATTAGGGTTGAGCAATAAACACTGGCCTTCCAAATGCTGAGAGGGTGCGAGTGCTGAGGTTTGGAAGATAGTGGTAGAAGCACTGCAAGTTGAATTGGCTGGTTTGACAATCAAGTTGTTTCGAGATTGATCTTGGCTGCAGCTGTCTTAAAACGTTCCAGGTATGTCAATGTTTGATCTAGCATCATTCCAAAGGTGTGTTAATGTTGAGTGGTGATCTAGCTTCTAGCCATTCATTTGAACTTTGTGCTCTTTATTGGTTTTTACATTTTGAAGATGGAATAAGCTTGATACTGTTTTTGTAGAGCTTGGTTTGAGTCACCATGTGTTGGAGGATTGTTTTGACAACTTCTCGTTTAGGATCTGGATTCAAGATGTTGAAGTCTGGGGCTTGAGTTGCAGGGCGGATGTCATCTGTGCATATCAATTTTCTGAAGTTTTTGGAAGATCATTTGTGTACAAGTTGAACAGGCTTAGGGTTGGAGTCAGTACTGAGGGAATACATTGCTTTATTTTTTCCATGTACTTTTTGCCTGCCCAAGGTGAACTCTGAATCTTGATTGTTTAACAGTATTCTCCAATCCTTTTAGTCATCTGGGAGAGGAGCTTCAGGAAGAGGTGAGTGTGCCAAACAGTCTCATAGGCAGCTATGAAGTTGTTGGAGGACATAGCACTTATCTTCAAGTTTTCCTGAATGTCATTTTCAGTGTAAGATGATTAGTTCCCCTGTGCTGTGGTCCTTCTGGAAACTAATTTGGTCAATGCTGAAAAATCCTGCTATAATTGGGGATATGTACTGAAGGATGGGGCATTCAAAGAACTTGTATGGGACTGACAGGAGGGAGATTGGATGGTAGCGAGCTGCAAGTGTAGGCTCTTTTCCAAATTTTGGTATGGTTATGACTTTTGCTTTCCAATTTTTTTGGAATGGTGTTGCAATGTGTGACCATCATGTAAAACCAAGTCAGCCAGGCAAGAGCTCGGGGTCCCAGAAGTTCATAAATTCTGGCATAATGTTGTCATATCCTTTGCCTTGTCACACTTCAAGTCCTGTAGGAGATTGTTTAATTCGGCAACTTCAAAAGGTGCAGGGCTGATGTCTTCTCAATGCTGCTAATGGTGCTGTTTTAGTTCACCTTGGATGTTTCTTTTGGTGTTTCTAACCAGGGATGACTCAACTATGGCAAATAGATAGGTGAAGGGGTAGTTTTGAGTGTATAACTTTTGAGCTGTTCTAAAGTGATGGATAAAGCCATGGCGCATTCCTGCTGGAATGTGTGAAGATTGTCTCTGCTACAGTTTCCTCCCACTTGATGTGGCACATAGCACTATGGGATTCAATCAGATGATCTCCTGCCTGTAGGTTGCTTGATGCCTGTAAGAGGGCAGCACTCCCTTTATCTAAGCGTGGAATGTAGACGGGTTGGTTACGTTGGGGAATTGCTGTATTGTAGATGTCACCACAGAGACAGTTACATGCTTCATCAATAGTGATGTTTTATAGTGGTTTGTTGAAATGTTGTGTTCCAAGATTTCACTGTATTTTGTCCAGTTGCCTTTCCAGAAATTCCATCGCATCTTACATTGAGTTGGAAGATCCGGAGAGCGTGCCTTACTGCAGTGTAATCTCAGAGCAACTTTTCATTGTTCCTTTCAGTTTTGGGACTTTGACTAGGATTCCTTGTGTAGAGTCTTTTCATGATTCTTCCTTCTGGAATATATGCTGATAGGATCATTAACTTCCCTAGACAAGCCTAGGTGGGGTCACGGTGCAATTTGAGTGCTGATCTGTTGCACCTCATACGCAGAGATGACACTTAGATGAATGCCACCATGCGTCCTAACAAACATCACTCCCCCACATGTCTGTCAACTTGTGACAAACCACAAAATGATAGAAAAAGTTTGCAATATCTCCCCTTTTGCCACGTTATGCTGATCTATTCAGCCCACCCAAGGTGTGACTCCAAGAAGACCAATTTGGAATAACCCTCTCACACAGGACTTTAACACAAACTCCACCTGGACAAATGAATGGGAATCATTGTATATGACAGACAAATGCCTGGCCTCAAACCCAACCCAATATGTCGTTTAGTTTCAACCATCCAAAGAAGGAGGGGTCCATCCTCAACAGGTTCAGGACCAGTCATGGCAATTGCATGGTCAACCTCCACGAATGGAGAATTACTGCCAGCTTTCTATGTGTCTGAGAGAGAGAACAAACTATGCACTGCTTCATAGATGAGTGTCCAATCCACAGACTCAGCAGAGGCTTACCTGCATTCAAACAACAAGACCAGAAGAAGAGATTTTGCATTCGCTAATTAAATAAAATTCCAAATGATATCCATAGCACAGTGGCACAGTGGTTAGCACTGCTACCTCACACTGCCAGAGACCCATGTTCAAATTCTGGCTTAAGTCACTGTGGAGTCTGCACGTTGTCCCCGTGTCTACGTCTATTTCCTCCAGGTGCTCCGGTTTCCTCCCACAGTCTGAAAGACGCTGTGGTTAAGGGCATTGGGCATGCTAAATTCTCCCCCAGTGTACGCAAACAAGCCACCAGAGTGTGGTGAATACAGGATTTTCACAATAACGTCATTGTCATGTTAATGCAAGCCTACTTGTGACAACAATAAATAAACTTTAAGAGCCCGCAAATGAATAAAAAGTAAAGAATCAGGCGAATGGAGGAAAAATAAGGTGAACAAAACAGAATTGAGAATATATTTCCTTAAGATCAGTTCAATGGACGTCCAAATAGGGTTGTAATAATACTGGATACAAAGAGGTGTGGAGGAAGCCAAGGGACCTTGGAGTTGATGTCCACAGATTCCTGCAGATAGCAGAACAAGTCAATAAGATGGTTGAGAAGTCATATGGAATCCTTTCCTTTATTAGCCAAGATATATTATATAAGAGCAGGGCAGTTATTCTGGAGCAGCGTAAATGATTATTTTGGCCACAACTTGTGTGCTGTGATAGGCAGAACATCATTTTGAATTGATGACAGCAATTTGTTTGTGGCAAATACCAATTTGTCCTGATTTTACTCTCAAAAAAACAGAAAGCAATTATGGATATCTTTTCTGCATTTTGTCATTACTGGCAAAATTGTGTGACAAGTGTAATTCCGAATTTTTGTCAGTTTCAATGAGAATCATCAAACAGCCACCGTAAACAACATCAAAAAATATCACCTGATGTTTTACCTTTCTAAATGATCAGTTGATTTTCACTAAAGTAGCTGTGTGCAACAGAGAGAAGCTGTTATGTGTTTCATTCTTTGGTAACAAGATTTGTCACAATAATCAAAAAGATTAGCTGGCCACAAAAGCATTTCTAATATGATCACCCAATACGTACGTATTTAATCTCAAGCAAGCATGCTACAAGATTTTTCATATAAAGTTTTGGTTTCTGCAAATTCTAATATATTCTATTTTTTAACTGAGTCAAAAAAAAAGTCAAGCCCATTCTGTTTGTCAAACCTTCTGAAAGAACTCATACAATCAACTGCTACTTAAATAATCTCTTAAGATCATAAAACATAGAAGCAGAATTAAGCCATTCAGCCCATCTACTCTGCTCTACCATTCAATCATGGCTGATAAGTTTCTCAACCTTATTCTCTTGCCTTTTCCCATAACCTTTCATCCCCTTACCAATCAAAAATCTATCTCTGTCTTAAGTACACTCAGTGACCTGACTTCTATAGCCTTTGTGACAATGAATATCATAGATTCACCAGCCTCTGGCTGAAGAAATTCCTCCTCATCTTAGTTCTAAAGGTGTTGTCCATTTACTCAGAGTCTGTGCCCTTGGATCCTAATCTCTCCTACAAATGGAAACATCTTATTCACATCAACTCTATCCAGGTCTTTCAGCATTCTGTAAGTTTCATTGAAATCCCCACTCATCCTGCTAAACTCTGAGTACAGACCCAGAGTCCTCAAATGCTCCTCGTAATTTGAGCTTTTCATTCCCAGAATCATTCTCATGAACATCTTCAAGGCCAGTGTTTCCTTCCTTAGATAGAGGGCTCAAAATTGCTCACAGTATCCCACATAGAGTCTGACCAGAGCCTTATAAAATCTCAGCAATATATCTCTGCTTTTGTATTTTATTTCTTTTGAAATACTAACCTTGAGAGTGATTCTGTGCCGTGCCATAAACAGCAATGAGTTAAACGATCAAATAAGTTTTTTGTTGGTTATTTTCTTCTGATAAAATTGAATATAGAACATAGAACAGTACAGCATGGTACAGCCCCTTCAGCCCTCGATGTTGTGCTGAGCTATGTCCGGACCCAAGATCAAACTATCCCAATCCCTATCATTCTGGTGTGCTCCATGTGCCTATCCAATAACCTCTTGAAAGTTTCTAAAGTGTCTGACTCCACTATCACAGCAGGCACTGCATTCTATACCCCAACTGCCGTCTGAGTAAAGAATCTACCTCGGACATCCTTTCTATATCTCCCATCATGAACCTTATATAGTTATGCTCCATAGTAACAGCTACATCCATTGAAGGAAGTAATGTTTGAAAGTCCACTCTATCTATCCCTCTCATCATTTTAGATTGATTGCACAAGGAATATTGGGCTGGACGTGGATTGAACTCCCTTGCTTTTATAACAATACCACGGAATATTTAATATTTATTTGAAAAGGCAACCTACAAATACATTACTCTGCATCTTGGATGGATTATCAATTAACACATTAGGTGCCGTAATTTCCCTTTTTCTCTTATGTTTTGTTAGGGTAAATCGAACATTTACTGAATACTGACTTTTTTTGTGATGATTTTATCAACAAGCTTTTCCGAAGTGCAGAGTTCACAAGGCATCAGCCTACTATAACTACAAATTGGATTGGGCAATCATGTTCAATTTTTGACTTTGATGTTGTTTCCAAGATAGGCAATTTATTATTTTTCTTCAAGGTTCCCTGCATTTTCTAAATGGCTTTCTCTTTTTATTATGCTTTTTCCCTGGTTCATGAATCCAAAGATGGGGTTTTCCATTTTCCTTTAGTTATCACTGTCATGTAACATTAGTCACATAAAGTTACATTCAAAGGGCCACCCATAGTCACATAGCTTTGGAATGTTGAGGCCATATTAAAAAAAGAATGAGTCACCTTTCTATAACATGTTTATTGATTCTTGGAAATATTTCTCATTGCATTAGTTTTTTCATAATACATGGCAAAAAAAACTGACTAAATACAGGCACAAAATCCTTCTTTACTTTAGCTTTGAAGATCTTGGACTAGGTCTTTGTGGGTTGAAATTTGAAAAGCAGCATTGAGTCCGCATTGTGTTCTGTTGAGTAGTCACCTTGAGAATTGCAGCTAAGTCATGAGGAGCTGTGATCATGTTTTTGCCTTCTCAAGAAAATTTAGTAGTTTGGGAGATCTATGTGGATCTTTTTAGCTTGGGTCCAAGATTGATAGAGTCAGCGAAATTGGAAATACATTAGAAGAGAGGAGTAACACAGTTGAGACATACATAGTCAGTGGGTGGGAAATTTTGGGTGGGGCCCAAGCAGAGCAGAAGAAGCAAAGGTAAATACTTGAAGTAATCTCCTACTTTAGGCTCAGTACTGGGGCTAATACAAATCAGCAGCACAGTGAAGAAGATATACTACGTTCCAGAGTGGAATGAAATTATTGCAAGGAAGGAAAATGACAAATTAGCAGCAAGAAACACACAATAATAGTCAACAGATTTTGATGAACTCTAAAATATTAAATAAATAATTTAAACTGACAACTTTTCTCATTTGCAAAAGATAAAGGAAGAAAAACCTTGAAGCATTTCAGATTTAATTTTAATGACAGTGAAAAGGGTGAGCCTTGGTACAGTGGTACCACTTTCATCTTTAAATCAGAAGGCTGCAGATTCAAGCCCTGCTCCAGAGCTTTGAATGCATAATCTAGACTGCATTTTGATGTCTGCTTTCTCCGAGTACAACTAACCTCACTTTTGTTCTCAGAAACTTACTCTGGCAAAACATGGTGAAATGAATTATTTCTCCACCTTGAGTCAGAGGAGTTCTGAAATTTAAAGTCTCCTCAAATGCATAAACGCTGTACACTGAATAGTCTTCTCTAATGCTGAAACCTCTAATATTTATTTGACTTCTCTCCCAATGTTTTATGTTGAAAGACACTGGCTGCAAAATTAATTTGTACACTGTCGTGATTAGCAGGCATACCCACAGAGCTGAAACAAAGGAGACACCACAGTCAATTCTCACTCAGTCTGAGGTCAATCTGAAAAGGTAGAAGGAGCAAGATCTTGATGTAACAGGCGTCAACAGGCTGGTGCAATGTGCAAATACTAAAATTGGCTTGTGAATTTGCAGGCAATGCCTTCCTTACTCAAAACAACAACATTAGGAAGAGAGATGGGAATGTTTCTAGGAACATTTAAAGGTGCAGCTGTTTGACTTACTTGAGCTCAGGCAAAGTTTGTAGAAGCTCTGTGGTGAGTCGCTGTGGGAGTATTTTGAATGAGGAATGTTGGTCGCTAAAACAAATCCTCTTTGCAACTGTCTTTATAATTTGAGATAGAAAGGAAAAATAATTTTTAAAATAAAAAAGAAGCAGAACAAATGTTCACCAGTACGTACTGTGTGTGGCATGGTGTGGTACATTGAACCTTCGTATTTACTGGTAGGACCATTGCAACAGGTTTGAAAATTCCCACAGGAGCAAAATGTACATGGCAGCTTTTAATGAAAACTGCCTGAACCAAATCCAATATAAAATAACAATGCTATGTCGATATTTACAGAGTTCTTGATCCACCAGATGACTACAGCAACATCAATGAAGGATGTTTTATAGGCTATACGCACAAATTGCTAAGAATGGATGAATACAGCAATTTCACCACCCCTGAAATTTACCAAATTTGAATGGGGAGGGACGAGATAGAACTGCCATGCTGTTGCTTGCTGAACTTTTGCTAGCTGGATATTGCAACAGCAATAATAGTACTTGGTTGGAATGGTTCAGAAACCATTTTGAGGTTCTAAAAATTAATAGCATTTACTCAGGCATGATCAATTTACTGCATTTGGCTAAGGACATTCAAGTCATCTGAAGCATTAAGGGTGCACTTCTCACAAATTAACATGCTATTTGCATACCATTATTTTCCAGCATTTCTCATAAGTGAAAGATTGCAATTTAGTGGATGGACACAAGCTGGGCTCTTCTGTGCCTGATGCAGCAACCTATTAAATGGGAAAATTGGGTTTACAGTGTTTAGTCAGTATTACTAATTGGATCCATTGCTGAAAGTAAACTGGTGGTGATGATGATTGTGATTGACAGATGTAGTGGAGCTGATTTTCTTACTTGCATATTTAATTGCTCCATATGAAATGCTAGATATAAGGAATTCTAATGTGTATATTAATTCTTCATGTAAATGATTTCCTAGTGATTTCCCCCACATGCATACTAATAGGTGAACACGGCTGAAGCATATTATTATTGAAAGGTAATCATTATGGAGCTGAGAGGTTTTAATTGACAATTCTGTGCTATACAATATTGATTCATGCTGCCAGTCATAATATTGTCATTCGCTTTTACAGCTCACTTGATTACATAAATATAAAATAAATAGTATCAGGGGTTCTTGGGGTAGCTCTTTGTGCAATAATGTCAAACAGCTGATAAAACAAATCAACAGCTTTTATTGCATCACTCCCAGATCTTTCCACCTATGTCGGTGAAAATAAAATTTCATGGGAGAGATGTAAATCGTGCTGCTGATTCACTTTCACCCATTTTACTCAGTTGGACAACAATCAATATCTACTCCCTTATTTCACATTGATTGGCAAGTTCACCATTTTATTCATAACACCCAGGGCAACAGATTCTAGAGTTCATCCAACCAGCATGTTCTGGGAGGAATTAAAACGGAAAATTCTGGAAGTACTCAGCTAAGCAGACTGATTCTGTGGGGAGAAACAGAGGGAACATTTCAGGCTGATGACTTTCCATCAGAATTGGGAAAGGTTTGAGAAATAATAGGTTTGGGGCAAGGAGTGGGTGGGACAAGGACAACATGAAGGTCTGTGATAGGATGAAGAAAGCAGAGACTGAACGATGGGAAATGTTAGTCTTTCAGCGCCTATACGAATGATGAGGCCTGTTGCCAAACACTCCTTATTGTAAGGCAGCAAATAAGAATCATAGAATTCCTTCAGTGCAGAAGGAGGCCATTCGGTCTATTGAGTATGCAACGGCTCTCCAAAAGACCATCTTTCCTTGACACAGTCCATCATCCTATCCCCATAACCTTATGCATTTACCGTGGCTAATCCATCTAGCCTACACATCTTGGGACATTAAAAGGTAACTTAGCATGGCCAATCCACCTATCCTGACATCTTTGAACTGTGGAAGGAAACCAGAGCAGTCAGAGGAAACCAACTCCACACAATCACCCAAGGCCAGAATTGAACCCAGGTCCCTGGCAGTGTGAAGCAGCAGTGCTCGACACTGTACCTTCCAATTTAGCCTCCTGTTCTCAAAGCTCACAATGTGATCTCCTCTGCTTGCAAGATAAAATGGGTAGTTAGCTTGCTGCCTTCCATCACCTATATTACAATGAGCAGAGAAGGCAATTTACCCATCATTGGGCCTATTGAGGTGGAAGAAGGTTTGAGGTGGGCAGCCCAGCAACTCTCACTGCATGGGTTGCTGTTTGATAGGAATGGACTCTACCTTCTTTAGTGGGGAAGGTGGAGAGCTCCTCCTCTGTGCCTGACAGAGGCATCTTCACAAGATTTTGCCTATTCTTTAAGCCTCTCCCATGGCCACTAAAACATGGCCCCAATACCTCTTCCTACCTCGCTGGAATCCACCAGCAGGCCCGTTCAAGTTTCCTGGATTTGCCAGATATCTAGGATCCATGGCTCTTCTTCGTGGACTACTTGTAGTTCCAGTAGAGTTGCCTATTTGAATTTAGCTCTGCTGGGACTAAACCAGATTGGCCAGCAGCAATCTAGGCAGGACCTTCTTCAAAATAAGTAGTAAGTTCCACGCTGACGCAATTAAGGCTTCTCCCAACATAATATCATTGGTCTGGGTTTCATGTAACTGGGCTGACCACAGACTTTTCAGCTTTTGAGCTGGCAGGATGGGGAGTATCTCCCCCTGTAAAATTCAGCCCCTTGTTTTTGCTTTTAGAAACAACTTCAACTAGAGTAAAAACTGTCTACTTAATATGCCATAATGTGGCATTGGACAGCTGAGGAGTGCAGCTGTTGATGTTGCTGCTTCTGAATATATATTTTACAAATTTCACTCCATATAAGAGTAGATTAATTGACAACTTGTTGTTGGTTAAATAGAGGGCTGACTGTGTGTTAATTAAAAAGCCCTTTGTATTTAAATTAGTGTTTACTGGTTCCCCAAGGCCACAAGGCTGCTAGAAGATAAAAGACCTGTGTCATGCACAGCTTCTTCTACCGTTATATTGGAAATGAAGATGATCTCCCAGAAGATTCCCTTCTATAATTCACATTAACAAAGTTTTGAATGTGCGCTAGACTGGGAGTCATATCGCCTGCATAAGGTTGTGAAATTGGTTTGGTTCTGTAATAGAACATACAATCCTACAGTGCAGAAGTAGGCCATTTGACCCCTTGAGGCTGCACCAATCACACTCCCACCCAGGTCCTATCCCATAACCCCATGCATCCACCCCATCCAGTCCCCCTGACACTATTGGGCAATTTAGCATGGCCAATCCACCTAACTTGCACATTTTTGGACTGTGGGAGGAAACTGGAATACCCGGAGGAACTCAAGTGGATACAGGGAAAATGTGCAGACTTCACTCCGATAGTGACCCAAACCAGAAATCGAACTTGGGTTTCTGGCGCTGTAAGGCAGCAGTACTAACCACTGTGCCATCATGCCACCCTTAAGGGTTGTAGATACAAAGAACAAAAGAAAATTATAGCACAGGGACAGGCCCTTTAGTCCTCCAAGCCTGCACCGACCATGCTGTCTGACTGAACTAAAACCTTCTCACCTTTCCATGGACTGTATCCCCATCATATTCATGTACTTGTCATGACATCCCATAAAAGTCACTATTGTATCTGCTTCCACTATCTCCCCCGGCAGTGAATTCCAAGCACCCACCACCCTCTGTGTAAGAAACTTGCCTTGTGCATCTTCTTTAAAACTTGCCTCTTGCACCTTCAACTTATGCCCCCTAGTAATTGATTCTTCCACTCTGTTTCACACAGTTTTAGCAACAAAAGATGAGAATAATTCTTTGCAATGCATGAGCTGTTAAAGTTTCATGTGCACAAAATTTGGTCCTGTAGTGTTACTGGATTGGGTGTTTGGGACCCCAGAGAAGAAGAAATAACAGGAAGAGCTCCCACTGCTAATAAAATACAGCTTAGCCCAGGAACGATCACCATATTCAGGGATAGTGTTGGCACATTTGTACATCAGAAATCAGTCAATGTCTAGCATTGATTTGTTACAAGGTTTGCCATCTTGCATTGCACTGGTCTCATTAACGTCTTCTCGTAAACTCGCAAGACTGACTTGCATTCAGCGACATAATGAGCACCACAATATCCTCCACCCTACACCCCCCAACTCAGCCAATTTAAGGGATCACCATGGAATTTTCAGGTAAGATGGCTTTCATCTACCTTTTGCTGCTGCAGTGTTAGTGGAAATATTGTACACTATGTTATTATTGAAGTTGGTGAAAGGTCTTATTGTGAGAAGGCAATGTTGCTGGAACATTGGAAAGAATGGTATGGATTCGAGTGGTCTCGAGAAGAAAACCTGAGCTATTATAATCATGATTCCTTTTGGACTGCAGCAAGAAATGGAGTTGGAACAGAGGCAGCAGAGAAAAGATTTTGCTGGTAGAGGTCAGATTCACCTTAATTTTCCGGGAGAAATTTTCCTAATTCCTGGAGCAGCGTCTGTTGTTGGTTAGACTTTTCTTTTAATTCATTCATGGGACATGGGCATCACTGGCTAGCTAGCATTTGTTACAGTTGACAGTTAACCACATTGCTGGAGTCACATGTTGACCAGCCAGGTAAGAACAGCAGATTTCCTTCCCTGAAGGACATTAGTGAACCAGATGGGTTTTTCTAACAATCGGCAATGATTTCAAGGTCATCAGTAGATTCTTAATTCCAGATTTTTTTTACTGGATTCAAATTCCACCATCTTTCATGGTGGGATTTGAACCCTGGTCCCTAGAATGAGTTTCTGGATTAACAGTATTGCGAAAATGGGGATCATCTCCCCATTACCTCCCCTTCACCAAGAAAGGTGGACAGTGAACTGTGTCACCTCCTTTTACCTGACATGCAATCTCAGAACAGGAGGGGGATAGCAGTGTCAGTGGTTGAAGGTCACTGTGACCTTTAATCTATACAACTCAGCATCCTTCCAGCTTGGAGGAGGCAATATCACTATCATTTCTCAGTTTGCCTTGTACCACTGCATTAGGAAGTTCACTGAGGCCCTGGACATGTGAAGATGGGACTGCACTTTATGCAAAAAGAAGGAGGAGTGGATATATGGCTTTGCCAGATAAAGTAAGGTTTTGAGATTCCTGGTAAAAGAGCTTCAACTGAATAGTTGGTTGGGGGGAGGGGGGGGGCAAAGTTTCAATTTTATGGAGAATTAGAGAATCAATGTCATAGGAAAGGATAGAAGTGCAGGTTAATGATAAGTTTAAGAGCTGTAGGCTCAAGAAAGGTTCGTAAAGTTTCTCGACCACGTAATAGAACAGAGTATATAAGGTGGCAGGAATCTAGCCTCGATCAGAGCAAAGAAGGTGGCAAGTATGAGAAAGGAGATGATCAATGCAGGACTGAAGGTGTTGTGCCTAAATGCACACAGTATACGGAACATGGTAAATGATTTTGTTGCGCGTATTGAAATGATGTTGTGGGCATACAGAAACGTGGCTGCAAAGGGATCAGAAATATCCAAGGATATGTGTTCTATTGAAAGGACAGGCAGATGGGCAAAAAGAGTGCGATTGCATTATTAGTAAAGAATGAAGTTAAATCGATAGCAAGAAGTAATATAGGATCAGAAGGCATAGAATCTCTATGGGAAGAGTTGAGGAATCACAAAGGTAAAAAAGACTTTGATGGGAGTTATGTACAGGCCCCCGAGCAGTAGTCAGGATGTGGGGCAGAAAATAAATCAGAGATAGAAAAAGCATCTAAGAAAGGCAATATTACAATAATCATAGAGGACAGTGAATCCCAAGGAAAGGAATTTGTGGAACATCTAAGAGGTGTTCTTTTGGATCAGCTTGTGTCAGATCCTATGCGGTTCAGGCAATTCTGGATTTGGCGATGTGTAATGAGGCAGATTTGATTAGAGAGCTTAAGACGAAGGAACCCTTAGGGATCAGAGACCACAACGTGACAGAATTAACCCTGCAGTTTGAGAGGGAGAAGCTGGAATTAGATGGAATGCTTTTACAATTAACTAAAGGTAACTACAAAGACTGAGGAAGGAGTTGCTTGGAGTTGATTGGAAAGGGAGCCTAGCAGGACAGACAGCAGAACAATAATGGCAGGAGTTTTTGGTGATTATTTTGGGACGCACAACAAACGTTCATCCCAAGGAGGAAGGAAACATGCTTAGGGGTGGATGATGCATCCATGGCTGATGAGGGAAGTCAAGGACTGCAGAAAAGCAGAAGAGAAGGCATACAAAATGATGAGGATTAGTGGGAAGCCTTTAAAAATGAGCAGAGGACAACTAAAAAAATCAGTAAAGGGTGAGAAGATGATATGAGTGTAAGTGAACTAGTAATATAAAAAAAAGGAAGAATTTTTTTCAATATATAAAAGCTAAAAGAGAGATAAAAATAGCCATTGGACTGAGGCTGGAGAAGTAATAATAGGACACAAAAGAAATGGCAGAGGAACCAAATAATTACTCTGCATCAGTCTTCACGGTGGAAGACACCAGTGGGATTCCAGAGCTCCAGGAGAATCAGGGACAAAAAGTGAGTGCTGTGACCATCACCAAGGAGAAGTTTCTATGGAATCTGAAGGTGGATAAATCATCTGGACTGGATGGACAACACCCCAAAATTCTAAAAGAGATCGCTGAGAAAAATTATGGAGGCATTAGTGGTGACCTTTCAGGAATCACTGGAGGCACGGTGTGTCTCCGAGGACTGGAAAGTAGCTAATGTAACACCACTGTTTAAGAAGGGAGAGAAGCAGCAGATGGGAAATTATAGTCTGCTTGGCCCGAGTTCAGTCATTGGCAAGATTTTAAAGTCCATTATTAAAGATGAGATTGAAAAGTACTTAGAAGTGCATGATAAAGTAGGATTGAGTCAGCACGGCTTTGTCAAGAGGAGTTCATGTCTGGCAAATCTGTTAGAATTCTTTGAGGAAATACCAAGGAAGTTAGATAAAGAAAGAACAGTAACGTGATTTATTTAGATTTCCAGAAGGACTTTCATAAGGTGCTGCCTAGGAAACTGTTAAATAAGTTAAGAGCCCATGGCTTTAAGAGTAAGATCCTGGCATGGATAGAGGATTGGCTGATTGGCAGGAGGGAGAGAGTAGGGATAAAAGGTCTTTTTCAGCTGGTGACGGGTGGTGTGTTTCAAGGGTCAGTGCTGGGACCACAACTTTTCATAATATATATTAATTATTTGGAAGAAGAAACTGAAGGCGCCGTTGCTAAGTTTGCAAATGATACAAAGATATGTCGAGGGATAGATAATATTGAGAAAACAGGGGACTGCAGAAGGACTTGGACAGGTTAGGAGGATGGACAAAGAAGTGACGGATGGAATACAGTATGGAAAAGTGTGAGGTTATGCACTTTAGGAGGAGGAATCGGGGCATAGATTATTTTCTAAATGGAAAAATGCTTTGGAAATCAGGAACACAAAGAGATTCAGGAATCCTTGTTCAAGATTCTCTTAAGGCTAACATGCAGGTTCAGTTAGCAGCTAGAAAGGCAAATGCAATGTTAGCATTCATATCGAGAGGGCTAGAGTACAAAATACAGGATGTATTTCTGAGGCTGTATAAGGCTCTGGTTGCACCCCATTTGAGATAATGTGAACAGTTTTGGGTCCTGTATCTAAGGATGGATGTGCTGGCCTTGGAAACGGACCAGATGAGGTTCACAAGAACAATCCCTGGAATGAAGAGCTTGTTGTACGAGGAATGGTGGAGAACTCTGGATCTGTACTTGTTGGAGTTTAGAAGGATGAGGGGGGATCTTACTGAAACTGCAGTATACTGTGAGGGCTGGATAGAGTGGACTTGGAGAAGATGTTTCCACTTGTCGGAAAAACTAGAACCAGAGGGCAAAACCTCAGGCTAAAGACGATTCTTTAAAATAGAGATAGAGGAATTTCTTCAGCTAAAGCGTGGTGAATCTGTGGAACTCTTTGCTACAGAAGGCTGTGGAGGCCAGGTTATTGAGTGTCTTTAACACAGAGACAGATAGGTTCTTGATTAATAAGGGGATCAGTGTTATGGGGAAAGGCGGGGATGAGAAAAATATCAGCTATGATTGAATGGTGGAGTCAATGGGCTGAGTGGCCTAATTCTGCTCTAGTGTCTTATGGTCTTAAAAGATTAATAAGATTTTCAATCAGTACACATTAAAGACTCTGACAGAGCTAGCAGCATTCAGTTAAATGACGAAAAAGAACTTTATGAGCAAACAAGAAGCAATTTATACATAAGATGCAATAATTGATTCAAACGAGTGTTTATGATTGTAAAACATGCTGATATTTCAAATGTATAATTATTAATTTTAAGAATATTGTTCACTTTAATCAAAAAAACAATTTTACTGCAATGCATCATGGTAAAAGTCATTGAAACGAAGACATTTTGAAAGAATATTTGAGCCTTGGAAATATGCAATTTTTATCAGTAAAATTTCAGATGGAAGAAACGTATAGAACACTTAATTATATTTCATGAATAGAGTTTAATCACTATCTAGACTAGATGGACTGGTGTCCAGATGTGGTGTCACAAATTAGTTTGGTTAGACAGTGAACTTTAAGGAAAACCATAAGAATGTTCATTTGAACTGCGGGCTGAGCATCTTAGGCTACTTAGGCAACCAGGTTTGGGGTCAGCCAAGACAAGAGTTAGCTTCCAGATTACACAGACTAATAAAATACCATTGTACTGAAGGGTGAAATGAGATTGGCTAAGGAATTTGACATGTATTATTATTCATTTGTGTATCTTGAAAATGATTGATTTAAAGTTACTGACAGGTGGGAATGATTGATAAGAAAAAGACTATAATTGATCTATTTTTGATTACATACGTTAGCTTCATTGGAGAGGTTTTGCTGCTCTATGTTGGAGCTATTTAATCTGTTGTGATCTCCTGGTGGCCGCTGGTTTAAATAGAGTTATGACTTTAATACAGATATACTGGCTTTGAGAGTCTTGTATTGTCTAAAGTTTGGGCAGTACCGGTCATCATGGGCACCCCACTGACACCAGGATAATGGGATTCTTCAGTCGTGCAGCAAGCCATTGGCTACACTGTATGGCTCTCCAGGCACCACCTCTCAATGTGGCGATGTACTGGAAGGGCAAAGATTCCATTCACTGCATGTATAATCGGTGTGCAGCCTCACATATACCACCATATTGATAAATACTTGCTATATTAGCAGCATTGACAATGTAATCCTTTGCGCCAGCTAGGTTTTCTGCCATCTTTGTGTGACCACATCAAAACAGAGGGTAAAAGCAAAATTACTGCGGATGTTGGAATTTGAAACCAAAAAAGAGAAAATGCTGGAAAATCTCAGCAGGTCTGGCAGCACCTATAAGAAGAGAAAAGAACTGACATTTTGTGTCCAGATGGCCCTTTGTCAAAGGGTTATCTGTCAGCTCTTTTCTCTCGAACAGAGGGTTGCTGTTCACAACAAGAGAGAGTAACTCTATTCATAGCTCATGATGGCACTCTGCCACATGACCACAGATGGACAGTACTCCTACGATGAGAGCAATGTTGTGGCTAGGTATCTCACAGTACAGACCATTAACATTCTGAAACAGTTTTGCTGCCTCAACCACTCAGGGTCTCTTGCCAAACTCGCACTACACAGTGGCCTATTGCACCCTCCATAATCTATCTTGAGGGCACAGAACTTGGTGCCAAGCTTTTGCTGATCAGACCAAGAGGAAGTGGTATATTTGCAGCAGATGAGTTGTCTGTGAACACAGCATAGAGTCAAAGAAATTTACAGCATGGAAACAGGCCTTTCTGCACAACTTGTCTGTGCCACCCTTTCTTTTCTTAATCAACTAAGATAGTCCCAAATGCTTGTGTTTGACTCATATCCCTTGATAACCATCTTCCTCATGTAACTGTCTAAACGTTTTTTAAAAGACAAATTTGTACCCACCTCTGGCAGCTTGTTTCAGACACTCACCATCCTCTGTGTGAAAATTTTACCCCTCTGGACCCTTTTGTAACTCACGCCTCTTACCTTAAGCATCAAACTCCAAATCTCCTCAATCCTGAACTGAGAAATATCATAAACCAATCATTACTTACTAACTTGATCCATTAACGCTTTCAGTAATGGGCTCACCTCCCTAGTTGAGCCTCAGGAGGGATGAATGTTGTGTTGGGTCAGGAAATGGGGTAGGAGGTTGGAGGGGAGGTGGGGTGGGCAGTGTCAGCCTGGGAGGACATTCTAGTTATGTTGGGCCTCGGGTGGAGCGTTGTGTCTGACCTGGCAGGGAGCCTAGATAATACCTTTCTGGTCAGGCTTTGGGAGGGTGTAGAGGTCAGGCCTAAGGGATGGGGAGGACATCAGGTCAGACTTTGGAAGGGCTTGGTGTTGAGTTGGGTCTGGTCAAGTCATGCCTTTGTAGGGGGAGTTTTGTGTCATGCTCATGGTGAGGGTATGTTGGTTTTGGTGGGGGTAGGATCAGGCCTCAGATGGCAGAAAGGATGGTCAGGTCAGGCCTTGGGCAGTTGTGGTGAGAGACATAATTGGCGAGCTATGGGGGAATCCCATATGTTGGGAATTCCTGTCAAGCATTGTAATGGCTTGGAGATGGCTTTGGGGGGGGTGGTGTAGAATCTTGGTGCAGGGCATAGTTAGATGTGACAAAAGTGGTAGATTTCCAAGGTGTTCCAGAAAGTTGAGGATATGAAAGATGATAGGGAAAATGCAAATCATTCTTTCCTTCTTTCTTTGCTTGATGAAGTCCTTATTCCCCTTCTTTTATCCCTCCATTGCTCCATTGCCAGTATTGCTCCTTCCCATCTTTCTGTGCATTGCTCACCTTTCTGACATTTATGTGGAGTGAACTTACCTCCAACCTTTGTCTGTTGGCATCTTATCTCCCCTGTTCATCCTCCTCTCTTCTTCCTCTCCTTTCCTGCCTCGCTCTGACATGAGGAACCCCAGACTAGCTAGCAGGGAAAAATTAAAATAAGTTGGAGAAATTTATAAAACTAAAGTAGTAAAATGTGCAGTTAGTAAGTTGAAAGAGCCCTTATGCATGAGTAACATTAATTAAATTCTTCAGTTAACAAGGTTTACTATGGAAAATTAATTATGGGAGCTGGTCAGAAAAAATCTTTTGGCAAAGTGAAGGGGAACACGGCCACACAGACAATGATAGTAATGAAAGTAGTTTTAGTTACTTATAGTTCTCAATAGTCTAAAGTGCATGTGGGGGAGACTGATAAGTTCACAGGGAACAAATCAGGTAGAGAGGGGGAGGCAGTAACATAGTGGAATTGTCATTGGATTAATAACCCAAAGGCCCAGTGCTCTGGGGACCTGGGTTTGAATCCCACCACAGCAAATGGTGAAAATTGAATTCAATGAAAGTCTGGAATTAAAAAAAAAATCCCACTGATGACCATCTGGCTCACTAGTGCCTTTTAGGGAAGAAAACCTGTTTTCCTTATCTAGTCTGGGCTATGTGGGACTCAAGGACCGGAATTTTACACCTGCCCCAATTCTGGGTATGGGCGAGGCTCAAAGAGCAGCACTCTCCATTGGCCTCAGGCAGGATCGTACGAACCTTGGGCAGATGTGCCAGTAAAGTTCCACCCAAGATCCACGGCAATATGATTGGCTCTTAAATGCACTTGAATGGGCAATAGATACTAGCATGGCCACATCTCATGGACAAATAACAAAAAGGAGAGTAGTTCTGGTTATCGATCAGCTGAGTTTGAAACCAGGCCTGTTATGAAATAGGGCAGGAGCTGATCCAGAGTGAATTGAAGGAGGAAGCAGTCAGAAAATGCCGAGGGGAAATGAAAAGAAGAGTTGGCTTTGAGTTGATCTACTTGTGAGTGTAAAAACAGTCAGAGTGACATTAACACTCAGACTGATTAGTTACAGAGTACTTTGCTTTACAGCCTTGTTTTACAAATCAGTTTTTAGAATGAAGTGCTTGAAATCAGTTAGTTTTCAATGTTCAATTAAGTCACAGCACAGAAGAATGGCTTTTCCTCTAATGAATGAAAAATTACTTTCAGCTGCACTTTGGTTGCCAGTGTCGGGGAAGGAGGGAACTTCACTTGTATTATTTCACTTTTTGCACTTAACCTCATTGATTAGAGACAGAATGAAACTTCAACAAATGATGAATAGGATTACTTTTTCTATGGGTCGCTAGCCTAAGTGAATGTGTGGCAGCAGATAAGACATAATAGCTTTGACACTTTATCAGAGCGGCATCGAGAGGTGCAACTAGCAATATAATGAGTTTGCCTACAGGGGCAAATTGACCATAAATGTTTTTGATGAAACATGCATCCCAAAATAAAAAAAAGTAATATATATTAGATGGAAATTCCTATTTATGAAATTAAATTAATCGAGGCTGGGTCAGATATGGACTAGTGACAGGTGCCTAGGTTCATTCAAGAAGAATGTTAACTGGGGGAGATACTAAATAATTCCTGGGACCTTTAAAACTTTACCCTAAGAATAGTTTGTTCCTCCAGAGCTGAGAAAGTGAAAATTGGAAAAATCAACAAGCAAAAGAAATGCAATCTGAGTTTGCAGAGTGGCTTCAGTTGAAAAAAAGACACATGACAGAATCCTAATGGCCAGATTTTCACTACTGAGGTGGGAAGTTTGAGTTGGAGAAGTTCTCAAATTGTTGGACCTGCCTCAGTAAAAAGTTGAACAGTTTTTGTTTGAGGTGAGGATAAGCCCGCCAGCCCGCATAGCAAAGTATCGACAGGCATGGGGTCAGGCAAATGCCAAAGTGGACTGGTTAGAAGGCCTGTATTGGCACTCTGTGACCTTGTCCCAATTGTTTCAGAAAGCATTAAACCTCCTGGCCCTCACACCATTTCAACTCCTCATCCACCTCTGTTCACCTCATACCTTCAATGCCAATACAATGCCAAATCATGCCTACCATACAATTTCCATTGTCCCTCAATTCCCCTTGACATTTCCCCTACATTGTCAGTCACTCAGTATCTAATATGGGAAGACCAACCATTGAGGGATTTTCTGGCCTTTCCATGGTATGTTTCTCATGGTGGGATGTTCTGGTCCTGTTGTTATCAATGGAATCCCATCAGTGTGAGTAGCCTGAATATTCAGCTTAAATCTCCTGAAGTGATTAATCTCTTACAAAATCAAATTGCTATTCAGACACTACATTAATTGATAGCCTCTTTAAACTGTCAATCAAACTGAATTCAGAGCCCCTGCTGAGATAATCATAGCTTTTGAAATTCAGTGACATAGTAATAACCCTTGGGTAAATGTCAACAAAGAACTCCATTGAAACACTTTCAGCAGATGTGACTGGTTTTCTTCCATCCTGCGGCAGGTGGGCTGTCAATCAAAGCATTCTAACAGAGATCTTTTAACTCAGTGATAGCTGTAGCTTGTATTTTTTTACTTCAAAGACTTCAGATCATGACAGATTTACAAATTTTATCTGCCCTTCAAGAACATTTCTGTGTACTTTATCAGTTCATGACCCCCTGCTATAGGGCAAGGCTCTTGCAACAATCAAATTGGATCTATTTGAACTTAGTACTGAGTTTATATATTCCTGTTGAGCTTAGTTTCTTCCTTTGTGTGTCAGTTTCCTAAACCAACAAAAATTGATACTTGGAAATCGGAGCAGGTCTTCTGCAACCAAGTTCTGCCCACCACTTGTAAAGATCCGAGAATCTTGCCCATCATTCACGAAGGCCCAGAGTCTACAAAGTTGAAAGGTTCTGTGATTGTTGCAGAAATAAAGTATAACTCAACATTTGTGTGTTTCATTTTCTTGCATGGTATTAACTGACAGAATAGAGAAGCACAACTTTTCATAACTTTGAAAAATGGCAAGGTGGCACAGTGGTTAGCACTGCTGTCTCACAGCATGTTTTGTTTCTGGCCTTGGGTCACTGTGTGGAGTTTTCACATTTTCCCCTTGTCTATGTGAGTTTCTTCCTACAGTCCAAAGAATTGCTGGTTAGGTGGATTGACCATGATCAATGCATGAGGTTACAGAAATAGGATGATGAGTGGGCCTAGGTGGAGTGCTCTTTGAAAGTCAGTGCACTCTCGATGGCTGAATGGCCCCCTTCTGCACTGTCGTGATTCTATGGAATAGGCGTAATGGTGACAGCTACTTTTGTGATGTTCTGATTTGCAAGGTCAGTTGGTCTGACATGAGACTACTTTGTAAAAGCAGCATTGTAGAACTGGGACAATACAACCATCCTTTATTTGTCAGGACTCAGATGCCATTCACATTGCTTTAGCACCACATCTAATTTCAATCTGCATTTTAGGATTAAATGTATATCATTAGTTGTTAATCAAAACAAATATCAATATATAAATCTATTCAATGATTAAATGATGTGACTCCAGACCCACAGTGTTGCAGTTGATCTTAACTGGACTCTGAAATGTCCTAGCAAGTCACTCTATTCAAGTGTTTTTAGGGATAGGCAACAAATGCTGCTTCTGCCAGCAATGTCCACATCCCATGAATGAGTAAAAACAAGGTCACTAATGTGAATCAGGCCATGCTACACTTTGGTGGAGGAAATCTGGAATTTTACCCCACGCGCTTCTAGTGTAGCTGGCAGAAGAAATCCATGCATCAAAATATTCCATTTAAAAGTCGAATTAGAATGAAATAAGATATTAATTTACTTTTAGAAATATGTATTGTGTATATATCATTCATGTGACCATCATATGAGAGCAAATGAAATACCCCTGATACTGATTTGGATGATTTATTGCGGCTGAGTGGTAATGAATTGAATGAGTAAAGTTAAAGTGACATGATCATTGGAGCACTGTGGCTATGACGATATCTCCCACTGATGTTAATTCTACTGCTTCACACTGTCAGATCCCATATTTCATGCCAAACATTTCATGATACATCACAATGATTTTGATTTTTGGAATGAAGTATTGATGCTGAGGTCCCTGCTTTCAAATAAGGCACTTCTTAATCAGATGAATTAAATTAGTTGCTTATAATAATGATCCCAGCTAATGTCATTGCT
The DNA here is from genome assembly GCA_024679065.1 of Sphyrna mokarran. Classification (NCBI taxonomy): domain Eukaryota; kingdom Metazoa; phylum Chordata; class Chondrichthyes; order Carcharhiniformes; family Carcharhinidae; genus Sphyrna; species Sphyrna mokarran. The sequence goes on along the minus strand of JAGIQG010000005.1, from coordinate 91,844,847 downwards.
GAACAAATCAGATGCCAGAGAGGAATCTGGCTTGATACATCCTAACTTTTATTTTCTTTTTAAAAACCAGTTACTGAACAGATTCACAGGAGTTTGCTATGAATATTTAACAAAAGAATAAAACATTTATTCAACATAAAAAAAACTGTTGCACTGAACTAAAAGGTTAGAATAATTTCAATACAAAGACCAGCGAATGAATCAAATTACATTATTTCTTCACTCAATCATACCTTTACAGATACATGCAAATTCTTAAAGTAATACAGTTTACAAATCTATATTGGACTCTAATATTCACAATAAGACACATTGCACTTAAACTAAGTGACAAACTATGGTCAGGCACACCACATTCCAAAACCAAGATGTTATCAAAGCAGATTATATGAATTTCTCATCACCTCCTCAGCCACTATCACATTGTGAACCGATCTCACTGAAACTCTGTCTTTCTGACCAGGACTTCTATCTCCATTCTCAAAGAACTCACCTTGGAATTTTCTCTCAAATGATTCTTTCAGTCGATGTCTTCAACATGGACCCATCTCCAGAGTTTTAATCTCTCCTTAGATGTTACTCTCTCTGGATTTTCACATACACTCAAACTTCACCTTTATTGCACACTCTCAGATATTTAGTCATGCCAAGTTGCTCCGGAGGCATGTAGTAAAAGGTCATCTTGAGCTTTTTGGGTTTCTCTCAACCCCACTGTATTTCAATTTTCTCCCCACAGTCTTGTTTCTTTAATTCAGGTTATTTTCCTCCGTTCCTTACTTTAACTTAATTTAACATGACTTGGTTCAGATTCCTGTTCTTATGTCTTAACTTGACTGTATTCTTGGGACATCTTTATGTTTCATAACTGGTCTGAGAACTTCCTTCTTCATAGTTTGGGACCTTCTTCTTGTATCCTTCCCATTTCCTGCTCACTGGAACACTTCGTGCAAAGACATTCTTCGAGTCACCTGATCTTTCTTGTGCTATTTCACTTCCTTCCTTTTCTGTTCTTCTTTGCAAGTGCAGACTCCCGATTTAATACATTTTTTAAAAACAACTGTACATGTTCACAGAGCCATTTGCTGGCCTAACAATGTGATCTTGTGACCATTCCCAGTCAGTGCACGCACAGATCCCAGAGGTCAGGAAACAAAATGAATTGCACAAGTGTGGCCATTTCATGGCTGGTCTATGTGCAGGAATCCTGAAAACAAGAAAGACTGATCTGTGCAGTTACAGCGTCAAGGTAAGGCAAGTTTTTTTTAAGTCTGCTTCATCACACTTAGTCATGCAAAACTTAAATATTGCTAAAATGAGAGAAATGTTACCAAAGCTTTTTGTGTTGCACAAATCAGAACGAACACAAACATGCTAAATTTGGAACAATCACAACTATTGATACTGTCAGAGAAAAGGGGTGCTGGTTGGTTGACAATTCAATTCTGGTTGATGTGTTACCATTGAGAAAGCAATGGGAATTATTGTCTTCCCCTGCTTCTGGGTAACTCAAAAATATGCAAAGTTTGAACATATTTCTTTTGGTTGCAGAACTTGGGCCCCCAAGTCTGATTATATATCTGTCTAATAAGTGCAAATGAGCCACATTACAATCTCAACTGATTATCTTAAATTGATTGTTAGTGTAGCTATTAGCACATTCAGAATTAGGCAACAAACGCTGTTCAGTTGTGGAATAGTATCTGACAGCAAACACCTTGTTGTGGGCTTTGAACCATAAATTGGTTGAATGCTGTTTATATTCTACTTATAAAGCTAAAAAGGCATGTTATTTGATCAGCAAATTCTTGGAACAAACGATCGATTTTGCCTGATAATGCACTGGCACTAAACTAATTATAATAGCTGTCTAGGCTCTCAGCCAAGGATACATAATAAGGTTTGACTAAGAAACCAGGTAGTTACTACAATATCAGAACATTTGCACCTCAGGGAAAACATTATTGCATTGATAGTTAAAGCTCTGTAATTTCTGTGTCAATTTCACAATGTTTGATTTTTGAAACTTTAAGTAGCCTGGATGGTTGAAACTTTTATTAGCTTGCTGTTCAGACTTTGTTTTTGAGCAAATCCATTGTTATAAATGGATTATATTTTTTCATTTTCTTCTACGCATCCAACTATATACATTAGAGTACAATGATTCTAGTAAGTGTACGGAAGCATGGAAGTGACAGAGCTTGGAATTAGGTGAAGAAGGGGACATAGGAGATGGGTGAAAAGGCAGAGGTTGGCATAAAGTGTATGGAGGAGAAGTAGGGGATGGGCAGGGTGAAATAATTTGGCATAGGGGACATGGGGGGGGGGGGTTGCTTTTTGAACTTACCTTTCAAAAGGCCCCTTTCATTTGCATAAGAGTTCCTAACTGCTCTAAGGGACTCTGAACCATGACTGTTTCAAAACCTGGTTTGATTCTGTGAGAAATGCTGAAGAGTAGGACAGGCCTGTCTCTGCAACCCTTTAGTCAGGAATGCTGGATTTGGCCTTTTGACAGGAACCAGCTCACACCTTTCAAAGGCACTCCCAAAAATTAGGCAGCACAGGAATGGGGTCCAGAATCCTGGATTCAGGATCAACCATTCATCTTTAAAGGGCTTCCAAGTCAACTTGACTCAGTGATAATCTGGGCCTAAAACTTTCCCTGATGTTTTTATTCCCATTTCATTTGTGACTTAATTAATTACATGTGTTAAGTGCTTCTGCTCATGCAGAAAATCAACACGTGAAGAAATAGTTCAGGGGAGATTGGACTAATTAGGTCAGGCAGTGATTTTGCATCACTTTTCTGAGCATTCAATGAACTTATTGATTAAATACTATTTGAACTAAAGTTTAATTCTTTCTTTGAAAGAAAATCTTCATTTTGCATATGGCACTTATAGTTTGTTATACTAAAGGATGCTGTAGCTGTTACAACCGTTAGCATTTATTTATACTTGAACTGGAAACCTGGGCCCTGATCTTATCTTCAGAGCGTATTTAGTTCTGAAGGGAGGATTTAAGGACAGAAAACTTTAAGTGCTGGTTCCCCAGACATCCATGCAGATGTCCTGCCTAACAGCCAGTCTGAGTAACAGGCTGTCAGCCTGTGGATGGAAAAGCCTGCAGAAGATGGTGCAGCCTAACTGGAAGTATATCTACTCAGGGGTAGGAGGGATTGCAGGGGCAGATGAGGGTTGGAGGGGAAACCAATCAAAGGGGGTGGGGCAGAAGCAGGAAAGAGGTAACACTTTTGGGGGGATGTGCTGGCATTTGCAAATATGGAGGCATACAGAGCACTTGGCGATTGAGGGCTCTAACTGTGGGAAGGGAGCAGATTGTAACTACAAAGTCAGATCATAAAGGTAAGGCGGCAAATGGGTGTTGATCAGAGGCACCTGATCTTTGGACTGAGGCAAATGGTTGGTTGTTAGAATGAGTGGAGAGGTAAGTTTGTTGGGCAGGAAGGAACCCAACAAACTCCAGTTTGTTGGGCTCCTTCAAACTGGAGCCCATCTGGCTTACCTGACAGAATTCATGGTAGCATAATGGTAATGGTAGTATTAATGGTAAGGGTAGTAACCCAGAGACCTATCATAATGCTCTGGGTACAAACACCGCAATGGCAGATAGGGGAATTTGAATTTCATTAATTTAATAAATCTGGATATGCTAGTCTCATTAATAATGATCATAAAACTAGTGATTGTTAAAACCTCCTAATGTCCTCCAGTTTGCTTGCTTTATCTGCTTTGACCTACATGTAGCTCCAGATCCAAGACATTCGGGTAATTATTACCTGCCCTCTGAAATTGCATAACAAGCCATTGAGTTGTGTAAAACCATTATCAATATTCTGTGTGTACCTATACTAATGTTGAGAAAGCCCAACAACGCCTTTACTTTCTCAGAAGATGATCTCACCAACACCCTGTACAGTTGCACAAAATATCCCTATCCTGATCCTCATCAGTAAGGATAGACAACAACATCTCCTCCACGATTACCCTCAATATCGGTGACACACAAGGCTGTGTAGTGAAACCCCTACTATATTCCTTATACACCTATGACTGTGTGGCCAAATTCCCTTGCAACCTGATTTTCAAGTTTGCTGACAACACCACTGTAGTGAATCAGATCTCAAACAATGATGAGACAGAGTATAGGAATGAAATAGAGAATCTAGTGAACTGCGATAATAATTTCTTCCTCAACATCAACAAAATCAAAAAGAAACTCATCAACTTCAGGAAACTTAAAGGAGAACCTGTCCCTGTCTACATCAATGCGGACAAAGTAGGAAGAGTCAAGAATTTCAGGTTTTTAGCTGTCTAGATCACCAACAATCTAATCTTCCCACGCTGACACTATAGTTAAGAAAGCTCACTAATGCCTCTACTTTATCAGAAGACTAAGGAAATTTGACATGTCAGCTACGATTCTCAGCAACTTTTACAGATACACCATAGAAAGCATTCTTTCTGGTTGTATCACAGCTTGGTATGGCTCCTGCTCTGCCCAAGACCGCAGTAAACTACAAAGGGTCATGAATGAAGCCCAGTCCATCATTCAAACCAGCCCCCCATCCATTGGTTCTGTCTACACTTCCTGCTGCCTCAGAACAGAAGTCAGCATAATTAAGGACCCCATGCACCCCAGATATATTCTCTTTCACCTTCTTCCATCGGGAAAAAGATATAAAAGTTATATATCAACCGACTTAAGAACATCTTCTTCTCTGCTGCCATCAGACTTTTAAATGGACTTCCCTCACATTATAGAACTTATAGAATCTCTACAGTGCAAAAGGAAACCATTTGGTCTATTGAGTCTGCACCGACAACAATCTCACTCAGACCCTAACCCCATAACCCCATATATTTGCCCAACTAATCCATCTGAACTACGCAACGTGGGACACTGAGGGGGAATTTAGTCTGGCCAATCAACTATCCCACACATCTTTGGACAATGTTAGGAAACCGGAGCATCCAGAGAAACCCACACAGATACAGGGAAAATGTGCAAACTCCAGTGACCCAAGCTGGGAATCAAACCCAGGTCACTGGAGCTGTGATGTAGCAATGTGCCACCATATCACTGTATTAAGTTGATCTTTTCTGCACCCTATCTGTGACTGTAACATAGGGAAAATTCTGCACTCTCTCCTTCCTTTCTCTATGAATGGTATAGTTTGCCTGTATGGTGTACAAGAAACAATACTTTTTGTTGTATATCAAAACATGTGACAATAATATATCAAATCAAAAACATCAATAATGAATCTAACAATTAAAAATCTATCTGATTCACTAATGTCCTCCAGGGGAAGAGATATGCCGGTCTTACCTTCTCTAGCCTACACGTAGCTCCAATCCACAAAAGTTTGGTTAATTCTTACCTGCCCTCTGGAATTGCATTACAAGCCCTTGAGTTGTGTAAAGCCATTGTCACTTTGTGCGTATCCTATATCATATAGATTCTAGAAACATTCATATCCACGAACAAAAAGAGAAGGACATCTGCCCAGATATGGATGACTATCAAGTATTAATGTGCAAATCACAGGAGAATTTCATGCAACATGTTTTTCTTTCAATCATTTTACCGTTGATACAAAGCTTGGAGACGTGACTTTGAGGGTGGTGTCAAATTCCAAAGGGAGATAATTTAGTGCAATGGGCAGACAGATGGCTGATGAAGTTCAATACAGAGAAATTTGAGGTGATTCATTTTGGTAGGAAGAATGTGGAAAGATAATGTAAAATAAAGGGTACAATTCTAAAATGGGTGCAGGAGTAGAGACACTTGGGTGTATATGTGCATAAGTATTGAAGATAGCAGAACAGAATGAGAGGGTAGTCAATAAAGTATATGTCATTTTAGGCTTTATGAATAGGGTTATAGATTACAAGAGCAAGGAAGTTATGCTGAACTTGTATAAATCTGATTCAGCCTCGGCCAGGTTAGTGAATCATGTTCCGAATGCCATACTTGAGGAAAGATGTAAAGACATTGAAGACAATGCAGAAAAGATTCATGAAAATGTTTCCAGGGATGAAGAACTTCAGTTGTAAAGATATACTGGAGAAATTAGGATTGTCTTCCTGGGATTCAAAAGCATGATTGGTCTGGACAGAGCAGATAGGGAAAATTGTTCACACTTGCGAAAGAATCAAGAATAAGAGAGCATAGATTTAGATCTATTGGGGAGGACAGCATATCAGAGGACAGTGACAGCAATGACCAGGACAGTGACACTACTGCTGGCACTGCTGTACAACAGGGAGGGTCAAAATGCAGGTATGCAGTGTTAGTCAGTGATTCAATAATAAGGGGCACAATCCTGTGACTGAGATCAAGACTTCAGTATGGTCGTTTGCCTCTCTAATCTAATATTTTTTTGCCTCTGCATGGACATAGAAAGCAGAGACTAGCACTGGAAGGATATTTTTCAATCTGGAGGTCTGTGACAAGTGGTGTACCATAAGGATCAGTACTGAGGCTTCTGCTGTTTTTAATATATATAAATGATTTGGAGGAAAATTTAGGTGGACTGATTAGTAAATTTGCAGGTGATACAAATATTGGCAGAATGGCGGGCAGATGATAGGGAGGATTGTCAGAGCAAACAGTAGGATATAATTTGGCCAGAGATCTGGGCTGAAAGATGGCTGATGGAATTTAACCTGGACAAATGTGAAGTGATGCGATTTGGAAAGACTACTGCAAAAGGAAGGTATACAGTAAATGGCCCTTAGAAATACTAACATACAAAGGGATCTAGGTGTGCAGATCCACAGTCCTTGAAGGTGGCGACTCAGGTGGACAATGTGGTCAGTGTGGCATTTGGCATGATGGCCTTCTTTGGTCAGGATGTTGAGAATAGGAATTGGAAAATCATGTTGCAGCTGTATAAGACTTTAGTTAGGCTGTATTTGGAGTATTGTGTGCAATTCTGGTCACCGCCAGAAAAATGTTAATGCATTGGAAAGAATGCAGAAGAGATTTACTACAAGGTTATCTGGTTTGGAGGATGTGGACTATGAAGAAAGGTTGAACAAAATGGATTGTTTTCATTGGCATGTCTGAGGATGGGCAGGGACTTGCTGGAGGTTTACAAAATTATGACAGGCTTGGACAGAGTGGATAGTCTGATTCTCTTTCCCAGGGTCAAAAAGTCAATCACTCGGGGGCATAGATTGAAAGTGAGAAAGAGGAAGTTTAAAAGAGGTGTAAGGGACCAGTTTTTCATACAGAGCATGGTGAATGTCTAGAATGTGCAGCCAGAGGAGGTGGTGAAAACAGATTCTATAAAAATGTTCAAGAGGTATCTGGGTGGATACATGAATAGGCAAGGGATAGAGAGATATGTGCCATGTAGAGGCAAGAAAATATTAGATTAGAACCAGTTCTGATGAACAGTCATCTAGACTCAAAATATTGGCTCTATTCTCTTCCCAGACATGCTGTCAGACCTGCTGAGATTTTCCAGCATTTTCTGTTTCTGTTTCAGATTCCAGCATCTGTAGTATTTTGCTTCTATCTTAGATTAGAGAGGCATCTATGTTGGCACAGACTTGATGGGCTACATTGTTCTTTGTCGTCTTTGTTCTTAAAGCAAAATGATATGAGAAAGTCTTTTTTAAGTAGCAGCTGGTTAGGGTCTGGAATTCCATCTTAGTGTGGGGTGGTAGCAGGTTTAACCGGGGCATTTGTAAACAAATTAGATTGTTGAAAAATAACAACATGCAGGATTACAGAGGAAGGCAGGAAAGTAACACTAAGGGCATTGTTCATTTGGAAAGCCAGTGCAGATATAATGGGCCAAATGGCCTCCTTCTGCACTGTAACATTTTGTGATTCTGATTCTGTGATTCCTTTATTTGAAAACTAGAAATCCTGGTTGCCTACGTGTTCTAAGGTTGCTATGGTAACAATAGGAATTAAAGGGCAATCTTTTCAGTGACTTGACAAGGGCCCTAATTATTAAAAACATCTGCACTTCAGGGTAGCTCTGAGGCTACTATACTGCAGTAGACTTCAAACATCTTCCTACCATGAAAGTAATGAAGAATTGACCAATCCCAGTAAATCAGCTGGCGTCACAGACTGGCTACTGCCAATTCATTAGGATGTAACTTTTGGGTTTCCTGGCATTAGATTGGGGGTTCGCGCCAAATATTTTTTTTTAATTCATTTGTAGAACATGGGCATTGTTAGCTGGCCAGTATTTATTGCCCATCTCTAATTACTCAAGGGTAGTTGAGAGTCAACATTGCTGTCACATCTGAAATCACAGACCAGATAAGAATCGCAGATTTCCTTCCCTAAAGGACATTAGTGAACCAGATGGGTTTTCCCAACAAGCAGCAATGGTTTCATGGTCATCAGAAGATTCTTAATACCAGATATTTTCTGTTGAATTCCAATTCCACCATCTGCCATGGTGAGATTTGAACCTGATCTGGAGAACCTCTCTCAGGTCTTCTGGGGGCAAATTTTCTCTGGGTAATTGTGCTGTGCTGTGAATCATCTGAAGATAGAACAAAGAAGACGTATAGGTTATCTGGTGGAAAGGTGCCATTCTGCCCATCATGCACTGACAAATAAGAAGGAAAGTGCAACTCGCTGCTCATTTTAATCCCACTTACTAGTACCTGGTCCATAGCTTTGCAGATTGCAGCATTTCAGTTGCAGAGCCGAGCACCTTTTAAATGAGTTGAGTGTTTCAGCCTTAGTCAACAACTTAGGCAGCGAATTCCAAATGCCCATCATCCTCTGGATAAAAAGCTTTTCCTCACATCCCCTCTAATCCTTCGACCAATCAACTTAAATCTTGTCCCCCACTAATTGACCTCTTGGCTAAGGGAGACAAGTCTTTCCTGTCTATCCTGATAATTTTGGATTCCTCAACTGAGTTACTCTTTAGCCACCTCTGTTCTAAATAATCTTAGCCTGTCCAACCTCTCTTCAAAGTTGCAATTTTCAAATCCTTGTAACATTCTTCTGTACTCTCCCCAGAGAAATTATGTCCATTTTGTAATGTGGTGACAGAACTGCATACAAAATTTCAGCTGTGGCCCAGCAAGTGCTTTATACAGTTCCATCATTACATTTCTGCTGTAATCCTGTGCTCAATCCTTCACCTAATAAAGGAAAGCAATCCATCTGTGTTCTTGACCACCTTGTCAACCTATCCTGTCATCCTCAAGGACCAGTGGAATGGTCTCCAAGCTCTCTTGCTTCCTCAGACCCTCTGTCTATCTTCCTGTTAATTGTGTATTCCCTCGCTTTGTTTGTCTTCCCCAAACGTATTACCTCACACTTTTCTGTATTGAATTCCATTTGCTGCTTCACAGCTCACTCAACCAAACCTCTTGATGTCATTCTTGAGTTGACAGCTCTTCACCAACAACTCGGCCAGATTTTGAATCATTTACCAACTTTCCATTCATGAATCCAACATTTAAGTCTAAATCATCAATATTTGATTGCACCACTGCCACACAGCGTCAGGGACCCAGATTCAATTCCAGCATTGGGTGACGGAGTGGAATTTGCACATTCTCCTTGTGTCCGCATGGGTTTCCTCTGGTTGCTCTATTCTCCTCCCACAGGTGGATTGACCTTGGTAAATTGCTCCATAGTGTCCAAAGATATGTAGATTAGGGAGAATAGCAGGGTAAATACGCACGGTTATGGGGATATGACCTGAGTAATGTGTTCTGTCCGAAAGTCAGTGGAGACTTAATGGGTCAAATCGCCTCCTTCTGCACTGCAGGGACTTTATCAGGGATTTTATGATTCAAGCGTGAAGGCCTAGCACTGAGCCTTGTATTGTAACGACCCAAACCTCACGACTCCACCTCCTCCCAACCCTCCCCAACTGTCACCACAGCCTTGAGCCCACCATGGGATTTCCTCCACCTAAAGACCCAACTTATTTCTGAGCCTTCTGGCCACTCCAACTTGTGAGTAGATTGTCCTTGACATGACGCCCCCATCCCATTAGCCCATCCTGACCCAACTAGACCTCAATGATCCCCAACCGTCCCATTATGATGTCTGACCCCCCCCATCCACCCTTGATGTCCAAAATTACCCAACCTCCAATCCTCACCACCTGTCAAATCCTATCCATTTACCTTAGACATTTACCATCTCCCTGGCCTGAAAATATCAATCAGACTTTTAAAATTATCTGCCTTATGGCAACTAGTGCCATAAAAGAAGGACACTTCAATGTTGAGCTTTGGGGGCAGCTGCACTGCCTGACTCTCACCCGGCCTGCATTGGATGATGAGACATTGGAAGAAATTTGATGTGGCTAAGTGAGTACGGAATAGCAATCCAACTGTCCCTCTGAAGAAATTACAGCTCTCTGTCTTGAGCTGTTGGATTGAGGTGTAGAGAGGGCAATGTCAGATCCCGGTAGCTGCTATATCTCTTCATGTTGTCTGGGTGCAATGAATAACAACTTTTACCCATCCATACTGGCAAATTTTACAAGTAAATTGATCTGTCATCAACCAGACTTTCTCTTTTATCACTTGTGTTGTACTTTCAGTTGTTAAATGGCATTCCATTTAAAATCAGTTCATTTCCCTCATGTTCACCTGTTTCTTCCTTCTTCTGCATTCTCCAGCAATGAGAGTCATGACAGCAATCAGCTCCAGTTTGAGATGATTTCTTTAAAAAAAACCCTACAATTATTTATGAACTGACTGTATGTCTCATCTGAGGCATCATTTTTTGTTGCAGCATGGTTTCTTGTTGATGAGTTGTATCAGTGATTTTGCACTTCTCTGTTTTTGGCATCTCCACTTTGTTAGGGTGGCACAGTGGTTAGCATTGCTGCCTCACAGCACCACAGGCCTGGGTTTGATTCCCAGCTTGGTCATTGCCTGTGCAGAGTTTGCACATTCTCCCCATGTCTGCGTGGGTTTCCTTCAGATGCTCCAGTTACCTCCGGCAATCCAAATGATGCACTGGTTAGATGCATTGGCCATGCTAAATTCTCCCTCAGTGTACCCAAACAGGCACCAGAGTATGGTGACTAGGGGATTTTCATTGTAACTTCATTGCAATGTTAATGTAAGCTTATTTGTGACATGATAAACTTTAACTTTAATTATTTCATTCTATTTGATCATGTATACAAGGATGATGTGCTGTGGAATTAAAATCCATCTGAAAACTAGAAGATTTAGCAAATGAGTCCTCTTCTTCATTCATAAGGTGGAAAATATTGCAACTTCTTCACTTTTCTTTTGTTTAAGGAATCAGTGTTTCATAGTCAGGGGTATTATGGAATACTCTCCACTTGTCTGCATGGTTGCAGCTCCAACTACACTCAAGAAGCTCGATACCATCCAGGATAAAGGAGCTCTTCTGATTGGCACTCTTTCCATAAAAATTCACTCCCTCTACCACTGATGCTTGTGGCAGCAGTGTGCACCATCTACAAAATCACTGCAGAAATTCAACAAGACTCCTCAGAGAGCATCTCCCAAACCATCAAATGCTACACCTAGAATGATAAGGGCAGCAGACACATGGAAACATCACCCATAGAATGTCCTCCTCCATACTACTTATTATTTTGACTTGGAAATATATTAGCCTTCCTTCAAAATCCTGAAAATCCCTCCCAAGAGCACTCAGGGACTGTAGCAATTCAGGAAGGCAGCTCATTATCACCACCTTCTCAAGGGCAATAAATGCTGGCCTGGCAAGCAATGTCTATATTCCATAAATAAATAAAAATTATTATTTCAGTGTTCCAATTCCTTCAGAAACCTGTTTCATGGACCAATTTTTATTGTATCATTTTGGGGTCATCTAGCTGCTTCCATTGATCCTTGCATGCCTTTCAATATTGAACATTTATTAACTTTTTCCCATTATATTCACCCTGATATGTCCTATCTTCTCAATGGATATAATGACTGGAATTCTACTACCTCACCCACCATGGAATCAGCATGAATGAGGGTCCAACAACAGAAATCTCTATTGACCTTGGACAGAAATTTTTGATCTCACCTGAGCGAGGCTGTAAAATCCCGCACAATGTTTTGAATGAGGAACTGTTCATTTCATTGTGCTGAAGTGTGAAACATGTTACAGTTGAAGAAGAGCTTCGTGCTTTAATGAAGTTACTTCAGCAACATTTGGATTTTGTTGCTACAAGCAGAAATTAAACCTTCCTGGTGAGAAAAGGGCTAGGTGATTTATTTCCAATAGTTAAGTTGTTTAATTTGCATGACTCTGCCTAACTTTTCATTGAATGACTGAACTTCAAAACAGTAGAAAATTGAATTGTGAAAAAGAGTAGATCACATATTAGCACTCATCCAGTTAATGTAAGCCAAGTACCCAAATATCCACATTTATCACTGAAATAACATTAGTGACCATAGTTAGGGAAAATTCTATTGTTTCTTTACATTGACTCACTGAGATCAAATTAAGATTAAACACTTGCATAACATGAAGAAGATTTCACATGCTACATTGACCTTAAGAGGGCAAAGTTTCTATTGGAAATGTGCTGTAAACAGACTGGGCTGCAATGTTACAGAAAGAAGACCTATTTGTTTTCAAGATGAGGTAATTGAATTCTTGGTGCAGTATTGCATCAAGAGATAGGATAGAGTTAGAGGGATTCTTTCCACTTAGAAAGGAAACCAGAACTAGAGGGCACAGCCTCAAAATAAGTGGGGGGGGGGGAGTGGTGGTGCGGTTTAGAACAGAGTTGAGGAGGAGCTTCTTCTCTCAGGGGGTAGTGAATCTCTGGAATTCTCTGCCCATTGAAATGGTGGAGGCTACCTTGTTGAATATGTTTAAGTCACGGGTAGATAGATTTCTGATCGATAAGGGAATTAAGGGTTCTGGGGAGCAGGCAAGTAAGTGGAACTGATCCAGTTCAGATCAGTCGTGATCTTATTGAATAGCAGGGCAGGCTTGAAGGGCTAGATGGCCTACTCCTGCTCCTATTTCTTAAGTTCTTATGAGTAATAAAATTTTCATGCAATGGCCAGGTTGTAAGGACCATGTGGGAATTAACATTGTGGGGGTGGTTATAGTTAGGTTATGGCACAGGGGTAAATCATCAATCACATGCTTGGGGCAGAGGGCTTAGATGATGACAGTGGTGATTGGCTACATCAATGTCTTTGTTGCTATACAGCAGAGAGGGTTATAATGTTGCAGACTGTAATATCTTTGAACGAGCGGCATGGTGGCATAGTGATTAGCATTGCTGCCTCACAATGTCAGGGATCAGGGTTCGATTTTGGGTGACTATCTGTATGGAGTTTGCACATTCTCCCCATTATCTGTGAGGTTTTCTCCAGCTGCTTCTCTTTGTTCCCAGAGTCCAAAGATGTGCAGGTTAGGTATATTAGTCTTGCTAAATATACCGGGATAGGGCAGAGGGATAGGCCTGAGTGGGATGCTCTTTCAGAGAGTTGGTGCAAACTCGAAGGAATGAATAGCCTCTTTCTGCACTGTAGGGGTTCTATGGAGAAAAATACTGGTGATTACACATTACGTTCTAGTACCCAAATGATCTGGTTTACACTAGTTTGATTTTAATTATGTACATATACAAATGGCTTCAAGAGGCTGCTATTACACAAATGAATGATATCTAACCGCCACCCCTAACTTCCAGGAAAAATAAGATTGATGGTCCTCATAAAAGAATATAGAGCAACAGAGTAGTGGTAGCACTGATGTTGATTGATACACAGAGGGCATGTAATCTTCCCCCTAATCTCCTTTGAAAGATAAATATTGAAGCTTTGAAGAAAAGAAGCCCATTGATATTTCTCTGATCCCCAAAGAAAATCAATAGGGAAATCATAGTTTATCCCAAATCTCCTGAATTCACACAATTACATGAGCACAGGATCAATGATCTGCACACTCCTTTGCACAGAGCAAACTGATAATCTTATACCCCACTGGTGAGGTAACAGAAACAGAATGGGAGCAAGGAAATTCCCAGCAAATCATGTGATTTCTTGATTTGCAGAGCGTACTGGGCAGGATACCTTTGATTGAAGTTAAAGCTGGTGCAATAAAAGGAATGGGAATAATTTAGACAAATAATAAGAAACTAAACATGGAATGATTATAGTCGTTTATTGTAACAGGACAGTCACAGAGTAGAACAGTACACCAGGCCATCTAATGACTGACCTTCTGAATCAGCCAAAAAGGTGAAACCAGTGTGAAGATGACACCTTCTAAAAGTACTGCTAGTACCACCTCTAAACCCCCAGAGCTAAAAATGCCTGCAGAATGAAGTCAAGCCTACACATTTGTCAAATGCCACTTACCTAAAAGCAATTTAAAAATAAACTTATCTTCCAATTATGATCTGCAGCCAAGATAACTGCTTAAAATATTGCAGTGAGCTTTTGCAGCAATATCCCTTGCCTTCCAAATTGTGCCAAGAATGATGAAAAGGCTCTGTTATTGTGGAATGGCAATCCGACCCTGGCATTTTTCATAGGGTAAGGAATGCATCTTTTTGGCAGGGAGCTGCTTGGTTCCACACCAATTTAGCCATCAGAGATGACTAAATTTCCAAGCAAAGCCTGGTGCAACTTGGATGCATTAATACTGATGAATGCGATGGGCTGTTTTTTTGAAGTTGTATCAAGAATTGCATGATACACCAATAAGTCACAGATTATTGCTGCTGCTTTAAATGAAGACTGGGTTGATGCAGAATGTTGACTGCAGCTTCATATTACATAAATTGCTCTGATCATAATCTTATGGAGGCCTAACAGACCAACAATCTCTCTCTTATATTCAAAATTCCATTATAGAGGCCTCGTTAGATCTGCTGATATGCATGGTAGTAGATTGCAGTGACCCCAATAGCAAGAGCTGAACTTTTTCTGTCAACTGCAAAACATTGTGTAATAATTCAGTGTAAAAGGGATCATTTACAACAACAAAATAGTTCAATTTAACAAGACCTCAAATTAAACATTATAATTTAGAAATGATTTATATACACAATTATTCTAATGAAGCTAGCGTTCATTTATTTGTTATCCCTTTATCAGAAGAATTACAAATTATGCAGATAAATCCCAGAAGGAGGAAGCCAGAAATAATAGTAACACGTCTTTAAGCTATCTGTGTTATAAATTAATAATGTATGTGACACAATGTTCTGATTATAGTTCTATATTTACAAGTTTAATGAAATACTGTTACATTTTTGTGTAAGCACAATTTAGTTATTCAAATTAATTGAGTGTTATTATATAGCTAAGCTTTTTATAGTTAGTCTGGAATGGCTTTGTTAAACATTTAACACTTTCTTAAAGCAGCGTGAGCACGTTATCGACTAAAATTGTATGTATGTCTTTTCAGACTGCATGTAACATATACAGTAAGATCTTTGTAACCTAATCTGTTGTTTGTATGTGTAAGTATTAGACTGCTAAATGTCAGCCTTACTGTAGCATCCTTGCTTCTAAATGACAGAGCGTACGTTTGCACCAATCATCGCTCATAAAGAAGTCGAATTACAGGTTATGGCTTTTTTTTGGATGAGTTGGGTGGGTGGCACATGTACAAGAATCTCTGATCCAAATAATTTCCAATACCTAACTTTCTAAAATTTCTGTTCATCAAATATGTGGATGCTCTAGCTTCCTTCCACAGTTAGGTGCTTGGCCATGCTAAATTGCCCCTTAATGTTCCAAGATGTGTAGGTTAAGGGAATTAGCAAGGTACCTACAGAGAAGTAAAGGAATGGGAAGCAGGTGTGGACTTGGGTAAGAGGTTCTATCAGAGAGTCAGTGCAGATTCAATGGGTTGAATAGTTTCCTTCTACACTATAGGGATGCTATAGAACTTGTATTAGTTCAGTATCATAACAAGAATTTGCATTTATAAACGTCTTTAAATTAGTAAAACATCCCAGGATAAAAAAGAAATATGAGGAGCAAGGCTGAAAGTCTTGAACAAAGAAGTAGATTTGGAAGTGCCTAATAGGAGAAGAAATGTGCAAACATATAGAGTAGGAATTGCAGAAGATGGCACAATGGGTAACTAAAGGTATGGCCCAACACGTTGGGCGGAGGGAAATGGAAATGTATAATTAGTCTAGATTAGAGTACCACAGCTTTGTGCCAGAGAAAATTGTAAATATAGTAAAAGTTAAGAAGTGATTTAAACACAAAAACGTGAATTTAAAATTGTCTAAGGGAATCAGTTGAAGAAGCATAGTGTTATGAGAGAGATAGGATACCAGTTGCAGACATTTGGGTGAGCTGAGGATTGGAAGAGCAGGCAAAGAGAGCCTTGCCAAGAGAGGAAGTGGTGAAGTCTGGAGGTGACAAAGAAATGGATGCGAGATGATCTGCAGTCAGGTGAGAGGCAGATAATATCACAGTTGGAAATTTGTAGTTTTGGTGATGGAGAGATAATGGGTCAGAAACAGCTTGAGGTAGGATAGAATCTTAAAGTTACAAACGATGGGAGGAAGTGAGGGGTAAGTCAATGGGTCAATCATAGCCAAGGATTAAAGACTTCCAAATGCATACAGGACCGCTGCTCCAGGTTATTAATTTATTTAGATAAGCAATTTCCCAACGCTTGTCCAGCTAGAACCAACTTCACATGGACGCGTAACTTCCTCCGAATGGTAATCATCAATAGATTACCATTCTGGAGGGATTTCTTTTCGCTGGGATTGCAAAGCCCCTGTCTCACTGGACTTTCCTCACTCAGGCCAAGTGAGACAGGAACAGCAAAGTGCACTCTTGGCTGCATCAGCATGGTGTAATTGGAGCACAAAGAGGAAAGAAAGGCCCTGTTTTATGGCACTATCTGCTGTATAACAGGTGTTTAAAGGAACAATTTAAAGGCAGAAGTTAAGTTTCAAAGATAAGTGGGATTGAGGATTCAGACATCAGTCAGAAGGAGTAGTGGGAAGGGAGATCTGGAATGGGGTGGGGACAGAGCTTTGGAACATGGGATTGGGGAAGTCAGAGCAGGATGCATTTGAGAATGAAGAATTCAGAACAGGATGTGGGGGGGGGAATGAATTGGGAGGCAGGTCAGATTCAGACCAGAAGGAGGGAGATTAGAGTCAAATTGGGAGGAGGGGAAGATGTGCTTCAGTCAGACTCGGACTGAGTGGTCACAGTTGAGCCGTGGGAGGGAGATAGGGGTTTGGTAATTGGGTTGGGCTGAGTGGGTGCTCCTGTGGACATGGGGAAGGTACAGGGGGTCCCCTGTTTGGTTGGGGGAATGGGGAGTGTCTGTGCAGATTCAGTCTGAGTGTTTAAAATAGTTACTTAGAAGTTAGAAGGGCTTTGCTTTTTCTTCTATTTTTTTCACAGCAACTATGTCGATAAAATTGGAAGAACCATCCAAAGTTAATGATTCAAATCTTGCTGTCAAATGGTTCTCAATCCACCACAATTGTCCAGGAGAAGTTAGTCCTTCTGGACAATTGCTGGCTGAACCTTTATCTTTAACTTCCAAGAGGCATTCCACAGTCCATCACTGAGGTATCCCCCAAATCCAACACTGGAGAGCCAGGGAGTTATGTCCCCTTGTAATTTGAACAATGGCTTGCTGAATGAGAAAATGGGCGAATCTGACTTCTGTGTGAATTTCTTAGCTAATAATTAATTTATTCAGCAAGGATATTTCCCTCACATATCTCCATGACAAATATTCTACCTGAGCCGTGGGACACTGAAATCACATTCACATCACTTGTTATCTACAAATAGAAAAGTGTTAGTCTTGTCAGGCAATCCATTGATATTACTTTTCTATTCCGTTCCGTTCACTCTTCCTGGAATTTTGTCCAGCTCAGCTCCATCCCCCCTGTAGTAAAAGTACCTGAATTACAGAAAAATTCTTGGTGCAGCCTGATCAATGCTGTCTTTAATGGTGGAATCGCATCCCCATTGATCTACTCTGTCCATGGTCATTCTAAATTCTTATGCTTGCTTAGTCATTGACTAACAATTTTGCATACTCTTAAGTTTTTGATAGTATCAATTCATCCTATCTTCTGTTCTGGAAAATTTCAAGGATCTCCCTTATCTTTAATATGTTTATATTACCTTCCTCATTATCAAGGGTGGCATTTGACATTCATTATTTTTTTCATGCCTTTTTTACTCTCTCATAATCCTTTTCAGATGTGTTCCATTTAGTTGCCAATTTCACCTCCCGTTTCCCCGCCCCCTGCTTTTCAGCTGTACCCCATTATATTTTGAAGCTCAAATTGGATTTACTGAACATACATGGTTGAGAGAGGCATCCAAGTTAGTTGTTTGGGAATAAACATCAAGGGTGCTGTCTCTTTTAATTCTATTCAATTAAATGATGAAGTCTATCAGGTTTTGTCTTTTCAAATTCCTTTTCTGATTGAGACTTAGTTAGCTCAACATAGCATAAGTTAATGGATATCATTTTGCTTTTTACAATATAATCTGGGTTTGAAACAACTAGGTGCAGAAATGTCAAATCAAAGTGACATTTGTCAAAACACGACAATTAACTATCATTTCATTATTTACCAAATATAAGGTAAAGTAACAATCAATATGTATAACCAATTCTTCAAAGGCCTTCAAAATTCATTGGTAGTGATCACAAGACTGTTAAGAGATATATATTACAATTTGACTATATGTTATGCTTCTCAGTGCAATGCATTAGCAGTCTAATGAGTTGGAGATGTGGGTTAAGAGCAGGGCAAGGGCGGGAACAGTGGAAAGGTCCATTGACCTTGGGGTGGGATTTTCCATTCTTGGGTCGAACGAGACTGTAAAATCCTACCCATAGTATCCATGCAAGTAAATGGCCAGTCAAAATGATAAGCTCCCACTAAACCTGACTGGTTTGATTGAACTGGCCACCCAGAACTAGGCTGCAATTAGTTTGCTTTATAGATTCTTATGAAAATGATCATTCACTCGTCTGAGAGAATTATGAATAAGACCTGAAAAATGCATCATTAGCTATAATTGGAAATTTAGTCATTTTGATATGGGCTGCAATTCTAGTGAAGCACCACTAAACGCACAATAATTATGCTTCACATTTGATTAGTTTCAATGCATTTTACACAGTGATCTACAACTGCTGTTGTGAAATGTATGAAAGATAAGGCCACACAAAGACTGCTCTTTCTTTTGTAGAACTATTTTCATTAGAGATACAGATTCTATGGAGTAGAAATTGATCCTCAATTAGGGAACAATGCCCAAGGGTACCTGGAATATATCCAATGTCATTTTGGTTTTGGACAATTTTCAGGCATCCTGCCTTCAGGTCCCATGTTATTATGAATGAAGGACATACTGTATAGAACATACATAGAACATAGAACACTACCGCACAAACAGGTTCTTCGGCCCACAAGTTGCACCGATCATACCCATACCTATTAGGGCATAGAACTATCTGTAACTCCCAATCCCATTAAATCCCATGTACTCATCCAGAAGTCTTTTAAAAGACCCCAGCGAGTTCGCCTCCACCACCACCGATGGCAGCCAATTCCATTCACTTACCACCCTTTGAGTGGTCAGTAATTCTCAGCAAATTCCAGCAGTGATTACGCATGGTTTGGTTTTGCTGAGGCCTGAAGTATGTCTGGTTTTAAAATGTAATTTCTCTTAAATGTGCTATCCTCAGGAGCAGCAGGAGAAGACCAGCTCTCAGCTACTGACAACCCATAGCTGGTCTTCTCCAGCTTTCCTTTCACCTTTCCCTTCTGGACTTATATAGACCTGTTGCCCGTGAGGCAAATAGCCAAAATTGGAACACTGCTTACGGTTGAACTGCCTTTGGAGGCACATAAGCTCTTGGCTGCTCCAAGTTATTAAACTGAGGTCCAGGGACAAATTTTGCGTAAACCTTGAGCTTCTCAGATCAGATGTACTCTGCTATCAGATATATGCCTAAAAATGGGCCTTAACAAATTTCAAGCTCCATGTTGCTAATGAGATCAAAAGCTTGGAAACTTACTTGATAAATATTACACAAGGCTTCAAACTCACAGCACTGGCCTTGAGAACAATCTTGATTAAACTAATTGGTATCTGATATGATCTTTCGGTGGGGGTAGGGTTTAAAAAAATTTAAAATGATGGAATAAAGAATAAATTCCAAAATTCTTTTAATTTCATGACAGAGATATCTACTTTAGAAGTCAGGATATACTTTAGTTTTACCCAACATATTAAGTTAATTCTGCTCCACAAGCAGACACTTTATCGTAACAGATCCACAGATGCATTATTATTGCAATCGTATCACTGCATCATATCACATTTTCCTAGTGCTATGGTAACACAGAGTCAGAAATGGAACTTTAACTGTAAGTTAACTAATTCAACATCACCAACAAAGAGAACAAATTCATCATCTGCCATAATATGCTCATGGATCAAACAAGCTTCACTAAATCATGAAGAACCAAAGATTCAGCTATTATTGATATTGTTGCAATCAAAGGCAATACACGATTGCTAGCTGAAGGCAATGGACGTTCAAAATTACAATAGAAGCAGCATACTGTGGATGCTGGAAACCTAAAGTAAAAAAATAAAATGCTGGAAAAACTGGCGGTCTGGCAGCACCTGGGGAGAAAAACAAATTTAAAGGGGGTGGGGGGTGGGGTGGCCTACTGTATTATCACTAGACTATTAATCCAGAAATTCAGTAAAGGTTTTGGGGATCCAGGTTTGAGTCCCACCGCGGCAGACAATGGAATTTGAATTCAATAAAAAAAACTCTGGAACTAAGAATCTAATGAAGACCATGAAAGCATTGTTAGAAAAACTCACCTGGTTCACTAATATCCTTTAGGGAAGGAAATCTGCTGTCCACACTCAGTCTGGACTACATGTGACTCCAGAGCCACAGCAATGTGGTTGACTATCAACTACCCTCAGGCAACTAGAGATGGGCCATACATGCTGGCCAGCCAGTGACACCTAGGTCCCAAAATAAAATGTTTTGAGTCTGTTTGACTTCTTCAAGCACAGTCAAATTGAACTCAAAACATTAACTCTGTTTCTCCCTGCACAGATGCTGCCAGATCTGCTGAGTCTCCATCATTTTACTTCAAAATTACATGTTGTTCCTCTTTTCTCCATTTGTCACTGGGAGACATGAACAGAAAAATGCTTGATCCTCAAAGCAAGCATGACACCATTTTTCAAATCAGAGTGTATGGACAATCTAAACCAATAAACTAACGTTTGGTTTTTTAAGGTAGACGTTGGCTGGAATTCTCCCAAAAATATTCTAAGTGTCGAATTCATGCTGTTTTTTACAGTGGGAGTTTAGAGAAGAATCTCCCACAGTCTGTGCACTGTAGAAGTTATTGCTTGTACATCATTAAAAATCAGTGGTGGGGCTTAAGTGGCTGGAGAGGCTGGCAGCATAACACTGAGCAGGCCACTGCGCATGTGCTGATCTATCAGCACTGAAATCAGCATATGCACAGTAGCCCCTGTCTGTAGTTTCCTGATTGCTAGTTGGCCAGCCTTGTGACCCTGCATCGCCGGCTTCGCACGCTCCCTCCCCCCACCACAACGGTTTGATCACTGACCCCCTGACTATTCCGAAGCCAGCTGCGACTTCCCTTGCCCACCGTGATTTCCAGCCCCACTCCCTCCCGATTTTTCCCTCCCCACTAACAGTGCCCACCACCCCAGTAAGCTGACGGCATCCCCAGCACACCACGAAAGCTGTCCTCCATCCTTCCTCCGCCGATCCCATCTGCAGAGTGGCAGCAGGATTCCCTATCCCGACACAATTGCTCCACTAGACCCTGCCCCATCAGCAGCCCTCACCCCCACTTTGGCACTGCCCCATGCTTGGTGGGCAGTGCCAAGGTTTCCCATGGACATTGGTACTTTGCCCTTGGGCAATGCCAGGATGCCAAAGCTGGGACTGCCAACGTGTCAATGCCAAGGGGCATGGTGCACTGTGGTTAGCACTGCTGCCTCACAGTGCCAGAGACTCGGTTCAATTCCAACCTAGGGAACTACTATATGTAGTTTGCACATTCTCCCTATTTTTGCATGGGTTTCCTCCGGGTGCTCTGGTTTCCTCTCATAGTCCAAAGATGTGCAGGTTAGGTGGAATTGACCCTTAGTGCTAAATTGACCCTTAGTGTCAGAGGGATTAGCAGGGTAAATACATGGGATTCTGGGAATTGGGCCTAGGTGGGATTGTTGTTGGTGCAAGTTTGATGGGCAAATGGCCTCCTTCTGCAGAATAGGATACTATGATTCTAATATCATCTGAAGATATGGGTCTTTATGCATTATTATCACAGGTAACAATTTCCAAATTTACTGCAACACCTTTGTTGGCAATGCATGGTCAGTTAGCTGGTCATGGAGAGGATCACTCCTTTGTTATAAAACTCACATGACTTGTATTCTATTGATTTCAATAGGTTGAAATACATAGACCATTTATTCTGCCAGGTTGGGACCCAAACATAGAGATTGAAACTGGCCCCATACGAGTACTAAATTTCAGTATATTGAATTAAATATTAAATCAGTTTCTTAAAAGTATGGCAATGGTGGCACAGTGGTCAGCACTGCTGCCTCACAGCGCCAGGGACACAGGTTCAATTCCCAGCTTGCATCACTATCTATGCGGAATCTGCATGTTCTCCCCATGTCTGCTTTCCTCTGAGTACTCCAGTTTCCTCCCACAATCCAAAAGACATGCTGGTTAGGTGCATTGACCCGAACAAGTGTTAGTGTGTGGTGACTAGGGAATTTCACAATAACTTCATTGCAATATTAATGTAAGCCTCACTTGTGACTAATAAATAAATTTTAACTTTGACTTTTGTTCAGTGGCTTATCTGAGGTGAATGCCTCTTACTCATTTTCTTAAAATCTCAGCTCTGATCTGATTTAAATTGTCCATATGTTCTGTGACAAATTAGACTATCATTAACCCCACTGATATTTCAATACTTAATTCATGTCTCCTTTTCTTCTTTATCCTGATCAAGCATTGGAGAGATCTTTGATTATACTTTCCTCTTCATTTGAGTGGAAGAGTTAATAACTCTAATTTTTTTTATCTTGCGTCATGATACCAGGCTACCACTACCACTACCTAAGGTTATATTGAACTTTTTTAAAGGTATACTTCTGTTTTGGAAAGAAATACAAATAAAGGCTGATCAAAGGGGGCCTGATAATTTAAAGTGACTATTCTGTGGAAATTCCTGTGTAATTTACGCTTGACAGAGAACATGAAATTTCACACCAAAAAGGTGCCACGGGCTACTTCAATAGGAGACATCTGAAAAGGAGATATGAAAATGCAGAATCTCGACTTTTAATATCCTGTCGTGGAGACAATTGGGACTGATTCCCACATCTCAACAGTCATCCAAGAATCCATATCCTGTTGAATTATATCTCCGAATGTGTAAAATGGTCTGAAATGAAAGCAATGTGGAGTCTCTGCACATGACATGCCTATTTTCCTCTCTCAGGCAGTCACAGGGAAAAGTGTAACTCAGTGCTGGTTGTATTCAGGTGTTGTGTGCACCACTACAGCAAGAAGAAGAACCAGTCATCACTGTAAAAGCAAGTTTTTCTCTCTCTGTTGCTGGAGGCAAGGTTTTAGCAAGCAAAAAAAGAAACATGACCACTTTGTCAGTTGCCCTGCAGAAACAACAAGGTCAGATTTCCCTCATGGACGAGTCACCAGGTGTCTCCAGCTACTGTGAATCTGCTAAAATCAGTCTGCCAAAATCACCCCAATTTAACGCCCACAACCTTGCATTATCATTGCCTTATGTTTAAACTTTTATTTTTGGACTCTTAATTTCTCCTTTCTGATCACTGTGTGTACGTGTCAGTCACATCATTTTATTAATTTTTCTTGGGTTTTAGTGATTAATGAGCTTAATCCTTTTTTGACTCAAGGAATCTAATTAAACTGGCTGTTAGTGAAAAGTAAATACATTTGTACTGGGCAAGGGTGCACACGGGCAAAGGGTTTTTAAAATAACTTTGTTGAGACCAACAAAAGAAGGTTTAATGGTGAAGGGAACAAGTTCATTCCTCCTCACTGGGACCGATACAAAATTAGGGTCCCAACCTGGTAGTAACAAATTGGGGATCTCATCCAGGAATTTAACATTTTCTCAAGATGGTGCTGGAACATGCAACTTCTTGCAAGCTGTATCCAGCATACCTTCTAATTCCATATTTTACTCTCATTCTATGCTTCTAAAACTCTTCTTTTAAACTCTCTAACAATGTTCTAATTCAATCTCTGACAAATTTGGTAATCCTTAGGACCCTGGAGACACCAGACCTGAAACTGACCCAGACCAGCTGCTCACTTGGGACCTGCAGTAGGTGCCTCAGTATTAGGGCTGTGGATTTCACTACACTGACTCCCAGATACTGGAAAATGTCCTAGAAGCCAGGGCCTTCACTCTGCAGACTAAATTACAAAGGGTCATGAATATAGCCTAGTCCATCACACAAACCAGCCTCCCAACCATTGACTCTGTCTACACTTTCCACTGTCACGGAAAAGCAGCCAGAATAATTAAGGACCCCATGCAGCCCGAGTATTTTCCCTTCCATCTTCATCAGTTGGGAAAAAGATACAAAAGTCTGAGGTCACATGTCAACTGACTCAAGAACAGCTTCTTCCCTGCCACCAACAGACTTTTGAATGAACTTACCTTGCACTAAATTATTCCTTCTCAACACCCTATGACTATAACACTACATTCTGCACTCTCTTGTTTCCTTCTCTATAAACAGTATGCTTTGTGTAGCGTGCAAGAAACAATACTTTTCACTGTATACAAATACATGTGACAATAAATCAAATTGTAAAAACTTAAATCACATTTGGGATCTTTTCTGGGAATGATCATATGACTAAATAATAGAATGATTTTGAAACTGGCGATTTCATTCAACATGATCTAATTAATGGGAATTGCAAGAAACTGACCAATTCAAGACATAATGGGCGGACTTCTCTGGCCTCCCCACAGCGTTTGTGTGGGTGGAGGGAGGCAGTACACCATTGGCTAGTGCGGGATCATCTGGTCTTGCCATTGTCAATGGGATTTCCCATTGCAACCACCCTATGTTACTGAGAAATTTATGACACAGGTAAGCCATCTGGTCCAGCAGGACCAGAAGATCCTGTAGATGTGAACGGCCAGGGAGTTCAGGTGAATGATTCTTTAACAGCTCTCAAGCAGCAAACCAACCAAATATGTTTAGAGCATTCCTCAATCCAGCTGTGAAATGCATAAATTTCATATAACATTACAGGAAAATAATTTAGAGAATCTCAAAATAAGGAGAAGACATTTGAATTCCAGGTCTTCAGTCTGATAAATATATTCATCTATCGTATTCACATTTCCCTTTCAATGAACAATACATTCCTGAGAATCCTCACAATATCAATCAGTGTCCATTTTAAACATGATTTTGCCACAACATATAGAAAATGAAAGCTTGCTCTATAAGAAAGCTATAAATTTGACACTTAAAAGGAAGCTTCACAAGTTTTGCTGGAAATGATTTGACACAAACTGTATTAGCCGAGACAGTTTTCCAAATTCACGTTCTGCTGCTTCTGTTGTGTCATGTTGATTTTCATTGATATGCAAATGTTTTTTTTCTGTTACTAAATCTTCATTTAATCTTAGACTCAATTCATGATCCTCGGCTGGAATGCACAATGCAAGCAGCTAGGATTGGCAGTAAAGAGGCTTGAGCTGAAATTTTACAGCCAGACCTTATTAGCATGCTATCTGTTAACATGCTTACAGAAATTGCTGTGACACATTGCTGTAACAAAAGTGGCTATTAACAAGGGGTGGGAGGAGTCCAGAAACATTTTTGGGCTGGGCCTCATTTGAATACAGCTTTGAGTGCAATAAGAATCCCATATTTCACTTCACCCGTGCTGGGTAGTTGAATGATTGGCCAACTCCATGCTGAGTTGCTAGGCCACTGAAAATGCTGTTTTGTTGTGTGTTTAGGACCTACATGGGCTTCTTTATGGTTTGTCCACTGTTCCTAAGTAAGCTGCTTCAGACTTTAGTTTGTTAAAATAGTAACACTTTACTGAGAGCCACTATACATATTTGTGGACTTCTCCAAAAGATTGGAACTTCTCTTTCCTCCAAGTCTCTGTTACTTCATCATGTAACATTACATAAATATGGAAATAGTGTGGATGCTGGAACCTGAAACGAAAACAGAAAGTGGTGGAAAATCTTGACAGGTCTTACAACATCTGTGGAAAGAGACTAGAGCTAGCGTTTTGAATCTGGATGACCCTATTCTCTCTCCAAAATGCTGCCAGACCTGCCGAGATTTTCTAGCATTTTCTGTATGTGATGTTACATCACATTGCATCGGATACTTCTGATGTTAACCCTTTACAGTTGATGCTGTGGGGAGGGGTGGGATCCAGTATGGTTGACAACAGACCATTATATTTTTGTAAAGCCGGGAGAAGCATCTTTGCCTCAATCTGGCTGAGATTGAGCAATTCTCAATTCTCCTGAATCATCTTTCTTGAACAGTCTGAGATCACTACCAAATGACTCAAGAACAACTTCTTCCCTGTTACCATCAGATTTTTGAATGGACCTACCTTATATCAAGGTTGATCTTTCTCTATGCCCCAGCTATGATTTTTTTTATTCATCCATGGGACATGGATGTTGCTAGCTGGCCAGCATTTATTGACCATCCCCAGTTGCTGTTGGAGGGCAGTTGAGAGTCGACTACATTGCTTCACATGTAGGCCAGACCAGGTAAGGACAGCAGGTTTCCTTCTTTAAAGAACATCAGTGAACCAGATGGGTTTTTCCAACAATTAACAATGATTTCTTGGTCATCAGAAGATTCTTAATTCTAGGTTTATTTTATTGAATTCAAACTCCACTATCTGCCGTGGCAGGATTCAAATCTGCCAACCCCAGAACATTAGCTGAGTTTTTGGATTAATAGTCTGGCAATAATACCACAGGGCCATCACTTCCTCCAAGCACTATGTATGTAACATTACATCCTGCATCCTCTCCCTCTCTCTTATGTTTGTACAGTATGTTTTGTCCGTATAGCACACAAGAAACAACAATTTTCACTATACCAGTACACGTGACAATGCTAACTCAAATCACAAGCATCCGATTTCCAATTATAGATCATTAGTTAGTCTAATCACTGCTTAACACAAATGAGCAGAACCCGGGTACCCTGATTTGCACATTTCATCAGCTACACTCTTGAAATACAAAAATGATACAATGCATGCTTGGTTGAAAGCCAGGCTGTAAATTACAACATGACATACCTGTGGTACCTCACTTGTCCTCCTTCTCCCATCCATCCCAACTCCAATTTTTAGTTCAACAACAACCGAAAATGCTAAAAAATCTCAGCAGTTCTGATAGCTGAGGAGCTATTTGTGTAGAGAGACTAGAGCCACCTCTAGTCTTGAATCAGGATGATCTTTCATTGACAACGATGACTGAAAATGTAGGTTCTATTCTTCTCCACAGATGCTGCCAGGCATGCTGAGATTTTCCTGCATTTTCTGGTTGAGTTTCAGATTCCAGCATCCACATTATTTTGCCTTCATCCAGTTTTTAATTGTTGACTTTCCATTCTCCAATTGAGATGCTAGCAGCTGTCAGTTGAAATTTGCTCCTGGTATGTTCCAAGTTTGCAGCACAGCTTAATCAGGTGGGAAGAACAGGTATTAACACAAAGATAGCAATGTGAAACCATTTGGTAAACATCAGTACAAGCACCAAAATATATCAATAGAGGAGGAATTAGGTGACTGAGCCTGAAGCTATGTATAATTACAGTTCTTTGCTGAATCAGCAGCAGTATTATTTTCTTATCAAGCCAGCACAGATTTATCTCTTGTTACCTCATTTAAATTTTCATGTTTGCCTTGTCCCAATGTGACTCTCGTGCAAGCAGAAAATCAACAATGCACAGGATCAATGTTTGTTATCCAGTTGAGTGAAGTTCTCCTCAGGACTGTGAATTTGCAGCTATGTCCACGGACTATATGTACTACTTAAGAACAAAGTTACCTCTTTCTCTTCCTCTAGCCATTCTCTCTGTCTGCTTCCTTAATGGATGACATTTAATTGTTTGATCTGATTCCACCATTTTCATCTCAATTCTCCACCAGTCGCTTCTGAAATTAAATGTTTCTTTTAAGCTCACATCATAAGATATGATTTGAAGTAAAATCATTAAGTTTGATTATCTATCTACCTTGTGCAATTCCTGCACAAATTGTTCATAATTGAAATTTACCAAGAAAAAACAGTTTTCTTAATTCTTCATCTATTTTTTCTCTAGTACATTTTAAGATAGGGGTAATGCTAAACACAGTTGAATTCTCCATTAGTATATTCACAGATATTGCATTTTGTTTAAGAGCATTGGCTTTCTCATTAACATTACCACATAGACAGAAATATGGCTCCCAGTTTTTCTTAATCTCCTTTATTGCAATTATTGATTTTACTTCTATGTAGCATAAGGAATTCAAGATTACTAACTTCTGCCTGCAGAAGAACTTTGTTTTCTTCTTCTCCACACAGATATTAATATAGAAACATGGGAAGAAGAAGTAGGAGGTGGTCACTCAGCCCTTTGAGCCCATTTCGCCATTCATTTTGATTATGATTGATCATCAAATTCAATACCCTGATCTCATCTTCCCCCCATATGCCTTGATCCCTTTGATGCCAAGACCTATATCTAATTCCTTCTCAAAATCACACAATGTTTTGGCCTCTTTTACTTGCTGCTGTATAGTAAATTTCACAGATCCACTACTCTCTGGGTGAAGAAATTTCTTCTCACATCGGTGCTAAAAGGTTTACCCCTTATCAAGCAAACTATGATCCCTACGCTACCCTCCCAACCCACTATCATGAATATTCTTTCTGAACCTATCTTGTCTAATTCTTTTAGAATCTTATAAGATTCTATAAGGATCATTAATTTAACTTATTTGTATGCAGTTGTGAATTCCCCCTTGTATATGCTGGAGGCAGTCAGATAAAATGGAGATGAATAAGTTATTTCAATATAGAAACCAAGGAACAAGAATAGGCAATGTAACTCTTTGAGCCTGATCCACTATTTGGTCAGACCATGGCTAATCAACAAGTTAGCTCCATCTATCTAGCTTAGCCTCAAATCCTTTAACAAAGCTCTATCCATCCTGGTATTAAAAGTAGTGTTTGATCTGCTGTCAATTTTCATTTGCAGAAGTTCCAACTATCCTAAGTGTTTGCATTTCTAAAAACATTCCTGAAAGATCTGGCCCTTAGTTTTAAGCTACGCTCCCTAATCCAAACCTCCACAAGCAGTTTCTCTCTATCCCATCTGTCTCCCTTAATATCTTGAAAACTTTGATCAAATCACCATTAATCTTCTAAATTCAAAGGAATGTAACCTTGTTTCACCTTCCAATTTTGCCCTTGGGATTTAGGTATCATTCTGGTAAATCCATATTGCATTTCCTTCAAAGCCAATATATCCTGACTAAGGTACAATGCCTAGACCTTCTGTGGTCTAACCAGGGCTCTGTACAGACAGTTCTTGACTTCTTAAGACATTCAAGTTACAAGAATGGTAATAACGATGTTTAGAAATTGACACAAAAACAAGAAATGCTGGAAAATCTCAGCAGGTCTGACAGCATCTGTGGAGAGAGAATAGACCAACATTTCAAGTCTGCATGACTCTTCCTCAGAAGAAATTGACATCCTGTTTTAACTTTTCATCATTTATGCTGACTTTACATCCCAACACGATGCCATGTCAGCGAACAAGTTCATGCATTCATACGTGCACATCAATGTTCTATGTTGCCCAAATCCCTGACTCAGTGTACGGTACAACACTACATTTCTGTTTGTATTTTTAGTTTTGTATGTGATTTTATTATGTCAATATGATTGCTATTTTCAACATCAGTACTTTAATGCTGCTATATTACTTGTTTATAATTGTTTGGGTACAAAATTCTGGATTATTTTGGTGAAAGTGAGGAATTGGACATTGGTTCAGGAACTAATCCCCCATTTATAACATTTTTCTTGTGGGAAAATTGGGTCCTAGTTATGACATTTTGATTTAAGACAGGGTTTTTGGAAACCAATTGCGTAGCAAGTGGGAGGACTGCCTGTGTAGTGTAGCAAGACATTTGCCACCCTTGTGTTCTAATCTCTAGATATAAAGCCTAACATTTGCTTATATTTTTGCTTATTTTCTGTGTGTCTTCATGGTACTTTAGTGATCTTTATCTTTGGAGTCCCAAAGATTCTGTAACCTTCATTGTAAACTTTCACCATTGAGAAAGTACTCTACCTTTTCCTTTTCAGATTCACAATAGATGGCTTCCCATTTGTTCACTTTGAAATCCATTTGTGAAACTTAGCCCCTTCACTTATTATATCAATATCTCTGTCACTTTCTATCCCATCATCTAATTTGTTAGTAAATTTGTTAAATATTGTGGTTCTAATGCAGATCCTTGCCGGACTTTACTAGTAATGTTCTGCCAATTAGATTTTCTATCAATTATCCCCAACTCTGTCCCTCTGTTGCTCAGGCAATTTCTTAAGATTAATAACTTACCTTCAACAGCATAGCCTTCAAATTTAGCTAACAGTCTTTTATGATGAACTTTATCAAATGCCTTCTGGAAGTCTATTTAAATAACATTCATGAACATCCCCCTGTTCACTACTTTAGTTCCTTCAAACAATTCAGTCAGACCACGCTGGTTCTTTCAGGTGAACTGGAAATATTAAGGACTTGGCTTTATGATTTTGCCTTGACACCGCCCCACCCCCCCCGCCTGCCCCCTCAGGATGTGACAGGCCTTTTAAATCATTCAGTTCACCAGGATTGCAAAATAAGAATTAGGAGCCAGAATAGGTGTTATTCAGCCCCTCGAAGTTGCATGCTCCATGGCTGACCTAACGGTAACCTTAACTCGCCTTGCCATCAGCCTTCTATTTAGAAATCTAAACCTATATAACTCGGCCATGAATATAGTCAGTAACCCAGCCTGCTTTCCAATGAAGGAAAATCCACAGAATAATGACCCCCTGAGAAAAAAAAATCTCTTCATCTTGGTCTTCAATGGGAGACATCTAATTTTTAAACTGTGTCCATTAATTCTAAAAATCCCAGCAAGGGGAAATATCCTTGTAGCTTCCACCCTGTAACGTTCCCTCAGGATCTTTTATGTCATTAAATGATGTGTCACTATAGATTTTAATAGTTTCCTGACAATAGAAGTCAGGGTAATTGGTGCATAATTTCTTGTGTTGCCCTCTCATCATTCTTAAATACAAGACTAAAATACACAATTTTCCATTTTGAAAGAACTGTTCCTGAATCGAGAACTTTAAAAGATTATAATTAGAACATCTGCAATGTTGTTACCTCTTTGCCATGAATTGATCTGCCCAGTTTACTGTGAACAATCTTTTTCTTATTACATTGAAATAAGTCTTGACCAAACTAGAGGTGGCACGGTGGCACAATGGTTAGCACTGTTGCCTCACAATGCTAGGAACTTGTGTTCAATTCCAGATTTGGGTGTCTGCCTGTGCAGAGTTTGCACATTCTCCTTGAGTCTGCGTGGGTTTCCCCTGGGTGCTCTGGTTTTAGCCCACAGTCCAAAGATGTGTGAGTTAGCTGGATTGGCCATGCTAAATTGCCTGTCAGAACCATTTTGATTCTGATTGCTGGGTGGATTTGAAACTGCGAGTGTTTCAGATCCGACTTTTAGACACGTTCTTAGGTGCCCCCATATGCACTCCACCTGCAAAAATACCAGCGATTCTGAATTGTGCTGCACAAGTCTGTGGGCGGGGCTTATTGCACCTATCCTATCAGTTTCTCCAACTGCACATGCGCAAGAAAAAAATGATAGAATGCTGCTCCCCTGCCACATCGCTGCCGGGCTGGATAATGTCTCCCCCTGACCCCTACAGACATTACCCCACCCCCACAACATTACTAATCCCCTTACCCCCACTTCAGACTGATTGTAGCCCCCTTCCCTCCTCCCTGCCACTGATTTTAAGCAGAGTGGCAGCAGATCCCCAATCTCCCACCCACATGCTCACCAGAATTACAGACCCCTGTTCCTCCACCTGCATGTTCCCTTCAATCACAGCTCCTTGAAAAGTTGAGAGCTGCAACAGTGCCATTTGCAAAGGTTTTGTGTAGACCCTTCAGCTGGAAGTCAGCCGAGTACACTAGGACCTACCAGCATCCTCAGGCCTGAGGTCAGTGCTGACACCCGGGTCCGTGCTGCGAATCAGAAACCCTGCTGAGCAACAGCCCCCTACTTCCTGCACACTCACATAGGCCGCAAAGACTCAAGAAGCAAAATGGCTTCATTGAAAAGACCTCTATAAATAGCAGAGAGCCATCAGAATCTAGGCACTTATCTCCTCACTAACCCTCACAGATGGAGCACCAAATCAGATTTTTTTATGGACCATGTCTGTTTTGCGCCGATTCTGGATTGGCGAACGTGTGATAAGGTTGAGTGCGCAACCCATTAAATGAATTGAAATGCATTCAAATGCATTTAAATGAACTATCGCGACCGCTTTGAGCGCGGTCCCAATTGCAGCCATTTTGGGTCTTGGTAAAGGGGGAACCAACACAGAGGCGAAAACTTGGTAAAGTCAGGCATGAGACAAGTAGTGTGATCTGTGCCCACCTCTATGCTGGTACCCCCTTTATCAAAGCCTGAAAATGGCCACAATTGGGACTGCACCTGAAATGGTGCATTTGCATGCATTTAAATTGACTTAATGAGCTGCACACCCAACTTTACCAACACTTCTCCCTTTACCACACGCTCGTCCATCGAGAATCAGTGCTTCTTAAAAATCTGATGCAGACGCTTTCAGTTAGTGAGGAGCTGAGTGCTCAGCATCTGACAGCTCTCTGCCTGAGATCAGTGGAGGGAGAGAGGGGCGGTGCTGGATGGGCCCGTGATCAGTTTATCAGTCTGGATGGCCAGGTTGGGGTGGAGGGATAAGGGGGTCAGTATTGTTTCAAATCCACTCAGCACTTAGAATCAAAATGTTGAAGTAGAACCCTTAGTGTCCAAAGATCTGTAGTTTAGGGTGATTAGCAGTGTAAATGCATTGGGTTAAGGCAATGGAGCATAAGGATTAGGGAATAGGGCATGAGGGGGACTTGTGTCAGATGCTGTCAGAAAGTTGCTGCTGACTCAATGGGTTGAATGGCCTCCTTCTGCACCATAGGGATTCTAAGCATAGAATCTTAGGTAGCTGTTGCACATTTCTCCCTTTCAAATAGTTTGATGAATTTGATCATGTTATGATCACTATGTTATAAATGTTCACGCACCATTAGTTTGTTAACTAAATCCGGTTTATTTGTGCATTAATAGCTCTTAGATGACACACTCCTTTGTTGATTCTAGGGCATGTTGTTTGTGAAACCTATCCTGAACATACTTAAATAATTCATTATTTTTCTAGCATAAATACACCTCTTCAGGCTAATCTATATATAAGTTACAAAAAAAACCCCTTTGCTACTTGCTTGCCAATTTCTGCATTTATACATTCTACTTGACCCCCATGGGGTCTCTGTCTGAAATTCTATTTTATCTATAATATCTCCACTGCCTACTTATCTCTCAATATCTCCTTTCTTATCACTGAATTGATTTCATCCTTAATTACCGGAGATACTCTTCTCTCTCCATTATTTTTCCTATCTTTCTTGTGGACTCTTTAATCTAGATCATCTAAACCATTGATTCCTATATCTGCACATCACGGTGATTGTGTCAGAAACAGTCATAAAGTTAAGTTCCTGGGCCCAAAAGCTAATAAGCTAGATGGCAGGGACAAGGACAGCGCTATTCTATATGATAAAGCAGCATGCATTAATTATCAGTCTTACTTGGCAGTCAATATTGTGCTAGAGAATTCTGTAGAGGGTCTACAATGATAAGTGGCTGATTCAAAACATGATGAAGGTACAAATTCCCAAATGCCCTTTTCTTTTCCCAATATGGAATATATGAACAAAACAAATAATAGCTATGTCTAATATCTAAAATCATTACTCCTAGTCTATACATGTGTTCAGAGTTTTCACCGAAAATAGTTTATAAAAGAAAATCACAACTTAATGGCCCAGATCTTGCAGTTAACATCGATGCTGCCTGCAAAACCTCTACAAACTCAGCCCTTTTGCAAATTTTCAGTTGAGACTTTCCAGTTCTGGCTGAAGAATTGATGGGTCAGCATAGCTAGGATAGGCAGCATTGTAGTACAGTGGTTAACACTGCTGCTTCACAGCTCCAGGGACCTGGGTTCGATTCATGGTTTGGATAACTATCTATGTGGAGGTTGCACATCCTTCTTGAGTCTGTGTGGATTTCCTCTGTGTGCTCCGGTTTCCTCCCACAGTCCAAAGATGGGTAGGTTAGTTTGATTGGCCATGTTAAAATTGCCCCTTAATGTCCTGAAATGCATAAATTAGACGGATTAGAAGGTAAATATTTAGGGATATAGGAGTCGGGCCTGGGTGGGATTGTGGTCGGTGCAGACTCAATGGGCCAGGTGACCTCCTTCTGCACTGTAGGGTTTTTATGAGATCGAGATCCGGTTGCAATCCTCAATAATTTTCTTCGGGGTCCCCTATGCCACCAATCTTGGTATCATCTACAAACTTATTATACATGCCTCCTAAATTCTTATTCAAATCATTAATTTAAATGACTAATCCCTCAGGCACATTGCTGGTCACAAACCTCCAGTTTGAAAAACAATCCTCTATAACCACCCTCTGCCTTCTGTCGTCAAGCCAATTTTGTATCCAACTGGCAAACTCACCCTGGTTCCCGTTAGATTTATGGAACAACCGACCATATGGTACCTTGTCAAAGGCCTTGCTAAAGTCCATATAAATTATGTCAACTGCACTGTCCTTATCTACCTTCTTAGGGTTACGCCTTCATAAAATTCAATCAAATTTGTGAGTTATGATTTTCCACTCACAAAGTCATGCTGACTGTCTCTGATCAGTCCTTCCTTCTCTACATACCTGTAGATCCTATCTTTTAGACTACCTTCCAACAATTTACCCATTACAGACATGAAGCTCACTGTCCTGTAATTCCTACCCTTTTCTCTGCATTCCTTAAGGTACAACATTCACCACCTTCCAAACTTCAGACACCTCACCTGTTGATGATTTAAATGTCTTTGCAAGGAGACCTGCAATTTCCTCCCTAGCCTCCCGCAATATCCTGGGACAAATTTCATCAGGTCCTGGGGATTTATCTATCCTGATGCACTTTAAGACTTCCAGCACCTCTTTTTCTGTTATATGTACACTCCTCAAGACATCACTATTTATTTCCCCAAATTCCTCAACATCCATGCCTTTCTCAACAGTAAACACCAATGAGAAACATTCATTTAGGATCTCACCCATTTCTTATAAGGCTTTATGATTTCTCCTTTGCCCCATCTGCCAAAGCAATCTAATGTCCCCATTTTTCCCATCTGATTTCTCTTTTAACTCTACACTGACAACCTCTATACTTTTCAAGAGATCCACTTGATCCAGCTGCCTTTGCATGTCATACGCCTGCTTCTTCTTTTTGATCAGGACCTCAATATCCCCAGTCATGCAGGTTCCCTACTTCTACCAGCCTTGCCATTCACTCTAAAAAGAATGTGCTTACCTTGAACCCTTGTTAACATAATTTTGAAAGCCTCCCACTTACCAGATTTCCCTTTAGCTGCCAACAGACTCCTCAGGCAATTTTTGAAAGTTCCTGTCTAATGCCATCAAAATTAGCCTTGCTGCAATTTAGAATTTTAAGTTTTGGCCAGACTTATCATTCTCTAAAGCTATCTTAAAACTAATAGAATAATCATCCCAAAGTGACCACTTAATCACACTTCTGTCACCTGCCTTTCCTTACTCCCCAAGAGGAAGTCAAGTTTTGCTGCTTCTCTAGCCAGACCATCTACATACTGAATGAGAAATTCCTCCTAAATGCGCTCGACAAATTTCTCTCTATCCAAGCCCCTAGTAGTATGGCTGCCCTAGTCAATGTTGGGAAAGGTGAAGTCCCCTAATATTACCACCTTAATTTCTTACATATTTGGTGCTCAATTTTCCGTTGACTACTTGAGGCCTCTAGTACAATTCTTTCAAAGTGATTTCCCTCTTCTTATTTCTCAGTTCTACCCATATAGACTCAGTGGGTGAACCCTCAGAAAAATCCCCTCTCAGCAATGCCGTAATATTCTCCCTATTCAAAAATGCAATTCCCCTTCCTCTCTTACCTCCTATTCTATCTTTCCAATAGCATTTGTACCCTGGAACACTGAGATGCCAGTCCTGCCCCTCCCTCAGCCATGTTTCAATAGTAGTTATAATATCCCAGCCCTGTGTACTGATCTATGTCATCAGTTCGTCTGCCTGGCCTGTCAGTCCTCTTGGGCCATTGGAGGTTATTGCCGAGGGCTCCACCGTCGTGGCATGAATGTTGGTGGTCCTCCAGTTCTGACATGACTAAGTGAGGCTAGAGCTTCTGGACCTCATTGCAGAAACATTGTCGTCCTATAGAATGACCTAGGGGCCCGCTGGAACCCCAATGGAGGAGGAAGAGCTCAAATCCATGCCGGGGTCTTCCATCCAGGGGACTGCAGCTGTGGCTACACCTACTGACTCCCACCTTGCTGGCTCAGGGCAGCAGGATGAAGAGACTGTCATGGATACATCTCTGAGACCTGGAAGCTGACCAGGACCCTCAAGATCCAGCCTCTCCAGAAGATGCTCACCAAGGACATCACAGCCCATAGGGTGTGATAGGCAGCTGGCCACCTTCATATCCGATGTACATCCTAAGGAAACACAAAGATGTATGGTAGGCCATGTAAGGGTAAGAAGACAGTGCTGCTTGATTAGTCCTGAGGCTACAGCACTGCCACTTCAAAGAATTTCCAGCCTACCTGCAACCTGCTACAGTGCTTGCTGTTGCCGTCACTGGGACTCAGAGTTACTGCTGAGACTCAAGGTCAGCGCTCTGACCCGGTCCGTACTGAGAGTACAAGGTTGGACTGCGTGATCAACAACAGCTCCCCAGACCCCTACACACGCTTGCATATTCCCCCTGATATGAAGTACAACATGGCCACCATGAGCATTCCCCGCCACCCACCCCCCGCCCCTGCCCCCGCCCCGCCCCCACGAGAAGCACGTGGCAGTTTGACAGCAAAGACTTACCTCCTCCCTCATCCTCTCTGCTCAGGCACCTGAATGTGATTTTTATACATGTGGTGTTTTCCAGGCTGATCTTGCTGCAGCGAATAAGATGGGGTGAGCTGGGACGATTGGGAGTGAAGCTCACTAATTACATTGTGATCAATGCAAAAAAATGCAAATTGATGTTTTGTCCATTTTGGCTGGGCTCACAGTCATGTTGTTTCTCTTTCCTGCTGAAATGGGAATGGGCACAAAAACAGGTGTCAGTCCCACTCTCCACTTCACACCTGATTTTAAGATATTTTTCCACCATAAAACAGGCACAATGAGGTCATAAAATCCAATCCACTGTGTGCAACAACTTGATGCTATTTATTTGACTGAGGCAAATTTCTATCCCCTTAAATTTTAGTTCGTAAGTCAAAAAAAGAGACAAAAATAAAAGAATTAATGAAGGTTACAAATCTCTACCAAGGGAAAGGGAGGTAATAATTGTTTATTTCTCTTTCTGACTATTGCTTAGGCACACAGAGTATCAAGACTCAGTTGAACTCAATAAAAATTATTGAGATACAGATCAGTGTTGAGTCCAAGAACCTTATCCAGCTAGGAAGATCACAAGTTCAAAATTTCAGAATCTGTAAAATGTGCCTCGTTTAGTAGATGATGATGTGAAAACAATTCAGTTGTATGACCATCCTTCTACCGATACTCAGGAAATTCAGAATCCCTTTACATTCCTTGGTAAGGTTAGGTTACCCAGCAAAATAATCAACGTGGGAGTCTTAGTTTACATTAACCGACGTAACAAATTTGTGACTAATAACATATTCAATCTATTTCCTTCACTGAAATCTAATTCTGATTCATACTCTTTTGTGTGACCCTGTCATTAACTTCATCAATGTTGTTGATGTGTTAACAATACAGAATTGACAACCCAAGCAAATGTCCAGGGCTTTTATCTACCTACCTCCTCTGAACATAGGAGGAAATTTATACAAAAACTAAAAGTTAATCTCTCAACATTGTAACCACCTGTAATTAATTTGGCATCTAAACATTTTTAACTTCAGGCAAAGAGGGAAAACAATGCAAAGTGGCACTGTGGCATTGTTTCTGGATGAGTAATCTAGTGACCCAGGTAATGCTTTGGGGTTTTGAGTTCAAATCCCACCAGGGCAGATGGTGAAATTTGAACCTAGAAATTTGTATATGATAAAGGGTAGACCTATTAAGAGTATAGAAATGCAGAGGGACCCAGGGGTGCAGGGGAACAAGTCTCTGAAGGTGGCAGAGCAAGTGGAAAAGGTTGTGAAGAAAGCATATAGTATGTTAGCCTTTAAAGGAAGGGGTATAGAGTACAAGAGCTGGCCTTTAATGTTGCAGTTGTATAAAATGTTGGTTAGACCTCATTTGGAATATTACGTCCAGTTCTGGTCGCCCTACTACCGGAAGTGGAGAGTCTAGAGAGAGTGCAGAGGAGGTTTACCAGGATGCTGCCTGATATGGAAGGTCTGAGTTACGAGGAGAGTTAGGCAAATTAGGACTGTTTTCCTTAGAAAGACGAAGACTTAGAGGAGATCTAATAGAGGTGTACAAGATTATGAGGGGTATAGATAGAGTAAACAGGGTTAAGCTTTTTCCTAGGATGGACTCAAATAGCATGAGGGGTCACGGGCTCAGGGTGACGGGGGTAAGGTATAATTTGGATGCTAGAGGGAGTTTTTTCACACAGAGGGTGGTGGGGGTATGGAATGCACTGCGAAGTAAATTGGTGGAGGCAGGTACTCTGGAGTTATTTAAGAAATACTTAGATGGGCATATGAACAGAATGGGAATGGAGGGGTATAGAAAACTGATTTAAAATAGAGATCATGAGCCTGGTGAGTCCCTGGGAAGTGTGTAAGTAGATGATGATATTGATGTACTTGTTTTTATCCTACAGGTGCTTTGGTTCATCTTGTTGTCTAACGAGGGGCATACACACGATGGGTCGTGAGAGGGCTGCTCTTGGATTTTTTTCGAGAGTATCCTAGTGCTTCATGTCGTTAGTGTACGCTTGAACTGGACCATTTGATGGGCAACACGACAGCTTGCTGTGCTGTGCAGATACATGGATTTGGGCCTGCGTCTGTGGGAGTTTGCACATTCTCCCCGTGCTTGCATGGGTTTTCTCCGGGTGTTCCAGTTTCCTCCCACATCCCAAAGATGTGCTCTTAGGCTAATTAGCAAAACAAATTCTCCCTATATTGTCTCAAATTTGGTTTTTAATCCATAGATCTATAAACATGGACAGGGATCGCGGGTAGAGGTGGGAAC
Source organism: Sphyrna mokarran (assembly GCA_024679065.1). Taxonomy (NCBI): domain Eukaryota; kingdom Metazoa; phylum Chordata; class Chondrichthyes; order Carcharhiniformes; family Carcharhinidae; genus Sphyrna; species Sphyrna mokarran. Next base: position 91,805,131 of record JAGIQG010000005.1, on the reverse strand, counting down.
GTCGGGGTGGCGTTGCGGGCTCGTTGGGCCGAAGGGCCTGTTTCGCGTGCTGTTTTGTTCTTTGTTCTTTGTAAAATAATTAATTTAACATTGTAGCATTATTTTGAAAATCTTAAAGTAAATAGAAGGCTGATGGAGCATTTTATTAACTACCTATATTCACTACATTAAGTTCTGTGCAGCACCACTGAGGTGTTTAAGATGAGGTTTGTCAAGTTCAAATTGCTGTTTGAAATTTAATTTTCTGCTACAAACATTAAGAGTGAATATTTTGCTGCCTGCTTAATATTGGCGAGGCAGAATCAAGTGTTAAACATTTTTAAATATGACACTGTTACTGGCTTCCACACCACACTTGCACTGCTCCTTTCAACTCTTTAGCAGAGTGGTCCAAAAACATCAATGGGAATGGAGGTCAAAATATATCATCTCTTTTTTCATATTTTTACATGACATTTGAACCTTAGTTTTAATTATTTTGGAAGTGGCATACAATGAATCTGTGCCTTTAAGAACTGTATTTGAGCTGTGTGCTTGTGCAGGATCTGTTGTAATAGTTGTATGCACCCAGAGCCATTCTGTCTATTGGCATCTTGTATTGTTGCTGCAATAATCCAATTGCTTCTAATGGTTAAAATGATGGTTTTAATCTGAACTGTTCTGCAGTTTTCTCCTGGGATTTTTCAGAGAAGGGCTTGATCTAGTTGTTTGGCATATGATGGAGAAGCTGGGCTCACAATGAGTATTCAAACTGCAATACTGCTTTTGGAGTTGAGAGAGCGCAGTGTCTCTCTCTTCCTCTCTCTGAAGTTGGAGACTGGAATCTGCCAGAAGATAAGTTTCTTTCTTGGAGATTCTGTTGTGTAGGAGTGGATCCTTCTCAGAGAATTGTTGTTTTTGAGACTGTTGTCTGTCCAGAGCAACTAAAAGATTGAAAATCCAGCATCAGGTAAGCATACTTGTTTTTGTGCTAATGAATTCTGAAGAAGGGTGTATATCTCTGGGGTATTGCTTTAAATTGGAATAACAGAGAAAGCTAGCTGTTAAGAATTATACTTTGCCTTGTCTAAGTATTTTAGCTAGTAAGAGTTATGCTAATTCTTTTTGTTACGTTCTAACTGTGTTCATAAATAAAGTTTATTTTGATAAATGCTTGCTAATGGGTCACTTGACTCATACCTGAAGTGGAACACCTTATACTCATCAATGGCAAAATTAAATGCAGAAGTTGACATCTAGGCTAACTGCGTAACATACAATGGAACTTCTGGTCTGGGCCTTAATAGGTAGGACAGATTCTTTTACTGTTCTGAGGATCTGTATGGAGTAAAATGCCATATTTAGGCACTCTGCATGCCCATGAAATAGTCAGAAAGAGAAATAAACAATTATCACCTCCCTTTCCCTTGGTAGAGATTTGTAACCTTCATTAATTCTTTTATTTTTGTCTCTCTTTTTGACTTACGAACTAAAATTTAAGGGGATAGAAATTTGCCTCAGTCAAATAAATAGCACCAGATTGCCTGTCTGTTGCACGTAGTCGGTGGGATTTTATGACATCATTGTGCCTGTTTTGTGATGGGAAAATGTCTTAAAATCAGGCGTAATGTGACAAGTGAGAATGGCACCTGTTTTCGCGCCCATTCCCATTTTAGCCGGAAAAAAATCAGCACGATCGGGAGCCTGCCCAAAAATATTAGTAGAGTGATATTCTTTTGCCACTGCAAGATTATTTCGAGCATTATTTAAGAGTGCAACACAATGGTTATTAAACCAAATACTAGAATAAAGGGAAACATCATTCTACTTCCTCAAAGAAGTGTGTTTTCTTTATTGATCTTGTTTTGTCATTAGTATGTGGTGTAGACAACAAAAACAAATTAGAAATGATCCTCCTACTCATTATGCATGACTGGAGGTTATAATGCTGTTCATTTTTCAACCATAGGTAATGAATCAATAAATACAGAACTGAAATCATATGACTTCACCTTTCATTCTGATCACAGCTTAATAAGAACAGGCCATACATAACTGACAGAAGCTAGATTTACAACTGACATGCACGAATTGTAACAAGCCCGGGCTCCATTTGGTTTATGGAACTGGGACTCACATTATTCATGTTATCAGCAACAACAAAACTACAAGATCAGCCTTCCTGTAATGCATCCATTCTAGCAGAATGAAACGAACCATACTGGTTCAGTTTCCCAAGTTTTTATTTCAATAAAATTGCATTTCTGATGGGAATGTTAGAGGTTGCAGGCAAAGAGGAAAAGTGGAACAGTCAACTTTATAGATGAAAACTGAATCTAAAGCCTTTAGATTGGAGCACTTTTTGTCATAAAAATTACATGGCATCTGGTGTGTATATATAGAAGTGGCACTCCGTGAATTTCTGAGTGGCTGGTTCCCTTCCAGTTTTTCCCATGTTATGAGTTTTCACCACAATGCCAATTGATCTCCTTCATATCAACCATCGTTTTTGGATTGGCAGGTAGTGTCATTATAGCTGATTGCTCTTCCTGCCACTAAGCCTCCCTATTTAGGTGGCACCCTATGAATAACATACTAAAGTAAGTTCCATATAGGAACTCTGGAGGATTAATCTAATCTTGAAATTATTGGTATTAGTTTGATTTTGGTACCTACTTTGGAGGGGTCAAACTGTGGTGGTGATAGCCTTGCAAGTTTATATGCTCATGGAGACTTTGTTAAGAATTGTCCAAACACCATTAACATTTCAGTTAGTTGGAGGTGCCTTCACTATTATCTAATGATAAGATTGTAAATGTGGTCCTAATTCCACTTAATAATGAAACTTTCTCTGAAACCGTTTGCAGGATGTGTGAGTTTCACCCTGTATTAGTGTACCTTGGAAGCAATATTTGCACAACATTACTTATATTATTTTTGTAGGATTTTCTGGCTTTTCCAAAGTATTGGTGGAGGAGTGGGAAAACATGGATGGTAAATTGCTTTGCTCTTGAACTTTTGACAATAGCTTGTCTTTCCTGAAGGCATTGTGACTTTGTACCTGTTCTCAGCTACTACCTGCATTTCTAACCTGCCAAATCCTTAGTCAAAAAATTCACCCTCAATTCCTTTGTCCTTTAAAACTAGCACCTTCCCCCGCACCCCCACCCCTACCCCGTAATCTCTTTTTTCTCTAAAACCTTTGTCTATCTTCCTATAACACCAAGGGCAGGATTTTCTGGCCATGTGCACCCCAAGAGCAGAATTTCCTTTCTAAGTTTGATAAATCTTTAAATAATCCACCAAATTTTCTTCCTTGCCCACTACAAATCCGTGGCAGACAGGGTGGGATATTTTTGGCAGATGCTTTAATCCCTCCAATCAGGTTTCTGGCTCTGCCTCATTCTGAATCAAGGCTACAATTAACATTCTCTGTAACTGAAACCATAGTGCACTATCATTCCTTATGCTTCACAACTGTCTTTGGTCCTGTCACCCCTCTCCAACACTTCTTCTTCAATGTCCAGCTCAATGGGTAGACATAGATGGTACCTTGTCCCAACAAATTGCTGTAATTACTGATGGGACAGGCACTCAGGATAACCATATAATCATAGAATTCAACAGAGCAGGAACAGGTTATTCAGTCCATCGAGTCTGCACCGACCACAATCCCACCCAGCTTAATCCCCATAAACCCTATGTATTTACCCAAGTTAATCCCCCTGACACTAAGGGGCAATTTACCATCGCTAATTCAGCTCATCTGCCCATCTTTGGACTGTGAGAGGAAACCAGAGCATCCAGAGAAAACTCCTGGAGACATGGAGAGAATGTGCAAACTTTGCACAGGCAGTGATTTGAAACAGAATTGAACCCAGGTCCCTGATGTTGTGAGGCAGCAGAGCTAATCATCATGTTGCCCAGGTTTCAACACCATTATTCATCATATCACATTGTTTTTCTCCGGCTTTAGCAGCAAGAACTGCAGAAGAATTTAAATTTTTAAATAATCTTGAAAAAGAAGAAAAGAAAATGACATTTGAATTTTCATCCAATTTACAAGACATTGTTTTATCTATGACGTTGTCTAATTTGCTTTCCAGGTTGGTGGATAGGACAGTTTGGGTATGTGTTAACTTTTGTCTATGCTTCTAAAATTGTACCTGGGACTGATTATGTTTGATTTGATACTTCATTTTTGCTTGTGAGCTGTTTGTTATGTAGCAATTAAAATAGAACTTCCAAATTTGTTCCGGATTACTTCATTGCCATGTCAAATTAATTAATCCAGTTTGATTCTATTAAAGAACTGGAGGGAGCTAACAGAGCATCAATAATGAGCAGAGAAGGTGAGGTTAGGACTCTTTCTCTAATTGGGTGTTCCTGGCCAGTAGCAACGCTCAGGGAAACATTAATTGGGAAATTAGTGTCAGTGGCCCTGATTCCTCAATTAATTTGAATTGACAGAACATTGAGGAATGTAGTGCTTGATTACTTCGCTCCAGAAAAAAAATAGCGGAATAATGGAGAATGAGCAAGAGAGTGGAACTTACTGCAAGTCCTTTCAAAGAGCTGCCACAGCTATGATGGGTAGAATGCCTGTTGTAAAATGCCTTTAAGGGATTGTGGCATGACATCAGTCGAAAGGAAGAATGTCATGCGATCCATTCTCAGTTTCATTTTTGCTTTGAGCAGAGACTCATATCGCTCAACTGGAAGCCTATTGCTTTGCTTGCTGGAAGGATTCCATTAATCTACTTTGCTGTTTTGTTTATCTCTGCCTTGGGATGGAAGCTAGAAGAAATGCTACTCTTTAGCCTACTGCTGCTGGGGTTTCAGGGGAGACTGTGAGGCCTAAAGGTCTGACGAGTTGGAGATAGCTTGCTCCTGTTTCCTTGCTTGCTGGGACAGTCTATGATTTTAATTTGCTATTTTGTTTATACATGTCTTAGGAATCAGGCTTCCTGAGAGCTTGCTGCTGCTGGAGTTACAGAGGCTTGGAGTCTGTGAGGCCTGAGGAGGAGTTTAAAGAGAAAGAAAGAGGAGGTGGTGGATTGGGACAGAATCAGACTTTACTTTTAGAATAA